>CM066032.1:1114263479-1116663479 GCA_033557465.1 Ichthyophis bannanicus | reverse complement strand
CTGACTATGTTGTCCTTTTGGAGAGCAATTGCATAATCTGCAGCTTCCTACTGAATTTGAAAAGATTAATCTTTGTAGTAAAGGCATTATATTGCACTGTAGGAATTATTGAAAGGCCTTTCTGTAAAACATACATTTCTGATTTCTCAAGCACCACTTTAGATAAATTAATAACTGATATTTTCGAAGAGGAACTAGTATCTTTCTCATTCAGTATCTTTCTCTTCCTATCCCCCTCCCTTCCTCGACCTCTCCCCTGAACTCTCTCTCACTGTACGATTCAGTTACTCAGACTCCAATGTGGCTCAGATGGATGTGGCACATAAGTGAATGCTTACTCATGAAAGGGTCGCTGTTTCACGCACTGACCCTGGTCATCATTTGGAAGGGCAGTCTAGATAGGCCATATGGTCTTTTTCTACCATCATGTTTCTATGTTTCATTTTGGATAATTTCTCTTCCTCTCTGAGCCCTTCTCCCAAATGTTTTCTAACAAAAAATACTTAGATGTACCAGGTTGGGTGAGAGTAGGGGAAGAGGCCGGGGAAGAAAACAACTCCTCAGATTCACTGTGGCCCCGATTCAGCAAGGCGACTTGTGGGGCTGTACATCTTGGTAGAACGTGCAGCCCCGCAAGCTGTCCTATCCGTATTGCCCCACAGCATCTCCCTGCATGGTCAGAACAGCAGTACAGGGAGAGCCAGTGGGGGGCAGGAGGAGGCAGAGTGTGGGCAGAGCTGGGGTGGGCCGAGGTGGCAGGACATACAGGACTGATTCATGTCATGGCCCTGTATGGCCTGTGACTGGGGGTGAGACATGCTGCTTATTCCACCATGGAGGTAGAATAAGCAGCTGCAGAGACCTTGATCGGGCCTGGGAAGCCCCCTGTGGCCTGGAGCAGCGCAAGGTGGGTCCCTGCTGCCCAATCTGGGCCTGGCTGGCCCTGCCGAGGGTCGGGCGGTGGGATGACAGGGGGTCAGCGATTCTGCGGGGAGACCGGAAAGTCTGGTTCCTGTGGTGCAGAATTGGGTCCCAACGGGCTAGTCCTGCTCGGGCCCAGTCATGCCCTTATGTGGAATCGGGTTCTGTGTGAATGTTTTCTACTCCTTTCCAAACTCATATCCTCATCAGCTGAGGAGGCTCTCTCTTTCTTCTTAAAAGTAACCTGTTTCCAAGAGCAATGGATGAGCTCGGTTTGGACCATAAATAAGCATTACCTTTCTTATAGTCTAATTTGTCTCTTTTAAATTTCTTAAATTTTTGCATTTTGACTTCTTTCATGTAATTGTCAATCTTTTTATTAAAATTATTTGTCTATCAAAGTTTTTGTCTACGACTTTGAGATCATCTATTTTTTTATTTGCTTCATCTGCCTTCTCCTCAGCAGTCTCTGCAATAAGGACCATAAGGCCCAGTGAGCATTTGTTCAATATAGCACACCACTTATCTACAAAGTTCTTGTTATCTTGAAACATATTAGGTTCTTTTTGCAAACAGAGACCTCTAGGAATGGGCTGATAGCGACAATAGCTCAACAGGCCTGCATAATGCAAGATATATCTGATTAAAGCCTTCTTAAGCTTCACCAGGTCAATCCATTTATCAGCATAGAAGCCTTTAGTTTCTTCCTCTTCAAAAAGGGGAATTTCTGTAGAAGCTTATTAAGATATTCCTCAGTAAAACTAAAACCTTTGTGCCATTTTGTAAAGGCCATGGTCACCTTTCCAGATGAGAAAGCCAAACAAAAAGAAAAAAAGGAAGGACATCTATATTCTTGTTCTTTTTTGTTTTAGTATATGCTGCTCTGTTAACACTTTGTTATAAGTGGTTGCCCATGAGGAGTCAGACCACGAATATGATTACAACCTTAACTCAAAGAAGACAAAGATCCTGACAACTGGCAAAATCAATAAGTTCATCGTTGATGGAGAAGAAATTGAAATAGTTGACAACTTTAACCTGCTTGGATCAACAATCAATAAAGAAAAGATTAGCAGTCAAGAAATCCGATGAAGTATTGCTCTTGGTAGAATGGCTATGAAGGACCTAGAGAAGATTCTCAAGAACAGAGATGTCTCTCTCCATAGAAAGAGTCGACTTGTTCAAGCCATGGCATTTTCAATAACATCATATGGATGTGAAATTTGGACAGTGAAAAAGATAGACAGGAAGAAAATTGATGCCTTTGAATTATGGTGCTAGCGAAGAATATTGTGTATACCATGGACTACCCGAAGAACAAAGCAGTCAGTACTAAAGGAGATCAAATCTAAGCTTTCTTTAGAAGCTCAGATGACAAGACTTTGACTTTCATATTTTGGACACATCATGAGAAGAGAGAGCTTATGCTTGGCAAGGTTGAAGGTCAATCCAAAAGAGGAAGGCCAGCAATGAGATGGATCAATACAATAAGAACATAAGAACATAAGATATGCCATACTGGGTCAGACCAAGGTCCATCAAGCCCAGTATTCTGTTTCCAACAGTGGCCAATCTAGGTCATATGTACCTAGCAGTTTCCTCAAGAGACACAAGTTCCACAATGCTTGTACTGGGTCAAGCATTGATATCTTCGGTCACTTCTTAATAATGGTTTATGGACCTTTCCTCCAGGAACTTGTCCAAACCCTTTTTTAAACCCAGCTACACTAATAGCCTTTACTACATCCTCCGGTAACAAATTCCAGAGTTTGATTACACGTTGAGTGAAAAAATATTTTAGTCTTAAATAGTTTACCCTGTAGCTTCATTGCATGTCCCCTAGTCTTTCTATATTCTGATAAGGTAAACAATCGATCTATGTTTACCCGTTCCACTCCGTTCATTAATTTATAGACTTCTATCATATCTCCCCTCAGCCATCTCTTTTCCAGGTTAAAGAGCCCTAACCTTTTTAGCCTTCCTTCATAGGAATATCCTTCCATCCCCTTTACCATTTTGGTGGCTCTTCTCTGTACCTTTTCTAAAATCGCTATATCCTTTTTAAGATACGGCGACCAGAATTGCACACAATATTCAAGGTGCGGTCTCACGATGGAACGATATAGAGGCATTATAATATCTTTTGTTTTATTTTCCATTCCTTTCCTTATCATACCTAGCATTCTATTTGCTCTTTTGGCCGCCGCTGCACACTGGGCCGAGGGTTTTAACATGGTATCCACAATGACGCCTAAATCTTTTTCCTGGGTGGTGGTTCCTAATGTGGAACCTTGCATCGTGTAACCATAGTTTGGGTTGTTCTTCCCTAGGTGCATAACCTTGCACTTGTCCACATTAAATTTCATCTGCCATTTTGATGCCCAGTCTTCCAATTTATCAAGATCCTCTTGCAATTTTTCACAATCCTCTTGGGTTTTAACAACTTTAAATAGTTTTGTGTCATCTGCAAATTTGATAACCTCACTCGTTATTCCACTTTCGAGGTCATTTATGAATATGTCAAAAAGCAGCGGACCCAGCACAGATCCCTGGGGTACACCACTATTCACCTTTCTCCATTGGGAAAATTGGCCATTTAGCCCTCCCCTCTGCTTTCTATCTTTTAACCCATTCCTGATCCACAATAGTACACTGCCTCCTATCCCATGACTCTTTAGTTTTGCCAAAAGTCTCTGATGAGGGACCGTGTCAAAGGCTTTCTGAAAGTCCAGATACACAATATCAACTGACTCACCTTTGTCCACCTGTTTATTCACTCCTTCAAAAAAACATAACAGATTAGTAAGACAAGATCTTCCTTGTCTAAAGCCATGTTGGCTGTCTCCCATTAGGTTGTGACTATCTACATGCTGAGTAATTTTATTCTTTATGATGGTTTCTACCATTTTTCCTGGTACTGACGTCAGGCTCACCGGTCTGTAGTTTCCCGGATCACCCCTGGAACCCTTTTTAAAAATTGGTGTTACATTGGCGATCCTCCAATCTTCAGGTATTAGAGATGATTTTAATGATAGTTCACAGATTACTGATAGCAGGTTTGCAATCTCATATTTCAGTTCTTTCAACACCCTTGGATGTATACCATCCGGCCCAGGTGATTTGCTACTCTTCAGTTTATCTAATAGTTGTAAGACATCTTCCCGATGTATCGATATTTCCTTCAATTCTTCCTCACCTTTAAATACCACTTCAGTCATGGGTAACATCCCTACATATTACTCAGTAAAGACCGAAGCAAAGAATTCGTTCAGTCTCTCCGCTATCGCCTTGTCGCCTCTTAGTGCTCCTTTAACCCCTTTATCATCTAATGGACCAACTGACTCTCTCACAGGTTTTTTGCTACGAATGTACTTGAAAAGGTCTTTATTTCGCGTTTTTGCTTCCGCAGCAAGCTTCTTCTCAAATTCTCTCTTTGCCTGCCTTATCAATGCCTTGCATTTGACTTGCCAGTGCTTGTGCTGTTTCCAGGTTTCATCGTTTGGCTCTTTTTTCCATTTCCTGATATGGAAGGGCAGACTGTATAGGCCATGTGGTCTTTCAGCCATCATGTTTCTATGGCCCCGTAGCTCAAGGGGCCCAGGACCTGACAGGGAGCCAGGGAGGCCCGAAGCCCTAGCTGACCTCTCAACAGCCACGAAAGCAAAGAGCGGCGTGTGTCGTCTCTCCTGTGGCTGTGATAAAAAGAAACCTGCCAGAGTGCTGAGCGCCGGGTGGTCAGTGCATGTTGGATATGCCCCTATTAAACCTCACGGCACTTAGCGTGCCAGCAGGTTCCCTTTTAATCACAGCAGCAGGAGAAAAGGCAAACGCTGCTCCCCACTCCCGCAGCTGTCCAGTGGTCAGTCAAGGTGGGCTTCGGGCCTCCCCGGCTTCCTCTGCAGTGTTGGTCAAGCACGGGGCCCCTTCTGGTGTGTGGTGGGGAGGACTGGGGGCTAGGACTGGAAATAGGCTGAAATTGGGGGACAGGGGACTCTGGATGCTTTGAGGGACTAGAAGAGAACAGATACTGGGGGGGGGGGGTAGGACTGGAAATGGGCTGATGACAGCCCATTTCCAGTCCTACCCCCCCCCCCAGTCACATATCCAAACTGACATCCTTGTTCAGACCAACTTTATTCCTAATACCAAAACTCTTTAAAACATCTTTAAAAAAGAGAAGTGGGATTGGAACCTCAAAGCCACTCAGCCAAATATCAGAAAAACAGTGTCCAGTCAATTTTGTCATTCAACCCATACGGGTCTAACATATTCAGTTTGTAGATCCATCTCTGTTCTTTTTGCAGTAACATATGCCCCCGGTCACCTCTTCTTACATTTAAAGGGATGTGTTCTAAAACTGTACACCGTAGATCTTCAAATTGATGACCAGCAGACAAACAATGCTGAACTAAAGGTGTTTCAATTTTTTCTTTTTGAATACTATATTTATGTTCCGCTAGTCGCGTTCGTAAAGGGCATGTAGTCTTACCGACATAAAGTTTAAGGCAGGGACACCAAAGGGCATACACTACAAAGTAAGTAGTACAGGTGGTGCTATGTCAAGATGAATAGACATTATATGCATATTTAGAACAGATCGTATTTGTCATGACAATACAATAAGAACAATGGCCACATTGTACATGTCCATCAGAAATGCTCGAAATTTTCTATTGGAGAACCGCTGAACATAGCCAGTCTTTCATATTCCTACCTCTACTATATGCAATACGAAGTGAAGTACTTGACAATTTAGGATGAGTCCTTAACAAATTCGATCTTTTCCGTATTGCAGTTGTTAACCAGTTCGATAAGCTAGAATATGGCATTACACATGTAATAAGTGACTCTCCATGATTCATTAATGTCTGTATTTTCAATTTTTGGCATAAGAAGCCATTCCCGATGGTTATATTTATCTCTTTTATAAGCTTTCTTCAAAACTCGATCTGGGTACCCACGTTCTCGAAATGTATTGTGGTACTGCAGAACCTATGCAAACAGAAAAAAAGGTTTTAAATTCAGAAAAAAGATTCCAACACCAGATGCGACATTACGAGGAGCCAGATAGGGGGAGCAAGAGAGACCTTCCAGGGCCTAGAGAACCGCACCCCAGAGCTCGTGATGTGATGCCGGCCAACAGCCAATCCAGGAAAGGGGGAGTTCCTTTTAAGAAAGGCTGGGAAGTTGGAAATGGAGGAAAAGGAGGAGTAGAGGAGGAGAAGGAGTCTTGGCAAAGAGACCCGAGAGGAAGGAGTTCCTGGCAAGGAGACACAGAGAGTCCGGTGCAGCAAGACACCAGGAGTTCTTGGCAAAGAGACACTGGGAGGAAAGGTACCAGGAGAGAAGCAGAGGTCAGAGGTTTATCTGATGAACCGGTACCAGCAGACTCAGGACCCTGTGGAAGTTACCAGAAGGGTGGTGAAGTCATTGCCATAGGAGCTAACACTCTTCATTCAAGGAGAAAGAGGTATGGGTGTGAAAGAGAGATAACTCCACCCGAAGGCCAGCTGGACAGTGGAAGGCCTGCTACGCGAGTAAGGCCGAATTGCAGCAGGACTAGGCCTCAAGCCTCAGCTCACTGGGATAAGCTTGGAGAACAAGGTAATCCACATTTTTATACTTCTAACCGTTATAACCTGGTGACACAGGGAGCAAAAGGAACAAGGGTGTGCTTGCCTTATCAAGCTGTTTGTAAGACAAGACACAAGCTTTTACCAGATGAAAGACTGTTTAATACAAGGCACCAAGACAAGGGAAGGTATTCTCATAGCAAGCATTCACATGACCAAGGCTTAAACCTAGGCCCAGAACATTGGAGGCTGGTACAAGCCGTATATGAAAAGCCTCAGCGTATTTCATCAGACTGCACTGATACAGAGTCACAGCTCTCAGACCCACAGCCCATGCAGGTGGAATTTACTGAGGACCCTTCTGAAGTGCCCATGGATTGTAGCTACTGTCAGGCAGGAAGCCTAGAATCCCTGCCTAGTGTATAAAGCAGGGCTCAGCAAGCAAAGACTGTGTGTTTTATTGTATAAATTCCTGTGAAGATAACAGTGGATAAAGTAATAACTGGTTATGTTTCTTTTCTACCTGAAGTAAGGTTTCTTTATGTTGACGTAGATTCCACTACCTGAATCATTGTGCATTAAGGGAAATAAAAAGCCTTTCTTTCCCTACTCTCGGACTTTGTGTTTACTTGAAGCTTTGGTACACGGAAGGCCACTGGGAACAGATACCCAGACCCCGCATACAAGAACCAAACTCAAACTAGAAAAATAACTCATGTCCACCCGACCTGCCTTAACCACCTTTGACCACTAGGGCGGCGGTGCGACACTATACATCATACTCTTCGCCTGTATTTCAAATTCTTGTGTTGTAGAACAAATTTGATGACATCAAAGTAACTGTGAATATGGTAAACTGCTCTTGAGATGGTCGGGATGAAAGCTAGAATAGTGCAAAAGCGTATTCTTATCTGTAGGTTTAGAGTAAAGCATGGTAAAAAAAATCCTTCTTAATTTTTAATGATTTTAACATCCAAAAAATGTAATGTAAACTGTTGAATGTCAATTTCAAACTTGATATGACAATTGCAATTATTCAAATAATCAAAAAACTCAGTCAAAAGTTCCCGTGATCCACACCACAATAGAAAGATATCATCGATGTATCTGAACCATTTTAAAATAAAAGGAGCATAATCAGAGGTTGTCAGACGGCTGCCTAGGGTGAGAACTTACACAATCTTGACGATGCATATATTCATATGATTCTTGCAAGGTATTGTGGGTATTGTAGTTCATTCACTCCCAAACACAGCTGACGACAATAATTTGAGTTGTGAAACCAAGTGGTAAGATCAATAAAATACTTCTTTTATTGATGGGGTTTAATTCACCCAGCACATGTATGCTTGATAGCACTATAAATGAGGTTACTTGCTTGCAGTGTTTAAATGGATAACAAAAAGTCACAAAGTAAACCAGAAAACAACCTTCAGCTTGTCAGGCAATTAGCTAATGTTTTCTTAGCAAATAATTACCAAATACAAAGGCACAAAGTAAAGAATAAACTTAGCTGGTTAGGTTAACTTCTGCTTATTTTCCACGCCGATCTCAGCAGTGATTCTCCCTTGCTCACACACACAATCAGGTGCAGCCCTAATTACTATCAATGGACCAGCTGAAAGCCTTTAGCTGGCTGGCTGCTACTGTGTGAGCCCAAATCCTGCTTTAAGAGCTGTTTGCAGTGGAAATAAAGAACAAAGTTAGGTTTCTTTGTGATGGCTGATGTGTTTGCTCATAGAAAACTAGCAATAGCATTTAGATAAAGAACAGTCCATGTAAATAGTTTCATCTGCTGTATTTCCCCCTGCATCAACAATCATAGGGTCAATATCATACATTGGCACAGATGAGTCTTTCATTAAGGCACTATCATGAGAATGCTTATTCCCTTGCTGCCATTCTCTATTATAGATAGGGTCTGGATCAGTGTTCATACCTGAGCCTCTCCTGCTATCATTATTCCTCTCTGTATAGCCTGGCCAATATGTAATCCAATTCTGATGTCCAGCCTTCCAATCTTGATCCCTGGACACTGGATCTTCTCTCACATACCTTCTGGCCTTGGTCTGAAAGTCCCTTCCATATGCAGTCTTCTCTCTTCCAGGTAGCCACTGGTGATTCCTATCTTTGCCACTCCATTCCTCTGGCTGAATCCAGTCCAATGGACTCTGCTGGCTTTTGGAATACCTCCCAGTATGAGTACTGCCTTGGAATCTCCCAGACCTTCCAATGGCCTTTCTTCTCTTCCTTCCAGAGAGTTTCCTTCTCTCTCTATCTGCGTGGCTTTTGCTGAAGCTGTTCTTCAAACTCTCCCTGAAGCCAGGCTGGAGCTTGTAGTAACTGTTATCTGAAGAATAAGCTCTATTCTTATTCTGTCCTAATGTGTGCTGCTCCCTAACACAGCGCAGCTGTGTTGAATCAGGCCCTGCCCTTTGAGATGAGTGCTTAGGGATTACCTCATAGCTCTCTTGATTGCACACACATTCTCTCACTTCAGCCCCTCTCATGGCTGCTGGAAACCTGGTGCATTCTGGGACTGGTAGTCTTTTATGTGAAAACTCTGTTTTCTCACTTCTACCAGAACTGACAGGTTGCTTGTTCAGAGTCACATCATCTTTTCTATAGCTCCTACCTGAGCTATGATAAGCTTCCTTATCACATACCCCCCTGCTTAAGTTATTACGGACTGGTTTTACTGGTGAAACTGCTTCTCTACAGTCCGTAATACCTACGAGAGTGTTATCTTCTTGAAGCTCACTTACTTCCTGACTGGGTTCAAGGTCATTATTTACAGGCCTCTCCCTCCAAGACTTAAGTACATTAATATGGTAGGTCTGCCTACGCCCTCTGGCATTTTCTACCATATAAGACACTGGGCTTACTTGTTTAACAACCTCCCATGGCCCTTTCCACTGTACCTCAAATTTTGGAGCAGTTCCTGCTACCTGAACCAAAACCTTTTCACCAATGCTTAATTGGCGGCTTTTGGCCTTTCTATCATACCACCCTTTCTGGCGAACTTGACTGTCCTGCAGGTTCCTCTCAGCAACCTGCGACGTCCTTTTCAAACGTGCTCTCAAGTCACGTAGAAACAGTGGCACCTCCTGACTTCCTGGTTCAGGATCAATCCATTGTTCCCTCAAAATATCCAACAAACCCCGGGGAGCCCTACCATACATCAACTCATAAGGAGTTACACCTAGGGACACTTGAATTCTTTCCCTGCAGGCATATAAGGCAAAGGGTAATAACATATCCTATTCTTTTACCTCTCCTGCTAACCCCCTTCTCAACATTTGTTTGAGAGTTTGGTTGAATCTCTCCACCAAACCATTTGATTGTGGATGGTAGGCTGAGGTTTTCACGTGATGAATGCCAAAGGCATCCCAGACCTGGGCCAAATATTTGGATACAAAATTGGACCCTCGGTCAGTCAACACCTCTCTTGGGAATCCCACTTCACAAAACAATTTTACTAGCTCTAAAGCTATTGTTTTTGCAGAAACATTCCTCAATGGTATGGCCCAGGGAAACCTTGTTGCCTGATCTACCATAACTAGGATGTATTGGAAACCTCGGGGCGTTTTAACTAATGGGCCTACAATATCCATGGCAATGTGACCAATTGGGTCTGTGATGATTGGCATGGGGATCAATGGCACCACCGGTGGGTGAGCCGCTGTAACTCGCTGACACGCTGGACATGCAGCCAAAACTGGGCAGTTTCTTTGAAGATACCTGGCCAGTAAAAACGCACAAGTATTTGATCCAGCGTTCCTTGCATACCTTTATGACCTCCCACTGGATGATCATGTGCTAGCCTAAGTACTAGCCCTTTGAAAGTTGTGGGTACCACCAATTGTTTACGTATGGCACCATTTCTGGGGTCCTGACTCTCTCTATATAATATGTCATTATCTAGTCTGAATCTGGGCTATTCCTCCCTGACCTCCTGAGCATACTTAAAAGCTCGGGTGAGAGCTTGATCAGCTCGCTGCTCTTGTGGAAAGTTAGGAAACTTTGCCACCAACTCAGCTGGTACCCAGGGTAAACTCTGACCAGCTAACATCTCAGCCCTGCCCTGTGCTCTGCAAAGTCTCTCACGCCTCTTTTGTGCTTTCAACTTTCTTACTTTACCAGATGATGGGGTTATTAAATCATCATGAGAGGGTAAATCTCCTAATAACTCTGCCTGCTCCCCCTCCTCCTTCTGCTGGCTCTCTAACTTAGCCTGCGAGCGGGTGGATACAAGGCCCCTCTTATTACCCATAGTTTGGCCTTCTGGAAGCTTAACCATCTTTTTAGCTAGGGACTGAGGACTTCCAAAGAAAGGCCCGGGAGCTATTTCCATTATTAAACCTTCTCCCTCCTTCTTTCCTAGCCCTTTCACTAGTTCCTGCTTAAATCTTGGCCAGTCCCTTCCTAGAACCAAATCAAAGGGTAGCCTAGGCACCACTGCTAATAGGACTTCCTCTTGTTTCCCTAGGCACTTAACCTTTAGCCTATAGGTGGGATATGATGATGCAGCACCATGAATGCATCTGATGTGAACTTGGCTTTCAGGGGTTCTAGGCACAAATCTTTCTTGGGCCTCTATCCTCTTCCAAAGCCTTTTTGACATCATACTCTGGTCTGCCCCAGAGTCTAATAATGCATTTGTGGTAATTCCTTGCACATCAACCATCAAAAGAAATCCTTCCTTGGGTTGTTTTAAATCCAGACCCATTAAACTAGTGTGTGTCTGGCATCTCTTCTCTAAGTGTCCCACTTTTCCACACTTGAAACATTTCTTTCTATTCCACTGTGTCATCTGGTTTGATACAGTACATTCATTTTCAGAAACATTCTTAATTATTCTCTTTTCTAATACAGCACATTTAGCCTCAGCATCCATCTTTAGAGGGCCACCCCTTCTATGGCAAGCCTGCATGGCTTCCAAGAATCTCTCTGCTAGCATGGTTGCCTCTCCAAGATTTTGGCAATTTTGCTGTATAAGAAAAACATTCAAATCTTTAGGTACCCCAAGCATAAACTGTTCCAGCATTATAATATCTAATAACATTTCTACTGTCTTTTGCTCAGGCTCCAACCATTTTACAGCTAGACTTCTGATTCTCTGACTCAGAGCCCTGGGTGTCTCACCCACTTTCAATGTAACAGCTCTAAACATTCGCCTATACTCTGAAATTGACAACCCTAGGCGATCTCTAATAGCTGCCTTTACATCCTTATAAATCAAAGCCTGGGCTGCTGGCATTGCTCTGTAAGCTGCTAGTGCCTCACCAGTTAATGAGGCTGCCAGCCTTACTGCCCACTGGGTCTCTGGCCATGCTAAAGCCTGTGCCACTCTTTCAAAAGACTCTAGAAAATCATCAACATTATCTTCTGGAGTTAATTTCCCAAAATTAAATGCCCCAATCCCTTGATTGAGTCCCACATTGTCCACATGTGGTGCACCAGTACTAACTGCTGGTCTTGCATCTGTTCCACTTTGGCTCTGCAGCTGAACTAGAGCTTGCACCAAATCAAGCACTGGTTTCTGCTGTTCCAATAAGGCCTTCATAGCAGTGTCCTGGGCCTGCTGTGATAGCTCCTGCTGCTTGCAAAATTGGGCTGCCATCCACTGAGCCATCTCCCTCGGATCCATCTTGACCCCTGCAAGAAAAGAGAGAAAAAAAAAAAAACCAAAGAGCAGCACCTTCCAACCAGGTGTGTTTTTTTTTTTTCAACTTTTTTTTTTCAATTACCCCCTGTGCTTACACACATCCACCACTAGACATGCCCAGGTACATATTACCTTGTCTCAGTGATGAATCCAGCCTTGCACAGGGTCTTTTCCTCTGGGACAGCTTCCTGGAACAACCACTTTTCCTCCAAAGTGCAGATGAGGGAAAGAAATCTTCTTACAGCTTTAAACTTGACTTTTATTTGTAATCCACAACAAGTAAATCCTCTTGGTGCAAAAGCAATCCTGCCAACTACGCCATTTGTCAGACGGCTGCCTAGGGTGAGAACTTACACAATCTTGACGATGCATATATTCATATGATTCTTGCAAGGTATTGTGGGTATTGTAGTTCATTCACTCCCAAACACAGCTGACGACAATAATTTGAGTTGTGAAACCAAGTGGTAAGATCAATAAAATACTTCTTTTATTGATGGGGTTTAATTCACCCAGCACATGTATGCTTGATAGCACTATAAATGAGGTTACTTGCTTGCAGTGTTTAAATGGATAACAAAAAGTCACAAAGTAAACCAGAAAACAACCTTCAGCTTGTCAGGCAATTAGCTAATGTTTTCTTAGCAAATAATTACCAAATACAAAGGCACAAAGTAAAGAATAAACTTAGCTGGTTAGGTTAACTTCTGCTTATTTTCCACGCCGATCTCAGCAGTGATTCTCCCTTGCTCACACACACAATCAGGTGCAGCCCTAATTACTATCAATGGACCAGCTGAAAGCCTTTAGCTGGCTGGCTGCTACTGTGTGAGCCCAAATCCTGCTTTAAGAGCTGTTTGCAGTGGAAATAAAGAACAAAGTTAGGTTTCTTTGTGATGGCTGATGTGTTTGCTCATAGAAAACTAGCAATAGCATTTAGATAAAGAACAGTCCATGTAAATAGTTTCATCTGCTGTATTTCCCCCTGCATCAACAATCATAGGGTCAATATCATACATTGGCACAGATGAGTCTTTCATTAAGGCACTATCATGAGAATGCTTATTCCCTTGCTGCCATTCTCTATTATAGATAGGGTCTGGATCAGTGTTCATACCTGAGCCTCTCCTGCTATCATTATTCCTCTCTGTATAGCCTGGCCACTATGTAATCCAATTCTGATGTCCAGCCTTCCAATCTTGATCCCTGGACACTGGATCTTCTCTCACATACCTTCTGGCCTTGGTCTGAAAGTCCCTTCCACATGCAGTCTTCTCTCTTCCAGGTAGCCACTGGTGATTCCTATCTTTGCCACTCCATTCCTCTGGCTGAATCCAGTCCAATGGACTCTGCTGGCTTTTGGAATACCTCCCAGTATGAGTACTGCCTTGGAATCTCCCAGACCTTCCAATGGCCTTTCTTCTCTTCCTTCCAGAGAGTTTCCTTCTCTCTCTATCTGCGTGGCTTTTGCTGAAGCTGTTCTTCAAACTCTCCCTGAAGCCAGGCTGGAGCTTGTAGTAACTGTTATCTGAAGAATAAGCTCTATTCTTATTCTGTCCTAATGTGTGCTGCTCCCTAACACAGCGCAGCTGTGTTGAATCAGGCCCTGCCCTTTGAGATGAGTGCTTAGGGATTACCTCATAGCTCTCTTGATTGCACACACATTCTCTCACTTCAGCCCCTCTCATGGCTGCTGGAAACCTGGTGCATTCTGGGACTGGTAGTCTTTTATGTGAAAACTCTGTTTTCTCACTTCTACCAGAACTGACAGGTTGCTTGTTCAGAGTCACATCATCTTTTCTATAGCTCCTACCTGAGCTATGATAAGCTTCCTTATCACAAGGTTTATACCCATCGACTTTCAAACGCTTGCATATACGTATAAATTAGCTAAAGATGGTGCAAACGTTGCCCCCATAGCAGTCCCTGATATTTGTTGAAAAAATTGCTGCTTATAAACAAAATAGTTCTTCTTCAATGCTATTTCTGCCAATGTCAGCAAAAAAGTAGTTGGTACTTTATGCGGCCTCAATCTAGCATTCCATATATTGGCCAGAACCAATAATGCTTCATCTTGAGGAATGGATGTATATAAAGCTGAAATGTCTAGAGATGCCATCCATAAAACTTGTGCAGTAGGTCCAAAATCATCTAAAAGTTGCAAGAAATGTGTTGTATTTTTGATATATGAAGAGATCTTAGGAACCTCGTCCCGCAAATGCATATCTAAATACATTCCAATTCGTTACAACAGTGAATCGTTACTAGACAAAATTGGATGCCCAGGAGGGTTGTTTAAACTTTTATGTACCTTAGGCAAAATATAAAAGGCGGGAACCTTAGGATGTAACGGATTCAGAAAAGTCTTCTCTTTTTCAGTTAAATACCCCATCTGCAATGCGGCAGTAGTGACAGCCAATACAGTTTTTTGTAATTCATCAGTTGGATCAATTGACAAACGCATATAATGAAGGCAATTAGTTAACTGTCTGCAAACCTCAGCATCATATTTTTCAGTATTCAATATTACAACGGCACCCCCTTTATCCGCAAGTTTTCTTGTAATATTGTCCATTTTGGAAAGATCTTTTAATGCCTGTAATTCAGCTGATGGCAAATTTTTAGGACAGTTATTATATTTTGACTCCATTTTAAGTAAATCAGATAATATCAAATGCCTAAAATTATGTACTATAGGGTCCAAAGGGCCTGGAGGTGTCCAGTTAGAATTTGGACGAACTAAAGATGAGTCAGTTACTGATGGTTGATTGTAGAAGAACAGCTTAAGTTGTATAGAACGTATAAGCCTTTCAATCGCTACCCTACTTTGAAAGCCATCATACCGTGGTCCATCAATAAAAAATAAACCTCTAGCCAACACATCAGTTTGTGCGGAGGATAAAGGCATATGAGAGAGATTAATAACAGTGTTGGTTATTGAAAACTCACTGTTTCTTTTTTGCGCTGCAAACGTGTTGGTGGCTCGGGAAATTTTTCCTGTTTATTAGATTGATTAGTAGGATAATCAACCTTCGAATTTCCAGTCTTCAAACGATTATTAAATTGCCCACCCTCCACACTAGAATCAGATGAGTAAGTAGAAGTTTCTCCTCAATCCCCTTTCTTAAAATTTTCAGAGCGTTTTGTTCTTCTTAGAGACCAATTATAAATTGTGCCTTCTTTCATCCGTTTTTCATCTTTCAAAAATTTTTTAATTTTCATATTCTTCAAATCAGTTTGTTAACGTTCAATCTGTTTAAGTACCTCTGCATGTCGATCAGCAAAACCTTCTGCTTTTTTCAAATTATCCAGTTCTTCATCCAATTCTTTAATTAGAACAGTATTCTTTTGTATGTGCAGAATCAATAACCAAAAGCATTAAATCTAAGGAACATTTATGCCGAATCTGGTTCCAATGAAGTACAAAAGCCTCATCTTCAAGGAACATGCCTGGTGCTTTCCATGTTCTCAAACCCTTTGGTATAACTTCCTTACGGCAATATTCGGCCAATGTCAAACTATTTTATTTATTTATTTATTTACATTTCTTTTATACCACGCTATTCAACATCAGTGCGGTTTACATAGAACATAAAACATACACGTTGCATATAATGAAACAGTGTTTACAGGTAACAGGGAATAGAACTTGGATAACTTGGGGTAACTATTTACATCAGATTTTCATATTGTACAAGCTAAACTAATAAGCGTCTTATAGCAGAGGTTTTGTCATGGTATCTATATTAGACTGTAGGTGATGTTACTGTATCTTCGTCTATCTTGTAGTGCTGAAGGAATAGGTAGTGTTTCACTGCCTTCCTAAATTGGGCCAAGTCAGTGATTGCTCGTATGTTGGGTGGGAGAGAATTCCAGCTTCTTGGTGCACATAGTTTGAAAGCTCTGTTAGCTGTAGCGTGAGTGCAGTGGGTTAATTCTATTGGGACAACTAATGAGTTTATCACTGTTGATCTCCTGGACCTGTTGGATGGTGTGGTATGAATGAGTTCCGCTAGTGATATAGAGGCTAGACCATTGATTGACTTGAAAGTAAGCAGCAGAATTTTGAACGATAGTCTGGACTGAATGGGGAGCCAGTGAAGATGTTTTAGGATGGGTGTGATATGATTCCTCTTAGGCGATCCGATTAAAACTCTCGCTGCAGAATTCATTGTAAGCTGTAGAGGGTTTAAAGTAGACAGAGGGAGACCATGCAGGATTGAATTTGAGTAGTCAAAATGAGGCATGATAAGTGCCTGATAGATAGTTCGGAAGTCGCTTGGATCAAGTAGGAAACGAAGATGCCTGAGGGTACGGATCTTGTGGTATATCATAGAAACATAGAAACATAATGACAGAAAAAGACCACATGGCCTATCTAGTCTGTCCTTCCATATCAATAACTACAACAGTCCACTTCTTACCTTTAGAGATCCTCTGTGTTGGTCCCATGCTTTTTTGAATTCAGTTACTGTCCTCATCTCTACCACCTCCACTGGGAGACTATTCCATGGATCCACTACTCTTTCCGTAAATAAATATTTCCGCATATCACTCCTGAATCTATCTCCCTTCACCCTCATCCCATGTCCCATCGTAGCAGAACTTGCTTTCAATTGAAAGAGGCTCTCTCAATTGAAAGCAAGTTCTGCTACGCTCTGACTACATTGCTTATGTGGAGTTTCGTGTCAAGGCGCTGGTCCAAAGTGACTCCGAGGTACCTGATCGAGGATTTAGTCTGGAGTTCTGCTTCCTTGACTTTTATATGTGTTGGTGTTTTGAAATTTGAATTCCTCGTGATGAAAAACACCTCCGTTTTCTTGTGCTGAATTCTAAGGTTTTGTGATTGAAGCCAATTGGATACTGAGTCAAAGCATTCTGTAATTGGTGAAAGGTCTGGGTTTTCTGTTGAGAAGAGCATGTAAAGTAGGATGTCATCCGCGTATACCAGGCAGTTTACCCCAAAAGAGTGAATGAGATTACAGATAGGTTGCATGTAGATATTAAACATCAGGGTGGAGAGGGATGATCCCTGCGGGACTCCTTGCTTTTGGTGGAAAGGTTTAGAAGTTGAGGCCCCTGAACGTACGTGTTGCCATCTGTTTGTGAGATAAGATTCACACCAAGTTATCGCCATTTCTGAAAAACCCTTCTCCCTGAGGTGCACCAGTAGAAGCTTGTGACATACTGAGTCAAAAGCAGCTGCTATGTCAAGGAATATAAGGACAAAGCCCTGCCGGATGTTATCAGTTCCTGTGGATATGTTATTTATAAGTGTGGTGAGGAGGGTATCTACGCCGTGTTGTCCTCTAAAACCGTGTTGGCATGGGTCTAGTGGTGAGTTGTTGTCGACATGGTCTTGGATTTGTCTTTGTACCTCTTTTTCTATTATTTTAGCCAAAAGTGGAATACTCGATATCGGTCTGTAAGAGTCCACTTTCAAGCTATCAAGCTTGCTGTTTTTCAACAGAGGTCTAATGGAGGTATATTTGAGGGATTGAGGAAACACCCCTGTTGTAAAAGATCTTTCCATGAGCTTGGCTATAAATGGGCTAAGATCAGACCGTAGCTCCTTTATCCAGAAGGCAGGGCATGGGTCAGTCTGGGCAGTGGTGGTGTTGATCGTAGTGATGGTGTTTTCAAAGTGTTTCTTAGCTGGTGTAGAGAACATGGTCAAGGGTGTTATATTGTTTTGTACTATTGCCCTTGAGGGTACTGGCGATTTGTTGGTGTGGCTTATCTTTGTTTGCAGATAGTCAGCAAAGTCTTGAGGGTGGATATCGTTTGCTTGTTCAGGTACTGGTTCCTTTGTTAATTTCTTTACGAGGCTGAAAAGGTCATGAGGTTTGTTCAATGACCGCTTCAGCGAATCTATGTGAAATTGCCTTAGGTTGGTAGTTACTGCTTCACGATGTTGCGCCAGATGGGTATTATATGCATTTTGATATATTTCTGAGTGAGATTTGTGCCAGCGTCTTTCCAACTTCCGTAGGGAGGTGAGAGATGATCGAAGTTCTGAGGTGTACCAAACTGCTGAGGCTCTGGTCCTTAGTGGCTTGTTGGATGGTGGATGTATGGCAATGTTACTGAAGGTTTCGTTCCATTCAGAGACCATATCTTCTGAACTGAGTATCGTCGTTGGTAGAAGTGGGCGTGTTTTACTCAGGATCAGCTCTCTATCAAAGGCTTGAAACCTTCGTTCTGGTGCCTTGGGAGAGCTAGTCAGCCTTTTGATTTTGTTTTGGTTATTTCTGATTATGGGTAGTTGGAAAACGATCAGTTTATGATTAGACCAGGGAACTGCAGATAAGTAGAGTCCTAAGTTGTCTTTTGATTTGGGAAATGTCTGTGGAGCAAAAATCAGATCAAGTAGACCTCCTTTAACGTGTATAGGTTCATCTACTAGCTGGGTGTATCCTAGGTCTTTGAGAGCCTCAAGGAAGGCTGAAGACTGAGCCTCTTGTAGTGATGGGAGATTGAAATTTCCCAAAACCCAACTCGGTATGCATGGGCTTTGAGTGTTAGATGCCAGGTCAATTATTGAGGAAATCGCATCCGAATCTTGAGATGGGGCACGATAAATGAGATTAATAGAGCAGAGTTTGTTAGATATAGTAATTAACTCAAGATTCTTTGTGCTGTCTGAGTTTATCAGGTAGAAGTGAAGGTCTGATTTGGTGAGGGCGAGTACCCCTCCTCCTCCTTTATTGTTTCTATGACACGTGTGAATTGTGAAATTGGGTGGCAGGAGTTGGTTCAGCAGGACGTTGTCGTCGCTAGACAGCCATGTCTCTGTAATCATGAGAATGTCAAGGTTATGGTAAGATAACTATGAAGTTCCAATCTTACACTTCTCTTAGATTTATTGAGAAAAGAATCCCAATCTGTACCACCTTTTTCTACATCTCCTAACAAAGATGGAAGTTTCAAAATTTCATTTGTTTTTTTCTAAACTAAAACTAAAGGAGTCCTTCCAACTTATAGCCATCACAGTACAACTAGTAAACCAGTACAAATAACCAGTCATGAACCTCACTTCCAAGCCAGAGTATGGGGAGTATAATCTTAGGGGTATGTTTACTAAACGGCACTAACGGCGCAGCTGCGACGTTATCGCATGATAATGGCACATTACTGTGCAAGAACGTCACATATCACGCAATAACGTCTGCTGTGGCGGTAAAGTGTGCTGAGGGTGGAGCAAGGCCCCCTAGAGGGTAGAGGAAGGCTCCCCAGGGGCGGAGAGAAGGGGTCAATGGGCGGACAGTGGACATGGAGTGGCTCCTTGCACACTAATGCCATGAAATGAAGCTCAGAAAATTAGTGCCAGTGAAAACCTGGCGCTAGGCACATTTGCAGGTCAGAGAAACCATTTCAGTCAGCAATGTACAGCAAAGGCAGAGAAACCCAAAAACGTGATAGTAGTGATACATGTGCAGGAGCCAAAAAAGCAAAGAGACAGATAAAATGACCAGAACCGCATTTGAAATCCCAATAACCAAGCTGGTCAATAGTGATATTAATGAGAAACATAAAGCAACACTACTGATAAAGCATAAAAAAGAAGATATCATGTCTGGAAGGGTCTATTCTCAGTCCCCCTACAAAGTGAATGATCCCACATTGAAATAATGCTGATCAGGGTGTTTGTCGTTTTATATTGGGCAGGTTTGTTATGGTGTGCAAATGTGCAGCAACAGCAGAGTGGGCACGTAGGACAGAGCAACTGTACTGATGCTGGAAATGGGATACAGAGGGCTGCAGGCAGCACATGCTGTGGTCCTGCTGGGGCACATTGCGGACTAGGCAGATGCCTAGGTGGCACATAGGAATGCCGAAACTGTAAAGCAGCAAGACAGCAACTGATGAGGGTCCAACATGGGCATGAGTGTGTTCCCCACAGTGCCCCAGGGGATATTACCCAGCAGGTACCCCCAAGGGCACAGAACATTGGCAGGCGGTGCCAGTGTCCAATGGAGTCACCCCCACCCGAGAACCCCCACCATAGGCAGCTGCCTACCGGCACACTGGCTGGCCTGGGATTGCGCACCACCAGCACCACCGGCATAAGGGCATGTCAGCATGGTGGCGGAGGGGTGCTGGTGGTGGAGGGGGCAGTGGCAGCTGCCCACAGCAGACCACGGCCAAGCCCCGTTTAGGTGTGTGCCGTGCACTGCAACAGACAAGATCTGTCTGACGTACAGTCATGGTATCCCCAGGGAATGGTCTGGCTCTGTGGCAACAGTGTGGTGCAGAACACACAGCCAGTGTGTTCAGGGGCAGAGGGTCACAAGTTCAAGTCCCAGCAGTGGCTCCTATCAACCCTGACCCTATATTTTACCCAGTACTAAACAGTGGTAATAAAGACGGAACCTTTATTGCAGATAACATAAATATGCCTGAAATGCCTATATTTTACTCTACAGAGCACAGACACCATAAAAAAGGTGCAATACCTAGAGCAGAGTTTCCCAAATGCAGTCCTGGAGGGCCAAACACCATTCAGGTTTCATGTTGTCCCTAATAAATATGCCTATTCTGCATTTGTATGCGCCGCCCCCATGGTATGCAAATGTATCTCATGCATATTCATTAGGGACAGCATGAAAACCTGAACAGTGTTTGGCCCACCAGGACCGGAGTTGGGAACCTCTGCCCTAGAGCAGCAGCCAACAGGGGCATAAACACCCACACCCACAGGCTCCACTATCCAAAGCCTCATGGAGAGTCAGGCTGTTGGGCCCTGCGTGCAGCAGCATCTCCCAATACTAGCACTTGCATACCTTAGCAATGCCGCCCTAAACTTGGGGATACGTTACACATATATCAAAATTTATTTATTTATTTTTATTTTATTTAGCTGTATTTATATCCCACTTTTCACTGGGTCAAAGCAGTCAATTGGGGGATACATTTTAACACGAGGGGATATGAGACACATATGCTAATACTTAGAGGGAACATGGGCAATGGAGGGTTAAGTGGCTTGCCCAAGACCACAAGGAGTGCCTATAGGACTAGAAATCCCAGTCCCCTCCGGCCTGAGATTGCTGTCCCCAGGTGGGACTTGAACCCCCGGCCCTCCGGCCTGAAGTACCTTGTCCTAACCACTAGACCACTCCTCCCTGAAGGTTGCTATGATTAATGACAGATAACAATTCCTAAGTTAATCACAATTTGCTGATAGAGCTGCATCATAGCAACCTTTCTGATATCTGTGGAGTGTGTTTCAGTTTGGGTTTCTGACAGTGTTTACCACCCCGGGGAATGACCCCAACAGTATTGTGTACCATGGCAATGCCCGCACCATGCCCAGGACTGGTGTGGCGGCCAGGGCTGCCACAAACCTCTATAGTTGCACAAAGCTGGCAGAGGTGTGGGAGTGTGTGTGTTTGTCTATCCAGTATGTTGTGACTGCCTACACCTTACTCAGCCCATACTGCTAGCACTGTTTCCAGTGTTAGCCTGCCAATGTGCATAATGAGGAGCAAGGGTATGGCCCGGACAGGATGCATCTGCACAGGGCATAGGGCAATGGCTGGGACATTGTAGTGCCCAGCCATCACCTGCACGGACAGGGTGGCCACAGCATGTCCTGCTGGGAGGTCACTCTCACCCTGACTGAGCAGTGACCATGGCATGGCTAGGTTCCCCCATAGTGTTATACAGTCAAACCTCGGTTTTCGTATGCCCTGGTTTTCGTACGATTCGGTTTTCGTTGACTTTTTTCATCAAGATTTTGTTCCGGTTTTCGTACGTTGTCTCGGTTTTCGTACAGTTGAAAATGGAGCACCATCTTGTGGCCAGAAGTGGGATTTTCTTTATTTTGATTTTCTTGCTGATTGACTGTCTTCCATATTTATTGGCGCTTCTCTTTTACAAGGCAGGCTGGAGCCCCAATTGGGCAGCCGGCCAAGATGGCTGTTCCCACCTCCGCTGCTGGTGGTGATTGCTCGATCCCCGGAGGGGAGAGCAGCTGGAGCTGGCTGGAGTGCGTCCCATATGCCAACAAAAGTCTTCAATAAAGGTAAAAGTGATGTTACATGCTCATTTATCCATTTCATTAGTCATTTATATGTATTTCTCATTGTTTTCTGTATGTAAAAATATAGTTATTCTCTATAAAATGTATTTTTTGTCAATATTTTTGGGTGTCTGGAACGGATTAATTGAATTTACATTATTTCTTATGGGAAATCTTGCTTCGGTTTTAGTCCGTTTCGGTTTTAGTCAGACTTTTTTGAACGGATTAATCATGAAAACCGAGGTTTGACTGTATAGTATTTCTCTCAAGTGATATTTATGGGTTCTCTTTTCTGGGGCCCAATCACTGACTTATCTGCTTGGTGTGTGTGTGCTCACATCCCAGTTTTGGGTGCACACATCTTCTCCAGGAACATGCACTATGGACTAGCTAGCAGGCTGTCTGCAGTTAGTTAGTGTATGGCTGGAACACCTTGCAGGGTGCAGTGTCTGGAGACTGTCAGATGGGGGGGGGGGGGCAGCTGAGCATTTCCAGGCCTACTGTCTATTTGCCATTGCCTTATGGATGTGTACAGATCTGCATTGATTGCCCTGTAGGGTGCCTGTTCCCCAGCAGGACTGGGATTGATGGTCCCCTCTACTGCCACCATTGCAGGGATATAGTGTGGATCTGTTGGTGGGAGATCCTGTCCCCCACGCTGAGTCCCAGAGGGCGGGTTGGGTGGTGCTACATAATCCGCCTATGGGTCCAAACACCCCCTTCACTTAAATCATGTGACCATGGCACCCACACAGGATATGCACTATTCTGGGTGCATCATAGTCCACAAGGGCTAGACGTGACTGAGAAATATGGATGGACCCAGGTGTATCCTAGGTGTGTCTGCAAGGACTACCTATCACACACTGGCACCGATGGCGACCTGCAGCATAGCCTAGCTCAGCTAAGCCAGGTGCTGCGGACCAGGTGCTGGGCACCTCACCTCGCCCTCAGGGTGAGCACAGTACCTACATAATATGATGGTCTGTAGCTATTCTGTGCCAGTAACACACACGGTCAGTTCCCCCTACCAGGCCGAGGTGCTGTGGGGGTGCATACCCCATCTTGTGATCATCTGCTGATCTGCATGTGCAGTGCATCATGGGTACCGGTGGGTTAACCCTATCCTGGTAACCACAGCTGACAGTTTGTGTGGTGACCTTCAGTCCTTCTGTAGCCAGCCAGGGGTTTGTTAGTAGCTTTCTTTTTTCTCAGCCCTGTTCTTTGGAACGCCCTCCCTACTTCCCTCCGTCTTGAACCCTCTTATACAAAGTTCAAGGAACTGCTAAAAACCCATTTACTCCAATAAGCTTTCGACCTGCCCTCTACCATCCCTTCCTGAGTTTGGTCTTGTTCTGTCCGTTGTATTTTGCTATATGTTTCCACTGTCCTTTCTCCCTCTTTCCTATTTTACTATGGCGTTCTTTTTCTATAGTTAGGGAGTGTAGTCTTTTTTATTATTGTAAACCGCGTATATGTTTTGACCAAAGCGGTATATTAAATGTGGGAATAAAGCTAAAGATAAAGATAGCTATAGAGATGTAGCCCACTGGTTACTTCACTGACTGTGGAGGCAGAGGTCATGGGTTCGATCTCACAGTGGTGTTATTTGATAGGGCTGTCTGAGGCATTTCCTTTTTTAGTTTAAATTAGTGCTGCCAGCAAAAACACCCTCACAGTTCTGTAACCTTAAGGTGCCTCATAAGGCACCCTATAAAGCGCCTTATAAGGCGCCCTATAGGGAACATTATAAGGTGCCTTGGCGGACATTGCACTTTATAATGTGCCCTCTGGAGTGCCTTATAGGGCGCCTTATGTGGCACCTTAGGTTACGGCACTGTGAGGGTGTGTTTGCTGGCAGCAATTTAAATTAGCAAATAGAATGCTAGGTATCAAAAGGAAAGGAATGGAAAATAAAACAAAAGATATTATAATGCCTCTATATCGTTCCATGGTGAGATCGCACCTTAAAAAGGATATAGCGTTATTATAAAAGGTTCAGAGAAGAGCCACCAAAATGGTAAAGGGGATGGAAGGATACTCCTATGAAGAAAGGCTAAAAAGGTTAGGGCTCTTTAACCTGGAAAAGAGACGGCTGAGGGGAGATATGATAGAAGTCTATAAATTAATGATCGGAGTGGAACGGGTAAACGTAGATCGATTGTTTACGTTTTCAGAATATAGAAAGACTAGGGGACATGCAATGAAGCTACAGGGTAAACTATTTAAGACTAATAAAAGAAATTTTTTTTTCACTCAACGTGTAATCAAACTCTGGAATTTGTTACCGGAGGATGTGGTAAAGGCTGTTAGTGTTGCTGGGTTTAAAAAAGGTTTGGACAAGTTCCTGGAGGAAAGGTCCATAGACCATTATTAAGAAGGGACCCAGGATAGCAATGCTTGACCCAGGGTCGGCCCGTCCATTGAGCAAGAATGTTCTTTGCACAGGGCCCCGCGTTTCAGGGGGCCCCGCGCAAAGAACATTCTGCTTTTTTTTTTTAAATTATATAAAAAAAAAAAAAGCTGGCTCTGGCTGCTGCCGTGGCCTCCGCGGCAAAATGGAGTGTCCCGCGGGGCCCCCTCTCCTCGCTGAGCCTCTCTGCAAGGGCTTTCAGATTCGCGAAGGGAGAGTGTTTCCCTCGCGTCTCTGTTAAGCCCGCAGGGGCTAATGGGAAATTTCCCATCTGCCCCTTTAGTCGCGAGGGGCTGATCGGAAATTTCCCATTAGCCCCTGCGGGCTTAACAGAGACGCGAGGGAGACACTCTCTCCCTTCGCGAATCTGAAAGCCCTTGCAGAGAGGCTCAGCGAGGAGAGGGGGCCCCGCGGGACACTCCATTCTGCCGCTGCCGCTGCGGCAGCAGCAGCAGCCAGAGCCAGGGTTTTTTTTTTAATTTTAAATTTGCCATAAGCCGATGGGGGGGGGGGTGTTAAGACTGGTGCTGTGCTGGGCTGGGCTGGGCTGGGGGGGGGTGTTAAGACTGGTGCTGGGCTGAGCTACGCTGCGGGGGTGTTTAGACTGGTGCTGGGTTGGGCTGGGCTGCGGGGGTGTTTGGGCTGGGCTGGGCTGGGCTGGGGGGGGGTGTTAAGACTGGTGCTGGGCTGGGCTGCAGGGGTGTTTAGCAGGGGTGTTTAGACTGGTGCTGGGCTGGGCTGGGCTGGGCTGGGGGGGGTGTTAAGACTGGTGCTGGGCTGGGCTGCGGGGGTGTTTAGACTGGTGCTGGGCTGGGCTGCAGGGGTGTTTAGACTGGGGCTGGGCTGGGCTGGGCTGGGGGGGGTGTTAAGACTGGGGCTGGGCTGGGCTGGGCTGGGGGGGTGTTAAGACTGGGGCTGGGCTGGGCTGGGGGGGTGTTAAGACTGGTGCTGGGCTGGGCTGCGGGGGTGTTTAGACTGGTGCTGGGCTGGGCTGGGCTGCGGGGGTGTTTAGACTGGTGCTGGGCTGGGCTGGGCTGCGGGGGTGTTTGGGCTGGGCTGGGCTGGGCTGGGGGGGGTGTTAAGACTGGTGCTGGGCTGGGCTGCGGGGGTGTTTAGACTGGGGCTGGGCTGGGCTGCGGGGGTGTTTAGACTGGTGATGGGCTGGGCTGGGCTGGGCTGGGGGGGTGTTAAGACTGGTGCTGGGCTGGGCTGGGGGGGGGTGTGCTGGGCTGGGCTGCTGGGGGTGTTAAGACTGGTGCTGGGCTGGGCTGCGGGGGTGTTTAGACTGGTGCTGGGCTGGGCTGCGGGGGGGTGTTAAGACTGGTGCTGGGCTGGGCTGCGGGGTGTTTAGACTGGTGCTGGGCTGGGCTGCGGGGGTGTTTAGACTGGGGCTGGGCTGGGCTGGGCTGCGGGGGTGTTTAGACTGGGGCTGAGCTGGGCTGGGCTGCGGGGTGTTTGGGCTGGGCTGGGCTGGCTGGGCTGGGGGGGGTGTTTGGGCTGGGCTGGGCTGGGCTGGGCTGGGCTGGGGGGGTGTTAAGACTGGTGCTGGGCTGGGCTGCGGGGGTGTTTAGACTGGTGCTGGGCTGGGCTGGGCTGGGGGGGTGTTAAGACTGGTGCTGGGCTGGGCTGGGCTGGGCGGGGGGGGGTGTTAAGACTGGTGCTGGGCTGGGCTGGGCTGGGGGGTGTTAAGACTGGTGCTGGGCTGGGCTGGGCTGGGCTGGGGGGTGTTAAGACTGGTGCTGGGCTGGGCTGGGCTGGGGGGTGTTTAGACTGGTGCTGGGCTGGGCTGGGCTGCGGGGGTGTTTAGACTGGTGCTGGGCTGGGCTGGGCTGGGGGGTGTTAAGACTGGTAATGGGCTGGGGGTCTAAGACTGGTAATGGGCTGTGGGCTGATGGGGGCTGTCTGGAAATGGGGTGATGGGGGGTGTCTGGAAATGGGGTGATGGGGGTTTAGGACTGGTAATGGGCTATGGGGGGGTTAAGACTGATAATGGTCTATGGGGGGGGCTAGGACAGGAAATGGGCTGATGGGGAGGGGTTAGGACTGGTAATGGGCTGTGGGCTGATGGGGGCTGTCTGGAAATGGGGTGATGGGGGGTTAGGACTGGTAATGGGCTATGGGGGGGTTAAGACTGATAATGGGCTATGGGGGGGGCTAGGACAGGAAATGGGCTGATGGGGAGGGGTTAGGACTTGAGGTGGGCTAATGTGGTTAGGACTGGTAATGGGCTGTGGGCTGATGGGGGGGGGTTAGGACTGGCAGTGGGCTATGGGGGGCTGACTGGAAGTGGGCTGATGGGGGGTTAGGACTGGTAATGGGTTATAGGGGGGTCTTAAACTGAAAATGGGGTGATGGGGGTTAGGACTGGAAGTGGGTTGATGGGGGGCTAGGACTGGTACTGGAAATGGGCTGTTTGGGGGAGCTAAGATTGGAAATGGGCTGTGGTGGGGGCTTGAATTGAAATGGACTCATGGAGGGGCTAGAACTGGAAGTAGGCTCATGGGGGGGCTTGGACTGGAATTGGGCTGAGTGGAGGGGAGCTAGGATTTGACATGGGCTGATGGTGGGGCTAGGAAATGACTAGAAATGGGCTGATGGGGGGCTAGGATTGGAAATGAGCTGATGAAGGGACTCAGACTGAAAATGGATGGGGGAGCTAGGACCGGAAATGGGTTGATGGGGGTTAGGACTGGAAATGGGCTGATGCAGGGACTAGAAGGGAATGGATGCTGGGTGAGACTGGAACTAGAAGGGAGCTGATGTTGGGGGAGGATTAGAATGGGATGGGGCTGGGAGAGTAAAATGGAGAGGGGAAAAATATTTTGTGTGGGAGGGATGAAAAATCTACAATTGGCCGGTTATTGGGAGAGTAAGTGGGTATTGAGGATGGAGGGGTAAAATTTGTGTGGATGAAATAGGAATGAGGAAAGAGCAAAAGGAGAAAGAGTAGTATGTTAAAGCAGATGTAGAGAGAGAGAATGGAAAAAAAAAACTAGAAGAGAGAAGAAAGAACAAATGGACAGCAGACGATGGAGAGTTAGCAGAAAACATGAAGAAACCAGAAGAAAGTGGCTGGAGCAATTGCAACTGAAAAAAAATGCACAAAAGGTAGAAAGATATCTCTTTATTTTGAATTTATTAACTGGAATATGAAAGCTCTGGGAAATGTGCATCATTAACGTCTGCGCTTTGTTTGGTACAAGAGGAAATTAATTTATAGTTTTATTTCTACAGTGTTGTTGTACATTCCAAGTTTGGCTTTTGGGGTTCCCAGTTTAATTATTGCCTTCCTGTTTCTAAATTGTGATTCCTTGTTTGATGATGGTCTATGTTCTGCATGTGTAACTGAGCTGAGGTATTCTGTTTATGTAATTCCTATTTGACATTGCCACTTGTTCTCTTTCCCCAGTATTCTCTGAAATGTATTGGTTTAATATTTGCAGTGTTGCCTTTTGATAGGTAGGGTATGGTGCTTTGTGAGTCCTGGTAATGCTGTCAGGATACGGCGGGTTTGCTATGGGTTCTAAATGGGCAGCGTTTGTAGCAGTTCCTAATGTGCCTGGCGGTTGGCACTGGATTATAGTAATGTAGAAATCTTTTAGTCTTTCTTTATCCATACCCTCATTAAGAGACATGTTTACTAAAAGTTAGTGTATGGTAACATTATGCAAATATTTATGCAAATAAGGCCACTTATGCAAATGAGGCCCCGCACCGAGTCTCCGCACATGGCCCCGCACCCCCCTTGGGCCGCCCCTGGCTTGACCCAGTACAAGCATTGTGGAACCTGTGTCTTTTGGGGAAACTGCTAGGTATGTATGACCTAGATTGGCCACTGTTGGAAACAGGATACTGGGCTTGATGGACCTTGGTCTGACCCAGTATGGCATATCTTATGTTCTTAAATTAAAAAAGAAAATACCTCAGACAGCACTGATTTAAAGTAAAGGATAATGCCTCAGACAGCCTTACTCATTAAGCTCACTGGGGGGATTGAACTCATGACCCCTGTTTCATTAGTCATTGTATTAACCAGTGTGCTACACCTCTGTTGCTGTGTTTGTAGGTCAGCGCGCCTAATTAAGGCTAACGCGCGTTAACGTGCCACGGCTCCTTCTATCGCACGATAACGGCCTTTTTCACGCGATAACCCAAAATGCTACCTTAAGACCGGAATGCCCACTACCTTATATGGCATTCGTCACAGTAAGACAGCAACTAACGCTGGTAACATTAAGACGGTTTAGTAAACATACCCCTTAGTCTCAAATTTACTGCTAATGCTTGGCGTAGTACTTGCGCTGTGTCAAAGAGAGCTTCCTGCTGGAGTTTGTAAGATGCAATGTATATGGGTAGTTTGTCAAGATGTGCTTGGAAATTCTTTATCAAGCCTGTAGCTCCCAGTACAATGGGAAATATATCTGTATCTTTCTGCCATATTTCTTGGTACTTCAGGATCTTGTACCTCTCCATGCGGTTCACAGAATAGTCACTTGGAACTGACACATCCATTATCAATGCCGTTCTGGTGTTTTTCTCCTTTACCACTGTCGGGTTTCCTCGCATCCAGTTCCTTATCCATCAGAATGGGAATGTCCCAGGTGATCAAAACCACTTCACACTGTGTGTATGTATGGATATGGGAATTTTGTAACAAGATGCCTACGTGAGATGTCCAAAAGGGTCTATATTATGCCTATTTTATAAAAGCAACTTAGGCACCTATTTGCTTTTATGATATAAGCTTATTATATAGTGATCTCCAGCAGCGCAAAAATGCTCTGAAACAAATTTGCATCAGATCTGAAGGTATAAATGTCTGCGTGTTCTCTATGCCTCTAGATGAATATTGTAAGCCCTGTGGGAACAGGAAACGCCTACTGTAACTGAATGTAGCTCACTTTGAGCTATCACAGAAAGAGACTTGAGCTGAATCACAAATCCCTTCCCTTCCTTATGTACAGATTGCTTAAAATGTAGGTTCAATATTGCAGTGCGCCTCCTTTTGATGCATGTGTAGCCTTTTATAATAGACATTTTCCACATGCAAAAAAATGTATTACATGAGGAAATCCTATATTACCACTTTTCAATTTGAAACATAGAAACATAGAAATATGATGACAGAAAAAGACCACATGGCCTATCTAGTCTGTCCTTCCATATCAACAACTACAACAGTCCCCTTTTTGCCTTTAGAGATCCTCTGTGTTTGTCCCATGCTTTTTTGAATTCAGTTACTGTCCTCATCTCTACCACCTCCACTAGGAGACTATTCCACGGATCCACTACTCTTTCCGTAAAGAAATATTTCCACATATCACTCCTGAATTTATCTCCCTTCACCCTACAGGCCGGTTAGTTTAACTTTGGTGGTGAGTAAATTATTGGAAACGCTGCTGAAAGAGAAAAAAGTGAGGTTTCTGGAATCCAGCAGATTACAGGATCCGAGGCAGCATGGATTCACCAGAGGCAAGTCTTGTCAGACAAATCTGATTGATTTCTTTGACTGGGTGACCAGGGAGTTGGACCGAGGGAGAGCCCTAGATGTGGTGTATTTAGATTTCAGTAAAGCCTTTGACACTGTTCCTCCCAGGCGACTTATAAACAAACTGAGCACCCTAGGGATGGACCCGAAAGTTACTGCTTGGGTTACAAATTGGTTGGGTGGGAGGTACAAGTAATGGAGCTCACTCTGAGGAGAAGGATGTTATCAGTGGTGTGCCCCAGGGATCTGTCCTTGGTCCAATTCTTTTTAACATCTTTGTTAGTGATATAGCGTCATATTTCTATGTTTCTATGTTTCTCATCCCATGTCCCCTCGTAGCAGAACTTGCTTTCAATTGAAAGAGGCTCTCTCCCTGAACATTTATGCCATGGAGGTATTTAAACATCTCAATCATATCACCTCTATTCCGCCTTTCCTCTAAGGTGTACATATTAAGATCCTTAAGTCCGTCCTCATATGCTTTATAATGAAGACCACTAATCATTTTAGTAGCCACCCTCTGCACTGACTCCATCCTGTTCACATCCTTTTGAAGGTGCGGTCTCCAGAATTGCACACTATACTCCAAATGAGGTTGCACCAAAGACTTATACAGAGGCATTATCACCTACTTTCTGCTAGCCATTCCTCTCCGTATGCACCCAAGCATCCTTCTAGCTTTTGCCCTCGTCTTTTCTACCTGTTTAGCTACTTTAAGATCATTTAAGTGTCATTTTGGAGAAAAGATCTGTGCTTCTTTGTTTGATAAACACTGGCATCTTACACTCTGCATTGGGTATTGTGTCTGAGGGGAGAAGCTTTGTGGGAAATACATGTGTAGGGGAAGGAAATGTGGTGAATAGGTGGGTGTTTGTAGGACATTATCTGGTTTTCAGTAAAAGTAATAAAACTTGGTTATTTAGCCAGGCTTTCATTCACTGTGGGTTCATCCTAATCTTTATGTGATACTGTTTTATGAAGTATTAACCTCTGTTTATATTGATACTGCTGTTAATTGTATGATGTATTTTAATGGTTTTTATTTAATGGTTTTCCTTTTTATCATTTTATTGTTTGCTATGTTTTATGTTATTTGTCACCTTTAGATTTAAGTGACATCTAAATTGAAAGAACTAAATAGAGCCCTCTCATTTTCATATGCCACTTTGTGCTTTTCTCATTAAGGAGCATGCTTGCTTCTAAAGTGCAGTAAAACACCTACCATAGCTTTTAATATGTAACTGTTAGTATGGGTCTATGCAGTTGACTATGATGTAAAAATCCCAGTGTAAGTGCTTACCACAGGTTGCAGCAGGATGAGGGTGGGTTCTGGGTGAAGATGAAGCTTGACCTGCTCTGGTAGCTATCGTGTGATATGTTACTGTGTGGTAGCTGTCACGACTGCTGATAGTGCAGCTGCACTTACTGCCACCTCTGGCAGTGAGACAGCTGTTTATTGAAACCACCCCCAGCAGTTGGCATTATCATCCAGCCCCTCAATCAAATCCCCCCCCCCCAAGATCTGATCCCTCCAAACAGTCCCTGCAATCTGATCCCCCCCCCCCCCACCAAAGATCATATTCCAACCCCTCCAAAGATCTTACCCAGGGTCTCCCTGATAGGTTTGTGGACTGGGACTGGAATAGTACTCTTCTGCTCTTACCCTGGAGCTGCTGCTACCACTAGGGGTCAACCTGTCATATAACAGAAATCACTTATTATATGGCAGATTGACTCCTAGTGATAGTATGGCGAGACTACTACTAGAGATTGTAGTCACCATTTTGAAACCCAGCAGCTCCAGGGCAGGAGCAGAGGGGGGGGGGGGGGGGCTGCTCCTACTCTGGTCCACTAGACTGTCAGGGAGAACCCGAGATGAGTCATGAGGAGATTGGGGAGTGGGGGAGAGGGGCTGGGTGGAGATTCATGTTGGGGGATGGTTCTGGGGTGATCTTGGTGAGATGATCTTGAGGGCAGATCTTGACTGGGGTGTGTGTGTTCCTACTGTCCAGGGATTGGATCAGCATGGGTGTTGACTGAGAGTGAGATTGTCTTTGGGAGATCAGATTGGGGGATTTTGATTGGGGGTTTGGTTTGTAGCACCACATCACAGATGCAGCTTTCTCTTGCCATGGGACCCAGCGTTCTGAGTCTCAGCAGCATGGATGTACTCACACTATATGTTGAAGCATGGAACATAGACCCGTGCAGTAAATGCCCTGTGCAGGGCAGAAGCTGGCCACACCCCCTGCACTTACTGCTCACTAAGTTTGCACTTAATGCACCTTAGTTTTGTACTTAAGGTGTGGATGTGTGGTAATTGAAAAAGTTTATTGCAAATTAGTAAACAGGCCCCGAAATATAATTTTTCAAACCCTGGATCACTTCACAAACTTTATTAGATCAAAATGCAATGTGTGCTTTCATCAAGACTGGCTCTTGGTGACCCAGCAGCTCCTGGGTTTTCTTGGCAGTGTAACCGGAAATAGATTGCCAGGCCTTTCTTCTGAGGCAATGGAGGGTTAAGTGACTTTATAGGTCACTTCCTCAATTTTATGAATGTTCCCTGGAATGTCCAACCTGTTATTTATTTATTTATTTGTGTGCTTTTCTATACCGCCCCTTCCAGAGATCAAGGGCGGTTTACAAGGAACTTAAAACAACAATACAGCAGAACAGTGCAATATTGCATTACATTAAACATTAAGTATTACATAAGAACTATGATACATGGAAAACAGTGTGTAAGCTATTAATAAAAGGAACATAACTATGTTACAAGGAACTAAAAATGGCAAATTATTTACATGGTTAGCAAGAGTTATTTGCAGTCATAAGTACAATATTGGGAGGATGCTGACTTGAGAGGATATTCAAATGAAGTCTGGATTTAGGTGGGGTAAACTTGTGTTTGGTTAGTTGTATGTATTGACAATACACTGCAAAGTCAAACAGAAATGCTTTTGAAAAAATGCATGTATGTGCATAAAGTAACAGAAGCATGTTTGCCAGAGAACAGATGTAAATTTAAGTGCATACATTTTCAGGGGTAATTTGCCAAAAGGAAGTGTGTACATACTTTTATTTTATTTCCGCCACAGGGAAACGTCCTGAGGGTAATTCTATAAGGAGCCACGTAAATTTACTTGCTATTGATGCAAGTAAATTGTGGTAGTTTAGTCACTAAGGTGAATTTGATGTTATTAAAATAGGTACAAATAGTGCACGTTAACTACCCAGCACTGTTTACATGTACAATTAGCCCCAGATGAGAACCATACTGTTTATACAATAGTTCATGGACAGACTAGAGAGGAGTATAATGTGGGTTTTGCTGGATGCCAAACAGAAGATGACAGAAAACCATGCACCTCAGGTCTCCACCAGTTCAGCCACCAGTGCAACCATAATGCAATTTTTTAAAAAGTCATCATATAAACTACATGCAATTCAACTGATTCAGATAATAAATCTATGTTCCACTTCCTTCATGCAAACAGGAAAGTGTTCCTTCTGGTCAGGAATCCTATTGTGCGTTCAGAATTGAAAAGGTGGAACAATTTTAGAGCTGTGCGATCTTGCAAGAATCCTTTGTCAAAGTAGGTCATGTTTAAATCAATGTGTAGACAGATTGTTGCAGTGATCAGAATCTATTTATTTTATGTATTTATTTAGCCAGTTTTGTATACCACCTTATCCTTCAATCAAAGTGGTTAACACAGATTGTAGGGATACATTTAACAGGAAAGGGGGTCAGCCATACAAACATACAGACTATCTGCATTTAAGGGCTTGTTTACAAAGCTGCGGTAGTGGCTTCCGCCCAATATCGGAGCCGCAGCCCCATTGAATTCAATGGGGCTGCGGCTCCAATATCGGGCAGAAGCCGCTACTGCGGCTTTGTAAACAAGCCCCTTAGTTCTCATCTGAGTGTGGTTGCAGTGGAGACCAGTGCTTGGCAAATTACGTTACTTGGCCGTAGGACTCCGTGAACAGGAGGGTCTTGAGAGACTTGCGGAAGTCCTTGGTGTCATTTAGGCCCTGAGTTCCTCAGGGAAGGCGGGCGTTCCATAGGGCAGGAGCTGACAGTGAGGGAGCCCTTTTAGACGTGGCTTGTTTTGTTTTATGATATCCTGCTGGCATTCTGAGTCTGTTACCATTGTTGGACCTCCTAGCTCTGCTAGTTAATTCCCTGATTATTAAATCCTGGAAAGCATCTGCTGAACAGCGGTGGATGACTTTGAATATGTTCAGGATTGACTTGTATTTTGCCCTTGCAATTATTGGGAGCAAATGTAGTTGTCGTAGTATGGGTGTGATGTATTCTGACTTTGCAGTGCTCGTGATGATGCGCGCTGCAGTATTCTGGACCAGTTGTAGTGGGTGGATAGTCTGTTTTGGAAGTCCTTGATATAGTGAGTTTCCAGAATTGGTGTTACGATTGCTTGGCATACTGTGTGGAAGTGATCTTGGTTGAGGATTGGTTTAAGTCTCCTGATGGTCTGTTGTCGGTGATAGGCTTTAGCCGCAGTTTTGCTAATGTGCGATTGTAGGTTAAGAGCTTTGTCCAGGGTTATGCTCAGGTACCTTACTTCATACTTTATTGCTATTGTCTTGTCTAGGATACTGATTACCTGGGGTGGGTTGAATGTGGGATCCGTAGTGACGAACATAGCCTCTTCTGTCTTGTCAAAGTTGACTGTCAGGTTATTGTTGGTGAGCCATGTAGTCATGTTTTCGAGGCATTTTGTCATCGAGTTTATGACAGGTGAAAGCAGGTTGATTGGGGTATAGACCATGATATCGTCAGCATAGAGGTGGTAATGTATTTTGTGTCGTTTGATGATGTTGCATATGGGTTGAATACATACGTTGAAGAGTATCAATGAGAGTGCTGAGCCTTGTGGTATTCCCTGCGTGATGGGGAATTGTGCTAATTTCTTCTTGCCACATTTGACTTGTTGTGTTTGGTTGCTCAGGTAAGAGGAGAACCATTTTAGGGTGTTTTTGCATATTCCTAACTCCTGTATGCGCTGTAGTAGAATGGTGTGGGATACCGTGTCGAAGGCCGCTGAGATGTCCATGAACACGAGCAAAAATCCATTCTTTATGTTGCCCATTCCCTTTAGGAGATTGTCAAAGAGGGAGGTAAGCAGGGTTTCCACATTGTGATGTGATTTAAAGCTATGCTTGTGGTTGTCTAGCGGAGCATTCAGATCAATGTAATCTTGCAGTTGTCTTTGTACCACCTTTTCGATTATTTTTGAGAGGAACAGGAGGCTAGGAATGGGGTGGTATGATGTTGGATCTGAGTGGTTTGGTGAGGGTCTTTTGAGGATTAGTCGTATTGTTGCTTGATTGAGCATGTGCGGCATGTATCCTTGCTGGAGGGATTCTTTTACGATTTTGTGGAGTTGTTGAATCAGTTGATCTTTAGTGGCTTTGATCCATGCCACGAGACATGGGTCTGCTGGTGAGGCTGTTGTATTCAGGGCATCCACCTATGTTTTCTATTTGCTGAACTGAAAGTATGCTAAAATTGTCCCAGGTTTGTTGGGGCTTCTTCATTTCCGGGTTGAATATCAAGGTGAGTGGGGCAATTGGATGACTGGAGTTCTTGATGATCATGTAATTTGCAATACTTGTGGGTCTAAGTGGTGGGTGTCCTGCTGAGAAGTGTCATTAGTGAGCTTCTGCACAATGCTAAATAGTTCCCTTGGCTTGTTGACTGATTTCATGATTAAGTTGGTGTGGTGTTGTTGCTTGCAATCATTAATCAGGTTATTGTTTTCCAACTGTTTGGCTTTGTAGTGGAGCAGAGAGTCCTGTTATTTGTCTGCCTCCATTTCCTTTCCAGCTTTCTGAGTACGCGTTTTGCATCCCGGATGGCATTTAAGTACCAGGGCGCGCTGACTTTTCTGCGTGCGTGCGGTCTCTCTTTGTTTGGAGCTGCTGCAGCCTTAGTTATTATGAGGTTCCATCTTTCGATGGTTTTGGTTTTGTCAAGGCTGTCACTTTCTTGCTGGAGTAGTGGAATTATTTCCTTTAGGAAAGCATCCTTGCTGCATGCTCTGAAATGTCTAGGTTTGCTCTCCCCTTCTGTGTGGTGAGAGGAGCTACCAAGCAGCAATGAGAAGGTAATGGTTTGGTGGTCAGACCATGGGACTGGGGTGATTGTTGGGGTTGTGACCTGATCCTTTTCTATCAGTTGTTTAGGAATGAAGACAAGATCCGGAGTAGTTCCGTGCTGGTGTGTCGGTGCGATGAGCATCTGGCGATAATTTAATGATTCCATGGCTTTAAGAAATGCTTGGTTTCTTTGGTGGGTGTGGAAGTTAAATTATAGTCTCCTAGGGCAATGAGGGGTTTGTGCCAGCTGCTATGAGTGAATATTGATTCCAGAATTGTGGAAAGATGTTCCATCGTGGCATTAGGGGGCCTATAGGTGAGACAAATGCTGAGGTATTTATTGGATATGTTGATTGTGCTGGACTCAGTCAAGTTGCTTATATAGATCAGCTTAAATTCTGTAGCCCTTTCTGGCCAGAATAAGGGTTCCACCCCCTCTCTTGTGGGCTCTGGGGCAGTTGAATGCCGAGAAGTCTGATGGAGTGACTTAGTTCAGGATGACCTGGTCTGTATCATTCAGCAGATTTCAGTGATGCAAATTATGTCCAGGCTCTGGTCCAGAACAAAGTCATAGATGGTATTTGGTTTGTTTCTGATTGACCTAGCATTTATCAATGCACATTTGATAGTGAATGCAATGATGGGGTTGTTGTGTGAGGTCTGTGGGGAACGTGTTGGTGGAGTATGGGAGTGCTGTGTGGTCTGCGTGGTGTCTGCTTAGGATGCTGGACTCCCTGGGAGGGGGTTGACCAGGGCATTTGTGTGGGTTGGATGGAACATGAAACCCTTAATCAATTGCCTTTGTTTTAATAAACCCTGACCAAATTACACATGTGTGATCCATAGAATAATGATTAACCAGGCGATGACTGAACTTGCACGTAACCACCACTAATTGCTTATATCTGGAACTGTTATGTTTCTTTTACAGCTCACGATGTGTGTATCCCTCAAGTGTTTGAAGTGCCTCATTGATTTAAGTCTTTCCCCTCATAAATACAAACTTGGGCCAAAACCATTATTGTACAGACTGTTCAGTGTAAACTGGACCAGCACATGCTGCTATGTAAACCACATAAAAAGTCTTTTTCTAATAGGTCTATTTTTATTTAACAAGGGATTTGATGATAGCTGCATATTAGTTTTGTTTTAAAGAAGACTTCATTAATACAATACTGAGAAAAAGTTTGTAACCCCCTTAGGATGGCTTGTATTCTACCCCAATTTATAATCAAAACATGATTATATGAGCATGATTAGATCCTAATCTAAACTGTGATAGGAGAGGAATTATTGAATAAATAACTCTGACAAAACAGATGTCTTTTGGTTATGTATTTAATAAAAAGCTTCCACATGTATCCTTGTGTGAAAAAGTACGCGAACCCTTCATTCAGACTGGAGGCACTTCCAAGAGTAGCAGTAACATCGACTAAATATTTTCTCCAACTGTTGATCAGTCTTTTACATCACCCTTGAGGAAATTTGACTCGTTCTTTGGCATTATACCGCATACTAATGGATATTTGTATAGATTTCAGTGATTCGCTACCCACTGAGGAAGAAGCTGAAACCATTTGGCTAAGTGAAGATTGGGTTGAGGAGGCAGATAGAGCTCTTGTTTGTGAATTGGTAACATTTTGCTGCGAATGCAACAGCGTTCAATGGATTCAGATAAATGATTTTTCCAAGCTAAAGATAAAATGTTTAAGGTGACATTTTGCTTACCAAATAACAGGACCGGTGCTAGGGTCTCTGGCGCTCCCTCTCTCATTACTATTAATGGTAGGTTGTGCCCCCCTTTCTCACAACTCTTTTGTGAACTCTGTTCACATGATGATAATATTTCTCCTTAAAATCAAATGTTGCAACAAGAAAATTGCAGGGACAATTGCATACCTGGAATTAAAAAAAATACCGAGGAGCAAATATTTAACATGATATGAACAGGCTGTGATAGCAAAGAGTTAAGGTGATCGAAGCAAATACAATCAAATGTTCACACTTTACAGTGTGACACAATGGCATGATTCCCTCATTCACAGGCTCAGTCATTTGTCAGCTTCATCTGTGGGTGTCGTAGAAGGTGTCAGGGGTTTTGCACACGTGTGTGGTAATGGGTGGTGCATGTGTTTGTTTCTTTGTGTCATGAAAACTGTCGGAGGCTAAATACGCACATGTGTGCGTATGAGCATGCTATGAGGGCTGTCGAGTGCTACATACACACGTGTGTGCATGTGTGTATCATGGAGCCTTTTGGGGTTATGTGCATGTCTGTGCCATGAGGAGTGTCAAGGGCTGCATTCATGTGTGTGTGCGGGGCTGTATATGTTAATATCTGCCGGGGACTGTGTGTGTATGTGAAACAACACATTTACAGAGTGACAAAGTGACACAATTCTCCTTTGTTCATTTGCAAAATCATATTTCTGGGGTGGGAGCAGGGGCGGCCCAAGGGGGGTGCGGGGCCATGGGTGGAGACTCTGTGAGAGGCCTCATTGCATAAATATTTGCATAATGTTACCATACACTAACCTTTAGTAAACATGCCTCTTAATGAGTGTATGGATAAAGAAAGACTAAAAGATTTCTACATTACTATAATCCAGTGCCAACCGCCAGGCACATTAGGAACTACTACAAACGCTGCCCATTTAGAACCCATAGCAAACCCGCCGTATTGTAACAGCACTACCAAGACTCACAATGCACCATACTCTACCTATCAAAAGGCAACACTGCAAATATTAAAACCAATACATTTCAGAGAATAACAATACATGACCTACTGGGGAAAGAGAACAAGTGGCAATGTCAAATAGGAATTACATAAACAGAATACCTCAGCTCAGTTACACATGCAGAACGTAGACCATCAACAAACAAGGAATCACAATTTACAAACAGGAAGACAATAATTAAACTGGGAACCAGAAAAGACAAACTTGGAATGTACAACACCACTGTAAAAATAAAACTATAAATTAATTTCCTCTTGTACTAACCAAAGTGCAGACGTTAATGATGCACATTTCCCAGAGCTGACATATTCCAGTTAATAAATTTAAAATAAAGATATATTTTTCTACATTTTGTGCATTTTTTTTCAGCTGCAATTGCTCCAGCCACTATCTTCTGGTTTCTTCATGTCTTCTGCTAACTCTCCATCGTCTGCTGTCCATTCGCCCTTTCTTCTCTCTTCTAGTTTTTTTCCATTCTCTCTCTACATCTGCTTTAACATACTAATCTTTCTCCTTTTTCTCTTTCCTCATACCTATTTCATCCACTCAAATTTTACCCCTCCATCCTCAATCCCCACTTACTCTCCCAATACCTGGCCCATTGTAGATTGTCTTCCCTCCCACACAAAATATTTTCCCCCTCTCCATTTCACTCTCCCAGCTCCATCCCATTCTAATCCTCTCCCAACATCAGCTCCCTTCTATTTCCAGCCCCACCCAGCATCCGCTCTCTTCTAGTCCCCGCATCAGCCCATTTCTAGTCCTAGCCCCCCATCAGGCCATTTCCAATCCTATCCTAGCCCCACCATCAGCCCATTTCCAGTCCTAGCTCCCCCATCCATTTCCAGTCCTATATGAGTCCCTCCGTCAGCTCATTTCCAATCGCAGCCCCCCATCAGCCCATTTCTAGTCCTTTCCTAACCCCACCATCAGCCCATGTCAAATCCTAGCTCCCCTCCACTTAGCCCATTTCCAATCCAAGCCCCCCATGAGCCTACTTCCAGTTCTAGCCCCTCCATGAGTCCATTTCAATCCAATCCCCCACCACAGCCCATTTCCAATCTTAGCACCCCGAACAGCCCATTTCCAGTCCTATCCTAGCCCCTCCATCAGCCCATTTCCTGTTCTAGCCCCCCCACTCAGCCCATTTCCAGTCCTAGCTCCCTCCCCTCACAGCCCATTTCCATTCCAAGCCCCCCACCCCATCAGATATTTGCAGATCAAACCCCCCCTTCCACTCAGCCCATTTCCATTCCAAGCCGCCGTCCCCATCAGCTATTTGCAGTTCATGTCCCCCTTCCACTCAGTCCATTTCCAGTCCTAGCAACCCCTCCAGCCCACTACCAGTCCTAGCCCCCCATAGCCCATTACCAGTCCTAAGCCCCCCCCATAACCGATTACCAGTCCTAAGTCCCCCATCAGCCCACTTCCAGTCCTAACACCCCCATCAGCCCATTTCCAGTTTTAGCCCCCCCTCCATAGCCCATTACCAGTCCTACCCCCCCCCCCATCAGCCCAGGTAGATTAAAAAACAAACAAACCGGCTGCTGCTGCCGCTGCCGCCATCCTGCTGCCCGCGGGATGCTTGATTCTGCCGCTGCCATGGTGGCAGTGGCCGCAGCAGCTGTTTTTTTTTAAAATCTACCTGGGCTAAAGCAGAATATTTTTTGCGCGGGGCCCCTGAAACGCAGGGCCCTGTGCAAAAAACATTCTTGCTCAATGGACGGGCCGGCCCTGGGTGGGATTGTGGAGGAAGAGTTCAAAGAGAGATGATAAAGTGTGTCTTGTTATGGTAGTAGGGGCTGGATGAGGAATCTTTATAACTAATGTTGTCTACTCGTATATGTCTCTGTCTTCAGATAGTGGGTGTGTAGCGTGCTGGTGTGGTGTATGTGTGTGTGGTGCGGGGATGGGTGCCTGTGTATATGGTGAGAACATAAGATATGCCATACTGGGTCAGACCAAGGTCCATCAAGCCCAGTATTCTGTTTCCAACAGTGGCCAATCTAGGTCATATGTACCTAGCAGTTTCCCCAAGAGACACAAGTTCCACAATGCTTGTACTGGGTCAAGCGTTGATATCTTCAGTCACTTCTTAATAATGGTGAGGTGTCTGGGTGTATTCTGGTTGGGGTGGGGTAGAGTGCTGCACTTTTAGCATATATTCATTGTGCCCTTTTTTTCAACTTCTATTCCCTTGCAATCTTACGAAATGTGACAAAAAAGAAATGAGACTGTGGCAGCCACGCCCATGACTCAATGCCAATTGGCTAACCACTTATGTCACTGTGTTGTGCAACATCTCGCCACTATTCTGCTATAATATTTTTCATCTCTCTCACTCTGTTTTTCTTTTTCAGGTTTTTTTGTAGCACACTGCTCCATCCCTTTGTCACGCAACTGGAGGTGGCAGAAATATGGAGCAAAGAATCAACTTGAAATTTCTGGTTAAGTTGGAGAAGTGCCCAACTTCTCCAAAAGGCTTATGAAGAAGATGCAATATCAAGGCCATGAGTCTTCAAGTGGCACAAATGCTTCAAGACTGGCCACGAGGAGGTGGAGGATGACCCCAAGTCAGGACGGCCTGCCACGACAAAGACGGCTGAGAACACTGACAGAGTGAACGAGCTGCTGCAGAGTGATTGCAGATTGACAGTACGGATGATAGCTGAGGAGCTCAGCCTGAACAGGGAGTCAGTGCAGACCATCTTGATGCAGGAGCTGGGGATGCGGAAGGTATGCACCAAGATGGTGCCCAAGCTTTTATCGGACGACCATAAGGAGCACCGGGTCAATTTTTGTCGAGACTTGCTAGAGAAGATTGGAGAAGATCCAGAGTTCATTGGCTGGCTTCTGGCTCTTCCCTAGGCTAAAGACTGTGCTGAAAGGAACTCATTTCACCTTTGTAGAAGAAATCAAGGTAGCTGAGGGACCTCAAGGAGGAGGACTTTACCTAGTGCTTCCGTACGTGGCAGAAGCGAATGCAGAAGTGCATTAACTCTGGGGGGGATTACTTTGAAGGGGACTATATGTAATTTCTCTGTAGATTTTGTAATAAAACATTTGTAGGACAGTCTTGTTTCTTTTTTGTCACACCTCGTACACCCTTCCCTGCTGCCTCCCTCTGACTGTCCCCTTCCCAGCTCTGTCCCTTTGTCCCTCCCCTTCTCCCCTTGCCCTCCATTCCCCTGCTTTTGCCCACCAGAGAAACAAAAGGTTGCAGAGGAGGGGGAAGAAAAGTCCTGCCCTGCATCTCATGGCTCTGCCTGGAATTAGCATGTTAGGAAGTGTCCCAGCACTTATGGAGAGGTGCAATCCTTTCCTCCCCCCCATAAAATATTCCCATTATTTGTATTAAAAAAAAAGCAAGAAGGAGCAGGATTCTACTCCAAACTGAAAATCTGAATGCACGAATGTCTGAGAGGAACCAATAAACATTCCTACCATGTCTTTCCCTCTTTTTGTTAATGCTGGTGGCTGAGAATTCCTCCCTCCCAGAGAAAGCCTATGAGTCTCAGCACAAGTTCCCACACTGCCACTGCCTCATACCGGCTCAGGCATGTCCTACCTCCTGTGCATTTCTGGCCCCTTTTCCTCTTCATTCAACATTCTTGGCCACAATCATGGCCTTCTTCTCTGGCCCTGAACACTACTGTGCTCCTGGCTGTGATCATGGCCTTCTTCAGTGCCCACGGGAACAGTCTGTACTGCGAGCCGAAGTGCAAAACACCACTGTGCTGCTGGCCACGATCCTCCTCTTCGGCACAGGGAACAGGCTGCTCTCATTGGCACACCTCATCACTGCGCTACTGGCCTTTGGTGCCCTTGAAAACCGGCGCCCTCCTGCCATGCTTACCCTGCTTACTGGGTAGCATTCACCCTGCCAGATAATGTCCTTCCCTTGAGTCCTGCTAGACCAGTCCAGACAAGTGGGTTGTATTCCCCTGTCAGCTGATTGGTGGAGACAAAGAACCAAAGAAAAGCCCAGGTTTCAATGACATCACTCTAATGCCTCTATCCTCTCTAGCCACCAATGGTCCCTCAGTATTCGTCCCAAAGCATATGGGAGAAAACATAGCAAGCCTTACACATCCTCAATCATGGGCAATAAAGAGTAATCAACAGTTGAGAACAATGTTTAGGAAGTATAAACAGAAGGCTATCCATAGAAGATGAACCTGCAGAGTCAAGTATTAAAATTATAGCAGACCCAAGGGTACCGCAGCAGAGCTCAGAAGAGCACGCGTTAAGGCTGCATCGGCCCGCAAGCGTGTGTTAACTGCGCTTTTACATAATGTGTGTTAAGGAACTAGGGAAGGAGTGCGCGTTGGAGCCACTTGGGCGGAACATGTGTTAGGATTGCATGACCCCCAGGCATACAATAGGCATAAACATTTCTAATGTGTGCAGAAAACGGTAGGAAACCCCCACAGATTTAAGAAAATGAATCATGAGGCCCAGAAGCAGACTTTGCATAGATACTTTCAAAACAAATTTTTTCTGTAATGGCACTGGGTCATTACACAGGGAAAGGAAACAAGGGGCTTTTTCTAACGAATGGAAGAACATCAAAGCTTACGTGATCTTTCCACCCAGGCACGTTTCTTTTTTTGTACCAACCAGATGTATAGGAAGAGGCATATTTTATCAATGAAGTTAAGGGCAAGAGCTCACTTTGATGTGGACTCTTATCCTTGAAGGTCATACCTCAATAAATTGGTTTGTGTAAAAGGTACCACCTGCCTCTGTCATTTTTGCTACTCCAGACTACACAGCTATCATCTCAGAATTTTCAACATGTTGGGACAAAAGAGAGGCTGAGAATGGCTCCATTGAAATCGGTGAAGGTGGGGACAGCAATGATGATGGGGACAGATGGGGGGGCAGCACAGTAATCATTTGCACAGGGCAGCAAAAAAGGAAGCACTGGCCCTGCTCAGCACATCCCAGAGATCCATATATCTGTATATTTTACATCTCTCCCCCCCCCCTCCCTGCATGCACAATCTCATTATTTTCGATTCAAAGGGAGTCTGAAAATTGACTACTTCTCCCTAGCCTATGGAAATCCCGAGTGGGACCAGTTCTTGACCTCTCTGGGTAATGGGGCGGCCACTGCCAACACAACCAAAACATATCTATTGATCTCTCGCCTTCCTTGCCTTTTAACTGAATACATATTTTGTAGTGATTACTCCTCCCTCCCCTCTCTCTTTTTTCTCCTTCTTTGGCTCCCTTCTCTGTATATTTAAGTATCTGAATAAATGTTAAGATAAATATCATGGAGTGGAAGAGTGGTCTAGAGGTTAGGCAGCAGCCTAGAGCCAGAAAGACCAGATTCAAATCCCACTGGTCCTCCTTATGGCCTTGGGCAAGCCATTTAACCCTCCATTGCCTCAGGTACAAACTTAAATTGTGAGCCCTTTGGGGTCAGGGAAATGTCTACTGTACCTAAATGTAACTCACCTTGATCTTCTCCTGGAAAGGCATGAGCTAAATATTAATAATAAATAAAATAAAATGTTGAGTGGCTGAATTTCACCACTAAGAAGCAAATTCTATTCTGCCATCCAGCCCCTGTTCAGTCCCTCAGAATTGGGGCATACAGCACCCGATTGTGATCCCACAGGGGCTAGATGTGCCCGTGGATACACAATCAGGTCTTCTGGCCTGGACATGTTGGCCAGGCCCTAATTCTGATGGGCCACATGCCAAGCAGATCCCCGGCTAACTCAGCCAGGCTCCTGAATGGAGCCACAGCGCCATGGCATCCGATCGCCATGGCACCGCGGCTCCATTCAGGAGCCATGGTCACCAATCGCAAGACCTAATGACCTTTCTCCACAGTCCAACTCCTGATCCGGCCTCCCATGGCCAGAGTCGGGCTTCAGGGATCCTCCTGTGCCCCCTCACCTCATTACTGCCTCTTGGCTCCAGCATCTCCTGATGTCCAGGGGGACTTATTCCACCTCCGCTGTTCCTCTATTCCTCCACAGTGCTGTTCGTATAGGGAACATTTGCACCAGGAGAGGCAGGGGGATGAATAGCGAGGATGTACGTCCAGGCAGGACATACATCCCCGCTATTTGTGGCACAGAATGACCCCCTAAACGTATAGGATAGCAATTTACAAAGGGTGTCCAGATGCAATCTGGGACATACAGGACAAAACATCTGAGAAAATGTCAGGGTGGTTCAAGTTTTGGCTCAATTTTAGAACCATAGAAATCTCTAAATTGGATGGCTGTAGAAATGGTTTCTTGGACGTCCCTGCTGGCATTTTCCAGAAGGGTAACAACCATATTGAGTGATATTGCCAATACTCAGACATGTGCTGGTGGGTTAGTAATTTGTTTGGGGTTTGTATTTACTTGTGTTTCTTTGGCCATGAAATATTGATTGTGACCATGACAGCGCATACTGTTCTTCCCCTTGGTAGCACTGCGGCCATGAAACAAGCAGGAGAAGGTATAGGCATGGATGCCTCAACAACCAGGGCTAGAACTGTTGGTGGTGTTATGAAATCTCATCGTGACGTGTACCCAGGGCTACTCGTCCAGAACTCCTCTGTTCTACTTGGATGCCCTTGTGCTAGGGATGTCCACATACCCGGTTTCTAAAATGGCTCCAAGGATGTGTTCATGATTTGGACATCTGTGTACCTGTTTTCAAATGTCCAAAAGACGAATAGGGCTTCTGAAATACCCTCTCATAGCTTTTTTTTTTTTGCCACCTAATCCCACCCTTTTTTGGACAGATAAGTTTGGCTATTTTGTCAATAAAATGTCCAAATTTATCTGTAGAACTGCATGCAGTTTTAGAAAACTAAAACATTTAATTGATCAGCATCAGCACTGACCACATAAATGTTTCTGGATATTGGCCTGAGTATGTATCACTTGAATAAGGCTCTAAAAGCTGTTATTTGCTGCCACCCTGTGGATTCTTTGAGGCAGATATACATCCTATCATTTTTTTTTTCTCTGACAGTAAAAGAGTTGAGCAGAACAGTAAGTGCCAATTACAAAGAGGTTGAGGAGAAAACATTTCTAAAGAACAGATCTTTATAGCAAGAACATATTTGTGAACCTGTTGGCACTAATGTTTTATTGGAGATTCCACAACAATGAAAACGATTCTGAAATGCATCAAAAGTGGCTTCCCTTGAGAAGAAACAATGATCAGGGTTGTAGCAGTGGTGGAGGGAGGACTTCTGGTCGCAAGAATTAGTCCCATCAGGATGGAAGAACACATCTTGCAGGTTAGAAATTCAAGGTTTTGGGAAGAAGACTAGATGGACAGTAGAGTCTTTATCTGCTATCATATCCTATTTTTCTCTGTTTTTATGTGTCTATAAAAGAGAAACACCTACAATGAACTATTCCACAGAGAACTCATTTGTACAGATACCATGAAAACATTAATTTTCTTCAGGTTTCAACTCAGATAGACACTTCATCATGTTCTCCTCAATAGTCTGTCCTCACTTGGATCTAGGGGCTCTGTTTAGATTTCAGTAAAGACTTTGACACTGTTCCTCACAGGCAACTTATAAACAAACTGAGCACCCATGCTAAAGTTATTGCTTGGGCTAGAAATTGGTTGGGTGGGAGGCGACAAAGAGTACAGGTAAACGGGGCTCACTCTGAGGAGAAGGATGTTACCAGTGGTGTGCCCCAGGGATCTGTCCCTGGTCCGATTCTTTTTAACATCTTTGTTAGTGATATAGCGGAAGGGCTGTCGGGTAAGGTTTGCCTTTTTGCAGATGATACCAAAATCTGCAATAGAGTAGACACCCAGGAAGGTGTAGAAAACATGAGGTGGGATGTAGCTAAGCTTGAAGAATGGTCTAGAATCTGGCAGCTGGAATTTAATGTTAAAAAATGTAAGGTCATGCATTTAGGCTGCAGCAATCCAAGGGAGCAATATAGTATAGGGTGTGAAGTACTTTTGTCCATTAAAGAAGAGAAGGACCTAGGCGTGGTTTTGTCTGATGATCTTAAAGTAGCTAAACAGGTAGAAAAGGCGATGGCAAAAGCTAGAAGGATGCTTGGGTTCATACAGAGAGGAATGGCTAGCAGAAAAAAGGAGGTGATAGTACCTCTGTATAAGTCTTTGGTGCGACCTCATTTGGAGTATAGTGTGCAATTCTGGAGACCGCACCTTCAAAAGGATGTGAACAGGATGGAGTCGGTGCAGAGGGTGGCTACTAAAATGATTAGTGGTCTTCATTATAAAACATATGAGGACAGACTTAAGGATCTTAATATGTACACCTTAGAGGAAAGGCAGGATAGAGGTGATATGATTGAGATGTTTAAATACCTCCGTGGCATAAATGTTCAGGGAGAGAGCCTCTTTCAATTGAAAGCAAGTTCTGCTACGAGGGGACATGGGATGAGGGTGAAGGGGAATAGATTCAGGAGCGATTTGTGGAAATATTTCTTTACGGAAAGAGTGGTGGATCCGTGGAATAGTCTCCTAGTGGAGGTGGTAGAGATGAGGACAGTAACTGAATTCAAAAAAGCACGGGACAAACACAGAGGATCTCTAAAGGTAAAAAGGGGACTGTTGTAGTTGTTGATATGGAAGGACAGACTAGATAGGCCATGTGGTCTTTTTCTGTCGTCATGTTTCTATGTTTTCTTTTTATCTCTCCCATCCCACTTTTGGCGTATGTTCTGGTGGAACTTCCTCTACCGCTACCCCGCTTTCAGTTGGTGTACAGGGCTCTGCCTTGGCACCTCTCCTTTTCTCTCTCTACACTGGGCCCCTTGGTGCATTTATTTCCTCCCATGGTTTTCAGGACCATCTTTATGCTGATGACTTTCAGATCTACCTTTCTGTGCCTGAAATCTCTCAAGTAATCCAGTCCTGGAACCTCTGCCTGCTTATCCGACATTGCTGCCTGCATGTCTCACTGCCATCTGAAATTGAACATGGCCAAAACTGAGCTCCTTATCTTTTCCCCTAAACCCACTTCCTCCCTTCTCTATTTCTGTGGATAACACTACACTCCTACTTGTTTCCTCAGCTTGCAGCCTTGGGGTCATCTTTGACTTTACTCTCTCTTTCTCTGCACATATCCAACAGATAGCTAAAACCTCTCTCTATAACATTGGCAAAATTTGTCCCTTCCTTTCTACACACATTAAGACCCTCATCCATTTACTAGTCAGCTCCCATCTTGACTACTGTAACCTGCTCCTCGCTGGTCTCCCTCTGAATCATCTTTCTCTCCTTTAATCTACGCAAAACTCAGCTGCACAACTTATCTTCTGCAAGTGCCGCTGCTCTCATGTAACCCCTCTTCTCACGTCACTTCTCTGGCTCCCTATCCATTTCCGCATCCAGTTCAAACTTCTCCTACTGACCTACAAGTGCATGCATTCTGAGGCTCCGCACTACCTTTCCTCTTTTATCTCACTCTATGCTCCTCCTTGGTTACTCTGCTCCTCTCGCAGATTCCCTTTATCTGCCCCCTTCTCTGCCACTGCCATGCCTGGAACAAACTACCTGAGCTCGTATGTCAGGCTCCTTCTCTGGCCCTAGTCAACTCCAGGCTGAAGACCCACCACTTTGATGCTGCTTTTGCATCCTGATGCTCCTCATTCTCTGGTCCACTACTTATGTGTATCTTGCCATACTTCAGTCCCCAGATTTGTGGGTTTTTTTTTTCATTTTGATTAGATTGTAAGCCTACATCTATATGTACACCACTGTGTACACCTTGTAATGCTCTACAAATGATCAGGAGTAGTAGTAGTAATAGCGAGCTTCCAATACTTCTGCAGGTCTGGGATTTTATTAGGTTGGCAATGCACGCTGCAAATAATTAGCAATTAAGGAAAGGGTGTTATTCTGTTTGTCCTTTGACAAATGTCCTCCAGGACAGGAAAAGGTGGTATATAAAACCAGATAACTAAATAAATAAATGTGAATGGAAGAGCTGAGTGAGTGGCTTTAGAGGTCAGTTAACGATAGTAGTAGTAAAGCGGGCACCATTTAAGAATGCTTTGAGAAATTGAAAAAGCAATTATCTTCTCTAGTGCATACCCACAGTGACTTGTAAAAATCTTACACCCTTGTCCATTTTATCTGCACTTTAACAAATTCACTTTGAAATGCGTTAAAGTGGGAGTTTGTTTCATTGATTTGCACAATACGGTATATTCTACACGTTCAATTTTTTTTTGTGCCGTCAAGTCACTGCTGACTCCTGGCGATCCAGCTGCCTCTGGGTTTTTTTGGCAATGCATCACTGGAAGTAGAGTGCTAGGTCTTTTCTTCTGAGGCAATGGAGGGTAAAGTGATTTGCCAGTGAGTGGCAGTGAGAATTGAACTTTTTATCTTCTGGGTACTAGGCAGTTGTTCTAACCAGTAGGCTGCTACTCCACTCCACTTTCAAGGAGAATGAACCATTACAGAAAAACTCAAAAAATAATTAATTATAGGAAACCAACAATTTTGATTATATAAGACGCAGCACCTATGGTCATAGCAAACCTAAATTAGCTGTGGTTCCAAAATTTTCCTTAACAAGGCCCATAATAAGTTAAACAGATCCTACCCATGTCCAATCACAATAGCTGAGTTGAAATGAGTACTCCTGGATGGAGACTCAAGCTGTTTCTGTTGTATGAAGTGAATTTGCAGCAAAGGTCTAAACATTACAAACAGGGAACTGCTATAAGACCTCTGGGGTAAAGTTATTCAAAAAGACAGATTGGGGGAAGACAATAAGAAAATTCCAATGTGTTTGAATATCCACTGGGGCATTGTTAGGTTCATCATTGTAAAGTGGCAACAGTTTGGCACCCTCCAAGACACGGTGTCAATCAGGCCATCCCTCCAAAACCACAGCCATTTATTGAGGAAACTACTGAGGAAGGTCACTGTGCTGCACGGCCAGAGGAGGAGCAAATAGGGATAGAGGGGAGAAGCTGGACAAGATGGGGAGGTGGAATAGGATAAAAGGGGGAGATGCTGGACATACGGGGCACTAAGGACACAAAAATGATGCTAGACATGGGCATACTAGGGAGATAGAGGTAACGCTGGACATGGGGGAATTAGGGAGATAGATGCTGGAGGGGGGATGAACTAGGAAGGCAGAGAAGAGATATTGGACATTGGGGACTAGGGATACAGAGCAGATAGTGGACATGTGGAAAGAGGAAGACATGGGATAGGGTGGGGAGGGAAGAGGCTGTACAGGGATTGGGAGAGAAGGGAGATGCTGCACATGGGGGAGGAAAGAAAGAGGAGGGTTAGTAAAAGACTAGGGGATAATAGCTTGGGAAGAACAGAGATGGGGAATGGGAGGAAGTTGGGGTGAGGAGAAGAGATGGAAAGCTGTAGGTAAATGCTGTAAAATGAGAGAGATTGAAGACTGAATTGTAAGAAGGAAAAGTGGATTTGAATAGAGAAATAGAAAAATAAATGGAAGAAAACTGAAAAGAAAACGTCAATATTAGAGATGGATGTAGGAGAGGAACTGAAGACGGCAAACCCTGGAAACAAAGTTAAGAAAAGATAGAGGAAAGCAGAGCCCCGAGCCTGGGATCAACATGATTAGGAAAATAAAATGGACAGACAACAAAGATAGGAAAAAACAATTATTTTCTATTTAGTGACTGGAATATGTCATAGTAACATAGTAAGATGGTAAATGACAGCAGATAAAGACCAGCATGGTCCATCTAGTTTGTCCAGCAAGATGGCAAGAGTAGGTGCACCTGTCGCTCTGTGCAGGCCACCCCTCCCCATGTCTTTGTTTAGGGGTGATCCCACCACTCCACGTAGGACACCCCTATTTGAGGCATTAGATGGTTCAGAAGTTAGATGGTACAGAAGTTAGATGGTACCATTTATTTTGTTTTTATCCTGTTGCTGTAAAGGGATCCATTGTGTTTGTCCCATGCCGTTTTGAATTACGTCACCGTGTTTGCCCCCACCACTTCTATCGGGAGGGTATTCCAAGCATCCACCACCCTATCAGTGAAGAAATATTTCCTGACATTGCCTCCCAATTTATAACCTTGCAGCTTCATGTTATGCCCTCTAGTTTTACAGCTTCCTCATCTTTGGAAGAGGATTGTTTGTTCATGATTTTGTTCATGATGTTCATGTAAATGTATATATAATGTTTATAGTGTTGCACTGTTCTGTGCCAATCTGTTTAACATATTCTATTAACTTTACATTGTATATAGTTATGACGTTTCATGTAAAACAAACGATGTTTTGTTGACTGTTGTTATTTGTGAACCGCAGCTGATCTCTGGAAGCTGCGGTATATAAGTGCTTGTTAAATAAATAAATAAATAAATGATTTCTCTTTAAGTATTTAAAGAGATTGTCAAGAGTATGTCAATTTGTGTAATGTATATCTGCCAGGACATGTGTCAGAATTGGCTGACAGTCAACACGGGGCAAAAATTTGGGAGAAGGCCCAGGGCAGCAATTAGGGAGGGGACCCAAAGCCCACTAGCAGATTGTGTTTTCTTCAGCTTTAGGCAAGCTTGGGGACCTCTCTGGCCTGGTGACTCGGGGCTATTGCCCTGATTTCACTCTCCCCCTAACACTAGTCTTGATATCTGCTGTCTTCATATTTTGTACAGTACAGGAGAAAATACATCTCTTTCTATTTCTCTGGTGTTGTACTGAATCAGCATCTGTCGTCTTGGGTTTCAGTTTAGTTTGTATGTACATATTTCTATTTTCACTTTGTAGTTACTTATTCTGTATTTGGTGAGAGTCTGTGTTCTGTGTAGCGATCTGTAGTAATCTGACTTGTTCGGGTTTTCCAGTAGGTTTACTGATCTCCTAGGGCCCACTGCAATATTTATGGTATTGCCTTTTCCTAAATAGGGTCCTTGTTGTATGAGTTTTGGAAATTAGTGCTGGCATGGTAGATTTGCTCTAGGTCCTGAATGACATTTTTGTAGGGTTTTGTATTACTTCTTGTGAACCTATTGGTTCTTACGCAAGACTTACACCAAAGACTTTTTTTGTACCTGAAATCCTATGATAGTATAAATAACTGTGAATTTCACACAAGCAGTCCTGCCATGTTATCCAGCTTGAAGAGGGATATTTTAGACCATTACTGGATATCTGACACATCCATAATGTACTATGATGGGATTGTCGGAAAACCAGAAATGGCCTAAAATCTCCCTTCTGACAAAAGAAACACCAGTTTGCAGCCAGGCTGGGCCATGATGACACCATACTGGCGGTGGGGTGGGATTTCAGAATTTTTTTATGTCACAGCAGAGCTGAGGATTCACTGAATCCCTTGAAGGCTCTGACTGCACACCACTGCTGAACTATAAGAAGTGTAGATTTTTGAAGATTACATATTTCATTGTCCTGAAATTCTTTTGTATCTTTGTTGTCTGATCATTTTATTTTTCTAAATGGGTTGGTCCTGGTCTCTCTCACTTTCTCTTCTTGTTTATCTTCTAGATCCTTTTCCAGGCCTCATTTCCGTTTTCTGTTTCTTCACTCTCTCTGTCTTCATCCCTTCCTTCCCCCCTCCCTCCCACTTTTTCTCCATGTCTCTTATCTGCTTTTTACCTAATGATAGCTAGATTTCATTCCTCCTTACCTCTGCCTCTGGCCTTCAGTCTCCTTCTTTTCACCTTTCTCCTACTTGCCAGCCTTCCATCTCCTACTGTAACATCCCCAATCCTCCCATTTCCCATTCCCCTCTCATTCCTTCCCCTGCCTCCTATTCCCTTGTCTTTCACCCACTTTCTAGTCCCCCATTTCCTCCCTCTGTATGCATCCCCTCCCCAGCCTCATCTACTTTCTTCTGCCTCTCATCCCCATCTTCGTCCCTATTGCTCTTCCCGTCTTCCTCCTGTCCCTTTTCTTACATTTTACTCACTATCCAAGTTTCCATTTCACATTTCACCTCCTCCATTCTTACCCTCTCCCACCTCCTTCAAAGACCTGTCTCCTTCCATTGTTTCTCACCCATGCCATAGCCCTCTTTTCTTTTCAAATGCCTCTTAGTCTCTCTCCAAACCCTCTAGGTCCTTCAAACCCTCTCCCCATCCCATATTTCTGCACTTGGTACTCATACCCCTCACCCAAGCACCCAGTCCCTATTTTCCTCCTAATCTCTGGTCAATTTCTTAGTCCCCAGCCTTCCACCCAACCCAGTCCCTTCACACCCATTTATATCCTTAATACCCAGCCAATCTAAGAGTCGGTCTTCTTCTGTTCTCCCACCCAATTTTTGAATCTTCACCTAATCCTAGTCCCTGCTGTCTTGAATCCTCATACCCCAAGCACCCATTTACTTCCTTCCTCAATATATATTAACTCTACCTTTTCTGTTCCTCATACCAGCATCCATTCTTATGCCCCCCCTTTCAATCTTCCTCCATATACTCTATGACATTGTTTCTTCCACACACACTTCAGAAACACACAATATCTTTCCCCCTCCCTTTTCACTTCCCCAGCTTCTGCCTTTTCCCCACCCTGACCCCATCATCTACCAACATCAGCCTCTGTCCAGGCTGAGTTCTAGCCTCTCAGCCCCAGCATTAGTTCCTTTCCAGTCCCAGCCGCCCAGCCCCTATCCAATCCTCTCCATCAGCTCCCTTCCAGTTCCAGTCCCAGTCCCAGCCCCAATCCCCACTGTCAGATCTCTGCTAGTCCCAGTCCCCTCATGTCATCTTCCTTCTAGTCCCAGTTATAGAACTGGTATAGTCTCTTTTCCCCTCCTTTACACCCCAGTTTGAGCAAGACCTGAACTGGAAACCCCAAGAAGAGAGACTCTTCCCGCAGTGCAGCACTGGAGAACTAGAAACAGAAATGCATTTCCTTCTATCCTAGGCGAACTAGAAAAGCATCAGAGGAAATCCAAGACTAGGGGACATGCAATGAAAGTAAAAAGACTAGGGAACATGCAATGAAGCTACAGTGTAACCCATTTAAGACTAGCAAGAGAAACTATTTTTTCACGCAACATGTAATCAAACTCTGAAATTCATTACTGGAGAATGCAGTAAAAGCTGTTAGTGTAGCTGGGATTAAAAAAGGTTTGGACAAGTTCCTGGAGGAAAGGTCCATGCAACATTATTGAGGAGGACCCGGGTAATCCTCTGTTTGCCCCAATACAAGCATTGTGGAACCTATGTGTCTTTTTGGGAACCTGCTAGGTACTTGTGACTTGGATTTTGCCACTGCTGGAAACAGGATACTGGTCTAGATGGACCTTGGTCTGACCCAGTATGGCACATCTTATGTTACTTTTCAAAAGGGAATGAGCAGGGAAAGCAGTGAAAAATCCTGGGGCAAAGAGGGGAAACAGCAGCTAGAGAAGCACAATATGTTGCATCTTGGCACCACACAAGAAATGCAATTTGACCAGAGACAATACAGACCAGAATCAGAAAATGGAAATTGTTCCTGCCATTGACTATACTGTATATTATAGATATTTTACTGTCATTACTATTGCATTGTTAATTATCTCCTTCTGTATTTCTTCTTTTTTTTCCTCTTAAAAGTATTAGTTTTACATCCTCTCCTCTCCTTCCCGCTGCAATTGCATTGATTTACGCAGTCACTGGAGCAATTTCCTTCACCCCTGCAGCTGTGCTGTCTTACAAGCCACTGGCACTGTGGCATTTCTAAAGGCAGATACAGGTATGTCCCGGAAATGCTTTGTGATAGTCTTTTAAACATGCCACTACAAGTTTTTTCTTGTAATTACGGTAAAATTGCATAAATAAAAAATTAAAAAACAAACAAACAAACAAAAAAAACATGCCACAGTGCCAGCAGCTTGCAAAGTAGCACAGCCATGAGAGCAATGGAAAACACTCCCATGACACATAAGGGGTGAGACAGTGTGACGGGTTTCTGACCCCCTTAAAGTTTGTGCGCCCTGAGCCATTGCCTCACTGGCTCACCTGTTAGGCCTGCCCTGCCTTTGACCACCTTAATATCATCAGGAACAATCACCTCCAGGTTCCACTCGTCTTTTGTATCGCTCCCTTGGATTTTTGCAGTCTAAATGCACGACCCTGTATTTCTTAGTATTAAATCTCAGCTGCCAAATTCTAGACCATTCTTCAAGCTTAGCTAGATCCCTCCTCATGTTATCTACTACATCTTTAGTGTGTCTATTCTATTTCAGATTTTGGTATAACCCGCAAAAAGGCAAACCTTACCCAACAGCCCTTCCGCAATATCACTAACAAAAATGTTAAAACGATTTGGACCAAGCAACAGTGACAGAAGATTTTTAATTAAAAAAAAAAAAATGAGCAAAATTGTTTAGTAAAACTGCTTGAGGCTCGCACCCCCTGAGGAAGGCTGAGCTGGCCAAAATGTGTTGGGGTTAATAAAGTCTGTTGACCGCCTTTTGTTGCACCAGCTCCTTTGTTTCATCAGTACATAGAGTGTGCCTACTTTAAAGTGGTCTGTGCATAGGCATTCCCAGAGGAATAGATTAGGTGGAATAAGGTCAAAGTTGCTATGTATGTGCAGATTTTTTAAAATATATCATGACAACAACAAGAACAAATCCACTAAACAGCTCCCCATAGAAATACAACTAAAGTATCTTAAATTTATATTCAGAAGATTAATAGAGCATCAAATATAATCAAGCACTCTGTAGAAAACTCCAGACTAGCAGGAGATCTCATTATCATCATCGGTCCATTTTCGTTTTTACAAAAATCTATTTTAGGAAACGTCTAACATCTTACTGGTGCAAAAACAAATCATTGCATCAACTTCAGTCAATAATCCTGACATGGCACCATGTTTTGAAAGCTTATAACAATTTATCTTTCTGCATCAGGGTAAAGTTTCTTCCTCGTCAAGGTTGGCAAAGTTGTTGATCAAGAAAGAAATAAAGTTGGACCTTGGAAGTTGGAAGAAAGTATATCCTGATGCATAAGAAAATTAGCCCCATCAATAACAGAAAATTGGACTCAAAACCCTATGTAGAAATAGCCAATGTAAGTATATAAAAGCAATCACTACAGTCATGCCACCCCGAGTGTGCCTGATCCTGTCTGATTTGGGAATCTAAGCAGGGCCAGCCCTGGTTAGTACTTGGATGGGAGACACCTTGGCATAGCTGGATTTAAGATTTTTATACCTATAGGCAAGACCAGAGAGTAGAGGAAGGGGGATTGAAAAGCCGAACATTGAACAGAGGAAGGCTGTAATGCCACAGCTGTACGTTTCTGGAGCAGTACATATGCACATAGTCATAAAGTAGCTGGCCATTTTAGTTTTTCTAATTATATTGGTCTCAGGCTCTGGTTTCTACTTTCTTCTGTCTTTTCTTAACTCTGTTTTGAAGGGCTCCTGTCCATTAGCTATTTGTTTTCTCTCCTCCTGTTTTCACTTCCTTCCCTGCATCCATCTCTAACATCTAATTTCTTCCTTTCAGTTCTCTTCCATTTTTTTTCTTTTTCTCTATTCACGTTTCAGCTCTCCTTCTTGCTATTCATAGTAGCATAGTTAATGATGACAGATAAAGATCAGCATTATTAGGTATAAATCTGCAAGATATGTGTTTACTGATCCAGTTCAATTAACAGCTTTTGTGCCGACTCAGCGAGCCTTACTTAGTTCTGCCTAAAGTATGTCAGCTTACATCCATCTGATTGATTAGGCTGCTATTTCTGTCTCTCATCCGCTTTTTATTTCCTGAAGAATGCCAGATTAATAGTTACATTTCTTTTTGTTGCGTCCGCTTCAGAAAAACTGCAGGCTTGTGTTTCTCTTTTGGAAGAATTGTTTTCTTGTATTTAATATGATATATGTTTAGTTACGCCAAGGGGTCTGATTACTAAGCGGTGCTAATGGCTTCCGTGCATTATTGGAGCGGTGGCCCCATTGAATAGAACGGAAGCCGCTAGCGCCGCTTAGTAAACAGACCCCCAAATGTAAGACTTTTCTGAACAAGTAGTTTACTTGTTTATGTAGTGGAAAATTTGTTAAAGATAAAAAAAAAAAGAGCAGCAAGGTCCATCTAGTCTGCCCGGTAATGGCTAGAGTTATAGAGTTGCACTTGCTGCTCCAGGCAGGTTACCCTTCTCCATTTTTGAAATTATTAACATTTACTTTATTCCATCCTCTTGTTATATGTTGATTCTCTGTGTCTGTCATGGGCCTTTTTGAATTCTGTCACTGTTTTTGCTTCTACCACCTCCCTCGGGAGGGCATTCCAGGCATCCACCACCCTTTCTGTGAAAAAGGATTTCCTGAAGCCGCTTTTAAGAACATGAGATTCCAGACCTCCTATTAGTAATCAAGCCCAGTATCCTGTTTCCAACTGTCACAAGTACCTGGCAGGTTCCCAAAAAGGAACACAGGTTCCACAATGCTCGTCCTGGAGTAAGGAGTGGATTTCTCATGTCCTATTTAATAATGGTTTATGGACTTTTCCTCCAGGAACTTGTCTAAACCTCTTTTAAACCCAGCTACAGTAACGGCTTTTACTACACCCTCTGGTAACAAATTTCAGAGTTTGATTATGCGTTGAGTAAAAAAAAAATATTTTCTCTTATTAGTCTTAAATGGGTTATCTTGTAGTTTCATTGCATATCCTCTAGTCTTTCTACCTTTTGATGGCATAAACAACCAATCTATGTTTACCCATTCCACTCCATTCGTTAATTTATAGACCTCTCTCCCCCTCAGCCATCTCCTTTCGAAACTGAAAAGCCCTAACCTTTTAAGCATCTCCTCAAAGGGGTATCCTTCCATCCCCTTTACCATTTTGGTGGCTCTTCTCTGTACCTTTTCTTATTCCACTATATTCTTTTTAAGATACAGCGACCAGAATTGCACACAATATTCAAGGTGCGGTCGCACCACAGAACAATACAGAGGCATTATAATATCCTTTGTTTTTAATCTTAATTCCTTTCCTTATGATTCTTAGTATTCTATTTGCTTTCTTGGCTGCCCCTGCACACTGGGCAGAGGGTTTCAATGTAATCTCCAGGAACAAGCAGGAATGTAGTCATCACATATGGGTATTGTCGGTACCGACGGAGCCCGCGCGGGAACGCTCCCCAGCGTCCAATCAGAACGCTTTTGGGAGCATCCCACAGCACCTGCGTGCTGCTTTCCCACCTTTCCCAACTGCCTCTCTCCAGTTCTTCTTTTTCTGCGGAGCCAGCAGGTCGTGTTTCCTGTCACCGCAGAAGAATTTCTTTTTTATTTCTTTCTTTTTGTGGTCGTGTCTGCCTTCTTCGACGCTCTACTGGTACCGCCGGTCTTTCTTTCTTATTTCTGTAAAAAAAAAAAAAAAATTATTTTTTCCTTTTCTTCAGGTGCACGCACCTTTTTTGGGCCTTAGGCCCAAAAACCTTTTCCTCAACATGGAAAAACCTGCTTCAGGGTTTAAAAAGTGCACCAAGTGTGGCGTTACCATCTCCGTCACCGACACCCATGAATGGTGTTTAAAATGTTTAGGTCCTGACCACTCCGTCACGGATTGTGTGTCCTGTGCCATGATGTCTAAAAGAGGTTGGCAGAACCGAGCTGTCAAGCTCAGTACCCTGTTTCCCTCTGATGCGGTTTTGGTGGCATCGACGTCTTCCAGGGCTTCTTCGTCCTCCTGTGGATCTCAGATAACTAAACATAAATACAGCCGGTCCTCGAAGGGTAGATCTCCTTCTAAGCATCGAGATGCCTCTGGCATTGCCCTCGAGGATTCTGCACCGGCAAAATTACCCAGTGGGAGGCTTCGGCTTCCAAAGCATTATCGTGGTTCCAGGATGTTCTAGATGGCTCAGCCTCGACAGATCTCCTGGTGCCATGCTCTGGGGTACCGGTACCGACATCCAGGCATTGGCGGCATCCATGGACCAGAGAATTCTGACCATGGAACGCAGTCTGGTGGCTTTCCTTGCGGCATCGACGCCCTTAGTACCATGACAGACAACTCCATCGGTACGGGCACTGGCACCGGTATTGTTACCGGTACCGATAGCATCGACATCGGCATCGGTGTCTGCTGTGCCGGTACTCTGTCCTCCGATGCCCTCTGGTACCGATTCTCCAGTACTGGTTATTCCCGGTACCGACCTTGGTCGGTACGGGTATCGGGCTCTGCAGGAGCATCCGGACAGACGATACTTCGAGTCCTCAGAAGAATCTGAGGATTCTGAAAGTTCTGTCGATGCAGCAATGCTTCTTCCAGAGGAGTCCTCCTCCCCTAAACATAGGATGTCTCCTCCAGAAGACATGTCCTTCCAAGACTTCATCAGGGAGGTGGCTCGGGGCCTGTCCCTTACTGTGGCCCCTGAAACAGAGCCAAGGGCCAAGAAGTTGGAAATTTTACAATATCCCAAAACTCCTAAGGAAGCAGCTACCTTACCCATTCATGAGATTCTATATGATCTCATGTTGAGGATGTGGGAAACACCTCTTACCGCCTCTCCTCATTCTCGTAGACTGGATGCTATGTATCGAGTCCCTCCTTGTCCTGGGTTCCATAAGACTCAGCTTCCTCACCACTCTATTGTGGTGGAGTCAGCTATGAGAAGGATCAGAAGTGCAAAAAGACATGCCTCTAATCCTCCAGGACGTGAGTGCAGAACCCTGGATGCTTTTGGACGTAGAGTCTTCCAAGCTTCCATGCTTGCTGCAAGAATCAGTTCCTGTAGTCTCTACATGGGAATGTTCCTAAAGGAGGTCACAGATAATTTACAGACTTTAAGTCCTTTCATTTCTGAGGATAAAAGACAGGATTTTATCACTTGGGTCAAACATGCCCAAGATGTTTCTAAGTTCTCCAACCATGCAGCCTTTGACTGCTTTGAGTGTATAAGCAGAACCTCGGCTATTGCCATAGGTGCACGTAGAATTGCTTGGCTCCAGGCATCTGATTTAGAGCTCTGGGTACAAGATAAATTGGGAAATATCCCTTGTACTGGTGAGAACCTGTTTGGTAAAGATTGGCAGGAAAAAGCCAATGAAATGGATGCTGAAAATTCCACCTTGGATAGATTATCCAAGTCCATTGCTGATCCTGTTAGGAAGAAATTGTTCAAGAAAACATCTTTTTCTAAAAAGAAAAGATTTTATCCTGCTTATGGTCAGCAGGCATCTTCTGCAGGTCAGTTTTCAAGCAAACGTCAGCAACCACCCAAACAGAAGAAAGCAAAGGCTGCTAGGCCTCCACCGGCCCAGCAGCCTCAGCCTCTTCAGGGCCTTTGACTTTCAGCTAGAGAAGTTAGCCTTTCTGGTTTTGGAGGGACCAGAACCGTCCACCATTTCAGGAAGGTTATGTCATTTTGCCGCCAGATGGGGGCAAATAACAGCAGAGCATTGGACACTCTCCATCATAAAGGAGGGGTACAAACTTTATTTTTCAAGCATGCCCCCTCACACAATAGTGAAGCAGTTCAATTCTCCGACCTCTCTCATCAACCTGTTAGGTCAGGAGGTTGCCATCTTTCTTGCCCAAGGGGCAATAGAAGAAGTGCCTCTTCATCAACAGGGCACAGGGTTCTATTCCCCTTATTTTCTTATTCCAAAGAAAACAGGGGGATACAGACCTATTTTAGATTTCAGAGAATTAAACAAATTCCTTGTCAAGGAGAAATTCAAGATGATTTCTCTTGGAGCTCTGCTACCATACCTTCAGAGTCAGGATTGGCTTTGTTCTCTAGAACTCAAGGATACGTACACCCATGTCCTCATCCATCCAACCCACAGAAGGTTCCTTTGATTCCTTTTTCAAGGAAAGCACTACCAATACAGGGTGTTTCCTTTTGGTCTGGCCTCAGCACCCAGGGTGTTCATGAAATGCATGGCTGTGATAGCAGCATTTCTCCGCACTCTAGGAATATTCGTCTTCCCTTACTTGGACGACTGGCTCATTCGAGCTCCAACACAGTCAGAGGCCAAGACTTCTTTATCCTGCACAATGCATATCCTTCAGTATTTAGGGCTGGTAATAAACATCCCAAAATCCAGTGACTCCCACTCAGTCTTTAGAGTTCATAGGAGCTCTTTTGGATACCACAAGGGCAAGGGCCTATCTTCCCCAGGCCCGTTGCCTTCGCTTGGTGCAGTTAGCGTCTCAAGCAGTGCTAAAGCCTCATCTAACTGCTCGAGAAATCTTGCAATTGCTAGGCCACATGGCATCCACTGTGCATGTAGTTCCATATGCTCGCCTCCACATGAGGGCAGCTCAGTGGACTTTATCCACCCAATGGACCCAGGCATCAGGGTGCCTGTCAGACAAAATAGCAAACACAAGTCGCCTCATTTTGTCTCTCCAATGGTGGAGATCCACTCAAAACTTGTTGCTGGGGTCCCCCTTTCAACAACCCTTACCCCAAGCAACTCTCACAACAGATGCTTCTCCAAAGGGTTGGGGAGCTCATTTGCAAGACTTCTCCACCCAGGGCACCTGGTCTCCTCAAGAGAGTTGTCTGCATATCAATCTCTTGGAACTCAGAGCAATTTTCCTGGCTCTGCGAGTGTTCCACTCCCTGCTCAGCTACAAGACAGTCCTCATTCATACGGACAATCAAGTAGCCATGTTCTAAGTGAACAAGCAGGGGGAAACGGGCTCTCTGTTGCTTTGCAACGAAGCTTTGCGACTATGGGCCCTTGCCATAGAACATCAGATTCATCTGCGGGCAGTATATCTTCCAGGCATTCAAAACTCTTGGGTGGACAGACTCAGTCGAGTTCTGCTTCCACACGAGTGGTCTCTGCATGCAGACCAGGTGACCAGGATATTTCAACTTTGGGGAACCCCGGACATAGATCTCTTTGCAAGTCCGTGGAATGCCAAACTTCCCCGGTTCTGTTCCAGAATTCCGGCTCAGGGGGCTCAGGCCAGGGATGCTTTCCTCCTTTACTGGGGTCAAGACTGCCTGTATGCCTTTCCACCCATTCCCCTAATTCCCCAAACCCTCTTCAAGCTTCAGAGAGACAGAGGCCACATGATTCTCATAGCACCACATTGGCCACGGCAAGTGTGGTACCCTCTGCTTCTACATCTCTCTCAAGTTCCCTCCCTGGAGTTATGGTCTGCTCCAGATCTCCTATCTCAGGAGAACGGAATGTTATGGCATCCCAATCCCCAGTCTCTGCATCTCAGGGCTTGGTTGCTGAAGGCCTAGATCTCCAAGATCTTAATCTTTCTCAGCAAGTGAAAGATGTTCTTTATGCTTCCAGAAAACCTTCCATTAGACGCTCTTATGCTTTCAAGTGGAAAAGGTATACTATTTGGTGTTCAGAAAAGGGTCTTAACCCCCTTGCGATATTTCTGCAATCTTTGCTGGAGTATCTTCTCCATTTATCTAATGCAGGCCTTAAGACAAATTCAGTAAGAGTCCATTTGAGTGCTATTGCAGCTTCTCTTAAACCTCTAAATGGACAGCCTATTTCCTCTCATCCTCTCATAGCAAGATTTATGAGATGCCTCCTTCTAACTAAGCCTCCCATTAGACTACCTCCGGTGGCATGGGACTTAAACCTGGTTCTTGGGCAGCTCATGAAGCCACCTTTTGAACCTTTAGCTACCACCTCCTTAAAATTCCTTTCTTGGAAGATTATCTTTCTCATTGCAATCACATCAGCACGCCGCATTATTGAGTTGCAAGCGCTGGTAGCTAATTCACCTTATACAAGGTTCCATCATGACAAGGTAGTCCTTAGGACTCATCCACACTTTATGCCTAAGGTGGTCTCGCCTTTTCATCTAAACCAAGAGGTCTACCTACCTGTCGTTTTTCCAGGACCTCATGCATCAAATGCAGAAAGGAATCTTCATACCTTGGACTGTAAAAGAGCTCTAGCTTTTTACTTACAAAGAACACAGCAACATAGGAACTCTTTGTTGCTTTTGATCCTTCTCATTTGGGACTTCCATTCTCCAAGAGAACACTATCTAACTGGATTGCTCAGTGTATTTCCTTTGCCTATCAGAGTAAGAACATTTCTCTGGAGGGCCATGTCACAGCTCACAATGTGAGAGCCATGGCAGCCTCAATGGCTCATCTGCACTCTGTGTCTATTGATGACATCTGTCGAGCAGCCACTTGGGCCTCAGTTCATACCTTCACAGCCCATTACTGCTTGGACAAGGACTCCTGCCGGGATGCCTTGTTTGGTCAGGCTGTTCTCAAATACCTGTTCCATACCTAATCAACTCCTGCCCACCATCCCTGGTAGGATGCCAGAGATCCATGGGGGGACGTGGAGCCCTTTTCAAGGACACACAACTTCTGGGGTCTCTCCCTGGCACCCAAAACTAGGGAGTCCCCATATGTGATGACTACATTCCTGCTTGTTCCTGGAGATAGCATAGTTACTCACCTGTAACAGGTGATCTCCGGGAACAGCAGGAATTTAGTCCTCACAACCCACCCACCTCCCCTAGGAGTTGTATCTCTCTATCTATTTCCTTTCCCTCTCTCTCTCTTTGTCTCAGCTTTAAAACTAAACTGGAGAGAGGCAGTTGGGAAAGGCGGGAAGGCAGCATGCAGGTGCTGTGGGATGCTCCCAAAAGCGTTCTGATTGGACGCTGGGGAGCGTTCCCGCGCGGGCTCCGTCGGTACCGACGATACCCATATGTGAGGACTAAATTCCTGCTGTTCCCGGAGATCACCTGTTATAGGTGAGTAACTATGCTTTATCCACAATGACACCTAAATCTTTTTCCTTGGTGATGGTTTCTAAGTTGGTACCTTGTATTGTGTAACCATAGTTGGGGTTGTTCTTTCCTAGGTGCATAACTCTGCACGTCCACATTAAATTTCATCTGCCATTTGGATGCCCAGTCTTCCAATTTATCAAGGTCCTCTTGCAATTTTTCACAATCCTCTGGTGTTTTAACAACTTTGAATAGTTTTTTGTTATCTGAAAATTTGATAACCTCACTCGTTATTCCCATTTCTTGGTCATTTGTGAATATTTTAAAAAGCAATGGGCCCAGCACAGACCCCTTTGGTACTCCACTATTTACTTTTCTCCATAGAGAAAATTGGCCATTTTACCCTACTCTCTGCTTTCTATCTTTTAACCAGTTCCTGACTAATTTTGCCAAGAGTTTCTCATGAGGGACCTTATTAAAGTCTTTCTGAAAATCCAGATACACTATATCAACCGATTCACTTGTCTCCCTGTTTATTTGCACCTTCAAAAAAATATAATAGATTAGTAAAACAAGATTTTCCTTGGCTAAATCCATGTTGGCTTTCTCCCATTAAACCATGACCATCTACATGATCAGAAATTTTATTCTTTATAATGGTTTCTACCATTTTGCCCAGTATGACATCAAGCTCACTGATCTGTAGCTTCCAGAATCACCCCTGGAACCCTTTTTAAAAACTGGAGTTACATTGGCCACTCTCCAATCTTCAGATACTACAGATGATCTCAATGATAGTTCACAGATTAGAACATAAGAACATAAGATATGCCATACTGGGTCAGACCAAGGTCCATCAAGCCCAGTATCCTGTTTCCAACAGTGGCCAATTTAGGTCATACGCACCTAGCAGTTTCCCCAAAAGACACAGGTTCCACAATGCTTATATTGGGTCAAGTATTGATATCCTGGGTCCCTTCTTAATAATGGTTTATAGACGTTTCCTCCAGGAAATTGTCCAAACCTTTTTAAAACCCAGCTACACTAACAGCCTTTACTGCATCCTCTGGTAACAAATTCCAGAGTTTGATTATATGTTGAGTGAAAAAATATTTTATTTTATTAGTCTTAAATAGTTTACCCTGTAGCTTCATTGCATGTCCCCTAGTCTTTCTATATTCTGATAAAGTAAGCAATCATAGTAACATAGTAACATAGTAAATGACGTTTACCCGTTCCACTCATTTCATTAATTTATAGACATCTATCATATCTCCCCTCAGCCATCTCTTTTAAAGGTTAAAGAGCCCTAACCTTTTTAGCCTTTCTTCATAGGGGTATCCTTCCATCCCCTTTACCATTTTGGTGGCTTTTCTCTGAACCTTTTCTAATGACGCTATATCCTTTTTAAGATACGGCAACCAGAATTGCACACAATATTCAAGGTGCGGTCTCACCATGGAACGATACAGAGGCATTGTATTATCCTTTGTTTTATTTTCCATTCCTTTCCTTATTATACCTAGCATTCTATTTGCTCTCTTGGCTGCCGCTGCACACTGGGCCAAGGGTTTTATCATGTTATCCACAATGACGCCTAAATCTTTTTCCTGGGTGGTGGTTCCTAATGTGGAACCTTGGGCGTGTAACCATAGTTTGGGTTGCTCTTTCCTAGGTACATAACTTTGCACTTGTCCACATTAAATTTCATTGGCCATTTTGATGCCCAGTCTTCTACTAATAGTAGATCTGCAATCTCATGTTTCAGTTCTTTCAACACTTTTGGATGTATACCATCTGGTCCAGGTGATTTGCTACTCTCAATTTATCAAATAGTTGTAATACATCACTCTGGTTTATCTATATTTCTTTCAATTCTTCCAATACATGACCTTTATATACCATTTCAGGCATGAGTAACTTCCCTACATCTTCTTCAGTAAAGACCGAAACAAAGAATTCATTCTGTCTCTCTGCTATGGCCTTGTTCTCACTTAGCACCCCTTTTACCCCCTCTAGTAGCTAATAGTCCAACTGACTCTCTCACAGGGTTTGTGCTATGAATGTGCTAGATAAAGTTTTTATTAATCGTTTTTGCTTCCATGGCAAACTTTTTTTCAAATTCTCTTTTTGGCTGCCTTATCAATGCCTTGTATCTAACCTGCCAATGCTTATGTTGTTTCCCATTTTTGTCATTTGGCTCCTTTTTCCATTTCCTGAAAGATGCTTTTTTGGCAGCAACAGTCTCTCTGACCTTGCCTTTAAATCATGCTGTCAGTTTTTTGGCCTTCCTTATGTCTTTGCAACTTCATTTCATTTCCTCTAATTTCTATAGCTTCTTCATCTTTGAAAAAGGTTTCTTTGTTTGTTAATACTCTAAGTATTTAAACGTCTGTATCATATCCCCCTGTCCCTCCTCTCCACTAGGATGTACATATTTAGGTTTTCCAATCTTTTCTCATTTACCTTATAGCACAGATCCAACATCATTATGGTCACCCTCCTTTGAACCGTTTCTAGTCTTTTTATATCCTTTACAAGGTACAGCCACCAAAACTAAACACAATATTCCAAGTGAGGCCTCACTAACAATCTATACAGTGCATTAATTCCTCCTCCTTCCTGCTGGTTATTCCTCTCTATATGCAGCCTAGCATCCTTCTAGTTTTTGACATTGCTTTGTCACACTGCTTTGCCCCCTTGAGATCCTCAGACTCTATCACTCCAAGATCCTTCTCTTGGTCTGTAAACATCAGCCTCTTGTCCCCTATCGCATGCAGCTCTTTTGCAATCTGCAAAATCTGCAGCTCTTTTGCAATCCCATGTGCATCACTCTGCTCTTCTTGGCATTAAACCTTAATTACCAAATATTAGACCATTCTTCTAGACTTTGTAGATCTTATCTCATGTTGTTTACTCTCTCTGAAGTGTACACTCTATTGCAAATCTTCATGTCATTTGCAAAAAGGCAGACTTTTTCTTTTAACCCTTTGCTAATTTCACCCACAAAGACATTGAACAATAGCAGTCCCGGGACCGCTCCCTAAGGCACTCCACTACTCAACCTCCTTTCTTCGGAGTAAGTTCCATTCACCACTACCCTCTGTAGTCTTGCAGTCAACCAGTTCTTGGTCCAGTCTACCTTGAGATCCATCCCCAGGCTGCTCAGTTTATTCACAAGCCTCCTGTGATGAATAGTGTCAAAGGCTTTTCTGAAATCTAAGTACTGTAGACCACATCCATTGCATGCCCTTGATCTATTTCTTTGGTCAACTAGTCAAAGAAATCAACCAGATTTGTTTGGCATGATTTTCCCTTGGTAAAGCCATGTTGCCTTGGATACTGCAACATTTTGGCTTGCAGAAAAAACACTATATTTTCTTTCAGCAGCGTCTCTGTTACTTCTCCCACCACCGAGGCTAAGGCTTTCCAGCATGTAGTTTGTGACCTCATCTCTGTTGCCACTTTTGTGAAGAGGTATCACATCAGCCTTTCTCCAATCCCGTGGTACCTTCCTGGTTTCCAGGGATCTATTAAACACATCTTTTAAAGATCTTTCCAAAACCTCGCTGAGCAACTTCAGTATCCTGGGATGTATTTGATCTGGTCTCACAGCCTTGTCCACTTTCAGTTTTGCAAGCTGTTCATAAACATCTTCTTCTGTGAATGGTGTTACATCTTTCCATTCCCCTTGTTACCTTGTCAGTCAGTGGGTGGCGCTTCTCCAGGATTTGCTTTTGTTAACACAGATCAGAAGTATTTGTTTAGCAATTTTGCTTTTTCCTTATCTTTTTCCACAAATCAGTTTTCTGCATCTCTGAGTCTTGCAATTCCACCTCTGGCCTTCCTCCTCTTCCCAATTTATCTGAAAAAGTCTTGTCAATTTGCTTCACATCTGCAGCCACTGTTCCTTCTGTGTGTGATTTGCCATCTTTATTTCTCTCTTTCTTCGCCTCACTTTCTTTTTCTACTGCATCTTCCTACATCTATGCTTCTCTTTCCCTCATACAAGCCTTCTCATTCCCCATGTCTTTCTCCTTCCCAAGCCTTTTCTTACCCAATCTTTTACTAACTCTCCCCTCTCACTTCTCCCCCATGTACAGCATCTCCTCCGCCTGCATCCTTGGTGCCACCCTCCAATGTCCAGCCTCTCTGTCTCCGTAGCTTTCCCTCTGGCCAACTTCTCCTCTGTTTTCCTAGCCCCTCTCCAGGTCCAGCATCTCCCATATCTGTATTCCCCTGACCAATGTTCCCTCTAATTTTCTATAGGCTGTGTGCGCATAAAATATCAGCTGTGCAGCTTTTGAAGGAAGGTTAAATTTTTGTGCGCCACATAACGACACTCGGAGTTATATACTTTAAAATTTGACTACACATCAGAATACAGTATGTACACCACATTGATTGCACTAGAAAACATTGTAGAACTTGTGAAAACCGTAAATACATAACAACTTTTATATTTTAAGACGTCTGTGTTGTTTTCTATCAGAATCAGAACCGTAATGTTTGTGCGCTCTGTTGTAAAGTATGTGCGCTCGCTCGGCGAGGTGTGTGCGCGCGCACACGCGCACAGCTTAGAGGGAACAGTGCCCCTGACCCCTGTTGTTTGGGCATGTCTGTCCTTCAACTTCCTTCCCATTTTCAACCTTCCCTTCTCCCTCTCAGATCCAGCATCGCCCCCAATCTGGCATTTACTCTCCCCCCCCCTTTCCATGTCCAGTATCTTCCCTTCTCACTATTCCCTTTCACCTTGTGCCCAGCATCTGTCCTTGAATTTTCCCTCCCCCCTGCCTTCCTGATCTAGCATCTCCCCCATTACTCTGTTCCTCCTCTCCCTCCACCCTACTCTAGCAGGCTGAGGTCGATCGCAGCACATTACCAGGCAGCTACAGTAAGATTTATTTATTTACCCATGCTTATATACTGCTTTTCACTGGGTCAAAGCGGTTTCCATTAAACAACAAGTGATACATCGAACAGGTCATAACATATTTACAGTTTGATAGAGGGTGTCAGGGAGGTGAGGAAGGTTATATAATCAACATGGTCTCAACTTATTTACAGTTCAGATTAGGTAAGCATCAAGAGTTCCTAACTTATTTAAAATTCCTCTTCATATCTCGGCCACAAATTTATTTTGTGTGCAATGTAATCCGGTGTTCATTGGGTACTGCTCGAGTCTGCGCCAAAGTGTTCTCTGAATAAGTGGGTCTTTATTTCTTTCTGAAAGGAGAGGTCCTTGCTGTTCTGGATTTTGCTTGGGAGAGAGTTCCATAGGGACGAGCGTAGAGGTCAAATGCATGGGCATATGTTTGATGATTGTGTTTTGTCCTTGCATGCGGTATGGTCAGAACATTGTTAGTGGTTTGCCTTGTGGATCTCCCAGAGTTTGGGTGTGGTAGGAGGGTGCGTAGATGCGATATTTGTTGTTGGTGAAGTGCTATGTGAATCAGTAGTAAGGATTTATACTTGATCCAAGATTCTAGTGGGAGGATGTGGAGGTGCTTCAGTATTAGAGTGATGTGGTCATACTTCTTTGTCCTTTGTATGATCCTGGCGGCTGTCTTAAGGGATGTCCGTAAAGGGTGGACTGATCTGAAGTCCTGAGGGTCTAGGAGTGGTCTGAGGTGCTGTATCATTTTGGTTTAGAAGAATATTGTTCTTGTGTTTTTTGTTATTGCTTGAGTGGGAAAGTTTGGTCGAGTATGCCTCCTAGGTATTTTATTTGTGCTTGAACTCTTATTTGGATTGTTCCCAAGGTGAGGTGGGTTGGTGGGGTGAAGGTTTGATCCTTTGTGACAAATAATCTTGAGGTTGATTCTGAGATTGTTTTCTTGGAGCCCCCTGGAGACATCGTTGAAACAATGCAGTAACTATGTGTTTGTTGGGTTTGTGGTGGTTATTGGTCCACATAGTATAATGTCATCTGCATATATGTTGATGCTGATGTTGTATGATACAGAAAGCTCGGGACCTTGAAGCTGCACCTGTGCAAAAAACTCAGCTCATCAGCTGCATCCCACCCCCTATGCAGACTTCCTTCTTCTGTGAGGGCGGGATGCAGCTGAGCCTTTTGCACAGATGTGGACTGAAGGCCTGTACATCCTATGTCTTGCTGCAGCTGCTTGCAGATCTGGCAAGGTCTGGGTAGAGCAGAGGTGGGGGTGGGTCAGCCCGGCACAACGTACAGGGCCGATTCAGGTCATGGCCCTGTACGTCCTGTGGAGTCAGTGAGGATGTGCTGCTTATTTCACCTCAAAGGTGGAATAAGCAGCACTGACCCGGCAGTCGGACCTGGAGGAGACCCTATCATCTGATCCATGTTCTGGCTGGCTAGCCATGGGTCAGGTGGTGGGGAAGAGGGGGATCTTAGCTGTGGGTGCCAGGGGTGCCTGTGGGGAGGACGTCCCTGAAGGTAGGCAGAGGCACGTCGGGCCGTCCCCAGGCCCAATTCTGTACACTGTGGTAACATTTTGTCCCCGTGGTCCAGAAACAGGTCTTAATGGGCCTGTCTTGCTTGGGGCTGTTTGGACAGCCCAGATGTACCCCTTCATAAATCGGGCTCCACACCCCTGTTTGACGTATATCCCAGCCATCTAAAACAGGTTTGAAGTGAAGCCAAGGTGGCAAAATAAAGCTATGCATTTAGTGGTGAAATTCAGTTGCTAAACATTTATGTCTATTTCCCATTTTTAATACTCCATTCCTCATCATTAGAAATTTTTTTCTAAGTGTGCATGCATGCATTTGCGTATGTGAGGAGGGGAGAGGGCACTTGGCAACATAGAGAAGGTGAAATTTTTACTTACCGTTAATTTCCTTTCCTGGAATCCTGCTAGACCAGTCCAGACAAGCGGGTTTAGTCCCCCTACCAGCAGATGTTGGAGACAGAGAAATAGAAAAAGTACCAGCAGTCTGATTGGCTGTTCCCTGGTAATAGTAGCTGAACCCAGTGGAGGGTGCTCCAGTATTGTAAAAAGCTGTACTCAAACAGATGTAATGAGGAGCCAAAACTAAGGAAAAAACAGAAAACCATACTATATGCAAGAGGCGATAACACTCCACTGCAAAGTCTTGTCTCCTCAGCAATACACCTCTGAACCAGATATCCAGAATAGGGAGGGTCCTAGACTGGTCTAGCAGGATTCCAGGAAAGGAAATTAACGGTAAGTGAAAATTTCCCCTTCCAGCATATCCTGCTAGACCAGTCCAGAAAAAGCGGGAAGTGCCCAAGCTAACTGCTCTTTGGGTGGGAAGAAACGGCCGTCGAAACAAACTTTGCCCCGAACTGCGCCTCTTCCCGAGATTGAATATCGAGCTGATAGTGACGCAAAAAAGTGGACAGGGAGGACCAGGTGGCCGCCCTGCAGATATAAAGAGGATGAACGTGAGAGCGGTCTGCCCAAGATGTAGCTTGCACCTGCGTAGAGTGCGCCTGAAGACTGTGAGGGACAGATTTTCCCTTAAGGATGTATGCAGATTCAATTGCTAACTGCAACCACCGAGAAATCGTGCATTTGAAAGCAGCTTGACCCTTATGGGGTCAAGCAAAAAGTAAGAAAAGGTGATCAGAAATACAGAAAGGATTTGTCACCAGAAGATACCTACGAAGGAGCCTGACGAGATCCAGATAACGGAGTTCCTTATTCTCGCTCACACACTGATCCTCAGAAAAACAGAGTAGGAAAATCATCTCATTGATATGAAAAGGCATAAGAACCTTTGGAAGGAATGAAGGAACAGAACGCAAGAAAATTCCTTCTTTCGAGAAGGCAAGATAGAGCTCCCTGCATGAAAGTGCTTGTATTTCGGATACCCTTCGTGCCGAAGTTATCGCTGCTAGAAACACTGCCTTAAGCGTAAAATCTCTCAATGTGATGTGTTTAAGTGACTCAAAAGGTGTCTGCATCAAGGCTTTCAGGACGAGGGACAGATCCCATGTTGACACCGGAGGGTGAACCGGTGGTTGGACTACCTTAGCTGCTTTAAGGAAATGAGACACATCCATATGGGACGCTATAGAGCGACCCCCAACAGGACCTCGGAAACAAATTAATGCCGCTACTTGAACCCGAAAAGACCCCAAGGCTAGACCCTTATCCAGACCGTCCTGGAGAAAGGTAAGGATATTCTGGATTCCCAACCTCCAAAGAGAGATATGGTGTCGCGGTCACCAGGACTCGAAGACTCGCCAAACTCAGGAATACACTAGTGAAGTCGATGAGTGGTGCACCTTCAGAAGGGTCGCGACCACATGACTTGAGTAACCCTTCTTGCTCAGGCAGCGGCATTCAAGAGCCAGGCCGTAAGCGCGTAAGGAGCCGGATCGTCCATCAAAATTGACCCTTGACGTAATAGCCCCCGGCGAGACCCTAGCTGCAACGGCGGGGCTCATGTTAAGCAGATGAAGTCCACATACCAGGGCCTCCGAGGCCAGTCCGGAGCTACCAGGATCACTCTCCCCCCGTGTACGAGAACTCTCCGAAGCACTTTGCCAATTAGCACCCATGGGGGAAAGATGTACAGCTGACTCCCTTGCGGCCATGGTTGAGCCAGGGCATTCAACCCGAGGACTGAAACTCCCTCCTGCGACTGAAAAATTCCAGTACCCTGGTATTCGCTGACGTCACCATTAGATCCATTACTGGTTGCCCCCATGTTCGCACAATCTTCTGAAATGCCCAAGGGGCTAGCTCCCATTCTCTAGGATCGAGAGTGTGTCGGCTGAGGAAATCGGCCTGAAAGTTGTCTACCCCAGCGATATGCTGTGCCGAGAGAGTCTGCAGATGTGCCTCTGCCCAGGGAAGGAGAAGGGACATTTCCCTGGCTACACCTAGGGATTTGGTACCACTCTGGTGGTTGATATATGTCACTGTTGTTGCATTGTTGCATAGAACCTGAACCGTCTGATGTTTGAGAAGAAGAGGTAGAAAATGTCTTAGGGCAAGGCAAACCTTCCGCGCTTCCAGTTGATTTATGAACCAGTATGCTTCGTGAATCGACCAAGTATCCTGTGTCTACTAATGCAGACAGAGAGCACCCCAGCCATAGAGACTCACATCTGTTGTTACTAGAACCCACTGAGGGTTCTCTAGGGAAATACCCCTGAGGAGATGACAGCCACCACTGAAGGATACGTCGAGTCTCCGGGAGGAGTGGCAGCCGGATGTCATAGACTTCCGACACAGGAGACCAGCGTGAAAGGAGAGACCTCTGAAGCTCCCTCATGTGCGCTCTGGCCCAAGGCATGACTTCGATACTGGCTGCCATGGACCCCAGGACTTGAAGGTAATCCCAAACCCTCAGAGCTGTCCGGAGAAGAAACAAATGAAGCAAGCCGTGAATATGTGAAGCTGCTCACGTGTCAAGAAAACTTTCCCTTGCACAGTGTCAAAGCAGGCTCCTAGAAACTCTAGTTGTTGGGACAGATGAAGATGGCTCTTGGCCACATTGACCACCCATCTGAAATTCTCGAGGAAAGAAACTACTTGAGCTACTGCTTGACGCGCTTCCAACAGGGAGTCCGCCTGAATCAACCAGTCGTCCAAGTAAGGATGCACTCGGATTCCTTGTTCGCGCAGAGCTGCTGCGACCACTACCATAACCTTTGAAAAGATGCACGGAGCCGTGGCAAGGCCAAAAGGCATTGCACAAAACTGGAAGTGCTGACCCAGTACCGCAAACCGCAGGAAACGCTGTTTGTCGTCTCTGATGGGAATGTGGAAGTAAGCTTCCGCAAGATCTAGAGAGGTGAGGAACTCGCCTCCGCATACCGCCTGGATCACTGAGCGAAACATTTCTATTCAGAATCGTGGCATCCGTAGACACCGATTTACGCCTTTGAGATCCAGAATTGGGCAGAAGGACCCATCTTTCTAGGGAACTACGAAATAAATGGAGTAACGACCACAGCCTCTCTCTCTCCGAGGGACTGATCGAATAGCCCTTAGTCGAAGAAGGCGGTGTACGGTGGAGCGGGAATGGATCGTGAACATTCGAGAACGTAACCTTGAGAGACTATGTTGAGGACCCATTGATCCAAAGTAACGAGAGACCATTGACGAAAAAACAGAGCCAAACGCCCACCTACCGGAGGAGTCTCTCCGGATGGGACGACCTCCAGAAAAGGCCTCTGGGGTGGACTGTCCGGCCAGTCAGCAGGAAGATCTCATGGGGCCAGAGAACTTGGAAGGCCCCAAGTAGGACTTAGATCCCTTGTGGGCACCCCGAAAGGACTGTGCCCTCTGACCAAAACATCCAGTTGTCGAAGAGGCGGAGGGCTTCCCAGGATGGTGGCAATGAACGTTGCGATACCTTGAGGTGCGTCGCGAGGTAGGCAAATATCGACAGGAAGAACGCCTATTAGGAAATTTAGGCTTATCTTCCGGAAGACGTTGGGGTCGAACCTCCCCTAGGTCTTTGACCAATTTGTCTAGGTCCTCCCCAAAGAGAAGCTTTCAACTGAAGGGAAGTCTAGAGAGGCATGCTTTAGATACAGAGTCAGCCGACCATTGGTGAAGCCAGAGCCATCTGCGAGATACTGTAACCGTTGCCACCGATCTAGCTGAGAGGCGCAAGAGATCGTAAAAAGCATCTGCCAAGAAAGCTGTGACCGACTCCAGACGAGCTAGAGCTGGATCCTCTGGCAGATGTTGAATCCAGTGCAGAAGAGCTCGGGCTGCTAGACCCCCACAAACAGAGGCCTGGAGAGATAATGACGAAGCCAAAAAGTCAGTCTTGAGAAGGCTGTCCACTTTCCTATCCTGTTGATCAGGAAGTGCTGCACCACCCTACACTGGAATAGTGGTGTGCTTCATTACTCCGGTCACAAGGACATCCACTTTGGGGTATGTCAGCCACTTCTCCAAGTCAGACGGTGCCCAGAGGTAAAGCTGACTTAGGCGGTGGGCTGTACTTAGAGGAATATCCGGAGAGTCCCATTCTTGAGATACCATTTGTTGTAACTACGCTGGGAATGGAAAAGCTCTAGATAGCTTGCGAATGCCTTGTAATATTGGGTCTGGCTGAGGAATCCTATAGAAACATAGAAACATGATGACAGAAAAAGACCACATGACCCATCTAGTCTGTCCTTCCATAACAACTACAACAGTCCCCTTTTTACCTTTAGAGATCCTATAGAAACATAGAAACATGATGACAGAAAAATATGACAGAAAAGAATGTCAGAAGGCTGTGGATTCTGCTGTCCCAGCTGATCCGTCAATCGTAGGGCTTTGACCACCTGCATAATTAGGGCCGGTATTTCCTCTTTGCAAAACAAGCGTATGTCCTGTGTCTTGCTTTGGCCCTCTGGAGAAAACTCTGAAGGGGACCATCCCCATCCTCTCGGTCTGACAAGCTCTCGCTGTCACCTCCCAAAGACAGCCCTTCCTCTAGTGGCTTTAGGCCAAGCTCTATTAGCCCAAGAGACCTCTTTTGGTGGCCGTGCCTCCACCTTGGATATGTCCTCTTCAGTGTTCCCTCTAATTTTCTGTAGGCTGTGTGCGCATAAAATATCAGCTGTGTGCAGCTTTTGAAGGAAGGTTAAATTTTTGTGTGCCACTTAACGACACTCGGAGTTATATACTTTAAAATTTGACTACACGTCAGAATACAGTATGTACACCACATTGATTTTAATTCAAATTAAATGAAAATAGACGATTACTAAATGAAGCAGGAAATTTCTAGTAATTACAATCATAACTTTTAAATTTTAAGACGTCTGTGTTGTTTTTTATCAGAAGCAGAGCCGTAATTTTTGTGCGCTCTGTTGTAAAGTATGTGTGCTCGCTTGGCGAGGTGTGTGCGCGCGCACACGCACACAGCTTAGAGGGAACAGTGGTCCTCTAGTCTAGAGCGCTTGCGGGATCCTGAAACAGAAGACTTGAGGGATCTGTGTCAGGGCATCCCCTGTGTTACTGGGAGAATTAGCCTGCCAAAAATCCCAGGCTTGTCTGAAGAGGGTCAAAAACTGGATATCCAAGGCATGCATTGGCTCCTGCTGCCCGAAAGACTCTGGAGCAGGGGGAATTAAGCGAGGAGGAGAGGGAGACTCTCTTGTCAGGGGAAACTGTCTGGGTTCCTCTAGCAGCTGAGGACGTGCAGCAGGACTGCCACTGTCCTGCGCTCCCTTGGCTAGTGTCGCCAAAGTCTCCTCAGGATGAACAAAACATGCAGCCCAAATGCCATCCCTGAAGGGGAGGCATCTCACAGGAGAAGCGCAGCTGACCGTGGTCCGCGATGAGCAGAAAAATAAAAAAGTCAAATATAGGTGTTGAAACAAGACCAGACAGGCAAAAAACTAGCAGGGAAGACAGAAATTAAGAAAATAAAGTCTCCTCACAAAGCCCACCAAAACAAAATGGCCGCTGCTATTAAAACCGCCAAAATAGAAACATAGAAGCATAGAAACACAGAAACATGATGACAGAAAAAGACCACATGGCCTATCTAGTCTGTCCTTCCATATCAACAACTACAACAGTCCACTTTTTACCTTTAGAGATCCTCTGTGTTGGTCCCATGCTTTTTTGAATTCAGTTACTGTCCTCATCTCTACCACCTCCACTGGGAGACTATTCCATGGATCCACTACTCTTTCTGTAAAGAAATATTTCCACATATCACTCCTAAATCTATCTCCCTTCACCCTCATCCCATGTCCCCTCGTAGCAGAACTTGCTTTCAATTGAAAGAGGCTCTCTCCCTGAACATTTATGCCACGGAGGTATTTAAACATCTCAATCATATCACTTCTATCTCGCCTTTCCTCTAAGGTGTACTTATTAAGATCCTTAAGTCTGTCCTCATATGCTTTATAATGAAGCCCACTAATCATTTTAGTAGCCACCCTCTGCACCGACTCCATCCTGTTCACATCCTTTTGAAGGTGCGGTCTCCAGAATTGCACACTATACTCCAAATGAGGTCGCACCAAAGACTTATACAGAGGCATTATCACCTCCTTTTTTCTGCTAGCCATTCCTCTCCGTATGCACCCAAGCATCCTTCTAGCTTTTGCCGTCACCTTTTCTACTTGTTTAGCTACTTTAAGATCATCAGACACAACCACGCCTAGGTCCCGCTCTTTAGTGGACAAAAGTAGTTCACCTCCTATACTGTATTGCTCCCTTGGATTGCTGCAGCCCAAATGCATGACCTTACATTTTTTAACATTAAATCCCAGCTGCCAAATTCTAGACCATTCTTCAAGCTTAGCTAAATCCCTCCTCATGTTATCTACACCTTCCTGGGTGTCTACTCTATTGCAGATTTTGGTATCATCTGCAAAGAGGCAAACCTTACCCGACAGCCCTTCCGCTATATCACTAACAAAGATGTTAAAAAGAATCGGACCAAGGACAGATCCCTGGGGCACACCACTGGTAACATCCTTCTCCTCAGAGTGAGCTCCATTTACTTGTACTCTTTGTCGCCTCCCACCCAACCAATTTCTAACCCAAGCAGTAACTTTAGGGTCCATCCCTAGGGTGCTCAGTTTGTTTATAAGTCGCCTGTGAGGAACAGTGTCAAAGGCTTTACTGAAATCTAAATACACCACATCTAGAGCTCTCCCTCGGTCCAACTCCCTGGTCACTCAGTCAAAGAAATCAATCAGATTTGTCTGACAAGACCTGCCTCTGGTGAATCCATGCTGCCTCGGATCCTGTAATCCGCTGGACTCCAGAAACCTCACTATTTTCTCTTTCAGCAGCGTTTCCAATAATTTACTCACAACTGAAGTTAAACTAACTGGCCTGTAGTTTTCAACCACATCCTTACTTCCGCTTTTGTGTAAAGGCACCACATGAGCCTCTCTCCAGTCCTTTGGCACCACTCCCGACTCCAACGAGGCATTGAAAAGGTCAGTCAGTGGAGCTGCTAGAACGTCCCCAAGTTCCCTCAGTATTCTAGGGTGTATCCCATCCGGTCCCATCACTTTGTCTACTTTAAGTTGAGCTAGTTTCTCATGAACACAGTCTTCTGAAAATTGTTCAAGATGTCCCTCACTTCTGTTCCTATTTGTGGGTGTTTTCTGAGGTCCTGCTCCTGGTTCTTCATCTGTGAACACAGAACAAAAATATTTGTTAAGCAATTCCGCTTTATCCTTATCAGCTTCTACATATTCCCCCCTGCACCCTTGAGTCTGACAATACCACTTTTGCCCTTCCTCTTCTCACTAATATATCTGAAAAATGTCTTATCCCCCCATTTTATTGCATTGGCTATTTCCTCCTCCTTTTGAATCTTTGCATTCTTGACTACTTTGCTAGCTTCTCTAAGTTTTTCCAAATACAGATGCCTGTCTTCCTCTCTCTGTGATCTCTTGTATTTCATGAAGGCCTCCCTCTTTTTCTTCACTTTTTCAGCTACTTCCTTTGAAAACCATAGCGGTCTCCTTTTCCTTTTGCCTTTATTTACCATTTTAACAAAAAGGTTGGTAGCCTTAAAATACCCCCTTTCAGTTTTGCCCACTGTTTTTCTACATCCCCCAGCTGTTCCCATCCCATTAATGACTCCCTGAGGTATTGGTCCATCTTCGCAAAGTTAGTCTTCCTAAAGTCTAAGATCCTCACCTTTGAATGGATTCTAACAGCCCTAGTCCCAATACTGAACCACACCATCTGGTGATCACTGGATGCAAAATGATCTCCCACTACAACATCAGAAATACTTTCACCATTGGTAAGCACCAAGTCCAGTATGACCCCTTCACGCGTGGGGTCTGTTACCAATTGCCTGAATAGTTCTCCCTGTAGAGAATCCAGGATCTCCTTACTTCTAGATGATACTGCAGCAGGAATGTGCCAATCAACATCTGGCATATTGAAATCTCCTATCAGTAACACTTCCCCTTTCCTAGCAATGCTGCGTATGTCTTCAATTAACTCTCTGTCCACCTCTTCCTCTTGTGAGGGAGGTCTGTATATCACACCAATGCAAATAGATTTATCTTTCCCTCTTTCTAGTTTAACCCACAATGCCTCCTCTCTCCCTTTTAAGCTCTGTAATTCCAAAGCTTTAATAGTAGTTTTTACATATAGTGCCACTCCTCCTCCCCTTCTTCCTACCCTGTCCTTTCTGAATAAAGTATAGCCAGGTATAGTTACATCGCAATCATGGTTTTCTGTGAACCAAGTTTCTGTAACTGCCACTAAATCCAAGTCAGCCACTCCCACCAAAGCTTCAACATCAGGGATCTTATTTCCCATGCTATGGGCATTTATACACACTGCTTTCCATATGTTACCCCTGTTACCCATTTCCATAAAGGTATTTAATGTATCACCTACCTGGGGGCTTTCACTTACCTGGGGGCTTTCTTCACCCATCCCCAGCGAATCTAGTTTAAAGCCCTCTTCAGTAGATTCGCCAGTCTACTACCGAAGATGCGTTGACCTTTCTTGGACAGATGGATGCCATCTCTGCTCTGCAACCCTTGGAACAGCATCCCATGGTCTAGGAAACCAAAACGCTCTTGATGACACCATCCACGCAGCCATGCATTCATCTCCAGGATGCGAGCCTCTCTGCCTTGGCCTTTACCCTCAACAGGGAGGATTGAAGAGAACACCACCTGTGCACCTAACTGCTTCACCCTCTGTCCCAGAGTCATGAAGTCACTTTTGATACGTTCCGAGGTATACCTGGCAGTATCATTTGTTCCAACATGGATTAGCAACATTGGGTAATAGTCAATGGGCTTGATGAATCTCGGCAAACTCTCCGTAACATCTTGTATTTTGGCACCAGGCAGACAGCATACCTCTCTGGACATCAAGTCTGGTCGGCAGATGGATGCCTCAGTACCCCTCAGAAGAGAGTCTCCAACCACCACTACCCTTCGTTTCCTTCTGGTCACTGATTCTGCAACTTTGGGGTACTTGAACTCTGGTTCTTCCCTTTCCAGGGATGCTTTCACCTCCTCCTCTTCCAGGGCTGCATAATGGTTCTTCAATTCAAGGGCTGGAGAAGTTGGATTGGTGATTTTTCAGGCCCTGGTGACTTGTGTCCAACCATCGACATTCTGTTGGCACCCATCTTCTCCTGTGCTGGAGAGCTTGGTTGCTGCAAGAAGCATCTCATCAATGTACTTCTCACTGTCTTGAATGCTCCTCAGCCTCGCCACCTCCTCTCTGAGTTCCTCCACGTGTTTCCTCAGAGCTTCAGCATGCAGGCACCCTGCACATGGAACTGGTCCTTCAACTGGCATTAGGACCTCTGTTTGGACCGAGGCAGAAGCTGTAAGGGGGGCAACAGCTTTAGCAATACGATTTTTCCCAGCCATTGTTCTGTTCGTGGAGCTTAGGCATCTGTTAAAGCAAAAGAGAGAGATCTACCAAATAAAATCACCCCAAACGTTTTGAACACATGTTAAAACATAAAATTAAACAAATGGAGAGCTAGGGCAGTAAAGACATGAAGAAAAAACATCCAAGGTGGACAGAGGTTGCCCCGACAGCATCCCAATGAAAATCGGGAGGGAGGGGGGAGGGAGATGAGGACCTTTGAGGTTTACTCACTGTGCTAGAACAGACTGCTGAAGAACCAAGGCTGACCTGAATCAGGCAGCAGCCAGGAGCTGTTACAAGGCTGCCGATAAGCTGCAGACTGCCTTGATGACCAGCTGCTCAGGTCCTCATGAGCTGAGGCCAGTTTCCTCCCCGACAGAGAGGGAACTCACATAGTCCTCCTGACCAGAAGAACAACCTCAATCTGTCCCACAAAACGTAGCTGGGAAACCCAGAGGGGCACCTCAAGTGCGCTCTGGGTGCATCCAGCAAAATTACTACAAGTACTCAAAGTTAAAAAATAAAAATAATCAGAGAGAAAAAGTTAAACCCTTCATCTGCTGGAGACAGAGAAATACTGAAGCGCCCTCTACTGGGTTCAGCTACATATTACCAGGGAACAGCCAATCAGGCTACTGGTAGTTTTTTTCTATTTCTCTGTCTCCAACATCTGCTGGTAGGGGGACTAAACCCGCTTGTCTGGACTGGTTTAGCAGGATGTGCTGGAAACATTCTTACACAGCATAAGGAGAAATTAGACGTTACCTGTTAATTGTCTTTCCTTGAGTTTTCTCCGAGCCAGTCCAGGTACAGTTGGGTAGTCAACCTCCTTCAGCAGCTGAGGACTGAATACTGAAAGTTTTGCTGACAGCCCATCCAGCTCCCTCTGGTGTCAGAGAGTCAGTCTTCTATTGTCAAAGCAGTGGAACTAACCATAAACTATGCCAGCTAACCATCACCAGCACCGACCACTAAGGAGCTAAATACGTTTTATCTCTGAACTCCTGGCCAAGGATCTAGCCTTCCCCCTTACTCGCAGATGATCTGGGCGGGACCTGGATTGGCCCGGAGAGAATTCAAGGAAAGACAATTAGCAGGTAAGGTCTAATTTCTCCTTCCTATTCGTCTCTCCGGGCCAGTCCAGGTACAGTTGGGCAGTACCAAAGCAGTATCTAAACCCAGGAGGGTCCTGCGAGCCCCAGTACAATGGCCGAGGCCCCAACCTTTGCATCCCCTCTGGCTTGCACATCCAATCTATAGTGCTTAGCGAAAGTGTGCAGGGAAGACCACGTCGCCGCTCGACAGATATCCCCTGGTGGAATCAAGGAAAACTCAGCCCAAGACGCCGCCTGGGCCCTCGTAGAATGCGCTCTAAGCCCATTTGGAGGTGACTTACCTTTTGTCTCATAAGCTACCCCTATCGCCTGTTTCACCCAGTGGGAAATAGAAGCCTTGGTTGCTGCCTGACCTTTACGAGGACCACTAAAAAGAACGAACAACCGATCGGACTTCCGAAACGTCTCCGTTCTCCTAAGATACCTTTGCAATACGCGTCCTAAATCCAACTTTCTAAGCGACCAATCCTCCTTACCTCCCACCTGTTCCCGAAATGTGGGAAGCGAAACGGATTAATTCATATGAAACCCGGACACCACCTTCGGCAAATAGGACGGTACCGGTCTCAAAAGTACTCTTTCCTCTGAAAACTGTATATATGGCTCCCTACACGAGAGTGCTTGCAGATCCGAAACTCTCCTAGTGGAACACAATGCAACTAGGAAGGCCGTTTTCCAAGAGAATTCCCTCAGATTTTTGGCTGACCCCGCCTCAAAGGGCGGCCCCATTAAAGCATTCAGCACCAAGTTCAAGTCCCAAGGAGGCACTACTTGCCGTAACGGCAGCCTAATATTCCTGGCTACTCTCAGAAACCTCTGAACATCCGGGTGCGACGAGAGTGAGCTCCCCTGCACCCTGCCTCTATAACAAGCAAGGGCCGCTAGATGCACCTTGAGAGTGCTGAGGGCTAGTCCCTTCTCTAGCCCCCTCTGAAGGAAGGCCAGGATATCTGGCAAACTCGCGGAACACAGCCGAACTCTATGCTCTTCACACCAGGCCTCAAAAATGTGCCACACGCGAACATATGCCAAAGACGTTGACCTCCTCCTGGACTTCAACATAGTAGCGATTACTGACACCGAGAATCCGTGCCGTCGCAATCGTTCCCTTTCAAGAGCCAAGCCGTAAGCAAGAACTGATCCACCTGCGGCATCAACACATGCCCTTGGCTCAAGTGATTCATTCGCGAGGGCAGCCTCCAAGGAGGAGCCGTCAGAAGCCGCACCAGATCCGCATACCAGGGCCGCCTTGGCCAATCCGGAGCAATGAGAATCACCTTCCCGTTGTACCTGGATATTCGTCGAATGACACATCCCAGCAGAGGCCAAGGAGGGAACACATAAAGCAGCTCTCCCGTTGGCCAGGGTTGCACCAGACCATCGAGGCCTTCCGAAATATGTTCCCTGTGCCTGCTGTAAAACCGGGGCACTTTTGCATTGGCCAGGGTAGCCATGAGGTCCATTACCGGCTGACCCCACCGTACAGTGATCTCGTGAAAGATCACCCAGTTCAGCTCCCATTCTCCGGGATCTAGGACATTGCAACTGAGAAAGTTGGCCTGAATGTTGTCTTTTCCTGCTACATTTATTTATTTTTTATTTATTTATTTATATTCTCTTATATACCGCGCTATTCTGCATCAGTGCGGTTTATATTAAACAAACTGAAATTACATTGAACAGGGTATTATAACTTGGAGATAACTATTTTACAGGGAACATGGGCTATGGAGGGTTAAGTGGCTTGCCCAAGACCACAAGGAGCACCTGTGGGACTAGAAACCCCAGTCCTTCCGGCCCAAAGTTGCTGTCCTCTAGTGGGATTTGAACCCCCGACCTTCCGGCCTGAAGTACCTTGCCCCAACCACTAGGCTACTCCTCCACTCCATGAGCCGCCGAGAGCGCTAACAGATGGACCTCCGCCCACTGCAACAACCTTTGGCTCTCCTCCAGCAACGCTGCACTGCCCATGCCTCCTTGCTTGTTGATATAGGAAACAGCCACAATATTGTCAGAAAACACTCGCATCGCCCGACCTTCGAGCAGACTGACAAATGCCAGCAGTGCGAAACGCACCGCCCGCAATTCCAACCGATTGATCAACCAACTGCACTCCTCCTCCGACCAGGTCCCCTGCATTACTTGAGACAGACAATGAGCCCCCCCAACCGGAAAGACTGGCATCCGTTGTGACCAAAACCCACTCCGGATGCTCCAGAGGAACTCCTGCTTGCAGATGCTCGGGATCAGCCACCACTGCAGACTGTTGCGCACGGACTCCGGACACAGCAGTCTTTGCGACAGAAGATGAACTTGCGGCGACCATCTGAATAACAAAGCCTGCTGCAGCGGACGCATATGAGCTCTGGCTCAGGGCACTAGGTCCAAGGCTACTGCCATTGAACCCAACAACTGTAAATACCTCCAAGCCGTTGGAGCCTTCAGCCGCAGGAACGCCGAAACCTGAGTCAAAATTTTTCGTACTCTGTCCGGAGGAAGAAATACTGATCCTATCTCCATGTTGAACAAAGCCCTGAGATACGTTAAGCGGAGCACAGGCAGAAAATGACTCTTTGCCTGGTTGATAACCCAACCTAGCTGTTCCAGGAGCTGCACTACCCGAGAAGTTGCAGCGATTGAATCTGCTGGAGACCCTGCTTGGATTAACCAATCGTCCAGGTAGGGATGCACCTGAATCCCTTCCTTTCGGAGCGCCGCCGCCACTACCACCATCACCTTGGTGAAAGTTTGCGGCGCTGTAGCCAGTCCAAACGGCAACACTCGAAACTGAAAGTGGCCCATGGGAACTGCAAAGCGCAGAAACTTTTGATGCTCTTGCTTGATCGGAATGTGCAAATAAGCCTCTGTTAGATCTATGGACAAAAGCACCTCTCCCGGCTTCACCACCCAGATAACCGATCTTAGTGTTTCCATTCGAAAATGAGGCACCCTCAAGCAGCGGTTTGTGTGCTTGAGATCCAAAATTGGCCGAAAGGATCCTTCTTTTTTGTGAACTACAAAATAAATCGAGTATCGACCTAAGCCGCACTGGTCTTGAGGTACTGGCACTACCGCTTGAAGTTGCAACAAACGTTGCAGCGTGTCGCGGATCGCTATCCTTTTTGCTTGAGTCCCACCCGGGGACAATACAAAGGCTTCCGCTAACGGGTGTGTGAACTCCAGCGCATACCCCTCACAGATCATTTCCAGCACCCACTGATCCGTCGTTATGGGGTCCCAGATGGAGAGAAACCCCTGCAACCATCCTCCTACTGGTATCTCTGCCTGGACCAGCTTCCTTTCATTGTGGTTTCTTAGAAGAGTTCTGCTGGGTGTTAAAATAACCCCTGCCGAACCCCCTGGCTCCTCGAAAGGACTGCCCCCTGGATACAAAGCGGCCCCTTTGATAAGGCGCAAACCGCGGCCCACGAAACCTGCGAAAATCTCTGCCTTGACCTCTCTGCATCGCTCCTGTCTTTGCTGCTCTGGGCCAATCCTTGGGAAGGCGACCCCCTTTGGAATCGCCAAAATCCTTCACAATTTTCTCTAACACTTCCCCAAGGAGCAGCTTGCCCTTATATGGAAGCTTACTGAGGCGAGATATGAAGATGCATCCGCTGCCCAATTTCTTAGCCAGAGAAACCTTCTGGCGGCAATCACTGACGCCATAGACTTCGCCGATATCCTTACTAAATCATAGAAGGCATCTGCCAAGTAAGCCGCCACTGACTCCAATTTCGCCCCTTCCGAGGAAGATTCCCCCTGCCTCTCCGGGGTCGGCTCTCCTTGAAGCCAGTGGATGGAAGCTCTGGAGACATACGTTCCACAAACCGAAGCTTGTAAAACTAGAGCGCTGGAATCCAAAGCCTGTTTCAGGAGCGCCTCTAACCTACGATCCTGAAGATCCTTAAGGGCCGTACCACCTTCCACTGGAATCATCGTCTTTTTGGTGACCGCCGAAACCAGCGCATCCACTGGGTAAAGGCGCGCCATGGCGCGACCTCCCCTCAGGGTAGCTTCGGGGCATTCCCACTCCGACTCTATCATCTGTTTAATTACCCTGTGCATCGGGAAACAGTGCTGTTCAGATTTAAACCCCTGTAACAAGGGGGTCTTCCTGTTGCACCATCGGAGGCATCAAATTCAATGCTGCAGGGGACTGGGCGATCAAAGCCCCCAGCTCCTCCTTGCGAAATACCCTGAAGGAATTCAAATCTTCGCCTGGCCCAATCTCTCCTTCCTCTAACTCCTCTGGCCAAGAATCTAAACCTGCCTCAGACAGAAGCTCACCTTCCTCCGCCATGGGAGGAGTAGAGACCTGTGGCCCAAAGCCCTCCAAGCCTGCCTCTACACCTGTGCTTTTAGGTGAGACCCCTTCCCCTGGGTCTGCCACCTTGGACTTCCCCTTTTGCAAGTCTAACTGGCTAGGAACAGCCTGGATCTCTAAAGACTGAGCCATCTTCAAAATATAGGTTTTATGTATTGCTAGTATAAAGTCTGCTGAAAACAGAGACTCTAAGCTTCCTTGTGCTCCAGACACAGGCTTTTGGTCCTGCTCCTCCGCCAGAAGCGCTTTGTGTGACTTTGATTTGCGCTTCCCCGATCGTGGCTGCAGTGCGGGAGGAACGGCAGGCTCTGGCAAAATGGCCACCGTTCCCGCCTTTATCAACGGGCCTGGAGGCCTTTCTCCAACCTCCCCCGAAGCCACCGTCTGCTCCATAATGGAGTTTTCACCATGTTTGCTGCCAACTAGCATTGAAAGACAAATTTCTAAGACTGAACGAAAACCGCGATTGAAAAAGACCCGCCCCGGACAAGCGCGGCGTTTTCTGCCCGGTCTGCACGCTGCCAACGCTGGAGCTATCTGTCCTCACACTAACCCACTATACCGGTAGGGCTAAAAATACAGAAATACACAATCTCGTTCGTCGAGCAAGACTAGAACCTGGTAAGGCTGCCTTCCTACCTGAGCCAACGAGTTCGGCGCTCCTGTTTTCCGGTCACCCACAGCTAGCGAGACACGGAGAATGAAGTAATCGGCGGCTGGGAAGCGGATTCTGGGGCTCCCAGGTCCTTCCCAGCTCACCTTAATCGACGGATACCCAATTGAGGCACGCTCTGCCCCCTGTGCTGCCCCAATACTTTCTAGCAGCTGAGGCCCATTGATTCTCTGTTAAAACTTTTTTTTTTTATAGGAGCACTTCTGTTGACATACTTCCCTGCTAGGACAATGAGCAAAGATCAATTCTTGTCTTCTGTTTTTTTTTTTTTTTTTTTTTACATAGCTACTCAGCCTAACTGCCTATTTCCAATTTGTCTCTCTTGGGAGCCTGTCAGCTACTGAAAGGACTGAAAGACTGACTCTCTGACACCAGAGGGAGTTGGATGGGCTGTCAGCAAAACTTTCAGTATTCAGTCCTCAGCTGCTGAAGGAGGTTGACTACCCAACTGTACCTGGAGTGGCCCGGAGAGTCGAATAGGAAGTAAGTTTTAAGGATGAGTTCTTTCTTTCTTTAGTTTAGTTAAATATATGGAATGTCACAATCCACCTTAGCTTAGATAGGCCCCAGCTGGAGTACAAGGCTAATATATATGAAAAAGTAAAATATTAAACAAAAAATAACTAATAAAATAAATTCAATAAAAACATACAGAAACTAATGTAACCTGGAGTCACAGTCTATGCAAGTTGAACAAAAGGGTTTCCCCTATAAGATGGTAATAAATCACGGTAATCGGGAAAAGGATGGTAAGTATCCAAGTACCCACAGAGAGTGCCATTCAGGACAAAGAACAGCCTAGGCACTCTTGGAATATTTTCTCCCAGAACTTCAATTTGAAGAGAGAAAAAATAAGAGGTGGAGCAAATAACAATAATTTAAGAAAAAAGATAGAAGCTTTGAACCATAGATGTTAAAATTATTTTTAAACTCCGGTAAGTATCATTTGAAGCTCCGAGATTCAATAAGGCAAGTACCAGATCAAAGGTGTAAAGAATTGTATTTGGTTTTGTATATGCAGTAAATAAAATTACAACAATTTGTGTGTGTAACAGTTATTATCTAAAGTGTGTAAAATGAAACAACTTTCTCAAACAACTACTATTTTAATTCAAGGAATAGTTACTTCCAAAATCCCTTTACTATTTGAGCTCAAATACTGGTATTGTGAATGCAAAGTACTTATCAGATTTTCCATGTTGGAGCTCGTCAGAGTTTCTTCTCTTTGACCTCAGGTGTCCTCAGCTACATAGTTGCAGAAGCTCAGTCTTTTTCTGGATGTATAGTGGTCTTCTGCGCCACTTGGTATATCTCAAACCTAGGCAGACTAGATGGACCATACTGGTCATTATCTGCCGTCATTTACTATGTTACTATGTATTCCTTCCCTTCACTCCCCTCCAAAAAAAACCTTCCCCTAACTTTTCTCTCCTAAAAGGAAAACTCCCTCTTAAAAAATTAAGTAAACTTGCCTGTATTTTTTTCTCTAGCCTTAACTCACTTTCTCTCCTCAAATTTCACCCTCAGTCACTCACTGTTGCATTCCTCCTTTTCTCCCTTTCTCATTCATAAGCAACTTATTCCCTCACTATTCATTCCCTTCACACATGCAATCCTTTTTTCACCCAAATCCTGCTTACTTTCCAACCCAAAGTAAGTATACAGGTGAGTATACCTTTTTTTGAATGGCAAAATCTACTCAAATTTCACCTTAGGATATTGATATAACTACCCTGGACGCCTAAATAGTTCTTTCCAAGCTAGAGCCAACTACTTTTTAAACTAAGGCTTTAACCATATTACCCTCAAACTTAAGGAAAAATTAAATAAAATCTAATATTCTTTCTATCCAACTCTAACTATTAACTATCCTCCTTTTCCCTTCTTTAACTTACTCACCTTCCTCCTTCCTGTCATACATCTTTTCAATCACCCCACAAGGAAACACTGAACATAACCACAATCACTTTTTCTCACTCAACTCCCTCTCATTCACTCTCTCTGTCACTCATCATCCAATTGTTTCATTAAACCATTCAAAACCAGCCAAAAACAGGGCCCTGTTGACAGACACACCCACATGTACCACACTCAAGACTCCATCCAAGCTCCAACTGTCACACCAAACCACTCATCACTCACATTCTAATCAAAATTCTTTTCATGTCCCTACCACAGCTGATGTCATTAAATAATCCTGATAACCCCCTAAAAAAATACCTAAATCCTCTTTTCCTTAAATCATTTGAAGATTTTATGGGCTATTCTTTCCTTCCGTCTGACAACTGTCAGACTTTTACACAAATTGTGCCATCTAACTGCTTCAGCTGTGCCTCTTCACTACATTGTTGCTAGAGATATCACTGCTCTCCTCCCTCTACATACTGGTACTTATTTATTTATTTATTTAACAGTTCTTCTATACCGCTCTATTTTAGATCAGAGCGGTTTACATTTAACATCAACTATACAACACAGGGAACTTTGAGTTGTATTTACAATAAACAGGGAGATCAACTTGGAAGTAACACATACCGACAATAAAACGTTTGTACACTAACTCATTTTTCCATTAAAGAACTTTGCCACACTCTTTATTACAGAATCACATAATAAATACCTTAGCACAACTTTTATACATTTTTGACACTTTTCCAACACTGTACTTTCACTTATATAGTCATTATAAATTGCTGCTACAAACAAGATTTAATCTTTAATAAAGCCATTTTATTTGTTACTTGCTTTTCATACACACTCCCTGGAGCATTTTTATTCTTTAAAACTTTAAAATTAAGAGTTTTTAACATTGGGTTACTCCCGATGTAGGCCATGCCTCCCGGGTCCACCCCCATCTTATTGCTGCTTATTGCACCGAAAATAAAGGTTTAAAATTTAAAAAAAACCCATTTATTAGGGCTCTCTAGCTCTTTTTTTCTTCTCCTGTACCATTTAAAACTTTCATTTTTTACCTTTAATTCTTGGTCGTTTTTGGAATGAGACCACACTTCTTTTAATTTAAATGCTGCAAACGCAGCGAATATAACTTTAAAAAATACAAAAATTGTTTGACAGGGCTCCTCAGCCCTCATCCAGTCTGTCTGGACACCTAAAACTCTAATTCTTTAATTTTAATTTTCACCCATTTTTGGGCCATTTGTAGGGAACACAGTCCCTTTAAGACCGGCTCTGCCTCCTGGAATAAGGCCTACTACTGGCCATACATATTCTATTAGAGCCTTCCTTGCCCAGCCACCTTATCTGGGACACTTCTTACCCCCTCCCGATGGCCCTATTCACTTTTCAAGGGCCTTTCACAGCCAGGCCACTATATTTTAGATCCTTTGGCCCAATTACTGTACCCCCAGTCCTGGCCATCTGGCCTTTTTCAAGGTCCCCTGCCTTCTTGAGCTTATTGGCCCTCCTTTCCAGCACTGGGGACAACTGCGGCCTTTGCAGCCCTTCCCGATGCTCAAAGGCACTCTCACCAAGCGATCGGAGTGCACCACAGGCATCCACAGCCCCCTCTATCTGATCGAGGACAGCCCTGGGCACTCATGACCCTCCTCATCACCTCAGATACCTCACTTTAAGAACCCATAGGTCATGGTGCACACCATTTTTTATTTATTTATTTTTTTTATAAACTTTATTTAATCATCACCACTCAAAGAATAACAAGGCAAATACAACCAATCTCCGGTGGGGTGAACTCTCATCCCCACCCGGAGACTCACTAACAAGGGATGAATACAGTTTTCGTATTATATCCCCACCCCCCAACCTCCCCCCCCCTCCCTTCCCTGCCCCCCCCTCCCGGTCGCACCTAGCTCCAGGGTCATTCCACCTCATCCACCTCACCTTCTCTTACTACCCCCCTCACCAGCAATCCTCCCCTTCTCCCCTTCCCACCCCTACCGACCAATATGCAGGATCTCATTCCGACAATGGGCCCCCAGCGTTTCTATATACGGGTCCCACACCAAAAGGAAAAATGTCCAGCGCTTGACACTGCCCCGCGCTCGCCACCGCTCCATAAGCATTAACTGGTGAAAGCTATTGCGCCACTCCCCAAACGTGGGGGAATGCTGGTCGCGCCACATACGTAAAATGGGACTTTTACCCACCAGACAAGCCTTTCGCATGAAAACGGAGTTACTTACCTGTAACATGAGTTCTCCGTGGACAGCAGGATAAGTCAGCCACACTTGGTGACGTTATCCGACGGCGCCGAGACGGAAGTACTCTCCATAGCTCAGGAGGGTTTTCGCCCTTCTGAGCATGAGCCCACTGGCCCCACCCCCAGGCCCGCCCCTAGCTAGCCAGTTTGTTCCTAGCTGAGTCTTAGCCGCTAGGAGGCGGGCACAGGTCGGAGGTTGACTCCTTTTCAGGGGAGGTGGGCGGGTATGTGTGGCTGACTTATCCTGCTGTCCACGGAGAACTCATGTTACAGGTAAGTAACTCCGTTTTCTCCATGGACAAGCAGGATGAGTCAGCCACACTTGGTGCCTCCCAAGCTAGCAAGTGCTGCGGTGAAAAGGGGGAGGCCGAGGCCAGATCAGAAATGAGGCCATTGAGGGACTATATTCAGGATTAATGCCTGGGAAGCCATTGTAGTAGCCAGGATGATAGAATAAGGGTGAGGCCACTGATGAATTATATTCATGGCTAACGCCTTGGAAGCCATTTATTCATGGCTAATGTAGACAGAATGATATTGAGGGATTATATTCGTGGCTAATGCTTTGGAAGCCATGGTTAGGGACCAAGTATGGCTAAGGCTCGGAAGCCATTGAAGTAGCCCGAGGGCTGACCTCTATGGCTGCCCCTTTTCCAGATCGAACCCATGACCTTCGCCTAGGAAGCCGTTGTATTACCAGCGACTACACATCCATGGAGAATATTTCATCAAGGCTGGTTCTATTGTGACCAGTCTTGTAAAATAGAGGTGTTTGAACCATGCTTATGTTCTCTGAAATAAAGGTTGTCTTTACTATCACGGTTCAGTAGTGGGTAATATGGGGACTGGGTTGGCAGGGCCCCAGCTGGGACCTGAACCGGTGACCTTCGGTGCCTGAACACACTGACTGTGTTCACTGCACCACACTGTGGCCACTCCTGGAGTGCCACCCTTGGGGCCATAGCAGTAACCAGAGGGCAATACCCCTAGGGCTGCCACTTATCAAGGCTGGAAAATGGAAAAGAGGCGGAGGGGTCAAACCCCTGACCTCTGCCTTGGAGGCCACTGCATGTAGCAGTGGGGCTATCTCTATGGCAGATAGTCTGCTAGGGCTGGAAGTTTCATTGGCGTGCCCATGAATTCCGGAATTCCACCGTTAGGCAGGGTGAGACCGTAGCAACCGTTAGGCAGGGCGACACCGTAGTAATAGGTGGGGTGACGCCGTAACGTTAGGGGATCACGACACTATAGCGTAATGCACCAGTGGGGTCCGTACAAAGCGGTGGCCCAATGATCTTGATACCAAGAGAAGCCGCCCTTGGTGGTGATAGTGAACATGTAGGTGCCCCATGTGCAGGGGCTGCAGCTGCGATTGCGGGAGTGTGTCTCTGCCGCCGCAGTGACTGAGGGTGTATATGGTCACACGGGCAGCCGGTGGAGCCTCATGAGTAGTGGTGTCGCAGTAGCCACTGAGAGCAGGAACAGCCGCAGTCTCACTGTTGAGCCTGCTACTGGAGCTGTCAGCCGCAGTCTCACTGTTGAGCCTGCTACTGGAGCTGTCAGCCGCAGTCTCACTGTTGAGCCTGCTACTGGAGCTGTCACCAGGAAGGGTAGGCATGTGCACACAGGACTCTAGTTGTGCCAAAAAACCTTTAAGCAGCTGCAGCAAGGTCCATACCCAACTACGAGCCCGTGGGCAACACGGACAATGTCTAGCTGTCCTGAGACCTGGACGGCTACCTCCTGACTGGGCATACCCAGCCATGCCTGAAAGGTATTGCCTCAGACAGCCTTGCAGATTAATCCCACCGGGGATTTGAACTCATGACCCTTGTTTCATCAGGGAATGTATTAACACTTGTGCTACACCACTTGCATCACTGAACTCAGCTGATGCTGGAGGCCTTACTTGTGGCCCTGGCCACCTTCGGGCAGATGAAGGAACATGCGAGGATCCCGAGTGGCCAGGTTCATTGGGATCACATGTGAAGAAGAGCTGCGATAGCTGTTGAAGGCTCAGTTATGTGTTGTAGAGCCAGCTGATAGGTAAAAACACTGGTGCAGACAGGTGAATGATGGGGGAGCCTCGAGTTTCCCACTGCCCTGAGGGGTATGTGAAACGTGTCTTGCCCTGAGGGGTATGTGAAACGTGTCTTGCACTATTTGGAGGGATGGGTGGAGAGCTCATCCCTGGAATTGTGTAAGTCACGAAGAGTGGCTGAAGGCATGCAGTTGGCCCCTAGTGATGAACCTTGCTCGAGAGACATGGGCTAAGCGGGGCTCTGAGCACTAGACCAGAGGTGTAGGCTTTGGTATGTGTGGACCTGGCTACACACTTCGGAAGATATGACATCCTTTCTATATCCTTGGGATGTGAGCAGGTAGGGAGATAGCCCCTATATGCACTGTCGAGAGAAGGTGTGATAGTTGACTAATCCCTGTAGAATATGTTCTGAGTGGGAGCTGTCTGGAGAGTGGGAGGAGGCCCTCTCCCATCTACCACCGATTGGCAGGATCCAAGGGGTCAGTGGATCCTTCTTATGCATTGGTGGGGCTTCTCGTTTAGCTGTAGGTAGCATGTTGGCTTGTGACATGTTCCTAGTGGACTATTCCTGATCCTGTACTTGATTTTCGGTTGTGGGGGCAGAGTCCCTGCAGGCCGAGGGAGCTGGAAGTAAGTTAATATCTTGACTGGCCGACCTGAGGTGCAATGGCAAGCAGTAGAGGTACAAAGGCATTGATTACCGAGTTCGACAATGTTACAAAGGTAAGATGGCAGAGCTTAGCCTGCAATGGATTAGTTTGGAAGCCCTGTATGTTAGGATGGGTGCGGCAAGAGCTGAGCATTCGAAGTCCGGCTAGACCATAACCTCTGGCAATCAGAGGCCTAAGGCCTGAGGACCCTGGACCATACACAGGCAGGTTGCAATGGTACCGTGTTACTAGAAGAGGGGCCAATTGTGGCACTGGATGGTTCACTCATTGGGATTGGAAAAAACTTCTTCCATGTTTGTAAAATCCAAATCCAGGTTAGCAGGAGCCTGCCAGGATTCCCCAATGGGAGACTGAGGTTGTTGGTCTGAAATAGAGTCCTGCATTGAGTCATTGTGGTGACTAGTGTCTAGCAAGCAGCAGTGGGATGATGGACTATAGAGAACTGGCTTCCACTTTGGTTTGTACGGTGCATCTCTATTGAAGGCAACCAGTTCGGGTAAGAATGAAATCAGGGCCTTCCCTAGCGTCGGAACCCTGAGGTTATTAGCCTCGCAGGCCTACGCCTGCTGTGCTTGTTGCCTGCCGGAGGTTGCTGTTATAGGCGACCGCTTGTCCGGGTTAGGTAGAGGGCATGGAGGGCTGGGCCCATGTACCGCTATTAAGGGTGGAGTGCACTTTGGCCGATAGGCATGATTCCTGGGTTAGGACTGGCTTTAGTTCCTTACCAGTGCTTTACCTTAGGTATTTGATCGGTACTTACGGTCTTGATTGGGCACTGCTCTTAGACAAGATATTAATGGATCATTGGTCTGATGCCGCATAGGGTAATGCAGCGTGGCATATCCTTTCATGCCTTAATTGGCTCTTGAGGACCGAGAATTGAGGAACTATCCCGAGCGGCCTGGCGTGGATTTACCAGGTAGCGGGGTTGCATCGTAATGGCTTTAGACCCTGGTCAATATAAGCCATCCAGCCGCTGAGCCCTCAAGCTTACTGTTAATCCTGGGGCTGCTGCCATGGCTACATGGTCTCCGTACCCTCGGGACCTTAGAATTTCGTGCCCAGTGTTACGGCAATGTGCCTAGAGGTAGTGGACCCGGAATATGCCGTTCTGCCCCTTGCAGAGGGCCCTCCGCGAGAACCGTGCCTAGCGGCGTGTACCATCCTGGAGTCCCTGTACGGGTGGCATCTGCACCATCCTGGAGTCCCCGGTCTGGAGTGGACTGGGCCCTCCATACCGGTCTTGTGGCCACACTAGAACCGAAGGAATGCATGGTGCCTGAATAATAGAATGGCCATCAGATAGTCGCAGGTGAGCTGGCTACCTTCTCAGAAAGAGATTGAGAGAAAAAAAAAAAAACAACTCCTTGGTCTTTGCCAGAGATGGCTGGCCTTGTGTGCTTAAGCCTGCCTTTTGCACTTAAGCCTGCCTTTTGCACACCGTGACCCTGGGTTTAGTGCCACAGAGGTGCCAGAGGGGGAGAGACGGCTGGCTTGTGTGCTTCATAGAGGCGCTGCGGTCTGCTGTCGCAGACGTGGAGGTCTGTTGCAGGTAGCAGGGGGCTGCTCCTTCCCTTGTCTCTGCGGCGATCCGCGGCCAGGAAGAGGTGCCATTTAAAGGATTATTATTCATCAGGCCCACTTAGGGGTGGTGAGGCACAATTGCTGGCATACTGCACCAGAGGGAATGGAGAGAGGGAGCTCTGAAGCCTTCTGCATCCTCGTGACAGAGGAGGTGCAGGCGAAAAGGAGGGGGTCCCAGTGCGAGCGATTCTCAGCGCAGGAGGACCTTCGAGGGGGGTGAGGTCCTCGGCGCCGAAGTTCCTCTGTTCTGACATCACAAGGGGATCAGAAGAAGCGCAGTTGGAGCGGAGGATGGACGCAAAGCTCCTGGCGCCGAAGTTTCACGTGCGGAGATCGCCATAGCCTTCCAAGTGCCTTGCGGGTCAGACGGCTCATCGGGTGGCGCTAAGGCTGATGCTGAGGCCGTCAGAGGCTGAGTCTGCTGTTGCGGGACTGCACGATGCCGGGCATGGGTCAGGCCTCGTCGACGGCATCGTTTTTACGCCCTGACCCTGCCTCATAGAGATCAGCGCCGATCCGTGTTGGGGCGGCCGACCAATGGCGCCGCAAGGGAGGAGCCGTGATGTCATGGGGCCATCCGCATATCGGCGCCGACGGAGGAGTGCCATCTGTGCAATAGGCCCCTCCTTTTGTTGTTTGGAGTGAGGCTCTGCCAATGGCGCCGTATGATGGGGTTAGGCTCCGCCAATGGTGCCATGGGGCAGAGTTAGGCACCAGCCAATGGCACCGTGGGGCGGAGTTCTGTGGACCTCACCTCGGATACGAGTATGGGCTGCTCGGCTGGACAAGATGGCCGCCCCCATGGTTAACACGTGTGAGGAGGATCCCCGAACAATAAGAGCAGAAGATGTAGGCCGGATGGACGGAGCCCTTCTTAGGCACATTCTGGGCTGCCTACTGCTTGACCGGGAGCTTCCTTCCGACTTGGAGAAGAGAGGTAGGAGGCTGGCCGGGGACGGAGGCCTTATTAGGCACGTCCTGGGCTGCTACGTTCCCTGGGATCCATAGTACCTGTCGACTTGGAGGAGAGAGAGACAGGCTGGCCGGGGACAGAGGCCTATTAGGCATGTCTCTGGGATCCGTTGTTTCTGCTGACGATGGAGGGAGAGAGAGAGGCAGGGGGCTGGCCGGGGACAGAGGCCTATTAGGCGTGTCCTGGGCTGCCGCGTTCCCTGGGATCCGTTGTTTCTGCCGACTTGATGGACGGAGAGAGGCAGGAGGTTGGCCGGGGACAGAGGCCTATTAGGCATGTCCTGGGGCTGCCGCGTTCTCCGGGACTGCTGCCTGGAATTTTCCTTTTATTAAGCCCCATTCTTCTGGAGTCCTCTAGTTCCGCGTTGGGGAAGAGGGGACTAGTACTTCATCCAGAATTAGAGTTCTTTAATTCCGGGTTTCTGCTGATTGATATATATATATATATATCAAACTTAGAATCTAGAAAGAAAGCATCAGAGACAACGTCAGAAATTAAGACAAGAGTAAGTAAGAGGTTCCTCTTTCCTTCAGATGTGTAATTTCAGTTGGAGAGTAGAGAAGGTCCGTCTTGCTGGCAAGGCGGAAGAACTGAAACTGGCTAGCTAGGGGCGGGCCTGGGGGTGGGGCCAGTGGGCTCATGCTCAGAAGGGCGAAAACCCTTCTGAGCTATGGAGAGTACTTCCGTCTCGGCGCCGTCGGATGACGTCACCAAGTGTGGCTGACTCATCCTGCTTGTCCATGGAGAACAAGCGGTCCGTTCGCCGGGACGGACAGGGGGGGGTCGAGCCTATCCAAAACCACAAAAGCCCCAGTCCACCTCACTCTTCTGCTGCAGTAATCCACTGACATACCTAGCGATTCTAGCCCAGTAGGGTTGGATATGCGGGCAGGCCCACCACATATGCCACAAGTTAGCCAAAGGAGCCTGGCATCGCGGACACCGACTATCAACTGTCAGATGGCTACGTAAAGCTCGTCGAGGTGAGAAATAGGCCCGGATGAGGCATTTAAATTGTATCTCCCGCCACCTAGCCCCTTCCACCATGTCTGCAATCCGCCGTAGAGCCGTGAGAATGGTATTAGGAGGGACCTCCCTTCCCATCTCCGCACTCCACGCCGCCTCTACTCCACGATAATCGACAGGCGTTTGGAGATCCTTCAATCGAGCTCGATAGCCCGCAATAGACTGAGGTGCGTCGTCTCCCAAGGCAAAAAAGCCCAGCAATTGCGCCGAGCGCTCCAACACCAGGGCCTCTCTAGGCAGGGAGGAGATATAGTGAGAAACCTGAAGATATGCAAAAGTAGAGTTTAAGGTCAAATCATATTCTTGGCAAAGAGTTTGAAAGGGCTTACACCTCCCCGCATCATCCACCAAATGCCCGACATTCCGAATACCCTTACGCCACCAGTCGCGAAAGCCGTGTGAATTTGAACCCGGGGTAAAGTGGACGTTCCCTTGCAATGGCACCCAGCTGGACACCGTCCAGGCCGTCCCCCAGCGGCTATTAAGGTACCGCCATGTCCGCTGGGCCGAGCCAAACAAAACGCTCGATGCGAGATGAGTCGGAAGGCATCGCACCTCCGTATGTAAAGCCCCTAGCAAAGAGAGCGGTGCTACATATTCCTCCTCGAGGTTCGTGGGGGTATACACCGCTGTCCCACCCAACCAGTCCCCCAGATGACGGCCTGGCAGGCCAAGGCATATGCCCCCAGGTCGGGAAATCCCATCCCCCCGTCCCGCCACTTCCCTGTCAGCCGTAACAAGGGTATACGGGCTCAAGCTCCTCGCCACAAAAAGGTCCGAAGTGTGGCTTCCAGGCGCCGCAAATCACCCCGAAGTAACCACACTGGCAAAGTCTGCAGCCAGTACAACAGCCGAGGCAGTATCACCATCTTAATTGCCGCCACTCGCCCCGACAGCGAGAGCAGCAGCGGCCTCCAAGCCTGCAACTGGGACCGCGTACGGGTCAGCATCTCCTCGAAATTACAGCAATACAGTTCACGAGGATGACTGGTCAGCCGAATGCCCAGATAAGCAAAGTGCGAGTGTGCCCACTTAAGAGGAAACCCACCAACCCACCCCCGCTTCAACGTCCCCAACACATCGAGAGCCTCTGACTTGTCCCTATTAATCCGCAGACCCGAAAACAGGCCAAAATCTCGGAATTCCTGAAGCAGGCAGGGTAAGGAGTCCACTGGGGTCGAGAGATGCACCAAGATATCGTCAGCAAAGGCCGACACTTTGAAAGTCTGAGAGCCCATACGCACCCCCTGGATCGCCGGCGACATCTCCATCGCTCTAATCAAGGGATCCAACAATAACACAAACAGCAGGGGGGACAGGGGGCATCCCTGCCGCGTATCCCTCTCCAGGGGGAAGGCCTCCGACAGCAGCCCATTGCAAAGTATCCCCGCAGTCGGGGAATCGTATAAGCAATCAATCATGGCACAAAATGGGGTTCCCAAACAATACCACGGCAGCAATTCTTTAAGATAGGTCCAGTCGACCCTTACACCTCCGCGCATCATCCACCAAATGCCTGACATTCCGAATACCCTTACGCCACCAGTCGCGAAAGCCGTGTGAATTCGAACCCGGGGTAAAGTGGACGTTCCCTTGCAACGGCACCCAGCTGGACAAAGGCACAAAGGCCTTCTCGGCGTCAAAACTTACCAATAGGGAGGCCAGCTATTGGTCATGTACCCATTCCAAAGATGCAACTATTTTGCGCATATTCCGAACAATATACCGGCCTTTTACAAACCCCACCTGGGAGTCATGGATCAGGTATGGGAGATGCTCTGCTAACCTATCCGCCAGAATCTTAGCAAAGATTTTAATGTCGAAATTCAATAGAGAGATGGGACGGTAGGACGTAGGCAACTCTGGATCTTTGCCCGGCTTAGGAATCAGGGTAATATGCGCGTGATTCTTGCCCCACTTAAAACCGCCCTGCTCGACCCGCCGTGCGAATACCTCCGCCAAGGTTGGACTGATATAGTCATTAAGCAATTTGTAAAACTCTGCACCCAAGCCATCTGGCCCTGGCGATTTAAAACAGCTAGCCTGGGCAATAACGGACCGTACTTCCTCCGGGGTGATAGATCGCCCCAACTGACTGCTCTGCTCTGCTGTGAGCGAGGGCAAGTTTAATTTCCGGAGATAAGCCGGTATTGCCGAGGGGGAACCACCCTCCGCAGCATAAAGTGTTTGGAAGGACCTCCGAAAGACCTGGACAATGTTTTTAGTGCTTCTCTGCAGTACCCCCCCGCTCGTCCCGCAAGGCTGCCACAGTGCGCGATCCCCGCGCCCCCTTCAGACACCGCGCTAACAGCCACCCGGGTTTGTCACCATAACTTTGCAGCCGATAACGATAATAGAGAATAGATTTCTTAGCCCGTTGGTGTAGTAATTCGTTAAGGTCCACCCTGGCCTCCCATAGCTCTTTCCTGAGCCCCTCCGACGGGGTACCCGCCAGCCGCCTCCGCAACCAGGATACCCGCTTCTCTAATCGAAGAATCCTATCCATGTGCAGCCTGCGCTTGCGGGCTGCAAACCCAATAATATCCCCTCTTAACACAACTTTGGCCGTCTCCCATATCAGTTCAGGGTCCCCCTGGTGGCATCGGTGATCCTCCTCAAACTCCCTCCAGTGCTGCTCCAAAAATTTGTGAAACTGGGCATCTCCGTAGAGCTCCGGCGGGAATCGCCAAACCCGCGTCTTATCCATTCCCCCCCCCCCCCCAGTGGAGTTCCAACCACACCGGTGCATGGTCAGAAACATCAAAGGGCACAATCTGCACCTCGCCCATGTTCGCAAGACTCCCGGAAGAGAGAAATATGTAATCAATACGGGAAGTAGTGCCATGGGCTCGAGACTGTTGGGTGAAGTCCTTCTCTAGGGGGTGTAACACCCGCCAAGTGTCAACGAGCCCCAATCTACTCTTAAAGCTATTTAACATTCGCGTTACTGGCTCCCGCGCCCGTGCTTCCCCCCCCGGAGGAATCCAAGTTAATATCTAAGACTCCATTGACATCACCTCCCAGAATGAGCGGGAGTTCAGGCATCTGCTCCACTTTGGATGCCAACCGGGCATAGAAACCTGGGTCGGGGGAGTTCGGGCCATACACCGTCCCCAATATTACCGGCCGCCCCTCCAACTTACTCTGCAACAGCAAGTAGCGCCCCGCCGCATCTCGAACTTCAGTGTCGACCGAACAACGTACCTTTTTATTAATCAATATAGCCACCCCTCCCTTCTTCCCTAGGGCAGGTGCCCCCCAAACCTGTCCCACCCAGCCCCGGCATAACTTACTATGCTCCTCAGCCGTCTGGTGGGTCTCCTGTAGGAAGGCAATATCACATTTATGCCTAGCCAAGGCTTGTAAAATTTTATATCTCTTTATGGGGTTTCCCAAACCACACACATTCCACGTGATAACTTTCAGAGCGACGGGGCAGTGTCAAGACACAGGTGTCCGTTTCCTCCCATCATCAGGGACGGGGTCCTCCCAGCCTGGAACCCCCTCCCCCCACCCAATCGTTCCCTCTTTAACTCACCTAGAAGCTTTTGTAGAGTGCGACCTACCCCCTTCCCCCTCCACCCCCCTGCTGTTCTCTCCCCCCCCCCACCTCCCCACTCCCTCCCCCCCCACCTCTTAATCTCTCCCTCATCAGATACCACCTCACCCCCCTTTGTTAAACCTTCGGTGATATGCTCCACCACCCCCCCCCCACCATCAGCACTGCGCCCGCTGACCTTACCCGCTACAGGTACCAGGTCGCCGCACCTCAGGCACCAGGCATATTGAGGATCGCGGGTGTTAACCCCCAAACTAACCATGACACCCCTAACCATTTAATCCGCGACAAAGTTAACCCCACTAGCCTGCCCATTGCACAAACCAGTCCAACCTCGCCCCCAACCCCTCCCCCCCAGGGAAGTAAATATACATAGCCAATCATATATCAATGCATATCAGTCATTGTACTCACAGTATGGGGTATGCATGCGTATCCCGCCAAGCATTTTGCGGAAGGGATATGCATGTCTGCCTTAGTCCAAACGTTAAGGATCCCTGAACTCGGCTGAGCTCAAGGCCCGCAGGCCCACACACAGAGTTGTTATGGGAGAAGGAAAGGGCACACTGTCCTCAGCACTAGGATATACATTCACACAGAACTAAAGAAGGGACCCGTCCCCATGCCCCCGGAGGCACTCCAAGCCAGGGGGAAAAACAGGCCCCAGAACCTGATCTCCCGCCCCCTCTCACCCGCTTGCGGCCTGCTCAGGGGTGGAAGAAGTATCAGCCAGTATCCCGCGGGCCCCATCCAGCCAATCCCAGGGTGCACCCAGGAGCCCCCGGGTACGCTACTGCCCTCCAACCAGCAAATATACAAGCCTGTAACTCCCGACCTCGGGTCTCCAGGGCGTCTCCCCGGGGTATCCAATCTAGGCCCCCCCCCCTGCTTAAAGCTGGGCCTGATCGGAGCCACTATGGGCAAGGAAGCTCTACTCCCAGATCGGGGGGGTCCACCCATCCCGTCCGCTCCCCAATCGGGCCAGACTATTATAAAATTAAAAGGCCTCGGGATCTCCGCATAACGCTGTCAATTGGACAAACAGGCAGGCCGTCCAAAACTATGGACTCTAATATAACAACAATCATCAAAACAGACAAGTCACTTTGAAATGCTCAGCGTGATGTGCCGCCCGGGATAGCAGTCTCCACGTATCTGGCCGCCTCTTCAGCCGTCTCAAAAGTCTTGCGCTGGCCCTCGTGGAACACGTGGAGACGCGCCGGGTACTGGACTGTAAATTTAACCTGAGCATCAATCAGTTTTTGGCAGGTGGGTGCATAAGCGCGACGGCGCTGGCTCAGCGCAACGGAATAGTCCTGAGCTATCCGGAGCCGCGCATTGTCCACTTGTATGGTGCCTTGTATCTTAGCAGCCCGCAGAATGGCCTCTTTTTGTGGAAATTGGAGAAATTTAATCAGGACCAACCGAGGGCGAGAATCACGGACATTTTTGCTTCCCACTCGGTGCACCCTCTCGATCTTGATATTCCCGCCGGCAGCAGTCTCCCCTAGCAGCGACTCAAAAAGCACTTCCAGGTATTTTCGTAAGTCTTTATCCAACACCGCTTCAGGGATACCCATCACTCTCAAGTTATTTCGTCGAGAGCGGTTCTCGAGATCGTCGAGTTTAGCCTCGTGAGAGAGCAGCCGGGACTTGAGGCCCGCCACCGTCTGATTTAGCTCTAGCAGGGTATCCTCCGCATGCCCCACGCGCTCCTCTGCCTCCTGTAGCCTTTTCCCGAAGCTTTGCACCGTGTCGAGTTTTTCTGTATCCACCGAGCTCTGCACCGTGTCGAGTTTTTCTCGGAGGGTGGTAAACTGCGCCGCCAGAGCCTCCGCTACTGCCGCCGATATTTCTTCCACTCTCGCCGGGGAGGTCGGTGAGCTCGGCGCCCCCCTCCGTCCGCCATTTTGCTCGGAGCAGGCCCCCGGTCTCGCTCCTTCTTCCCCGCTCTAAGTGCCGAGGCCATCGCCGCTGGACTCTCTATGCACTGTTAGCGTTTCCACGGAGTGCTCGACCCCTGGATAAGGTTCTCGCCGGAATCTCCGGGCTAAAATACGGCTCTAGTATGCTGGTTTAGGCAGGGGGTAGTCGGAGTGCGATCAGCACACGTCTGCTCGCTCTCACCGCATCACCGGAAGTCCCCATTTTTTATTTTATAAAAAACCCCGCAGTGGCTCTCTACTTCTTCCCCGCAGCTGCGGGAAAAAAAAAACAAGTGGGCTGTCGGCTCACTGGAGCTGTGAGAAGCCAGAGCCTGAAGTTCTCTTATTTTTTTTATTTAAAAAGAAACTCGCCCCTTCTCTGCCTTCCCCACAGTCTTTGGCTGCACCTGCAGCCTCAGCGATTAGGAAAAACATCCCAGTTCAACCCTGCAGCCTGGAACAACCCCAGGCCCTCCAGATACTTTAAATTTTTTCCAACGGGTTACACTAAACTAGAAGCCAAAAATTAATATGACATTAATAGAGCCTCCCAAACCTGTCGATTCTTCTAAAAGGTATGATGGCATAAATTATAGAAGCTTAAAGTACGTGCAAAACAACAAAATACAATGGATGATATCCCAGATGCTTTTTTAAAAAAAGCTTTATTTATAAAGCTGTCAAATAGTAATCCAAAGAAATTCTTACACAGAAAATAAGGATACATATCCATTAATAGCCGACAATAGGAAAAACAAAAAAGATAAGTCTCTCACGTTTTAAAGCCTTATGATCCTTCTATAAAGTCCCCAAATAAAGAGGAGATCCACAGAAAAGTGGGAACATTCCTAAAGAAACAAAAGGAAAATTTTATCAGCTACGAAGGTTACATACTATACCCACAGCTCAAACCCAACCTTCCAAGAGCAGCAAGATCAAACATTAGTTGCCACTGCCTCAGCTTAGTATCCAGGACATTTCTCAAGTGTTTAGGCTGAAAGAAAATGTATCTAATACTCAAATATTTATCCAAACATTTTGCAGGAAAGTGCAGCAAGAGAAGGCCACCCTGGGTCTTAACTTTCTCTTATACCTGAAGAAATAATTTATGGGCCCGATATTCAGCTGAAAAGGCTATGCACCGCTATGATGCATAGCCCTGCCCGTCGACCCTTAACAGTGGATATTCAATGCCACGATGATTGTATTGAATATCTGGTATTGCCGCAGATGCCACGGAGCAGCCGAGGCTAACCAGGTAGTGGTGATATTTCATTGCTTCTCCCCAGTTATCATCCACGGCTAAAACTAGGCAAGCCAAAAGCTGGCCTAGTTTTAGCCACAGATTGCTAACCAGGTAGCGGTGCAATATCGCCGCTACCCAGTTAGTGGCACACTCTGCCCCAGAATACTACCCAACATGCCCTGATGATAATCACAGAGCATCGGTGTGTATAGAGGGCTTTGAAGGGTATATTCAACGGCACTAACAGTATAAGTGCCATTGAATATCCCAATTTAGGGCATTTACCCGGTTTACAGGGCTGTAAATTGTGTAAATGCCCTTTGAATATCAGGCCTCACGTGTCTCCTGAGTGTTCTTGCAGACATCTGGAAAAACCCGTACCTGTTGACCCTCAGTCTTGCCTGCCGCCAGAGGGACCCCCCACTCCCCCGCCAGCCTCGCGAAGCTGTCCAGCAGCTCCTGACAGAGCCCAGACTGCACCGAACCGACAAAGAGAAAGTTGTCCAAATAGTGGACCACGTTCTGGGATCCGACATACACCCCCAGAGCCCAGTGCATGAAAGAACTGAACATCTCGAAGTAACAGCAAGAGACCGAGCAGCCCATCGGCATGCACTTGTCAAAATAATAGCGGCCCTCAAAAACAAAACCCAATAAATGAAAGGAATCAGGATGCACCAGCAACAGGCGAAAAGTGGATTCAATATCCACCTTCGCCAGTAAACACCGGTGCCCACACTCACGCACCAACCCCACTGCCTCGTCAAACGACGCGTACCGCACCGCACACAATTCCTTCGGGATAAGATCGTTCACCGATGCTCCCTCCGGGAAAGATAAGTTGTGAATGAGCCGGAATTTCCCGGGTTCCTTCTTCGGGATGATGCCCAGAGGGGAAACCACGAAATTCTGGCACGGCCGGTCCACAAAAGGCCCAGCTATCCTCCCCAGGGCCAGCTCAGTGGCCAGCTTAACCCTAACCACCTGCGCCAAACGCCCCACCGATGGCCCATTGCGCGCCCTCTCCAGGCCCCCCTCCCTGACCACCGGTATGGGGAACCCATGCTGGAAACCCCCCTCCAACACGCGCCGAGCCCGAACCCTCCTGTACCACCGCAAACAAGGCCTCAGTGCTGCTAAACAAATCGGGGTAGGGGCCAATCCCATCCATTCCTCATTGCTTCGGGACGGGGGGGGGCATTTTTTTGACGCAACGGAGCGCTGAGTGCCCCCCTCCACAGATGGAGCAACTGTGCCGGAACTTACAGTCCGGAAAGGGGCAAGAAGACTTATTAAAGCACCAACAGACGTCCCCGACCCCCCCCCCGCTAACGCCTTTTTGCGACCCAGGAGCCGGGCCGCTCCGAAAGGGCCGCCCTGCACTTGCCAACGCACCGGAGACCCCCTTTTGCCCCCCTGCACTAGCTCCCCCTTTTGCCGACATCTGAGTCAACCAGAGACTGATGTCCTGGGTCCCCCATGACAACGCTCGATTTCGAGAAGCCTTCTTGATCCTGCCCGCTTTCTCGTCCTCCTTACGTTTTCGTTTGCTATCCCCCGAACGCTTCCTACCCTCCAGCAGCCGGAATATATCGATGTACTTCCTCTTCCATATTTTACGCTGAAGTTTACGTGGAACCCCCTCCCAAAGTTCCGAAAAAGATGCCAGCGTAGCACCCCCGCCACCCACCACTACCGCCCCCCCACCCCCCTGCCGACCGACTGATCGACAACCCCACCGCTCGACGAAGACGTCGAAGATGAAGAAGATGAGGAGTCCCCTCTCCGCCGCCGCTTACGCGAGTGATGGCTCTTCTTCTTTGCTTTGCCCCTGGCTCCCCCCGCACGGCTAATTGCACCGCTCCGCTCAGCCTGACCCTCTTGCAACTCACCATCAGCCGAACTCCGGGGTTGCACCAGCTCTGAGAGGCTAGACGACGTCGGTGTTAGCCCGGCCGCCGGGAGCACCTTCTGCCGGTCCTCTCGCCGCACACTGGGTACCTCTTCCGTAGCCATTCCTGCGCTCCGCACCGCTGCATCGCCGATCTGTTCCAGCCTCCTCACGTCACCAGTCTGCACCTGTGGAGACACAGGAAAAAAGGAAGGGGGACCCGACAAAGCCCACTGGAGCTGCCAAGACCCCAACCAATCTGCCCTGGAGGAGCCCTGTCCCCCTCCCCGCCAATGTTCCCAACTCGCAGGACTCCCTCCCCCAGGAACCATAGGCCAACCCCAGGGCCCCCCCAACCCACCCATCCTGCCCCCCCGCTGGTCCTTGCCACCCTGCAGGTAACTGCGGTGCCCCCAAAACCCCCGAGGAGTCCGCTACAAGTTGCGGGGGCGCTCCGATACCTGCTGCGCCCCCTAGCGACCCTCCCCGCATGCCTTCACCCTGTGCAGGCCCTTCCAGGGCCCCCCGGGCTCCCCCACCTCCCCGGGCCACTACCCAGCCATGCCCGGCCCTACCCCCCTGGGGCCTTCCAGAACCGACAGGCCGCACCAAGGCACCACCCCTGCCTGGGTCCCTGGGCCCCCCGACCTGCCGGGGCACCCCCTTCTTCCCTCTAGCCTGCCCCCGAGCCCCTAGCAGCCCGGCCCGAGGTCTGCCGACCGCCCCTCATGCCCCGGCCCCCTGTTCCCTTGCCCCCCTGTACCAGCATCTCCCCAGCAAAACGCTTCCACTTTGCTGCCAAAGCGCTGTTTTTCTTTTTCTTTTTTTTTAAATAGGAGAAAGAAGCCCCCCCCGGTTCCTTAACCCCAGCACCTGAAAAATCGGCAGAAGAGCAGGAGGTAAGACTCCACCGTCCCGCACCAAGGACTCCCACGTGCCGGCTGGACTCCACCTGTCTGCCTCCTGCCACGGGACTGCTCCTCAGTCCCCTGCCACAAGCCGTCTGCCGCACAACCGCAGGCCTTCCGCACTCGCGGCTGCTCCCCGGGCCGGCACCGGCAAAGAAGAAAAGCAGGAGGAGAGCTGGAGCCAGACGCCCGTCCTTCACCTAGGCTCCGGAGGACTGGCGTCTGACCGCCTCGCTCCCTGATGCCCTCGAGCACGTCCCTTCCACCTCATTGGCTCCCGCAGCCACCAGCGCCCGCGGGAGCCAATGATTTTAAAAGAAAATCGCCCCGCTAACTGGCACGCACCCTCCCCCTGCCGCCGGGGACCTGCGCCACGCTGCCCCCCTGGTTACGCGCGGCTGGCGGGCACGTGGGCCCGCGGCCTTCGTTATATTGTGAAACTATGCGATAACCTACACAATTAAAAATCTAAAATAAGTATGGAACTGAAAAGATAACTAAATGAAACAACCCTCATATCAGGAGTGTGGGACAATGGTGCTACATTCCCCGGTGTCTAATAAAAGCTAATATCTCTCTTGATACCGAAGGACGGGGCTCACGTAAAAGACATCTAGCTGAAATACAAATAAATAAATAAATGAATAAATATACTCATACCAAGCTGCCAAGTTGACTAAAATATCAGTACTATAAAACTAAGCACCAAAAATGAAAGATACCTACTGTTCCTTAGTAAAACACTCAGCTAAAAACAAATATCTCATAAACACATGAACACCGGTGTAAAGCTAAAATCAACATCTCTGTTAATGAACAAGGTCGAGGACAACGTGGGAGACATGAAACCAAAATATGAATAAATAAATAAATAAATGTACTCTTAACAAACTGCCGAGTTAATTAAAAGATCACTACTATAAAAAAGAACACCTATATTACATAATACCTACTACACCTACATTAGACACTTAACTAAAAATGCTGAATACCTAATGGACACACAGCCACCGAAATAAATAAATAAATATGCCTAAATACAAAGATAAAAATATGTATTTCAGCTAGATGTCTTTTACGTGAGCCCCGTCCTTCGGTATCAAGAGAGATATTAGCTTTTATTAGACACCGGGGAATGTAGCACCATTGTCCATTTAGTTATCTTTTCACAGTTCCATACTTATTTTAGATTTTTAATTGTGTAGGTTATCGCATAGTTTCACAATATCAACTGTACATGCTCTTTCTTTCCGGCTGCCGCTTTGTCCCCTTTGGCTTCCTAGTTTACATCTGAAAGCGCCAGATCGGCGGTCTTTGACAATATGACATATTTTTGATATGTGAGTTGCTCCGATTTTAACCACTTTCCAATCCTTATTTTTAATTGCCCCTGTTGTGTTTTTATATATTTTTACAAGTTTTTCATATATAGCCTGTCCCTGCTGCCTCCGGCTCCGCCCCTTGACATTCCAGTCTATATTTGGAACGCGCCTGCGTCGGCGTTTTTTTGAAAAGTTTATTTGACAGCTTGAGAGGGTCGTTAAGGACGTGTCAGGTTTGACTTCGGTCTTTCATATGTTTTTTAATATAGATTCTTTTTTAATATAGATTCTGTTTGTAAGACGGCTTTCTGGTCCCTTTAGATTACAGAGTGTGCCGACTGCGGCGGTTTGCAAAAATTGCCGGAGACAGGTTAAAGAGGCGTCGCACTTGGGTCAGTTTCTTTATGATTCCTTTTTACAATTTGCTTTCATATTTCATGGAGTTTTAAAGCAGGTATAAATACTTAGACAATTCATGAATTTGGTGTTTATTTGGAGAGATTCCTTTTGATAAAACTATTTGCTGTTTTTTAGTTCGCAAAGAGCGCCGATTTTGGCAGTCTGCAGAGTTGACTTGCGGCAGTTTCAGACACATCTATTTTGGGTTAGTTTTATAAACTATTTTACATTGCTGTGTTCCTGATTATTTTTAGAACTGATCTTATACCGTTTTTAAGTATGTATAGACGACTTTTGATTTGATTTTAAGGTAAAGTACGTCTGCTCATTTCCAGGTTCTCCTATATGTCCATTTAAGGTTCAGCATATATGGTATAAAAGTAGAAACGTTTTTTTCAAGTTCTTTGCCTGTTTGAATAAGAGCAGGTCCACTCCCCCTGAGGATTAGTTCACCACACGCTCCTGCTATGTTTCTCTTACCCCAGTATGTGTGTATAATTACTTTATGTTTTGGGCTTTTTTTGTTCCAATGATCAATTTATATTTCTCCTTTAGCATCATTGTCAGTGTTTTCCAATTCGATATTAAATTATTGCCGGTTAACAACTCAGAGGTAAATATTCCCTCTCTAGTGTTGTTTGTCACATTCCATTCCTTTTTCCTTTTTTTATTAATGTACATATGAATTTATTTCATGGGTGTTTAACAGTTTGTGAAGTAATTTTATGTATGTATTTATGTGGTTTATTAATAATTTATTAGTTTTTACCAACACTTTTGTGCCCTTTTACATATTTATATAATTATAATATTACACTTATAGTCTTAAAGTGATATTATTTATGGTAGTATTCTTTCACCTTGTATTAGATGTTCTGTTCATTTATGTGTTTTAATGCTATTTATGTATTTACTATGTAACCTTTTTTATATATTTATGTTTTTAGTTTCATTTGCCTAATCAAATCCGACAAGTGTGCGAAACATGGCCTGTGTCAGGTGGGCAGTGAAGATATACTGCTGCGCCGCGGGCCTGGGTCCCGAGGCCGGCACAGTAACCGGGTCCCCGGGCCCAATCCCAGTGCAACGTCGGTTTGAGGGGGGGGTAGATGGCGTGTGTAGAGAGGCGCGGCCGGGTTGGCCCTGCGCCTTCACGTGGGGGGGTGAGGATTGGCCCAGTGGTGCTTGTGTGGGTGGGGTGGCAGGCAGTGAGGGGGAGCAGCGCTGTTCGATCTCCCTCTTCCTGTTTGGCTGCCCGAGGACGAAGGTGCCTCCCTCCCACCCTTGAGAGTTTCGTGTTTCGGGGGCGGTTGTCACAGCTGGGGGTAGGGTTGATTGTTCCGCTAGTGGCGGGGTAGCGAGATGGCGCTCGCTCACCTGGAGGGGGACATTTGAGGCTTATGCCGCTTCGAACGGGAGCGGTCGGCTCCTTGGGTTGGGAGAGACGTCCCGGCTGGGGTCTCTGCCCGGTAGAGGGAAAATGGAGCCGGCCTTTGCTAATAATATGGCGAGGCCGGCGGCAGGGGGAATGGGGGGAGGATGATGCACCACTTTGCTATAAATGGCTGGTGGGGGCATCGTCCGGAAAAGGGGAGAAAAAGGGGGGACATGGGTGCGTTTACTAGTATTAAGTTGGCCTATGTTGGGCCAGTGTTACGCTGTTGTTAATAAAGCTGCGACCAAGCAATTGTTCTCCATGATTCTGTGTTCTGCTTGTTTGTTCGGGTGCTCTGGAAAGGGGGGGGGGGGTGTTGGGGGAGGGGGTGGCACCATGGACGGGCCTCTGGGTACCTCGGTTAAATAATAAACTCTGGTTCATATAATCACGGTTTGTACTGGGTCTGGTAAATTGGAAGACTGGGCATACAAATGGCAGATGAAATTTAATGTGGACAAGTCCAAAGTTATGCACCTAGGAGAGAGCAACCCAAACTATGGTTATACTATGCAAAGTTCCACATTAGGAACCACCACCCAGGAAAATGATTTAGGTGTTATCATAGATAACATATTGAATCCCTCTGCCTAGTGTGCAGCAGCAACCATGAAGGCAAATAGAATGCTAGGTATCATAAGGAAAGGAATGGAGAATGAAACAAAGGATATTATAATGCCTCTGTATCGTTTCATGGTTCAAACACACCTTGATTTTGTGTGCAATTCTGGTCGCCATATCTTAAAAAAGATGTAGCAGAATTAGAAAAGGTACAGAGAAGAGCCACCAAAATGATAAAGGGGATGGAGGATACCCATATGAGGAGAGGCTTAAAAGGTTAGTGCTCTTCAACCTGGAAAAGAGACAATTGAGGGGAGATATGATAGAGTTCTATAAATTAATGAATGGAGTTGAATGGGTAAATATAGAACAATTGTTTACGTCATCAAAAAGTAGAAAGACTAGGGGACATGCAATGAAGCTACAGTATAACACATTTAAGACTAAGAGAAAATATTTTTCCACTCAACGCGTAATCAAACTCTGGAATTCGTTACTGGAGGATGTAGTAAAAGTGTAGCTGGGTTTAAAACAGATTTGGACAAGATCCTGGTCCATAAAACATTATTAAAGAGGACCCGGGAAATCCACTGCTTGCCCTAGAACAAGCATTGTGGAACCTTTGTGCCTTTTTGGAACCTGCTAGGTACTGTCGCGCCCTTCCCCCGCCTAGGCGGCTGCCTGACGAGGTGAAGGGGGAGCGAATGTTACTTTCAAGTAACTTCCAAAGCAAAGGCTTCTGGGAGTTGTAGTGTTCAGAGCATGTGTAGTTGTAAAGCAAAGGCTTGAGCCGAGGTTTGAAAGCAAACGCAGGAATATTTTTATTAGCCTCCCTTAGTAGCGGGAACTTCACAATGAAGCTTGGTATAACACGGGTACACTTATTCACAGGAAACTCAGGTAAGAAAAAAAAACTAATTGCTTACTTCAGCAAACAAAACTTTCCATTCAGTATAAAGCTTTTCTTCACAGTGCTTCAAACAAAACTGTTCATTGAAATCTTCAATGCAATCAATTCCAGCAGTAAAACTTTTCTCCTTTTGTTTCAGAGCTTTTACTGGTTTTAATCAGTGGTTCTGAGACTTCTAGCAGCACTCCTGATCAAGTCTCATTCATGGCAGCAAGCATACTAATTAAAACTTGTCAGCTCTGTAACACATTAGGCATAACAAAGAAATGGAGTTTTTCTTCAACACATATATTCTCAGACTATTATTTTACTATCTGGGATAACTCACATTCCATTGGCTCCTCCAGCTCACTTAAAAGAATGTTTTCCCCGATATCCATAGATTCGCAGTCTGAGCAACAGTGTTCTGTGACGTCGTCAACAAGCAGCTGTGCTTTCCCTCGGTACACAGAATTCTTCTCTCTGCTAATTACCTCCTGGTCTCTCAGCATACGCTGAACCAGTTTTAAAACATTTAACCCTTCCTTGCTGAGAGGCTTTCTGTAACCTTGCTTCTGGTTAAACTCTGGGAGCTGGCAGTCTGGGAACTCTTCCTGAGACCTCTGGCTAATAGCTTTATCAGCATTACCTTTTGGGAGTTTCCTTAGCAGGGGTTCCTTGCTCTTTCCCTGGCCATGCTGTCTCTGGGTTAAAGCAGCCTTCTCGTCTCTCTTCCTCCTGGAGACATGAACCTCGTGTCCTGAGTGAAGCTCCCTTTCAGACTCCTCCTCTGAAACAGAGTCAGCTCTCTTCCTCTCGGGTCCTGGCAATCTCCTTGCCTCTCTTTGGATCCTTGCTAATCTCCCTTCCTCTCCCGGGAAGCTTGAGAATCTTTCTGATCCTGTGAGTCTCTCTCTCTCTGTTCTCTGGGGCTTATAACCATGTGACTGGCCGGTATCTTTCCACCCCGCCCCCAGCTGTGCTGCATCACCACCCTCAGTTGCTATGGAGCTGGGGCGTGGCTTTTGGTCAACAACTTTTGACAGGTTCTTTTTTTCAACCTTAGCTGCACTTTTAAACTGAGCATTTTTTTCCTTTTCGCTCTGCCTAGGGGAAATTGCCTGTACTTTTTCCACTTCCATAGGGCTTTGGCTGTCTTCGCCATCACAGTACTCGTGACCTAGATTGGCCACTGTTGGAAACAGGATACTGGGCTTGATGGACCTTGGTGTGACCCAGTATGGCATATCTATGTTCTCATGAAAAGAGAGATTTGGGAACAGAGAGAGAGAGAAGGGGCAACAGACAAGAAATGGGTGGGGAGGGTGGGAAGAGGGGAATGGGGACACTAATGCTGGGCAAAGGGTGAAATTTATGAATGACATCATTACCATTCCTCCAATGTTTGGACATCAGGGAAAACAGAAACCTCTCAGTCTGCCTGTGCTACTGGTGAGGTGTCAAGAGCTGATCCAAATAGAGGCTCTCCCAAGAATAATTCCCTAAAAATCATCCTTGGAATGGTGAAATCACAAAAGACAGTGGAGGGGAGGGGGGCTTCTTGGAACTCCTTGTTACAACCTCTGATGCATAAGACAGAAAATATTGCCTTTGCTGCCACCTTCTGCCACTGCAGTGTCTATCTGGCTCAGTCCTAGGTTTGAGGGTGCGTTTTGTGCTGCTTGCTTCTGACGCAAAATGCCGAGTTCTGGTCCTATCACTGTTTCATGCTGTACCCTTATCCTCTTGCTCTCTCCTCTAATTGTTCCCCACCACACAATACTCTTGCATTCTCCTCTCTGTCCTCTCCCCTCCCCACACACTCACACTCTCTTGGTCTGTCCTTCAGCTCATATAAGGACAGTTATCACAGGGTCATTACACTTACTGCATGTTAGTATTTGCTTCTAATGCGTGGTAAGTCCAGAAACCTATCACGCTTTAGTTTTAAGCTAGACTGGGCAGCGATGATGAAGCTGATTGATGAATGGTAGCCGATCTGGCTTGCAACACCACTCTCACTTTCTGCATGTTTGCATTCCACTTCTAAAATATTTTTTGTGTTTTCCTTAATTTTGTTAATTACACTTAAGGGATGTATGAATGGTTGGTGTACCTGCCTGGTATGTGTGTAGGTGGGTAGAAATATGTTTTTATGTGTGTGTGTGAGTGGGGAAGAGGTGTGTGTGGGTGAGGGGATATGTATGGTAAGTGTGTGTTGTAGGTGTATGTGTATAAAGTGTGAGTGAATAGACAGATGGGCATGTATGTATATGTCTGTGTGAAGATGCAGTTCCTCCTCCTTGCACTGTCCACTCCATTTCCTCTCCCAGTTCCTCCCTTCTCCTATGGTTGTAATCCCCTTCCTTTTATTGCTCTCTATGGCAGCTGCAGCACTCGGTTGGCGGGCCAGCCTGGGTTCCCAGCCAGCCACACCGTTCATGGACAGCGAGGGCAGATAGTGTTCAGCTAATGTGACGGGAAACTGTCTACTGAAATACTCTTCTCTTTTGGCACCGTGGTCACCTCTGTGGGCAGAACCTGGTCTCTGATCAGCTGCATTGCTCAGTTCCTCCAGCACTGTGATCTTCAGTTCTCATGGGACTTGGTCTCCGCAGAAGCTGTCCTGCTGACTGTGCATTATGTGCAGTCTAGCTACACAAGCACACACCAGAACACACAAACTGACTTTTATAAATAGGACTGACTGTCCAGGTATGAGTATTCTGTAAACAAATTGATTGTTAAAATTCTTGTTACATATGGACTGTAATGCCCATCTAGCTTGACCACTTTCCTACCAATTGCAATTCCAGATACCCCACCTAATCTCCAATGTTCCCTTTACTGCTTTGCCATCAGGGATCCACTTTGCTTATCACAATCTTTTGAGAATTCTTTTACAGTTTTGGACTCTACCACTTGTATTTGGGGGCAGCACTACCCTTTTTTTGGAAGACATTTTCTTAAAGTTACTCCTTAAGTCTACTCTTTTGAGCATGGTATCATGACTTCTTCTATAACTTCCTTTCCACTGAAAAATGTTTGTGTCTAACGTATCATTTAAATGCCTTTGTCATCTCTCCCTCCTTATCTCTAAGGCAGTGTTTAACGACAAGAGTGCCGTGGCCTACAAAGTTACCTTTCCTTATAATTTATTCTTCTGCAAACACTCTATCTTCAGTATTTCAGGAGGTAGATATATTGTTAATTTATTTATTTATTTATTTTATTATTTATATTCTCTTATATACCGCGCTATTCTGCATCAGTGCGGTTTACATTGAACAAACTGAAATTACATTGAACAGGGCATTATAACTTGGAGATAACTATTTTACAGGGAAGATGGGCTATGGAGGGTTAAGTGGCTTGCCCAAGACCACAAGGAGCACCTGTGGGACTAGAAACCCCAGTCCTTCCAGCCCAAGGTTGCTGTCCTCTAGTGGGATTTGAACTCCCGACCTTCCGGCCTGAAGTACCTTGTCCCAACCACTAGGCTACTCCTCCACTCCTTAATGACCTTGCTGTTAATTAGTTGCCTGAACATACACATAAAGAGTTTTGGAAACTACACCAGCACCAGAGCTATGCTCTCAGCCCCTCACAGCAACAAGACATCGGTGGTAGCTCTAAAATGAGCGTGAGATCTTCCTGTGCATATGTATAGTCATGTGTGCCTCATCGTCCTAGCCACAGCGCACAACCAAAATATGGGAATTAACAGGCACCACACACAGAGTTCCTCCTCTATCCTTCCCGAATTGTCTCCTTTTAGGTCTTTCAGCCTCTGTCTCATCCTTATGCTGAGTGAGATGGGAAGAGTGTGTACCGAGATGAGCATTAGGAATAGAAGCAATGGAAGAGCTCTACGAGTCACAAGCAGCAGCCAAACTATCGAATCAAATCAGCTTCCGCAGAACATGGATTTGCGATGTCTTCTTTGTATGGAGGGGAACTGGAGTGGAAAGGGTTTAGGCATTTGCATGGAAAATAATTTTGGTTCATTGTCAGGTCATGTTTGTTACTCTGCTTTCGTTCTGCGCAAACGCTGCCCCTGAGAATGCCTACCGTACAAGTACATGCCGGCTTGCACTGTGCATATCTTTAGGTGTGACCTAATTTTCTAAGAGTCCATCAATGCCCTCAAAATCAGAGTTTTGCTCATGAATATGATTTATAAAATTACCCTCCACATGCATATAAAGTTGATTTAGCATACATTCTTTATGTGCATAAACATGTATGAAGTGAGAACGAAAACAGAATGCATATCCCTAAGAGAGTTGTTCACAGTGAGAAGCCAAGGGCGCAGGATAGAGAGTGATGTCCTTGTGTGTTGAGAGTAGGGAGTGAGCAGGAGTCTGAAGCAAGGGAAGAGTGGAAGCAGCAGGGGCATATGCAAGGCAAAGTCCTGGGGCAGGTGGTGATGTGCTCATGTTAAGATAACTGAGAAGAAGAGAAGAAAGGCCCCCAAGGTGAGACTTCTTCATGCACTACAGTGGAAACCTTAATGAAAAAGGGCTGAACCTGTGAATTACCCACATAGGCAACTTGGACTTCATCCTCCAGTACCAGAGGAGCCATTGAGACAGCAGGGGAAAAATCATGGGTAATGATGGAGGTATAAAACCAGAAGCAGCTTTCTGCCTAGTGTGTATATGTTTGTCTGTCTTTCTCTCTTCCTCTGTGTGTGTGTGTGTTAGTGTGAGAGTGTGTATCTGTATGGCGGCATGAGGGAGCTACCAAAGCTTCCTCCCATGATTCAGGAATGCCACTTTTTTTCAAAAGTCACTGGAACATTGCTCTGCTATGTCTCTTCTCCCTCTCTTATTTTGTTTTAAAATTGACTGTGATGCTATTCTTTTGGTCATATAAGTCCATGTCTGCGCTACCTGCTCTGTAGAGGCTGATGTGCCATACAACATGTATGTTAACATAGATGTTCCTTGAGCTTCAAAATGGTAAGAAAATGCACTTTAACATGTACATATTTAAGTCCTTAAATCTTATTTCGTAGGGCTTTTTATAGAGACAATCATTTTGGCAGCCTTTTCATGACTTGCCTCTATTCTGTCTATATTAATTTGGGCTACAGTCTCTAGAATTGGACACATTATTCCACATGAAGTTGCAATAAGAACTTGTAGAGACGTCTTGGCATCCTCCCATTCCTTTGCATACGGCTACTGTCTGTTGTATGGTTTTCCAAACTTTCAGATATCAGAGGCATACTCCTGACATCTCTTTCTTGTTTTCTGCACATCAGTATCTCACCAACCATTGTGTACTACTTCCTTGGATTTTTGCATCCCAAATGCATGAATCATATCTGCCAAGGCAGCTTTTGACCACTTTTAGCTATTTTAGATCATTGTTTAAGCTTTCTAAAAATCCCATTTGTCTACTCCATTAAGAGTGTCCATTTTTTGGCATCCAGAAAAAGTACAGAAACAAAGGTACCTGTAATACCATCTTATTGGATAAATACCTTTTTGACTGCGCTTCTGGAACTGACACTACCCTTTTCAGGCCTAACAGAATGAGCAGGTCAAAGGAAAAGATGGTACTGCCAGAAAATACAAGTGAATCACAGATTTCATTACAATGATAGTTTAAAGAGGAAGTGGGAGAATGAGGTTGATGTGTTAGAGTGATAAAAAAAGTGACAGAGAGACAGTATAATCTTTTCCGAGAGTGATCTAACAAAATGTTTTTCTTAACTCCTTTAAAATCCTTTAAATGTCTTATGCTTCTAGCTCGTCCAGAATTTACCTTGTATTATGCTGACCAAAAAGTCATTAACTTTTGGATTCGCCAGTCTGATACCGAAGAAAAATGTTTCCCACAATGGCGTTGCCTTGCTCTTATTGCTAATGTTTAATTTTGTGTCAAAAGGTCAATCCTTTCCCACCAACCTTTCTGCAGTACTACTTATGAATATATTAAAGAGATCCCCACCGCAGGACTGATCCCTGACGCATTCTACTAACTCCTCTTTCATTGTCGGGAACATCTTTAATCACTACCCTCTCTTGCATATCACTCAAATAGTTTGAAACCCAGCCAACCACCTTTGTCCATAGGCAGTGGAATGAGGTGGGTCATCAAATTTTTGACCCACACATCATCAGAAACTAGGGAACCTGGAGTTCAGGTATTTTTTGGCCCCAACAATCAAAAAGGATTTCTGCTGTTCTGCCTTGGTCCACCATTAGTTTAAGCTTTTTAAAGAGCATTGTCAAAATCTTTATGGAAATCCAAGTCCATCACATTCAGCACATGCTCCTAATTCTCTGGTCGCCAAATGAAAGAAATCAAATTTGTTTGATATACTCTCCTTCTCATAAAGCTATTCCAATATCCTCTCCTCTAGTATCCATTCACTTTCCTACTACTGACAGCAGATAGCCTCACTGCTATTGCCACTTTTATGAACAGAGACATCTACCATTCTCCACATCTCTCAAATAACAGCTTTCTCCAAAGAGCATGAGTGAATAAAAATGTTATTGGAACTTCTTTAATATTTTGTGAGGGATCCTATCCGGCTTCGTAGCCTTTCTAACTTTTGGATTTGCCAGTTCCATGCAAAGCCTTTCTTCTGACATTGATTCTGTGGTATAGCAACCATAAGGAATAGTACTGGTGTGAGAATGAAATACCTGTGTTAGCATGTTAGGGCATGTTAGCACCATTATCACAAGTTATTTTATTGTGGGATCCATTTTATGGAATTGAACCTAGTTGCTAAATAATGCATGCTAATGGCAATGATTGATGGAGTGGTAGCACACATTGGTAACTCTAGCTGAAGACTGTCTAAGAAACCAGATCTATAAGTTCACAGATGCAATGTTAGGAAAAACAAAGACTGGCTCAGAGAGGGACCAAGACACCATCACAGCCATTTCCTTTTAGACATTTCATTTTGGTTGCTCTGGATTACAAACACAACTATTACTATTTTGTACATTACAAAATAATCCATGTTAATTTTCAACAGTTTTACATGCTCTGAGGTGGACCCCAGTTTAAGCAGTCTTTATTGCCTCATCCATAGATTTTGGTTATCTTCTTACTGATGTGCTATTTAAGTTTCACGTTCTGTGTGCCTGTAAAGGAGAAGAACAATTTCTAATGCATGATTATAATTAACAAACAAAGCGATTCTCAGCAGTAATAATAAAGGCCAGACCTAAGAAAAATCCAAGTTATCAATGTCCCTGTTTAATGTACAAGTTTAAGTTACAATGTAAACCGCTTTGATTGAAATGATAAAGCGGTATAAAAAAAAACCTGTTAAATAACATAAATAAATAAAAAATAGTGGAGTCAATATTTAAAAAGAATTGTTTACCAGCAACTGGAAAATGTAGAAGTCCACTGGCAAAAATCTCTCTAACCAATTTGGCACTATCCGTGTGGAGCCTGGATGGAGTTAGAGTGGAGTGTGTGCAGTAACATTTAGCTATATTTACAATAAGGCTATTCATGTGCTCTCTTTACCATTAAGAAGACTAGGTGGTTGCCTAGGGGGATAGATGCTGGGGGGCAGCAAAGAGCAGCTGCACTCAAAGCAACACACAAATGCAGACAGTTATATAAACTCAAAGAACCATCAACATGTACTTTTAACCACAAGAAGATGGACAGTTTTCAAATAGGCATGATGTGTGTATATTACATATAACACAGTTTATATATGCATACAAATGTATATACACATACACACATGAAAAAGCTCTAATATTCAAAAGTATGATGTCCAGGAAAGGGTGATTTTGGGATGTTGTATTTTATTCTGGGGGATGCCCTAGGGGTGTGAAAGATCATGGGGGGGAGGGGGGGTGCAATGCTGAAGGTTTGCCTGTTGTGCCTAATACTCTTGTTCTGTCCCTGATGTCTATGCAGTTTACTACCTAAAGTAAAAAAACAAGCAATACATATAGAGGGTAATTCTGCAAGTGGCGGCTAGATTTATGCGCATGTTTACACATGTTAATGGCACCTATTCCATAAAGTCGAATCCATGAGGATTTGACTTAGAGATTACTAGTGTAAGTGGCTGCCAATGTGTGGAAATGAAGCCAGCTGAGGAGCAGGTGCAAATAGGCATCTTACGTCCGCTGCACCATATTCCATAAGGCATGCACACACATCTGCTCTCTGTCCAAACTGCACCATGTTCACACCCACAGTGAAAGTACATACCAGCAGTTCATGGCACAGACTTTCAGAATAGCAACTGACTAAACTCTGCTCATATGCGGTCATTTGTGTGCAAAAACCACTAAAATTCCATGGGTCCAATATTCGGCGGTGGCAGCTAGCTGATCTATCGCAGGTAGCTGCTGTCACTGAACTTTAAACCTGAATATTCAATGCTGGGGGGTCATATCAGGCCCTGGCATTGAATATCTGGATTTTGTGGATTGGCAAGAAGCTTCCATGGTGAAAGTTAGGCCAGCCTTTGCTGCGTCTTACTTTCTCTGCATAGACATAACTGTGCAGCGGCTCAATATTGCTGGGTGCTGTCACCGGACTGCCCCGTGTTAGTGCCGCTGAATATCCCATTGAGCGGCATTTACACGGTTTGCAAGTCTGCATACTGTGTAAATGCCTTTGAATATTGGGCCCCATGAATCTAGTTGTGCTTTACAGAACTACTCTCACAGCAGGTGAATATTGCGACTTTATGGGGAGCTAACAGTGGGCAGCGCATTCCATGTATATTCAGCACTGCAGACTATATGTACTGTGGTGTTGAATATATGTTTTTTTTCCCCCAAACACCATAGCTGGCGACCTCTGAATCTCAGTATTGAGCCGTATGGTTATTAGTACAAATAAAAGGCACTGATGGGTTCAGGCAAAGTCTCCCCCTGAAATGATCAGAGTTGGCATGCATTGAATCGGCAGTTCACTGAGGATAGAATAAGAATGGGTGAAAGAGAATAAAATCAATGCTTGATCTTCACACAAGTTTTGTCTTGGCCATAAATTGTTAGAAAACCTGTTCAGAATATGTTTGAATTATGGGCCTCATTTTTTAACATGCATTTTAGTGCTGTCAATTCAGTGCTGACTCCTGGCGACCCAGCTGCCTCTGGGTTTTCTTGGCAATGTATCACCGGAAGTAAATTGTCAGTCCTTTTCTTCTGAGGCAATGGAGTGACTTGCCCACGGTCACAAGGAGTGCCAGTGGGAATCACACCGTTGATTTTCTGGGTACTAGGCAGTTGGTTACGCATGCTAAAGAGGTCATTTAAACAATCTACACATATAAATACAATACACATACAACTGTGGCATTTATATGTGCAGATTGCATTCAGAATGCTGTGTAAATGGCTTGTAATGCAGATTTATAGGAGGTATCTTACGGGCATGGGAAATACACGTATAATTTTAGAAATATGTCAGCTTTTGCAGCTGCTCAGAAGCAGACGTAACTGTTGGCAAAGTGCTCCTTTTAGTGAGGGCTTGAAATGAGTGATCAAGGGGGCAACTGTGCTTAGTCCCTGAGTTTGATTCTATTTAGCCTTTGAAAAGTAAAACTTTGCTATATGGGGCTGTGTTCACTAACTGGCTGCAATTACAAGGATGCTTTCTGGAATATAGGTCTTCAGTAGATACTCACTATCGATTACGAGTATGGATATTTGCCAGCAATTATACATAGAACATGCTGAAAGATGCCACTCTTTTCCTGGACATGTACCTTTCTGAAAACAGCGCTAGAGCAGGCCTAACTGACCATGCCTAGATCAGCGCAGTGACACACATAAGCCATAGTATTCTATAATTTATGCACATAAATCTAGGCACTGCCTATGCTCCACCCAAGCTCCATTGAGTGCCAGCCAAACTGAAAATATGCACGATGGGACTTATGCACGCACTTAGAGAATGCTGACTGGCTAAAACGCTTGTGTAAGTGCCCATTCATGTATGTATGTCCTTTAGACTAAGGACTTACGTGAGTTTCACATGCATACTGTCCTGAATGCGCTTAATGTGGACACGTGCCAAATGATGCATATACAGTAAAAATGATTACAATTATACAAAAGCAATGCTGTATTCAAAATTGGGAGTCTCCATCCAGGAAAATGATCTTGAAATCATAGTGGATAGTATGTTGTAATTTTCATCCTAATGTGCAGCAGAAGTCAAAAAACAAATTAGGAATGGAGAATTAAACAGGGAGGAGTGGCCTAGTGGTTGGGGCAAGGTACTACAGGCCGGAAGGTCGGTGGTTCAAATCCCACTAGAGGACAGCAACCTTGGGCTGGAAGGACTGGGGTTTCTAGTCCCACAGGTGCTCCTTGTGGTCTTGGGCAAGCCACTTAACCCTCCATTGCCCATGTTCCCTGTAAGTATTAGTGTATGTGTCTCATATCCCCTTGTGTTAAATGTATCCCCCAACCGCTTTGATCCAGTGAAAAACAGGATATAAATGCAGCTAAATAAAAATAAATAATATTACAATGCCTTTCTATCAATCCATAGTCTGACCACCTCTTAAGTTCTGTGTGCAGTTCTGGTCATCACGGAACTAGACAAGGTATGAGAAGGGCAATCAAAATGATAAACGGGATGAAGCAAGACCCTTAAACAAAGGCTAAAGTAGTTAGGGCTTTTCATTTCATTTTGGAAAAGAGATGGCTGAGGAGAGATATGATAGAGATCTATAAAATCAGGAGTCAGAACAGGTAAACAGGGAAAGTTTGCTTAACCTTTCAAATAATATTGAGAGATACTCCATGAAACAAATAAGGAAAGACGGCAGATTTTAAATACAGTTAGCTTGATTAGAAATATATTATTGATCTATTTTTTTTGTCAGTGGTGTTTGCACAATGTAAATAAATAAATAAATAAATAACAATCATTATAGTTTCATTTATTTTTATTACATTATTAATATCATTGTGATATTGATAGGGAAAATAAAGGAGGATGTTTACTGAAGTGTGGCAAGTTCAAAGCTAGGGTTCAATCTGCCAAATGGGGACAATCATTCCTTATTTGGCAGAATAACCCCTAGTGTGAGAGCTGCCATTTTAAACCCCAGCAGCAATGGAGTAGGGTTAGAGGGGGACTGTACCTGCCACTTACACTAGACTATCAGGGAGGGTTTGGGTAAATGTGGGTGGGGGGGGGGGGTAATGTGGGGGCATCAGACGGTGGGGGTGCTTTATTTTGGAGGGGGAATGGACTGGGGGTGCCTTAGCTTGGGGGAGTTTTAGATTGGTGGTAAGGCAAGAGCTTCCATCAGGTGTCACGGTTTAGTACAGGGAGGGTAGGACTTGGTGATGGGGGGTACACTGGGTGCGATGGTGTTTTAAAAACATTTGGTATGGACAGAAGTCATTTTATATGATTGCCAGTAATGCAGCTGCACTTAACACCTCAGGGCTATGCTAACAATTAGTGTGTGCTAAAACTTGTGTTAACTGCTTTGCACACTTTAGTAAATATGCCCCAGAGAGTACAATAATATCATCAAACAAAAATCAGAACAAAGTAAAGTCCTCCTCATCCACACACACAAAAAAGAGAGTTCCTAGATGCAAGATCTAAAAATAAGAGAGAACAGCACAAAATAAGGAAAAAAAATCAAGCTGGAGAAAATCCTATCTAATCGCATAACAGGTTGTCAAAACACACAGAGGCCGATTTCAGCTGATCAGAATTGGGGTGTACAGAGATAGATCCGATTCTTATCCTGTTGGGGTTAGATGTGCCCACGGGATCAGAATCAGGTCTACGGCCTGGTCATGCAGGCCAGGCCCTGATTCCAATCAGTGGCACGTCCAGCCCACATACCCGGCTAACTCAGCCAGACTCCTAAATGGAACCAGAGTGCTATGGCGTCCCGTCGACATGGCACTGCGGCTCCATTCAGGAGCCATGATCCTCGACCACAAAAACTAAGCTTCTTTCCCCACAGCCTGACCCTCGATCTGGCCTCACATGGCTAGGGTTGGGCTGCGGGGAATACCCTGCACCCACTCGCCCTCTTTACCGGACCTGGCCGCATCATTTGGCTCCATCTAGGGGAACATATTCCACCTCTGAGGTGGAATAAGTCCCCTGTCTCTATGGCCGAGCCCAGACATACAGGGCCGATCTTGGAATCGGTCTTGTATGTCCAGGGTTGCTCTCTGCCCATGCCCGCCCTCATTCCGCCTCTGTCCTGCTCCCTCCTTCCCACAAACAGAGCTCCCCATACAAATCGCCTGTTCATATGCGGAGCTCTGTTCCCGGCAGGCTGCCTAGCCATTTAGTGGGTCTGGATGTCTGGATCAGACATCCAGACCTGCTAAATGGAGTTCAGGATGACCCCGTCAGGCCAATGTTCCCTCTAATTTTCTGTAGGCTGTGTGCGCATAAAATATCAGCTCTGTGCAGCTTTTGAAGGAAGGTTAAATTTTTGTGCGCCACATAACAACACTCGGAGTTATATACCTTAAAATTTGACTACACGTCAGAATACAGTATGTACACCACATTGATTTTAATCAAATTAAATGAAAATAGACGATTACTAAATGAAGCGGGAAATTTCTAGTAATTACAAAATTTTAAGACGTCTGTGTTGTTTTCTATCAGAATCAGAGCCGTAATTTTTGTGCGCTCTGTTGTAAAGTATGTACGCTCGCTCGGCGAGGTGTGTGCGCGCGCACACGCGCACAGCTTAGAGGGAACAGTGCGTCAGGCACTAACTAGAACTAGATAAGTTCCTGGAGGAAACATCCATAAACCATTATTAGCACTGTAGACTTGGGGAAAGCAAACACTTATCTATAGATAGAGCAATAAAGAATGGACATGTTCCTAGAGATCCTGCAGGCTACTTGTTTCTGGATTGGCTCCTATTGCAGACAGGACACTGACCTTTGATATGACCCAGTATAGCACATCTTATTTTCTTATGGTTTATTAGGGTGACAGGCCAAACATTTTCGTTTTGTTTAGTTTCCTGGGTTTATGGGATTTTTTTTGCTTTATTTGTATTTTTTTTTTTTTTCATTTCGGGAAGAATGTTCAGGGGTGACCTGAGGGTCATACGGGGCCATATGGTGAGACTCACTGCGGGGCCTCATTTGCATAAATATTTACATAGTCATTGGGCCTCATTTGCAAACATTTAATTTATTTTAAAATATATATGCTTCCCATCTAAAAAGCTAGGTGGCTTCCAAACATATGAGGTGTGACCAAAAGTATTGAGACTTGTTGTGTAGCTATATTATAATAATAGGTCACACCATGATGTTATTAAGCATGCAGTGACTTAGTTATGTGCTCTGCATGTGCAGAATGGAGTGTGACTGTAGCACACCTGTATTTTTTTTAATCAAGTGATGTTTGGTATCGTGTAACAGCAGTTCGTCAGATTTACGATGAGTGAAAAAAATTGAACAGCAAAATTGCAATAAATTCTGCCAGAAACTTGGAGATTCGTGCAAAGAGACTTATTACAAGTTACAGCAAGTGTATGGCTATGAATTCACGAGTCATGCTTGAGTGTATGATTGGTACAAATGTTTCCAAGAGGGCCACCAAAGTATTGACAGTGACAAACATTCTGGAAGGCCATCAATGAGCAGGAATGAAGACAAGGTTGAAGCAGTGCATGCCGCAATACATTGAAATCGTTGATTGACTATTAGGGAGCTTGCTGAGTACATGGATATCAGTTTCAGGTCAGTACAGTCCATTTTTACTGTTTATATGAGGATGAGACATGTGTCTGCAAAAATTTGTGCTGAAACTCCTGTCCCCTGCCCAAAAAGAAGATTGACTGCAATCAGGGAGTTGTTGGAATGCATTGAAAATGACTCAGATTTCATCAAAACGATTATTACTAGTGATGAATCATGGGTTTACGGTTATGACCTGGAAACTAAGGCTCAATCCTCACAATGGAAGACTCCAAACTCTCCCAGACCCACAAAAGACTATCAGGTGAGGAGCAATGTCAAGGTCATGCTCACAACTTTCTTTGATTACCAGAGAATTGTTCATCATGACCATGCTCCAAAAGGCCAAACCATTAATAAGGAGTACTATGTCCAAGTTCTGACTCTTTTGAGAGATGCAGGTCGTCGTAAGAGGCCAGAGTTGCACAGGAATGGTGAATGGTTGCTTCATCATGATAACGACCAAGCTCATGCATCACATCTATAGGGATGAGACATTAAGGGAGGAGTGGCTCAGTGGTTGGGACAGGTTACCTCATGCCGGAAGGCTGGGGGTTCAATTCCTGCATGGGGACAAGCAACATCAGGCCGGAGGGACTGGGGTCTCTAATCTCATGGCCATTCCTTGTGGCCTTGGGCAAGCCACTTAACCCTCCATTGCCTCAGGTACACTTAGATTGTGAGCCCTTCAGGGACAAGGGAATAAAAAGTACCTGTTAGTATACATGTAAACTGCACTGATTCTAAAGAGCGCAGTATAAAAAATAAAATTAAATTAAAAAAAAAAAATCTTGTCCAGCAGTTCTTTGCCAAACAGCAAATCAAGCAAATCTGTCAGCCTCTGTACTCACCTGACCTCGCACCCTATGACTGTTTCTTGCATCCAAAACTGAAATGATCATTGAAAGGAAGGAGATTTGATGACTTCGAGACTATTAAGCAGAATTCAACATAGCAGCTTCACAGCATAACGAGAGCCACCCTCCCACACCCCAATGAAACCAACAAAGAGAAGATTCAAACAATTCAACAAAGAAGACTTCCTCAACAACATACTCCCTCCTCTTGAGACAGAGCTAACGACCCTGAAGCATTTCCAGATTTATGGAACAATACCATCCAGACATCCTCAACAGCCCCAAGCAACTCACATCACAAGCCCAACAAAATCTCTAAAACCCCATGGTAATTACCAGTACTCCGGAGAATCAAAACCCACCTACGGAAACTAGAAAGCAAAAGGCAAGAAAACTAAACACCCCACTGACCGCAACCTCCACATGAACTGCTAGATAAATACAGGACCTCAAAAGACAACACAAAAAAGCAATACCACTCTAAGCTAACCAACTCATCCCTCATCTGCTCAAGAGAACTCTTTAATATTGTGAAACAATTAACTAAACTCCTATCAAGCCTACTCCAGGTAATACAATCAACCCTCAACAACAAGTGGACTACTACAACCACCTACAACATCAACCTCAGTTACGAGATCTCCCCCATCTCAACCATTCACCACTACAGCACCTTGGTTATCCTTCCACCCTATAAGCACAAGCTATATTGAAACCATCATCTCAGCACTCAACACCACCACGTCCCTTCTTGATCCATGTCCAGTCTCCTGGATCAAGGCAATGAAAACAGAACTCAGCCCTATCATCACTAAATTCACTCAAGCATCCCGTACCCAAGAACGTATTCCCACCAGCCTCACATCTGACTCAATTCACCCAATCCTCAAAAAGCCTAACCTCGACCCAATGGACCCTACTTCATACAGACCCATTGCCAGCCTCCCCTTCATGTCCAAAATTGTAGAAAAAGTGGTATGCCAACAACTCCAAGATCATATTGAAATCCATGCTCCACTTGACCTCAAGCAACATGGCTTCCACTCCTACTACGGAGTTGAAACTATCCTCCTCCTCTTCCTTCTAAACAAACTCATCCAAGGCATCCAGTCCGCGCAACAAGGATTTATCTTAGTTTCACTGAATATCTCAGCTGCATTTGACTCAGTAAACCACCCCATCCTTCTCTAATACCTCCAATCTATTAGAATCCAGAATACTGTGTTGAATTGGTTCCTGTCCTTCCTGTCCAATCATCATCACCAAATCAAGATGGGAGACATCTTCTCCACCCCATTCACCCAAGCTCAAGGTGTCCCACAAGGCTCTACCCTCTCTGCCCTGCTCTTTAACATATATCTACAAACACTCTGCTCGATAATCAAGCCCCACAACTTACTCTACCAACTCTATGATGATGACATCCTAATCTACACTCCCTCCAACACCAATCAATCCACATACGCAAAGCTACAGCACTGCTTCTCTGAAATTTCACAATGGCTCACAAGTAACCACCTCTCCATCACTAAGAAACTGAAGCCCTCTTCATCACTAAGGATGGCACATTTACTACCCCTGCAACCATAATTCTAAACAACACTCATATCAAGGTACAACAAGAAATAAAATACTTCGGTATCACTCTAGACCACGACCTCAGCTTCAAACAAGTGAAGAAAACTGTGAACTCAATGTTCTACAACAGCCACACTCTCCAACACCTCCGCCCGCCCCCCCCCCCCGACTTCAGATCAGCACTCCAACCGGAAACCCTTCCAATTCTCAACTAAAGCAACTCCATTTATCAAGAATTCCCACAATCAACACTCCTCCCATTATGTACAGCCCTCCATACTGCCACACGTACTCTTCTGGCAGCCTCCAAACAAGAACACATAACCCCCATCCTCAAGTAACTCCACTGGCTTACCCTCAGCAGCTGCATCAAATACAAAACACTAATGACAATCCACGAAGCACTATCTGGCTTTTCCTCCTCATACCTTCTCAGCCTTCTCCATCCCTTTCAACCAAACAGAGCTAGCCTCCAGTCCAACAGCAACACCCTGATTGTCTCACACTCAAAAACTAAGAGCACCCAGTAGACTTGCTCAAGGGCTTTTGAACTATAGACTACCAACCCTATGGAACTCTCTCCCTGTCACCATCAGGAGCATCAAAGATCTTTCCTCATTCAGAAAGCATCTGAAGACTCATCTGTTCATCGAGCACTATGGTCCCGAAACATAATCTCACTCACCCATGCACCCCAACAAATACAAATCATTGCAAATAGTTAAGTTATTTGTACATAGTTAATGTATACACTCCGGGGTCTAGCCCCCTCGGGAGCAGAATCGGGTGTATCTCTGGGCCATCTAGATTTCCGGATATCCGGACGGCCCGGACGTGCATTTTCAGAATGGATCTCTTCATATTTTATTGTAACTTTGAGTTGTTTACAAACCACTTTGACCCAGTGAAAAGTGATATAAAATGCACAGCTAAATAAATAAATAAAATAAGAACCCACTGTACAGGACCCTTAGAGCAAATCTATCATTCCATAACAGCACTAACTTCCCAAACTCCCACAACAAGGAACCAACCCAGAAAAGGATGACACTATAAATACTGCAGTAGTACTTAGAACATCCATACATCTACTGGGAAAACTAAACAAGTCAGATTCCTGCATTGAAACACCATACCAACAGAATACCTGGCCTATCACACATTTTAGAATATAGTTAGCCTTCACCAGTACAGAATAAGTGACCACAAACTACAAAACAAAATATTTTGACCAAAATTAAACTAAAATCCCAAGAAGTCAGATTCCGCATGCAGTGCAGGACCAGAGAAATAGTGATGCATTTCCACCTATACTGTGCTAATTATAAAGACAGCAGATTCAAAAATTGACACAGTCCAATCACTAAATTAAAAATAAAATTATTTTATCTACCTTTATTGTCTGGCCATTTAATTTTTCTACTCATGCTGACCCCAGTCTTTGGTTTCTGTCTTCTTCTGTCTTCTCTTAGCTCTTTTTACAGGAGCTTCTGTCCATTTGTCATTTTCCTCTCTCTTCACGTCGTCTTTACTTCCTCCTCTCTTGTGAACTCACAATAATTTCAATTGTGGTCTATTTTGTTGAACGTAGAATATCAAATTATGCAGTTGTCAAACGTTCAAAGGAACCAAAAAACTGTAGTAGCTTCTTTTTATATTTTATTTTATTTTGCTTTTCTTTGTATTCAAAGTATAAGATACACAAACCCGGATTCCTCCTTGGAAGCCCACACCAGATGTATTCCACGCTTTAAAAAAAGTGGAAGGAAGGCCAAAAAACTGCCAGCATGGTTTAAAGGTGAGGTCAGAGAGGATGTTGTAGCCAAAAAAGCATCTTTCAGGAAATGGAAAAAGGAGCCAAATAATGAAAATGGGAAACAAAATAAGCACTGGCAAGCAGGGCCGGATTTACCTATACGCCATGTATGCCATGGCGTAGGGCCCACAGCTGGCAAGGGCCCAAAAAATGGAACAAGTTAGGCTTTTTTTAAAAAATAAATTAAAAAAAAAAAACCTGCTGGCTGCCGCCGCGGGGCCCCCTCTGCTGCCGCGGCAGCATGGACTGACCCGCGGAGGCCCCCTCTGCAAGCTCGATCCCTCCCTCCCTCCCTCCGTGCAGGCTGTGAGAGGCACGAAGGCAGACTGTCTCCCTCGCGTCTCTGTTAAGCCCGCAGGGGCTGATGGGAAAATTCCCATCAGCCCCTGCGGGCTTAACAGAGACGCGAGGGAGACAGTCTGCCTTCGCGCCTCTCACAGCCTGCACGGAGGGAGGGAGGGACCGAGCGAGCGACCGAGCGAGCTTGCAGAGGGGGCCCCCGCGGGTCAGTCCATGCTGCCGCGGCAGCAGAGGGGGCCCCGCGGCGGCAGCCAGCAGGTTTTTTTTAAAAATTAAATTTTACTTTAGGCCGGGGGGGGGGGGTAGGACTGGTAATGGGCTATTGGGGGGGCTGGGGCTGGGACTGGAAATGGGTTGGGGGATTAAGGTTGGAGGTGGTCTGATGAGGTTAGGACTGGTAATGGGCTGTGGGCTGTTGGGGGGGTTAGAACTGGTAATGGGCTTTGGGGGGGGTTAAGACTGGTAATGGGCTGTGGGCTGATGGGGGCTGTCTGGTAATGGGCTATGGGGGGGCTAGGACTGGAAATGGGCTGGGGGGTTAAGACTGGAGGTGGGCTGATGGGGTTAGGACTGGTAATGGGCTGTTGGGGGTTTTAGAACTGGTAATGGGCTTTGGGGGGGTTAAGACTGGTAATGGGCTGTGGGCTGATGGGGGCTGTCTGATAATGGGCTATGGGGGGGCTAGGACTGGAAATGGGCTGGGGGGGTTAAGACTGGAGGTGGGCTGATGGGGTTAGGACTGGTAATGGACTGTGGGCTGATGGGGGGGGGGTTAGGACTGGCAATGGGCTATGGGGGGCTGACTGGAAATGGGTTGATGGGGGGTTAGGACTGGTAATGGGTTATAGGGGGGGCTTAAACTGAAAATGGGGTGATGGGGGTTAGGACTGGTATTGGGTTGGGGGGTTGCTAGGACTGGAAATGGGCTGATGGGTGGCTAGGACTGGAAATGGGCTGATGCATGGACTAGAAGAGAATGGATGCTGGGTGAGGCTGGAACTAGAAGGGAGCTGATGTTGGGGGAGGATTAGAATGGGATGGGGCTGGAAGAGTAAAATGGAGAAGGGAAAAATATTTTGTGTGGGAGGGATAAAAAATCTACAATTGGCCGGGTATTGGGAGAGTAAGTGGGGATTGAGGATGGAGGGGTAAAATTTGAGTGGATGAAATAGGAATGAGGAAAGAGCAAAAGGAGAAAGATTAGTATGTTAAAGCAGATGTAAAGAGAGAATGGAAAAAAACTAGAAGAGAGAAGAAAGGACAAATGGACAGCAGACAATGGAGAGTTAGCAGAAGACACAAAGAAACCAGAAGAAAGTGGCTGGAGCAATTGCAGCTGAAAAAAATGCACAAAAGGTAGAAAAATATCTCTTTATTTTGAATTTATTAATTGGAATATGTCAGTTCTGGTAAATGTGCATCATTAACGTCTGCACTTTGTTTAGTACAAGAGCAAATTAATGTATAGTTTTATTTCTACAGTGTTGTACATTCCAAGTTTGACTTTTGGGATTCCCAGTTTAATTATTGTCTTCCTGTTTCTAAATTGTGATTACTTGTTTGGTGATGGTCTATGTTCTGCATGTGTAACTGAGCTGAGGTGTTCTGTTTATATAATTCCTATTTGACATTGCCACTTGTTCTCTTTCCCCAGTAGGTCATGTATTGTTGTTCTCTGAAATGTATTGGTTTAATATTTGCAGTGTTGCCTTTTGATTGGTAGAGTATGGTGCTTTGAGAGTCCTGGTAGTGCTGTTAGGATACGGCGGGTTTGCTATGGGTTCTAAATGGGCAGTGTTTGCAGTAGTTCCTAATGTGTCTGGCAGTTGGCACTGGATTATAGCAATGTAGAAATCTTTTAGTCTTTCTTTATCCATACACTCATTAAGAGGCACGTTTACTAAAAGTTAGTATATGGTAACATTATGCAAATATTTATGCAAATGAGGCCCCTTATGCAAATGAGGCCCCGCACCCCCCTTGGGCCGCCCCTGCTGGGGGCCCACAATTTTTGTTGGCGTAGGGTCTCACTCAAGGTAAATCCGGCCCTGCTGGCAAGTTAGATGCAAGGCATTGATAAGGCAGGCAAAGAGAGAATGTTAAAAGAAGCTTGCTCTGAAAGCAAAAATGCATAATAAAAACTTTTTCAAGTGTATTCATAGCAAAAAAACTGTGAGAGACTCAATTAGACCATTAGATGCTAGAGGGGTAAAGGGGTACTAAGGGAGGATAGGCCATAGCAGAGAGATTGAATGAATTCTTTGCTTTGGTCTTTACTGAAGAAGATATAGGGAAGTTACTCATGCCTGAAATACTATTAAAGGTGATATATTGGAAGAAATGAAAGAAATATTGATAAACCAGGAAGATGTATTACAATATTCAATAAAATCACCTGGACCGGATGGTATACATCCAAGGGTGTTGAAAGAACTGAAAGATGAGACTGCAGACCTACTATTAGTAATCTGTGAATTATCGTTAAAATCTGTAGTACCTCAAAATTGGAGAATGGTGAATGTAGCGCCAGTTTTTAAAAAGGGTTCCAGGGGGATCCAGGAAACTACAGAACAGTGAGTCTGACATCGGTATTGGGCAAAATGATAGAAGCCATTAAAGAATAAAACTATTGAACATGTAGACAGACATGGTATAATGAGAGAAAGCCAACATGTATTTTGCCAAGGAAAGTCTTGTCTTACTAATCTGTAATATTTTTTTGATGGTGTGAATAAACTGTAACCGTGAGTCGATTGATATAGTGTACCTGAATTTTCAGAAAGCCTTCGACAAGGTCCCTCATGAAAGACTCTTGGCCAAATTAAAGAGTCATGGGATTGGAGGCAGTGTAGCATTGTGGATCAGGAATTGTTCAAAAGATAGAAAGCAGAGAGTAGGGCTAAATGGCCAATTTTCTCAATGGAGAAAGATAGATAGTGAAATACCTCAGGGAGCTGTGCTGGGTCAACTGTTTTTTAACATATTCATAAATGACCTGGGAATACAAACAACAAGTGAAGTGATCAAATTTTCAGATGACACAAAATTATTCAAAGCTGTTAAAACACGCAAAGATTGTGAAAAATTGGAAGAGGACCAATGGATGTTCAAATGGCAGATGAAATTTAATGTGTACAAGTGCAAAGTTATGCACCTTGGAAAGAACAACCCAAACTATGGTCACACGATGTAAGGTTTCACATTAGGAACCACTACCCAGGAAAAAGATTTAGGTGTCATCGTGGATAATATGTTGAAATCCTCTGCCCGGTGTGCAGTGGCAGCCAAGAAAGCAAATAGAGTGCTAGGAATCATGAGGAAAGGAATGGAGAATAAAGCCAAGGATATTATAGTGGCTCTATATCATTCCATGATGCGACTACACCTTGAATATTGTGTGTAATCCTGGTCATCATATTTTAAAAAAGATATAGTGAAATTAGAATAGGGAAAAAGAAGAACCATCAAAATGGTAAAAGGGATGAAAGGATACCCCTATGAGGAAAGGCTTTTGAAGGGTTAGGGCTTTGCAACTTGGAAAAGAGATGGCTGAGTGAAGATATGAGGTCTATCAATTAATGAATGGAATGGAACGGGTAAACATAGATCGGTTGTTTACTCCATCAAATAGTAGAAAGACTAGGGAACACGCAATGAAGCTACAATGTAACCCATTTAAGACTAATAAGAGAAAATATTTTTTCATTCAATGTGTAATCAAACTCTGGAATTAATTACTGGAGGATACAGTAAAAGCTGCTAGTGTACAATAGCTTGATTTAAAAAAAGGTTTGGACAAGTTCCTGGAGGAACGGTCCATAAACCATTATTAAAGACGACCAAGAAAATCTACCGCTTGCCCTAGGACAAGCATTGTGTAATCTGCGTGCTTTTTGGGAACCTGCCATGTACTTATCACCTGGATTGACCACTGTTAGAAATAGGATACTGGGATTGATGGACCTTAGTGAGTCCCAGTATGGCATTTCTTAAGTTTTCATGTTCTTATCATGTACGCCACACCACATATATGTATTTTTTTCATGGTGCTATACATATTTTTTAAAAGACCGCATTCAGTGAGCCTTTGATAAAATAATAGCACCATTTTGCATATGCTGGACTTAAATGCCCTTCTTACAACCTAAATGTCCTATAACAGAATTATCCTCATATTGTAGCAATTTGATTTTTATGCCATCTGCACACAGTCATTTGAAATACAGAAGGAAAGATTTGTTTTCTTGGTTAGTACTGAGATTTTTAAAAACACAAATATAAAAAAGGGCATGCAAAAAAGGACTTGAGAGATTCTCAGAACTTAAAGAAGAAAGTTAATAAAGCTGGCTGTCAAGCCTAAGTTGAAGTAAGAATACTGAATCTCTGGTATAAACATGCTTAGGTTTACAAGTTTGAGCAAGTAAACAAAACCTATAGAAAAGGGAATTTGAGGTGCAACAATGGTTTGGGCTGTATTTCTGTGAGTCTCAACATTGTGTATTTCTTCTCAGGGTTTAGTTAAAGATTTGTTTGAGCATTTTAGACTTGCTATCAGTGCTTTATGAAGAGTGTATTTACAATGTTCCAGAGCTCCAGGAGGGGAGATAATAGGCCTTAATAAGCCTCAGGTCAATAAGCAGCTTATAGGGCAAAGTTTTTGTGAGAACAAAGCAAGCAATAGAACTGCTGTAAAAGGAATTTGAGTGAGAGGTCAGAGAGAAGCTTCTTTCTCTTTTTATTTTTCTGGATGTTTGTTTTTTTTTTGCTGCTGTGGTCCTTAAACTGCTCTTAAATTTAGGGCATGAGTCAGAAAGAAGCCTGCATTTTTTTTCATGCACAACATTGTTCTTAATGGTTTAATTTGTAAAGGCCTTGTAAACAAAGGAATTTTTTCCCATTTTTTGTCACTTGGAAACATAATTAGTAGATAGGTCCCTAAGTTAATGATATTCATGCAGTGCACCCTCTAAAGATGATGCAGGTTATACCTATGCACCCTTGTCACTGCCTTATTACAAATGAGAAAAAAGACACGTTCAAGAAGGAGATATTAGAGGAGGTCTGAGAGACCGAGAGATTGTATGGGGAAGGGGTTGAGCTTGAGAGAGGGAGTGGGCTGAAAGAATGAGACTGGTGGACATGGGGAAAGGCAAGAGGGAAACTAATGGGGAGGAGGGTTTTGAGAGAAGAGGGGTTGTAGGGATGGGAAGAGGAGGCTTGTGAGAAAGGAAGGCTGATGGAAATGATAGAAGATTTGAGGCAGAGCAAGACTGGTGGGAAAGGTTGGGAGGTTTAGAGAGAAATGTGGGGACAGAGTGGCAGGACTGAGGGATAGAGACTGGAGGGGATAGGTTGTTGGAAAAAAAAATATCTTTCAGAGAGAGAGAGAGCGAGAGTGACAGTTGAAGAGAGGATGGGAAGATTACAAGAGAGAGAGAGTGTGTGTGTGTGTATGAGAGAGAGAGATTGATGGGGACAAGGGGATTGAGAGAGAGACTAGTGGGCATAGGGTGGGGGTGAACAAAAGAACAAGTTAAGAGGAGGAGGGGGCTGAAAGCACAGGATACTAGTGGGGGAATTAGGGTTTGAGAGATATGGGACTATCAAGCACAGGAACATTAGGGGGTTAGTTACTAAGGTGTGCTAATTTAACGCACGTTAATTCATCATTAACATGTGTTATTAGTAACTTGTTCCATTGAATAACATGGGACCTGTGCTAACATAACACGTGCTATGATGAATTAGTACACCTTAGGAACTAGCCCTCTTACTGAAATCTAAGTATATCATATTCAGCAGTCAGCCCAACCAACTTATTTGGCCACACAGTCAAAGAAAGCGATCAGATATGTTTGAGTTGATCTCTCTCTGGTAAGATCATGCTGCATTGGATTCTGTAATCTGACATATTGAAGATACTTCCTTATCCTGATTTTAGTAGAGATGCTATCCACCATAGGATTGCCAACCGGCTGGTTTTCAGTGGCCTGGCCGGTTTTTACATGGTCAGGCCGATTGCTGGCAGAGATCTAAGACCGGCCCTTGAAAAGCTGATTTTTTGCTCTGGCTGCGGGACCGGGAGTAGCTAGAGCAGAAAACCAGCTTTTCATCTCCTGGAGTTCTTGTTCCCCCCTTTCTCCCTCCCGGCGTAGCCAAATCCTCTCCTCTGCTCCAGCCGCGGTTCCTGCTTCTTACAGAGCCGTGTCTGCAATAGCACTAATAATTTAAAAACGAAACCGGTGCAGAGCCCTCAGACCCTATGGAATCCCTGCTGCTGTGTCCTGCCCTCAAAAGGAAGTTACACTAGAGGAGGCGGGATGCAGCAGCAGGGGTTCCAAAAAGCCAGAGGGCTCCACACCAGTTTCATTTTGCTTTTAAATTATTAGCGCTATTGCAGCCGTTGCTTTGTAAGACGCAGGAGCCATGGCTGCTAGGGGAAGGAGGTGGCAGGAAGGGACTAACATGGAGGGGATGGAAGGGAGCTGCATGGGGGGAAGGTGAGGGTTGGAGGCGGGCTGACAGAGGGGTGAAGGAGGTGTCAGGAAGGGAGATAACATGGGGGGAAGAGGGGGTGGGAAGGCAGCTGAAAGGGGGGGGGGGAGATGAGGGCTAGAAGGGAGCTGACATAGGGGAAGGCGAGGGCTAGAATGGACCTGACAGAAGGGTGAAGGACTTGGCTGGAAGAGAGCTGACATGGGGGTAAGATGGGGGCTGGAAGGGAGCTGACATAGGGGTAAGAAGGGGGCTGGAAGGGAGCTGACAGAAGGGTGAAGGAGGTGGCTGGAAGGGAGCCAACATGGGGGGAAGTTGGTGGCAGGAAAGAAGCTGACATGGGGGGGAAGGTGGAGACTGGAAGGGAGCTGACAGAGAGGGAAAGGAGAGGGCTGGAAGGGGGCTGATACCTGTGGATGGTACTAGAGGAGGACTGGAAGGGAGCTGACATCTGGAGGTGAGACTGGAGGGAGCTAACACTTGGAGTTGTGACTGGTAGGTGGCTGGGTAATGGGGGGGTTGGAAAGGAAGGGGCACATGGGGATGGCACTGGAAGGGGGATGGACAGAGGGTAGGGTGACTAGAAAGGAGCTGACACAGGGTGTGGTACTGGGACTGGAAGTGAGCTGATACCTGTGATGACATTTGGACTACGGAGGGGAACTGGAAGGGAATGGACACCACTGACAGTCCTGGGAATGCAAGGGAGTTGACATTGGTAGATACTGGAGGGGGAAGACTGGAAAGGGGGCTGCTTCTCAATCGGACTCCTGCCATCAGTCTATCACTCTGTAATCCCATTTTCATTGAAATATAACAAAAAGTATTTGTTTAGTATTTCACCTTTTTTCTTATATTCATACGTTTCTCCTTTTTATCTGTGCAGCTGGGGGTTGCCCTATTCCCTCTGCAGCTGCTTGGGTACTCAGTGCCAACGCTAGTCATTAGCTGAACTAGGCGGTCACTTAGAGTGCCACATTTCCCGAGTGGACCCTTACTGGCGCTGCCACCCCTCTCCAGGACTGCAGCGGCAGCAATGACTTTAAAACAGCAATGCAGCGCTTATCAAAAGCTTCTGGCACAGCGAGCCGATGGCGGTTGCGCCTGTTCCGATGCAAACCTCCTGTCTACATGGGGGTGGAGGCAGCTGGACCAGCGGCAATAGGGGTGGGGCTGGGGAAGAGAGCAGGGGAGCGTAGGAAGGAGTTTTACCTAGAGCACCTCATATGCGTGCACTGGCCCTGTGAGTACTGCAGGAGATAGGCCCCTTAGATCGTCAGCTCCATGAAGCTTTCTTAGACTAAGCTGGAATCGGGGTTCTGGGACTTGTGCCAGCTTTGCCCCTTTGCATCCCTAGAATTCACCAAACAAGACGAGTTCAACAGCAATCATCTTTAATAGCAGCTACTTGTTAACTGTACTATATAAAGTAGCATGTAACATGGGGTCAATAAAAGGGGTTTGTTTAAACGTGAATTTCTGCCAGTCTTGGTATCTGTTCTTTTTGCTCCTCACATGTAACAGTATTTACAGGAATATAAAATATCAGATTAAACATTAGATAGACGCTAGCACAAAGCATTCAAGGTAGGTTCAATCAAAATGAAACTCTAGTCAGGAGGACATAGGATATAAATGCACTTGCAGTCCCAGGGCCAATTACTGGACCCCCTCCCCCCCCCCCAACACACACAGAGGAGCTGGTAGCTGAGAGGAATGAAATTGTTGGGAAACAAAACCATGTTGCAGGGTGTGCGATGTGCACCCAGTCCATTTGGTGACCACAGTTAAAATGCTGGATTCTAAGTCTCCATTATCTTTATCTTTTTTTGAGCGCTTGATTTACCGCACCTTCAGGAACCATCAGGGCGGTGTACAATAGTACAAAACAAAGGTGTCCGGGGCCGGAAAACAGAAAGGAACTACAATTTTGAACAGGAAAGCAAACAGTCACACCAGAGAAAGGGAGAGAAGAAAAGGAAAAGAACTTAAGCAGAAGAGGGTTATGGGGAGCCGGGAGGGGGAAGGTCATAGGCAGCACTGAAGAGGTGAGTTTTTAGGAGTCACTTGAACCTAGGGTAAGACTGTTCTTGGCGAAGTGAGGAGGGAAGGGAGTTCCAGAGGGAGGGAGCCAGGAAGAAAAAGGCTGAGTGTCGGGTTTGCTCAAGATGGGCGCAGGCTGGGGAGGGGAGGGTAAGGCAATTGACATGTATGGATCGGAGGCTACGGGGCGCTGGCCGAAACTGTAGGGAATTGGACAGACACTGAGGAGTGTGTGTATGGAGAGCTCTATGAGTCAAAATCAGGAGTTTGAAAATAATGCAATGAGAAACTGGTAGCCAATGTAGCTGAATGAGGTGGGGTGTGATATGACTATGGCAGGAGGTGTGGGAAAGGAGCCGGGCAGTGTTATTTTGAATAATCTGGAGGTGGTGAAGTTGATATTGCGGGAAGCCGGCATAGATTATGTTACAGTAATCGAGGCGTGAAATTATCAGGGATAGGAGGAGAGTGGTAAGAGACAAGGAGGGCAGAACTGCACTAACGGAATGGATTTGTCAAAGGTAAAAATATGAGCGACGAGTTAGGATAGAAATGTGTAAGAGTGAAAAGACAGGTCAGGGTCTAATGTTACACTAAGGTAATGCAGCGAAGATATCAGTGGGATCAGAGCGTTGAGAAGAGGGGCAAGTATGGGACAGGGTTGCCGAAGGTGAACCACATTGCAGATGTCTTAGAAGGGTTGAGATGAAGGAGGTTAGTGGTCAGCCAACTAGCAACGACAAGTATTGAGGGGTGAAAGATCCGGATTAGTAGGGGAGGGATGAAAGAGAAGGACGATATCAGCAGCATAATAATATGCCAAGATACCAGTCTGTTGCACCTGAAGAGTGAGGGGGGCCAGGAAAAGGTTAAAGAGGAGCGGAGCGAGCATGGAGCCCTGAGAAAGGCAGAGGTGCGAGAGCTAGTGAAGGAACGGGAGTGCAGGAAAGAGTGGAAGCAGCGAAAGACTGTGCCCCGGAACCCAGCATCCCTAAGACGGGAGAGGAGGATGGGATGGTCCATGAGGTCAAAGGCAGCGGAAAGATCTAGAGACACAGCTAGGAAGACATCACCATGGTCATGAGAAATGTGTAGCTCATTAAGAAGGGATAGAAGAATGGACTTGATACTATGGCCAGGGCGGAAACCGGATTGACATGGGTGTAGAAAGTGAGTAGAATCCAAGTGAGAGGCAAGCTGTGAAAAGACTGCTTTCTCAAGTTATGCTGTTCCCCGAGTGCTCTGTAGGAAAATAAAGCTTTAATTTGGGGTGGGATAGTTTCAGAGCCCAACAATGAATGTTTTTCTTGGGTTAACTGGTACCCAGAACTTCTCTGGTTTCCAAATTCAGCTCATATACAGTATATCTCCCAGGCACTAAGTAAAATCTTTACTGGTTACCTATGGTGTAAATAGGGATCATTTCCATTTGTATGTCCTTGCTCTCTAGCAGGCTGTGGCTCAGCTCCGTAGTAACTGGATCTGTCCCTCGAGGAGCCTATGTCTGCTGTGTAAATACCTCATTTACTGTTAAAGCTTTGTGGGTGGTCCAAGTTGCTTCTCTTTTAGAAATTCTCCTGCTTACTTCAGTTTCAGGGAATCAGGGACTTCTCCTGTGACTGCTGAGTTGCCTGATACCCACAGCCTCTCCATTCAGGTTCCCCTGCTCTGTTTTCTCTCTCTCTCTAGTTGCCTGAGAGGCAGCCCATAATTCTAATGGCACATGGAGGTTAACCCTGTCACTGCTGGCTGGTGCAGAGTGAATCAAGCAGCTTCCTGCGAGTTGAACTGGCATGGTCTAAATGAATCCAGTCCAGCTTTTGCCAATAGCTGCCTGCAGGATTTGCTTTAGTCCTATAGCAACAGCACTGCCTCTGTTTCTGGTTTTATGGCAATCAGCAGAGGCTTCGGAAAGGGGAGGACCACATGGGCCCTGGCCCCACCAAAACTGCTCTGCTGTAATGGGCAGTCTTTCCCTGCTGTCTGCCCATGGGGATCCAATCTCCCACAGGCAGACAGGAGGGGAAGGCCGGAGATCGTGGCAGCACAATTTGGCTGGCTGAGGGGTGGAGCTTGGCCCCTTCCAAAGAGAATCGTGTTCCGCCACCCCTGCCAAACAGGGAAATAAAGCTCCAGAACTTGGTAATGTAACTAAAGGTTAAAAAATAAAAAGATTTACCTGGCGGGGCTGCTGTGTGTTTTTTTGTCCTTAGGGCTGCTTTTCAGCCGATTGCAGGCAGAGTTTAAAAAAAAAAAAAAAGGAGGCAGATGGGCGGACTACTGGAACAACATCTCAGGGGTAGGAATAAGAGTCTGGTAGCTTCCTCTGGGCTGGGGCTACAATAAGTTTAACACTCGGTTCTTATTAACTCAGGGAACTGAAACCTTCTTTTACTGGGGCCCCTTACATTTGTTACTTGCAGTCCTAGGTCTGTACTTTCCCTTTTCACTAATATTTGAAAAAATGTCTTATCATCTTGCTTTAGTGTTTTAGCTACTTTTGTCTTTGAGCCTTTGCTATCTTGATAGCCTTTTCTGCTTTCCTTTGCCTTTCCAGATATTTTTCTCTATCCTCTTCTTTTCATTATTTTATCTTTTATTTAATGCTGTGTTCAAATGGTCGTGCATTTTCAGACATTAAACTTGCTTCAGTGCAAAGTGCTGCAAAATAAAAGGTTATATGGGCAGGGCCGGCCCATCCATTCAGCAAGAATGTTGTTTGCACAGGGCCCCGCGTTTCAGGGGGCCCCACGCAAACAACATTCTGCCCATCAGCCCAGGGAAACTTTAAAAGAAAAAACAAACTTACTGCTGCTGCTGCCACTGTGGCAGCGGTAGAATCAAGTGTCTCCCGCGGGGCCCCCGCCCGCCCAACAGAGCCCCCGCTAGGATAGGACTGGAAATGGGCTGATGCGGGGGCTAGAAGGGAGCGGATGCTGGGTGGGGCTGGAACTAGAAGGGAGCTGATGTTGGGGGAGGATTAGAATGGGATGGGGCTGGGAGAGTGAAATGGAGAGGGGAAAAATATTTGGTGTGGGAGGGAAGAAAAATCTTCAATTGGCCGGGTATTGGGAGAGTAAGTGGGGATTGAGGATGGAGGGGTAAAATTTGAGTGGATGAAATAGGAATGAGGAAAGAGCAAAAGGAGAAAGATCAGTATGTTAAAGCAGATGTAGAGAGAGAATGGAAAAAAACTAGAAGAGAGAAGAAAGGACAAATGGACAGCAGATGATGGAGAATTAGCAAAAGACACAAAGAAACCAGAAGAAAGTGGCTGGAGCAATTGCAACTGAAAAAAAATGCACAAAAGGTAGAAAAATATCTCTTTATTTTGAATTTATTAACTGGAATATGTCAGTTCTTGGAAATGTGAATCATTAACATCTGCGCTTTATTTAGTACAAGAGGAAGTTAATTTATAGTTTTATTTCTACAGTGTTATTGTACATTCCAAGTTTGGCTTTTGGGGTTCCCAGTTTAATTATTGTCTTCCTGTTTCTAAATTGTGATTCCTTGTTTGGTGATGGTCTATGGATTATAGTAATATAGAAATCTTTTAGTCTTTCTTTATCCATACACTCATTAAGAGGCATGTTTACTAAAAGTTAGTGTATGGTAACATTATGCAAATATTTATGCAAATGAGGCCCCGCACCGAGTCTCCGCACATGGCCCCGCACCCCCCTTGGACTGCCCCTGTATATGGGTATTAAAGAATGAAGGAGAAGCTTACTAGGAGAGAAGCACTGCAGTTTTTTTTAACACTTTCACCTCCAAATACTGTAACTGGCAGAAGGAAGAGAATAAAAATGACAGGTGAATTAGTATTCTCTCTTTCCAGGCTAGCGGAATAGTAAGGCTTACACTGGAGTGTGCCCTGGAAATACCCAGAGGGTATTATGAAGCACAGCGGGTGACTGAAGCAGGCAGTAAGAAGGGAAGAAGTCACCCGTTAAGCCCAGGAGGATGGAAGGGGAATCCGGAACAGATGTTGGTGTCAGCATACATCAGCATGACATTATGCCTAGCATAGGTGTCATGGCTTTTCCCAGACCTGGGATTGCAAGCAGCATTGACCCTCTGGTGATGTCAGTCTCCAGACTTAATGAGCATAGTTTACCTGATTAGTCTGTAAGACAACAGCCCCTCCTTACTAATCAGGAGAGATCAGACCTCAAACAAACCAAATTATGACAAAGGGAAGTGCTGAAGAATTTCACTATAAATACAGAGAAACACAAAATATCTCTCTCTTCCTATTTCATCGGACACTCCTTACACCCACTTCTTACCCCCCCCCCCACACCCTTCTTTCTCTTCTCTTCCTATTCTCTCTCACACACAGACAGACACAGACACACAGATTCATTGAAGTACACTGAAGCAGCTTTATAACAGGTTTTTACATCTGTTCTGTACCTGCTTAATAAGCCTATTTCTATATAAAAACCTTTTTCCAAGCCACACCTGCTTGGTTGTCTTATTATGCTACAAACCCTACTGTCTCTGTGAAATGAACCCAGGACCAAACGGAGCGTAACCAAAAGTAGGGAGATGCGAAAGATTACATTTTATGGGGGCTCGTCTCAGTTTCTCAGTGGATCTCCAGCTGGGTAAGTAGCAATTTTGTTTTAAACATTAAAGTGGATTTCAGACAGGGTGCGACAGGAAAATCAAAAGCCCTTGTGACCATTTACAATTTACAATTTTGGGTTACAAGCTGGATGACACATTAGTGAAAAGACTCTGTAGACAGGCAGAGTGACACTATTTAGTGAAAAGTTCCAGTGATACCTTTGTTTTGTGGGTTAGACAAGGTGAGATTTTTATTGTCAAAAGGCTCTGTAATAATCCTGAATTTTAATTTTTACCTACACCTAGTGACATCACATAGGGTGGCTTGCAATTTTCTTATTTGTATGTATAGGCTTGTTACGGTTTGTTACAAGGCACAGATTTTTCTCTAGTATTTGAGCTGCTAAGAAAAGACAGAGATAGTCCAGCTTTGTTTTGGAAGTGGTACACAGTTAAACAGTCCCTCATTGAATACAATATACATCTTTCCTGGTAACACTATTACCTCCTGTCCCTTTGCCTTTTATTTCTCAATCTCCTGCCAGTATGTATCTTGGTGAGGGCAGGTTTAAAGTTTGCTGCAACTGATACAGTATCTGACAATTCTGTTAATCTCCTAACAACCTTCTTACTATAATTTCACCCTAAACTTCCACCCTGTTAAAAGGTGGTAAGCACTTTTTATTCAGGTTTAATTTTAAGGTATAGTCTTTATGCCAGTACTCTCTACTGAACACCCATAAAATTTATGCCATTCCAACTATAATTCTAAGTCTCACTTCTTCATAAAAGTGAGCATTCCTCCCTCCAAGGTTGCACATTGAGATAGTCGCATAAAACCAAATAAAAACATAATAAGCGTAGGCTCCTGTACCAACTACAGTCTTTCTGCAGTCTCAAATATGGAAGCCTTTGATTTTAAAGAACTGAAAGAAATAGTATTGACATACTGTAAGAGAAAAGGTGGTCCCTTTGAAGGGGAATTGCCTAAGGCATCATGGTATAATATTCAAAGACAAATGTTAAACCATTATCAAGAATTCAAAAAGAAAACAAATAAAAGAAAATGCCTTTTTATTCAAGGCATGTGCAGGGGGCTCATTAGCATGAAACAGGACAATACTGAACTGAATACTCAGTGTACACATTTAACCAAAGACCTGGAGAAGGCACAAATTTGCATTTCCATGCAAAGGGCTCAGGTGATACAAGCCACAAATTCCTTTATAACTGTTAGTGAGCAATTAGAAGCACTTAAACTTGAATTGAGGCACGTTAAGGATGAATTGCCTCTGAAAGACAAAAGAAATATAAGCCCTGGCCAACAACCATTTCTCCCTTAGCCCCCACTGCCTATGACACACCCTATAAGCCATGCATCCAAGCTATTGATAAACAAAAGAATACAGAAGTATCTATAGCTGGGCTTAGGAATGGGAAAAACAGAGAGGAAAACAGCACAGAGGAAGAAAATCCTAATAGTTTGTCTCAGCCAGAACAGAGCAATAACCAGGACCTGTGTCAGGAGGATAATTCAGATGACTCAGACCCGGCACCCAGTACCGAACTCAGAGCACCAGTTATAGTGATGCTGCAAGACTCATTAAAAATAGGGACATTGAAAGGATAGTTGAGAAAGCTGGCCCTATGCCTTTTAATGTTAATGAATGGTGCAAATGGGTCACTGATATTCTGATTCACTGGGGTCTAGGGAAATACGGACTTTGACAAACGTATGCATCTGGCTCTGGGGCCACACTATTATAAAGTTGGCTCTCTCACTCACCCATACCAGTTGGTTAAAAGAGGCATTGAGAAACTATTTCACTGTTCCCCTATGCAAATATTTTAAATTATTTCACCTCTACCAAATGATACACTGGAACAGTTTGCATATAGAGCCTGGATTTTAAAAGCAGTTCTTAATGAGCAGGAGTCCTGGCCCAATGCAGAGGATTATGGGGAGAGTACGCATAAGGCATTTTTATTAGACTTACTATCCCCTGAGATTACAAAACACCTTCTGTTATTTTCTGAAGACCCTAAAGCAACCCCTTTTGATACTTTAATGCTCAGAATTGGGTCTGTTTGGAAGACCCAGCCCTCGCAGGTCATAACAGTATCAGAAGCACGGAAGTGGCAAGCTGAGGGATCCTCTCAATACACAAAAAACACAGACAAAGGATACAGAGGACACACACCTTGGAGAGGACAAGGCAGAGGTACTTTTAGAAATTCCTCAGGTTACATTCCCTTTCAAGAGCTCAAAGCACAGAGAGATGGATTAGAAAAGGAGAAAATTAAATGGGAACAGGACAAACACATACTGCAGGTAGAACTAGATAAATTAAAACAGGACTTACAAGCAGCTCAGGACAAACACAAGGCTAGTGCATAGGGGTGTCCTGACCTTCTGGGTTCAGATATCAAAATGTCTGAAGCCTTCATAGCCCAGCCTGCCTCCGTTCCCTCAGCAGAGGACTCGATTCCAGAGCCTCTGGATGATGAAACAGATACAAGCCCAGAATACAGTTTAAGGCTTGTAACATCCTTGATACTGGACTCTTGTGGACGCCCCAATGTTATCAGTAGAATAGGGGGTCAGGATAAACTAGCTTTGATTGACACAGGGGCTGGAATTAGTTTTACAAACAGAGATTCTCCCATGGAAGATCAGGAAAATATGGAAATTTATGAAATTCAAGGAATTAATGACACAGCTTCCAAGTGTGTGGCTATCCCAGTTAAATGGGGTATCCCTGTGCACAGTGAACAAAACAAGGAAATGTTGGAAACCACTGTCTTCACTATAGTGAACACACCAAAAGAAATAATTGGAATTGACATTCTCAACCAGTTAAATTTGGTGGTGGATATGGCGAGTCTTAAATTGTGGCAGTATTCAGGAACTTCAAGTGATTCTAAAACGTTTGTGCATGAAGTCATTCCCATGCAGTTAGCAACTCAGTGCACCAAGGCAGCTCAGCAGTATGATCTGTGTGTAATTCCCTCAGAGTTGGCTTATATTCCAGTCTGGGCACAAGACAAGTTAGATTGTGGGAAAATGCACACAGAAATACTGTTGGAAGGCGAGGATCCTCCACCACAGAAACAATACCCAGTACCTCATCAGGCTATAGAACCAGTGACTAAAATTGTGAAGATACTGGAGGAGAGGGGTCTGATTAGACCTATTTCTTCCACATGCAATTCACCAGCCTGGCCGATAGTTAAACCGGGGGTTCCTTCAGGCTCACTATGGACTTCCGTGCCCTGAATCAAGTTTCAAAATCTGTAGTGCCCGTGGTAGCCTCATACCCTGAAATGATCTCTAAACTGAATCCCAAATGTAAATTTTTCTCTGTTTTAGACATATCCAATGGGTTTTGGAGTCTGCCCCTGGCTCTTGAATGCCAGTACAAAACAGCCTTTCAGTGGCTGAATAAACAATATGCATGGACTGTGCTGCCACAAGGCTATAAAGATTCACCATCAATCTTCCATAAATACATGCAGGAAGCCCTGTCACTAGTGTCTTGCAGAGATAATATAATTCAGTATGTAGATGACATTCTGATTCAGTCTGAGAATGAAGCTGTACACTGGAATCATGTAAGAGAAGTTTTAAAAGCCCTCTTACAAGCTGGTCTTAAAGTTAATCCTGCCAAGGCTCAACTGTGCAAATCACAGGTTTCCTTTTAGGGGTTACACTTGGCCAGGATGGTAAATCTGTAGGTTCTCAGAGGATAGAGCTGATACAGAAACTTCCACTTCCTACAGATCAGAAATCACTCCAGACATTTCTAGGGCTCACTGGTTTCTGTCGTGACTTCATGCACAATTATGCTGAAGTGGCAGCTCCACTTTACTCCCTGCTAAAAAGTAAAAGTTATGTTTGGGAGGAAGAACATACAGAGGCTGTAACTAAATTAAAGCACATTTTGACTTCTGCTCCTGTTCTTGCACACCCGGATCACACACATTTTTCCTGTACCCTGTAGTTAGAGAGAACAGTATAGGTGCAGCTCTAACACAACGCTTAGGAGGAGTAGATCGCCCTACTGCTTTCTGTTCCAGAGTTCTCACTTCTCCTGAACTCAAAATGGGAAACTGTGAAAAACATGCACTGGCTTCCTATGCTGCTATGCAGAAATTTACATACATCATTGGTGCTCAAACCACATACATATGCAGCCATCACACCCCATTCAAATTCATTGTAGAGGGAAAGTTAGCATGTAGCAAGATTAGGACTGAGAGAATAGTCCAGTGGACTCTCATGTTGCAGGCACAGAATGTAAAGTTTGAATTGTTGAAAGAACCTAACGTGCAAGTGGCTGGAATCTTGCTGGAGGGGCAACCTCATGGCTGTCAGTCCTCACCCAGTGCCCCTAATCACATGATCTTTAGGGAACTGGGACTAGACAAAATTTCACCTTTTCTTCCTACAGTATATATTGATGGTAGTAGCCAATGTGAAGGAGGCAGGCGACTAGCAGGTTTTGCAATTGTACAATTGGACCCAAATAACCAAGTGGTACTGCAGAGACAGTATTCCTGTGGGTCAGCATCAGCACAGTACTGTGAACTGGCTGCTTTTGTGGCTTGTATGCAACAATATCAGGATTCACACCCAGAGATACAAATCATTTTAGATTCTGATTATGTCTTTAAAAGTGCCATTGCCCTGTTACCCTCGTGGCTGGCAAATAAATTTAAATCTACAGATGGGTCCACAGTGAAAAATTCATCACTGTGGACTATGGCACAAGAACTGAGTGAGATGTTTCAGAGAGTACAGTATATATTGATGGTAGTAGCCAATGTGAAGGAGGCAGGCGACTAGCAGGTTTTGCAATTGTACAATTGGACCCAAATAACCAAGTGGTACTGCAGAGACAGTATTCCTGTGGGTCAGCGTCAGCACAGTACTGTGAGCTGGCTGCTTTTGTGGCTTGTATGCAACAATATCAGGATTCACACCCAGAGATATAAATCATTTTAGATTCTGATTATGTCTTTAAAAGTGCCATTGCCTTGTTACCCTGGTGGTTGGCAAATAAATTTAAATCTACGGATGGGTCCACAGTGAAAAATTCATCACTGTGGACTATGGCACAAGAACTGAGTGAGAAGTTTCAGAGAGTACATTTAGTTAAAGTGAAGGCACATAGGAAGAAAGGCCCTTTAGTGAAAGGAAACACATTAGCAGACTCACTAGCCAAGGAAGCATGCCATGTAGGCCTCATATGGCCCTGGTATGAGCAGACATACATGGTTGCTATTGCTACACGTTCCACAGATTGTTGTTGTCGTTGTTGTTGTTAAGTGCCGTCGAGTCGGAGTCGACTCATGGCGACCCTCTGGATAGCTATCCTAAATTGTGTTCGGTCTGCAGTCAGGCGGTTCATTGTTGACAGACTGGTACCCATAGCTGCTGTTATGATCACAGATTATGATCAGATAATACCACCAGATTACTTCATAGCACTGCAGACAAAGGACCCTGAACTTTCCAATTTGAGGAAGCTTGTGCAGGATGCCCCAGATAACCTATATCAGTACACACCCTTTCTCACACTCACTATAGAGAAAGACATTCTATGTGCAAAAAGAGAGGAAGGTTTGGTTATAGCTATCTCCAGAGCTTGAGGTAAAGAGTGGATGCATTGGGTTCATGGTGCAGGTCCTATGGGACACCCTAAAGCAGAAGAAATGCAGACTATCCTCAATAGGTTGGTATGGTGGCCAGAAATGAAACACGATATACAGGATCATGTTTCCTCCTGTGTAATCTGTGCTTCATTTGGGAGGCAACCTAAAAAGAGAAGGGGACAGTTAATGAGAGCACCTCCTCGTGGCCCATTTGAGAGATTGCAAATAGATCATGTGGGCCCTCTTCTGTTAACAGCTAGGAAAAATAGATTTTTACTCACTGTTGTTGATTCCTTTTCTTATTGGGTAGAAGCATTCCCTGTCCCAGATCAAACTGCTCAAACCACTGCAGAAATCCTAACTATGCAATTTTTTACACGCTGGGGCATTCCCAAGACTATTGATTCTGATAATGGTCCTGCATTTGTTTCTCAGCTCCTCAAGGAATTGTTTGATTTTCCAGGCATAGAACAACAACTCCACATTCCGTACCATCCACAGGCAGCAGGGCAGGTAGAAAGAATGAATCAAACAATTAAGGCCCACCTCAGCCCTATGCTTAATCTGACCGGGAAAAATTGGGATCTGGTGCTCCCTTTAGTCCTTATGCATATCAGAGCTAATGTCTGTAAATCCACAGGTTTAGCACCCTATGAAGCCTTAATGGGAAGGCCAATGCCACGGTGGGAAAATCTGCTGCATCCTTTTCTTCCAGAGGACCAGACCGTAATTCTCACCAATGAGTGGATGAAATCCCTGCAAGAACATCTGAAAGAAATTCAGACCACTGTGCTAGCTAACACAGAAACAGCTAGAGATTATTTGCAGGAGGTACATGCAAAAGGTTCTGATTTAAGGCCCCTCAAGGTTGGGAGTAAAGTGATGATTCTGAGACCTAGACCAAACCTCCCCTTTGGAACTGCAAAGTGGGAAGGACCGTACTTAGTTACTGATATCTTAGGCCCAAGCCTATACCAGATCCTAATGCCCGACAACCAGCATTATTGGAAACACATCACCCAGTTGAAACCATATGGGTAATACGTGTTTTATCAGTCTTTGTTTTCAGATACCACCTGAAGACAGCACGGACAGCTGCTTTCTGAAGATAGCAAGGACAGCTGCACAGCAGGGACAGCTGCTTTCTAAACAAAAGTCGCTTGAGGATGGTAACTATTTACTTCTGCTGTATAGTTGATGTGTCCTATATACTGGACATGTGTCTAATAGTTATGTAAATAAGTAGTAAACATTATTTCTGTTGTTGCATAGTATAAGTGGGGAGCACTAGTTTACTCCCTAGTAGAGTGAAACAAGTTAGCTTTTATTATGTCTCGGTTTCCTGTTGTTCTTGTATCTGCTCACTTCTACCCAAGTCTCATTACAGGAACTATCATCCGAATATGCACGATTGGCTGGGCTAACTCCACAGGTGGGGTATATCGCTATCAAGAAATACCCACACCTTTCCCGGAAGGAAAGGATCTGGTCATCCTGAGTTTCTGTTCCATACAGGACAAGCCAGTGTTCTATTCATTAAACATCACTCAAGTACAGTGGGCGCCACCAGTTTTCACTTCTCTAGAAAGGACACTTGAGGGCACCTCCAGAACATTACTTTCTAGGTCCTCCTGCCTTGATTTTGTACAATATTTCCTGTCAGGACAAAGAATGTTTCTTTTTCAATTGCTCCCAGAATGCATGACATTCGCCTTCCTAAGACAGTTATTTACTAAACAATACCTGGTGCAGTCATACACCACTGGTCTCCATCACCATTAACGGGACAACTTATTCCACTCCGCTGGTTACCAATGACTCTATGGACATTCCAGACTTTATCTCATATGCTGTGCATCCATTACCACTTGGCATGGGAGAAGAGACACTACATAAACTGCTCAACTTTACAGAACTCCATGCCTATATTGATCACCTTAAAACAACATCCACTGAAGTGAATCACACCATCACTTATGAGAATGGACACATTCGACAAATTGTTGAACACTTGCTACAAGATGCTCATGTGTCTGTGTGGAAATTGTTATTTGGTTACTCACCTACTGCTGGTCATGTCTTTAATGTTTTTATTCACCCTATTATTATTTTAACTGCTGTACAAATATTGCTATGCATTATCATAATTTTCCTGTGTTGTAAAATGATACACATGTACATCTCTGTGCAGTGCATGTCCTACAAAAACCCCAACAACATTTTAAGGTAGTTACACTTAATTTCTCCAGCATCTACCTCTACATCCAGGCTCATTTGGCCTGCTAATTTGGCTAATTTGGCATTTCTTACTACATGGAATACCAGAGTCAGCTGCAGTCTAGTATTGCTTCCTACCCTCACTCATAGCATACTGGTACCTTTCGGCTTTAACCTCCTCAGAAATTCCTGCATACCTTATGCACTGTTCATTCTCTCTAAGACGGGCACCGAGGTGGCCTATTCGGTCCCCCCCCCCCCCAGTAGTGGCTGCCCTACCTAAGACACGAGGTTTGAACTCATAATGGGACTTGCTTATCTCTAGAACACTAGAGACAGTACTGTGCAGGACAGGTGACTTGCTGGACATAGCAAGGTATTTAATACAGGAGGTATTAGACAAGCTGCCTACTATCATGTAATTGCAGCTGGGACAGGTACCACAGGTTTGCTTCCACCATTTCCAGGCACAAATAATAAATAAAAATAAAAAAGGTGTGGGAGATGTCAGCATACATCAGCATGACATTATGCCTAGCATAGGTGTCATGGCTTTTCCCAGACCTTGGATTGCAAGCAGCTTTGACCCTCTGGTGATGTCAGTCTCAGACTTAATGAGCGTAGTTTACCTGATGAGATTAGCTCTGACCCCCTGGTGATGTCAGTCTCCAGACTTAATGAGCATAGTTTACCTGATTAGTCTGTAAGACAACAGCCCCTCCTTACTAATCAGGAGAGATCAGACCTCAAACAAACCAAATTATGACAAAGGGAGGTGCTGAAGAATTTCACTATAAATACAGAGAAACACAAAATATCTCTCTTTTCCTATTTCATCGGACACTCCTTACACCCACTTCTTACCCCCCACCCTTCTTTCTCTTCTCTTCCTATTCATTGAACACCCACTTCTGACCCCACCCTTCTCTCTCTCTCTCTTCCTATTCTCTCCTACACACAGACAGACACAGACACACAGATTCATTGAAGTACATTGAAGCAGCTTTATAACAGCTTTTTACATCTGTTCTGTACCTACTTAATAAGCCTATTTCTATATAAAAACCCTTTTTCCAAGCCACACCAGTTTTGGTTGTCTTATTGTGCTACTAACCCTACTGTCTCTGTGAAATGAACCCAGGACGAAACAGAGCGTAACCAAAAGTAGAGAGCGGCGAAAACCAAACAGAGCGTAACCAAAAGTAGGGAGATGTGAAAGATTACAGTTGGCTCCCATGTTACAAGCCCCAAAGTCACCTTCTATGCAAGCCTCGACCCCTTCACTTGTTTTAGGTGTGGAACCTGTGAGCACTTTGCTTAGGAATGTCCTCTGGGTACGGAAAAACCAATGGACTTAACCACCCCTCACACCTGCACTTCGGTGGACACTCCCCACTCAGGGGCATGGATCTTTGTGATTCCAGTGGATCTCAAGGGGACCCGCCTCCAGGCCTTGATAGACTCTGGGAGTGTGCAGATCCTCATTTGCCAGGAAACTGTAATTGACTATGCAAAGACGGTAACACTGGCCTGTGTACTTGGAGACCAGAGGCAGTATCTAACAGCACAGGTTTCACTTAAGACTCCAGCAGAGCAAGCCATATTCAAGATTTTGGTGCTGCCCTGGCTCCCATATCCAATGGTGATCAGTCGAGACTACCCAAACTTTGGAGCGATATGGGACTGGCTAATTGATGGCTCCTCTAAGTCGAATGAGGAAGATTTCCCAGAGTTCTTCCTCCTGGAAGACCCAGATCTATATGTCCCAAATCCCAAGTCTGCTAAGTCCCGGAGCTGGCATTATTGGGAAAGCAATGCTACTAACAGAATCTGGGAGAGGCTAAGGTGGAAGGGATCCAGGGAGGGAGAGCCTAGGGAAGAAACCCCTGGGGATAGCTCAGGGGTCAGCCATAGTGACCCAAATACAATTGTCCCCTTCTCAGAGAAGGGGCTGGGAAAAGACCTAGGAGCTTCAGGAGTGCCCAGCAAGAGGATGAGTCCCTTAAACATGCTCGAGAGTAGGTTTTGGAGGTGGATGGGGTTTCAGTAAGTAGCGGAAAGTCCCCTGCAAGAACCTTTCCCTATTTTGTGCTAAAGGGAGATTTACTATACAGGATGGCTGAGGGTGCCCTTGAAGGGGAAAAGATTGAACAACTGAAAGATCCCTGGCCCTCTCGTCAACAGATGTTATCGCTGGTACATAGCCATTTATTAGGGGGACACCTGGGGGTGGAGAAAACATTGGAGCATGTTTTAGCTCACGTTTTCTGACCTGGGGTCCATAAACAGGTGCAGTTATATTGCCAGTCATGCTCCACCTGCCAACTTCATAACCCTGCCAGAGTCCGACCTGCCCCTCTAGTTCCTAGGTCTATCGTTGAAACCCCATTTGAAAGGGGTAGGACCCTTGGAGCGAACCACCTGAAGCAACAAGTATATTTTAGTCATACTACACTACACTACCCGATACCCGGACGCCATTGCTCTAAGGAATGTAAAGATTACTATGATTGCGAATGCCCTCTGGGAAGTATTCTCATGAATGGGAATACCCAATGAGATCCTCACAGATCAAGGAACACCCTTTGCATCCAAGGTGATGAAGCAAGTATGTGCCTTGGTGAAGCTCAAGATACTGTGAACATCATTATATCACTCACAGACGGATGGACCTGTCCTTCCTACCCAATGAACTACTCTCCTCTTCCCATTCAACCACTCCCTCATCCACTCCAGTCCCATGGTCTGACCATGACCTCATTTCCTTCACCCTACCCAACCCTCAACTCAAACATCCCACAATGCCCAAACCTCACACAACAAGAAGATTCACAAATTTCCATGAAGACACCTTCATCCAACAAACCATTCCTCATCTAAAGCAAGCATTTCAACACTCAGACCTCAATCTCCTCATTCAAAGCTGGAACACCATCATTACTACAGCCTCTCAAGCTCCACAACACAACCATCCCAAACCCCCCCGACACCATGCCCCCTGGTACTCATTCTACCTCAAAAATCAGAAACGCCTACTCAGAAAACTAGAACAAAGATGGAGAAAGACTAAAGACCCACAGCTGCTGACCATCTACCTTGACCAATGTGCAGCATAATCTACCAGCACTCTCAATGCCAAGAGGGAACACCACAGCAACTTACTACTCTGTGCCATAAACAAACCCAGAGAACTCTTTCAACTCATCAGAAGTCTCACAAATGACCCATCCCAGCCTCCCCAGGAAGACATCATTTACACCCAAGTGATGGCAGATTTTCTTATAGCTAAACATAATCATTCTGCCACATCTATCTTAACCATTCTGTCCACCACCTTCTCAACCCCCACAACCCAGCCCTGGACCTCTTTCTAAGATGTCCATCCAGAGAAACTCCAGAACATCATCACCCTCATCAACGCCCCCCTAGATCCATGCCCAATAACATGGATTAAGCAAACAAAGACCCCGATGCTTCCGCTCTTCTCTACAGTCCTCCACGCCTCCCTCAACCAAGCCTACCTTCCCCCATCGCTCAAACAAGCCTCCATTAGACCCCTCCTGAAGAATCCCAACCTTGATCCCACCTCACCTGTATCCTACAGACCCATTGCCAGCGTCCCTTTCCTCTCTAAAGTCATCGAAAAAGCAGTACTAATTCAGCTTCAGGAGCACCTTGACAGATTCACCCCACTTGACAGCAACCAGCATGGAATTCTCCCATTCCACAATGCAGAAATCCTTCTCACTTCCCTCCTTAACACACTCATAACTGGGACAAAGAAACCCCGCTCAGGTTTTATCCTATTATTCCTCGACATATCTGCAGCTTTCGACATGTTATCCCACCAGACCCTCATCAACCAACTTAACACTATCGGCATTCGAGGCACCCCACTACCATGGTTTCACTCCTACCTCTCCAAATGAACCCAACAAATGAGAACTGGAAACCAATCCTCATCGCCATTCACCCTCCCCCCAAGGAGTACCTCAAGGATCGGCCCTCTCCTCCTTCCTCATCAACATCTACATCAGGCCCCTCTGTCACATCCTCAAGAGCCTCAATGTTGGATACCAACTCTATGCAGATGATATAATGATCTTCACCCCCTTCAACACCACCTCTCCTGACTACTCCACCCTTGCAGTCTGCTTCACAGAAGTCACCACATGGATACAGCAGCACAATCTCACAGTTTCAGCAAACAGAGCTCCTTCACATCTCCAGAGATCCCAGCTTCAACCCCCCACATAGCATCAAACTGGGTGACACCGAAATTCAGGTCAAACCTCAGATCAAGTACCTTGGTGTAACCCTGGACCACCTCTTGAACTTCCAGCCTCATATCCTAAACACCATCAAAAATATCTACTACAAAATCAGAACTCTTCGCAACCTACGCCCTCTACTACCCTATGATAGCTTCCACACAGTCTGTCAAGCCTCCATCACTACTCTCATCGACTACTGTAACTCCATCCTACAATGACTACCTAAGACCACCCTCGCCCCCCTCCAGCTGGCTCAAAACACAGCTGCACGAATCATCACCGGAGCAACCAGGCACACCCACATCATGCCCTTATTGAAATCCCTACACTGGCTACCTATCTCATCCCGTATCAGGTTTAAGATAATTGTCCTCACGCATAGAGCCCTCCTCAACACTACAGCAGAACAGCTACAACTACTAATTGAGCGCCCCAACAACAGCAGACTCCGGCACCAAAGCACAGCAAATTTCCCCCAAGTGGGCAAACACAACGCCTCACCGCATAGCCTCTATGCCATGTGTAAATAGTTCACTTTTGTTCTTTTGTTCATTGTAAACACTGTAATATTTATATCAAAGCTACCTGTACATAGTTCCAATTGTTCCATGTAAACCATTTTGCCTTGCAGAAAAACAGTATATAAAACCAGTTAAATAAATAAATAAATAAATTAACCACAAGAAATGTTTTCTGGGAAGCCAGGAAGTTCAGTACCTGGGGTATTTAATCGGGAATGGGCAGATATGACCTCAACTATGGAAGGGTGGATGCCATTGCCCAGGTTCCCACCCCAAAATCGAAGAAAGAGGTTCTTGCCTTTCTTGGATTGATTGACTATTACTTCTGGATCATCCCTAATTTTGCAGAGGTGGCGGAGCTGTTAACCAATCTCCTCCGGAAGAAAGTTTCCAAATGGATTTAGTGGTCACCAAGCCTGGACCTGGTCTTCCAGTGTCTCAAGAAGGCCATGTGCTCTGAACCTGCCCTGATTAGACCTGATTTCTCTCTACTGTTTATTGTGCAAATTGATGCCTCAGAAGTGGTCCTAGGAGCCGTTCTGGCCCAGGTAGTAGGGGTGAAGAATATCCATAGCATTCATCAGCAGGAAGCTGCTTCTTTAGGAGAAGCATTATGCGGTGATTGAGAAGGAGACTCTGGCTGTCAAGTGGGCACTTGAAACCTTCAAATGCTACCTGCTCAGCCATCCGTTTATGCTGATAGCAGACCACTAGTCCCTCAAGTGGCTGTCTCAACATGAGTCCAATGGTCATATTATGCTATGAATTTTGAGTCTTCAACCCTACCAGTTCCAGGTCTGACCTAGGGCTGGTCAGACTCACCTGAATGCAGATTTCCTTGCCCAGGTGGGGGTTCCTGGTGAGGCAGATGCTCAATGGGGCATGGTTGAGGAGGGGGAGGGTGTGATGGGTTATATAGAGTGACATAACAGTTTGGCTCACTGCACACAACCTAAAAATCAACTTTAAAGAAGAAGAAGTACTCTTTGTTTCTAGAAATCCAAGCTTCACCCCACCTAGCAAAATTCAATTACAAGAAATAGAACTTGAAGTCAAAGAGGAGGTAAAATACCTCAGCGTAATCCTAGACCAGGGGTCGGCAACCCGCGGCTCCGGAGCCGCATGCGGCTCTTTCTCACCTTTGCCGCGGCTCCGGAGCACACTGCCCGCCCGGTGACAGGCAATAGTGTTGTAAGCTCCCTCCCTTCTTCTGCAGCCGCGGCTCCCTGCCTCTTAGGGAACCGCGGCTGTGCTTTTAAAATCATCTCGGAGCCCTTCCTGTCTTGACGGGCTCCGTGCAGCATTGTCCCGCCTCTAAAGGAAGTTTGGAGGCGGGACAATGCTGCACGGAGCCCGTCAAGACAGGAAGGGCTCCGAGATGATTTTAAAAGCACAGCCGCGGTTCCGTAAGAGGCAGGGAGCCGCGGCTGCAGAAGAAGGGAGGGGAGCTGACATGGAGGGAGGGAGCAGATATGGATGGAGGGAGGGGGGCTGACATGGAGGGATGGAGGAGGCTGACATGGAGGGAGGGGGGCTGACATGGAGGGAGGGAGCTGATATGGATGGATGGAGGGAGGGGGGCTGACATGGAGGGAGGGAGCTGATATGGATGGAGGGAGGGGGCTGACATGGAGGGAGGGGGGCTGACATGGATGGAGGGAGGGGGGCTGACATGGATGGATGGAGGGAGGAGGGGCTGACATGGAGGGAGGGAGCTGATATGGATGGAGGGAGGGGGGCTGACATGACATGGAGGGATGGAGGGGGCTGACATGGAGGGAGGGAGCTGATATGGATGGAGGTAGGGGGGCTGACATGGAGGGATGGAGGGGGCTGACATGGAGGGAGGGAGCTGATATGGATGGAGGGAGGGGGGCTGACATGGAGGGATGGAGGGGGCTGACATGGAGGGAGGGAGCTGATATGGATGGAGGGAGGGGGGCTGACATGGAGGGATGGAGCACTGGTAATGGGGTTGAGGGGACTAGCACTGGAAATGAGCTGATTAGGGGAGGCTAGGACTGGTAATGAGCTGATGGGGGGTAGGACTGGTATTGGGCTGATTAGGGGAGGCTAGCACTGGTAATGGGGTTGAGGGGGGATTAGCACTGGAAGCGAGCTGATTGGGGGGCTTTGAATGGGCATGGGCTGATTGTGGGGAGGGGAGGATAGAGCTGCTGGCCCTGGAAGATAACTGGGGGCTAAGGCTGCCATGGTATTTGTACTAGAAGGGACTGGTCAGTGGGGAAGGAGGGGGATTGGAAGGAAATGGACACCAGTGGCAATCATGGGAATGCAAGTTGACATTGGAAGGTACTGGGAGTGAGGACTGGAAAGGGGCTGATATTGGGGAGGGTTACTGGGACTGGAAATAGGCTGATGGAAAGAAGTGAAGAAAACGAAAGAAGAGATAAGAAATGGCAGATGGACCATAGACCACAGAAAGAGAGCTAAGAGAAGACAGGAAAGCAGAAGCCTCAGATCGGGACCAGCATGATCAAAGAATAAATTGGTCAGACAACAAAGGTAGAAAAAATAATTTTATTTCATATTAGTGATTTGACTACAAAATCATCATAATTTTGAAATCAAATATTGTTACTTGTTGTTGTGATATTTTCTGGCGTATTTTTTTTGGTGTGCGAAGGAAGAGGGGTAGTCTTATACGGCGAGTATAGGCCAAACACCTATATTTTAACAGGAAAAGTAGGGGGTCGTATATAGCATTAAGGTAAGAAACAATATATGCAGTGTTAGATTTGTTTTAAATGTCGCAATGGTTTTGCGGCTCCCAGTTTTTTTTTTCCCTTCGGAAACGGGTCCAAGTGGCTCTTTATGTCTTAAAGGTTGCAGACCCCTGTCCTAGACCAATCACTAAACATGATCTCCCATATAAAATCAATCACAAAAACTGTGTACTTCAAATTACGCTTGATCCAACACTTTAGGCCCTTGTTAGAAGAACATGACTTCATAACAGTCCTACAAGCACTCATAACCCCCCACATTAATTACTGCAACAGCATCCTACAAGACCTCACAAAGAAATCTATTCACCAGCTACAACTGGCCCAGAACTTGGCAGCACACATCTTATATAAGGCACACCGCACTGATCACATCACCCCAATCCTCTACAAACTTCATTGGCTACCAGTTGGAGCAAGGATGAAATACAAATATTTGATGATTATATTCAAGCACCATAACAAAATAGCCTTAACCCCCCTGTCATCCCTCCTCATAACCCCTACAGAATCCAGACTTCAAAGAAATTGCTTACAAAGCATCTATATTATACCAAATCATATCCGTAATACCAACCACTCTACCAGCTCCAGAGCCTTTTCTTATGTTGCCCCTACACTACGGAATGCCCTCCCTGATACCCTAAGAGCAATCAAAGATCTCCAGTTCAGAAAAAACCTAAAGACATACTTGTTCATTGAAAATTATGGAAGCTGCCATAATACGGCCCAACCTCCAGATACATAGACACACTTAGATTCTCTGGTTTATTAAGAATGCTAACCCTTACTGCAAGATTGTATATAGTTACTCCAACATTGTACATAGTTTCTGTAAGATAGTTCCCATATGTTAACTGTACATAAGTTATCATGTTCAATGTAAAGTGTTCTCAATTGTTCTATGTAAACCGTCCCTGATCTCTGGAAGGGGTGGTATATAAAAACTTGTTAAATAAATAAATAAATATAGAATGCTACCCATCCCTCTCCAAAGGCATTATCAACAGTCTCTTTTAAGAGAGTCTGCAGCCCAGAGTTCAGGGCTGGGAGGGCATGGCTTACAGGGAGAGATTAAGAACTCAGCAGGCTGCAGGAGAGATAAGAGGCCCATGGAGCCAGAAGTCCTTCCAAGGCAAGCCCTGCAAAGGAGGTCTGAGGTAGGAACTTTAACTGAGGCTGGAGGAAGGGCCAGGAAAAGCAGCTGGAGGTTGAACAAGCTGGAACAGAATTAAGCTGATTTTGTTTTCCCTGAACTCCTGTTTGTTCTGCGTTTTGGTTTGTGGAGGTTTAACAAGCTGGGACAGAATAAAAACTGCTTTTGTTTTCCCTGAACTGCTGTCTGGCCTGTGTTTTAACGAAAACCCCTTTCCTTCACATGCCACGCTTACCACACAGAGAAATAAACTAATGTAGTTCCCCCTGTAATGTGCAAAATATAAAGATGGCAATGTCAAATCCAAAAACTGATTTATATTTCAGTCATTAAACTGAAAATAAGTTCTTTACCTTTGTGGTTGGCTGTTTTAATTTTTCTAATTGCCTTAGTCCGGGATCTGGTTTCTGCATCCTCTGTCTTCTCGTAACACTCTTTTCCAGAGTCTGCAGTCCATTTACAACTTCTCTCCCCTCCTGTCTTCTTCACTTGCTCTACTACATCCATCTCTGGACATTGATCTTTTCCTTTCAGCTTTCTTCCATTTATCATTTATTACTCTGTCTACTCAGATTTCACTCCTCTTCTTCCTTACCCTCCAGTCCCTAATTCCTTGCTTTTTACTGCATCCGTCATAGCTCTCCAGCCCTAATCCTATCCTCCCATTCTCCAACCTCTCATTCTCCAGTCCTTCCTAACTCTTGCCTATCTTCCTCCCTCTCTCCCCCTCTCCCTCTTTCCTCTTCTCTGCCCCTCACTCTCCCTATTCCCCCACATCTAGCATCTCTCTTCTCTTTCTCCCTAAACTCAGTATCTTCTTTGGCCCTTCCTCCCCACATCTGGAATCACTTCTCTGTCTCCCTACATTTCCTGTTATGTCTAGCATCACCCCTCTGTCTCCTTATATCCCTCCCTATATCTAGCATCACCACTCTGTCACCCAAAGTCCCCCTCCCATCCAGCATCTCCTTGGTCTCCCTCCACTCCCATGTCTCAGATTTCCCAATTTTCTTTCTTCCTCTTGCCCTGCATTGACCCCCCACCCCAACATGCATACCAAACATTTATGTTCAAATCCAGCCCTCGTCTTTGCCGCTGCCACTGGCAATCAAAGAAAGCCCAGGTGCAGGGCCTTCTGATACAGACACATTTTGACCTCTAAGGCCCTACCAGTCCTCCCTGTCCCACCCCCTTTGACACGTCCTTTATTGGAAAGGCCCAGTGCCTGTGCTCTCTTTGATTGCTGATGGCAGCAGGGACAAGGGCTGGAGTTGAAGTGAGGTGGCCGCTGATTGAGAGTGATCATCTTACTTTGTGCTGCTTCTGCTCTGCCTAAACGCCCGATAGGGAAACCACCCCTCTCCCGAGCACAACATGCGATCGTGACCCAAAATGAGGTCAGAGTTTGGGAACCGCTGCACTAGAACTATGACTACAGAGGCACAATTATATTACCAGAGCAGATTCTGACAAAAATGAGGAATCACTGGCATTGTTTCAAGATTCGAGATAACCCACTTTTCAGAAGAAGTGATAGAGTACATCAAATCTGAATTCAATTTATAGATGAGAAATCTGGGATATGCTCAGCCATGAAGATACGGTGCTGTACTGAGGCAGAAATCCAGGCAGGGCTGAGAGGTGGAAGGGTTAAGTGAAAAGGATACACCCCTCTTGATGAAGTCATACCCTGGTACATGCTTGTTCCTCCCCTATTCCTTTGTCCTGCTGCTCTCTCTGCTTACTAGAGATAACTACTCTCCCTCTGCTTCGCTAGAGATAAGAGTACAGTCGACTTTCTCCAATCGGGACTATACTGTAATAAAGTGACCAATCATGAAGAAATGCTGTAATAATCTGATAAGAAGTCTATATAATCTCTCTGAGCCCTCTGGTGGGGGCCCAGAATTTGGAAAAACTATTTTCTCTGGGTCTGTGCACATTAAACTGTTGTTTCCTTCTAAGACTCCTTGGGTGTTTCTTTCTTCACTCATTTATCTGCTACAGTACCATCTTTTCCTTTCATGTTGTAAAATTACTATACATACCTAATGCAAAAGGCAGGTCTCTTGGCCACACATATGACGAATTGCTGCTGTAACCTGAAAATAATAAGAAATGTTTATCTTAGTATCTAGTGGGTCAATATTCAAACACTATCGTTGGCAAGATTTTTTTTTTAAGTGCTGGCCTAAACATTTAAATAAGGTATGTATATTAAGTGCTGCTCTCCAGATATAGGCCGATTCCAATAGGTGCACAGCCGGGCCATTGGGATGCCTAAAACATGGATGGGCACAACTTGTTCCTGATTCTGCGACTGTGGGAACTGTATGTCCCCACGATTCTGGAATCAGGCACTTATACGGTGCGTCATGCACCTGATCCTGTGGAGGGAGACGTCCAGGAGGTTGCCTGTAAGGCCGCACAATGCTTCAGCTGGTGTGCCGGTGCAGTGGCATCCCATTGCCATGGCACTGGCACTTCCAGCCAGGGTTGCAGAATGCCCAGACCGTGAGAAGCACTGGCACACTGCTGCCTGACTCTCAGTGGTGGCCCCTACAGCCTGGATCGGGTGGTGGGTGCCCTTCTGTGGTGGTGCGATGGGTTCGGGAGGTTGTAGGACATGATCGCAGCTGTGACCGGTACTTATTCCCCCATCGGGGAAGAATAAGGTGTGCGCCCATCTCTGCACTGGGGAATGTACAGAGGCCTGACTTGAATGGCCTCTGTATGTCCTGGTGCATTGCTCCGCCCCTGCTCCACCTCCGCTCTTCCCCTCCCGCCCACATCCAGTGCTCCCCGCATAACTGCTCTGGATGTTTGGGGAGCGCTAAGACCAGAATTTCATTCTGGGGCTAAGCACAGGTTGGACATCCAACCCCACTACTCATTGCTCAGAATGACCATCATATTGGAGATATTCAGGATAAGTGCAGCCTGGCAATCTGGTAGCATGGATGCTGGCCATTCCTGGAAAATGAAAACAAAAGTATTGCCACAGCAGTGTCCCCCTTCCCTCCACACAAGCACAACCCTCCTGCCCAATCATACTGCCTGAAGCATCCTCCCTAACATCTGAACCCTCTGAAGAAGACCCCCCCCCCCCCCTAGCATCAGATAGACTCTTTGAGGCAGTACTGAGAGATTACCACTAGGGGTCAGATCTGCCATTTTAAACCTGGGCAATGATAGAGTAGGAGCAAAGGGGGATTGCTCCTACTCCAACCACTAGACACCAGGGAGCACTTCTGCGAGACTGCCCAGGAGACTTGGGGGAGTCAAGGTGTGTGAAGCTTTCTTGGAGTGAGGGAAGAACTACTGGTGGGGGGCTCTTCTTAGGGGAGGGGAGTGAGGGATTGGATTCTTGGGGGGGGGTATGCTCAGGGGAGTCTGATGCTGGGGAGTGGTCCATGCATCATCACATGACACTTCCACTCTTATCTCCCCCTTTGTTGGGGGCCTATGTTCCCTGCCTCGGCAGAAAATGCGGGTGCTCCCATGCTACCTGCCAAGGCAGGAAACATAGGCCCATGTGATTAGTGTCTGCCCAGTGTGATAAATGTAGGGTAGATACTGGGCACAACCCCAACCGATGTAATGGGAGGCGGTATATCAAATGTAAATAAACAATAAACAATAATAAACAAACAATAAACCTTAACCACGGAGGCTTTTGCACTTACTGCATGACAGTTTTTGCACCTGATATGTGGTAAGTGGAAACACTTACTGCAGTTTTATAAACAAGCCCCTTAGTGCGTAAAGTACACACACATGCATGTATCTTATAAAATATGTATGTAAATTGAAACTCTGCTCATGCTCTGCCCAAACTCCTCCCCTGAGCACACTTACTCTACCAGTAGAGTCCTAAGTGCACCCCACATACTTTTATGCATGTAAATCAGCATTTTAAGCATAGAAAAGATTCATGAAATTACCTCAATAACATGCTAACGGCATTTGTGTGTGATAATGCAGCAATGAACTTTAGTAAATCTAACCCAAAGCACAGAACTCACATGAACACTTGTTAACACATTAATGTATATTAGTAAATCTGGTCATGGTGACACACACAGGGAAATTATGAAAACTGTTTTTATTTCACACATTTCTATTTTGACAGTCCAAAAACGTTTGCTCCTGGCATGTTACAAAATAAAATTCAGAAAAGAAAATCAAACACAGGGACTAAGCAATAGAGCAATCAAATAAGAAACCAGTGTAAGACTGAACAAAGAAAACAAGGAACCAGGACAAAACAGAACAAAATGCTAAAAATCAATATGGCTTTAATCAAATTAAGACTAACTTGAACAATATATGAAGCAAATGCATATGTATAGTTAACCTCAGAAACATGCTTTTATATTTTTAGCTGAAGATTGCTGTTGCTCATTTAGCACAATTAACATAACGTCTTCCTTTAATGCATTGGGACCTTGTTTGTACCTCAGAACAACTTGACCACCTGCTTGTTCAATCATTATGAGCTCTTCACTTCCCCAGCTAGCTAGGGGGAATTACAGATGGAAGAAGAAAATACCGCTGGTTAATCCTCTACTGGGGAAGCTGGAGACGGGCTATGCCTGTGGTATCAACTATGTGAAGATAAGTAATTCCTCTTACAGATAAATATGAACAAGTTTTCAGGACATGTGATTACACTCACAGTTCCTGAGGGAATGGAACCAACTCATGTCAAATTCATTAGATATTATTTTCGATGATTTACTGAAGACAGAAGCTGCACATTTGGCTTGGTTCATGGCTAATGTGGTTCCCATAGCAGGTAACAAACTGTCAGCCTGATGTACATAGCAGGAAATGGTTAGGATTCAATAATAAAAGAGAAGTGAAAAAAGCAATGAGGTTTCCATGAACATAAAAGCCTCATTTAGGTGGTAAGTTTAGAAAGTCACATATATCTAGCCACATACACCTGTAAAGGGCCTTTTAGAAAATACCGACCAGTGTAAAAGTGCATGCTTTGGCATGATGTGTATTTTGCCAGTAGACGTGCACATGGGTAAAGTTTGGATGGAACGTGGGTGGGGTATGTAAGTACACATGTAGATAGAAACATAGAAACATGATGACAGAAAAAGACCACAAGGCCCATCTAGTCTGTCCTTCCATAACAACTACAACAGTCCACTTTTTACCTTTAGAGATCCTCTGTGTTGGTCCCATGCTTTTTTGAATTCAGTTACTGTCCTCATCTCTACCATCTCCACTGGGAGACTATTCCACGGATCCACTACTCTTTCCGTAAAGAAATATTTCCGCATATCACTCCTGAATCTATCTCCCTTCACCCTCATCCCATGTCCCCTCAGATCAGATACGGTAATCTACATGCGTACTGAACGATTATAGGCTCAAACATTTACACCAACTCCAGGAACAAGAGCAAATGCAAATGTCCATGCCTGTAACATAGGTGGCTAAGCAAACGCCCGCTTATGGTTTATGGCTTATTGAGTAATTGATATATCGCCCTTAACATAGTTACAGAGCAGCTTACAAATGATAAAATAAAATTATAATAAATTAAAGAAAAAAAACGCCATTGAATTGATAGAATAGCATAAAACAGAAATCAAAGTAAAGCAGGGAGAGTAAAGAGGAGAAAAAGTGACACTGCTAGACCCCGGTCCGGCTCCCAAAAGCGATCTCAAATGAGTATGTCTTCAAACTCGCCACAGTTTCTTATAGTAAGATTTTACATGGAGATCTAAGTGTAGGTTATTGCAGAGAACGGGGGCTCTGAAATAGAATGCTGCCTGTCTGGTGGTTTCTAATCCAACTCGTGATACTGGTTGTATAACAAGTTTATGATCATGGAGGGATCACACCGTACGTCAAGGTATATGAGGCATTATCATAGATTCAAGATACGTCAGGGTGCCAGAATAATATGCCTTGTATATCACAACAGGAAGTTTAAACTAGACATGGAAAATGCAGGTTAACAGTGATGAGAATGTAAAAGAGAGGAGGCATGATTGCATTTATGAGCACAGGAAAGAATCCAAACAGTTGTGCTCTGTATTGATTGAAGCCACTGTACTTCCCAAGAGCGAATACCCACATATACCACAGGACAGTTGTCTAAGCAAGATATGACGAGAGTGTGTACCACAGTATTTTGATCAGTTTCGTCCAGAAGTGTCCATAGTTTACAGAGCGTATAGAGAACTGGGAAGGTGAACCTGACCAATGTAGAGACTTGTTTGTCAAAATAAAAGTTCGGAGTAAATAGTCACACCTAGATATCTCAACGAGGCTGTAAGTGTAATTAGAGAACCTGCCAAACATGGGGAAAAAGTGGTCAGTTGGAAGAATCAGTCAACCAGGTGGCTGTGGTTTTATTTGGGTTTAGTATGAACTGATTAGTTCCAAGCCAGAAAGCTACTCTGTCTAGGCAGGCCTAAAAAATTAGGACTTCTGGGACAGATATATGTTACTAGTAGATATTATCAATGCAATAATAAAATACACTAATTCCAGAATCCTGAATGATGCTGTCAAGTGAGCTAGAAAAAATGCAATATGTGCCTTTTGAGTCAATGCTGGATCCTGGCAACTGAGCAGCTCCTGGCCTTTCTCCGCAGAGTGACTGGAAGTAGATTGCCAGGCCTTTCTTCCAATGAAAACAAGAAACGGAGACCCAATTGGAAGTATATAATTTTTTTGTCTGATGACACTATACAGGTTTCTGCTTTTTTTGTGTTGCAGGGTTCTTTTGTATGCAGGCCTTTCTTCTAAGGCAATGGAGGGTTAATTGACTTGCTCAAGGCCACAAGGAGTGCTAGTAGGAATTGAGCCCTGGTCACTTGGTTACTGAGCCAGTGCTCTAATCATTAGGCTACTCCTCCATTCCAAGTGACCTCACAAACATATTAAAAAGCAGTGGGGCTAGGACTGAGCCCTGCAGAAACCTGCAAGACAGAGCCTGTGGTGAAAATACTGAGGACCCAGTGTTAACTGTAAAGGAGTGATCTCTTAAAAAAAAAAAGTAAACCAGTCAAAATCCTGTACTAACTTAGACAGAAGTAATGTATGATCAACCGAATCAAAAGCTGCTGCCAAATCAAGAGAAACATCCAGAGTTTCACTGTCACTATCTAAAAAAGAACGAATATTGCTTAGTAAGGTGCTATGGGCGGGGCAGAAACCTTGATGGGGATTTAAGAGATTAATATGATCAACGTGATTCTAGAACTGAGAGAGCACAATCTTCTCAGCCAGTGTGGAAAGAAACGGGGGCTTCGAGACAGATGATAATGTGCCGTGATGGATGGATCTAAAGTGGATTTTTTCAGAATAAGTTGGATAAGTGCCTTTTTCCATAGTAAGGGGACATGACCAGTAGATAAACTATTATTAATGATGAAAAGCGCAAATGGAAAAAGGCCGAATGACTGATTTTTGAACCAAGGTGAAGGAATAGGGTCCAAAGAGCAGGTTCTTGTCTGAGTAGCAGTCAAGGTTCTAAAATTAGCCTCCACACTTCAATTTTAGCTTGTGTCCTTGAGGGAACTTGTCTTGATAAAATCATGATAGCTGTCCGTGTAAGCAAGGCTGGCATTAAGTGAACTAGGCAGTCGTTTTGAGGGCAGCCCATTGCCTCTGTTGCTGTCCTCCTCTGGGGCCTGCAGTGGCAGCAGTGACATTAATACACAGTGCTTGCCCAAGCCCTCCAAAGCTGCACTTTGACTAGGAAGTCTGCGTTGGAGGGGCTGAAGTGGCTGGTCAAAGTGCAGTATCGGAGGATTTGGGTAAGTGCTATGTTTTAATGCCATTGCAGGTCCAGGGGAGAGGTGGGTATGGGAGCGGGGGGGGGGCAGCAGGAATGAGGGTTTATCTAGGATGCCTCACATCTTTGCACAGGCCTCGTGTGTGTGTCCTCCCCCTAATAACTTTTGAATTATTCATCCAGTTCTCCTCAGATGTCTGCCACCTTCTTCTCCCGATTATACTTTTCATGTGCTCCAACACGCAGACCACTTAGAATGCCTTCTGCCAGTTCAGTTCTGATGAATCTCAGTGACATTAGAGCATACAATGATGTTGTTGAGCTTTTGGCAATCTGCCCTGTCCCTGTCATTGATTAGTGCCAGCGGTCAACAAGGAAAGTAGGCATCAGGAAATTTCCCACCTCTCCTTGTTTTCTTTTACGGCAAAATGTTTATAATAGTTACCATTTCCTAAATTATATGATTTCTTGACATGCAAACGGCAATAAAAGAATGCTATGTAATAAAAAAGATGTTTAAAAATTCCTGTCTTATGATAGGCACAGGGGATCGTTATCCCAAAAGCTTTTTAATTAGTTAATCTATGCTCTGCTTTATGTACAATTTATGGACTGTGTCTTTCACGTGGAATCTCACCGATAGACTTTCCTGTATAGTTCTCTGGCAGATCCTTGGTATTCCTTCATCTATATCAGCTCGTTGCCAACCTTGGGCTCATTCTAAAACCTATTTATCTGCTCCCAGTTTTAATTCTAATACTTGTTTTAAAATTAATCAGTGCTTCCAAACTGGCTACCTATCAATCCATAAGTGCTGAAAGGAATGTGATTAATGTGATGCAACAAAGCATGGAATAACCGTATCTAGCTTAACAATCAAATAAAGTTAAGAGAGTTACCTTCTCGCTGCAGTACACTGGAGGTGCGTTCATGATGCAGCATGTGCTCGCCAAATCAGCTCGCTCTTTCACTAACTTTGATATCTTAGATGATGTCACTTCGGGCATCCTCTTTCTTAGAGTGTTTCTTAACCTGCATTTGGTTTAAAACAAGATCGTATTTTCAGATGTGAATTCTTGAGCAGCTCATGTTTATCTATTTGAATTTTAATTCACGCTTTTGCACTAGTAGCTAGAGGTGAGTTACATTCAGGTATACGAGCTATTTCTCATCCTCAGACTACTTATAACCTAAGGGGCTAATGCAGGAACATCAGTTTATGCTTAGCGTATAGTTGGTATGACATCTGCACATGGGGCCCAATATTCAGCGCCAGCGGCTAGCGTGATTACAGCAGCTAGCTGCCAGTGCTGAACATCAAATGCAGATATTCAATGCCGGGGTCATATGCGGCTTTGGCATTGAATATCCGGGGTTGCCGCACAGCCGCAGAAGCTAACCGGCAGTGGCGATAATCAGCTGCTGCCTAGTTAGCTCCCACAGGTAAAGATAGGCACAACAAAAGCTGGCCTATCTTTCGCCATGGTTCACTAACCTGGCAGTGGTGAAATATCACCTGTGCCCGCTTAGCCATGGGTGCTGCCTCTGCTCCGCGCCAGAACACCCACGACACGCCCGATGCTACACAATTAGTATTGGGGCATGTATCGGCATTACTTAGGGATAGCCCTGAGCAGTATTTACATGGTTTACAGGTCTGTAAATGGTGTAAATGCCTTTGAATATCGAGCCCATATTTTTTATGTGCTACTGTTGTCTCACAATGCAGAAAGGATATCGGTGCAAACATAATCACTGCGCAGATGCCAATATGGCTGCTAGAGAACAGCCCATGTAAATGCATTCCAGTTAGTATGATCATTAAGCAATTACTGTAGCTTGCCCTGGGAGAAGTAAAGGGTCTGTGCTCTGTGCTGAGGAAGAATTTATGCCTGTGTCTTGAGCCAACAACTCCAGCAGCTTCTCTTGAGCTTTTCTGAAGTGAGTGGAGCCCGAAAGAAACTGCAGGGGAAGCGTGCTGGAACCTGTATTCACATGTGCTGGAATGCTATGTGGCACCTACAGCAATCATTCTGCTCCGAATAATATTGGTGTTCAAGGCTATTTGGAGCAGAGCTTCTGAGCAGAATGATAGCATTCCAGCACATGTGCACAAATATGTCTTTCTGTGCACAGAATCTAGGTGCCGCTAACACAGACATCTGTGCGCATGTGCCTGGCTTACTCTCCTGGCTTAGCACAGACGTTTTGCACACAGTTCGTTTATGTGCTGTTCGTTTGCTTCATGCCAGTGCCAAACATCTGTGCTAAACCTGCATCCGGAAACCCTGCGCCAGAGCTTTAGCGCCAGGCTCTAGTGCAGGATTTCCTCATTGACCCTTAAATTTGTACTTGAGGCAATGGAAGGTTAAGTGACTTGCCCAAGATTACAAGGATCAGCAATGGGATTTGAGCTCTGTTGAAATGTTCAGAGCGTGGGGGGATGTTAAATAGTTTGGATGGGTAATGGGGCATCTGTAGTCACTGAGAACTGAAATAGGGGTTTCCCTACTGATAATCCTACTTGAATATGACATCTGTTAATGCCAACCACTGAATATTGATTACACTTCAGATGCATTTTAGGATCTTGAAAATAGAGGTTGTCTCACATTTTATTTTACAAGCTGTATGACCTGTCATGTCTCCATACCATTGCATAAAGTAGTGCGGTTGGTGTGTTAGTCCATCTTAATGGCTGCTAAAGAAAAAGTATGTTTTAGGACTAGGTTACGAAAGTTAAAACCTTTTTCCTCAGGTCAGGACAGTGAAGTATCTCCATAATGTTGCTCAGCACTATCTCCACTAGCAAATTTTGTCTCTGTCTAGGTAACAGCAGTCCAGATAAGGGAAGCAATTGTCAGAATTCCTGCTTTGGGTATTTTTTTTACTGACTATTCTTGCACCAAAATTCCAAAAGAATGGACACACTTAACCTGTATGTGGGCTTTGTTTTGTTATTTTATGTGGGATATTTGTTTTACTATCTTTTTAAAGTGTGGTTACATCTTGGGTATCTTTGATTTCCTATCCTGTGGGTATATTTTCATTAGTTTATGTGGGATATTTGATTTAACATCTGTGGGTATCTCTGATTTCTCATCTTGTGCGTGTTTTGGAGTTCTGAGATTTTGTGAACCACTTTGCTGTATGTTACAAAAAGCAGTCGATCAAGTTTTCAGTAATCTAAACTAAATTGAATTATTTTCATCTTGAAATTTGTTGCAGGTTCAAAATCCCCATGCACCTTTTTGCACCTGTCTTTTGTACAAGTAGATTTTGCAAGGAAGAGAAGATGTGTAGAGATGAAAATATAATCTATGGGTCTTACTGTAGTTCCCAATGCCATCCAAAGCTCGCCCTCAGGAAGGGCCCCTTTGCATGCAGCTAAATGTATGCATGCTACATAAGCCTGTGCACACTTTCAATCAGATTCAGAGACTTTCAGGCAGGACAATTTATGCTGTAAATTGATATTTACCTCTGTAAATAGTTTAAGCTGTCCTAATTATTTCCTTTCTCATTGAATTTTTCATCCCACATTACCGGAATGGCATACCGTTATTTGGCAAGTGTTCATTTTCTGCTGTATTCTGACTGTGGTCAAGTGATTTTAAGATAGAGTACAGTGAAATTAGTACTGATAAGCTGACAAAAAAATGAAAATATATTTTGTGTCACAAAGGTTAAAATAAAGCAGAAGGAGAAAGCGATGGGGAGAATGTTTCTTAAATACCAATGCACTTTCATTAAAGAAAACCTGAGCTGATATATCCGTAACTTACTTTTTCTTGAATTCTGTGAATGAATATTGGTTGTAATCTTCACATAACTCATTTGCCTCAGCTAGGAATTCGAAGATCTCTGCTCTTAGTTGTGGTTTCTACAGTGAAAAAAGAGAGAAGTGTAATTCAGTTTTCAGCTATACGGTTTGTATGACAGATTAACACTAATGAAAAAAGAAAACAATCTTGGCTGCTGTAGAATTGTCTAGGTTAAGGTCACTGGAGGGCTAAATGCATCATATGCAAATTAATTTTTTGCATTTCTGCTAAAATTAAAAAATAAAAAAGTCAAGACAAATCTCAAACATTATTTCATGGTTAGGAATACTAACGTGGTAGGCCTTACCAAAATTCTTGTTGTAGTGTTACTTCAGGTTCCCATTAGCACCATTTCATCACTAGATTGCTGCAACTCGCATCATTACTGTCCTGGTGTTTCATTGCAGTAGTTTCATGAAACAAAGGATTTTCTCATGTATCTAGTTTGCCTAAGCCTTAATTTGGCCCCACCCATTGCAACAGGTATTATTGGCAGTATAGAATACATCAATGTGAATGAAAACCTCCAAATGTCAAATGACTACAAATAATAGCTAAATCATGAAAGTCATTGAAAGTTTACCATTGAATTCAATCAATAACTTTCAACCACTTGTTATAAACAATTTTTTGTCGGGATCAACCGGCATGAGCAAGAGAGAAGAACACTCTCCCCTCCGTGTCGGAAGAGCCCTTTTATTCAACAAGCATCAAAGCCCATTTCATTAATAGCAGTGTAACAGACACTTATCTTGTGAGCGGGCGATGTTTCTCATCCATAAATAAACACCGGGTTTCAAAGTTACACACAACATGCATGTTTCGGGCTCATCCAGAGCCCTGTATCAAGTGTTCCCCTTTTTTTGTCGAAGTACTCGCCCCTGGAAACGACGCCGAACCCAACAGTTCCTTTTATGTAGCATTGATGGCAGCTGATTGGCTAATGACAACACGTCATAAAGGGAGGAGCTAGAAGCCTAATTATAATGAACTGACCATCTTGGTTAGTGTTTAAGATCCTGATTACAGAAATTTCACACTAAACTCCACCAATCACATTCTAGGTTCAATCCCGTAGGAATCACTGTTTGTTAATGAAAGATCCAACGTTGTTCTCGCCATTGAAGTTTACATTCGCGATCACCGCCCCGAGGGCTAGCAGGAATCCAATCGATAACCCTCCATCGAAGATCGCTAAAAGAATGATTCATCTGAATACAATGTTCCACTATAGGTGCTGAAAGAGTCTTAGTTTTAATTCTAGAGGCATGTTCCTCAAATTGGATTTTCACTGGACGAATCGTCCTGCCAATATATAATAAATCACAGAGGCAAGTGAGCATGTAAACCACGAAAGATGATTGGCAAGTAGAGTGTCCCGTGAAAGTAAAAGATCTACCAGTGGTTGGATGTGACCACTGGATGCCTTCTAAAGTAGTACTGCAATACTTGCAATTTTGACAAGCCCAATGGCCCTGTCTAAAATCCCCTGTAGGGGAAGATACAGGTTGTAACACTGTGTGAACCAATCGATCTCTCAGGTTCTTGCCCCTGGTATATGCCAATCTAAGAGGTTTCTGAAAACAAGGGTGCAATTGCAACACCCTCCAATATATCTTCAAAAGGCTGGTAACGTGTGCTGTGTGATTCATGAAGGGTAACACCCCAGTGATCATATCCGAATTCTCCCTTATGTCAGAAGCAGAACGAGAGTTGGGAATACCCAGTAACCACTCTCTATGAGAAAAACGCGCTCTCACATATGCTCTCCGAACTACTTTTTTGGGATATCCACGGTCCAAAAGACGGGTGCGTAAGGCTCTCGCTTGATGTTTATAATCCTCCAAGGAGGAACAGATCCGGCATAAACATAAAAACTGGCCAAAAGGAAGGCCCCTCCTTAAGGAGAATGGATGATGACTATGAAAACGGAGCAAACTATTCCGTTGACTGGGCTTACGAAATAACGTGGTGACAAATGATCCTTCATGTTTTCGGACCAACACATCAAGAAACTCAATTTGATGGGCACTAACATGGGCAGTAAACTGAATATTGATCTTGATGGTATTAAGCCAATTAATAAAATATGTCAACTGCTCATTTGTCGATGACCCTAACAAGAAAATGTCATCCAAAAATCGAAGCCACAGTCTGACAAATTGAAAATTATCTGCCGGATAGATGAATTGTTCCTCCATGGCCACCAAATATAAAGTAGCAATAGAAGGAGCTACAGTAGCACCCATCGCAATGCTGTGACATTGTTGATAGAATTGCCCCTGAAAGGTGAAATAATTTCTAGTTAGCACCAGCCTAGTGATGTCCAACAAAAATGACTTAGGAATTATAGCCGGGGCAGTAGTAAACGCTGATTCCAAAAGAGTTAAAGCCTCTTCTTGGTGGATGTTAGTATACAGTGCTGTCACATCTAGAGTTACCAGTAGCATGTTGTCCAATGATTCCGTGAATTCAGATAGAATATTTAAAAAATGTGAGGTATCTCTCAGATGAGACTTCACACATCGGGCTTCCTGTTTTAAAAACACATCACTGAATTGAGACAGGGGTTCAAGAAGTGAGCCTCTACAGGACACTATAGGATATCCCGGGGGGGGGGGGGGGCCAAGAAGGATTTGTGTACTTTGGGAACAGTATAAATGGCCGGTATCATAGGATGTTGTTGCACCAAAAATGTAGCCTCTTGAGTAGTGATCCAACCCCTAAATCGTGCTTCTTTCACCAAGGACTGAATAACAATCTGTAACTGTGGTGTGGGATCACCCGGTAGGGGTTTATAATATTTCAAATTTTTCAATTGAGATAACAAACATTCTTGGTATGCGGCCAAAGATTGTACCACTACCGCTCCCCCCTTATCGGCTCCCCGTATGACAAGATTAGTGTTGGTAGCCAACTGTTTAATGGCAGAACGCTGCTCATTAGAACGGTTGGAATGACGTCGTGTAAAAAGCTTCTCACTGGATGTTAGTTCCCGTAAAACCAGAGTTTGGTAAGTCAAAATGGCTGGATCAGTCACCCCCGGAGGAACCCAACGTGACCGAGGGTGTAAAATAGAGCCATCCATAGTATCAGTCTTGTCTGCAAAAAATTGTGTCACCCGTAGCTTACGAAAAAACTGAAATAACGCAACTCGCATGTCAAAGGGGTCATAAGGGACCGTCAGGATAAACGAAAGACCCAGGTCTAACACCTCCAACTGTGTAGGTGTCAATAACAGTCCTGAGATGTTGATGACTGTTGTTGTTGATGTCACCTCTGTCTGGTAATGGGGGGTTCCCAATGGTCGTCTGTGTAGGGCCGACGGGAACGAACCCCCTGCGTCGGCCCGTACGAAAACCCTCTGATGTTCCGGCTGTCACTGGGGGCTTAGATCTCTCACGTGAAGTGTCACTAGAATCCGTATCTTCAGACGAACGGTCAAATGTGTCAGCCTTTTCATAATCCAATGATAAACTTTGTCCGAATCATAGTCGGTTTTATCTCTCTGAAATTTATTGGATTTAAATGCTCTCAAATAATCAAAGAAACCTTGAAGCTGATGCTCCATGTCTTCCATTTTGCTGGAAAATAAATCTTCTCCTAAAGAATCTCGAAGGGAAGACTTCAACTCATCAATCTCCGTGGAAATGACCGATTCTTCCAACGTAGTACGATCAATAATGAGCGCAATTAGATCAAAACTGCATTTGTTCAATATGCAGTTCCATTTATTTATTTTATTTATTTATTTATTTATTTACGGTCTCTTCTATACCGCACTATTCAGCATCAGCGCGGTTTACATGGAACAAAAATGCTCAGTACAGATAACATGTATGAGTTTACAGATAACATGTATGAGTTTACAGATAACAGAGTAAGAAACTTGGATAACAGGGGTAACTATTTAGACACAAAATCCCCATCTGATAAGAACAGTTTAGGGGCCCGCGGCATCCGGAGACCCCGAGGGATAATCCGAGTTTTCAAATATTGAAGCATAGCGGCCCCATGAAGCTGAGCCCGGATGACCCTTTTTTGGAGGAACTTTAACTTAGAAATAGTAGGCTGGTGTTGGTTCGGTTCAGTGGTAGCTGAATCAAACAACGATTTCCGTTGTTGTAACTTATCCAAATATTCTTCCGTAAATGCAAAAGTATCAGCTGCCATAATGCACTAGGAGGTCAATGTGACAATCAATGTGAATGAAAACCTCCAAATGTCAAATGACTACAAATAATAGCTAAATCATGAAAGTCATTGAAAGTTTACCATTGAATTCAATCAAATAACTTTCAACCACTTGTTATAAACAATTTTTTGTCGGGATCAACCGGCATGAGCGAGAGAGAAGAAAACTCTTCCCTCCGCGTTGGGAGAGCCCTTTTATTCAACAAGCATCAAAGCCCATTTCATTAATAGTAGTGTAACAGACACTTATCTTGTGAGCGGGCGATGTTCCTCATCCATAAATAAACACCGGGTTTCAAAGTTACACACAACATGCATGTTTCGGGCTCATCCGGAGCCCTATATAGAATACATGACAACCAATAAAGAAATTGTACAGTTCAGTCAGTTTGAATCACTAAAAGGCAGCTCATCAGATTGCAGTAGCACTGTAGCAATATATACGAGCTACTGTACATCACACTATAATAGAGTTTGCAAATATTCCCCAGCATGTGACTTCATGCCTACATATAATTCCAGATAAGAAAAAAGAACATAAGATATGCCATAGTGAATCAGACCAAAGGTCCGTCAAGCCCAGTATTCTGTTTCCAACAGTGGCCAATCTAGGTAACAATTACCTATCAGACTCCCAAAAAGTAGGCAGATTCCATGCTGCATACCCCAGAGGTAAGCAGTGAATTTCCTCCAGTAAACTTTAATAATAGTTTCTGGACTTTTCTCCAGGAACTCATCGAAATCTCTTTTAAACCCAGCTACACTAACAGCTTTTACTCCATCCTCCAGTAACAAATTCCAGAGTTTGATTATGCGTCTATCGAAAAAGTATTTTCTCCAATTAGTCTTGAATGTGTTACTTTGTAGCTTCAATAGGTGTCCCTTAGTTTTTCTACTTTTTGAAGGTGCAAACAACCAATCTGTATTTATCCGTTCCACTCCACTCCAGTCATATCATATCTCCCCTCAGCCTCTGTTTTCCAAGCTGAAGATCCCTAACTTTCTAAGCCTTGTAGCAATATCCTTCCATCCCCTTTATCATTTTGGTTGCTCTTCTCTGTCCCTTTTCCAATTCCGCAATATATTTCTAAGATATGTGACTTTATTTTTATGTGGCTTGCCAAATTTAGTAGCAAATCAGAGAAAGAGTAAATAATATACTTTCTAGTTATTGAAATTGTTTGCTTTTGGTTCATATATTTCTCTGCACATCTGTCCCGATGGAAACATGTAATGATGAAATCTATTTTCATATTTACCAAAATAAAGAAAAATAAAAAGAACCTCATTACCTTGCTTTCCAGACAGAAGTAAGAGTCAGTGGCAGCGCAGCAGTCATTCACAATCTGAAGAGCAGCTTCATGCACCTTATCCACAAACACTTCCGGAAGCTTTGTGTTCCTCCGAGCAATCTCATATGAATATCTAAGGAATACAGATAAAAAAACAAAACATTGCATTTTCTTCCTTTTTCCAGTCTCTTTCTATCTCTTTTTGTTTCTGTTTATCTTTTTTCTATCTCTTTGCTCTGTTGTCTTTCTTTTTTTTTTAGCTTGCATACTGTAGCAGTTCTGGGAACCACAGTTTCAAAGGGACATTGACAAGATGGAGGCTATTCAAAAGAAAGCTTTCAGAATGGTGCATGGTCTGTACTATAAACCATAACAAAGAGCCTGAGGGAGCTAAAGATGTAGTCCCTGGAGAAAAGAAGGGGAAGAAGAGATATGATAACAACCTTAAAATGTCTAGCCGGCTTCAACATAGTCAAACAAAATATCCACTCTTCAGTGATACAAACATAAATCCAAACGAAAGAATCACCAAACAATACCCCCCAAAAATTTATCTATAATAAAGAATTTTTTTGTCGGACATCACTGCAGCAAAGCATAGAATTAAACCAATGCTCCCAAGCGGCTCAATCCATTTTATTAACCAAGAAGATATCCTAAATTGTTATAAAAGACAGCTCAGTCCAATGAAATTTCCTTGAAGTCCTTGCACGACGTGCACGTTTCGGGAAGATATTCCCTGTATCAAGTGCTCTTCAGTCCACAATTCCAACAACCATCAAAAGACGCCGGAGCCAAAACCAGCTGATTCTTGAAGGGTACAGGAAGCTCAAACAATGGCTCACAGGCTTGTCAGTCCATACCAAATCCACCAATGAAAGCAAAACAGGGCCACCCCACTAATCAGGGAGGGCCCTGTGTCACAGAGGTTGATATCACATTACTGTGTGCCACTCGATGTCCTTATTTAAACCAGAAGGCATTACTGTTCTGAGATTAAAAATCCACTGCTGCTCCCGTCGTTGAAGTTTTGCAGTGCGATCACCACCCCTAGGATCCAAAGGGATATGATCTATCACAGTCCATTGAAGACAATCAAAAGAGTGTTGAAATGCAATGCAGTGTTCCACAATAGGGGCCGAGACAACTTCATGCCGAAGCCGGGAGGCATGCTCAGCCAGCCGTGTCTTGACTGACCGGATCGTTCTACCGACATAAAGCAGAGGGCAAGGGCAGATAAGAACATAGACAACATAAGTTGAAGAACAATCTGTCTGCCAGCGACGCAGAATCGGTAGTTGTCTCGGCCCCTATTGTGGAACACTGCATTGCATTTCAACACTCTTTGAAGAGATAGCCTACTACCAAATAATCACTACCCACACCCACACCAAAGGTAACATACTGGATCTAGTTTTCTTACCTGACCATTTATTTCATGCCTATGATCAAAAATCACTAGTAGTACAACCTACACCATGGTCAGACCATCATCTAAAAAAATTCCATCTACCATATCATGACAACCCACAATCTAAAATCACACATACACCCAGAACTAGAAGATTCAAGAAATTCAACAAAGATGAATTTCTGAATCAAGCCCTACTACACCTAAATCAAACACCTACAAATCTTGATGAAGCAGTGACCTTGTGGAATAAAACACTGTCAGAGGTGTCAATACTACAAACACTCCACACCCACCCCACAAGAAGACAAAATGCACCGTGGTACCTGCCCAACATTAAACAGCTTAGAACAGACCTCCGAAAAACTGAACGCAAATGGCATTGCTCAAAATCTAATATTCATCAATCTCAATACCTATACACTCTCAAACTCTATAGGGAAGCCATTAACTCCACTAAAAAAGACCATTACTCCACACTACTATCTAAATCATTAAACCACCAAGAGATTTATTTGAGATAGTGAAATCCCTAACTGCAAACACAGCCAACAAAGAATCTACCGACCTTGTAATAACACCCCAGACTCTAGCCAATTACTACAAGGAAAAACTAAAACAGACACCAACCACAACCCAAGAGATATCAGATTACAATGCACAGAACAACTCTTGGTCATACTTCTATCCTACAACTAAAGACACTATTAAAAACATCATCTCCAAACTAAATATTACCACATCCTACCTCGATCCCTCTCCGGTAAACTGGATAAAAGAAACAAAATCAGAACTCTCATCTTTTATCCTACTCATCATCAATCTCTCTTTACAGAATGTTCAATTACCAACCTCACTTAAACATGCACTCATCCGCCCAATCTTAAAAAACAAAACCTTAGACAAAACCTCACCAACATCATACAGACCCATCTCAAGCCTCCCCTCCATGACCAAATTTATAGAAAAAGTAGTCCTAATCCAACTTTAGGATCACATAGAGTTATTTGCACCACTAGATGAACATCAATATAGTTTTAGGTCTTTCCACGGAGTCGAGACCCTACTAACAGTACTATTTGACAGACTCTCACGCGGCATCGACGACACAAAACAGGTCTTTCTCTTATTATTCCTGGACATTACTGCTACCATTTGACAGCATAAGCCATCAGTGTCAGCAATGTACAGCATAGGCAGGGAGCCCAAGAAAGGTGATAGTAGTGCTCCATTTGCAGCAACAGCATAGTGCCCAGATATGAAAGGCCACTATGGTGATGGCGCAAATGGGGCATGGGCGCTGCAGGCGAGACATGCAGTGGGGGCTACTGGGGCATGGGGTGAACTAGGCGGTTGCCTAGGTGGCACATAGGAACACAGAAAATGGACACCAGCAAGACAGCAACAGACCAGGGTCAAACATGCCCATGAGTCTGTGTCCCACAGTGTCCCATCCATGGGACATTACCCAGCAGAAACCCCAAGGGGCACATAACATTGACAGGAAGTGCCGGGGGAAGCGTGGACAGCTATATAGGCACCCCTACCCCAGAACCCACACCTTAGGCAGCCGCCTACCTGCCCCCTGGATGGCCTAGGACTGCACACCACCGGCACCGACAGCATATGGTCATGGCGGCATGGCAGGGGGGGTGTTTGTGCTGGTGGGAGTAGTGGCATCCACCTGCAGTGGACCTAGTCCATGCCCTGTACCAGTACGTGGTGTGCAGTGCAACAGAAGAGGTCTGGCTGGGGAACGTAAGGGTAGCCCCAGGGACCACTATGCTGCTGTGGCAACAGTGTGGTGCAATACACTCAGGCAGTATGTCCAAGAGCAAAAGGTTCAAATCCCATCTGTGGAACCTGCAGAGAATCACCCCATAGTTTTATCCCACAGTGCAGCCACAACAACAAGAACATAAGAACATAAGATATGCCATACTGGGTCAGACCAAGGTCCATCAAGCCCAGTATTCTGTTTCCAACAGTGGCCAATCTAGGTCATACGTACCTAGCAGTTTCCCCAAGGGACACAGGTTCTACAATGCTTGTATTGGTTCAAGCATTGATATCCTGGGTCCCTTCTTAATAATGGTTTATGGACCTTTCCTCCAGGAACTTGTCCAAACCTTTTTTAAACCCAACTACACTAACAGCCTTTACTACATCCTCCGGTAACAAATTCCAGAGTTTGATTACACGTTGAGTGAAAAAATATTTTCTTTTATTAGTCTTAAATAGTTTACCCTGTAGCTTCATTGCATGTCCCCTAGTCTTTCTATATTCTGATAAGGTAAACAATCGATCTACGTTTACCCGTTCCACTCCGTTCATTAATTTATAGACTTCTATCATATCTCCCTCAGCAGCCGTCTCTTTTCCAGGTTAAAGAGCCCCAACCTTTTTAGCCTTTCTTCATAGGAGTATCCTTCCATCCCCTTTACCATTTTGGTGGCTCTTCTCTGAACCTTTTCTAAAATTGCTATATCCTTTTTAAGATACAGCGACCAGAATTGCACACAATATTCAAGGTGCGGTCTCACCATGGAACGATATAGAGGCATTATAATATCTTTTGTTTTATTTTCCATTCCTTTCCTTATCATACCTAGCATTCTATTTGCTCTCTTGGCTGCTGCTGCACACTGGGCCGAGGGTTTTAACATGGTATCCACAATGACACCACAATGACGCCTAAATCAACAACATGTGCAAACCCCAACGCAGCGGTGCACAGGGGTACAAACACCCACTCACACGGGCTCCACTATCCACAGCCTCATGGAGTGTTTAGGCTGTTGGCCCCAGCATGGAGCTGCAGTTATCACCAGAGCACTACTACTACCCCCTGCACAGTTTAGCAATGTCGGCACTGTGCTCAGGACTAGTGTGGTGGGCAGGGTTGTCAACCACCTCTATCTCTGCACAATGCTGAGATAGGTGTGGGAGTGTGCATATGTCTATCCATTGTTTTGTGTCTGCCAACACCTCACTGAGCCCACATTGCTCACACTGTTTCCAGCGTTAGCCTGCAAATGTGCATAATGAGGAGCAAGGTATTGTGGGTATGGCCCAGACAGGGTAGATTGGCCAGGATGCATCTGCACAGGGTGGAGGGCAATGGCTGGGACACTGTAGTGCTCAACCACCACCTGCATTGGTCACAGCATGTCACGCTGGTAGGTCACTCTCACTCTGACCGAGCAGTGGCCATGGCATGTCCATGTTCCCACTTAGTGCCAGACATTATTTGTCTCTAGTGATACCTGTGTGTTCCTGGTTCTGGGGCCCAATCATGGAGATACCTGCTTGGTGTTTGTGCTGTGCATCCCACCTCTGGGTGCACAGGGTCCCCCCATGAGCATGCACTATGAACTGTCTAGTGGGCTGTCTGCAGTTAGTCTGTGCATGGCTGTCTGCAGTTAGTCTGTGCTGGCGGATGGCAGACCATGGCATGGAGCCTTCCCCTGCCCACCCCAAGCATCACTGCTGGTCGGCCATGCTCACATGTATGGCTCTGGCCCATCAGCCCTGGAGGGCTGTCATCGGCCAGCAAGACTGTGGTTGCTGGTATTATAGCCATTCCGCAGGGTGCAGGCACCTGTCCCACCACACCCTCATCTACAATAATGGTGATTGTGGGCCCCTTGGGGTATATAGTGCATACCACTTAGACCCATAGAGGCAGTGCTACCTAAACCTCATGTGAGTCTAGCCCCCGCCCCACCGCTGCCCTGATAACAGGTACCCATGGCAGCCAGACCTTGACACTGCGTACACACTAATCTGAGTGGTGTCCGGTCCCACAGGGCCATTTGTGACTGCAGAACCCAGACGGTAACAGAAGTACTTTCGGTTGCACTGGTGGGAGCACCTGTCACACACTGGTAGTGATGGGGATGTGCAGTAGGACCTATCTCTAGCACCACATGTACTGTGTACCTAGTGCTGGGCGTCCATCCTATCCCTCAGGGTGAACACAGAACCTGCACAATGGCATGGTCTGTAGCTACTCTGTGCCAGTAACACGCACTGTCAGTCTGTCTTACCACGCTGCAGTACCGGTGAGGTGCAGACCTCATTTGGTGGTCAGCTGTAGGCCGCTGTTCTGCATGTGCAATGTATCATGGGTGCTGGTGGGGTTACCCTATCCTGGCACACAGAGAAGACGGTTTGTGCGGTGACCTGCAGTCTGTCTGTATCCAGCCAGTGCTGTGCAACAAGCCATAGAGGTATAGCCTACTGGTTAGTACACTGCCGTTCTAGGCCAGAGCTACTCACATCCAGTCCTGGAGGTCCGCAACCCTGCAGGTTTTCGGGATATCCCTAATGAATCTGCATGAGCTATATATGCATTAGAGATATCCTGCCAACCTGACTGGTTTGTCGCCCTCCAGGCCTGGATTTGGAGACCCCTGCCTTACACCTCTGTCATTTATGATTGTGAGTGGGCAAGGTGCAGATGTCCAAGACATCAAAAAGTTTAGATAGAATTTGTCACATTCCTCCTCGTTTCTCACCACCACCAAAATATTGTCTATTAGACAACTTTATGGTGGTGAGAATTGAGGAGGAATGTGACACATTCTATCTACCCTTTTGATGTCTACAACATCTGTACTTTGTACTCACAATCTTAACTGACAGAGGTGTAAGGCAGGGGTATCCAAATCCAGGCCTGGAGGGCGACAAACCAGTCAGGTTGGCAGGATATCTCATGCAGATTCATTAGGGATATCCCGAAAACCTGCAGGGTTGCGGACCTCCAGAACTGGATTTGAGTAGCTCTGTTCTAGGCAGTGGTCATGGGGTTCGATTCCTCGTTGTTCCTTCCTGTCCATGTCTGATGTTTTGAATGCCTGTGACAGTCATATCTTTGCAGATCCGTGCTGCCAGCCCATAATACCCTCACCACAGTTGCCATCACTCCCTATACGGTGTTATAAGGCACCTTACTAGGCACAGTACAAGGCACGTTACAAGGCACGTGCCTTGTACTGTGCCTACTAAGGTGCCTTATGACGTGTCTTGTATTGTGCCTTATGACGTGCCTTGTAACGTGCCTTATAACGCACGTTAGCCTAAGGCGCCTTGTAACGCACATTAACTGACACAGCTTGCCATAATTATGCACCACCCATTCCCTTATATGGGAATCTGGGGAACGTTGCCGCAGTTTAGTAAACATACCCCTAAGAGGAGATTTGTCTGTTCTGTAATATAGTTCTGCTTTTCTGTTCATGCCAATTGTTATTGCTGTTATTTTTTCAGTGACCCTTGGTTCAGAACACAATTTTTGGCCTGGTCTACTTTATTTGAGAAGGGTATGTGTGAGTGTCTAGTGCCAAGGGCCTCCTGGTTACTGCCAGTCCCCACCAAGTGAACCCTGAAACTTTTAAATCCAGGAGCTGAGAGAAAGACTGGGTAAAAGCTCCTAGGATTTGTGTGCTCCCTAGTCTACTATTGTGCTGTTGCATAATAATATAGTACATGCTATTGTGCAATAGTATGCGCTATTGGAAAAAACAAAACAATATGAAAAAAACCCCAAAAATCAAAACAAAATGATACAATGTTAATGTTTTTGGCTTGCTTATCCCTACCAAGAAGTTAGTGAGGTAACAGTCTGGACCACACAGTAAGGGGATTACAAAGCTTTGAGCTTTTCCAAATTGTGCTGATGAAAAAAATAAAAAGCATTTAAAAAATATGTTCAGGATCCATTTCAATCAGTGAACGGTAGTGCAGTTCCAGAAAGAAAACTTGTAAAAAATCAGGTCAAATACATTACAAATCAAAGGATTTAAACATTTTTTTAAACTCCTTGAGCAACAGGGTAAAGAAGATGAAGCCTTTTTCATGGAGGACCTATGGAGCTGTTGAATGACTTCTAGCCATCCTGTTGGGTAGAACCAAGAGAAAAGCGAACAAACGCTGAGCTCAACTCGTACTCACTTGCTCTGTATTTCTGGATATTTGTCTTTGTTACAGAGATGCTCATTGTTTGGGCTTTGAGGTGGCGGCAGATTCAGAGGCTCTGCGGGTGTCATGGAGTGAAGGCAAAACAAGGTTTCTCCAAGAGATCTTCTGCAGCAATCGGCAACTCTTTCGCTTTTGGACGATAACTTGTTGCAGATGTGTTGTGTGTATGCTGATATCTGTGAAGAACATGCGTCTACTGTTAATATGGGATATTTACCATGCTGTCTAGTTGTGTTACTGTACTCCACCAGCTCCCTCTGGAATCTATTTAACAAAATGTGAAAATGCATTAATGTGTGTTAAAGTTTGCAGTTAATAAATAGGCCCATTAATCTGACTGGGACTTTTTTTTTACTAACAACACACATTAATGCATGTTATCACATTCTGGTAACTAGGACCTCTGTGTATTTCATGATTACCATATCCAGTAATGCTAAGTGCAAGCTTTTTGCTAGTAAAGACATTCAGAACAATAAAAAGGTTAAAAGTATCAGAACTTCTTAGCAATTCCAGATGGTTCATCTTTTTAACATATTCATTAATAACCTGGAAAATGGAATAACAAGTGATGTGATCAAATTTGCCGATGACACAAAATTATTCAAAGTTTTAAAATACAAGAAGATTGTGAAAACTTGCAAGAGGACCTTGGTTAATTTGGAGATTTAGGATCAAAATGGCATTTTAAGGGAAATTTAATGTGGCAAGTGCAAAGTTACGCAGTTAGGGAAGAACAACCCGAACTATAGGTACACAGTGCAAAGTTCCATTGGCGGTGTGGAATCACCAGAGGTTTAGCAGTACACTGGAGCAGTGAGCAGACTGGCTATATAGAAAAGGAGTACTAGTAAGTAAGCAACAAGACAGAATGAATTTCATTGGTTTAGTGGTGTTACTAAAATCAGGCTTTAAGAGCAAATTTGCAATAAAGCTATCAAGATCCATACAGAAATTATTTGAATAATGCAGCATAAGCCAGCTGTTGCGAAATTGAGCCTCATCAAAATGTTGTATGGAGGAGTAGCTTAGTGATTAGAGCAGTGGGGCTAGAAACCAGGGAAGTCAGGCTTCCAAAACCGCCTTCTTCCACTAATGATTCTTGTGGCCTTGGGCAAGTCACATAACCTCAGATACAAACTTATGGACCAATATTTAGTAAGCAGTCAGCACCAGCCACAATGGCTAAATAAAAAACAGATATTCAACACCTGTATCCAGAAAGGGGTCAGTGCTGAATATCCAGGTACCACTACCATATTGAATTTTAGCTTTTTGTCATGTAAGTGCCTGTTTTTAGTGTTATATACAGTAGATGTCTATGTGTCTTTATAAAATGCTAGCACAATTCCAGCAGAAATAGCACCTAAATTGTGGGTATTTATATCTGCTCAGGAGCAGGTGTAACTGTTAGCGTGTAAAGTACATATGTATGTTGTGGTGTAGAAGGTCCCTCAGATCCCTTAGAGAGTGATAAAACGCAGGATTTAGCTTCAGTTAATGAAATAAAACAAATGCACATGGCTCCTGGTTTCCAGGGAAACCACGAACAGAGCAGATCAGAGGAGAGGAAAACACGCCCCTGCTGCAGTTCAGCTCATCGGTCACGAGTTGAGGCAGAACACCTGCTGGAGGGAGGGGTCAGATTAAACCCAGGAAGCCAGAGATATAAGGGAAGCTCATTAGGAAGGAAGTTAGCACAGCCAGGGGCGGCCCAAGGGGGGTGCGGGGCCATGTGCGGAGACTCGGTGCGGGGCCTCATTTGCATAATGGGCCTCATTTGCATAAATATTTGCATAATGTTACCATACACGAACTTTTAGTAAACATGCCTCTTAATGAGTGTATGAATAAAGAAAGACTAAAAGACTTCTACATTACTATAATCCAATACCAACCGCCAGGCACATTAGGAACTACTACAAACACTGCCCATTTAGAACCCATAGCAAACCCGCCGTATCCTAACAGCACTACCAGGACTCATAAAACACCATACCCTAACTATCAAAAGGAAACGCTGCAAATATTAAACCAATACATTTCAGAGAACAACAATACATGACCTATTGGGGAAAGAGAACAAGTGGCAATGTCAAATAGGAATTACATAAACAGAATACCTCAGCTCAGTTACACATGCAGAACATAGACCATCACCAAACAAGGAATCACAATTTAGAAACAGGAAGACAATAATTAAACTGGGAATCCCAAAAGCCAAACTTGGAATGTACAACACTGTAGAAATAAAACTATACATTAATTTGCTCTTGTACTAAACAAAGCGCAGACGTTAATGATGCACATTTCCCAGAGCTGACATATTCCAATTAATAAATTCAAAATAAAGAGATATTTTTCTACCTTTTGTGCATTTTTTTTCAGCTGCAATTGCTCCAGCCACTTTCTTCTGGTTTCTTCGTGTCTTCCGCTAATTCTTCATCGTCTGCTGTCCATTTGTCTTTTCTTCTCTCTTCTAGTTTTTTCCATTCTCTCTCTACATCTGCTTTAACATACTAATCTTTCTCCTTTTTGCTCTTTCCTCATTCCTATTTCATCCACTCAAATTTTACCCCTCCATCCTCAATCCCCACTTACTCTCCCAATATCCGGACAATTGTAGATTTGTCTTCCCTCCCACACAAAATATTTTTTCCCTCTCCATTTCACTCTCCCAGCTCCATCCCATTCTAATCCTCCCCCAACATCAGCTCCATTCTAGTTCCAGTCCCACCCAGCATCCGCTCCCTTCTAGTCCCCGCATCAGCCCATTTCCAGTCCTAGCCCCCCATAAGCCCATTTCCAGTCCTAGCTCCCCCATCTATTTGCAGTCCCATCCAAGTCCCTCCATCAGCTCATTTCCAATCCCAGCCCCCCATGAGCCCATTTCTAGTCCTTTCCTAGCCCCACCATCAGCCCATGTCAAATCCTAGCTCCCCTCCACTCAGCCCATTTCCAATCCAAGCCCCCCATGAGCCTACTTCCAGTTCTAGCCCCTTCATGAGTCCATTTCAATCCAAACCCCCACCACAGCCCATTTCCAATCTTAGCACCCCCCAACAGCCAATTTCCAGTCCTATTCTAGCCCATCAGCCCATTTCCTGTCCTAGCCCCCCCCTCACCCATTTCCAGTCCTAGCTCCCTCCCCCTCACAACCCATTTCCATTCCAAGCCCCCGTCCCCATCAGCTATTTGCAGTTCAAGCCCTCCTTCCACTCAGCCCATTTCCAGTCCTAGCCTCCTCATAGCCCATTACTAGTCCTAACCCCCCATCAGCCCATTACGTCCTAACCCCCCATCACCCTATTTCCAGTCCTAGCCCCCCCATCAGCCTATTTCCAGTCTTAGCCCCCCTCCCATAGCCAATTACCAGTCCTACCCCCCCATCAGCCCATTTCCAGTCTTAGCCCCCCATAGCCCATTACCAGTCCTAACCCCCCCATCACCCTATTTCCAGTCCTAGCCCCCCCATCAGCCTATTTCCAGTCTTAGCCCCCCCCCATAGCCAATTACCAGTCCTACCCCCCCCATCAGCCCACTTCCAGTCTTAGCCCCCCCATAGCCCATTACCAGTCCTAACCCCCCCATCAGCCCATTTCCAGTCCTACCCTCCCACTTCCAGCCTTAGCCCCCTCCCCATATTCATTTACCTGTCCTAACCCCCCCCCATCAGCCCAGTTCCAGTCCTACCCCCCCACTTACAGCCTTAGACCCCTCCCCCTAGCCCATTACCAGTCCAAACCCCCCCCATCAGCCCACTTAGCCCCCCCATAGCCCATTACCAGTCCTAACCCCCCCATCAGCCCACTTAGCCCCCCCCATCGCCCATTACCAGTCCTAACCCCCCCCCATCAGCCCACTTCCAGTCTTAGCCTCCCCCCCCCATGGCCCATTACCAGTCCTAACCACCCCACCCCCCTGGCCCATTACCAGTCCTCACCACCCCCCCCCATCAGCCCACTTCCAGTTTAGCCTCCCCCTCCCATCAGCCTACTTCCAGTTTAGCCTCCCCCCTCCCATAGCCATTACCAGTCCTAACCACCCCCCCCCTATCATTCCAAATTAAAAAAAAAAAAAAAACCCAAACCGGCTGCGTCTGCCGCGGCAGCGTCAAGAGCTCTGCCGCGGCAGCATCAAGAGCTCTGCCGCGGGGCCCCCCCCTGCCCGGCAGAGCCTCCGTGCATCTTCAGCTCTTCACGTCCAAACCGCGGGCTTCTTTCAGAGCCGCGAGAGTTTCTTTTCTCGCGGCTCTGTTAATCCCGCCGAGGGTGATGGGAAATCCCATCAGCCCCGCGGGATTAAGAGAGCCGCGAGAAAAGAAACTCTCGCGGCTCTGAAAGAAGCCCGCGTTTTGGACGTGAAGAGCTGAAGATGCACGGAGGCTCTGCCGGGCAGGGGGGGGCCCCGCGGCAGAGCTCTTGATGCTGCCGCGGCAGAGCTCTTGAAGCTGCCGCGGCAGAAGCAGCCGGTTTTTTTTTTTTTTAACTTGGGATGCTTAAGAATGTTTTTTGCGCGGGGCCCCCTGAAACGCGGGGCCCTGTGCAAAAAACATTCTTGCTCAATGGACGGGCCGGCCCTGAGCACAGCCGGAAGCACAGCCAAGAGAGCAGTCACGAGAAGCAGAGGATTGGCTTGCGAGTGAGGATTCAGAGGAACTAATGGTAACAGAAGATTCTCTGACCTTTGACTCAGAAAGAGAAATCAGCAAAAGAAACGAGCAGAGAACCAGTGCAAAGGAGCCTGGTACAAGCAGCCCAGGTTTGGTGCCGTATATAAAAGGCAGCCAGAAGGGAAATGTACCAAGAAGGCAGACTTGTGTGCGCGTAGAAACTCCAAGGCTTGTATCTGTAGCTGATCCTGGAGGGAAGAAGGAATCTCCCAAAAGAAATCCAAAAGGTAGGCTGAGTGACTGGTATAGAAGCAAAGCTGTTTTTAAGAAGTACTCTGATATTAGCCCAGAAGGGTGGGGCTTTACGTGTGCTGAATACTGTGGCCATTCCAACCTTGTGTAGCAGAAGGCTGCAGGGAAAAGTCTCATGCTGAAGGAATAGGTGTGTGCTTGGAAACACCCTGTAGTCACTTGCAGACATTTCCAGCTGAGAACCAATATGAACCAATGGAAACGGAACCGTCTTTAGAATACCTGCCTGTTGAGTCAATGGACTGTACAATATCTGTGTCTGATAAGATAAAACCTGTGTGATAAGATTAAGCTGTGCAGAGAGAGCTGCAGGTAGCAGCTAGAAGAAAAAGCACCAAAGGTTTTTGGAACAGAGAATTGCTCTTTAAGTTGGATTACTGTGATGCTGATATAGGAAGCTGTTTATGTTCCATTCGTATATTATTTCCTGCCAGAAGATACATGGCCAACTGTTCTTTATTTTCTATATGTAAAAGCCGTTTGGAAGGGGAATTAAAATCCTGTTATTTGCCTGAAACACTCGAGCTCCACTACTCTCTTTATTTCGGTTGGTGAAAACTACAACTCCCAGGAGGCAGTGCTTTCCCCAAGCACTAGTTTACTGTCTGAATAAGAGATCAGGCCGCTTAACTCTTCAAGCTCAAGCTGTGGGGTAATAGCGACATTACAGGTTGGTGTAGTTTTGCGGATTTTTGGATGGATTACAAAGGACATTTGTAAAAAGGAAAAGACATCACTACCAGGGCAAGGAAAAACTGCTGAGCAGAGGGATCCAGAATTGCCTGACAACCGGTCAGTGGGATTGGAGGCTACTTTCTCAGTGCTGGACTCTGCACTGTGCCGAGGTAACGGTAGCTGGGCACAGGTGTGGGAGGATAATTAAGGAGAAAGGGAGCAATTGATCTGCCACAGCAGAAAGCCATTGAAAAAAAAAAAAAAAGGAAAACGTTTTTTTTTTTTGTTGGACCGCACTTGGTGTGTTTGTGTCTCTTATTTTCTTGAAGGGAAAAGCTAATTCCATGATGGACCCACAAGAGTTGCTCCGGTGGATGTCAAGCCAGTGGGATAAACAACTAGAGCTGACACGCCACACCCAGGAACAGACTGTAGCTGCCATCTGTTCGCAGCAGAAACCTCTTATGGAGTTAATGGAGGCACTTCTCAAGAAGCAAAGAGAGCCGGAACCACCTGTACCCTCATTTAATTAGGGGGTAGGACTGCCACATGGTAGCGCTATGATGCTGGGACAGTTTACTCATACTGATAATTTAGATGATTTCATAGAAGCGTTTGAACGCATTGCAGAGGCTATTAAATTGCCTGAGGAGCAATGGGCAGTGAGATTCGCCATGTCGCTCTCAGGTGAAGCCTTAGCGGCTTATAAGTCTATGCCTGCTACGCTAGCATCTAATTATAATGAAGTTAAAGAAGCTGTCAAAGACAGACTAGGATTAACCCCTTTATTCTATAAACGCATGTTCAGGGAGGCTAAGTTAAAGCCCAATGAAACCCCTAAAATGCTGTTCCATAGAATAAAAGGCCTAGCATGGCAGTGGCTTAATCCAAGACAGAAGTCTCTAGAAGCTGTATTAGATACAATTATACTAGAGCAGTACATGAATGAGGTACCAGCTGATGTAAAAACCTTTCTGATGCTCCAAAGTTGTAAAACTATGGAGAAAGCAGCTAGCCTCACAGAGCGGTATTTTGAAGCCGAATTGGCTAGGGCCTCAAAACCAGAAGCTCTGAAGGAGATAAAACCCTCCCACTTTAAGAGATCAGAAAAGTTTACAAGGAATAAGATACCTAATGACAATAATGTTGTATCTGTTATAAAAGGGAAATGTTTCAATTGTAGCGAATTGGGACATTATCGTAGGGATTGTGCGCTGCGCACAGCGCTAGTGTCTGGGGGTGTGAAACAAACACATGAGGGATTTGTGCTTCAAGTACAAGTAGAAGGCGTTGAGGCCCAGGCACTGCTTGACTCCGGTGCTGACCAGAGCATGGTTTCCCAAAAGCTCTGGCAGGCCATCGAAGCCCACCTGCCCTCAGCTCCGAGTCAAGCAGTGGGGCGGGTCAAGATAAGATGCGTACATGGGGCAGCCTCATACTACCCAGTGTATAAACTGTCAATAAAAGGGTTGGGCACCGAAAAGGAAGTATTGGTGGCAGTGTACCACGCCTTCCGCAGGATATCGTCCTCGGAAGAGATTGGCCTTCTTTCAGCCAAGGGATAGAGAAGGGCCTTAGGGCGAAAACAGGCTTAGCAGCCACTCCACCCAAGGCAGAAACCCTAGCCGTAAGGAAAGAGCCACAAGATATCCCTAAAGTAGAAGCCATTGCAACCAAGATCCCTGCTCCTTTATTAGGCAAGCCCGGTAAAGTTAGTCCACCGTCTAAGCCGCAAGTAGGCGAAGCACCCCTGGGAAAACAAAAATTTGTTTTGCAATATTGTAAGGTCTCCGCTCAGGCCCAAGGCCCACGGTGAGCTTCAGAAGCTGCTGCAGGCTACGATTTATTTAGTGCGGAGGATGGGATAGTGCCACGAGGAGGGAAAGCCCTACTAGATACAGGGGTAAAGATAAAGCTTCCTCCAGGATGTTATGGGTGCATAGCTCCCAGATCCGGTCTAGCTACTAAATATTTCCTGGACGTAGGGGCGGGAGTCATAGACCCTGACTACCGAGGAGTAGTAAAGGTCCTGCTGTTTAATTTTAGTAAGGAAGACTTCAGAGTGAAGACAGGCGATAGAATCGCTCAACTTGTGTGTGAGCGAGTAGGGTTCCCTGAGGTAGAAGAGGTATCTTCACTGACCCCCACGAGTCAGGGGGAGGGGGGATTTGGGTCTACTGGTGCAGGGGAGATGAGAGGCCTAGCAGCCATCTCTGAAGAAAGAAAGGAAGAAGATTTAGGACCACAGCCAGCAGACTGGAGAGAAAATCCAGAACCTCGTATAGCTGCCGAGCTGTCGCCACAGCAGCGACAAGAGCTTGGTAAATTGTTGGGCAAATTTGCAGATGTTCTGACAACGGTACCAGGAGAAACTAATATAGTAGCTCATGAAATTATCACCACGCCGGGAAAGATAATCAGGCAACGGCCTTACCGCTTGCCAGAAGCCAAGAAAAAGGAGATCATATCGCAAGTGAAGGATATGATAAAAATGGGCATAATAGAGGAATCTAAGAGCCCATGGTCAAGCCCAATAGTCTTGGTGCCTAAACCAGACGGAAGTTTACGCTTCTGTATAGATTTCCGGCAAGTCAATAACATCTCTCAATTTGACGCGTATCCTATGCCTCGAATTGAGGATTTATTAGATAGATTAGGCCAGGCAAGGTATTTAACCACATTAGACCTTACGAAAGGATACTGGCAAATACCTTTGACCAGAGAATCAAAGCCTAAAACAGCCTTCAGCACCCCGGTGGGGCTGTTTCAGTTTAAACGCATGCCATTTGGTCTCCACGGAGCAGCTGCCACCTGCCAGAGGCTTATTGACCAAGTTCTCAGACCCCACCACGATTATGCAATGGCCTATATGGACGATGTTATCGTCTATAGCACCACTTGGGCTCAACATCTGCACCGAATAGAGGCCGTCCTCCGAGCCCTAAGGAGAGCGGGTTTAACTCTAAACCCTGGGAAGTGCCTCTTTGCCAGTAAAGAAGTGAAGTATTTAGGCCACATGGTGGGAGGAGGGATGGTGAAACCATTGGCTAGTAAAATAGATAGCGTGAAAAACCTTCCCCAACCGATAAATAAAAGACAGATGAGAGGATTTTTGGGCCTTGTGGGGTATTACCGCAGATTCATTCCGAGATTTGCTGAAGAGAGTACCCTATTCACAGAAATGCTCCAGAAGAATGCCCCAAACAATATAAAATGGACTCCAGAGGCAGAGAGGGTATTTGTATCTCTAAAGGAGAAGTTGTGTAGGGCCCCGGTGCTTAGAGGGGTTAACTTCGAATTGCCCTTTATAGTACAAACAGACGCCTCGGAGACTGGGTTGGGGGCCGTAATGTCCCACATATTTGAGGGGGTAGAACACCCAGTTACCTACCTTAGCAGAAAATTGTCTAAGGCAGAACAAAAATACTCCACTATAGAGCGAGAATGCCTCGCAATCAAATGGGCAGTGGAAACGTTAAGATTTTATCTTACAGAACGAAAATTTTGTTTAGTCACAAACCACGCGCCTTTAAAATGGCTTAATCATATGAAAAATGCCAATGCTAGGTTAACTAGGTGGCACATGGCATTGCAAGCATATGACTTTGGGGTGCAGCATAGGGCGGGCAAATTGCATGGTAATGCAGACGCACTATCCAGGATTACGTGCTGTCTGTTAAAATATACGGCAGCCCGTAATATCTTAAGGGGGGGATATGTGGTGTAGAAGGTCCCTCAGATCCCTTAGAGAGTGATAAAACGCAGGATTTAGCTTCAGTTAATGAAAAAAAACAAATGCACATGGCTCCTGGTTTCCAGGGAAATCACAAACAGAGCAGATCAGAGGAGAGGAAAACACGCCCCTGCTGCAGTTCAGCTCATCGGTCACGAGCTGAGGCAGAACACCTGCTGGAGGGAGGGGTAGATTAAACCCAGGAAGCCAGAGATATAAGGGAAGCTCATTAGGAAGGAAGTTAGCACAGCCGGGAGCACAACCGGGAGCACAGCCAAGAGAGCAGTCACGAGAAGCAGAGGATTGGCTTGGGAGTGAGGATTCAGAGGAACTAATGGTAACAGAAGATTCTCTGACCTTTGACTCAGAAAGGGAAATCAGCAAAAGAAACGAGCAGAGAACCAGTGCAAAGGAGCCAGGTACAAGCAGCCCAGGTTTGGTGCTGTACATAAAAGGCAGCCAGAAGGGAAATGTACCAAGAAGGCAGACTTGTGTGCACGTAGAAACTCCAAGGCTTGTATCTGTAGCTGATCCTGGAGGGCAGAAGGAATCTCCCAAAAGAAAGCCAAAAGGTAGGCTGAGTGACTAGTATAGAAGCAAAGCTATTTTTAAGAAGTGCTCTGATATTAGCCCAGAAGGGTGGGGCTTTACGTGTGCTGAATACTGTGGCCATTCCCAACCTTGTGTAGCAGAAGACTGCAGGGAAAAGTCTCATGCTGAAGGAATAGGTGTGTGGTTGGAAACACCCTGTAGTCACTTGCAGACATTTCCAGCTGAGAACCAATATGAACCAATGGAAACGGAACCGTCTTTAGAATACCTGCCTGTTGAGTCAATGGACTGTACAATATCTGTGTCTGATAAGATAAAACCTGTGTGATAAGATTAAGCTGTGCAGAGAGAGCTGCAGGTAGCAGCTAGAAGAAAAAGCACCAAAGGTTTTTGGAACAGAGAATTGCTCTTTAAATTGGATTACTGTGATGCTGATATAGGAAGCTGTTTATGTTCCATTCTTATATTATTTCCTGCCAGAAGATACATGGCCAACTGTTCTTTATTTTCTATATAAGAAATGTTAAATAAATAAATAAATATGTAAAAGCCGTTTGGAAGGGGAATTAAAATCCTGTTATTTGCCTGAAACACTCGAGCTCCACTACTCTCTTTATTTCGGTTGGTGAAAACTACAACTCCCAGGAGGCAGTGCTTTCCCCAAGCACTAGTTTACTGTCTGAATAAGAGATCAGGCCGCTTAACTCTACAAGCTCAAGCTGTGGGGTAATAGCGCATTACAATGTACAGGTTTTATACAATACGTTAAGACTGTCTTTCTGCGCCACGTTTAGTGGGGATGTGTGTCCGGTTTGGACGTATATGCCCCGCTAAATGCCCGGTGTCAATCCAGCTCCAAAGCTCCCCTCACGGACAGCGAAGATGTGTGGGGAGCTCTGGACAGGGGTGGAAGGGGGCGGGCCAGAGGAGGAATCTGGGTGGAGGAGGCAGGACCCTGGCCCCGAAGGTACAGGGCCTATGCCGGTAACGGCCCTGTTTGTCCGGGCATGATGAGATAGACGGGGGACTTATTCCACCTCCGAGGTGGAGGTGGAATAAGTCCCCTCCGACATCAGTGGCCAACCCCGTGGGACCCTCCCGAGGAAGAGCCATGGGCAGGGGGTTCTCTGCTGCCTTATCCAGGCCTCGGCAAGCCCAACTGGGGGTTGGGCAGCATTGAAAAACATTTTTACTCTGTGTGGGCGATCAGGGCTCCTGCATGGCATCCCGGCATCCTGCATGGCATCCCTTGGCTAGCTGGGGAGGTCAGGGCATATACGGTGGGCCTGAATAGGGGCACATCTGGAACTCTGGGTCCTGTGCCCCAATTCTACTCCCATGGGGCCGTCTATCTCCCATAGGTGCAGAATCGGGTGCATATCTGTGCTGTCCAGATTTTGGATGACTGGATGGCCCGGATGTGCCCCACGCAGAATTGGCCTCCACATGAATAGTGACTCTGCTCTCACTCCACCCAAACTCCTCCCCTGAACACATCTACTGTAATGGTGCATACAAATACGAGTATGTGCCTTATTGCATCGTGTGTGCTTTTATGTGTGAGTTATTTTATTAGATGCGTATAATCCCATATGCAAATGAAAACTCCTTTATACAATTACCTCCTTAATGCTCTGCAACTTCTTCAGAGCAATATGTCCACTGGAAATGAATCATGAAAGCAAAAAGTGCTATAGAGCCATTGCACAGTTTTTTAATTTAGCTCTTCCAGGCCAAATTGCAAATTGCAGAAGATTTTGCACACACAGTTTAGTTTCACGAAATTGCAGAAACTGATCCACAGGCCATGAGAATGATAGAAGAAAATGCTATATTCTTTTTTTATATATTTAATCTTTATTAACACATTTTAAACAATTACAATAACAAATTCCCCTTTCCCCACCCCTCTCTTGAACATTATATTAATTCTTCATTAGGCACAATGCAAAGGGTCCTCATATTTATTCCAAATGAAGAGCTGCAAAGTCATTCCATGAGCAAAGCTTTTTTTTTTTTTTAACGTAATCTTTATTAATTATTCCCATTTAAACATTGCTGTCAGGTGCATACCCAAATATGCACCGCAAACATTTCCATGAACAAGATTCTATTCCAAACATTCTTTTTAAACAAATTACACACAAGATAACTACCATTGGTTCAACCACAGTCAATTCTAGTTCAGTCCCCCCTTATCCCTCCCCCCCCAAAACCCTCCAAAGTATGCTCATAGTCATTGTTCCCCTTACTCCCATTCCCTCCCATACCCACCCTCCCTCCTCCTTCCCCCTTTATCTAGTGTGCAGGAATTCCAAGTAAGCCAACAGGGGCTGCCATTGTGCATCAAATCTTTCCCCCTGATTCCTCTGGAGCGCTGCCAAGCGATCCATATTTAATACCCTATGTAATCTAGTTTTCCAGTGAGTCAAATCCGGTGCCTCACTCTGTTTCCACTTCCACGCTATTTCACATCTAGCCGCAATAATACTTCATAGGCTTACTCCATCTATAGGAAAGGTTTGTTGGCCACACTCCCAGCAAAAACAAAGATGGGCTCAGCTCCAGTGTCACCCCAAAAATAACCCCCATTTGATCTCTAATCCTTGTCCAGTACAGGTTTGCCAAGGGGCACTCCCACCACATATGTAGATATGTCCCTCGGGCACCACACCCCCTCCAGCAAAGATCCGGAGCCTCTGGAAATATCTGTTTATATCTTACTGGGGTATAATACCAATGCATTAGAAGTTTGTAGGCATTCTCTTGAATTGTTGTACATAAGGAGGACTTGGATGCCCCCATATATATCGCTTTCCATTCATCTGCTTCCCACTGCACTCCCAAATCGTTTTCCCATTCTGTCATATATCTGAACTTTCCTTCTCCTTTTCCAGCAGTGTGTAAAGCAACGTAAAGCAAACGAATCAGCCCACGAGATTGATGGTGCCCCAGCCATAAGGCCTCCAGGGCATTAAGCCCCTCCTCTGTTTGTTCCATATTGTCTTTCTGGCGCAAATAGTGAGCCACCTGTAGATAGGCAAATAGGTCCCTTGTCTCCAGATGGAATTCTCCCTTTAATTGCTCAAAAGATTTGATCTCTCCCAACTCAATCAGTTGCACAAATGTTTCCAACCCATTCTTTGCCCATCTCCGAAAGGTTCCTTCCCTACCCTGGCCGAAGGCAGGAGTGCCATTAATTGGCGCAAGCAGAGAGGTCCCTGCCCATAAATTAACTCAACGCCACCCCCTTTGCCATTCCCCCCAGAGGTGCCGAACAAATGGGTTTGCCGTCCAATCCCCCCGTAAAAGGCCCCTCTGCAGCCAGGGTAGATCTTTCAGTTTCCATCCCCCTATCCAAAATTGTTCTATAGAATAAAACCGTTTAAGACTCTCAGTTTCTCGCCACTCCATTACCTGCCACATCTGAGCGGCTAAATAGTAATCAGCAATCGCTAGCATCCCCAACCCCCTTTTCCTTCTCGAGGTGTACAGTATCTTTCTAGCTATGCGTGGGGGTTGATGCCGCCACACAAACAAGAACATCTTTCTTTGCAATCGTTGTAGCACCAGTCTAGGGACCTTCACTGGCAATACCTGAAAAAAATATAATAGTCTAGGCAGCACCATCATCTTAAGCGCTGCTATTCTGCCTAGCCAAGAAATCTCCTCCTTATGCCATTTTTCCAAGTCCCTTTCGATCTGTCCAATCAGTGATGGGTAATTTGCCCCATATAGGCCATCAGGGTCTTGTGTCCGATGCACCCCAAGGTACTTAATAGACCTCAAGGCCCACCTGGAGTTATAGTTTCCCTGTAAATGCCGTGCTAGAGGATCTGGTAAACTAACATTTAAGGCCTCCATTTTATCCCAGTTTATTTGGAATCCCGCCACTCTCCCAAATCGCCTTAGCTCTTCCATATATATCGGTAAAGCCAGTAGCGGGCTAGTCACAAACAACAACAGATCATCTGTGAATAACGCCACTTTATGTTCAGCTGTCCCTATCCGTAAGCCCTTCGCATCAATATTTCGTCTAAGCCGTCCCGCCAGCGGCTCCATAGTTAAAGCGAACAACAAAGGGGATAGTGGGCAGCCTTGTCTTGTTCCCCTTTCCAACCGGAAAAATTCTGAATATCTCCCATTTATTTTTACTGCAGCAACTGGATTAGTATAAAGTGCTCTAATCCATGCCATCATATTTGTGCCAATCCCTATCTTTTCCAGCACTGTGAACATGAAACTCCATTCTACAAGATCAAAAGCTTTCTCAGCATCTATGGCCAGCAACAACAATTCTTGTCGTTGCTTCCATGCTGTCCAAATCGCTTGTATTGCTCTCCTGATATTATCTCCCGTAGTCCGCCCATTTATAAACCCGGTTTAGTCCGGATGGATAATCTTCGGTAAGATGTTCCCCAGCCTGTTCGCTAAAACTTTTGCTAGAATTTTCCCGTCTGTATTCAACAGAGAAATTGGTCGGTAAGACCCGCACAAAGTAGGGTCTCGGCCAGGCTTTACCAGGACCGAGATCCCCGCTTGTTGCATGGATGGGGCCAATGGCCTCCCCTGGAGTACCTCGTTAAATAATCTCTGTAAGATTGGTGCTAGCTGTTCCCCAAACGTTTTATAGAAAACCGCCAGAAATCCATCCAGCCCTGGTGCTTTATTCAAAGCCAGCCCTTTTATTACCCACCCAATCTCCTCTATCCCAATACTTTGATTTAGCATTTCTCTGTCTGGACCCGTGATCTCCGGAAGATCGTCCCCCTCGCTCAAATATTCCTCCGCCCTCTTAGCCGAACTCCCCGGCATACTTGTATAGAGGGTTTTATAATATTGCAAGAATTGCTCCCTAATGTCCTTAGTTCGAAATAACAGCTGGTCCCCCGATCCTTTGACTTTTAATATGGTGGACCGCCGCTCTCGGTCCCACAGCTTCCTAGCTAACAAGGTGCTGGCCTTGTTATTAAACTCATAATAATGTTGATTAACTCGCCGCAACTGATAATTGATAGACTCCGTCTGTAGAGTCATTAACTGTGCCCGAGCGCAGTCTAGTTCTGCCCGTATCTTCCCTCCACTCTCTCGTTTATGATGCTGCTCCAATTCGTGAATTATTCCCATTAATATTTCCATCTTCCCCACTCTATCCCTTTTTTTCCGCACTGCCCAATATATCATTCTCCCCCTTAGAACCGCCTTTAAGCCATCCCATTGAATCTCCCATGCCACCTCCCCTGTATCATTCACCCGGAAATGCTCTGTAATTTCTCTCTCAATATCTTTTATAACCTCCGTACTCTGTAGGAGGCTTTCATTGAGGCGCCAGAAAGCCTGACCCTCTGTATCACTCTCCCCTCCAAATTCCACCCATATAGGCCCGTGATCCGCCCACAATATGGGCTCAATTTTTGCCCGAATAACTCTTCGAGTCCACTGCTCATCCCCAAGAAAAAAGTCTATCCTACTATAGCTTTGATGCACTGAGGAGTAATATGAATAGTCTATCTCCCGAGGATTAACTTGTCGCCAAATATCACAGACCTTGAATTGCGACATCAGCTCATGAAGTTGGCTTCGCCCTTTACTGCCCCCACTATTTCTCTTCCGCGACCTGTCTTTCCGAGGGTCTAATACTTCATTGAAATCTCCTCCCATTAATAGCGCCCCATGAATTTTATTTCCTAAACAACTCGATAATGCCTCCCAAAAATCTGTATGGGGAGCATTGGGACCATAAATGTTTACAAAGGTAACCTCTTGGCCATATAGCTCCCCCCAAACCAAAAGCACTCGTCCTTTTATCCCCTTTATCAACCCCCCCCCAGCTGAAAGGGAACATCATTTCTTATCATGATGGCCACCCCTGCCTTCTTATGTGAGCCTTCTGCGTTGAACCAGATGTTGCCAAAGGCTCCATGCCGCACTAAATGCTCATCTTTTGGCAATAAATGTGTCTCCTGCAGGAAGACCACCTGCCATTTCTGATACTGTGCTTCCTTAAACATCGCTTTCCGTTTTTGTGGGGTATTTAAACCTCTAACATTGAAAGATCCTACCTTAAGTCCTGCCATCTTAATTTATTCATAAAACTGACTCCATCTTCCATAATAGTACTTGGAACCCGCCTCCCTCCCCTCCACCCTTCCCACCCTCCCTCCCCACTCCTTCCCCCTTCTCCCCCCTATCCCCATTCCCCACAGCCCTCCCCCCCACCCCGTAGTCACTCCACAGGCCAGTCTCCTGTGTCTCCTACCCTGAGGACAAAACTCACCTCCCGAGACCCCACTCCCCTACTAATTAAGGCCCCCCACCTAATTCCTTAAACCCCCATCTTCCTCCTACTATATTACCAGTCCTTCTCCCCTCCCAAAGAGAATCCTCCTCTAACCCTCCCTCCTCTTTCCCTCATTAGATCTTTCCATCCATTCTTATCCTACCCCCTTCCCTCCTACCCACATGATACAGCAGTACAAAACAAATAGCAACTTAAAACAAAACATGTGCACTGGTCCATTTATCAGTCATTTTCCTCCACTTGGAGAGGAGGAGGCAGGAGCCCCACAACCAAACTCCCCCTTCCCTCTGGGTACTCCTCCCCCCCACCCCCCCACCGAGATCGCTCCCACCATCACCGAGCAAAGCTAGGATCAAAGGTCCTTAGTTTCAGGAGGCCTGCACGGATTTCTCTTCCTCCTGTTCCTCGAGGGTCCCGATAAGCATTGAAGCCGCCGGCCTTTCGTAGATATCTGCTGCCACCGCATCTTCTCCGGCAAGGCCGTATGTCTGCTCTCCTGATCCTGTACTTCCGGTTGAGTCCAAATCTGGGGCAGGTTTGGTGCTTTAGCTTTCTCTAAGCATTTCCATGCTTCTAGGACAGTCCTTACATGCTTGATGCTTCCCCGCAGCTCAAACTGCAGCCCAAACGGGAAAAGCCATTTATATCTGATATTTTCTTGACGTAGATACAATGTTACCGGGCGCATGGCCCGTCTACGTTGTAGAGTTGAGGGAGCTAAATCTTGAAATACTTCAATAGCTGCATTGCGCCATTGTATTTTGCCTTTCTTTGCCGCCGCCTTCATAATCTCCTCCTTAATCCGGTAATTAGATAAGCAAGCAATGATGTCCCTTGGATGATTCCCCTGAGGGGGTTTTAGAGCTCTATGTGCTCGCTCAAGTTCAATCTCCCTTTTAGCCCTCGGTGCTTCCTGACCCTCCACGCTCAGCAAGGCCTCACAGATTTCTTGGACCACGCGGTGGGCTTGCTTAAATTGCTCTTCCTTCGGTACTCCCTGGATTCGTATATTGCAGCGGCGCGACCTATTCTTGAGGTCTTCAATCTTATCTCTCAATTCCTCGCTTTCTTTTCTCCAAGAATTGTACAAGCTTTGCGTGGCCATTACTGCCTCCTCCACGTGCTCTTCAAGATAGTCCACTCTCTCCCCTAGGGCCTGCAAGTCCCGTCTAAACTCATTTAATATCTCTTTTACCTCTTGTTTCACACCAAGCACCTCTGTTTTTATTTCCTTGCACCAGCGCCACAGGTCTCCTCGTGTGCACTGCTGCTCTGCGTTCTCCAATTCCTCCTCCATCTCTGAGCCATCTCTTTCGCCCCGCTCCGTCTGCAATCTCAATGGGGCATAGGAGGACCGATATTTCTCAAGTTTTTTCCGGACTGACATGTTTAACAGCCGTATCTCCTGCTTTCTGGATAATGTACACTCCCCGGGGGGGGGGGGGGCCCGATGCGATCACTTATTGCTATTTTTCCTCCGTCTCGAGGAAAGCTCCTCTTTCAGGCCGCCATCTCGGTTGGTGACGTCACATCCTCCTCCGAGCAAAGCTTTTTGCGTATGCAGCCTCCATTACAACAAGGTAGGATCTTGGCTGGATTTCCAGTGCAATACAATTTCACACCTTGCTACATTTGCACATGTTGAGGCCCATTCTCATCAGGGCCTGTCCGGCCCGTCCAAACGTCCAGAATCTGGATGGGCTGGATTTGCGCCTGATTCTGATCCCGCAGAGGCTGTACGTCCCCATGGGATCAGAATCAGGAACAGCTAGCCTGGCCGGGCAGGCCGTGCCCTAATTCTGTCAGGCTGGATGTCTCACCGATTCCCCAGATAGCTCAGCCTGGACTCCTGCATGGAGCAGTGGTGCAGTGGCATCCTGTTGCCATGGCACCGTGGCTCCATGCAGGAGCCCTGATCGCCCGCACCACCGTCAAACTTGTGTTCCCCATCACCTGACCCTCGATTGGGCCTTTTGGGGCTGGGATTGGGCTGAGGGGAATCCCCTGCCCCTTTCACCTCCTCTGCTGGTCCCGCATGGCTGCCCCCCTCTGTTGGGGTGGACTTATTCCACCTCTGAGGTGGAATAAGCCCTCCGTCCAGGTCCCCCAGTCTGGACATACGGGTCCATCATTGGAATAGGACCTGTACATCTGGGTTGAGGGTCACACCTCCGGCCCACCCTTGCTCCACCTCCAGCCTGCCCTCTCCCACCCTCATACAGAGCTTCCTGCACATCTTGGCAGTACATGCGGGGAGCTCTGTGCTCCGAATTGAGTCTAGGGGAATGGCGGGGGCTGGACATCCATGTCAGACATTCAGCCCTCACTATTTGGAATCAGAATGACCCCCATAGCCAACAAATGACCCTGCAACCTGAACCGCCCCTCTCCCGCCTTCCCAAAAGAAGGCCTTCTGGTTCCCATTTCAGAAGCCCTGCAACCATCTTTCTCACATAACCTTCTACTGCCCTCCAAAACATCTGTATCCTGGGGCAATGCCACCACATATGTATAAAATCTCCTTGACTACCAAAGCCTTTCCAACATAAAGAAGAGATCATGGAGGCCAGTTTGTGAATCCAACTGATGTGAGATACCATCTGTACAAAAGCGTATTCCCGCTTCCACTATCAGACTAAAAACTGATACTTTACCACCTTTCTTAAACATATTTTCCTCTTGTTTCTCTTCAAGGTTTAGTTCCAGATCTGCCTCCCAAACCTTTTGAAAGTTTATCTTCCCATCTGCCTTCTGCAGCAAAATTTTATAAATCTTAGAAATAGCCTTCACTCTAACTGCAGGGTACCAAGGAAGCACCTCAAAATCTCCAATTCCCTCCCTTCTTACCCCTACCATTCTCCATTGCATAGTAGATGCACCTGTAGATATCCATAGAAGTTCCTCAGAGGGACCCCACAGTCCTCCTGAAGATCGGCAAATATCACACAATTTCCATCTGAGCAAAATTGTATTAAGGAGTTCGTCTGAATAAAGGATTATTATACCTCAGATTGAAATAAGGATTGTAGTGCAATAGCATCAGCAAATAATATTTACCCTTCAGCTGTTGGGCTCCCAACACTTTCCTACAAATATAGAATATCCATCACGAAAGGATTGATATTACCCTCCCTCCTATACCCACCCAAGGCAGATAATATAGGGGAACTCCCAGGGCTTAAGATTCTTCCATTTGGACCCATTTTCGACCCTCATCACCCCATCAGTCCGCTATATTTTTTTCACTGAGCTGCAAGATAATAAAAATACAAATTAGACATTCCCAACTGCCCTCCTTTGCTTCTGTCTATACAAGACCCTCCGTACTGCACTTAAAAGGGATGCTATTCTCTAGATCTTTGGGCATGGTCAAATTTATTGTCTCTGTTTTGTTCGTGTTCACTTTAAACACTGACACACTCCTAAATAATTCCAATTCCTCCATTGTCCCATGGATGGACTGCTACATATCAGATACCACCAAAAGGACATTAGCAGCAAATAGAGATATCTTATGCTCCTCTTTCCCCAATTTTATTTCTTACACCTCCCCCCGCCCCCCCCACTCATTGCAGATTCAGGTGGCAAAAAGGGCACCCTGTCACATCACCCTGCCTAGCAAAAGGAAGTCCGAGTAGCCTCTGTTCACCTTAACTCCCATTTGTGGTGAGCTGTACATCTTCTGTACCCATCCTATAAATTTATCCTCCACCCCAAACTTCCCTAGCATCCTCCACAGGTACTCCTAGTGAACGCAGTCAAAAGCTTTTTCCGCATTCACTGAAAGCACCATTGCAGGTACATTTTCCATACATGCCACACAAATGAGGTTCATCACCTACGTCACGTTGTCAGCTGCCTGCCTACCTCTAATAAAGCCTGTCTGATCTGCATTGACCAAGGAAGGCATATAAATTTCCAGCCTCTGGGGCAGTATATTCACCCAAGGTTTTACAGCAATATTTACAAGGGATATTGGGTGAGATGATGAACAAAACACTTAGTTTTTACCAGGCTTCAAAATACACTAATTCCCACCATCCTCATAGAGGGGGCGGGGGGTGAGCATGTTTCCCTCCACCAAGCCATTGAAGAGCTTAACCAGCACAGGCTATCAGGTCATTGGGGCCAGGGGACTTATCATTTACCATCTCTTAATCGCCTTCTGCACCTCCTCCAGCCAAATAGGGCTTTCCAGACTCTCCCGCTCTTCCTCTGTGAGTTCAGGAAGTGTAACCTCCTCTAAATACTGTCCTATGGTCCCATCTATTATTGTCTCATCTTTCCGATTTAAAACTACAAAAATCTCAAAAGGCTGTTCTTTCCTTTCCAACCACCCCTAACCTTCAGCACAGCCCTCTGCACTTGTCGAACCTTGCCAGGCTTATTTCGCATTTCATAATATCACTGTTGCAAGCATTGCAATTTATAATTAAGATCTTCCAAACTGTAGTGTTTTCAACAATGTTCTTGCCTCCGCCAATGCCATCCTAACCTTAGTCATAGCCAACTGTGTGTGCTGCTCCTCCAACTCCCTAACTCGCCCACACCCTTTCTTCCAACACTTTTTTCCACCTCTTATTTTCTGCCACCCACATTATTAATTTTCTCCAATCACTGTCTTCATCCCATCTCATCCCATGACCAGATTCACCTCCCCATTATCATTACTCTCTTAATACCCTCTGATATCCTTTGAAATTGCCTGTACCACCTGCTTATCCCACAATATCTAAGAACCCCCCTTCCCCTAAAAATTTGCACTAAAATCCACATAGGCCTCTTTCACCACTGTATAAACCGATCCACCAATATATAATCAATAGGTGAATACACCTGATGTGCAGCGGAATACTACTACTACTATTTATTATTTGTATAACACTATCAGGCATACACAGCTCTGTATGAGTAGAAAGAATACTGCCTCCCTCCCGGGTGCGACAATCTCCAGCAGTCCACAAGTTGTCACAAATGCATTAGGGCTTTCAGCTTGCTCCTATGCCCCCTTTCTGATCTCCCTACCCCTCCCATCCATCCCAGGATCCAAACCAAATTTAGATCACCCCCCTACAATTACCTGCCCCTTTATAAAACTCAGTCAATTCAAGTCCTGCCTTAACAAAAAATTCTCCCTGTCCATGATTAGGTGTGTATAGACATATCAACGTGATTTTATTTCCATTAAGTGATCCTTTTAAAGCAATAAATGACCCCCCAGGGTCCTTCTGAACTTCTGCGACTTTGATCGCCAAGGATCATCTGACTCTTTTGCCTCTGATCCTCGCCATCTCTTTACTACTCTCAACTCCCTCCTTAAGGTGCCTCCGCTTCCGACCCCTCCCTCCCTTTCTGCCCAAAGCCTGGCTGACTACTTCCATAATAAAATCCACAAGAACAGCCTCTAATTCTCCACACAGTCAGTTACTTCCCCTCCTCCCCCTCTTCACTCCCAACTTTCCCCCTCTACATCAGCTACCCTTTCTTCCTTTTCTGTGATTTCTGAGGAGGAAACTGAACATCTTCTTTCCTCTTCCAAACTCACTACCTGCTCCTCTGATTCTATTCCCACCCATCTCCTAAACCCCATCTCTTCCACTGTTGTCCCTTCCATCTCTCATATTTCAACCTATCACTCTCCACCGCAACTGTCCGTGCAGCCTTCAAGCATGCTGTAGTTATACTTCTCCTCAGGAAACCCTCACTTGATCCTACCTGTCCTTCTAACTATCGACCCATCTCCCTCCTCCCCTTTATTTCTAAACTACTTGAACATGCAGTTCACTGCCGTTGCCTTGACTTTCTCTCCTCTCAAGCTCTCCTGGATCCTTTACAACATGGCTTTACATTCTACTGAAATGGCTCTTGCCAAAGTCTCCAGTGATTTGTTCCTTGCAAAATCCAAGGGCCTTTACTCAGTCCTCATCCTTCTGACCTCTCTGCTGCTTTTGATACTGTTGACCACAGTCTTCTCCTTATACCCTGTTCTTGCTTGGTTTTAAGAGTTCTGTACTATCCTGGTTCTCCCTCTTATCTCTCCCATCACTCTTTCAGTGTTTGTTCTGGTGGATCCTCCTCTGCTGCTATCCCGTTCTCAGTTGGTGTACCCCAAGGATCTGTGCTGGGTCTACTCCTTTTCTCTCTCTTGGTGTGCTTATCTCTTCCCATGGCTTTTGATACCATCTTTAAGCTGAAAACTCCCAGATCTAACTCTCTATGCCTGAAATCTCTCTGGCAATCCAGACCCAAATCTCTGCTTGGATGTCTTACCACCGCTTGAAATTGAACATGGCCAAAACTGAATTTCTTAATTTTCCCCCTAAAACCTCCTCTCCTCTTCCTCCTTTTTCGGTCTCTATGGGTAACTCTCGACTCCTCCCTGTTTCCACAGCTCGCAACCTTGGGGTTGTCTTTGACTCCTCTCTCTCCTCCACACACATCCATCTGATAGTTAAGACCTGCTGTTTCTTTCTCTATAACATCAACAAAATCTGCCCATTCCTCTCTGAACACACTACTAAGACACTTATCCACTCCTTAATCACCTCTCATCTTGACTATTGTAACCTACTCCTTGCTGGTCTCCCGCTAAATCATCTTTTTCCCCTTCAGTCTGTTCAACACACTGCTGCACGGCTAATCTTCTGCCAGCCTTGTGATGCTCATATTACCCCTCTTCTCAGATCTCTACATTGGCTTCCTATCTGTTTCCACATCCAGTTCAAACTTCTCTTGCTAACCAATAAGTGCATTCACACTGCAGCTCCTCACTACCTTTCCTCTCTTAACTCTCCCTACACCCCTCCTCGGGAACTCCACTCTTCTAGCAAATCACTTCTGTGCCCTTTTCTTCTACTGCTATCTCTTAGATTTCACTCCTTTCACCTTGCTGATTCTTATGCCTGGAACAAACTACCTGAGTCTGTACATCAGGCACCTTCTTTGACCCTTTTCAAATCTAGGCTAAAAACTCACCTCTTCGCTGCCGCTTTCAGATCTTGACTCACCTGATCTCCTTTGTGTTACCATTCCTCCTAGAGCTATCTCATGTTTACACCTACTGTGTTGTCTGTCTTGACTAGATTATAAGCTCTGATGAGCACGGACTGTCTCTTACATGTCTGTGCAATACTGTGTACATCTTGTAGTGCTATACAAATACTCAGTAGTAGTAGTAGTAGTAGATTTATGAAACAAGATAGTCACTCCTCCCACCTGTGAGGCACAAGATTGCTGATTGTAATCTCTATCCCATAACAACCCGTGGTAGGACCATATCAAGGGCTGGGCGAGCGGTGTGGCCGCGAAGGGTGCAAGTACAAAAGGGACACTAATATCATCACTGGCCTTTCAGGAAGCCCGATAAGATTAAGTTCCTGCATGTAACCGGGAGGCAGGGAAGCACCAGGTTCACGAGTTATACAGAGTGCATTTCTAACTTGTTACAGTTCTGACCTGTGGTCTCTACCACTCAAATAAGTTTCTTGAACAAAAACAATATCCCACCTTAAACGCTTAAGTTCCTTATACAACAACTGCCTTTTTTGAGGTAGGTTAAGGCCTTTAGCATTAATTGACGCTTTTCTTATGTCTTCAGCCATAAGTCCTTCATTATCTTCCTCCCAGCTAGCCAACTCCTATCCCCTATAATTCCCCCTCCCTCCTCTCTTCCATTCCTCCTTGATCCTCTTCAATACTGATGTCCATTTCTCTCTTGGCAGCTCTCCCTTTGAAGGACATTATATCACTCACCATAACACCACTCCATTTACTAACCTCCCTGACTCAATACTATACAACTTTCCCTTCAAGTCCTAAAGCAACACTACACCCTCTAACTCACCCAGACCAAATTATGTAAATAGTTTGACAGTTACGCTGTTATTGTACATAGTTAAATATGTTTAATGTTTAATATAACTTGTTCTGTTAATTGTAAACCGCCATGATTAGATAAGGCGGTAGTATATAACAATGTGAAATAAATAAATAAATAAAATAAAATGTCTGAACCAACTTTAGAATTCAACCAGAGTTACCCATTCACCATAGTCTGCCTCGGGGTTGCTGTCTTTCGGTCTGGGCTCGATTCCACCCTTATGGCAATTTGGCTCTGCTGGTGCTATCTTGGCAGGCTCCCTCTTGACTGTGGGAGTGCTCGAATAGGCAATCACTTGTTTATCTATGATGCATTTCTTCGCGGCCATGTAGCAATTATGCTTGGAAGTGTTTCCCACTGTCACAGCACTTCTTTGGCAGGGTCGGGGCCCATGAATGCAGCGCTTTACAGCAGGGATCGGTGGAGCTCTGTTTTCATGCCACCATCCTCTTTGGTGACATCATTTCCTCCCCTGAAAATGCTATATTCTTAAATGTAATCTTTAATGTTGTGACTATCCAGCCATTTGACTGTCTAAGTAATGTGAGAAAATGCTGAGCAGAAATATGCACAGGCAAAAAATGCTTGGTTCATTTTCAGAAGGTATTAATTCATAGGTTAATGTGCATTATATCAGTGATGCATGAAGCAAACTTTTTAAGGTGCCTTTATTAACTGAATGCATATTTTACTTCAGGACTTTACATACCTCACTCTGCATGTCCTCAGTGACTGAGCCGCATTTAGATAGCATCTGAATACATTGTTCAACCACTGGTAAAATGTTTTCAAATTCAGCAGCTGGTACCTTCTGGCCAAACATGATCAAGGCTCTGAATAGTCAGGAAATAAAAGCTTAAGTCACATAAATTGTTCCGAGTCAACATTCCTAAGCAGAATTCAAAGGCATATTTTGAAATGGATCAATGCAGCAAGCGTGTGTGCTGTTTCACAGTGTGCATATTTTCACTCGTAACAGAAAGGGATGGTCTTACGGGTGAGGCTTATATTTTCTCGGCTGCTTTCATTGCATGCTTAGTCATTGTGAATATCCAGATGACTCGGGTACCTTAGTACAGGTTTGGGAACCACTACTCTAGGGGAAAGAGGCCCAAGGGAAGCTCTGGGGAGTCCAAACTTTCCTACAGCTGTTGAAGAAGTTTGAGAAATTATTTTTTGTGGGTTTGATATTTTTTTGAACTGTGTATTTTATGGAGTTTGGACTGAGTATAAGCAATAAGGGTACTGTGACCTTGACTGGCTGCTATCAGAGAAGGATGCAGGGCATGATGGACCATTGGTCCCATTCTTTATGGTGCATCTCATTTCTTATGACTGTTTCCCTGTGATTTTTCTGCTTTTTGTACCGTTTCTGCTGATTATAGATTTCAGTCAAATTTATTTTCTGGTATGGAACAAAAGTCAGTATGTGGAGTATTTTTGTGATGTGAATGAGTGACTGACTGCCTAGGACAGCCCTTCCCAACCAAGTCCTCGGGGCACACCTAGGCCAGTTGGGTTTTCAGGATTCCCATAATAAATATGCATGAGATAGATTTGCATATAATGCCTAGGGTCTCACACATAGCGTATGCTATTCCACATCCCAAAATCCATGCTCCAGACACCGATGCTATGAATTTTTTACATTGCAGTCAATGAAAGGAGACTCTAGCCGATTCAGGGAGTGCCCTGCAAAAAGGGAATTACACATGTGCTGGTTTTATACCTGAACTTGAACTTTTCATTCCCGTAATGAGCATAACGGGAACACAATTGGTTTGACATGACGGTAAGCAACTCATCAGACTTCCTTAGAATTCTCTAGAAATGAAACAAACACAACCCAAAATTTAAAAAAAGCTATTTCCATAAGCAATGATGGAATATGAGGAACAAATATATTGTTGAAAATATTTTTATTGACACAAACGGCAACATTTCAACATACAAACCGGTGTACATATTGTTGAAACAACCCGACCAAATATTTAGCTATTCAACACCATTTACAGAAAATATTTTTATTTTCTCCCTCCCCTATGAAGTATATTAATACATTTTTTTATTTTAAAGAATTCAAGGCTATCACAACTCATTTTAAATACTGGGGATGTACACTAAACTGGTTCTGCAAAGGCAGGAACTGCTTACAGAACACCAGAACAACTTCATCAGTCTATGGAGTCCATTGCACACTTTGAGTCTTATACTAAACTGCCAAAATGTTCATGGGTTAGCACCTGTTTTTGTGAAATATAACTCAGAAAGTCAAATAAGCTCTTGGGTCACTCACATCCTCAGCTAAATTTCAGACAAATATGTTGTGCATTGCAACAGCCAGGAACTTCATGCATTTTGGGCACAATGAAATTAAAAAGACAACCAGTCTGAATTGGAGGTTTCATGGCATTCTCCCCTGGTGGGTTCTCCATTCCTTGTTGGTGACCCTGTGGGCCCGATGTCCCCTTCCTCAGCCCTGTCATGGGGCTAAAAATTTTAAAACCCCTTCCTGAAGCTCTACCCATTACCAAAATTAATCTGACAGTCAGCCTGCTGATCCACTCTCCCATTCCTCCCCTAGCACCCCAACTTACCTCATTTAGGGTACTGAAGGGGAATGGACTGACCCTCAATTTAATTTTGGTAAGGGGCAAGGTTTTGGGAGAGCTAAGACATTTTAGCCTCACATCCAGCTGAGGAGAGAAGGGAAGTCCATTAGGTCCCCAAGAAGTGCACATCCCCCTTGGGAAATTGGGTCCGGAGGAGTCTCGATTAGTGAGCACTCATTGTATTGCGGCACTGCATGAAGAGGCCTCGCCTTTTGGAAGATGTAGTTATTGTTTCTGTGAACATGGGACTACAAAGCATTTTTCACATGCTCATTTTTGCATTTTTATGCATTAATCAATTGCTTTCTATGATTTTGCATTAATGTAAAGCATAATTTTGTGAAGCGATTTGGGTATTTTTGCATGTTTCCAGGCATTTTGTGCTATTTCTCACATGAAGTGTGCTTTTGTGAAGTGACTCTGCACTTAATTACATTGGGCCCTTAGTTTTAGATGGAATTCATACTTTCAGAATATGCATACTATTTTCAAAAATATCTTAGATTTATGCCAAATGTAAGAGCTTTTTTTTCTCTTAAGTATTTTATATTTTGCAAAGTGAAATATTCACATGTACACTGCACACATGTGCACTGGTATTAAAGCATATTAAATAGTCAACACATTTAACTATTTTCTTTCACAACCACCTCCGAAGTTTTGCATCCCTTTTTTTTGTACTGTTTTACTTTCCTAGCAAATGGGGGCATCAGAAACTGACTGTCCATTAGGCAGAATGGTTGCTCGTGTAGGTCTCATGGCCTCCTGGTGTTGTGAGGCAGACTAGACAGTGATCATAGCACATCTTTCTGGGCCCTACTATTGGCAATGGCTATGTCGTCCATACACAAGCAGCGTATGGTTCAGGGGGCTATTGTCAGATGGCATCTACTGAGGGTAGGAACCATTGCTTGCAGATGGCTGGGGCATGACAGAGATGCCTGACCACAGGATCTGTCCCATCTGAGTGACAGGGTTGTGGGAGGACCTGGACATAGGCCACAAGATGGGAGCTGCACTACAGTGACAATCCCTACACACATGTTAGGACACAAGGTGCAGTAATGTGGGTGGTGAGGCAGGGGCTCAGGGCATGCGGCACCTGACTGCAGCCCTAACAAGCCCCAGAAGTGCCTCCAGGGTTCTGAGGCATCAGCATGGTTATGGGTTCTGCAGTGGTTCCCAAACCTGTCCTGGGAGACCCCTGAGCCAGTTGGGTTTCAGGATATCCGCAATGAATCTGTATAAGTGCCTCCATTGCATGCAAGCATATTCAGTGCAGATATCCTGAAAACCCAACTAGCTGGGGGTCCTCCAGGATGGGCTTGGGAACCACTTCCTTAAATTAACTTTATATGGCTCTGTTAAGGACTTATTTAGATTGCACACAGATCTAAGCAATTTACTATTGTTCAAAGATAAAAAAACAGCGGAAAAGTACTATACTATGATGAATGCATGCAACTTTGACGTTTATAAAATGTGAAAAGGAAAGGTACCTGCTCAGCAAGGCAGCGGTTGGACTTGTTTGAAGTGCAGCAAGTGGAGACCATGTTTAAGTAGCTTTCTGTGGAAGTTAGGATCTGCAGCAATGGGGCATGGGCATAGTTACTTGAGTACTCATACAGAAATCTGCGGCAGAGAGAAACATCATGACCAGTTGGGTCACTCATCTATGTATTATCTTGGTTTACAGAATACACACTGTTAAGAAAAGGTCTATTGAAAGACTAGCCTTCTTGGAGTTCTGGAATGGAAACCAAAGGGTTAGGGGGATGGACACTGGCCGGTAACTTCTCTGCCATCTCAGACGTAAGCGCCTCCCCAGTAGCAGCAGCAGCTAGCAAGAACAATTTGCAAATAAAATAATGCTGCTAGCAGCTGCATAAAGCATAAAAATTTGAATGGTTTCAATCTTATTCTTATACAGTTCAGTAAATTAAAGAACAATTTGTTAAAAAGGCAACTTGCTTGCTCATTTGATGTATCACTATAAAAGAAATTTAGGTCAGATTTTTTTTGATAGAGATCGGAGAAACCCCTTCCTTAAGAAAGAGCAAGTAGTTAATTGATGTTTAATTGTAGACGTCTTTAAATCTCTTCACAGAGCTGACACGTTTGATGACAGTTGCCTGAAAAGCCTTAATGAAGCATTAAATGTCTATGAGCACAGTACATTACATTAAGAAGCATAAAGTAGCATGTAAAAGTGGCCACTTTATTTCTATTTCCCCAGGGTCCAACCTTAATTACCTTTCTTCCATTTTTACCTATGAACATCCTTGGAATATGTGATACTCTAGGGATTGTGCTTGCCTATAAAAGCAAGTATTACGTTAAGCTTGTTTGTTGACACTTACTTCCCATATGTGAACATAAAAGCACACTCAGATCTGAGTCAAACCGTTAAGGACCAATATTCCAAGCCACTCTTCTGGATAGCAGGGGCTGCTGTCTGGATAAGAGGCACTGGCTGGAGCTGCGAGGGGGGCGGATAAGTCTCTGGCCTTGTAACGAAACAGAAAGCTACAGGCACACTTCAATTCCGAAGGTCCGAATGATCTCTCTGCAGTTTTGTTTTATTTGGTACCCCTGGAACTGAAGTGTGCCCATAGCTTTCTGTTTCGTTACAAGGCCAGAGAATGATCAGCCCCCCTCGTATCCAGTGCCACTATCTGAATAGTGTTTTTGAATATCTTATACACTGCCTCAGCACTATCTAGCTAGGGCCAGGGCGGTTCAAGGACAGAGAGATATTCAGCACCGCTATCTGGTAAACTAGCCAGACAACTTAGGACAGTAAAAAAGTTTTGAATATCACTGCTGTCTAGAGAATGCCACCACTGGCCACTCTTAACTGCTGCAGCCGGTGTTTGAAAAATGCCAACCACAGCAGCTCCACATTGACTCAGAGAAAAGACGTAACCAGGTAAATCTGATTTATGTATTTTTTAACAGTTTTTTTTTAATACCGCTTTATCATTTTAGTCAAAGCCGTTTACATTGTAACTTAAACTTATGAGGCAGGACTTCGTTAACCCTCTCCTGGGGACCCGACAACCAGTCACGTTTCAGGGAATCCACAATGAATACTCATCAGATAAATGTGCATATGTTCGGCACTGATATCTTCTGCACATTCACTGTGGATATCCTTAAAAATTGATTGGCTGTGGCACTCCCAAGACAGATTTGGGAAGCCCTGTCAGACAGGCTTCCTGTTCTTTTGACTTTTTAAAGACAAGATGGTTTTTTTTGGCAGTGTGACCAGAAGGCCTTTCTTTCAGGGCAACGGAGGGTTGAAGGTCTTGCCCAAGGTCACGAGTGCCAGTAGGAATCAGACCCTGGTCACTTGATTACCAAGCTGGTGCTCTAACCACTAGGCTACTCCTCCCCTTTAGACCAGGAGAAGGGAAATCATGGCCTGTGAACCAGAACCAGCCCAGCAGCATAAAACGTATAAGCGCTGCCTAGCTCCTATGGGATTTTATTATATTCTAATTGATATTAGTGCAGTGTGGATTATATTATATTAGAATCTATTGCTCTTATGGATATTGTTTGATTGTTAATTGCTTTAATACCTTGTGCTAAGCTGTATATTAAATAAAGTTAATCAATCTATCGATCCTAGTTGGAATGGCCCGCAAAGCTCCTGCATGGCCTGCCGGCTCAGAGTTATAATGCGTTAAAGGCCATCACAGGATCAGAATAAACAGCAGCTGATGGTAGGTGATGATGGATTTCTGTTCCACATCTCCCTTCCCTATGGTTGCTACTGCTTCTGTGTCTCAGTGCTCCTCCACTCCCATTACCCAAAACATGGTGGGTGTGTTTTATAGAGAATGCTGAAAATATCAAACGGTGGGAGGGACGCCGAGGAAGTTCAAAAGTCTTTTAAATGTGAAAATAAGATATTCAGGCAGTACTACAAGTCCAAATGATTTACTTAATTTTGATCTGAGGGCTGTATTGGGAGTCATGATGGGTTGAGGGCCCCCCCCCCCCAGCCTAGTCATAACTCCCAACGTGGACCGATAGGTTTGCCCTTCTGCCTCGCCTATCATGGCATATATCTGTATTGGGAGAGGTGGTCACATACATTAGAGAACTCCCCCCCCCCCCCAGTAATCCTGCATAAATGTGTAAAGTGAAAGAAAAAAACAAAACTAGCTAATAAAGGATGGTAGGTAAATTTAGCAAACAATGCTACATGCCTTCAAATTGAAAGTCTCACGTAATTACAATGAAAGTAATAGAATTAAGTTGCAAAGACTTTTACTTAGTGCCATTGCTTTATTAATACGAAAAAGCACCGATCTTTCACTTCCATTATTTTTTATGGGCAGGTAGAGAAAGAAAGGAAGATGAGCAATAATTCCCCCCTTAACCAATGGGCTGAGAGGCATTTTTATAATTTTTAATAAGAGTTTCATAGGGCAGAAGGTGACTCCTTCATTTAACACTGGTTTACAATTACCCATGTTTGAAAATAGGGGAGGAGAAATTTATTCTGTAAGGGCCAAAGGTGGTGGCAACCCATTATTTTTCTATTTTTCTTTTCTATTTATTGACGTCAGTGTTGTTATGTTATTACTTTAATAGATTTTTATTATAAAAAGCTGTTGGGTATTCAACGTTGTGCCGTTTTTCAGCACCATTATATTGTACATATAGTGGTATATCAACATTCTTCTCTATGTATAGTGCTATTTGTAAAGTGGGGAGGGCAGGGTTGCGGTGTTGCAGGGGTGGGGCAACAAATCCTTATAAATTATACATATAGGAGATGATTTTCAGCCCCTATACATATTGGGCCCAATATTCAGCCCACAGTGCTCAGCACTTGTAAAGCGCCTGGCCACTGTGGGCAAGAGTGAAACTGGATATTCGGCACCGGATGCTGGATATCTTCCAGTGCCGAATATCTGGCTTTGCCATCAAATGTCTTTGCTATCTGATCAGTGGCAATATTTAGCCACTTATCAGACAGCCAAATCGCATAAGATTAGAACAGCAATTGACCTGACCTAATCTTATGTGGCTATCTATTCGGTTAGCGGGCTGAATAGCGCTGGATAGGGGTTGAGGGAGGCCCAGCTCTATCGGTTTGTGCCAAGGCAGTATGTGGGTCTATTCAGAGGCACTGGCTAGCTTGTATCACTGAATGTGTGCCTTGGTGGGCTTAATGCAGTTAACAGCTCCTGATAACTGCATAAGCCATTTGGAATATTGGGATCATAGTTTATACATTTGTCTCACACGTGCAAAACAAGGTATAACTTAGACCATCTTTACAAAATGTAAAACTTACACGCATAAGCCCCAATATCCAAAAATTCAATGTATACCTATATGCATGATTGATACTTGTATGTTCAGCAGCACTAACTATATGTATGGTACTGCCAAATATAGGAATTAGACATTTCATAAAATTCTGCAAATGTTTTATTGAATACTGACCTCATTGTGTTTGAGTTTGGAAATCATAATGAGTAGACTGGTTTCTATAAGTTTTTTAAAATAAAAAATGTAAGTATGCTCACCACATAAGAACATATGGGCTGATATTCAAAGGAACCTGCTAGCTGGTACTAACTTGGCAGTTCTGCTGAATATCTCCTCTGACAAGGGCCAGCCCAAGAGTATCTGATACCCTAGGCAACCCTTCAGCCCCCCCTCCTGAGATGTCCAGTATTTCCCCTTCCCTCCTACACTGAGGCAACCAGCATATCTCCTTCTCCCCCCTGCTCCCCCCCCCCACCGAGGTTTATAGGATCTCCCTTACCCTTCCTCTTCACCATTTCCACTATCTGCTCTTCCTTCTCCTGTTTCCAGCATCTGCTCTTTATTTCCCATCTCCATGTTTCCAACACCTACTCTTGTTTCTCCACCCTACTCCTAAAATGTTTCCAGTATCTCCCCACTTTCTGCACCACTTTCCCTGTTAGGCTCACCTCATCACTCCTTCCACTTCGTTGCCACTGCTATGCATTATGGTTTGGCCTGAAGCACTAATCAAAATCCAGCCAGTACAGGCCCTTGAGCATCTGCACATGCTCAAGACCTGCTGCCTCCCACTTCCTCTGAAGCAGGAAATTCGGAGAGGATGGGGGGTGACAGACCTTGAACATGTTCAGATGCTCAGGGCCCCACACTGGCTGCATGGACTTTTGTGTAGTGTCATCACTGCCAAGCCTAGGCAGATGCCTGAATATCGCTACTATCTGGGCAGTAATGGGGTCAGTGCTGAACCCGGATATTCAAAGCCAGACGATCTCTGAGTTCTTGCATGTAATATCCAGTTTCAGTTTTAGCTGTGGTGGCCAGGTGCTTTAAAGCTGCTGATTGCCATGGCTAAATATTGACCCGATAAGATTTCCATACTGGGTCAGATCAAAGGTCCATCAAGCCCAGTATCCTGTTTCCAACAGTAACCAATGCAGGTTACAAGTAGCTGGTAGGATCCCAAAAGGTAGATTGATTTCATGCTTCTTATTCCAGGGTTAAGTAGTGGATTTTCCTGTCTACTTTAATAATGGTTAATGAATGGGGAGACCCTGCTCATGACAGCATCACTGTGGACAGAAGACCTATCATGGTGAGAGGTGCTCCACTAAGGCAGCAACTGGGCAACTCACAGATATCACCAGGGGCAGCATAGAAACCATGGATGCCTGCTGATAGCTGGGAGTCCCCCTGCTCATGATAGCATCGCCATGGATGGAGGACCTATTGTGGTGAAAGCCACTCCAGTCAGGCAGCACCCAAGTAGCCCGCAGATGTCACCATGGGCAGCATAAAAACCATGGACACCCTTGGCACACAGCCATTGGCGCTTGAAGGGGTTAGTAATGCCCCTCAGGAGCCCCTTTGGAGTACAGTTGGAATGGGTTTTGTTAAATGCTTCCCTGGCTCAAGATGCCCTTGAAAGGTAAGAGGAAGCCTAAAGATAAAGCTGTGTCTGAAGTTGCTGGAGCAAAAGTAGGCCCTATGGATAAACATTTGGCGCCTTGGCCTTCCCCTCTTGAAATTGGGACTGTCTAGAGTCCTATCTATCTAAGTTCCAGGCAGCAAGTGACTAAGCAATCCTCACACACACCAGCCACCCAACTGTCTACATGTTTAATGATTGAATCAACAACTAAAATGGTCATCCTTATTCTTCCCTCCTGGGCAGAAGCCCCTGGAGACACATCTTCAGTGCAAGAGGATATTGCATTCCCTGGATGGCGAATGCTAGAGGATGAATTTCCTGCCACAACAAGGTGATGCTGGCCTTCCAGATGACTTCCCCCTCCAAGACAGCACTGAGGCTGCCAGACTGGAGATGGGACATCTCTATTATTTCCCTGTAGAGTTCCTCTATATACCTCTCTGTCTGCCTTAGCTTCTCTAAGTCTGCTACTCTGGCCTCTAGAGATTGGAGCCATGTTTTGAGAGCCAAGAGCTCTTTGCACCGAGTGCACACATACAACTTTTCAACTACCAGGCGATTCCTTATAGGGTCTCTATTATAAGCAAGATATGGCTTTTAAATACAAGCTTTCTGCCTGAGAGCTCTTAAAGGGGTTTTGTCTTCATTTTTCAAAGCTAAATCTTTTTCTGTATTGCAAAAGGGGATTCTTTTTTTTTTGGAGTTGGGTAAACCTCTGCCTATTAGAGTTTATTATTTTCTTTTTCTAGTTTTCCATTCAGAGCCAGCTCTTCGAAGCCATTGACCTCCTCAGGTGTTAGTCGTCCTTGATTAGCTTGCAAAGGAGCTGGGCAGATGTGTGCTTTATAAAGGTCTACAGGGACTTGCAAGTACTGGCATTCCTAACATGGTCTCCATTGCAAGCAATATAATACTGTGTGACTTTTAAATACAAGCTCTCAGCTTGAGAGCTCTTAAAGGTGTTTTGGTCTTCATTTTTAAAAGCTAAATCTTTTTCTGTATTGCAAAAGAGGAATTCTTTGTGGTGTTGGGTAAAGCTCAGTCTATTAGAGTTCATTGTTTTCTTTTTCCGGCTTTCCATTCAGAGCCAGCTCTTTGAAGCCACTGACCTCATCAGATATAAGATCCCTCCCTACCCACCCACCCCATGTGACTATTCTTGCTTTATAGGGCAACTCCCCAATTAGCTACACACAGGGATATAGAACAGCACTGTTAGAACACACATAAAATAGGTTAATTGCTTTTTCTCTTAAGGAACAGCTGAGGAAACATTAGCGTCTTTTGTAGGTCTCTCTTGTTTACTTCAACTGGTACCATCAACAACTGAAAGATGGCTGGAAAAAATCATATTGCCAAAGCAATTGCCCCCCTTACGGCTTTTGCCTCTGTCCAGAAAGAGATCCCAATGCCAATCAAAGAACCAGTTCCATGTGCAGAATGCCTGCGAGCTGAAGCCCTCATGAAATAAGTGGAGGAGCTCATAGAAGAGGTGGCAAGGCTGAGAAGCATTTGAGACAGCAAAAAGTACATTGATGAGATGTTTCTTGAAACATTCAAGCTGTCCAACAGGTGAAGATGGGAGACTACAGAATGAAGACAGTTGGACAGAGTCCTTAGAGCCTGCAGAAGCAACAATCTAACTCCACCAGCTCTTGAACTGAAGAACCAGTATGCAGACCTGGAAGTGGAGGAAGTGAAAACATCCCAGGAAAGGGAAGAACCAGAGCTTGAGCACCCCAAATTTGCAGAATCAGTGACCACAAGGAAACAAAGGGCAGTGGTAATTGGTGACTCTCTTTTGAGGGCTTCTGAGGTGTCCATCTGCTGACCAGACTTGATATCCAAGGGTATGCGCTGTCTGCCAGGTGGAAAAATCCAAGCTGTTATGGAGATTTGGCCGAGATTCATCAAGCCTACTGACTAATATCCAATGTTGCTCATCCATATTGGCAAAAAGGATGCTGCTAGGTATCCCTCCTAGCATATCAAGAGTGACTTCATGACTCTGGGATAGAGGGTGAAGCAGATAGGTGCACAGGTATTATTCTCTTCAATCCTCCCTGTTGAGGGTAAAGTCAAGGCAGAGAAGCTTGCAGCCTGGAGATAAATGCATGGCTGCATAGATGGTGCCATTGTTTTTGTTTCTTGGGCCATGAGATGATGTTCCAAAGGCCGCAGAGCAGAGATGACATCCATCTGTCCAAGAAAGGTAAAAGTGTCTAATGCAGCAGACTGGATAACCTACTAAAGAGGGCTTTAAACTAGATTCATTGGGGATGGGTGAAGAAAGTCCCCAGGTAGGTGAAAGCCCCCAGGTAAGTGAAACATTAAATACTTCTGTAGAAATGGATAAAAAGAGCAACATCTGGAAAGCAGTGTGTATAAATGCCCATATTATGGGAAATAAGATCACAGATGTTGAAGCTTTAATGGAAGAGATTGAGTTGGATTTAGTGACAGTTACAGACACTTGCTTCACAGACAATCATGACTGGGATGTAATTATTCTGGGCTATACTTTATTCAGGAAGGACGGGGTAGGAAGAAGGGGAGGAGGAGTGGCCCTATATGTAAAAAATAATATTAAAGCTATAGAATTACAGGGCTTAAAACGGAGCAATGAGGGCCTGTGAGATAAACTAGAAAGAGAGAAAAGGAAATCCATTTGCACTGGTGTGATATACCAATCTCCCTCACAGGGAGAAGAGGTGGATGGGGATTTGATAGAAGACACACACAGTATTGCCATGAAAGGAGAAATGCTGCTGATTTCAAAAGGTGCTGGATGTTGAATGGCACATTCCTGCTGTGGTGTTATCTAGAAGTTAGGAGATCCTGGATTCTCTACAGGGAAAACTATTCCAGCAACTTGTAACAGAACCCACACTTGAAGTGACCATACTGGACTTGGTGCTTACCAATGGGGAAAGTGTTTCTGATGTTATAGTGGGAGATCATTTCGCATCCAGTGATCGTCAGATGGTGTGGTTCAGTATTAGGACCAGGGCTGATAAAATCCATTCAAAAGCAAGGGTCTTAAACTTTAGGAAAACTAACTTTGCCAAGATGAGAATATGCAGTACTTCAAGGAGTCGTTAGCGGGATGGGAACAGCTGGGGGATATAGAACAGGAATTGGTAAAACTGAAAGGGTATATTTTAAGTGCAGCAAACCTTTTTGTTAGATAGGTAAATAAATATAAAAGGAAAAGGAGACTGCTATGGTTCTCAAAATAAGTAGCTGAAAAGGTGAAGAAAAAGAAGATGGTCTTTATAAAATGCAAGAGATCACAGAGAGAGGAAGATAAGCATCTATATTTGGAAAAACTAAGAGAAACTAGCAAAGTAATCAATAGCAAAGATACAAAAAGAAGAAGAAATAACCAGTGCAATAAAATGGAGAGATAAGATATTTTTCAGATATGTTAGTGAGAGAAGGAAGTTCAAAAGTGGTATTGTCAAACTCAAGGATGAAGGGGAGGAATATGTAGAAGCTGATAAGGATAAAATGGACTTGCTTAACAAATATTTCTATTCTGTGTTCACAGATGAAGGGCCAGGAGCAGGACCTCAGAAAACATCCACAAATAGGAACAGAAGTGACGGGGATCTTGAACAATTTTCAGAAGACTGTATTTCTGAGTAACTAGCTAAATTAAATGTAGACAAAGTGATAGGACCAGATGAGATACATCCGAGAATATTGAAGGAACCTGGGGATATCCTAGTGGTTCCACTGACTGACCTTTTCAATGCTTCTTTAGAGTCAGAACTGGTCCCAAAGGACTGCAGAAACGCACATGTGGTTCTTTACACAAAAGGATGAGGTTGAAAACTACAGGCCAGTTAGTCTAACCTCTGTGGTGATAAATTATTGGAAATGCTGCTAAAAGGGAGGATAGTGAGGTTTCTGGAGTCTGATGGATTGCAGGATCCAAGGCAGCATGTGTCTACCAGAGGCAGGTCTTGTCAGACAAATTTGATTGATTTCTTTGATTGGGTGACTAGGGAGTTGGACTGAGGGAGAGTCCTAGATGTGGTGTAAGATTTCAGTAAAGCCTTTAATACCATTCTGAACAGGCAACTTATAAACAAACTAAGCATCCTAGGAATGGACCCTAAAGTCACTGACTGGGTTAGAAATTGGTTGATTGAGAGGCAACAAAGAGTACAGGTAAATGGAGCTCTCTGAGAAGAAGGACGTTACCAGTGGTGTGCCACAGGCATCTGTCCTTCTTCTGATTCTTTTTAACATCTTGGTTAGTAATATTGTGGAAGGGCTGCAGGGTAAGGTTTGCCTCTTTGTGGATGATACCAAAATCTGCAATATAGTAGATATGCAGAAGGTAGATAACATAAGGAGGGATACAGCTAAGCTTGAAGAATGGTCAAGAATTTGGCAGATGAGATTTAATGCTAAAAAATGCAGGATCATGCATTTGGGCTGCAAAAATCCAAGAGAGAGGTACAATGTAGGGAGAGAAGGACTTCTGTTCACGAAAGAAGAGCAGGACCTGGGTGTGATTATTTCTGATGATCTTAAGGTGGCTAGACAGGTAGCTGATGTCTTAGACAGGTAATGACAAAAGCTAGAAGAATGCTTGGGCACATAGGGAGAGGAATGGTCAACAGAAAAAAGGAGGTGATAGTGCCTCTGTATAAGTCTCTGGTGCAACCTCATTTGGAGAATTGTGTGTAATTCTGGAGACCACACCTTCAAAGGAACATAAATAAGATGGAGTCGGTGCAGAGGGTGGTTACTAAAGTGGTTAGTGGTCTTCATAGTAACATAGTAAATGAAGACAGATAAGGACCAGTATGGTCCATCTAGTCTGCCCAGCAAGGCAGAAAGAGTAGGTGCACTTGCCGCTCCATGCAGGTCACCTCTCCCCATGCCTTTGTTTAAGGATGTACCCACAGCTCTGTGTAGGTCATTCCTGTTTGTTCAGATATAAGAGATAGTTATGCTTATTTTGATTTTATCCTATTGCTATAAAGGGATCCACTATGTCTGTCTCATGCCCTTTTGAATTCTGTCACTGTGTTTGCCCCCACCACTTCCATCGGGAGGACATTCCAAGCATCCACCACCCTTTCAGTGAAAAATTATTTTCTGACATTGCCTTTCAGTTTGCCCCCTTGCAGCTTCATGTTATGCCCTCTAGTTTTACAGCTTCCCCATCTTTGGAAGAGGTTTGTTTGTCCATTAAGTATTTAAAGGTCTGAATCATATCTCCCCTGCCCCTCCTCTCCTCCAGTGTACATATTTAGGTCTTCAAGTCTCTTCTCATAAGTCTTCTGATGCAGGCTCCAAATCATTTTGGTCGTCTTCTTCTGAACCACTTTCAGCCTTTTTATATCCTTTGCGAGATATGGTCTCCGAAACTGAACACAATATTCCAAGTGAGGCCTCACCAGCGACTTGTACAGTGGCATTAGTACCCTTTCCTTTCTGCTGGTAATTCTTCTCTATATGCAACCCAGCATCTTTCTGGCTTTTGCCACTGCCTTGTCACACTGTTTCGCCACCTTGAGATCATCAGAAACAATCACACCAAGGTCTTTCTCCTGGTCTGTGCACATCAATCTCTCGCCCCCTATTGCATAAAATCCCCATGGACTTCTGCTTTCCAACTGCATGAAACTGCACTTCTTCACATTAAATCTTAACTGCCAAGCATTAGACCATTCTTTCAGCTTTTGCAGATCATTCCTCATGTTCCCCACTAACTGAGGAGAGTCCATTCAGTTGCAAATTTTGGTCTCATCTGCAAAAAGACAGACTTTTCCATTCAGCCCTTCGGCAATATCACTCATGAATATATTGAACAGTACCAGTCCCAAGACTGAACTCTGTGGCACACTGCTAACCGCCTTCCTTTCATCTGAGTGAGTTCCGCTTACCGTCACCCTCCGTTGTCTGTCAGTCAACCAATTTCTGATCTGGTTCACTATCTTGGGACCCATCCCCAAGCTGTTGAGTTTATTGATAAGCCTCCTATGAGGAATAGTATCAAAGGCTTTGCTCTAATCTAGATAGATCACATCCATTGCATGCCCTTGATCTATTTCTCTGATCACCCAGTCAAATAACTCAATCAGCTTTGCTTGGCAAGATCATCCTTTGGTAAAACCATGTTGCCTCGGATCATGCAACCTGTCAATTTCGAGGAAGTCCACTATTTGTTCTTTCAGGAGTGCCTCTATTACTTTTCCCGCCACCGAGGTAAGGCTTACTGGCCTGTAGTTTGTCACTTCTTCCCTATTACCACTTTTGTGGAGAGGTACCACAACAGCCCTTCTCCATTCCTGTGAAACTTCTCTTGTCTCCAAGGATCTATTAAAAACATCCTTTAAAGGCCCTGCAAGAACTTCTCTGAGCTCTTTCAGAGAAGTTATAAAGTATATGAGGTCAGATGTAAAGATCTTAATATGTGTACGTTATAGAAAAGGTGGGATAGAGGAGATATAAGAGACATTTAAATACCTCCATGACATAAAGGCACATGAGGAGAGCCTCTTTCAAATGAAAGCAAGCTCTGCTAAGAGGGGACATAGGATGAGGGTGAAAGGGGATAGACTCAAGAGTGATATACAGAAATATTTCTTTACGGAAAGAGTGGTAGATGCATGGAATAGTCTCCCAGTGGAGTTAGTAGAGATGAGGACAGTATCTGAATTCAAAAAATCATGGGACCAACACAGAAAATCTCTAAGGAAAAGAATGGACTTTAGTATTGGATATGGAAGGGCAGACTAAATAGAAACATGATGACAGAAATTTATTTATTTATTTATTTAGCTGTATTTATATCCCGCTTTTCACCGGGTCAAAGCAGTCAATTGGGAGATACATTTAACACGAGGGGATATGACACACATACGCTAATACTTACAGGGAACATGGGCAATGGAGGGTTAAGTGGCTTGCCCAAGACCACAAGGAGTGCCTATAGGACTAGAAATCCCAGTCCCTCCGGCCTGAGATTGCTGTCCCCAGGTGGGACTTGAACCCCCCGGCCCTCCGGCCTGAAGTACCTTGTCCTAACCACTAGGCCACTCCTCCCAAAGACCACATTGCCTATGTTTCTATGTTTCTACATAATTATACATTTGGCACTCAATACAAAAGATTGGATAGCCCCATCCCATTGCAGGAGTGCTGTCTCCTTCTTTATATTAATGAGTTTAGTTTTTTAGAGTTATGAAGGGAGAGGGTAAGGGAGCTAAATTAATATAAAATCTTTGGGATTATTTGGTATATTTAATGCTATTATTTTTTGTTCGGTTCCCAATGAACTGTAATAATTTGATAAGAGTTAGTGACTTGTTGATGAAAATACACTGTGATACCAAATTTCACTCTCTCTGGGATAACTAATTATAAATTAAGGTATATGCTTGATGTGGGTAGGAAATGGGGAGGGTTGGTGAGAGAAAGGCTGTCTGTTTTCTTTTAAGAGTATAAGGACCTATCTAAATTTAACAGAAATTAATTATAAAACCTCTAAAGCAAGCTGATAACTTATTTTGCATTTTTAATGAAATAAAAAACTGGCTTTTCCAAATAAACCCACAATCTATACTAAGCTTTAATTCCCCAGATTTGCTAGCAAAGTAAGGTTCACTTAGTCATGGAAGCTTCATTCACTCTCAGCTTTCCCTCAGAAAAACAAAACTTGACTTGTACTACTTGTGACCCTGCTCTCCAGAGAGACAAATGGAAAGGTTTGTCTGGGAGATTAACCCAGTACCACTTGCACCCTAAAATAGAATCATATCCCAGATCAATGAGCCACTGCTTGGGCCAGCTAAAGAAGCAGCACAAGGCTGCAGTAAGAGACCACATAGAAGACATGAGGTGGAACAAGAACCTGAATGTTGGCTTAAGGAAGGGATCATACCGCACATTCTTCTACCTAGAATGGTATAGAAGAAGATAATAAAACTAGGATATATACCCTGAGTCACAGGAGGATGGTTTATGATTTATTAAAAACATTTTGTACCGCCCTTCAGACATGAGAGTGGTGTACAGTAAGCAATAAAAACAAATTAGGAAAGGAAAGCCAGTAAAATATAGAAAAGGTGATAAAATAAGCAAACAGAGTCACGGTGAGGGAAGAAGGGAATGAACAGAGGAGGGAGGGGAGACAGAAAATCTAAGCCCGAAATGGAACGTCAAAGACAAGCTGAAAAAGATGGGTTTTAAGACAAGATTTAAATTTAGGAAAAGAACGCTTAAGACGAATATCAGGGAGAAGTGAGTTCCAGAGGCTGGGATCAAGGAAATAGAAAGCAGAGTGTCTAGTAGATTTGTAGTGTGCAGGTAGGGAAAGATGAAGCCAGTCACGCGGGAATAGAGCAGAGAAGACATGGAGGAGCATGTGGGATAATGTGTGAAGAGAGGTTGGCAGGAGTGCTGGTATGCAGAGGTTTGTGTACCAAGGTAAGGAGCTTGAACTGGATTCAAGATGAGATGGGTAACCAGTGGGATTTAATAAATAGAAGGGAGACATGGCCAAACTTGGAAGAATGGTGGAGGATGTGGATAGCAGTATTTTGAACTGCTTGTAAATGTTTGAGCTGGTAGTGAGCTAAATCAGAATAGAGGATATTGCAATAGTCTAAACATGATATGACATGACTGAAAAGCAGGGTTGTAATGGAAGAGTTGGAAAGAAAAGAAAGGAGGGAACGGATCTGGCAGAGTGAAAAGAAAGAGCACTTGACAACTGTGCTAATCTGATCATGGAAAGAGAGTCCACTGTCCAGAACAACAACTACGTACTTAAGCGAAGTTACAGGAATGATAAGAGAACCATCTAGTGAGGGGGCCAGAGAAGTAGTAGAAGAAGAACCAGTGAGCCATATAGTTGATGTCTTAAAAGGTTTCAGCTTGAGGTGATTGGAGTGCAACCAAGAAGCCACCTGGGAAAGACAAGAGTTCATGACAGTAAGATCAGGAGCAGAACAGTGGGCATGAAAAAGCAATAAAATATCATCCACATAATAATAGGCCAATGCCCCGAGCAGTTGAATAAGAGTAGCTAGGGGGGGGGGGGGCAAGGAAAACGTTAAAGACCAAGGGGGCCAGAACTGAGTCCTTGGGGTCACTACAGGGTAGAGAAAAAGTAGAAAAGTTTGACGATCGGAATGAAACTGAATAGGAGCGGCCAGAGAGAAAGGAACCAAACCATTGAAGAACAGAACCACCGAGGCCAGCAGCTTGTAGATGTGACAGAAGAAGAGAATGACTGACAAGATCAAAGGCTGATGAGAGATCAAGAGAAATAGCCAAAGATATATTACTTCTATCCAGTGATTCTCGTGTTTCGCTAAGAACAGAGAGAAACCAGATTGCCGAAGATGAAGAAAGTTAGTGTGCTCAAGGTGGGAATGAGAGGAAAGATTGGGCGAGACAATTAGTCCTTATCTGCTGTTTATCTAGTAGAGGGATAGGGAAACCTTTTTCTCTAGGGAAACATTGAGGTTCTTGCCTGCTTCAGCTGCTGGGAAAGGGAACTCCACTGCAAAAAGAAGAGCAGGGCAAATTTCTTCTTTTTTCCCTTAGATTATTATTTTGTGGTTATGGTTGGCCTATGCTCTGATACATTTTTTCAGGTGCATTTCACTCAAGTAAAGGCATCTATGGGGTATGCTCTGTCCATCTGTCTATCTGTTTATCTGTCTGCATGCATACAGACATTTTAACTTGAAAAGTGTATGCTGTGCAATGGTGCAGTGAAGAGATGACTGAGTGAAAAGTGGTTGGACCCACGGTGCCAGAAACTCAAATATCTCAGGGAGCAGGCTGTTGCAAGATGAGATGCCTAGACAAACCCCATCCCTTGCAATTCCCCCCAGCCAGCCCCCATTGCCATCACTGTCACCCCTCTTCAGGATCTACAGCAACAGCAATGACCTGAAACAGCCCCATGGCGCTTACTTTTAAACTTCAGTGCCACAAGGCTTCTGCCCCCCCCCCCCGATGCCGACTTCCTATTTGCATGGAGGCGGAAGCGCCATGGGGCTGTTTCAGGACATTGCTGCAGCTGTAGGTTCCAGTGAAGGATGGCAGTGGTGGCATGGAGGGCCAGCACTCTATACGATGGCCTAGTTTGTCTAATGGTGGCGCCAGCCCTGTCAGAGATTCCCCAGTCTCTGCTGGTAGGGTCATGATGGCTCAGTGCAGTGAAGAGCCAACAGGAATCTGCTGGTGAAAGATAGGCCAGATATGCAACAATGGAGATTGAGGTGCTGGTGAGAGACCCCAGATTAGGAATGGACTGGCGGTAGCGCACTACAGTGAAGTGGGTATCCCAGACTTCCACTATAAAAATGAATCCCCAATGGTCACAGCATAGCAAACAAAAGCAAAGGTCAGAAGAGAGATAGATGGAAGGGAGGAGGATGAGAAGGAAGCAAGAGAGAACAAGGAGGATGGAAAGGGGAAAAAAGGGGACGGGCAGAGAAGGAGAAAAGGGTGAAGAGAAAGGAGGGAGGCAGAGGTTAAGTCAAACCACATCCTCGCCACGCTCTTATCTCATTAATTCCCCCTCAGGCGCCCACAGTTCCACAAAATAGATACATAAACCTCCCTTTACCCCCCCCCCCCACCCTTACACCCTCTTTATACCCCTCTACACACAACCTCCCCCACCTCCCCCACCTCCCCCATTCTGATGACATGCACTTACCTAATCCACATAGGCAGCATCCCACACCCCACTGCACCAACATACTCCTCACATCCTTAGCCATATCCTCCATATGTACATTATACCGACTCACACAATACACCATCCCTTTATGCCTGCTGTAATTCCATAGTCGCACCTATGGACCCACTCAGTGAAACACAATTTTGTGCAATTGCTTTTAGCATGCAATTTCCAACTTGTGTTTTCTGAGAAATGAGTATACAGTACAAGTTCAAAATGATTCTTTCTCCAACTAGGCGCCCCTTTATTAAATTACCTTCTGTGAGGATAATTCCATAACCACGCACCAGAGGTGCACGCATTCATCTGTGCACCCAACACATCTATTCCATAAGGTAAAACGCATGCATGCTTTACCTTTTAGAATAGGACATACGTGGGCCCAAATGTGCACATGCTAGGCTCCAGCACTTATGCCTGCTCCATGGCAGATGTAAATGTTTACACCCAGATTTCCATAAATGTGTATAAGTTATGTGATTCTATAAGCTGCTCATGCACTTTCGCATTCTGCCTACATGCAGCCCGGGGCCCACCCCACAGGTATGTGCGATGGCAAATGTGCACGTACTTACAGAATAGCAAGCAGCTGACGTATGCGTGTATGTGCCCATCTGTACACGAAAATCACTAGAATACCATGACTTATGCATGTGGACGGTGTATATTTTTGCATGGCTGGCTTATGAAATTACCTTCTACGTAAGTGCATTATTCAACTTGATTCAGTTTTGCTTAGGTAGAGACCTTTAGTGGCTCAGAGTCAAAAGGAGTGCTATTGTCTACAAAACCTTTCAAGTCTAGGAGTGAGGTAAGAGTGGGAAGAGTCCCTGCCCAAAAGGGAGGGATTAAATTCTTATGGTTCTGGACTGGACTCTGTCTTTTGTTGGAAAGACGAGTAAGTGATCCATAGGCCAATGACTTCCCAGCGATAACAGGTCCCATTTTAAGAATCCTGACACTGGTGCTGTGAGTTCAAGTGCAGAGTGAGCTGAAGCCCCTGGAGTATGTGACCCTGGTCTCCCTTCAGGTTAGAAGCCCTGACGGGGTGCAGAAACCATGGGGGTTGCACCCTTTTGGATCCTCCATTTCCATTTGTGGCCTTAGAAATGAAGGACATTGATATACTGACCAACAAAAGTCTTATTTAATAATTTCTCCTTGATTTTATTCAAAATGCACCTAAACATTTTTTAACTTATTTATTGGAATAAGTAAAATCATTTAAAATAAATGAAAACGTCCCATTCGGTTACAAGAAGCAGAGCCTGCAGTGATCTGTACTGGAGTCAGAGAGAAGACAGATATCTAGCACCAAGTTTCCAATGGGCAGAGCAATCAGCATGTTTCAGCCCCACAGCCTCTGCATACCTCTGTATTGCCGCTGCTCGCTCTCTGCCTCCTGCGTAAAGCCATGATGCTCTGGGCTCAGTGGAGTAATGTGGTGTATGAACCTGACTATATTCTTACCACTGTCCCTATCTCCTGCCGATGTCACCTGCAAGGGCTTGCAATATTTGCCTTTTATGATATGTAGACATTTGTTTGACATTAAGCCATGTCAGATAAAGATGGTTTGGGGGTTACACTGCTGTCCATTGGCCTTGCAATAGTGCAGACTCTCAAATGAAAAATAGGCTGGATGAAAAGGGTCAGTGGGCCAGGGGTTGCCGCTTGCTCACCTCTATTTGTAACAATTCCTGTTTCCTTATTCTGGGCTACATAGACAGCACAATAGAAAAATTAACATAGAGGAGCAATATCTTTAAGAAGATTCTGTAAGACTGGTTGAAATTGGGCTTGACGGTGAGAAACATTACTGCATCACTACTGTGTTCCATTCTTTTCCATTACAGAGGTCTCAGCGAGTAGACTTGTGGAGGGTAATATTATAACAAGTCACCTATGTGCAAAGGCCCATTAGGCGCCTATTTTTGGCCTTTTTTATAAAGGTGTATAGGCCCCTATATGCAGAAGCAGTAGAAATCGCACATGACTGAAGCAGTGGACATTTATGTCTGCTCGGAAGTAGAGGTAGATGTTAGCATGTAAACTATGTGTGCACATGGGTATTTTGCAGACAATGAGCATCAATAGTGACTCTGCCTATGAATACCCAAACTCTGCCCCTGAATACGCCTGCACGTGGGTGGTGTGAAAGTGTGTGCCGCCTTTTCATTGCGCATGCTTTTACATGCGTAACCCCTCGGCTAATTTCATGTGTGTAATGTATGAAAAATCCTCTATAAAATTACTTTCTTAGATTCAAACAGAAAATTAATCATAATAGAAATTCCTTTTCTAAGCATCTGTTGAAAGATCAACAAATAACTAGAAATCTTCTTTTCAGTTAATAGAAACATAGAAAAATGACGACAGAAAAAGATCACATGGCCTATCTAGTCTGTCCTTCCATATTATTAAAGGATTGGTACATTGGTTCTAATGCTATGAAAAGAAGTTAATAATCTTTGCAAGCAACATTCCTCTTGATCTTTAACACTAGAAGCCCCAAAGTGCATCAATTGACGCAAATGCATCTTCGAAGTTGTATACCAGCGCCACTGCTAGAACCATATCAGTCATGTTCCATGACTTTGTTAGCAAGGTCATGATGTTCAAATATATGCATCGAAAATTAATGACAGATGTACCACCTAGTGGGGAAATTAATTTATAATTAGAAGCCCCAAAGTACGTCAATTGACGCACTCAATTGTCTTGGATGCGTCAATTGACGTACTTTGGGGCTTCTAGGTATAAATTCATGTTCCCACTAGGTGGCGCATCTCAATCACTGTTTACAGTTTTACTCCAACATGACAAACAATAAACACATGATGATATCATATAATGATGTCACATACTGCACGTATTTAACAAATAAGTAACTTCACATTAATTCACATCTGCATTTCATGATAAACACGGTTGTCATGATAATGCGTCAATTGACACACTTTGGGGTTTCTAGGTAAAATTCCTTTTGGGGCTTCTAGTGTTAAGACTCGCTCTTCAGAAGGATGTGACCATTTTGGCACTTACTTGGTTGCAAATTCCGCAGGATGTCTCTTGAAAGAAACACATAGTTCATCATTAGATGGCTCCACGTATGTAGGGAACTCCTTTAAAGGCTGCTGCAAGGCTGCCAGACACAGTTTCCTCTCTAGCCCTTCGTGAACGCAACAGGCTGGCGTGCCTGGGTGCTTGGGGTATGGAGATTTTGGATCACAGGACTTTATTGATAAAATGGTTGCCTGCATTAAGGAAAAGGAAACATACTGGTGAGGTGCATTTTTCTGGCAAACAAATAATGAGCTTCGAAAAGGTAACCATAAGAGAGTCAGTGTCACAATATTTACATAGGGCCCTTTGGCGTGGCCCTTAAGCAGGGCACTGTGGATTAGCCACATCCTCCTCCCCCTCCCCACTCCAGCATCTCCACCAATTAACTGGCCAGATGCAACGGAACCATGAGAAACGTCACCATGTAAGCATCCTTTAAATGTATCCCATGATGTAATGTAATGTTACCCATGTTGCCTGATGTAATGCAATGTAATGTAGTGTAGTGTAATGTAACGCAATGTGTGTTTCTCATCTTGATTAGATTGTAAGCTCCGATGAGCAGGGACTCTTATATGTCTGTACAGCACTGCATACGATTGGTAGCACTTTATAAATGTTAATTATTATTATTATTATTATCACTGGGGTTGAGAAGAAGCACAAGGATCCAAGGAGGAAATATAGGGGCTGGAGGCTTTTTAAAAGCTAAATCCTAGGAACCCACAATTTAAGTTGTATATATATATCTTCATTTCTATATCAAGCTCCCTCCCATTCCACCCTAAGTACCTTTAAGGTGATGGAAAGCAGGAGAGCTGCCCACACTCTCTGCCTCCATGCCACCATCTTTCAAAATAGCAGCACTTGACCCTGCACCGTGTGTCTTGGCATGCACCACGCAGGGTCAATCTGCAAAATAAGACTTAAATTGCCTTATTTGGCAGAAGGTGAAATTAGACTTACCTGCTAATTGTTGTTCCTTTAGGATCTCCAGTCCAGTCCCGGAATCTCTGGGATTTAGGTTCCTCCAGCAGCTTGGAGTCTGAACAATAACATTCTTTGATGTCACCAGCATAAGTACCCAAGGGACCGCCTCCTTGCTCCAGTTTACCTATTGACATAGCAGACTCACCAGAGCAACAATTAAATAGCTATCATAGCTATCAAACCTTAACAACTATAATAAACATTAACAAACTTTAACTATAAATTAAGACACATAATGTGCCCTTAGAGTAATACTAAAAATTTTTCTGCCCTCCGTCTCTATAGAGGAATAATGCATTACAAAGATTCTCAAAAGTATTATTCTCGCTAAATGAACTATAAAACTTATGATGACCATACCATAATCCAATGCTTCAGGCCTGTAGTACAAATTAACGCATATCAGGGAGGGATGCGGGACTGGACTGGAGATCCTAAAGAAACAACAATTAGAAGGTAAGTCTAATTTCACCTTCCTTATCGTCTCTCCAGTCCAGTCCCGGAATCTCCGGGATATAACAGAGCAGTAAAAACCTTTAACAGGTGGAACCTGCTAGACCAGCGTGAAGCACCGCTGAACCAAAACAGGTATCCCTCTCTGTCTGTATATCTAATCTATAATGCTTTACAAAGGAATTTAAGGATGACCAAGTAGCCGCTTCACAGATGTCTACAGGCAGCACCAAACTGCACTCAGCCCAGGACGCAGCTTGCGCCCTCGTCGAATGTGCCTTAAGCCCATCAGGAATAGTTCTACCCTTCAACAAATATGATGATGCTATAGCTTCTTTGAGCCACCTAGCAATAGATGCCTTAGAAGCTGCATGACCTTTCCTTGCACCTCCAAAAAGAACAAACAGTCTATCTGTTTTACGAAACTCCTGTGTTTGTTTTAAATATGCCTTTAACGCCCTACGAACATCTAACAAATGCAAATTCTTGAATTGATCTTCCTTGGTATCATTTTCAAATACTGGCAATGAAACTTCCTGATTGATGTGAAAAGCCGACACCACCTTAGGTAGAAATGAAGGCACTGTCCTTAAAACTACCTTCCTTTTGAAAAATAATAGAAAAGGCTTCCTACAAGACAATGCTTGCAATTCCGAAATTCTTCGAGCTGACGAAATAGCAATTAGAAAAACTACCTTGAGCTTAAGGTCCTTTAATTTTGCTCGAGATAACGGCTCAAACGGTTCGCGTACTAAAGCTTCCAAGACTAAATGGAGACTCCAAGACGGAACCCTTGGTCTACATGGCGGCCTATCTATTCACTAAACACTATAATACCATAGAAAACCCTCCACTCAACTTAGATAAAGGATAAACATGAACCTGCTCAAAATCAAGATTATACTCCCTACTATAATCAATATGTACAAACTTAAATGAATAATCATTCCATTCCTATGCATTGATACCCCACTTGTATATAGTTACAACTGTTTTAGAGACAGTACTTCTGTTTAAATTGTAATACAAACAGTGTTAGTTGATTTACTGAATCATTCTGTTTAATCTTTAAACCCTTTGTTGCACAAGTTAAGATGTTCTATTTAAAAAGTTATAATTGTTCTATGTAAAACAAGCTCTGCATTGTTAATAGTTGTTAATTGTACACCGCAACTGATCGCTGGAAGATGCGGTATATAAATAAGTGTTAAATAAAATAAATAAATAAAAAATAAAAAAATAAGGAAACTGCCCACAAAAAACGTTTTACATCTGGATGTACTCCTAGCACTTCACCCTTTATCTTTCCTCTATAACAAGAAAGACTTGCCAGATGTACCTTTAATGAAGTAACCGCTAAGCCTTTCTCAAAACCATCTTGCAAAAAAGATAGAATTTGAGAAATAGAAGCTTTTAACGCCTCCAAACCTTTATCTTCACAACATGCTTTGAATATTCTCCAAATTTGAATATATGCCAAAGAGGTAGATCTCTTCCTTGCTCTCAACAAAGTGGAAATCACAGCTGCAGAGTATCCCCTGGCCTTTAACCTCGCCCTTTCAAGAGCCAAGTCGTAAGCGAGAATTGATCCACCAGAGGCATGCGTAACAGACCCTGATGCAACAGATCTTCTCTCATCGGTAAGTGCCATGGCCGGTCTACCAATAACCTTATGAGATCCGCGTACCATGGACGTCTTGGCCAATCTGGAGCTATTAATATTACTAGCCCCTTGTGCCTTTCTACTGTTTGTAGAACACGCCCTGTCAATACCCACAGAGGAAACACATACAGAAGCTGTTCCTCTGGCCAACTTTGAATGAGTGCGTCCAGACCTTCCGACATTCTCTCTCATCTTTGACTGAAAAACCGATTAACTTTTGCTGACTTGAAGGTTGCCATGAGATCCATTACCGGAACCCCCCAACGATTTATTATCAACTGAAACACCTGATTATCAACTGAAACACCTTCTGGATCCACCTTTACCCGACTCAAAAAATCAGCTTCTACATTGTCGACTCCTGCTACATGACTTGCAGAGAAAGCTTTCAAATTCCTCTCGGCCCACACGAACAACTGCTCAGCTTCGGCTTCCAGAGCAATACTCCTTGTGCCCCCTTGACGGTTAATGTAAGCTACTGCAGTCACGTTGTCTGATAGAACGCAAAGTGCCTTCCCCTGGAGATAACATTGACACGCTTGTAGAGCTAAGGTTACAGCTCTCAACTCCAATCTGTTGATTGACCAGATTGTCTGTCTCCTGATCGGACCATTGCCCCTGAATGAATCTTCCCTTGAAGTGAGCACCCCAGTCCACAAGGCTGGCATCCGTCGTAAGAGGAATCCAAAGAGGAGATTGTAGCTGCATTCCCACCTCTAGAATCTCTGGTTGTAACCACCATTGTAGAGCTTGACGCGTCTCTGGAAGACAGGGTAGCCTCTTCGAGAGAAGATCCCTTTGATGAGACCACCTTCTTAGTAACGCTCTCTGTAACGGGTGCATATGAGTTCTCGCCCATTGAACTAAGTCTAACGTTGCTGCCATTGTCCCGAGCAACTGCAAATAATGCCATGCAATGGGATTTTCTCTGGTTAAGAAACATCGCACCAGATCTCTCAATGCTAGGACTCGCGACTGAGGAAGAAAACCCTTCCTATCCTTGCATCAAATCGAGCACCTAAGTGTTCCAGATTCTGTGAAGGGATCAACTTGCTCTTTGCCATATTGACAACCCAACCAAGACTTTGCAAAAAACCCCACTACTCTGGCTGTTGCCAACCTGCTTTCCTTTTCGGACTTTGCCCGAATCAACCAATCGTCTAAATATGGGTGAACTAGAATTCCTTCTTTTCTCAACGCTGCCGCAACAACCACCATTACCTTGGTAAACGTTCTTGGAGCCGTTGCTAAACTGAACGGCAATGCTTGAAACTGGAAGTGACCCATTGGAACTGCAAACCTTAAAAACTTTTGATGCTCCTGAGGAATGGGAATGTGTCGATACGCCTCTGTCAAATCCAGAGACATAAGAAACTCCCCTTTTCTTACTGCCATTATTACAGACCTCAGTGTTTCCATACCAAAATGAGTTACCCAAAGGTAACGATTTACCTTTCGAAGACCCAAAATTGGTTGAAAAGACCCTTCTTTCTTTGGAACCACAAAATAGATGGAGTATCGACCGGAGCCATGTTGGCTTGGCGGTACCGGAACAACAGCTTTGAGATTCAAAAGTCTTTGCAAGGTTTTGCGCACCGCCGCACACTTGATGCGTGCCTTGCAAGGAGATTGAACAAACAAATTGACCACTGGACGTTGAAGCTCCAGAGCATATCCCTCTTGAATGATCTCCAACACTCACTGATCGGAAGTGATTTGAACCCAGGCTAGATAAAACTCCCGCAGATGACCTCCCACGGGAATAAAATCTGCCCGGGTCTTCCCAATCTCATTGTGACTTTCTAGAGTTTGAAGAGGAAGAGGAGGTTGCAAATCCCCTGTTTTCACCTCGAAATCCTCGAAACCCCTGACTCCTGAAAAATTGATGTCCTCTCTGAAACTGACCAAAACGTGCAAAACGAAAACAACGAAAATCTCTGTAGAGGCCCCTAGATGCCTGAATTGGACGCCCAAGTTTCTGCCTGTCCTCTGGCAGCCTGCCACTTTTAGAATCTCCCAAATCCTTTATCAATTTATCTAAGTCCTCCCCAAAAAGGAGTTTACCTCTGAAAGGAAGCTTAGAGAGTCTTGCTTTAGAAGAAGCATCTGCAGCCCAATTATGCATAAATATCTTCTAGCTGCAACAACAGAAACCATACTCTTTGATAAACCTCTAATAAGGTCATAATGTATGTCAGCTAAATAAGCTGCTCCAGTCTCTAACCTAGTCGCTTCTGTCGCAGAGTCTTCTACATTATCTCCATATACCCGCTGAGACCAACGAAGACATGCTCTGGCTACCCATGCTCCACAAATAGAAGCCTGAATAGAAAGGGCATTAACATCAAACACTTGTTTTAACAAGGTATCCAATTTCCTATCATGACTATCCTTAAGAGCAGCATCACCTTCCACAGGAATTGTAGCCTTTTTAGTAACAGCTGAAACCGCGGCATCCACTTTTGGAGATTTAAACAGCTCCCGATCTTGATCCAATAGAGGATATAATCGAGCCATGGCCCTGGACCCCTTTAGTCCAGCTTCAGGCATATCCCATTCTTGTTGAATCATCTCTCTTACCACTCTGTGAACGGGAAACGCCCTTTACGTCTTCCTAAATGCCTGCAACAAAGGATCCTCCAATGCCGAGTCCTCCTCTAGACCTGACACTGGCATATTAAGTCTTTTAAGAGTTTCCAAAATCAACGCTTGTAACTCTTCTCGTCGAAAAACATGAACTACTCTGGATTGATCCTCCTGATCTGTGAGTTCTCCCTCTTCTAACTCATCTTCGACATCCACATTTGGATCCAAAGGATTCGAGTGAATCTCCTCAGAGACTAAAGAATGCTCCTGTAGATCCTTCCCTGTTTTAACCTTCTTTACAGGAACAGAACCGTCAACTTCCAAAGAAATAGCCGATCGCTTCTTTCCCAAATTTGCTACAACTGAGGGAAGTGAGCTTCTTTGACCATTTCCAAAATTTTGCTGAAGCAAAGATAAAAAATCCTGTGAAAACAATGCCGCCAACCCAGATGAAAAAACTGATGGCACATCTGGAGCAGAAGGCGGCCCTGCAACAGGCTCTGGTAAGAGCTGTGGAGGAGAATTAGCATCCTCCAAAGACAGCACTGGATTCTAAAACCTGCTCCACATTTGCAGTTTCTTGAACACAAGACCTGCAGACCCCCGAGTCAGATAAAGTTCCTTTTCTAGAGCCACAAACCAAACACTGTGGCTTAGAAGGCATGACTTTACTTTAGTTTCAAACCACACTACTGATAATACATTCAATCATCCTCTTTTTTTTTTTTAAAAGCAACACAGCAGTTTAAAATGAAATTAAATGAAACAAAATTCTCTTTAAAACAAAATCTCCTTTGCAAAAAAAACTAAACAGAATGAAAACAACATTCACTCACTGTGTGTCGACAGCACATCCACTTACTGCTTTTCGTTTCCCCGTGCACGCACAAAGAACGGCGCGGACTGCAGAGAAACAAACTGCCACTGGAAAATAAGTGTGCAGCAGGAAAAAACAAGTCTCTTTCATCCAGGAGAAAAAAGACCCCCTTGAAACTTCACTCCAAACAACCGGCTGCCCGACGCTATGCTTTTTCAGCGTTGGAGGAGAAACCAGAAACTCTGCATAAACAGGAAGTTACCACTTGAAAGCTCAGTTGGCACAATTAAACCTGTGCCTCACAGAAAACAGCATTCTCGTAATAACAGCTAAGAGCTGTTTTGACTCTGCCAGAAAGCACTCCTCACCTAATGTAAGTAGGTTCGGGAGACTTGATAAAATGATCTAGCCCAGACAAAAAATAAACGCGGCTATACAAAAACCGGCAGAGAAGAAATTTAAAAGAGAGGGGGGGGGGGCACATCTCTGGCTTTAAAGCCACAGTAACTGAACTACTAATTCAAAATAAAGCTAAATAAAATTCAAAATAAATACTTAATTGTCCCTCCAACGAGCCTAGAATCTCTAGTCTCCACAACCTCCAGCTGCTTGGAGATTGAACAAACTGGAGCAAGGAGGCGGTCCCTTGGGTACTTGTGCTGGTGACATCAAAGAATGTCATTGTTCAGTCTCCAAGCTGCTGGAGGAACCTAAATCCCAGAGATTCCTGGACTGGACTGAAGAAACGATAAGGAATGACCCTACTACTTTGCAGTGCATTGTGGGATACACAGTATGGGGTCAGAAGAATAACTGACTCTGTAATTTGTGTCCCAGGATGTACAGCGGGGTAGGGGGTCAGTCTGCCAAATAAGGCAATTTTTCCTTAATTAGCAGAATGACTCCATGTGGAGCATGCTGGGATACATTGCTCAGGGTCAGGTGTCACCATTTTGAAAGATGGTGGTGCAGAGGCAGGAGTGTGTGGGCAGTGCTCCTGCCGCCCATCACCTAAAAGGTACTTAGAGAGTTGTGGGAGTGGCTTCATGGGGATGTGCAACCACTAGTTGTGTTTTGGAAGGGGATCTGGAGGGTGAGATTTTAGGGGCCACTAATGTGTCATTGTAAATTGTAGTGGAGGGTGGGGGTAAGGGCCACTTGACCACCAATGTCTAATTGGAATTGAAGCATGGGGGATGACACTGGAGCCACCAATGATTTTTGAGGGGAACAGGAATTGAGAGTTTTAGAAGGGTTGGGCTGACATCAGCAGTCTGGGTCTGACTGAGTCATCTGAGGTGAAGATGAGGTCATTTGATAGCATTTCAGCGCATGCATTAAATTTCTGCATTAAACTTGCATTAGGTTTCTGCGATAAGGCCATAGTTGTGGGACCTGGAACGTAAGGCTACTGAATATAGTTTCATCTCTGGGCATTTGGAATCCTGCATTATAAATCATTCTTTACTTACCCAAATCTGCAATATGCAGGAGAGCAGGCTGACAATGGAGAGATCATTATCAGTTCCACACCAGCAATCAGAATTTTTTATGGTGTGCCAGCTAACTTCAGTTATCACAGACAAGCTGCTGCTGCTTAGTGTATGCTAGCAGCTTAAGCCATGCATTCCTGCTCAGCAAACTGCACAGCTAATCTACATTTCTATTTTATTTATGTTGGTTGCAACCCTTGCTGTGTGCTGAAGAATCAAGTATTTCAAATATATGCACTTGATTTGATAATATCTCACTATTTGTACTTCTCTCTTTCAAAATGCGTAGGGAAACGTTTATATAAAAGGTGCTATGTTTGGCTTTCCTTCAATTACCATTACCTGGGTTTTCCTTCATTTTTAAACCTCTCCCTCTTCCACTGAGCTCAGCTATTGCAGCAACCATGTTTGGGTAGGGGGTCATACATTGCAGCTCACCCCATAGTTTGGTAAGCGTGCATCTCAAATCTGGCCTGTAGGTGTCACTGTTGTGCAATGGCAGAGACTGCTTTCCCACAGTGGGTGAGGGCACTACCTCCACTCAGTTATTTTCTAAGGACACTTGTTAAACTAAAGTTGAAATGCACTTTGAAGCACATTTCATTCTGCAGATTTGATCATACATGTATCTTAATAAATGCTCTCAATGCATTATTACTAACAAAAAATTACGCAGCCTAAAATTTCAACTGACCATTTGTCTTCATAAGCTGAATTTCCTTTAGAGACAAGAAATTCAGGAAAATACAGAGAGGGTAATTTTCTGCAGTGGGGATGCTATATAACTTTATGCGATGAGCGGTATATGAAATCAATCAAGCAATCAATCCATTTAAAGTAATGTGGATTTTCAACATCAGTGCTATAGCTGAAAATTCACGTATAAGTTTAAATGCATCTCTTATCCATTTAAAGTTATATCCACCGTATTACTGTATTTACCTTTACAGTTATACATAAAGTGACTCAGTGTCTCCCTTCAATATATAACTTTGCTGCCTGCTCTGATCCCCCTCCAAAAAAAGCCCCGTTTTTGCATGTCTATAATTTGATTAAGATGGCCAAAGTTATATGTACATTTTGAGGGTCATTTGAAAAGGCTTAGGTGCAATTTGGACATCTGAAAATGTGCATGCAGATGTTCAAATCACTGAGGCATCCCTGGAGCAATTTTACAAATGTTTTCTTAAGATGTTTCCACTGCGGGGATGTCCAAGTAAGCAAGGGGTGTGCCAGAGACGTGGTTACTGCAGGGCAATGGACGTGGACATTCTCGATTGATCTCAGAAATCTTGGGGACATCTGCGGCCTCGTCCAACTTTAGACCTTTTCCAGGCATGAATAAGCATTGGGAACGTGCTCGTTTGGGCCCGAAAACATGGAGGGTATAGAGAAAATGGCACACCACTATCCTCGGCACACTCCATAATTGCAACGTTCTTTTTGTGTAATTAATACAAGTGTTTTGTGTCTGCACCACCACTGATCATCTCTTAGATGTCCCCGGGCTTGGATGCTATGCCAGGAATGCCTATGTGGATGCCCCTGCAGCCACCTATATATGAGGCACATCAACATTTATAAAATTGTGCACAAACGTGGATATCTCTGGCTTCTCCTTGGATGTTCAAGCTTGGCCACCCCAGATTGCACTTGAACGTCCTTTCTAAAATGTGTCTTTATGCCTATATTTTTAAAAACAGAAACACTTATGTGGACAACACCACTGCTGACTACCAAACTGCTTTGAAATATCACCTTGAGACAGGGCTGATGCAAGAAGATGAGGTGCCCTAAGCAAACCTCATTCCTTGAGCCCCTTCCCTGCCCCAGCTGCCCCTCATTGCTGTCACTGTTGCTCCTCACTGGGATCTACAGTGGTGGCAATGGCCTGACACAGCCCCGTGGCACTTACCTCCAAACTTGGGCACCACGGGGCTGCCTGCTTCTGTCCTCACCGATGCCTGACTTCCTGGCTGCATAGGGGCGGAAGCAGCTTCTGCCCTCATGCAAACAGAAAGGTCCCAGTGAGGGGCGCCAGAGGCAGCAGTGGGCAACCCATGGAGGGTCAGTATTATAGGCTACCGTTGAGTTTGCCTAATGATAGTGCTGGCCATGCCCTGAAGATCTTTATGATATAAAACTATAGAAACTCACGCCATTGTCATAGCAATCATCAGCAGCTCCTTTAGCACAGCATGTTTCTACCAGAGAGACAATCTCTCTCACGATATTTAGGATCTCTTCAAATGTGGCTTCAGAATACTTCCTGCTGTTCATGATGACTGCCCTAAATAACAATCAGAGAAAAAACATTATTCCATCCAATATCTAGTCAGTCTCTGGCGATATGAAATGAATGTGAGAGTGTTTGGGTTAGACTGAAAGAAGAACCGGTGCAAAAACATGACTCTTATGGATCTAAATATTTACTCCCTAGAGGTGAGGAAAAGGGGGGCATGATTCAAATTCTCCAAAGGTATACGTGGAGGGGAATTTGAGAAAGGATGTCCAAGTGAAATCGGGGGCGTCCAGGGCAGAACATGCAGAAAATTACCCAGGACGTCTGTCTCTGACTGATTTCAGGAACATAGATGTTCCCACTGTGGATGTGCATGTGGGTGGCCCCACAGACATCCCCATTAGGGACACTTTGGTCAGAGACATCCATGTAAGGCAAGCCATCATAACGGAACATCCAGTGGCATAGCAAAATAAAAACAGGAGCCGCCATTCCCCATTGCTGTTCGCTGACATATGATAAAGTACATGGAGTAGGAGTGTAGCTCTTTCTCCACACCATCCAGACCTTTGCCTGACAAAACAAATACTTTTCAGATGTCTGTTTGTGCCTGGAGCAAGTTTAACTTTAGACATGATTTGGGATGTCCAGGGCATTTCTGAGATCGGGCGGGGATGCCCAGGTTCTTAGGAGTGCCCCGGCCACACCTCTGCCACACTCCTGTTCAGACTTGGACATCCTCATGCTGGAAGGTCCACAGACCCAGCTTGTAAAATGGCTCTGGGGACATCTCTTTGATTTGCAGACATCCAAATTGTGAATAGCACTTTTGAAATAACCTCCATAATGCACAATAGGCAGGCATTTGTCAGCGGAGAGGAAGTTAAAAGCTATGGGGTTGAAAGGAATGAGGAGTGGCATAAAGACGCAGGGCCCGATATTGTATTTGGCAGGCAGTGCGCTGCTATGGTGTATTGCCCTGCCTGCCGACATTTAACAACAGATATTCAATGCTGTGGTGATGGCATTGAATATCTGGCATCTCCACACATGCCCCGGAGCAGCCAAGGCTAACCGAGTAGCAGCGATATAACAATAATGGATGTAAATTCTTAAAATTGACATATTCAAATCATTAAATTGAAAATGACATTTTTTTCTACCCCCTCTTTTCCCATTGTTGGAATAGAGCACAGGAGGCTGCCAAACAGGTGGGAGTCAGGGACACAGCTCTAAAATCAGGGACAATCCCCCAAAATAGGGGACATCTGGTACCCTTACCTCACCCTCCCTGGTACCTACTAGGGCCTCACTGGTGGATTGTGAGGGCAGGATCAATCCCTGAGTGTTCCTACCCACTGGCACCCTCATGGCCCCTAGTGGTATTCTCGTAGGTGGTACTACTGCTAGGGGTCTGGCTGCTAAATAAGGGAGGGCTCGCTGATATGTCAGAGTGACCCTTAGGGATAGTACTACAATGCCTATTTGCTAAGCTGCATTATTGCAACAGGGTATATTAGAGAGAAATTAACATACATTAAAACCCTATAATGTGTCAATGGCCCCTAACATGCATTACTTCACCATTAAAATAGCATTTATATAGTTGGCTGAATTTCTGACTGCATAAGTTGCTTTCAGAATATTAACCTCTTGAAACCCTATGTGGATATTCATTAGCTCTACTTAAATGGATAATGACACTGAATATACATATGATTTGAAACTAAGTACGATGTTTCAGATTAGACATCGACAGTGCAGCTGGATATTGACCTCTTTATTTATTTATTTATTTATTTAGTATACATTTGTATACCGCTACTTCCAGTGATCAGCAGTGGTTTTTGATTACAGATTGGAAATTGTCAAATCATGACAGGGAATTTTTGAGGTATAAACACATTGATTAGACAGGAAAGCACAGCACACAGAGAACTATTTTACAGGGAACATGGGCTATGGAGGGTAAAGTGGCTTGCCCAAGACCACAAGGAGCATCTGTGGGACTAGAAACCCCAGTCCTTCCGGCCCAAGGTTGCTGTCCTCTAGTGGGATTTGAACCCCCGACCTTCCGGCCTGAAGTACCTTGCCCCAACCACTAGGCTACTCCTCCACTCCTCCACTTTATGTAACGCCTGAATATTTCTTTAGCTTTTGGTGAGAAATTCTGGATTGGAACTTAAGGCTTGTGTCAATTCACCTAAAGAGCAAATGGAATTATGTTTCTGAGGTCTTCATTTATTTATCAGCTCAGGCTAGTTGTTTGCATATTGCACTTAAAAGAGCCTATGGCAATCAAACATTGTTTGTGAACACCAGAAGGCGCCAAAGTAAAACTTTTAAAATCAATAAACCAAAGATTTAACATTGCTAAAAGTTATCCTTCTGGTGTCATCAAGCTCTAAAAAATGAAAGACACTAATATAGTAACATAGTATATGGCGGCAAATAAAGACCAGTATGGTCCATCTAGTCTGCCCAATAAGATGGCTAGAGTGGTTGTAACTGCAGTTCTGTGCAGATCACCCCCCTCTGTGCCTATGTTTAGGGTTCTACCTGCTTCTCCGTGCAGGCCAGTCCCCCTCTATTTATTGAAGTATAAAAGATATTTAAGTTTGTTTAGATCCCTGCCCAGTGAGCTGGATCAAAATAGCTCTCACTGAACTCGCACCTACTCTCTTAAAGATCACTCAACTATTACTCACCCAAGGATACATGCCATCTTTCCTCAAGCAAGCCTCTATCCGCCCAATACTTAAAAACAACAACCTGGACCCACCCATACCAATCTCCTACCTCCTCATATCCAGCTTGCCGTTCCTCATGAAAATCATAGAAAAGGTGGTACAACTACAGCTCCAAGATGTCATCAACATCCATGCACCTCTTGACATAAAACAACATGGCTTTAGACCCAATCATGGGGTCGAAACATTACTAACAGCACTCATGGACAGGTTAACCAAAGGCATCTAACAACTGCACCAGGGCTTTATACTCATCTTCCTCGACATTACTGCAGCATTTGACGCCGTACCCCATGAGACCTTACTATATATTTTACAAGAAATAGGCCTCCATAGCACAATTATAAAAAAAGTTTAACCAGGCAACAGCAACAGGTACGATTGGCAGGCATCAGTTCTGCACCATTCAAACTACAACAGGGTCTACCACAAGGATCTGCACTATCCTTTCTGCTGTTCAGTCTATACATTCAACACCTCTATGCCATCTTTACGCAGACAATATAATGATTTATATCCCATTCAACACACAAAGCCAGGACTACTCCCCACTGACCAACTACTTCACTGCACTTAAATGATGGCTAACAAACCACAACCTATCTGTAAGCCTCCAAAAGACTGTGATCCTCCATATTACCAGAGATACAAACAAGGTCATTCCGAGTCATGAATAGCAGGAATGGACGTCCCATTGGGACATCTATCCCTGCTATTCAGCCCCTCTTTCAACGTCGACTAACTTCCCCAGTTGTTGTGTGGGGAGATTAGACGGGGGGTGGGAAAAGGGCGTTGCGGGGGTGGAGTTAGGGCAGGCAGTGGGTGGTCGGTGGCCTGATTCCAATGTTGGCCCTGTATGTCTGGGGCTGGCGGCCTGAACGGGGAACGTATTCCACCTCTGAGGTGGAATAAGTTAACCTAGTTGGCAGGGGATGGCGGGCCTGGGGTGCTGAAAAGGTGGGAGGGGGCAGAGGAGATTCCCCACAGCCCGACCCTGGCCTTGGGAGGCCAGATCGGAGTTCAGGCTGCGGGGAATGAAGATTGCAGTCTGGTGGCCAGGGATCACGGCTCCTGAATGGAGCCACAGTGTCATGGCAACCAGATGCCATGGCACCGCGGTTCCATTCAGGAGCCCTGACTGAGTTAGCTGGGGAAGGTCTGTACGTGCAGGCCAACCAGAATTGGGGTACAGGCCTGGACGTGATTTTAATCCTGTGGGGCTAGACGTGCATCACTCTGTGCAGCCGGTTCTGACCGGGTGCACAGAGGGCTGGCAAGTCCAAAACAGAATCGGGCCCAAACTTTATACCGCCCACGCACCTAAATGTCTCTGATGCACAATTCCAAGTAAAACCGCTGGTGCGTTACCTGGAATCATACTAGCCAAGGCGTGATGATGCAACCACACATCAGGAGTGGCCTAGTGGTTGGGGCAAGTTACCTCAGGCCAGAAAGTTGGGGGTTCAAATCCCACTTGAGGACAACAACCTTGGGCAGGAAGGACTGGGGTTTCTAGTCCAACAGGTGCTCCTTGTGGTCTTGGGCAAGCCACTTAACCCTCCATTGCCCATGTTCCCTGTAAAATAGTTATCTCCAAGTTATAATGCCCTGTTCAATGTAATGTGATATCATGAAAGGTGGTATATAAGAAATGTTAAATAAATCAGTACCATTATCAAATAATCTATCATAAGATAAAGACAGCCCATGGTTGCCAGCCATGATTTCCACAGAGTTTTCCAGGTGTTGGTACTCCCACACCTGTATTACTACAACATAATTCTCCAAAGTCTATTCAAGAACACATAACACCTATACTTTAAAATCTCCATTGGCTTCCTATTGTATCACGTGCCAAATGCAAAGCTATCATCACAACCTTCAAAGCATTCTACAATCTCTCCTTGGAAAACTTACATTCACTAATCCAAAAGATGCCAGATGACAGACCGAAGAGAACTAACACACAGTTCTTACTAACTGTCCCTACAGAACACAGAAAAAGCAGCCATGCAACATCGAACAGAGCATTCGCATTTTATGCGCCACACCTTTGGAATGTTCTAGCATCTGACATCTGCTCCACAAGAGACCTGCAAGACTTTAGAAAGAAACTGAAGACTCATCTATTTAAGGAACACTTCGGAGAAGCCTCAATGTAATTTCAACCACCCTCTGCCGTACCCCTCCCCCCTGCTTCCACCTCACCTACCATCTCCCCATCTCACATACCCTCACAACAACTCAATAGACTCTAATGATACCAATGCCTCTCTTTGATGTTTACTACCTAAGCTATTTTCTATTTAAGTTATTAAGTTACTATTGTTCTAGAGCTAACACTACTCTGATCTATGTACTCCTAACCAGACTAGTATATTTAAGTTAAACTAATTCCAACCTATTCCATGTAAAGTTAAGTTCTAACTGATTGATGTAAACCAACTTGATATTATGATAAGGCAGTATGTAAAACTAGTTAAATAAATACATTTCATCCTCTTCCTATAAACGGATCCACTGTGTCTGTTCCATGCCATTTTGAATTCTGTCACTGTATTTGCCCCCACCACCTCCATCGGGAAGATTTTCCAAGCATCCACCACCCTTTCAGTGAAAAAGTATTTCCTGATGTTGCTTTTAAGTTTACCTCCTTGCAGCTTCATTGTATGCCCTCTAGTTTTACAGCTTCGCCTTCTTTGAAAAAGGTTTGTTTGTACATTTCTACTGGATATTCGGCCATATTTACCTGGACGAAAATGCAACTAATGTTCCTAAATCTAGCAGGTCAAAATGTGGCTGTGTATCCCCAGGTAAACTTATCAAGTTAGCCCTGAACCAGCAAAGTTCCATTAATAAATTTAAAAAATAAAGCTTCTGATGCAAATCTCCCTCTCCTATTCTGCCTTCTGTACCCAGATTTGCTTCCTGGCAGCTAAGAAAAACAGAGGACAACAAAAACTCATGGGGGGAGGGGGGCTGGCAGGAGGATTTGCTGAACCCACTCTGTAGCTGAGCTTCTGTTGTTGCTCTGACAATAAGGATCACTGCACATAGATTTAGCCAGTCTAAGGAGACATTACTATTACTATTACTGCTTTATCATTTATATAGCGCTACAGGACATACGCAGCACTATGCACATACATGTAAGGCAGCCCCTGCTCATCAGAGCTTACAGTTTAATCAAGACACACAGCACAACTGGAGACTCAGGTAGATCTAGGGGAATGGTAAAGATGCACATAGGAGGTGAACAGGAGACTAAAGGTAAATAATAAGTAACTTTGAATATTGACCTTTAACATGGTCACACTATTTAGCCAATTCATTTTTAGGATAATGTGTGATACAAGCGCAACTATGCCCTCAGAGGCAATTTTTTGCAACATCTAAGTTAAATCTCTTTGTATAACTTGCTAAGTGCTTTTTAATGGGCACCTACAACTTTTTTGCAAGTCCCCCTAAACTTCTTTTAGTGCGGTTTTTATTGCATAAGACCTTGTGTGTGTGAAACTATTGTCGTTGAAGTGAAAGTGGGCATATTTTATTGACACAGCCTTAAGCATTTGCAAACTCGATTGTTTTGTAGTCCACAGCATACTTGCTGTTTGCATGAAGCTCACAACAGTATCTGTAAAGGAATCAGGTGATGTGATTCAGTGCACTTACAAGGAGCTGAATTTTTCTTTTCCCAGTGTGTTCCATTCAAGGCATACTTTGTCTCTCTGATATGCTCTACCTGTGGAGCAAACAGAATGTATAATTTCAATAATATTTATTTTTTATACTTTGAAGTGCAATATATAAGAAAAGTCATATGGTTGCAATGTTTCTGTCCTGAAAATGTACAAGCTGAGTTTGAGCACAGCAAGCGTACTGTAAGTGGCTTGCTTAATATCACACACTGAGCGCTTAGCTGCCACATGTCCCGCATCTCCTGGTAGTTTCTAATGTAGGACAACTGTCTCTGGCACTCCCATGTAATGGCCAAAATCTCCAATTTAAGACCCACGCTGTAGAAGAATATTCTGCTTCCCTTCCATCATCACATACTCCAGTAAGGCAAGGACACGACTGTCAGCACCGATGTTTGATTGATTGCTCGTCCCCTGAAAGACTGCCCAAAGCTATTGATATTCATATTGAACAGGCTGCTGCATAATCCCTCTCTACAATCCCCTTCCGAAAATGAGACAACCAGGCTAAGAGCCCAAAACTTACTACTGTCAGTAACGTTGCTGGTGATCCTCCAGAGACAGTCTTTCGTGCCAGCTCTATCAATTAATGATGCACTATGATCAATACCGTACTAGCACAATAATCCGAAAAGCTCTGCACCGCTTCTCCGTCTGATAGATTCAGATTGCAGCCCAGATTACTGAAATCAACTTCCCTGCTTTCCAGCTAATGCTTACCTATCTGACAGCAATCTAGTCAGCAAAGTAAGTTATGCTTGCATGAATCCTCAAAGGCCAATATGTAAAGTAGACGGGATGATAAGACAAGCTTTTTAGGAGGTGGCAATCTGTAATGGTCTTATCCGATTAGACTATATGTTGTAAATTGGAGATTGAGCTATGCTCTGGAGAGAGCGGAACCTCCTACTATGGTTTATTGGCATTTGATATACCGCCTTCATGCAGGCAAATAAGGCATTTTACAATAAAAAATATTCAATTAAAAACCAGAAAGGAACGCCATATCATATAAGCAAAAGAAAGAAGGGAGAAAAAAGGGCGGCAGGGATATAGGGGACAGAGACAGAGGGGGGAGAAGGGAGAGGCCGTCGCGATTAAAAATAAAAATTAAATCATAAAATCAGCTATCCCAGAGACAAATAACCAAATAAGTAAATCAATAATCACAAAGAATCAGCTAATGGAAAAGCTTGAACAAAGAAATAACTCTTAAGGCAAGATTTAAAACAAGTAAGAGAAAGTTGACACCGAAGATCGGAAGGGAGAGAATTCCACATAGGGAGCAGCCAGCCTCTAAGAAGAAGAGTGAGCAATTGAAGAATGGACCGGGCAAAGACTAGGAATAACTAAAAGATACTGTGTAGCGGAGAACACGTGTAGGGGTATAAGAAATCAGAAACTGAGAAAAAATGGAGGGTTCGCAGAATGGAGAACATGAAATGTGAGAGTGAAAATGTCAATATCCCGGTAAATACACAGTTATTAAGAATACAGAATTATTTTGCCCAATTTATAAGGGGGAAACATGCCCCACTTATAAATTGACTCACCCAATCCCAACCCCAAGCTGATACAATTAATCAGAATATACAATCACCATTTAATCCCTAAGGAGAGTGCCTATCTTAAATAATTTTTTTGTCAGAGTAAGGCGAGGGAAGACAGTATTTGGATTGCCCCCAAACAAACTCCTTTTTTTCGTTTTAAGTTCAGGTTAAAACTTTCAGAAACACAATATGGCACTTAGCTTGATAAGTTGCTGTCCATATAAACAAATCTAGCTTCACAGCACACTTTCAATATAGCCAAACCAGCTTCATAGCACGACGTGCACATTTCGGGATCTCCTTCCCTATATCAAGTGCTAGTTATTCCCGCTGTGGCTAACTGTTGCCAGATGCTGAAATTTATAGCGTCACCACTCTCTGAAAACGTCTTCGTCCTATTGGCTATCTTTCAGAATCACTTAAGCAGAACACCAATGAAGAAGGAAAAACCCATCAAACCAAGGGAACCCCCTTCTCCAATTGGGATGACTTCAAAATAAGCTGACCCAATCAATCTCCTTATTTAACCCAAACGGGTGGACCGATTTCAATCTGTGAATCCAACGTTGTTCATGTAACTGTAATCTAGCCAAACGGTCACCCCCTCGAGGGTCCGAAGGCACATGATCAATAATTGTCCAGGTAAATTCCTCAAAATGATGATTGGCAGATATTCAATGTTCCACAATTGGCGCCGAAACTATCTCTTGATGTACCCTCGAAGCATGCTCACTCAACTGCACTCTCATCTGGTGTGTTGTCCTGCCAATATAAAGCAATGCACAGGGACATTGAAGTATATAGACCACATACGTGGATTTGCAAGAAGTCAACCTTTCCGTTCAAAAGATTGTGTTGAAGACGGATGCTGCCAATTCAATCCCGTTAAAGTAGTAGAACAATATGAACAAGATTCAAACGGGAAATGGCCCCTGATGTTATTCTCAGAAATCTGTATACGGTCTATAGGAGAAGTGTATCGCACCAGCAGATCCTTCAAATTAGGGCCCCTAGAAAAGGCAGTCATAAGAGATCTCTGAAAACATTTATGCAGAGACAAAACTGACCAATGATCTCTAAGAATCTTTACAATATTTGTGCTGAATTTCATATACAGAAGTGATCCTACAATGACATCAGATGTTTCACTATCGTTCTGTCTCTAATCTCCCTTTTCTCTCTAAGCTATTGGAGAAATACGTCTTTGCTAAACTCTCCCACCACCTTGCATCCATTAATTTTCTTCACCCTCGTCAGTCTGGGTTCCGTCAGGGTCACAGCGTTGAAACTGTTCTCTTGGCTTTCACGAATGCTTTACATGTAGCACATGATCGTGGTGACATTTCGGTGGCGGTTGCTCTGGATCTCTCTGCAGCTTTTGACTTGGTCGATCACTCCCTTCTTCTTCAACGTCTACGGGACGCGGGTCTCTGTAGCACAGTCCACCATTGGTTCCACTCTTTTCTCTCCTCTCGGTCTTGCTCGGTTCTCCCTTCCTCATCCTCTACTCCCCCTTCCGATTCCCACCGTCTTCTTTGTGGGGTCCCTCAAGGTTCTGTCCTTGCACCGCTTCTTTTCAACCTCTTCCTAGCCCCTCTTGCTTCCCTAATACAACAGTTCGGCCTCTCTTCTTTCTTCTATGCTGACGACATTCTGTTACTTCATCACACTTCACCCTCCTGCCCTGATCTTACTGCATTGGATTCTTGCCTCTCAGCCATGGCAAACTGGTTAACACTCAACTGCCTTCATCTAAATCTGATCAAGACTATTGCTATCTGGTTCTCTCACGGTGATCCTTCCCCTTCAATAGCCCCCTCTTTCTCTGGCTCCCCTGTACCTCTGGTCTCTACTTTCCGATATCTTGGTGTGCACTTCGATTCCGATCTATCCTTTCATACGCACATTTCTCATATCACCAAAACATCTTTTTTTTTTCCTTCGTCAACTCCGCTCTGTTCGTCCTTTTCTTTCCCCCTCTGCCCTCACCACCCTGGTGCTTTCCCTCGTTATGTCCCGTGTGGATTTTTCCAATTCACTTTTCATCGGTCTTCCCAAATTCCAACTGACTTGTCTTCAACGAATCCAAAATACTGCAGCACGCCTCCTTACACATACCTCCCTCCGTGACCATATCACTCCTCAACTATTTCATCTCCACTGGTTGCCTGTTCCCTTCCGCACCACTTTCAAATTATTAACTCTGGTTCATAAAGCCTTCCATGACAGCACCCCCCAGTACCTATCAAATCTCCTCTACTTTCACTCTCCCAGATATACCCCTCGCTCTTTTCACCTTAACCGTCTCACTTTACCTTCCCCCTCCCACGCTCATTTGCAATCCATTCGTTCCTCTGCCTTTTTCTTTGCTGGCTCCGCCCTTTGGAATGCTCTCCCTTCCTCCCTCCGTTTAGAACCCCAATACAATGTTTTTAAACAAAACCTCAAGACCCACCTGTTTTCCCTAGCGTTTAATCTTCCCTCTCCTTTTGTGTGACTTCACTATCCCCTATCCTTCTCCCTTTCTGGTGTTTCCCCATGATGTCATGTCTTGTCCTGCCTCCTTTTCCCTGCTGTCCTTTTATGAGATTGTACATTTCTTTTCCTTCTCGTTGGCCTTTGGCCTTCTTTTACTGAATTTGTTTTAATTGTACACCGCCTTGGTTATTTTAGAAAGGCGGTTTTTATCAAATAAACATAAACATGTTTCAGCAGCTGGTACAGAATCCCCATCCAACAACCACTCTCGATGGACATGACACACTCGGCGATACGCCTTTTCAATCACTGAGTAGGGATAACCCCTATTCAATAAACAATGTTTCAGATCTAAGGCATGTTTCTTAAATTCTATCACAGAGGAGCACAACCTCCTTAGTCTTAGAAATTGACCAAACGGTAACCCCCTCCGCAAGGGGCCCGGATGAAAACTACGATAGTTTAATAAACTATCACGTTGCACCGCCTTCCGAAATAAAGTGGTCTTCAACAATCCACCCTCTTTATAAATCAGCATATCTAGAAATTCAATCTTCACTTTGTCAGTGTAAACCGCAAATGGAATATTAGTCTTCAAGCCATTCATCCAGATGCTAAATTGATCCAAGGCAGGTAAAGTTGATTTCCACAAAAAGAAAATATTGTCAAGAAATCTCTTCCAAAAAGGAATATTAGAAAAATATGGTGAGCAATATAAATATCGTTCTTCAAAATCTCTCAGATATAAAGAGGCAATCAAAGGGGCAGCCGTTGCCCCCATCAGTATGCCAAAAGTTTGTTAATAATACTTGCCCTCCGATACAAAATAATTTTGCGCTGCTCCTGTTGAGTGTTCTGCACTGTTATATGCTGCTATCCTCTGTTTGTTCTTCTTTCAGCTACTCCGGTGCCTGCTTAGAGTGTTTTGTGTTGCCTGGAGCCTCTGCCTGAACCCGGAAGTGACGCGACCGCACTCCCGCGGTCGCGACCTTTCCAGGTACCTGACCACCTATTTAACCAGACTGCCTGCGGCGTTCTCAATACCTGTGCTGCTCCTGTTGAGTGTTCTGCACTGTTATATGCTGCTATCCTCTGTTTGTTCTTCTTTCAGATACTCTGGTGCCTGCTTAGAGTGTTTTGTGTTGCCTGGAGCCTCTGCCTGAACCCGGAAGTGACGCGACCGCACTCCCGCGGTCGCGACCTTTCCAGGTACCCGACCACCTATTTAAGCAGACTGCCTGCGGCGTTCCACGCCGTGGGCGCGCGCCGAAGGAGCAGGTCCTGCTCCTTGGTCGAGCTCCTTGGGGCAAGCGGGGGGCGAGGTCTGTTTATTCTTCTCCCCGAACCTCCCTCTGTGATACAAGTCTCATGATACTTTTATGCTGGGCTTCCCTTCTTGTTGGGTCGGTCCTCTTGTTTCCCTTACGTAAGTCTTGGTGCCTTAAAATCCTCTTGCTTGCTCTGTGTGGTTGTGCGCTTTATTCAACTCAAAATACTATGACGGCTATCCCTGTTTTTTGTGGATGGCGCCCTTCATGCCCGTCTTCGCCTCCCCCTGGTTCGTTGGCACGCTGCCTGTCTAACTTAATTCCATGTAGACTTACTAGAACCCCATCCTGGCGGCGCTCTTCCTCTCCCAGGCCTCTTCTAGTGGCATCTACCGTGACACTCAGCCTAGCCTTACTGAACTGTCGCTCGCTTCGGACAAAAACTTTACTGGTTCAAGATCTTATCTCCCAGCATTCGTTTTATTTATGTTTTCTTACCGAGACCTGGCTCAAGGAAGGTGATAGTCCCATCTTGTCCAGCTCCCTTCCTCCAGGCTACTCAGCAATTTCTTCCCCTAGGTTCGGTAGGGGTGGAGGGGGAGTGGCTCTACTTCATCGCGCCTCTATTGCCATTGAAGAAGTTTCACCCCCTTTCATTCTCTTCGCTGAATCCCTCCTCCTCCGCCTTCAGCCCTCACCCCCGCTTTACTTTCTCCTTCTCTACATTCCCCCTTCTCTCTCGGCTGTGCGCTGGGAAAAAGCTCTGCAGACCCTCTCAGATACAACCTTACATTTTCCTAATCTTATTATCCTTGGCGACTTCAATGTACATGTGGACAATCCCTGCAGGCAAAAGCATCGTGCTTTCTTGAACCTTTTGAGTGACATTTCTCTTCACCAACATGTCCTCGGCCCTACCCACATAGCAGGCCATACCTTGGATTTAGTGCTCTCACCTCTTTCGCTATTATCTTTGATTTCTCCCCCTATCGCGCTTCAGATTCCTTGGTCTGACCATTCTTGTCTTTCCTTCTCAGTTTCTTATCCTCCCTCAGAGACTGTTGGTCTGTCAGCATCTCCTTTCCCTCCTCCTCTTCGCCGCCGTATTACTCCTGAGACTCTCAGTGCCTTTCCCCCTGCTTCTTCTCTTTTTCCTCCAGACTTTGCTATGCACTCACCTGATAACCAGGCCTCCCTCTGGAATTCTATCCTCACCAACGCTTTGGATAACTTAGCGCCACTTCGTCCTCTTCCCAGATTCTCCAGCTCAGCTCAGCTCATTCCCCATGGTACCACCCAGCTTTACGTCTCCAGCGGACTCAACTTCGGCAGGTACAGCGTCACTGGTCCAACCATCCGACTCCTGACTTGCTAGCCCGTTTTAAGCAGTTATCTTCTGCTTATCGTTCGGCCATACAGTCTGCCAAACGTGCCTTTTATGCTGCTGAAATCTCTGAAGCTTCAAACTCCTCTAAACAACTTTTTGCAATTCTACGCAAACTTTCTTCTACTGGTCCTAACTGTAACCAAGCAACTAATGTTCCTGCTCCTCAACTATTGGCCACTTTTTTCTCAGAAAAAGTTCTGAATCTTCGTTCCTCCTTCTCAAACCCTCCCCCATCTCCCCCATCTCCTCTACTATCCCTACCCTGCTCCCCTGGGTCTCCTGCCCCTCCTCCTGAGCTGACTGCTGCAGACCCTCAGTTATTACCATCTTCCCCTTCCAATCAAGCACTTGCTCATATCTGGTCTTCTTTCCGCCCTATTGTCTCTGCCGAGCTCTTACAAGTGTTATCCAAGTCCCGGAAGACCACCTGCCTATTGGACCCGATTCCATCTCGCTGGCTGACAGAGCCCACTCTACAACTTGTTCCCATAATAACCACCATTATTAATACTAGTCTATCATCTGGCCATTTCCTCGCTTTATGGAAATTGGCTGTAGTTTACCCCCTTTTGAAACAACCCTCCCTTGATCCTTCCGTGTTGTCCCATTGGCGTCCTGTCTCAAACCTTCCTTTTTTAGCTAAGCTCCTGGAACGCTTTGTTTTCGAACAATTAAATTCACATATTGAATCTACCAACACCCTTCACCCCCGTCAAGCAGGTTTCCGGCAGGGGCACAGTATGGAGATTGTTCTCCTAGCACTTTTGAATGAAATATATGTTGCCCATGACCGAGGAAATGTTACCCTTATTGTATCTCTTGATTTCTCTGCAGCATTTGACCTGATCGATCACCACTCTCTCCTCTCCCGTTTGTTTGATGTCGGATTACGTGGCACTGTTTGGCAATGGTTCCGCTCTTTTCTTACCGGCCGTTCCTTCACTGTCCAGTCGAACAATCAGTCCTCCACTTCTTTCCCTCTCACTTGTGGGGTACCCCAGGGTTCTGTTCTTTCCCCTCTACTGTTCAACATTTTCCTCTCCCCCCTGCCCCTCCTGATACAGCAGTACTCAGTATCCTCCTACATATATGCTGATGACATTATTCTTCTCTTCCATACCTCACCACTGTCCTTGGACATCTCTCAGATTAACCTTTGCCTCTCTCATATCGCCTCTTGGCTTTCTCAGAACTTTTTGCATTTAAACCCTTCTAAGTCCACAGCTATGTGGATTTCACTGAGTGGCCCTTGTCCTTCTGTTGCACCTCAGATTGGCCCAATTTCAATTCCTCTTACCACCTCCTTCCGTTATCTAGGGGTTATCTTAGATTCCTCTCTTTCCTTCCACAGTCATATTTCTTCTCTTACCCGTCGTTCGTTCGCTGTTTTACGTCGAATTAGGGCTGTCCGCTCCCTTCTTCCCTCTGATTCCTTGATTACCCTTGTTTTGGCCCTGGTTACTAGCAGGCTTGACTACTGTAATGTTGTCTTCGCTAACCTCCCAAATTACCAGCTTCAACGTGTACAACTTATTCAAAACACTGCAGCCCGTCTCATCACATTTGCTCATCGCTTTGATCACATCACCCCCATTTTTCTTCATTTACACTGGTTGCCTCTCCGCTTTCGCTTCCATTATAAATTTCTCATTTTGACGTACCGTGCTATTCATACTAATAATCCTCTTTATCTTGCAGACCTTATCTCCCTTCATACTCCATATCGCCAGCTCCGCTCTTTACATGCAAATCGTTTGTCCCTACCTTCCCCATCACAGGCACATCTGGAACAAACTCGTCATTCAGCCTTCTTTTTTCTCAGTCCTGTATTGTGGAATGCATTACCATCTTCCCTCCGTTTAGAACCTTCCGATTCTCAATTTAAGACACTACTCAAAACCCATCTGTTCCAATTAGCCTTTAATTTACCACCCGATGTCCCTCCTTGAAGTTCTCGATTGGTCCATTCGTGGTTTTATTATTGGGTTTGTCTCCTGTTTTTGTTTTGTCCTTCGGATTTGTCTATTTGTGTCTGACCCCCCGGAGTACTGGTCGGGTTTTTGGTTTTAATTGTTTTTATTCTGTCCTTTTTCTTTTTCTTCCTCTTTCCTGTTATTTATGGCGTTCTTTTCTATGATTTGCGGCGCTTGACCTTGTTTTATTGTAAACCGCTTAATGTTTTTTGACAAAGCGGTCTATCAAGTGATGGAATATAGATAAAGATAAAGATAAACAAATTAATTCTAACAAAAATGATCGAGGCAATCTGGTCGAAGCAAACTTAAAGGCTGCTGACAAAAGGGTAAGTGCTTCAAATTGATCAATATTCATATAAAGTGCTGCCACATCAAGTGTGACCAAATATAGATCTTCAGTAACCTCCTCAATCACAGTTGGTTGCTGAATAAACTGAGTCGAATCACGTACATAGGATCGTACTAAACATGCTTCCTTCTTTAGAAAGCAATCACAAAATTTGGATAATGGTTCTAATATAGATCCTCGGCATGATACTATCGGTTGACTCGGTGGAGACACTAAAGATTTATGTATTTTCGGAACCGTGTAAATGGTAGGTATTTTAGGGAATGGTACCTGCATAAATCGATATTCCTTGTCAGTAATCCATCCTCTATTCAAGCCTGTAGTCAATAATGCTTTTATTATAGATTGTAACTTGGGGGTAGGATCCACCTGAAGTAATTTATAAATCTTATCATCTGCCAAATGCATCCATAGTTGTTCCAAATATTTCAATGTGGATTGAAGAACAATTGCTCCCCCCTTGTCAGCGGCCTGAACTGTTAGTTATTTATTTACATTCTCTAATATACTGTGTTATTCTGCATCAGTGTGGTTTACATTGAACAAACTGAAATTACATTGAACAGGGCATTATAACTTGGAGATAACTATTTTACAGGGAACATGGGTTATGGAGGGTTACGTGGCTTGCCCAAGACCGCAAGGAGCACCTGTGGGACTAGAAACCCCAGTCCTTCTGGCCCAAGGTTGCTGTCCTCTAGTGGGATTTGAATCCCCAACCTTCTGGCCTGAAGTACCTTGCCCCAACCACTCCTCCACTCCCCCCTTGTAAGTGGCCTGAAGTGTTACCGAGAGATCATCCATAATCTGTTTTAAAGAACTCCGATCTTCCTTATCCAAATTAGAATGACATGGCCACAGACGTTTTTCCAATTCCTCAAGATCTCTCAAAACCAAATTCTGATATGTCACTATGGTAGGATCAATCAAATCAGTGAGCATCCATCGGGAACTTGGCCTGACCACAGAGTCATCTGGTAGAGTCTGTTTACCATCAAAAAAATGAATGATCCGTAACTTGCGAAAAAAGTTTTGTAAATCAATCCTCATAAAAAACGGATCATATCTTACTGTGGGTTGTGATGGGGAAAGCATGGACACAGAAGAGAATCCAGAAATCCCCATGGAAACGGATGACAATGCACAGCTACAAGGAAAACTCAGCCTATGTCAGAGAAAAAGGCAGTTTCCTGTAGGAAGCAAACCACGCCCTAGTGCAAGGGTGGAGACTAACCCCCGTTCTGATTGGTCACAAGGAAGCAGGAAGCCAGGGTTAAAAACCACGTGCAGAGGGAAGGAAGAGAGACCTGAGGAGGGACCTGAGGACGGACCCGAGGACAGACCTGGAGACAGAACCGATTGGAGAACCCACAAAGAAGTTGGTCAGGGAAATATCCAGAGAGCCAGTTGGAAGGCAAGAGAAAGCCAAGACCAGAGTCTGAGACCAGAGAGTCCAGGCAGAACAGCCTGGGTGAGAGAAGGTGCCAAGGGAAAGACACGCACTCAGACAAAGCCAGCATTCAAAGGTAAAAGCACAGACAATTGGAGAAGCCGTGCAGGCCAGTCAAACAATTGCTACAGCTGGGAGGATTGGAGAGGTGGAAAGAGCACCAGTGCTGACACAGAGAAACAGCCTCAAGGTAAAACTGACCATTTTATATCTGATAAATTGGCAAAAGAGATAAAGGCTAGTTTTATTGAGCAGGAGCTGGAACCCTCCCCCTCTACTGTGAAACGTTGGATTGAAAGCCTAGTACCTGCTGCAAACTCCAGACCAGATAACTCTGACGTTTGTGAAGCTTCTAAATTAGGGGCACTGCAGAGACTATTCTCTAGTGAGAGGATTCAAACCCCTAGTACCAAAACACCTGAAAAGGCTGACTTGCTGTGGGATCACTTCCACCAGTTTCTAAAGAGAGAAAAGCTAAAAGAAGTCCCCACATATGAGAAAGACTTTGGTAATTCTAATGGCATTGAGGAAATGCAGATAGAAACCACTGTGCCTGAATGTGATGATTTTCCTATACCAATGGACTGTTGTTTGACTCACAAGAATACCACAGTAAGAAAGTGAAACAGGAGAGAGTTTTAAAAGCCTTTTAATAGGGTAGCTTTTACCTGTGACTCAGAAGAAAGCAGTGCTGAGCTGTATTCAGTTTTGAGAGTAACGGAGTTTGGGAAGACGTTGTTTGGTGAAAGTGAAACCAGCTGTGTTTAGTTCTGCTGCAGTATAGTGTGTGACCACACGGAGCAGTGCAGAGAACAGCAGAGAAGAAAAGTTTTGTTTTTCATTTCTCCTGGTTTTTCCTGTGTTCATCCTTTCATTTGGAGAAGTTATCCTAGTGCATTTGTTGTGTTTTGAACCTCCGCGTGCCTTTGAAAATCCCCATTGTATAAATAATAAAAATCTTGCAAAGCCTTACCACCTGCCTCAACTACAATTCATTCCTACAGAGTAAAGAACTTTTATTCTAAAGGACAGTAAGGCCGCCTATCAGCTGTCAGCCTCTTGGCCCAGCCGGTGGGTGTCGCAGGGTACAAAAGTAAGTCCCAAGATTAACAACCATTCTTGTGATTCTGATAGAGGAGTACCAGTAAGATTAATCACTATTGAGGCGGCTGTTGTCTGCTTCATTGCCAAGTCAGCGGAGGATCCCAGGACATATCTTGATTTACCCATCATGCATGACGACGTCCTCTCATTTGAGGACAGGCACTCTCCTTAGCGATTAAATGCCACTCATAAATTGGGCAATATACTATATCTTCTCTTTGTATCCCTACCTTTATTCTTTGAGTGTTTAAGGAGGCGTTACCTGTTTTGATTAAGTTAAAGATGGCCAAGCGAGAGGAGTCAGGTGGTAAAAAGGAAAAGCATATAGTAACATAGTAACATAGTAAATGACGGCAGATAAAGACCAACATGGTCCATCCAGTCTGCCCAGCAATGCGGCAAGAGTAGGTGCACCTGTCGCTCTGTGAAGGCCACCCCTCCCCATGTCTCTGTCTAGGGGTGGACCCACCACTCCATGTAGGACACCCCTATTTGTTGAGAAGTTAGATGGTTCAGTTTATTTTGTTTTTATCCTGTTTCTGTAAATGGATCCGCTGTGTTTGTCCCATGCTGTTTTGAATTCCGTCACTGTGTTTGCCCTCACCACTTCCATCGAGAGAGCATTCCAAGCATCCACCACCCTTTCAGTGAAAAAATATTTACTGACATTGCCTTTCAATTTTCCACCTTGCAACGTTATGTTATGCCCTCTAGTTTTGCAGCTTACCCATCTTTGGAAGAGGTTTGTTTGTTCATCGTTCCTCTTTAAGTATTTAAAGGTCTGAATCATATCTCCCCTAACCCTCCTCTCCTCCAAAGTGTACATATTTAGGTCTTCAAGTCTCTTCTCATAAGATTTCTTACACAGGCTCCAAATCATTTGGGTCGCCTTCCTCTGAACAGTTTCCAGTCTATTTACATCTTTTGCAACATATGGACTCCAAAACTGAACACTGTATCCCAAGTGAGGCCTCACCAGCGACCGGTACAGTGGCATAAGTACCACCTCCTTCTGCTGGTAATACTTTTTTGTATGCAGCCCAACATCCTCCCGGCTTCTGCAACTGCCTTGTCACACTGTTTTGCCACCTTGAGATAAGAACATAAGATATGCCATACTGGGTCAGACCAAGGTCCATCAAGCCCAGTATCCTGTTTCCAACAGTGGCCAATCTAGGTCATATGTACCTAGCAGTTTCCCCAAAAGACACAGGTTCCACAATGCTTGTACTGGGTCAAGCATTGATATCCTGGGTCCCTTCTTAATAATGGTTTATGGACCCTTCCTCCAGGATCTTGTCCAAACCTTTTTTAAACCTAACTACACTAACAGCCTTTACTATATCCTCCGGTAACAAATTCCAGAGTGTGATTACACATTGAGTGAAAAAATATTTTCTTTTATTAGTCTTAAATAGTTTACCCTGTAACTTCATTGTATGTCCCCTAGTCTTTCTATATTCTGATAATGTAAACAATCGATCTACGTTTACCTGTTTCACTCCGTTCATTAATTTATAGACTTCTATCATATCTCCCCTCAGCCGTCTCTTTCCCAGGTTAAAGAGCCCTTATCTTTTTAGCCTTTCTTCATAGGAGTATCCTTCCATCCCCTTTACCATTTTGGTGGCTCTTCTCTGTACCTTTTCTAATAACGCTATATCCTTTTTAAGACACAGCGACCAGAATTGCACACAATATTCAAGGTGCGGTCTCACCATGGAATGATATAGAGGCATTATAATATCTTTTGTTTTATTTTCCATTCCTTTTCTTATAATACTTAGCATTCTATTTGCTCTCTTGGCCGCTGCTGCACACTGAGCCGAGGGTTTTAACATGTTATCCACAATGACGCCTAAATCTTTTTCCTGGGTGGTGGTTCCTAATGTGGAACCTTGCATCTTGTAACCATAGTTTGGGTGGTTCTTCCTTAGGTGCATAACTTTGCACTTGTCCACATTAAATTTCATCTGACTTTTTGATGCCCAGTCTTCCAATTTATCAAGATCCTCTTGCAAATTTCCACAATCCTCTTGGGTTTTAACAACTTTAAATAGTTTTGTGTCATCTGAAAATTTGATAACCTCACTCGTTATTCCCTTTTCCAGGTCATTTATGAATATGTCAAAAAGCAGCGGACCCAGCACAGATCCCTGGGGTACACCACTATTCACCTTTCTCCATTGGGAAAATTGGCCATTTAGCCCTACCCTCTGCTATCTTTTAACCAGTTCCTGATCCACAATAGTACACTGCCTCATATCCCATGACTCTTTAGTTTTGCCAAAAGTCTCTGATGAGGGACCTTGTCAAAGGCTTTCTGAAAGTCCAGATACACTATATCAACCGACTCACCTTTGTCCACCTGTTTATTCACACCTTCAAAAAAACATAACAGATTAGTAAGACAAGATCTTCCTTGTCTAAAGCCATGTTAGCTGTCTCCCATTAGGCCATGACTATCTACATGCTGAGTAATTTTGTTCTTTATGATGGTTTCTACCATTTTTCCCAGTACTGATATCAGGCTCACCGGTCTGTAGTTTCCCGGATCACCCCTGGAACCCTCTTTTAAAACTGGCGTTACAATGGCAATCCTCCAATCTTCAGGTACATAAGAACATAAGATATGCCTTACTGGGTCAGACCAATGTCCATCAAGCCCAGTATCCCGTTTCCAACAGTGGCCAATCTAGGTCATACGTACCTAGCAGTTTCCCCAAAAGACACAGGTTCCACAATGCTTGTACTGGGTCAAGCATTGATATCCTGGGTCCCTTCTTAATAATGGTTTATGGACCTTTCCTCCAGGAACTTGCACAAACCTTTTCTAAACCCAGCTACACTGCCTTTACTACATCCTCCGGTAACAAATTCCAGAGTTTGATTACACGTTGAGTGAAAAAATAATTTCTTTTATTAGTCTTAAATAGTTTACACTGTAGCTTCATTGCATGTCCCCTAGTCTTTCTATATTCTGATAACGTAAACAATCGATCTACGTTTACCCGTTCCACTCCGTTCATTAATTTATAGACGTCTATCATATCTCCCCTCAGCCGTCTCTTTTCCAGGTTAAAGAGCCCTAACCTTTTTAGCCTTTCTTCACAGGAGTATCCTTCCATCCCCTTTACCATTTTGGTGGCTCTTCTCTGAACCTTTCCTAATAACGCTATATCCTTTTGAAGATACGGCGACCAGAATTGCACACAATATTCAAGGTGCGGTCTCACCATGGAACAATATAGAGAGGTATTGCAGATGATTTTAATGAAAATTCACAGATTACTAATAGCAGGTCTGCAATCTCATATTTCGGTTCTTTCAACGCCCTTGGATGTATACCATCCGGCCCAGGTGATCTGCTACTCTTCAGTTTATCTGATAGTTGTAATACATCTTCCCAATGTATCGATATTTCCTTCAATTCTTCCGCACCTTTAAATACCACTTCAGTCATGGGTAACATCCCTACATCTTCCTCAGTAAAGACCGAAGCAAAGAATTCATTCAGTCTTTATGCTATCGCCTTGTCGCCTCTTAGTGCCTCTTTAACCCCTCTATCATCTAATGGACCAACTGACTCTCTCACAGATTTGCTACGAATGTACTTGAAAAAGTCTTTATTTCACGTTTCGTCGTTTGGATTTTTTTTCCATTTCCTGAAAGATGCTTTTTTGGCAACAACAGCCTCTCTGACCTCACCTTTAAACCATGCTGGCAGTTCTTCCACTTTTCTTAAAGTGTGGAATACAGCTGGTCTGAGCTTGCAAGATAGTAGTTTTCAACAACACCCAAGCTTGATGTAAGTCTTCAACCTTTGCAAGTGCTCCTTTTAGTTTTTTCTTAACTATTTTCCCCATTTTATCATAGTCTCCCTTTCGAAAGTTAAAAGGTAGTACTGTGGATTTCCTTACTATCCCTCCTCCAATAATTAAATCAAACGCGATCATGCTATGATCACTATTGCCAAGTGGCCCCAACATCCTTATCTCTTGCACAAGATCTAGTGTTCCATTAAGAACTAGGTCTAATATGGCAAGACCGTCCTTCAGTAAAACCATGTTACCTCGGATCTTGCAACCTGTTGGGTTTGAGAAAGTTCACTATTCACTCTTTCAGGAGCGTCTCCATTACTTTTCCTGCCACCGAGGAGCACCTCCATTACTTTTCCTGCCACTTTTCCTGCTCACGGGTCTGTAGTTTGACACTTCTTCCCTGTCACCACTTTTGTGTATAGGTACGACATCAGACATGCTCCAGTCCTGAGGAACCTCTCCTATTTCCAAGGATCTGTTGAATACATCCTTTAACAGCCCTGCAAGAACCTCTCTGAGCTCTTTCAGTATCCTGGGATGTACCCCATTCAGTCCCATGGCTTTGTCCACTTTCAGTTTAGCAAGTTGTTCCAACACCTCATCTTCTGTGAATGGTGTGGTATCTACTTCATTCCCATTTTTATATTTGGGAGTCACAGCTGGTCCATCTCCAGGATTTTCTTTAGTAAAAACAGAACAGAAGTATTTGTTTAGCAATTTCGCTTTTTCTATGTCACTTTCCATGAGTCCTTTCCCAGCACTTCTGAGTCCTGCAATTCCAACTCTGATCTTCTTCCTTTCCCGAATATACCTGAAGAAAGTTTAACATCTTTAGCCATCTTTTCCTCTGCCTTAGATTTTGCTATCCTTATTTCTCTTTTTGACTCTTTGAGTTTGATCCTGTTTTCATTTCTGTGTTCTTCTGTTTGCAAGCTTTTGAATTTTGCGAAAGCTGTGTTTTTTGCCTTTATTTGAGCAGCCACTTCTTTGGAAAACCAAATAGGTTTCCTTCTCCTCTTGTTTTTGTTTACCTTTTTTACATATTTGTCTGTTGCCCCTTTTATTGCCACCTTTAGTTTAGCCCATTGCAATTCCACTTCCCTTATCTCCTTCCACTCTATCATCTCCTACTTTAGGTACTCGGCCATTTTATTGAAGTCAGTGTTTTTGAAGTTTAGGACTTTGAGCTTGCTATGTTTGGCCTGTACCTTGGCTTTTATCTCAAACCACACCGTGTGATGATTGCTGTTGCTCACAGGGGCACTCACGCAGACATTTGACACGCTATCACCATTGGTGAGCGCTAAATCCAGCGTTGAGCTTTCCCTGGTTGGCTCCATGACCATTTGTCTAAGTGATGCATCTTGGAGAGCATCTACAATTTTTTTGCTTCCTTCCAGATGTGCAGAAGGAGTAATCCAATCCACATCAGGTAGATTAAAGTCACCCAAAATGATCGCTTCCCCCTTTGTGGCTATCTTGGCAATATCTATAATCGTTATCTATCTCTTCAATTTTAGTCGGAGATCTGTAGACTACAGCAGTATGGATGACAGTGCCATCTCCTCTTTCCAATGCAATCCAGAGTGCTTCTTCTTTTCCCCATGTCCCCTGTATTTCAGTAGCTTTAATATTGCTTTTGACATACAAGGCTACTCCTCCTCCTTTTCCATTTTCTCTGTCTCTTCTGAATAGATTATAGCCAGCTATGGCTATATCCCAATCATGCAATTCATTAAACCATGTTTCTGTAATGGCCACAATGTCCAAATCCTTTTCCACCTTTAGGGCTTCCAGGTCCGGAAATTTGTTGGCTAAGCCTCTAGCATTTGTGCTCATTGCTTTCCAGCATTTATCTGGCTTGTGTGTATTTTGCATTGATTTTGTTCTGCCCACATCTTCCCACTTGTTTTTGATGTGTGGTTTAAAAGTGTGTCTGTTTCTGATGTTGTTTTGCTTTTTCAGGGGGTGGTGTGCAGGTCTTGATCTTCCACATCCGTCACCCCCTTTTCCTAGTTTAAATGCATATCCACATACTGTCTGAATTTTTCACTTAAGATTCCTTTCCCTGCGATAGAGAGATGCAGTCCATCAGCACAGTATAGTCTCTCGTTGGTCCATCTGTTTCCCCATTCACCAATAAATCTGAATCCTTCTTCTTTGCACCAGGTCTGGAGCCATGTATTAAAGCTGTTAATGCGATGCAGCCTTTTTGTCCCCTTACCAAGAACAGGCAGAAACTCTGAGAATGCAACAGTGCTAACAATGGGCTTGAGTTTCTCTCCCAGAGATTGGAAGTCCTTTTGAACTGTAGAGGCACTGTTTCTAGCCAGGTCATTTGTGCCCAAGTGGATAACAACATCAAGTTTGGAGTTTTCACTTTTTGCACTAAGTACTTCAACAATTTGGTTTGTATTCCTGCTGGCTGTTGAGCCTGGTAGGCACATGACTATCTTCTCTCCTTTGAACTGTGTTCCCAAGTTGGTGCCTCTGATGATGGAATCTCCAAGTAGTAGTAGTTTTCTGTTTGGTGAAGTTTTCTTCATATTTGGTGCTTTAGCAGGAGATTGGGCATTGTCTGACTCATTTAATCCTGGGAATACCGATGGGGTCAAAAGTGACGCCATTGCAAGTTTCACAATGCGTATCTCGGAAACTAGTTGTTCAAGAATGCAGTCTTTTTATGACTTTTCACATGTCATTATTCTCTTTATATTGTGCCATGAGAGGAATAATTTTCATCCGCTAGGTGACACTAGTGATGAATTGCAGCACAGAGTACCAGTGGGGTCATTTTTGACCCCAGTTGCTTACGTCCGGTTTGGATCATGATACAATTTGCAGTTTTGTGAATTTTTTGATCTGACAAAGGTATTTATCATTAATTATGTATCATTTATTTTTTGTACTCTTATTTTATGAAAATTACACATTTTCTGTAATTGATATCATACGTTTTCTCATTTTTCCAATGAAATCTAAAGGCTTTCAGCTCGTTCATCACGATTATTGTACACCTATAGTAAAACTGCTTTGCGTTTTATTCAACTTTATCTTTGTTTATTTATTTTAGGTTATTGTTTATGATGTCAAAACGAAAGTATTCAGCTGCTCAAGTAAGAGAAATATTGCAATGAGATGCTGACAGTGATGGCTCTGAGTCGTCTGATGATGCAGCATATTCAGCAAGCGAAGAAGCATATCAGCCAAGTTCGGGCGATAAATCTGATGATGACAGTCATGATTCAGATGGCGACAGTAGTTGGTCGCCAAGTGAATGTTAGACTGATGTTGAGCCGGTAACATCGCCTGCAGCAAAGAGTCAAGTTACAGGTCGAGGCAAAGGTCGAGGCTTTGCTGGACGGGGAAGAAGGCAGGAGTCCTCGGTGTCAGTATCATCTGTGAGGAATCTTAGTTGTGGTCGTAGAGGAGCTAAGAGGTCATCAACTATAAGCACAAATGTCGCCATTGAAGCCTATGTATCTAAGGATGCCACATCATGGAACAGGAAACCTATAAAGCAAGCTGCTGGAAGATATGCCAGAGCTAATGCCTTGCCCGTACAACAAGGTCCTACAAGGTATGCTGTACGAAATGTTGATGGCTCTCTCGCAGCATTCCACTTGTTCATGAGGAAGAACTTATTGAATGAAATCATGATGTGGACGAGCAAACAAGGAAGACACATATATGACGACACATGGAAAGATTTGACAGACGGAGAATTTCAACATTTTCTTGGACTTCTGATCCTCTCAGGCGTGTACAAGTCACAAAATGAATCCATAGTTCAGTTGTGGAACCTTGAAGATGGTCGTTCTGTTTTCGGCAAAAATATGGCCCGTAACCGTTTTCAGCAAATTTCTTGTGCTCTCAGATTTGATGATGCAACCAACAGACGTGAACAACGAGGTGATCACTATTGCCAAGTGGCCCCAACACCCTTATTTCATGCACCAGATCTGGTGTTCCACTAAGGACTAGGTCCAGTATGGCTTCCCCTCTGGTCAGTTCATGAACCAGCTGCTCCAAGAAGCAGTCATTTATTTCATCTAGAAACTTTATCTCCCTAGCATGTCCTGCCGTGACACTGACCCAGTCGATACCAGGGTAATTGAAATCACCCATTATTATTACTGTGCTGTGACTTTTGTTAGCTTCCTTGATTTCTTTGAGCATTTCATAATCCATTTGTTCATTCTCACCAGGCGGTCGATAGTACACCCCCACTGCCATCACCTTCCCCTTCATACATGGAATTTCAATCCATAGAGATTCTGCAGCAAATTTTGTTTCCTGCAAAACTTTAATCCTTTCTGACTCAATGCCCTCTCTAACATAGAGCACAACCCCTCCAACAATTTGATCAGTTCTATCATTACGATATAGTTTGTATCCAGGTATCACAGTGTCCCACTGGTTATCCTCCTTCCACCATGTCTCTGAGATACCAATCATATCTAACCTCTCATTTAGTGCTATATATTCTAACTCTCCCATCTTATTGTTTAGACTTCTAGCATTTGCATACAAGCATTTTAGAGACTGTATTTTATTAATATTAATCTGGCTATTGGTAGGCATGGGTAATTTGGAATCTTTACGCTCTGTATGCACCATACTCAAGGGCATTTGGACTACTTTACTCTTTTTTGGAATCTCACTGCTTTTGGTAGTATCCTTCAAGGATACCTTCTTCCGAACCATACGCTCTTGGGCGACTGTCGGCTTTCCCCTATTTTCTAGTTTAAAAGCTTCTCTATCTCCTTTTTAAAGTTTAATGCCAGCGGTCTGGTTCCATCCTGGTTAAGGTAAAGTCAATCCCTTCAGAAGAGCCCCTCCTTTCCCCAGAATGTTCCCCAGTTCCTAACAAATCCAAAACCCTCATCCTTGCACCATTATCTCATCCACGCATTGAGACTCTGGAGCTCTGCCTGCCTTTTGGGTCCTGCAAGTGGAACGGGAAGCATTTCGGAGAACGCTACCTGGAAGTTCTGGATTTCAACTTCCTACCTAAAAGCTTAAATTTAGCCTCCAGAACCTCCCTACCACATTTTCCTATGTCATTGTTACTGACATGTACCAAGACAGCAGACTCCTCCCCAGCACTATCTAAGATCTTATCTAGGCGGTGCATAAGGTCCACTACCTTCGCACCAGGCAGGCATGTTACCAGGTGAGCCTCATGTCCACCAGCCACCCAGCTATCTACATGCCTATTGATTGAATCACCAACTATAACAGCTGTCCTAACCCTTCCCTCATGGGCACATGGCCCTGGAGAAATGTCCTCAGTGCGAGAGGGTTTTACATCACCTGGAGGACAGGTCCTAGTTACAGGATCACGTTCTGCCACACTAGGGTGATGCTCTCCTGTCACGTGACCTCTCTCCTCCATGGCAACAGGAATGCTGCCAGACTGGATGTGGGACTTCAGGACTGTATCCCTGTAGGTCTCGTCCATGTACTTCTCTGTCTTTCTTATGTCTTCCAGGTCTGCTACTCTAGCCTCTAGAGAACGGACTTGTTCCCTGAGAGCAAAGAGCTCCTTGCACTTAGTGCATATGTAAGACCTCTCACCAACTGGGAGAAAATCATACATGTGACACTCAATGCAAAAGTCTGGAAAGCCCCCATCTCGCTGCTGGACTGTTGTCTGCATCTTAGTTTAAAGCTTGTGTTTAGGTCTTTAAATTCTGTACTTACTAAGGGTTGGTATGGATGTTTATACTAATAAAAGCATATCTAATACCTCTAATATACCTTGTTCACATGAAGCTTAATTAATCTCAGGTCCTCAATGTATGACTGATTTGGATAAAGAGCTGCACCTGAGAGCAGCCCCTTTCCTCTAAGACGTGTAAGTACCTATACAGCTACAATTACCCCAGGGGCAGGTGGGTGTCGGGGAGGGAGGGAGGGAAATAAGACCTATTAAGAGAGGGCTGTTACAAGGTACCCTGTCCTGTACCCTCAGCAGGGGGGGAGGGGGTTAGTCCCTCAGGTAGGCTAGAGCAGGAAAAAAGGTTTAAAACGCAGCATGTTCTGGGACAGAGCAGGGAGAGATATTTAATTTAAAGTAACAGTTAACCTGGCTACCACACAAAGGCCAATTAGTTGAGAGAGGCAGGGTAAGTTATACAGCTGAGAAAGCTGAAGTGCAAAACTAAAGGGAACAGGGAGGTGAAGTAGCACACCAATAAAGACAACAAATAAATAAATAAATAGACAGCTAGAACTCACAGCAAAGTTGTCACAGGAGTTAAATATCCACCTCTCTAGCAGAGCACTGTGAGGGCACTGCTCTTCCCAGAGAGGGATGTTCAGAGACACTATCCAGACAGAGGGGATGTTCAGCAGCACTAACTGCTGCGGCACTGTTTGGATAGTGCCGGGATGGTCTGTGGCGAAGGCAGTCCTAGCACTTATACGGTTAGTGATAATTTTCAGTATACTAACAGGATAAGTGACTGTAGAAAGTTAGATCATGAAAAAAACTGTCCTAACTATGTGGTTTTGCCATCCAGATAGCAGCTAAATATTACTGTTATCTGAATAGCAATGGCAGTCGGCGCTGAAGCTGGATAGTTTGTACTGGAGGATATCCAGATTCAGATGCTGAATATCTGATTTCAATTTTAAATGCTGCAGCCAGTGCTTAAGAGACCAACCATGGAGTTTGAATATTAACCCAATTGTGCCTATGCTGATCTGCAGTCTCAGAATAGAGATACCCACTGGCTTACTAGGTTAGTTGCTGAGTGTATGCTTGGCCTTCTGAAACCAATTTTCACTATGAAAGCCATACTGTAGGCACTCTACTGTCTCTGCGAAAAGTGTACCATGAAGACCACTTTATGTTTTTATTTTTCTGCTTTGAATAAAGGCGCGGGCAGGGTCCCGGCGCCTGCTCGTAACCGGGTGCTCTGCCCGGCGCGGGACCCTGCTCGTGCACGGGGGTGAATTGGTGCCGCGGCGGGCCGTGCACGTGGTGCGATTTTTGAATCGATTGGCTCCGCTCGGGAAGGGGAGGGAGCGGAGCCAATCAGGGTGCAGGCTGCCATGTGCTCTGGCTTGCGCGATACTGGCCAGAGCACAGGCAGTGTGGCAGGAGGCCCGGCAGCATCGTGGTGAGGCGCAGAGTGCAGCGTCGGTGTTGTCGGTTCAGGGCGAACGGAGCACGGGCGGAGGGCGAAAGGAGCTGAGGACAGTAGCGTGAGGACGCATGGAGAGTGACTGTACAGCGGCGGAGTTGTGGTGGTGCATCGGAGCGGGCACTGCGGGAGCACAAGACCTCTGAGCAGGCGAGTGGCAGGCGGGCTGAGGGGTTGGGGCTAAGGGGCCAAGGCAGCGCCTGTGTGCCGTTCGGTAAGCGGGCCCGGGATTTTTTGGAGGGCGGTGAGGAGTGACTGTGCAGAGCTCCAGGAGTAGGCCGCGTTTAAAAAAAAAAAAGAAAGAAAGAAAAAGAAACCAACTTTCTATATGGGATGGCTGGAAAACAGCCGGCAAGAGGGGGGGCGGCAGGGGGGGCCTGGGCGGACAGGGGGAGGCAAGGAAAGGGGAAGAGGGGGCGGGGGTTGGAAAAAGCGGTGCGAACGGGGCCTCGGAGCACAGGAAAAATGGGGGTTGGGAAAAGGGGGGTGAGAGGTGCTCGGGGTGTGGTGGGGGGGCATAGGGGTCCAAGGACAGGGGAGGGGCATATGGAAGGTACCCCGGGGCAGGCTGAGAGTGTTGGGCCTCAGCGGCTGGCAGTGGCCACAGCGGCAGGGACAGTGGAGACCCCAGTAGGAGTTGTGGGGCGCAGGGGGGGCTGACAGATGGGGTGGACGGGGGGCTTCAGAGAATGGATCAGGAGCAAGGGCAGGGGTGGGGAGTAGGCCCCTTGGGCCAATGGGGGGTGGGACCTAGGCAGGGCTTTGGGGCGGTGGGGGGGGGGGGACGGTTGGGGGTGGATGTCTCCGGTTGGGGGTTTGGTCATCCTGTGGTGGGTATGTCCCCTTCTGGGTTGTATGGGCAGTCGGGGCAGCGGGCAGGGTGGGAGCACTGGTTGGGAGGGGGGCAGGATTCATCCAGGTTGGATTGGACTGGGGCATGGCCCCCGAGGGGTGCTCCAGGCTTGTCTTCGTTGGGTTTTCCCATTTTGTCTTCGCAGGTGCCATATATGGCTGCGCCGGGTACTGGTCCGTCAGCGGTCCCGTCCTGCAGTGAGAGGAGTATGGAGTTGAGGCCCCCCGCGGAGCAGCCAGCGTCGGCGTCCAGGCTTCTGGGGCGGAGGATCTGCAGCGGCCAGCAGGGCCTAGAGGCGATGGGCTACTCTCATCAGAGGACTGCGGCATCGAGGACAGGCCAGGTGAGTTGAGGGTGGCTGACAGGAGCGAATCATTGGAGCATGGGTCGCGGCCCGAGCAGTCAGGCAAGGTGCGCAGAAAGAAGGAGCGCGGGTGTCGCTATCGGCGCAGCTCCTCGGCTTCCTCCTCATCGTCATCTGATTCGTCTGAAGCATCGGAGGCCACTGGAGGGGGGCCTGGGGCGGCCGTGGGGGGAGGGGTGGAGGGGAGTATTGCATGTGGGGGATCTGCTTCCTTGGTTGCGTTGTCGGAATTGTGGGAGGGGGTCCCCAAGAAGCTGAGGCGAAAGATTAGGAAGCGGAAATATATTGATATTTTTCATTTGCTAGAAGGAAGGAAGCGTTCTGGGGACAGTAAGAAAAAACGGAAGGAAGACGAGAAGACGGGTCGACTTCGGAAAGTGTCGCGGAATGTAGTTAATTGGGTGCGATCGTTCTTGCGGTTGGCAAGCGTGTGGGGGCATCATTTTCCTCACCAGTATGGGATGTTGTTGTCCTATGCCGATTCCATTCTTGAGGCGTCTCAAGTGCATGAGGGCTGGTCGTGGCTTAATTACGATGAGATGTTTCGGGATAAAATGGAGGAGAATAAGTTGTTAACGTGGGGCACGCAAGACATTAACCTTTGGCTAACGCAGATGTCGGTCAAGGGAGGGGGGGTGGGGGAAGCAGAGGTAAGGTGGGGACGGTGGTGGCTGGGGGGGCGGCACGTTCCTTTCAGGGGGGAATCGCCACAGGACAGGCGAGGCCAGCCCCCGGTGGAGGAGGTGATGTGTGCTGGAGGTTTAATAGGTTGATGTGTCCCTTCCCGGACTGTAAATTCCGTCATGCGTGCTCGAGCTGTGGAGGTCCCCATGTGGCAGCAAAATGTGTTAAAAAGGGGCCCGGGGCTCAGCCGACGACTGGGCTCAAGTAAGGGGGGGCCATTCGAGCTCGCCCCTTCGCCGATCCAGGTTCCGCTCTTCTGTAAGTGGTTGGGTTCTTATCCGCGGAGGCGGGATAAGTTAGTGTTGCAATTGGGATTTAGTTTGGGTTTTGTGGTTCCAGTGCATGGGGTGGTTCCGGTTTCCTCGCCATGAAATTCACCCAGTGTGCAGCGTTGGGGAGCGATAGCTAGGGGGAAGATAGTGGAGGAATTGCGGTTGGGCAGAATAGCGGGACCTTTTCGGCAGCCTCCTTTCCCGGATTTTGTGGTATCACCGTTAGGAATTATTCCGAAGAAGGAGCCGGGGAAGTTTCGGCTGATTCACAATTTGTCTTCCCCGGCTGGATCCTCCGTGAATGATTTGATTCCGTGGGATTTGTGCACGGTTCGTTATGAGTCATTTGACATGGCTGCAGACTTAGTCAGGAGAGCGGGGCGAGGGGCATTGCTGGCGAAAGTCGATATCGAGTCGGCGTTTCGCTTGCTACTGGTTCATCCGTCTTCCTTCAGGTTGTTGGGTTTTCAGTTCGAGGGGGAGTTTTATTTTGATAAGTGTATGCCCATGGGGTGTTCGGTATCTTGTGCTTACTTTGAAAAGTTCAGCTCTTTCTTGCACTGGCTGTTGGTGCGGAGAGTCGGAAGGGGGGAGGTGGTCCATTATCTGGATGATTTTTTTATTTGTGGGTGAGGCAGGGTCAGTAGGGTGTAGCGAGCTGTTGGTTGGTTTTGGTAGTTTAGCTCGCGAGTTGGGGGTGCCGTTGGCGGAAAGTAAGACGGTGGGCCCGACGACGAGGTTGACCTTTTTAGGAGTGGAGTTGGACTCGCAAAGTTTGGAGGCACGATTGCCATCGAAGAAGGTGGAAAAATTGAGGGTGCTGGTGGCTAATGCCTTGGCATCATCTAAGTTGAATCTGCGGGAGCTGCAGGCCTTAATAGGATCTCTTAACTTTGCTTGTAAGGTCATTCCCATGGGGAGGGTGTTCATTAGGCGTTTGGCAGCGGCGACCGTGGGGGTCCGGAAGCCTCACCATCGTATAAGAGTGTCCAAAGTGATGCAGGATGATTTGCGGATTTGGGATCTCTTTTTGTGGGACTTTAATGGCACTTCGGTATTGCGGGCAGAGGAGGTCTCTAGTGAAGATTTGCAGCTGTATTCGGATGCGGCTGGTGGAGTAGGTCTGGGAATATATTTCAGCGGGGCTTGGTGTGCTGAAAGATGGCCGCCGGAATGGGAGGCTGAGGAGCTTTTGCGGAATATTACATTTTTAGAATTGTTTCCAATTTTAGTCGCGCTTTCGTTATGGCCGGACAGATTGGCCAACCTTAAGTTGGTGTGGTGGTGTGATAACGAGGCGGTGGTGGCCGTCGTGAACCGGTATACACCACGCTGCAGTACGGTAGCGGCATTAATGCGTCAAGTCATTCTAGCCTGTTTGCGTTTGAACGTGGATTTGAAAGCCCGCCATATTCCTGGTCGCTCTAATGAAATCGCTGATGCTCTTTCTCGTTTGCAGTGGGAGCGGTTTCGGCAGTTGGCGCCAGAGGCGGACGAGGAAGGGTTCGGGGTCCCTTGGAGCTTGTGGAGCTGTGGCCAACGGAGATGAAGAACCTATTACAGAATTCGGTAGCGGAGCGCATGTGGGAATCTTACCGATGGGGGTGTGAGCGAGTGTGGGAGTATCTGCGTTGCATGGGGTGTGTTGGAAGCGAGGTGTTGGAGTATATGCTGGGGGGGTATGTGGGGTGGGCGAAGGAGAGGGGGTTGGTGAGATCGGTGGTGCGGGGGCATCTGGCGGGGTTTGAATTTTTTGCCAGGGGGCACCTGGCTTGGCGGTTAATGCAAGGGTGGGAGTGGGCGCAGCCAATGCGGCGCGATCGGCGACTTCCGATTACCCATGACTTGTTGAAGCGCTTGTGTCATGGGTTGCCGGGGGTGGCGGCATTGCCCTACGAGGTAGTTCTATTTCGGGCGGTATTTTGTTTGGCGTTTTTCAGGGCCTTTCGGGTCGGCGAACTGGCGGCTGATTCGGTTAAGGCAGGTTTGGGTAATTGTTTGCGATTGCAGCACGTGTGGAGGGAGCCGGGGCGCATTCGTGTGCTATTAGCCAAGTCCAAAACTGACCAAAAGGGTAAGGGATTGTGGGTGGTGCTGGGGAGGATCGGGGGAGTAACTTGCCCTGTGGCTGCCCTCGAAGACTACTTGGGTGTACGCCCGGGTAGTAGCGAAGGGCTGTTCGTGCATGAGAACTCTTCATCCGTGACCAGGTATCAGGTGACAGCGGTTTTGCGAATGGCCCTGTGCAGGATCGGCGAAGATCCGGGGTTGTTTTCAGCCCACTCTTTTCGCATAGGGGCGGCCACCAGTGTGGCTGCGGTGGGTCTGTTGAGGGAACAGATCCAGAGTATTGGCCGATGGCGGTCTAGGGCGTTTCAAGGTTATGTGCGGCTGTGAGACGCCCTTTAGGGTGGGGGGGGTATTAATGCTGTTATTTTCTGTTGCAGGTGTGGGGTGGACGGCGAGGGGCTGCTGGATGATGGGACACTCCTTTGTCTTTTGGGCTGGTCAGAGAGCAGCAGTGCGGCCTATCGGGACGAATCTAGGACTGGACCCAGCTCAGGTGGCGATTTCATGGCTGGGTGAGGGGGGGCTGAGGTGGCCTCAACTGCTGCCTTTGCTTCGTCATCATCTGAGGGTTCGAGGGCGGCCAGCGGTCGTGCTGGTGCATCTGGGGGGCAACGATTTGTCGGAGTGGTCCTGCAAGCAGCTGATAAGGGCGGCGAAAAAGGACTTGATGGTTCTGATCCGTTTGCTGGACAGAGTCGTTTTGATTTGGTCGGACATTATCCCGAGGCCGTCGTCCTGGGAGCAGCGGAGATGGTCCCAAGGACTGACCAAGATAAATCGGCAGATTGGGAGATGGGTCTGCGAAAAAGGGGGGTATCAAGTGCAGCATGCCTGGGTTGATGTGGCCTGTACAGGGTTGTTTAGGGCGGATGGTGTGCACTATTGCCAGTGGGGATGGACTTGCTCTTGAACGACTGGCAGGAGGTGTTGGAGAGAGTTGTTCGGGGTGAGCCGCACTGGTCGCAGCTTACTTTAGGTTTGGGGGGGCGGCACAGGTAAAGTTGGTCCTGTGCCGGTGGCGGGATCCCGGAGGTTTCCGGGGTCCGGAGCCTTAGGTGACTCGGGACGGGGGCGGGGTGCCTTCGACCCGGACTACCCCTGGAAGATTTTTGCTAGTAATATGGTGAAGTCGGATGGGGTGGTCGGAACGTTGCCGGTGGTGTGACCATGGCTGGAGCGAGGCGAGGTCGCTTTGCTAATAGCATGGCTGGTGACGCATCGCTCCGCTGGGGCGGGGGGGGTTGTGAGATCATTGTTCCTGTTATTGTTTGGATGTTGTTGGAAATAAAGCTGCGACCAGTTGTCACCACACTTGGCTATCAGTGCAATTTGTGGGAAGGGTAAAAGAGAAAGCTGTTGGGGAAAGGGGGGTGGGGAAAGCAAGGTTATAATTACAGGGTGAGCGCCGGGTCTGGCTACCCGGTTAGAATAAAGGCGCGGGCAGGGTCCTGGCGCCTGCTCGTAACCAGGTGCTCTGCCCGGCGCGGGACCCTGCTCGTGCACGGGGGGGTGAATTGGTGCTGCGGCGGGCCGTGCACGCGGTGCGATTTTTGAATCGATTGGCTCCGCTCGGGAAGGGGAGGGAGCGGAGCCAATCAGGGTGCAGGCTGCCATGTGCTCTGGCATGCGTGATACTGGCCAGAGCACAGGCAGTGTGGCGGGAGGCCCGGCAGCCCACCCGCCCACCCAGCCTTTGCGATGCGGGGCGGGTGTTGGGGTGTCGCCGCTGGGGGGGGGGGGGTGAGGTGGGATCCCGGAGGTTTCCGGGGTCCGGAGCCTTAGGCGACTCGGGACGGGGGCGGGGTGCCCTCGACCCGGACTACCCCTGGAAGACTTTTGCTAGTAATATGGCGAAGTCGGATAGGGGTGGTCGGAACGTTGCCGGTGGTGTGACCATGGCTGGAGCGGAGGCGAGGTCGCTTTGCTAATAGCATGGCTGGTGACGCATCGCTCCGCTGGGGGGGGGGGGGGGTTGTGAGATCATTGTTCCTGTTATTGTTTGGATGTTGTTGGAAATAAAGCTGCGACCAGTTGTCACCACACTTGGCTATCAGTGCAATTTGTGGGAAGGGTAAAAGAGAAAGCTGTTGGGGAAAGGGGGGTGGGGAAAGCAAGGTTATAATGACAGGGTGAGCGCCGGGTCTGGCTACCCGGTTATAGCATATATGAGACATTTGCCTAACTCTTTTACTTTTCTGCAAATAATAGAATGTTTCCCGTAGACTAAATGAAAGATATCTATTTATTTATCTTTGTTTGTCCATTGATTCCTATAGCGTAGGGGGCATTTCACTGAAGTAGTGTGGTGATTGATGTATGGGCTTCTTGCAGTTACTCTGGGCTGGCATCCTGGCCAGAACAAGCTTAGTGATCTTCTCCCATTTAATTCTAGATGATGGTGATAATCAGAAGAGTGACTCCATTCAAACAGGATGTTGCGAAGCTCAGGCATATTGAAGTGCTTCAAACACAAAACAGTGAGATAGCAAACAATCAAAATTCAGCGACCTCTGTCATAGTAAAGGGCTTATTCAATAAAAAATACAGAGCCTTTGGGAAGGGCAAAGGTCAAGCAGACAGCAGGGTTAGAGAAAGTGCTAAGAGGTCTCGGTGACTTGCAAGGTGAATCTTTTATCTTCAACATAGAATGCAAAAGAATCACTTTCCTTTCTTCACAAGCTAGATAAGTAAGAAGCAAGAGGACTTGACTTCACTAGGGCCAAGAGTCCCTGCTTCATGGGTTTCGTTGGAAATCAAAATTTAGGGGCTTGTTTACTAAGCAGTGGTAGCAGCTTCCGACCGATATTGGAGCTGTGGCCTCATTGAATTCCATGGGGCCGCGGCTCCGATATCGGTTGTAAGCCGCTACCGCAGCTTAGTGAACAAGCCCCTTAGTGTATGAAGGACGTCCCCCTCAATATTCTGAGAGAAAGTAACATTAAACACTATCCAGCAGAAGAAAACCTCTTTATTTCTCTTTCTCGTGCTGATAAATAGCATTTATTAAGGATCTCTTCCTGACAGGAGTGCTCTATCACCCTTCATTTTAAATTCGCTCTTCCTGAGAATGACTGAGAAAACGGTTCGCGTATCTCTTTCTCTCATTCAGAATGGCAAAATAACATTTTTGCTCTGCTTCAGGCTTCACAAAACAATAATAAAACATGTAACTCTGGCACTGGGGGTGGGGGGAAGGGGTGATTGTTCTATTCACGCCAGGAGCCGCTTTAAAGTTAAAAATTAGTCCTGGTGGGTGGAAGTCAGGGGGGCCAATTACTACAAGACTGTAATTGCCTGACTGCAGTCAGGGGGGCCAATTACTACAAGACTGTAATTGCCTGACTGCATGAACACAGTTCCTCCATATCCTCTCCCCAACAAAAAAAGTCAGTTTAAAGGTCATGAGAGTCATTTCAGAAGACCTATTAGTGATTTCCATGTCTGAAGATGCAAATTTAGATGTGGAAATCACATCGATGTCCTCAAAGCTATTTTTGAAAGCTCAAAATCTGCATGTGTCCAGTGCAATGAAGTCCAGGTCACATGGGGGTGTACTCAGAGCAGGCCAAAAATGATACAAGTGTGTACCTGATTTTAGACTGGTGCTGCACGTCTCAATTCACTGTCAGAGATATCCATAGCTAAACCTGCTCCAGGGTTTGAATAGATCCATGAAAAGTGCTTCTTTTGGGAAATCAACAACTATGAGGAGAAGAGGGGCATGCCCTCTCACTCCGATATTTTTTGTTGCTTCAAAAAAACATGGTAGTAAATAAAAATGCATTTGTCCTAACTCCAACACCACTGCATATTTCTATTTTCAAGATGGCAGGCCAGGATGTGAATATGGTGAGAGATACACAGGCGCATTCCGAAATAGAGTCACAGGAACATCTATGTTCCCAGAATTGCCGACGTCTATATCTGACATATGCAAGTTTCTAAAACCTGCACGTATCTGACCCATTACTCTGCACGTCCCCGCTTTCCCTTTTATTTTACTGGCATGTTTATCTTTCAGAGCGGGGAATGGCTACGGCACTTTCACCTGCCCACCTTCCCTGTTGCCCCTCCCATTGATTTTCAGACGTTTTGACTTGGACATCCCAGATTTTACCTACATGGTCTTTCTAAAATGTGCCTTCACATGTTTGTTTTCTAAAAATCACTCTTATTTGGTGAACCTCTCCAAAAGAAAAGTACATAGAACAAAGTGACAGGGATGCAAGAAAAAAGAATTCAAACATAAAAATAGGAACAATTCAAAAATCACAGTCAACCTTCTCTTTAGCAGATAGATTTTTTTCTCTGCAATAGTCAAGCAGACTGTCTTCTGGTGCTTTGCCACCATCACTATGGACCGAGTCATTGTTTCCATTCTCTCTGGTCTTCTTCTTTAGGACCCTTGGCTTCCTCTATCTCCCCTGAAAGACACTCATTAATAGATATTCTACCACAGTATTCATATCTTTACCATGGACCTTTTCTTAAAAATCTGCATAGGAAAATTGCAAAAATTTGCAAAAATCTCAAATCTTCCTTTTTTTCAGTTTGGGATACTCTGGGGTTTGTTCCCTACCAGTTCAAGATGGGACTTCTGATGTAATTTAGTAGGATGCAGCTCCTAGTTCCCCCAAACCTTCCAGGAACACCAAATGCCTACTCACACAGCTTGCAGTCCTCAGGCAAATCTGGACTGGGTTCATACAGACTACTTACTGCAATTCAGTTGCTGAAAATCAGCTGGACTTCCAAATTTGTCCTGACCCGCTGTGGTCTATATTCCCCTCTCAACTCTTCTTTTACTAATTAGGACAACCTAGGCTCCTCTCCTGGTTAAGGCTTTCTGGCCATGAAGAGAGGAAGCTCCCTGCTGCTTGCATCTCGCAGCACTAAGCCGCAAACCTGACTCCACTAAAGAGAGAGGAACATTTTGGGGCCCTGTTACACAAAAATACCTTTATTCTGTCTTGTCTGTCTACCCAGGCTTCCAAGCATCAAAATGTCAGCCCCCAGGTGACAGATTTGCTTTCCAAATTGCCACAGCTACCTGCCATCAAGCGTCCAGACAACCGCGTGTGAAGCATGATTGACTGTAACAGAGAGAGTGTTTCCTTGTAGTACTCCCCTAATTGTGGAATTAGACTAGAGAAAATGGCCTTCAATAAAGCTGTGACCTATTTTTCAATGAATTTCTGGTATAGAAACTATAGGCCAGAAGAACTGCTTTGTATTGTTGATGTCTGATTGCTATTTTATTGGCATTGATGCACTGTGATTTTCCTGGTAGGTTTTTGCTGTATTGGGGAGGGGATCAGATACTTTTATTTTTAGGCTTCTTTATGTGTTGCTTATTTTGATATTACTATATTATTTGATATTACTCTTCACAGATACTTAGGCTCCGACACTTAACAACAAGCAGGAGCCACCACAAGGAGTCTTTGTTCACAATGTTAAGATATCCTACCTACTGATTCATCTCATCCCTAGCTGCTTCTGAGCACCTCCCGATGCACAAGTTGCCAAATGTTCAATGCCCTGTTATTGTTAATCATACTTAAATGGTTATATTCTTAAATGTTTCTTCTATGTATTCCAGTTTCTCTCACCCAATTACATTGTAATTTCCTTTCAGTTTAAGTTGTTTGTAAACCACTTTGACTTTAGATAAAGTGGTATAGAAAATGTTAAATATATAAATGGAGAAATAAATAATGTATAAATAGTGTAACATTATGAACAAAGGTTATTTATAATATTGTGTATTTTAGTGTTTTTTATATTTTATTGGATGTTGAGCTAGTTTATATCTTTTACTTTACTATATATTGCTTTGAGCAAGTTGATTGTAAAGGTTTTTCATAATTTATTAAAAGAAAACAGTCTCAGAAATGTTAGTGGAAAAGGATGAAGACATCACTATAATTTGGTAAAGAAGTTGGAGATAAATTAAGAGTCAAAAGAACAGCATTCATGAACTAGAAACAGAAACAGAGGAAAATTACCAAGAAAAACAAGGGAGGGGAGGAGGGACATTTAGGGCCCCTCTTATTAAAGCCCGGTGATCGATTAATATGTAGTTTATGCAGCAGCTGGGAACACTAACATCAAGGCATGCTAGTCATCGCACATTAAAATGTACAGTAATTGTCCATGGCCCGATGGGGTGGGGAATGGGTATAGTGTGAGCTGGAGAGCACATTGCTGCAGCACCAGGGAAATTGCCATGCGCTCAGCGGCAATGTGGCTCTTAATACGAGTTCACCTGATGACACCTCCTAAGTGAACCTGCCTTATTGGGGCAGATGTTACTTTTCATGACCGAGCGTTAACTACCAGCTGACAGCTGACATGGAGACTTCCCTCAACGTGGCGCTCCGACTTGTTTACTGTTATCGCTGCTGGACCAGGAAATACGGCATGGCAGTGACGACAGAAGCAACACTAAAGTAGGGATGAACAGGGCAGACTAACCAAACATGCATTTGTTTCACATTTTAAATGCAAATCCTTAGCAGACTTTAGTAAAAGGAGCCCTTAGATGGGCAAAGGCTCAAATGAGGAGTGTGTTACCTAATCAATAAAGACAGGCAATAAAAGAAGTCATTGCAAGGGTTAAAAGTGAAGCATGGGGATTGTAAGAAAATACAGTCTGCCAGATAAAACATAATCCACCATTAGTAAAGGTTTTAAGAAGAGCGAACAACTGCCAAAATGGTGAAATAGTGCTGTGAAAGAGGCCCTTCAAGCCAAAAAGACATTCCTTAAAAAATGGAAAGCAGGACCTAATGAGAAAAGTAGAAATGAGCACAAACACTGGCAAATTAGCCATAAATATGAATAAGACAAGCCAAGAGAAAATTTGAGGTGAGACTTGCCATACAGACATAAATTCTAATAGGACATATTTTCAGACACATCAAAACCAAGCTTGCAAGGGAGTCAGTTGAACCGTTGACCATTTCTAAAACTTACCAACATACAGATAATACTCTAAAGGGCATGTTAGTGCACATTAACCCCCAAATATTAGTGCAGGAGGTGAAGTAAACCCATGTTAATTGTTGGGTGCATGCCCAATATGTCTCCCTGCAGTTACCACAGGGAGGTGCACCTCAACAGGCTAAACTGTAAGGGCACTTAACGCAGGTACACTCCTGACTGAGCAGATCCAGTAACCTCTAGCAGAGTTTCAAGAGAATCTGCACAGCTAAGCTTTCTAACGTTTTCACTTTTTGCCTGTTTTTTGATATATATGCCCCTTGCCTATTCATTGCCTGTTTTATTCTCATATAATAGTACTTAGCCACTGCATAAAGAATTGGTTCAATTAAAAGAAGAATTAGCTGCAATGAAACGGTACAAATTGAAAACAATCCACCACTGCTCCCACAAAAAAATCAAACATCCCAGGAACAAATGAGTCACAGTGGGCTCTGGTAACAGGGAGACACCCTCTCCGTCAAGAGAAATCCCTGTATAATGCCTTGTCTGCATTGGAAATTGAGAATACCCAATTAGTGGAAACTGAAGTGGCCTTAAATGAGAAGGCTAACACCATGTCTACCAATAATGCACCAAACATGAACAAAAAATAATCACAAAAGAGGAAACTGTTACTACATGGAGGTTCCATCATCAGAGGGATTAACTTGGGACCACAGTCCAAAGGACAGAAGATGGTCAAATGCCTCACAGGCTCTTCATCCAGCAGGAATTCAAACAAAATTGTTAGCATAGTCAGTGCAGAAAGTGAGCACTCCAAAATTGATCATGTTATCCATTTGGGTACAAATGACCTGGCTAGAAACAGTGCCTCTGCAGTTCAAAGGGACTTCCAGATTCTGAGAGAGAAACTTAAACCCATTGTTAATACTACAGCATTCTCAGAAGTTCTACTAGTTCATGCTAAGGCAGTAGAGAGGCTGCATCACATAACCAACCTTAATACATGGCACCAAACGTCGTGTAAACAAGAAGGATTTAGATGTATAGGCAACTGGGGCAATAGATGGAACAACGAGAGACTGTACTATGTTGATGGACTGCATCTCTCTGTGGCAGGAAAAAGGATGCTAAGTGATAAATTCAGTCAATATGCAGACAAGCATTTAAACTAGGGAAAGGGGGTGACAGATGGAAAAGAACAAGTTCAAGACTTCACTCCCAGAAAACACATAATAACATTGGAAACAGTCACCATATTAACCCATGCATCAGTGCCAAGTGGAAAGAGGAGTCTAGAATAAAATCCATGCAAAATACAAGCAAGCCAGCCAACTATTTCTGGAAGGCAATGAACACAAATGCTCGAAGTCTAGCTGACAAAGTTTCTGATCTGGAAGCCCTATGGTGGAAATGGACTTGGACATTGTTGCCATTAAAGAAACATGGTTTAATGAGTTGCATGAATGAGATATAGCCAAGCTGGCTATAATTTATTTAGAAGAGATACAGAAGGCAGAAAAGGAAGTAGCCCTATATATCAAAAGCAATATTAAAGCTGCTGAAATGCAGGGGACGTGGGGAAAAGAAGAAGTGCTGTGGATTGTGTTGGAAAGAGGAGATGGCACTATCATCCATAGGACAGGTGCTAGGGGTTCTAGTGTCCCCCTGCAACCTATAAATTGGTGCCCTTCCCTCATTATTATTAATGTTGGCTACACCCCACCCTCCTTTTTCCCAAAACTCCTTTGTGAACTCTTTTCACGTGATGCTAATATTTCATCTTCAAATCTAATGCTGTAAGAAAATTGCAGTGAAGGGGCAAATGCATAGCCAGAATAAAAATAACTACTGAGCAGTAAATACTTAACATCATAATGAAGAGCTTGCTAAATTTTAGATATGGATCAAAAGAAAAATTCTCAGTTTATGTTTATGTTTTATTCATTCTTAATATACTGCCCTTTGTGGGTCATACAGAGCAGTTTGCAAAATTAAAAATAGAGTAATGTTCAAATACAGGAAAAGAACTACAATGTATGATAGAACAGAATATGAAAAGACACCATACAACAGAAGTCATGCAGTTAGGCGTCACATATAAACAATCTAATTATGTTTGTCTGTATAGTTCAGAAATATTTTACTCATTGAAAAAATATGCAGGAGAAAATTTTGTACAGAAGGAAGGAATCAAAAACATAACCAGGTAGTCAGTGTATATCTAGAAACTATATGCAAAACTGTTGAGAGAAAACCAATAACAACATGGCCACTTTCTGGTCAGGACAAGGAGTAAGTTCCATGCTTTTACCCATTACTCTTAGGTTTATAGGATTTCTTTCCCAAAATTATACTTTACTCCAGAGTGAGGCGAGAGAAAGAACTCTCACGTGCAGGTATTTGCATTGTCAGCAGAAACAAACATAATGGCTCAGGGCAAGTAGTATGGGTGCACCTAATGCCACTTCAATGGGTGGTCTTAGGTGCAATCGCAGCCATTTTGCCTCATTAAAATGTGGTAACTGCAGGGGAATGCAACTGCCTCCCTGTAGTTAGCTTACGGCCCCACACTGGTAATGTGACCCACACATATGTCACCAGCAGAGAGCTTAGGAAACATGTTGCTAAATATGCCAAACAAGAGGGGCTCAATAGCAACCATCTAGCAGCTGCCACTTCCACAAAAACAAGAGAGACTTGGCATCACAACACAGCATTTTTGACTTTCACAAAAACAAGAAAGGCTCAGTGGCCCCTACACAGCACTTCTCACCCTCTAAAAAACAAGAGGCAGTTTGTGACCCCAACACAACACCTTCCACTGCAATGTAAACACCAAGAAGGGCTTGGCAACCCCAAAAGAATTCCTGAAACTGTGCACTGGACCAGCATGGTGTTAATGTACATATATATTCTGCAAAAACAACAAAGAAATGCAAGATGCTTGCACACCAAGGAACTAAAAGAAAAAGTGAGAACCACAGCATAGTTTATAACACCAAATTATATAATTATAATTCATTTTATTTGGTTCTCACTTTTGCTTTTTGAATATATATTCTGCATCTACAGTAACCTCTTCCTTGACAATGATTGCAGAGCAGAAGTAGGGCATTCACCCACAGAACTCAATATATTTAAAAAAAATCCGATTCTGGTCATCTCACTAACAACATAAACATTCTCCAGTACCTGGCATATTGTGAACTAATATAAAACCCTACAAAAGTCACCGAAAATCTACAAGATCAAATCTACATACCCTACCAGCAGAAACTTTCAAAACTCATATAACAAGGAGCCTACCCAGAAAAAAAAGCAGCACTATAAATATTGCAGATGGCTCTAGAACATCCTTACACCTATTTGAAAAGCTGAACAAGTCAAATTACTACTGTATAGATCGCTAAGTACAAACTCCATCTTAACAGAACGCCTGGCCTCAGTCACACACTCAGAACACAGACCCTCACCAAGTACAGAATAAGTAACACAATCTAAAGTAAAAATAAAAATATGTAGGCAAAAATTAAACTGAAACCCCAAGAAGCTAGATTCTGCAGGTGGTGCAACACCAGCATGCATTTCTCCATACATAGGAGGCTGCGGGCCCACGTGCCCGATCGCCGGCAATAACCGGGGGGGGGGGGGGCGGAGTGGCTCGAGCCCCCCTCCGCGGTGGTGTAAGGCGTGCTCCCGAGCGGGAGTTTTGTTTTAAATCTATTGGCTCCCGCGTGCCCAGGTGGCCGCGGGAGCCAATGAGGGGATCGGAGGGCCCGATGGGAGCGAGCGGTCAGACACCAGTCCTCCGGAATCAGGGAGAAAGGACGGGTGTCTGGCTGCAGCTCCGTGGCGGTGCTTGGGGTTTTCTGACCTGAATCGGTGCTGGAGAGGGCTGTTTGCGGCGCCTTTTTTCTCCGACCCGGAGGCCCGGGTTGCTGAGGCGGATTCGGCTGCGGCGGAGAGTGCAGGACGGCTCCCGAGAGTGAGGACTGAGGCAGGCAGCGCCGAAGGTGCACAGGCCTCCTGCAGCCTAATTCAGGTGCTGTCCGGTGGAGTTGGGCTGGGAAAAGGGGGGGCTGCTGGGTCGGCTTACTGCACTCTCCGGGCACATTTCTCAGCACAGGATTCTTTAATCTTCTGGCTGTGGTACTGCTGAGATGGGGGGCCAAGGGGGCAAGGGGAAGAGGGGCATGGGCACGAGGGGCGGTAGGTGGTCCCTGGGGCGGGCTCCTAGGGGCTCAGGTGGCAAGGCCAGGGGGAAGACAGGGGTGTCACGGCCGGCTGGGCACAGGGTCCCGAGTAGGGGTGGTGCTGCAGTACCCCCTGGGAGTTCCGGGAGATCCAGGGGAAGTAGGGCTGGCCGTGGCAGGGAGGTGGCTCAAGGGGCACTGGAGGGGCCGGTACCCAGTGGGGCTATGGCTGCAAGGTCCATTGGGGGAGCGGCAGGCAGTGCGGCTCCGTCTACTCCGGTGGCGGACTCCTCGGGGATGGGGGGGGCACCTCAGTCGCCAGCGGGGTGGTAGTGTACTGCTGGGGGTCAGGATGGGTGGGTTCGGGGGGGCCCATGGGGCTGGCATATGGTTCCGGGGGGTGGGGGCCTGTCGAGTTCGGATTATTGGCAGGGAGGGGGGCAGGGTTCCTCCAGGGTTGATTGGACGGGGCCTTGGCAGCTTCCCTGGGGCTTGTCGGGTTCCTCTTCCTTTTTTCCGGTGTCTCCACAGGTGCCGACCGGAGACGGGGGGGAGGAGGACACCGAGCGGCTCAGGACAGACCACGGTTGATGTCCCAATGGCGCAGCGTGAGGACCTACAGGAGGTGCTTCCGACGTCGGCGGCTACCCTACCAGATGTGGTACAACCCCGGACTTCGGCTGATGGTGAGTTACAAGAGACTCAGGGCGAGCAGGGCACGGCGGTTAGCCTGGCAGGGGGGGTGGGGGGCAAGGTGAAGAAGAAGAGCCGCAGCTCGCGTAAGCAACGTAAGAGGGGGGGGCTCCTCTTCGTCTTCATCGTCGTCGTCCTCGTCGGTTGGGGGAGGTGGCGGACAATCCGTCGGGGGTGGGGGGGTAGTAGGCGGGGGAGGTGGGGGTGCTACGTTGGCCTCATTTTCGGAGCTGTGGGAAGGGGTGCCGCGTAAGCTTAGGCGCAAGATATGGAAGCGGAAATACATCGATATCTTCCGCCTTCTGGAAGGTAGGAAGCGTTCGGGGGACAGCAGGCGAAAAAGGAAGGTGGACGAGAAGGCGGGTAGGGTCAAGAAGGCGTCGCGGAACGTTCTCAACTGGACGAGGGCTTTTCTTCGGTTAGCCAGCGTCTGGGGGCAGCGTTACCCTGGGCAGTACGGGATGTTGCTAGCCTATGCTGACTCGATTCTGGAGGCGGCGCAGACTCATGATGGTTGGGCATGGCTCAACTATGATGAGAAGTTTCGGGATAAGATGGAGGAGAATCGCGCCTTGTCTTGGGGGACCCAGGACATCAGCCTCTGGTTAACACAGATGTCAGCAAACGGGGGGGCTGGTGCGGGGGGGGCAAAAAGGGGTCACCGCTGCGTCGGTGAGTGCGGGGCGGCCATTTCGGAGCGGCTCGGCTCCCGGCTTTCAAAAAGGCGCTGGTGAGGGGGTCGGGGACGTCTGTTGGCGCTTTAATAAGTCGTCTTGCCCCTTTCCGGACTGTAAGTTCCGGCATAGTTGCTCCTTATGTGGGGGGGGACACTCTGCTCTCCGTTGCAGCAAGAAAGGACCCACACCCACGGCCGCAAAGCAGTAATGGTGTGATGGAGTTAGCCCCTACCCCGATACTTTTTTTTATCGCATCCGGGTCTCCCGGAGCATGAGGGCGGACCTCGGGGTTTGGGACCAGTTTTTGAGAGATTTTAATGGTGTTACGGTCCTCCTCGAGAAGGAGGCGTCTTCTTTCGATTTACAGATTTTTACTGACGCGGCGGGGGGTTTTGGACTGGGGGTTTATTTCGGGGGAGCATGGTGTGCTGAGCCATGGCCGTCGACCTGGCGGGCGGCGGGATTGACCGACAGTATCACGATTTTGGAGCTGTTCCCCATCTTGGTGGTTTTGGAGTTGTGGCCGGATCGGCTTCGTAATAGGCAACTGTTGTGGTGGTGTGACAATGAGGCGGTGGTCCATGTTATTAATCGTTATGCGCCTCGTTGCGCGCGAGTGGCGGCATTGATGAGGGAGGTGGTTTTTGCCTGTTGGAAGTTGAATTTGGTAGTGAGGGCTCGGCATGTTCTGGGATATGCTAACCAGGTCGCTGATGCTCTTTCTCGTTTCAAATGGGACTTGTTTCGGCGATTGGCACCGGAGGCGGACCCCGTGGGGCAGTCGGTCCCCGAGCGTTTATGGCAGCTTGGCCTCCAGGTATCCTGAGCATGCTGAGGTGTTCGGTGTCGTCAGCGACCTGGCGTTCTTACTGCAAGGGCTGTGACAGTGTGGTGGCCTTCTTAGTGACTCGTGGATGGCGGCTGGGCCCGGTGTCTGATCACCTCATTGGTGAATACATTCTGGCAGAAAAGGCCGCGGGGGTGGCCCTCTCCACTGTGCGGTCTCACCTGGCCGGCTTTGCCTTTTTCTCTAAGGCGGTCGGGTGGGCAGTGCACAGCTGAGGATTTCTTTCTCGCCGGCTCTTATTGGGGTGGGAGCGCGCTACCCCTCCCCAGTCGGACAAGCGGCGGCCAATTACCCCCGACCTGTTGGTTCGGATGAGCGCAGCTTTACCCTTAGTGGTGGAGTCCGAATACGAGGCTCTGCTGTTCCGGGCTGTGTTTTGTGTGGCCTTCTTTGGGGTCTTCCGGTCGGGGGAATTGGTGGCGTCCAGTAGGAGGTCGGGGGGTGCTGCTGTGCAACTCCGTCATGTGCGTATGGCACAAGGATAGCTGAGCATATGGTTGTCCCGGTCTAAGACCGATCAGAGAGGGAGAGGTGTGTGGGTGCATTTAAGGCCGCTTCCGGCCTCTACGATCTGTCCGGTAGCGGCTATGGCAGCGTACTTGCGGGTGCGTCCTCCAGGAGGTGAGCTGCTATTCGTGCATGCGGAGGCGCGGTGTTTGACGCGTTTTCAGTTTGCCGCAGTTCTGAGGATGGTAGTGACACAGATCGGTCTATCACCTGGTGACTTCGCACCGCATTCCTTCCGGATTGGAGCCGCTACTAGTGCGGCGCTGGCTGGTTTGCCGGGTGCCGATATTCAGCGGATCGGCCGCTGGCATTCAACTGCATTTAAGGGATATGTGCGTTTGTGAGCTGGGTGGTCCGTGTATTGGGGTACTAACTGTGCTTTTTCTTTTAGATGGGATTCGGGTGCCGTTTGCCTGCTGGATAGTCGGCCATTCCTTTGTGTACTGGGCCGGCCAGCAGGCAGCTTTACGGCCGCTCGGGGCGAACCTGGGACTGCAAGCTGACGAAGTGGTGTTATCATGGCTGGGTGAGCGCGGCCTGCGCTGGTTACAGCTTTTGCCCTTGCTACGGCACCATCAATGCGTCAGAGGATCCCCGGAGTTCTTGTTGCTGCATCTAGGCGGCAATGATTTGGCGTCATGGACAGTGAAGCAGCTGATCAGGGCGGTTCAGCGGGATTTGGGGGAAGTGTTATTAATGTTCCCCGGTGTCGTGCTGCTATGGTCTGACATAATTCCCAGGCCTGCTTGCTGGGGCCATCGGCGGTGGTCCCGGGGGTTAGTTAAAGTTAACCGGCAAATTGGCCGTTGGGTTTTGGTTCATGGGGGGTATCAGATTTTGCATTCCTGGGTGGAGGTCGAGTGCGCAGGCCTGTATCGTTCGGATGGAGTACATCTTTCCCCGATTGGGATAGATTTACTCCTGAATGATTGGCAGGAGGCCCTGGAGTGTGTTGGGCGGGATGGCTGGTCGCAGCTTTGATTCTGGGGGGGGGGGGGCTCAGGGACAGGTGTCACTGAGCCTGTGGCGGGATCCCGGAGGTGTCCGGGGTACGGAGGCATGGCAATATGCAGAGCGGGGGTGGGGGTACCCCCGACCTGGAGAAGCCCTCGGCTTTTGCTAGTAATATGGCGAAGCCGGAAGAGGGGGATGGAATTGCCAGGGACGGTTCTCGGCGGAGGCGGGAAGGAACTCACTTTGCTACCCATATGGCTGGTGAGGGATTGTCCCGCTGCCGGAGCCGTAAGTTAATACAGTTATGGTTGTAATGTTATGTTGTGCTTGTTTAATAAAGCTGCGACCAGTTAATTTGCCAATAAGCGACTATGTGGTGGTTATTTGCAGGGAAAGTGGGGGGGGGATGTTTGGGGCGAGTGGGGCGAGGGCCACGTCCGCCTTACCTGGTTAATAGGAGGCCGCGGGCCCACGTGCCCGATCGCCGGCAATAACCGGGGGGGGGGCGGAGTGGCTCGAGCCCCCCTCCGCGGCGGTGTAAGGCGCGCTCCCGAGCGGGAGTTTTGTTTTAAATCTATTGGCTCCCGCGTGCCCAGGTGGCCGCGGGAGCCAATGAGGGGATCGGAGGGCCCGATGGGAGCGAGCGGTCAGACGCCAGTCCTCCGGAATCAGGGAGAAAGGACGGGCGTACCCACCCTCCCTCCCGTTGTGGGAGCTGGGGGCTGGGGAGACGGGGGGTTGCAGCTGGAGTGGGGGGGGGGCGGGATCCTGGAGGTGTCCGGGGTCCGGAGGCATGGCAATATGCAGGGCGGGGGTGGGGGTACCCCCGACCCGGAGAAGCCCTCGGCTTTTGCTAGTAATATGGCGAAGCCGGAAGAGGGGGATGGAATTGCCAGGGACGGTTCTCGGCGGAGGCGGGAAGGAACTCACTTTGCTACCCATATGGCTGGTGAGGGATTGTCCCGCTGCCGGAGCCGTAAGTTAATACAGTTATGGTTGTAATTTTATGTTGTGCTTGTTTAATAAAGCTGCGACCAGTTAATTTGCCAATAAGCGACTATGTGGTGGTTATTTGCAGGGAAAGTGGGGGGGGGGGATGTTTGGGGCGAGTGGGGCGAGGGCCACGTCCGCCTTACCTGGTTATGTGTAAAATATAAATATAGCGCAAAATACAATCACTAAATTGAAAATAAAATTATTTTTTCTACCTTTGTTGTCTGACCATTTTATTCTCTGATCATACTGGTCCCGATCTGCTTTGCTCTGTCTTCTCTTAGCTTTCTTTCTACAGTCTCTAGTCCATCTGCTATTTTGTCTCTTCTTTTGTTTTCTTCACTGCTTTCCATCTTGGATATTTATTTTTTTCCTTTCAGTTTTCTTCCATTCATTTCTCTCTCTCTCTGCCACCCAGATTTCACTATTCTTTACTATCCAGTTCTCAGTCCCACTGTTTTTTATGCCATCTACCTACCGCTTTTCAATGTTCATGCCAGTCCTTCCATTCCCCAGCTCTTCTTCCCTTGTCCATTATTTCCCAGTTTTTGCTCACTCTCTCTCCCCCTCCATGTCTAACATCTCTCATCACTCATCCAGTTCTCTCTCTCTCTGGTTCTCTTTCCCTCCATCCAGTACCCAGGGGCTGCCCATGGGGGGTGCGGGGCCATGTGCGGAGATGAATTGCGGGGTCTCATTTGCATAAGGAGCCTCATTTGCATAAATATTTGCATAATGTTAACATGCATTTTTAGTAAGCCTGCCTCTTAATGAGTGTGTGGATAAAGAAAGACTAACAGATTTCTACGTTACTATATTCCAGTGCCAACCGCCAGGCCCTATTAGGAAGTACTATAAACACTGACCATTTAGAACTCATAGCAAATCCACCATATCATAACAGCACTGCCAGGACTCACAAAGCACCAAACCCTACCTATCAAAATGCAACACTGCAAATATTAAACCAATACATCTCAGAGAATACCAATGCATCTCTTACTGGGGAAAGAGAACAAGTGGCATGGTCAAATAGAAACTACATGAACAGAATACCTCAGCTTGGTTAAAATGCAGAACATAGACCGTCACCAAAGAACAAGGGATCACAATTTAGAAATAGGAAGACAATAATTAAACTGGGAACCCCAAAAGCCAAACTTGGGATGTACAACACTGGAGAAATAAAACTATAAATTATATCCTCTTGTACTAAACAAAACACAAAAGACGTTAACGATGCACATTTCCCAGAGCTGATATATTCCAGTTAATAAATTCAAAATAAAAAAGTATTTTTCTATCTTTTGTTGTTTGTGCATTTTCTTTTTCTGGTTTCTTCGTGTATTCTGCGAGCTATCCATTTGTCCTTTCTTCTCTTTTAGATTTTTTCCATTTTCTTTCTCTATATCTGCTTTAACATACTGATCTTTTCCCTTTTGCTCTTTCCCCCATTTCTTTCCTTATTCCTTTATCATCCGCTCAACTTTCACCCTTCCATTCTCAATCCCCACTTACTCTCCTAATACCTGGCCCATTGTAGATTTTTCTTCCCTCCCACACAAAATATCTTTTCCCCTCTCCATTCTCATTCCCCATACCTTCCTTTCTAGTCCTCCCCCAAAATCAGCTCCCTTATAGTTCTAGACCCACCCAGCATCTGCCCCCTTCTAGTTCCATTCTTCCAAGTCTCCACATCAGCCCATTTCCAGTCCTAGCCCCCCATATTTTCTTTTCCAGTTCCATTCCAGCACCCCATCAGCCCATTTCCACTCCAAGCTCCTGCATCAGCCAATTTCCAATCCTAGCCCCCTCGTCAGCCCATTTCCAGTCCTAATCCAGCTCTTCATCAGCCCATTTCCAATTTTAGCCCTCCCATCACAGCCCATTTGCAGTCCTAGCCTCCCACCATCACAGCCCATTTCCAGTCCAAATTCCCCCCCACCATCACAGCCCATTTTCAGTCCTAGCCCCCCCACATCACAGCCCATTTGCAGTCCAATCACCCGCCACCATCACAGCCCATTTGCAGTCCTAGCCCCCCCCACCATCACAACATATTTGCAGTCCTAGCCCCCCCACCATCACAACATATTTGCAGTCCAACCACCCCCACCATCACAGCCCATTTGCAGTCCTATCCCCCCCCCACCATCACAGCCCATTTCCAGTCCTTCCCCCCACCATCACAGCCCATTTCCAGTCCATTGCCAACCCCCCCACCATCACAGCACATTTCCAGTCCTTTGCCACCCCCCCCACCATCACAGCCCATTTCCAGTCCAAGTTCCCCCCTGATCACAGCCCATCCAGTCCTAGCCTCCACTCTCTGAACAGCCCCGCGGATGTCTAAGGGGCTTCATAGGGAGCTGGGGAAGCCCATGTGAGGCCCCTGCTCCCTCTGGACAGCCGCCAGCATGAAGAGCCTTTTCCTTCACGCTGGCGGCTGTTTCAGTGAAGCCACGAATGCCAGGAAAGGTTAAAGGCAATGCCCTTTAACCTCTCCCAACATTCGCAGCTTCACTGAAACAGTCAAGAGCATGAAGGAAAAGGCTCTTCACACTGGTGGCTGTGCAGAGGGAGCCGGGGCCTCACGCGGGTTTCTCTGGCTCCCTCTGAAGCCGTCCACTCTGCTATAATGGAGTTCGTGTGGGGCCCCCTGAAGCACGGTGCCCTATGTGAACAACATTATTGCTCAATGGACGGGCCGGCCCTGCCAGCACCTCCACTCTCTCTCCTTCTATCCTTCCATGTCTGCCCTCTCCCTTCCTATCCTGCTGCAACCAGCACTACCCTATCTTCATACCATACCATTTCCTCCCTATTACTCCCATGTCCAGCATCTCTGTCTCTTTTTCAACCTATTTACCCCATGTCCATCTTCTCCCCTCTCTATCCATTACCCCCACATCCTGCATTTCCCTCTCCCTTTGTCACCCTGTGTTATAAGAACATAAGATATGCCATACTGGGTCAGACCAAGGTCCATCAAGCCCAGTATTCTGTTTCCAACAGTGGCCAATCCAGGTCATATGTACCTAGCAGTTTCCCCAAAAGACACAGGTTCCACAATGCTTGTACTGGGTCAAGAATTGATATCTTCGGTCACTTCTTAATAATGGTTTATGGACCTTTCCTCCAGGAACTTGTCCAAACATTTTTTAAACCCAGCTACACTAACAGCCTTTACTACATCCTCCGGTAACAAATTCCAGAGTTTGATTACACGTTGAGTGAAAAAATATTTTCTTTTATTAGTCTTAAATAGTTTACCCTGTAGCTTCATTGCATGTCCCCTAGTCTTTCTATATTCTGATAAGGTAAACAATCGATCTACGTTTACCCGTTCCACTCTGTTCATTAATTTATAGACTTCTATCATATCTCCCCTCAGCCGTCTCTTTTCCAGTTTAAAGAGCCCTAAACCTTTTAGCCTTTCTTCATAGGAGTATCCTTCCATCCCCTTTACCATTTTGGTGGCTCTTCTCTGTACCTTTGGCTGCCATATCACAGTGGAATCTGCTGACACTGCGGTCATCCGTAAGGTCCAGGTACTGGCCAGGCAGTCATGTCTTCCCTGAATTGCAGATCAGCACACCAGATCCTCCCATGCAACCCTCAAACTACACACACATACTCTCACTTGGAGGAACCAATTATAGAACACAGCAGAAAATCTTCTAAATTCTGTCCTTATTCCATGTCTCCGGCAGGAATAATGGGCATGTCTCTGGGAAAGGCCGTAAACGTACACAGAGCTTTCAAGAATATGTTGTACACAGTGTACATGGCTGGCTATGCACCCGCTCTGCCTCTTCGGGGATGTGTGCAGACATCCCCGTGCAAACATGATAAATGTGCATGGGTGCCGTGTACCGGAATACATTCGTAGATGTTTTAGGCACATAAATATCCCCGGCGCACGTCCAAACTCTTATTTGGCTTCTGGAATGGCCCTATTAGGGGTTTGCTGTTAGCAGTCTGTATGCTCAGATTTATAATTCTGAAAGCGCGTGACAGACATTCATGCTATGATTTGTGTCCTTAAAGGCACAAACTTCTGAAAGAGGTTATATCTTTATTAGTCAATTTAAAATATACACAAGAACTGGAGACTATTTTAGTGAGATCCTCATATCTCTTTCCCCTTGTCTGCTTTTTTTGTATTCATAGTGGGGCATTTTCAGTGGTGGCAGCCAGCGCTGTTAAAGTGGCTGATCATCACTTCTTTAATTTATCAATGGATATTCAGTGCCATGCCATATCCAGCAATCAGCACTAAATATCTGGTTTTCCTGGTTAGCATGTTAGCTATCTGGTCAATGGTTTTATAGAACTTCTGGCCAGCTAGAGTAGATGAAAAACCTTGAGTTAGGACAGCCTTTCGCCTCTCCTAACTTTATCCATTTTAACTGGCCGGTTAGCAGCTCAATATTGCCACTGACCAGCTAATTGAAAGTGTTGCCTGCACACATTCCACAGTTAACTGGTTAGCATTGGGGCATTTACCTTGGTTAAGAGGGGATATTCAGTGGTTCCCATAGTTGTAATGTTTTAAAAAATATTTTAGATTTTAGTTTTTTATGACTAATTTAGAGTATTTATTTTTTTAAACTTTTTTGCAAGGTTATATTACAATTTTTAAGATGTCATTAATTATTTTTTCATCATAGCTTATTGTTAGCATTTTTATATTTTTGTCACTATTATATTATTTTTGATGTTATATTTGTTATCTGGTTGTTTTTTTATTATTCATTCATTTTTCCTCTTTCTAACATTTTTTGTCCCCTTTTTTGCAGACATGTTAGCCCCCCCTTTTTTAAATAAGGTTTGTTTTTATTTGGTTTGTTTCTAGCTTTGGGTCTGGCGGGAAATCAAGCATTTAAAAGGTTATGACAACCTTGTTGGAGTATTGATTTAAACAGCATTTTGATTGCACTGAAAAGGCATGGCCCAAATCACAGTGAAAATAAAAGTGTGACAAAATGCCTTTCTAACCTTTGAAAAGCAGTGCAATCTCGCGGAGCCAGCATGTTAGCTTTTAGAGCTGTCTCCTTTCCTGGAAGTTGTTAGCTCAGGTTAGCAACTTAAAGTTGTACTCACATACCCTAGTGACTTTATGCGACTTAGCTATCTAGTTAGAGGCTGAATATCATCGCTCAGAGCTGGCGCTACATGGTAAGCTAGGTAAGCATGGCAGGGGGCTGCCGACGACAGGAGAGTGCTAGCTGCCACCCCTCCCAATCAGGATGACCTGTGGAGCGCTGGCGGCCCAGAGGAGATCCTGCCCGTGGGATATGCTGCTCCCACAGGTAGGGTCTGCTTCTCTGGTCTGTGATCGCTATCTCTCACAGCCTTCCATCTGTAGGAATAGCATATCCTGTGGGCAGGGGATGTGCATTAACACCATGCTGGCCCAGTGCACAGATTCAGGTGTTATGTTGCACTTGCCAAGCCCTTCTTGGTGTTTATGCTGGAGTGGGGTGTGTTGTGTCGGGGTCACAAAGCCCCACTTGTTTTTCTGATGGTGGGAAGTGCTGTGTAGAGGCCACTGAGCCTCTTTGTTTTTTATGAAGGTAGAAAATCCTGTATTGGGGCTGCCAAGTCGTTCTTATTTTTGTGGAAGTGGGAAGTGCTGCATGGTGCTGTTGAGCCCCTCTTGTTGTTTGGCATATTTAGCAGCATGTTCCCTAAGATCTGCGCTGGTATGTGTAGGTCACTATCAGCATGGGGCTGAAGACTAACTTCAGGGAGGCAGTTACATCCCTCTGCGGTTACCACATTTCAACATGGCAAAATGGCTGCAGGTGTAACTAAGTTCACCCACTGAAGTGGCATTAGTTGCACCCACACTACTTGCACTGAGCCATTATATTAGTTTCATGGAGAATCTGTTGCTTCTTTCCCTATGTGTGTTGGTGGATTCGCACCCATCCCTTCTATTCTTTTTTACAATCCTGTTTGACATTCCCAGTTACTATGGAACTACCAGAGATATTAATCAAGCTTACTCCAAATCCTAGTTGTCCATTTGAGGATCTTGTTCAGAAATTCTGTAAAAATGTGTCTAAGAATTTCTGGCACAAAGCCATGGCACAAGAAAAGCCTTTGGAGTAAGATTCTAGAGAATGAGTCAATAGATTAACAAGGGAGGGTTTTCCACAGGGCTCAAAAAGATTCAAGGAAACTTGAGTGAATCTGGAAATAGAAATTAATATCATCAAAAATACAAGACATAGACTAGACTGACTAGAGCTATCCCTTGGGAGACATAATAGTTCCTCCTGAAAGTCTTGGAAGACCAGTGAAGGGGCTTTGCATGTGTAAATGCTAGCAACTGCATCTGTAGATATCAGATTTCTCAAGACTGCTGGTACGAGTGGAGTCAGTTATGCAGCTGAGGTAAGCACATCTGCCCCTAATCATTGGTAGAGATTGCAAGTCAAAACAAGAAGGTATTGGACACTTACATGTGCCTTACAGCAAGTTTAAATGCCAGTGGCAACATTTTTTTAAAATAGATGTGTCTTGTCATTGTAAACAGGAAATAGACATATATAGGCCAATAGCTACAGCAGTCAGAAGTACTTTTCAATGCTGGCCACAGCGGCTAAATAAAATAGGAATATATAGCATCAAGAGACACTGTTTTGAGGCCAGGCCAGGTCATGATGTTTTTTTATTTCATGTCAGATAATGCTGATGAATATCATCACAGATCAACGACACTGTCTGGATTGTGCCGGGACAGTCCAGGGGCGGAGTCAGGGTAAAGCAGGAACCTTTCCAAAAGTGGCGATTCTCAGCATTACTCTCCAGGTAGCTTTTCATATAACTTAGGACAGCTGTAATGAATCTAGTTTACTTAAGATCAAGCAACTGCTTTGAGTGCCATGCATACTCTCCTATATATGGAACTTGCTCATGGTTCTGGTGGCTAGTGTCTCCTTTCATTAGGGCCTGAAAAAGAAGCCCTCACTTAGCCCTTTAGTATGCAGAGCAATGTATGAAACTGGACATCTTGCCTTCTGCAAAGGTGGCAAAACAAAGCCCTTACAAAATCAGCACTGTTGCCAGTGTTCATAATAATGTACCTAAAGGACCCACTAAGTGCCCAATCCCAAAATGGACAAGCTTGGAGCATCAGCAACTGAAGTTACTCTTTAACTGGCAAACTGGGGTAACAGAAGCCCATTTTGCTTATTGTTTTAAATTTCCACATGCATTGAAATAGTTTGATTCCTTAACATTTTAAACCTACATCTCATTTTTCTATAGGTAAAAAACCAAGATGAAGCACTAAGAGCCAGACCATTATTTTGGAAAGAAGAAAACGTTAGCAGGCAGATGTTTTTGCAGGACTCGGTCAATGAGAATTTAACTTTATTGATTTTCCCACTGGATACCAAGTTGTTTATTGTTATGTTTCTAACAAGTGCTCTCCATGATGGTGTGCTTGCCTAAGGCAAGGAGGAAAACATTCTCACAGATATCCTATTCTGTTTCCCATCCCTGCCCCTCTGCCATTTCTAGAGCTCTTATTTTTGTGTATGTGCTCCTTTCTGCATGTCTCTGGATGAATGAATTTCTCTCAGAAGTTCAAGTTCACTCAGACTGAGTGAGATTACCAAAGGCTAGTATTGACAGCTACCTCCATTATTTTACTGACAGGCTGACTCAGTCCTGGTTTATTGCATTGCAGCCCTGAACTTCTGGTTCTGATTTATTGAAGAGAAGCTGTATTACATCTCCAAGCATGCAATTAAATAAAACCAGAAATGAATCAGCCCATTGGGAAAACATGGCGCCAAAGGCAGTTCAGACAACCAAAACAGAGGAGCCTTCTAATACACCAGAAGTCTCCTCTACGGTCCTTTCTGATCATTTGATTTCTTTACTCTATCTTTCCCTGCATAACTGGTACAATTTGTTTCTTTTCTCAAATAATTGAATTTCAATTCAAGTTTTGCCCATCTGACTCTATTTATGAGAGGTCCATGCATATAGTGAGAGTAAAATTAGGGTTGACACAGACATAGTTAGTTATCCTGATTAAAGTCCATCAAAAAAAACAAGATTCATTACCTAAACCCTCTGGAAAGGCTTTTGTATCTCCACAAAACGTTTAATTACTTTGTACAGAACTGTGAATGCTGATGATGTTATGCTGAAATTAGACCTTACCTGCTAATTTTCTTTCTCCAGTCCAGTCTAGTCCAGATGTATGGGTTGTGCCCTCAGACTGGCAGATGGAGACTGAGAATCACAGGAACTTTAATGAGGTAATAGTATAAGGGCTCTGTGCCAAGCCTTAGTTTCCAGTATTCTAATAACAAAGCAGACTCCACAGAAAGCAACGTTACTTCAATTTATCCAAAATATTAGTAAGCTATATACGTGTAGCAGGAACACACAAAGTAGCATATGTTTTCACAGAGAAGCAAAGGCAACATAAACATTTCTCAAATGAGATCTGAAAATAGATATGCGTTCCCTGAAAAGAGAACAAGTGCCACAAAAAATGAATATCAGAGATGCAGATCTACAGCGCTTGGCTCGCTCCCGAAGAAAATACCTGAGAATGGGCAGTTTCTGGACTGGACTGGAGAGACTCAAGGAAAGAAAACTAGCCAGTACAGTCTAATTTCACCTTCCTTATCATCCCTCCAGTCCATTTTAGATGCATGGGATGTACCAGAGCAGTACTGATGTCGGGAGGGACCTGCGAGCCTGGCCTGCAGCACTCATGCCCCAAATTGCACGTCAGATCTCACCTGAACATCCATACGGTACTGGGGAACAAACGTATGACACGTGGACCATGTTGCCGCCTTACTTAGGTCAACAGACAGAACCAGACCAAATTCTACCCAGGAAGCCACCTGGGCTGTCATTGAATGAGCCCACAAATCTGCCAGAATGTTTCTGTTTGAGAAGAAACATGGACATAAGAACATAAGATATGCCATACTGGGTCAGACAAAGGTCCATCAAGCCTAGTATCCTATTTAATCTACGTCACAAGTACCTAGCAGTTTCCCCAAAAGACACAGGTTCCACCATGCTTGTTTTGGGGCAAGCAGTGGATATTCTGGTTCCACTTTAATAATGGTTTATGGACCTTTCCTCCAGGAACTTGTCCAAACCTTTTTTAAACCCAGCTACACTAACAGCTTTTAACTACATCCTCCAGTAACAAATTCCAGAGTTTGATTATACATTGAGTGAAAAGATATTTTCTCTTATTACTCTTAAATAGATTACACAGTAGCTTCATTGCACGTCCCCTAGTCTTTCTATATTTTGAAGGCATAAACAATTGATCTACGTTTACCTGTTCCACTCCATTCATTAAATTATAGACTTCTATCATATATTTCCAGGTCGAAGATCCCTAACCTTTTTAGCCTCTCCTCATAGGAGTATCCTTCCATCCCCCTTACCATTTTGGGGACTCTTCCCTGTACCTTTTCTAGTAATGCTATATCCTTTTTAATATACGGTGACCAGAATTGCACAAAATATTCAAGGTGCTGTTGCACCTTGGAACAATACAGAGGCATTATAATATCCTTTGTTTTATTCTCCATTCCTTTCCTTATTATTCCTAGCATTCCAGTTGCTTTCTTGGCCACCACTGCACACTGAGTGGAGGGTTTCAACATGTTATCCACAATGACGCCTAAATCTTTTTCCTGAGTGGTGGTTCCTAATGTGGAGCCTTGCATTGTGTAACCATAGTTTGGGTTGTTCATTCCTAGATGCATAACTTTGTCCACATTAAATTTCATCTGCCAGTTCTCATGAGGGATCTTATCAAAGGCTTTCTGAAAATCCAGATACACTATATCAACTGATTCACCTTTGTCTACCTGATTATTCACACCTTCAAAAAAACATAACAGATTAGTAAGACAAGACCTTCCTTGGTTAAAGCCATGTTGGCTGTCTCCCATTAAGTCATCACTATCTATATGTTCAATAATTTTGTTCTTTATAATGGTTTCTACCATTTTTCCTGGTACTGATATCAGACTCACTGGTCTGTAGTTTCCTGGATCACCCCTGGAACCCTTTTTAAAAATTGGTGTTACATTGGCCATTCTCCAATCTTCAGGTATTACAGATGATTTTAATGATAGCTCACAGATTAGCAATAGTAGGTCTGCAATCTCTATTTCAGTGCTTTTAACACTCTTGGATGTATACAATCTGGTCCAGGTGATTTGCTACTCTTCAGTTTATCAAATAGTTGTAATACATCTTCCTGGTGTATCGATATTTCTTTCAATTCTTCTGCAGCATCACCTTTAAATACCATTTAAGTCATGGGTAACATCCCTAAATCTTCCTCACTAAAGATCAAAGCAAAAATTCATTTCGTCTCTCCACTATGGTCTTGTCCCCTCTTAGTGCCCCTTTTAGCCCTCTATCATCTATTGGTCCAACTGAGTCTCTCACAGGTTTTTTGCTACAAATGTACTTGAAAAAGTCTTTATTATGCATTTTTGCTTCCACAGCAAGTTTATTCTCTATTTTTCTCTTTGCCTGCTTATCAATGCCTTGCATCTAACTTACCAGTGCTTATGTTGTTTCCCGTTTTTGCCATTTGGCTTCTTTTTCCATTTCCTGAAAGATGCTTAACATCCTCTCTGATCTCACCTTTAAACCATGCTGGCAGTTTTTTGGACTTCCTTCCACTTTTCTTAAAGCATGGAATACAGCTTCCAAGATAGTATTTTTAAACACCACCCATGTTTGATGCAAATCTTTAACCTTTACAACTGCTCCTTTTAGTTTTTTCTTAACTATTTTCCTCATTTTATCATAGTTTCCATTTTGAAAGTTATAAGGTACTACTGTGGATTTCCTTGCCATCCTTCCTCTATTTATTAAATTAAACACGATTATGCTATGATCACTATTGTCAAGTGGCCCCAACACCCTTATCTCTTGCACCAGATCTTGTGTTCCACTAAGGACTAGGTCCAAAATGGATTCCCCCTTCTCAGTTCCTGAACCAGCTGCTCCAAGAAGCAGTCATTTATTTCATCTAGAAACTTTATCTCCCTAGCATGTCCTATCATGACACTGACCCAGTCGATACCGGGATAATTGAAATCACACATTATTATTACTGTGCTGTAACTTTTGTTAGCTTCCCTGATTTCTTTAAGCATTCCATCATCCATTTGTTCATTCTGGTATGGCGGTTGATAGTATACCCCCACTGCTATCGCCTTCCCCTTTTTACATGGAATTCAATCCGTAGAGATTCTACAGAAAATTTTGTTTCCTGCAAAACTTTAATTCCTTGTGACTCAATGACCTTTCTAACATACAGTAGAATGCAACCCCTCCACTAATTTGATCTGCTCTATCATTTCGACATAGTTTGTATCCAGGTATCACTGTGCCCCACTGGTTGTCCTTCTTCCACCATGTCTCTGAGATACCAATCATATCTAACCTCTCATTTAGTGCTATATATTCTAACTCTCCCATCTTATTTTTTAGACTTCTATCATTTGCATACAAGCATTTTAGAGGCTGTATTTTATTCATATTAATCTGGCTATTGGTAGGCAGGGGTAATTTGGAATTTTTAAGCTCTGTCTGCTTTGTACTTAAGGGCATTTGGGTTACTTTTATCTTTATTGGAACCTCTCTGTCGATATGCCCTAACTTCAATCTTTTGCTAGTATCCTTCGAGAATACATTGTTCCGAACCATGAGCTCTTGGGTGACTGTTGGCTTTCCCCTATTATCTAGTTTAAAAGCTGCTCTATCTCCTTTTTAAAGCTTAATACCAGCAGCCTGGTTCCATCTCGGTTAAGGTGGAGCCCATCCCTTCGGAAAAGTCCCTCCTTTCCCCAGAATGTTGCCCAGTTCCTAACAAATCCAAAACTCTCTTCCTTGCACCATTGTCTCATCCAATGCATTGAGACTCTGGAACTCTGCCTGACTTTTGGATCCTGCACATGGAACGGGAAGCATTTCGGAGAATGCTACCCTGGAAATTCTGGATTTCAACTTCCTACCTAAAAGCCTAAATTTGGCCTCCAGAACCTCTCTACCACACTTTACTATGTTATTGGTATCAACATGTACTAAGACAGCAGACTCCTCCCCAGCACTATCTAAGACCTTGTCTATGTGGCGCATGAGTTCCACTATCTTCACTACAGGCAGGCACGTTACCATGCGATCCTCACATTTACCAGCCACCCAGCTATCTACATGCCTAATGATTGAATTACCAACTATGACAGTTTTCCTAACCCTTCCCTTGTGGGTGTATGGCCCTGGAGAAGCCTCCTCGGGGCAGGAGAGTTTTATATCACCTAGAGGATAGGTCCTAGCTACAAGTTCACTTCCTGCCACACCAGTGTGATGCTTTCCTGTCACGTGACCTCTCTCCACCATCGCAATGCTGTCAAGACTGGAGGTGGGACTTCAGGTCTATATCTCTGTACATCTCATCTATGTACCTGTCTGTTTTCCTTATGCCCTTCAAGTCGGCTACTCTAGCCTCCAGAGATCAGACTCATTACCTGAGAGCAAAGAGCTCCTTGTACCTAGTGCACATGTAAGGCCCCTCATCAACTGGGAGAAAATCATACATGTGACACTCAATGCAAAAGACTGGAAAGCCCCCATCTCGCTGCTGGACTGCTGTCTGCATCTTAGTTTTAGGGTTGTGTTTAGGTATTTAAGTTGTTTACTTAGTTTGCTGGGGATACTTATATTAATAAAATGATATGTTTAATGGACTTTGTTCACCTCAAGATTAATCAATCTCAGGTCTTTAATGTATGCATGATGAGGGTAAGCAGCTGCACCTGAGAATGAATATGGGCACCTCTTTCCTTTTAAGAAGTTTAAGCACATGATTATCCCAGGGGTGGATGGAAGTCAGGGAGGGAGGGATGGAAAAAAGACTTATTAAAAGTTGGCTGCTGTACAGTGTCCTGTCCTGTGCTTCTAAGGCAGTGGTTCTCAACCTTTTTTGTACCGTGACCCCTTTTACCATTGGTCAACTTGTGGTGACCCCCAATGATAAAATCAAATGCGTCTCTCTTCCTTTACCGTTAACGCATTGTCGCTGTAATCATTTGTTGAATTATTAATATATTATAGGCCTTTGCAATATGTTTTTATTGATAAAATTTACTTATTTAAACCACAATAATTAATCACAATAACAAGTAACAATATTTGATTTCAAAATTCTGATGATTTTGTAGTCAAATCATTAATATGAAATAAAATTATTTTTTCTACCTTTGTTGTCTGACCAATTTATTCTCTTATCATGCTGGTCCCGATCTGAGGCTTCTGCTTTCCTGTCTTCTCTTAGCTCTCTTTCTGTGGTCTATGGTCCATCTGCCATTTCTTATCTCTTCTTTCGTTTTCTTCACTTCTTTTCCATCCCAGTAACCCTCCCCAGTATCAGCCCCTTTCCAGTCATCAGTACCTTTCAATGTCAACTTGCATTCCCATGACTGCCACTGGTGTCCATTCCCTTCCAGTCCCCCTCCTTCCCCACTGACCAGTCCCTTCTAGTACAAATACCATGGCAGCCCCTCTCACATCAACTCACTTCCAGTTCCATTCTCCCATCCCCTCGTATCAGCCCATTTGTAACCTTAGCCCCCAGTTTTCTTCCAGGGCCAGGAGCTCTATCCTCCCCTCCCCACAATCAGCCCATTCCCAGTCAAAGCCCCCCAATCAGCTCGCTTCCAGTGCTAGTCCCCCCTCAACCCCTTTACCAGTGCTAGCCTCCCCTAATCAGCCCAATACCAGTCCTACCTCCCCCCATTAACTCATTACCAGTCCTAGCCTCCTCTAATCAGCTCATTTCCAGTGCTAGTCCCTCCTCAATCACATTACCAGTGCTAGGCTCCCCTAATCAGCCCATTACCAGTCCTACCCCCCATCAGCCCATTTCCAGTCCTAACCTCCCCGATCAGCTTATTTCCAATGCTAGCCCTCCATCAGTCCATTACCAGTCCTACCCCCCTATCAGCACATTACCAGTCCCAACCCACCCTTGATCAGTCCATTCCCAGTCCTAGCCTTCCCTAATCAACCCATTACCAGTCCTAGCCCCCCCATCTGCCCATTATAATCCTAACCTGCACTGTCTCTCCCCTCTGTCCAGCATTTATCCCTGTCTGTCCAGTATGTCCCCCTGTCTCTTCCCTTTGTAAGCCTTAGCTTCTGAAAAATCCTAGGTCCCTTGTAAGCAGGTCTGGTTTTGAACCACTTCTGCTTTGTGTCGGTGGCTGAATGAGTAAGATCAAAATGGGTTCAATAGATAACACCAGGTTGCTTTCACGGAGATAAAATGTATGTCCAGGGCCAGCGAAATGGCCAGAGAGGTTATTACATCTCCTGGACATACAGGGCCGACATTAGAATTGGCCCTGTAAGTCCAGAGGGATCAGAGCGGAAGCTAAAGACCACGGCCAACACAATGAAGATGGTATAAAATAGCCTTTATTAACAGACCCAACTCAAACGGTTTCGGCCGGAGGCCTTCCTCAGGGGTCTAAAACAGACAAATATGACCATCAATATTAAAAAATAAAAACAAATATAAAGCAAAAACTATACATTCAATATTAAAATAGGAGTACATTACCATAGACAAGCAAACAAACACCCAGAACAAGGTGGACTACGCCACTTTTCCCAGTCTATAAGGAGATAAATAAAAAATACACTTGTCAATTAGAAAAAACATACGTCATCCAGAGGGACATTGACTTACAAGGAGAAATAAACAATATTCAGCAGAGAAATATCATCAAGAAAATAGATAGAGATCATGGGAAATACAAATCAAACTAAACATACAAGAAATACAAATAAAATAATATATTTTGATGCATATAAAAGTATATATTGTGTGTCATAAAAAGGAAAAAGGGAGTCAAAAATAACATAATATATAATCCATATAATGAAGATAAGAGATAAAAACATTAAAAACGAATCAATTAAAAAAGCATAAAAATAATAATAATATAGGTAAAAAAATATAAATATAAATATAAATATAGAAATAAAAAGGAAAGTAAAATAAAAATAAAAATAAAAATATGTATATATATTTCTCTTGTAAGTAGTGGCAAAACATGAGTACCAAAAGATGCAGAAAAATGATAATACAATATTTTAATATCTTAAACAAAGGAAGAAGAACTGCATGAGCATTGAACATTGACTATATAAGCATTAAGAAGAAGGAAAAGAGATGCTTGCAAACACATTAGTAGTGTCAGCCATACTGCCATAATAAACAAGCAATATGCTCAAACAGTAAAAACAGGGTTTGAAAAAAGGGGGGTTTAAAAAACAGGGAGGGTTTAAAAAAACAAAACAATAGTAGTATCAGCCATATTGCCATAATAACCCAACGATATGCTCAAACGGTGAAAAAGTAAAAATGCGGTTTGAAAAAACAAAACAAAAGCAACAGGAATGTGAGGGAAAAAAGAGGAGAAGCGTGAAGCACAGATATAAGCGTCCTAAACAATGACACGTATTTATAAACTATAAAGTTGCTATAGGACACATGCGGGCTGTGCAACGTGGCGGGAAGAGAAAGAAAGAGAGAGAAACGTATCATTAGAAGCTGGGATTGTTGAAAAAGGACTCATTTGTAATAACTGTTTCAAAGAAAAGTCTTTTCAAAAGAAACGTATGCTTGAGTAGAGCAAATTACTGAATGTATATAGCAATGAATCAAGGGAAAATATTTCAAGGAAATTTTTTTTTATAAAAAAATATATAAAAAAATATTTAGAAATAGGGGGGCACACTCGCACGGCTCCGTGCTGCAGAGAAAACCAAAATGAGAAAAAAGGGAAACCAACAGGAGAATACTAAAGGTCTGCTTGAGTAAAGCAAAATACAAAATGTGTAACAGTGGGACGAAAACTACAGGGAAAAACAGAGAGAGCATAATTTCACGGCTCCGTGCTACGGAGAAACCCATAATAGGAAAAGAGATTTAAACAAAAAAACATATGAAAAGGCAGTGGATTAAACAAAAAACATATGAAAAAGGCAATAGATTAGGAAGGTCGGTTAAAATCAATGATGTATACATAGGGAGTAAAACCGCCGATACATACCAGTAGAATAACTGAGCGGGAAAACGCCGCGCAAGTGTAGTGGGTCAAACTAAATACAAAGCAAGGCCCTCCCACGAGCGCGTCATAGGAATTAGCATATGAGTATACGCTGTCAAGGGGACAAGTGAAGAGAGCCATAAAAATGATTGCAAATGCATGATTACCTTAAAAAGGTATAGAGAGGGATAATGTCAATGTGCATATAACAATAATAAAAAATAATAAAAAACATTGGCAGAAGGACCACACATGAAAGAAACAGGCATGCAATGGCAGATGAAATAAAAAAGAGAGAACAAGGGATTAAACAAGAGGATATCGTGCAGAAAAAAAATATAATAATGCTGACTCTAGGAAATACACAGATCGTGTAAAAGCGAGGAGATGAAAGATAAAAAGAAAGATAAAAAGAAATGTCACATGAAAAATAGTCAATCGTATGAACTGAAATGAAAAGACTTGTAAAAACAAAATTTCATGGAAAGAAATCTTTATAAATATATTTCATGTATGGAGGAAAATCCAAAAAAAGGGGGTAAATAATAGCAAATAGTAAGAGAAAATATAATAATAGAGAATGATAAATAAATAGCAAGTCTCAAGAAATATATATATATATATATATAGAGAGAGAGAGAGAGTGTTTATACATTCTTTTTTTATATAAATTTAAAAACTTATATTAAAAACAAGGTCACGAAATAAATATACACAAAATAATACATGAAAAAAGGGGGGTATATAAAAGAAAAAACATGTTAATAAAGGCTATTTTATACCATCTTCATTGTGTTGGCCGTGGTCTTTAGCTTCCGCTCTGATCCCTTGATACTCCTGCGGAAGATTCTCTTCTCCTGCCTTCCTGTAAGTCCAGAGCCAGCGACCGCCCACTACCTGCCCACTCTCCGCCCCCGGGCCACACATTCCCCACCCCCGACTAACTTCCCCGCACAACCAGCAGGGAAGGTAGTCAGGGGCTGAAGCCAGCACGAATGGCAGGGATGTCCATCCCACCTATGCATGGTTCAGAATGACCCCGTTCACACTAAAACCCCCCCACAATATCTGTTGGCATACACTTATCTCGACTTTGATCAGTTCAATGTGATGCTCTTCTTGTCATGTCGCTCCTTTCAGTTCACTACACATATGAAGTCATCCTGGAACCCAGTATAGTGGAGGAAACCTACTACCTCACCTTAAAAAATAAATAAATAAATAAAGGAAATCCTAACAAAGCTAATCCTTTCTTTTATTTTAGCAAAAATATATTTTTATATATAGTTAACAGCTCTGTTAGAAGACTCAGCACTGTCCCTGTCTATTGTAAAAATAAAGGATAATTGTTTTCCCTAAATAAAAGAGATCTTGGCAAAAAAAGTTTACAACATTTTCTTGCACACACTCAGTACTTACTCTCAATGCTCAATCCTTGTCATTAAGCATAGGTCTCAGGTGAACTTAAATGGAGACTGTCAATGACTTCTTTCTCTGTCTCTTGAGCCTCCACTGGTCCTATTGAAGAGTCTCTCTCTGAGATCTCTGATGCAAATATTTGCTTCCACCTTACCAATGCATCTGGTTAAGGTAACAGTTAGTCAATAAGAGCAGTCAGTGTAGCAGCACAACTACACCTGAACTTTTTCTTAAACACCCCTTGACAACATCACACTCTCCTATGGCAGTAGTAGAACGTGGGCTGTCAATGATTACTATTAAAACATTCTCTCAGTCAAACAAACTTTTTTCTACCCTTTTAACACTTTTCTCTTGCTAAGGCTGTACCAGCTCTAAAAAGCAGGTCAGCACTCATTGCCAGCCTCTAGTGATCTCCCACAACATTAACCTGTTATCTGGGTAATCTGTGGGGTTCTTTATTTTATTTATTTAGAGTTTTTTCTATACCTTTATCTTTATTAGTAACATTTGATATACCGCCTATTACCGAAGTGTTAAGGCGGTGTACAACAAAGGTTAGGGCTGCAGGAAAATTATAGAAAGAAGGGAACGCCATTGAATTGATAGGAAAGTAATTAGAGAGAAAAGGAAGAAAGACAGTAAAGGACAGATGATGACAAAGCGAAAACACTGGGGGTAAAAAAACACAGGAAGGGAATGGGTGGGCCAAGGAGGGAGGGTGGGATTATGATGAAGGACAGGATACCAGGGCCGTTGGGCGGTTGCTGACAGAGAGTGTATTTGACAGATTATGGGTGGTTGGGGGGGGGGGGAAGGTCAAAAGCCTGACAGAAAAGATTAATTTTTTATTTATTTTATTTTATTTAACTGTATTTATATTCCGCTTTTCACCGGGTCAAAGTGGCATAACATTAAAAGGGGGGGGGGGGTGGACAATAATCAAATTCTGGGGTTGGGGCTATCACTGGGTGGCCAACATTGATGATTTCAACAAATATTTGGGACATAGACATAGACACTGGATTTCAGATATGTCTTGAGAAGAGCCGTAAACCGAGGAAAAGATGCTTCAGTACGGAGAGAGTGCGGGAGAGAGTTCCATAGGGCGGGACTTGCAAAAAAAAAGGCAGCGTGACGGGTGGATTCAAGGTGGGCCTGGGTGTGGGATGGCAGGAAAAGGTGATTGCCGTGTGCAGAACGGAGCAGATGGGGAGTAGGTTGAAGATAGACAAGATCAGCTAGATACTGGGGATTGTTGGTGTGGAGGGCCTTGTGAGTAATGGTAAGGAGCTTGTAAAGATATTGGACCTTTATAGGGAGCCAGTGAAGGGAGAGAAGGCAGGGGGTGACATGATCTCGGGGAGAAGAAAAAATAAGGAGACGGGCAACTGTGTTTTTGAATAGTTGCCGTCTATGAAGTTGATATTGGGGAAGACCAGCGAATAGTGAATTACAATAGTCAAGCCGAGTGATTACCAAAGAGAAGACAAGAGTGGTGAGGGATGAAAGTGGAAGGAAAGATCGAACAGCCTTGATCCTGCGAAGATGAAAAAAGGAACTACGCACCACTCCAGAGATGTGCTGGTGGAATGAGAGTGAAGAGTCCAAGGTAACGCCAAGATAACGGAGAGTTAGAACCAAAGGGATTGGTGAGTTGGACATAAGTGGCGTCAAGGTAGGGGAGGGGGCACCAAAGGTGAACCAAATAGCCGCCGACTTAGAAGGGTTAGAGATAAGGAAATTGCTACGGAACCAGTCAGAGACGGAAGCGAGACCGTTATTGAGGTGAGAAAGATCTGGGGCTGAAGGAGATGTGTGGTGAATCAGAAGGATATCGTCCGCAAAAAAATAGGCAGATAGACCAGTTTGTTGTATGAGTAAGGCAAGGGGGCAAGAAAGACATTGAAAAGGAGCGGTGCAAGAATGAAGCCCTGAGGTACACCACAATGTAGAGGGAAAGAGGTGGAAGAGGTGGAGCCTGACTGGACAGCAAAGGTTCGGGAGGAGAGGAAAGACTGGAACCATTGGTGGACTGTACCCTGGATACCAAGATCAGACAGATGGATAAGAAGGGTGCGGTGATCAACGACATCAAATGCAGCGGAAAGATCCAAGGAAACAGCGATGGAGAAATCACCCCTATCATGGGACCGCTGCAGTTCATTAAGAAGTGCCACAAGGATAGTTTCTGTGCTGTGACCGGCCATAAATCCTGATTGCCGGGGGTGTAGTGAGATGGTGGAGTCAAGGTGTGCAGTAAGTTGGTGAACGAGTTTTTCGAGGACTTTTGAAAGGAAAAGAAGGTTGGAGAAAGGACGCCAATTTGAAGATACAGCAGGGTCAAGGGTGGCTTTCTTGAGAAGAGGGCGAACTAGCGCATGTTTCCAAACAGAAGGGAAACAGCCGGAGGTGAGACTGGAGTTAATAATGGTGAGGGCGAAAGGGATAAGTGTGAGTGAAGGGTCAAGGAGCCAGGAAGAAGGTAATGGGTCGAGTGGACAGGTAGTTTTATGGGAGGTTGAGATTGCTTTGGTAATCTCAGCGGAGGTAATGGGTCGAAACTTGCACCATGTGTGACGGAATGTGTGGGTGGGTACCGGGGAGCAAGAAGGGGCTGGCATAGGAGAGGTGGGCGAAGGAGAAAGAGGTGGTGGGCAGGAATCAAATGTGGAGCAGAGGATCTGGATCTTGCTTGAGAAGAAGGTGGCAAGAGTTGTGGGACTAGGAGCGGAGGATAGGGATGATGGAGAGGAAGAGGGAGAAGCCGAAGAAAGAGAATTCAAGACTCGATAAAGCTGTCGAGAGGAGTTAGAGGAGGATGCAATAAGATCTGAATAATACGATTGTTTAGCAGTAGTTATCATAGAAGGTAGAACTTTTGAATGTGGCGGAAGACGGAGAGAGAAGCATCGGAAGGATGCTTGCTACATAGCCGTGCTGCGCGACGGAGATAGGAACATTGCAGGTAAATAAGAACATAAGAACATAAGATATGCCATACTGGGTCAGACCAAGGTCCATCAAGCCCAGTATTCTGTTTCCAACAGTGGCCAATCTAGGTGATATGTACCTAGCAGTTTCCCCAAGAGACACAGGTTCCACAATGCTTGTATTGGTTCAAGCATTGATATCCTGGGTCCCTTCTTAATAATGGTCTATGGACCTTTCTTCCAGGAACTTGTCCAAACTTTTTTTAAACCCAGCTACACTAACAGCCTTTACTACATCCTTCAGTAACAAATTCCAGAGTTTGATTACACGTTGAGTGAAAAAATATTTTCTTTTATTAGTCTTAAATAGTTTACCCTGTAGCTTCATTGCATGTTCCCTAGTCTTTCTATATTCTGATAAGGTAAACAATCGATCTACGTTTACCCGTTCCATTCCGTTCATTAATTTATAGACTTCTATCATATTTCCCCTCAGCCGTCTCTTTTCCAGGTTAAAAAGCCCTAACCTTTTTAGCCTTTCTTCATAGGAGTATCCTTCCATCCCCTTTACCATTTTGGTGGCTCTTCTCTGAACCTTTTCTAAAATCGCTATATCCTTTTTAAGATACGGAGACCAGAATTGCACACAATATTCAAGGTGCGGTCTCACCATGGAACGATATAGAGGCATTATAATATCTTTTGTTTTATTTTCCATTCCTTTCCTTATCATACCTAGCATTCTATTTGCTCTCTTGGCCGCCGCTGCACACTGGGCCGAGGGTTTTAACATGGTATCCACAATGACGCCTAAATCTTTTTCCTGGGTGGTGGTTCCTAATGTGGAACCTTGCATCGTGTAACCATAGTTTGGGTTGTTCTTCCCTAGGTGCATAACCTTGCACTTGTCCACATTAAATTTCATCTGCCATTTTGATGCCCAGTCTTCCAGTTTAGCAATTTTCCACAATCCTCTTGGGTTTTAACAACTTTAAATAGTTTTGTGTCATCTGCAAATTTGATAACCTCACTCGTTATTCCACTTTCCAGGTCATTTATGAATAAGTCAAAAAGAAGCGGACCCAGCACAGATCCCTGGAGTACAACACTATTCACCTTTCTCCATTGGGAAAATTGGCCATTTAGCCCTACCCTCTGCTTTTTATCTTTTAACCAGTTCCTGATCCACAATAGTACATTGCCTCTTATCCCATGACTCTTTAGTTTGCCAAAAGTCTCTGATGAGGGACCTTGTCAAAGGCTTTCTGAAAGTCCAGATACACAATATCAACTGACTCACCTTTGTCCACTTGTTTATTCACTCCTTCAAAAAAACATAACAGATTAGTAAGACAAGATCTTCCTTGTCTAAAGCCATGTTGGCTGTCTCCCATTAGGTCATGACTATCTACATGCTGAGTAATTTTATTCTTTATGATGGTTTCTACCATTTTTCCCGGTACTGATGCCAGGCTCACCGGACTGTAGTTTCCCGGATCACCCCTGGAACCTTTTTTAAAAATTGGCGTTACATTGGCGATCCTCCAATCTTCAGGTATTAGAGATGATTTTAATGATAATTCACAGATTACTAATAGCAGGTCTGCAATCTCATATTTCAGTTCTTTCAAAACCCTTGGATGTATTCCATCCGGCCCAGGTGATTTGCTACTCTTCAGTTTATCTAATAGTTGTAATACATCTTCCCGATGTATCGATATTTTCTTCAATTCTTCCGCACCTTTAAATACCACTTCAGTCATGGGTAACATCCCTACATCTTCCTCAGTAAAGACCGAAGCAAAGAATTCATTCAGTCTCTCTACTATCGCCTTGTCGCCTCTTAGTGCTCCTTTAACCCCTTGATCATCTAATGGACCAACTGACTCTCTCATAGGTTTTTTGCTACGAATGTACTTGAAAAGGTCTTTATTTCGCGTTTTTGCTTCCGCAGCAAGCTTCTTCTCAAATTCTCTCTTTGCCTGCCTTATCAATGCCTTGCATTTGACTTGCCAGTGCTTGTGCTGTTTCCAGGTTTAGTCGTTTGGCTCTTTTATTCCATTTCCTGAAAGATGCTTTTTTGGGAACAATAGCCTCTCTGACCTCACCTTTATACCATGCTGGCAGTTTTTTGGATTTCCTTCCACTTTTCTTAAAGCGTGGAATACAGCTGGTCTGGGCTTCCAAGATAGTACTTTTCAACAACACCCAAGCTTGATGTACGTCTTTAACCTTTGCAACTGCTCCTTTTAGTTTTTTTTAACTGTTTTCCTCATTTTATCATAGTCTCCCTTTCGAAAGTTAAAAGGTAGAACTTTGGATTTCCTTACTATCCCTCCTCCACTAATTAAATCAAAGGTGATCATGCTATGATCACTATTGCCAAGTGGCCCCAACACCCTTATCTCTTGCACTAGATCTGGTGTTCCACTAAGGACTAGGTCTAATATGGCTTCCCCTCTGGTCGGTTCATGAACCAGCTGCTCCAAGAAGCAGTTATTTATTTCTTCTAGGAACTTTATCTCCCTAGCATGTCATGACGTGACACTGACCCAGTCGATACCGGGGTAATTGAAATCATCCATTATTATTACTGCGCTGTAACGTTTGTTAGCTTCCTTGATTTCTTTGAGCATTTCATCATCCATTTGGTCATTCTGGCCAGGCACTCGATACTACACCCCCACTGCCATTGCCTTCCCCCTTTTACATGGAATTTCAATCCATATAGATTCTACAGCAGATTTTGTTTCCTGCAAAACTTTAATCCTTTCTGACTCAATGCCATCTCTAACATAGAGAGCAGCCCCTCCACCAATTTGATCAGCTCTATCATTACGATATAGTTTGTACCCAGGTATCACAGTGTCCAACTGGTTGTCCTCCTTCCACCATGTCTCTGATATTCCAATCATATCTCACCTTTCATTTAGTGCTATATATTCTAACTCTCCCATCTTATTTTTTAGACTTCTAGCATTTGCATACAAGCATTTTAGAGAATATATTTTATTTATATTAATTTGGCTATTGTTAGACATGGGTAATTTGGGATCTTTAAGATCTGTCTGCTCCATACTTGAGGGCCTTTGGGCTACTTTACTCTTTTGCGGAATCTCTCTGCTTTTGGTAGTATCCTTCAAAGATACATTCTTCCGAACCATCCGCTCTTGGGCGACTGTCGGCTTTCCCCTAATATCTAGTTTAAAAGCTGCTCTATCCAGGTGATGTAAAACCCTCTCGCACCGAGGACGTTTCTCCAGGGCCATGTGCCCATGAGGGAAGGGTTAGGACAGCCATTATAGTTGGTGATTCGATCATTAGGCATGTAGATAGCTGGGTGGCTGGTGGATGTGAGGATTGCCTGGTAACATGCCTGCGTGGTGCAAAGGTAGCAGACCTCATGTGCCACCTAGATAAGGTCTTAGATAGTGCTGGGGAGGAGTCTGCTGTCTTGGTACATGTCGGTACCAATGACATAGGAAAATGTGGTAGGGAGGTTCTGGAGGCAAAATTTAGGCTTTTAGGTAGGAAGTTGAAATCCAGAACTTCCATGGTAGCATTCTCCGAAATGCTTCTTGTTCCACGTGCAGGACCCAAAAGGCAGGCAGAGCTCCGGAGTCTCAATGCGTGGATGAGACAATGGTGCAGAGATGAGGGTTTTGGATTTGTTAGGAACTGGGGAACATTCTGGGGAAAAGGAGGGGCTCTTCCGAAGGGATGGGCTTCACCTTAACCGGGATGGAACCAGGCTGCTGGCATTAACCTTTAAAAAGGAGATAGAGCAGCTTTTAAACTAGATATTAGGGGAAAGCCGACAGTCGCCCAAGAGCGGATGGTTCGGAAGAATGTATCCTTGAAGGATACTACCAAAAGCAGAGAGGTTCCACAAAAGAGTAAAGTAGCCCAAATGCCCTCAAGTATGGAGCAGACAGAGCTTAAAGATCCCAATTTACCATGTCTAACAATAGCCAAATTAACATGAATAAAATACATTCTCTAAAATGCTTGTATGCAAATACTAGAAGTCTAAAGAATAAGATGGGAGAGTTAGAATATATAGCACTAAATGAAAGGTTAGATATGATTGGAATATCAGAGACATGGTGGAAGGAGGACAACCAGTGGGACACTGTGATAACTGGGTACAAACTATATCGTAATGATAGAGCTGATCAAATTGGTGGAGGGGTTGCGCTCTATGTTAGAGAGGGCATTGACTCAGAAAGGATTAAAGTTTTGCAGGAAACAAAATCTGCTGTAGAATCTATATGGATTGAAATTCCATGTAAAAGGGGGAAGGCAATGGCAGTGGGGGTGTACTATCGAGCACCTGGCCAGAATGACCAAATGGATGATGAAATGCTCAAAGAAATCAAGGAAGCTAACAAAAGTTACAGCGCAGTAATAATAATGGGTGATTTCAATTACCCCGGTATCGACTGGGTCAGTGTCATGTCAGGACATGCTAGGGAGATAAAGTTCCTAGATGAAATAAATGACTGCTTCTTGGAGCAGCTGGTTCATGAACCGACCAAAGGGGAAGCCATATTAGACCTAGTCCTTAGTGGGACACCAGATCTAGTGCAAGAGATAAGGGTGTTGGGGCCACTTGGCAATAGTGATCATAGCATGATCGCCTTTGATTTAATTAGTGGAGGAGGGATAGTAAGGAAATCCACAGTACTACCTTTTAACTTTCGAAAGGGAGACTATGATAAAATGAGGAAAACAGTTAAGAAAAAACTAAAAGGAGCAGTTGCAAAGGTTAAAGACGTACATCAAGCTTGGGTGTTGTTGAAAAATACTATCTTGGAAGCCCAGACCAGCTGTATTCCACGCTTTAAGAAATGTGGAAGGAAGTCAAAAAAACTGCCAGCATGGTTTAAAGGTGAGGTCAGAGAGGCTGTTGTTGCCAAAAAAGCATCTTTCAGGAAATGGAAAAAAGAGCCAAACGACTAAACCTGGAAACAGCACAAGTACTGGCAAGTCAAATGCAAGGCATTGATAAGGCAGGCAAAGAGAGAATTTGAGAAGGAGCTTGCTGCGGAAGCAAAAATGCGAAATAAAGACCTTTTCAAGTACATTCGTAGCAAAAAACCTGTGAGAGAGTCAGTTGGTCCATTAGATGATAAAGGGGTTAAAGGAGCACTAAGAGGCGACAAGGCGATAGCGGAGAGACTGAATGAATTCTTTGCTTCGGTCTTTACTGAGGAAGATGTAGGGATGTTACCCATGACTGAAGTGGTATTTAAAGGTGCGGAAGAATTGAAGGAAATATCGATACATCGGGAAGATGTATTACAACTATTAGATAAACTGAAGAGTAGAAAATCACCTGGGCTGGATGGTATACATCCAAGGGTGTTGAAAGAACTGAAATATGAGATTGAAGACCTGCTATCAGTAATCTGTGAACTATCATTAAAATCATCTCTAATAACTGAAGATTGGAGGATCACCAATGTAACACCATTTTTTAAAAAGGGTTCCAGGGGTGATCCGGGAATCTACAGACCGGTGAGCTTGACGTCAGTACCAGGAAAAATGGTAGAAACCATCATAAAGAATAAAATTACTCAGCATGTAGATAGTCACAACCTAATGGGAGACAGCCAACATGGCTTTAGACAAGGAAGATCTTGTCTTACTAACCTGTTATGTTTTTTTGAAGGAGTGAATAAACAGGTGGACAAAGGTAAGTCAGTTGATATTGTGTATCTGGACTTTCAGAAAGCCTTTGACAAGGTCCCTCATCAGAGACTTTTGGCAAAACTAAAGAGTCATGGGATAGGAGGCAGTGTACTATTGTGGATCAGGAACTGGTTAAAAGATAGAAAGCAGAGGGTAGGGCTAAATGGCCAATTTTCCCAATGGAGAAAGGTGAATAGTGGTGTACCCCAGGGATCTGTGCTTGGTCCGCTGCATTTTGACATATTCATAAATGACCTGGAAAGTGGAATAACGAGTGAAGTTATCAAATTTGCAGATGACACAAAACTATTTAAAGTTGTTAAAACCCAAGAGGATTGTGGAAAATTGCAAGATGATTTTGATAAATTGGAAGACTGGGCATCAAAATGGCAGATGAAATTTAATGTGGACAAGTGCAAGGTTATGCACCTAGGGAAGAACAACCCAAACTATGGTTACACGATGCAAGGTTCCACATTAGGAACCACCACCCAGGAAAAAAACTTAGGCATCATTGTGGATACCATGTTAAAACCCTCGGCCCAGTGTGCAGCGGCGGCCAAGAGAGCAAATAGAATGCTAGGTATGATAAGGAAAGGAATGGAAAATAAAACAAAAGATATTATAATGCCTCTATATCGTTCCATGGTGAGACCGCACCTTGAATATTGTGTGCAATTCTGGTCGCCGTATCTTAAAAAGGATATAGCGATTTTAGAAAAGGTTCAGAGAAGAGCCACCAAAATGGTAAAGGGGATGGAAGGATACTCCTATGAAGAAAGGCTAAAAAGGTTAGGGCTCTTTAACCTGGAAAAGAGACAGCTGATGGGAGATATGATAGAAGTCTATAAATTAATGAACGGAGTGGAACGGGTAAACGTAGATCGATTGTTTACCTTATCAGAATATAGAAAGACTAGGGGACATGCAATGAAGCTACAGGGTAAACTATTTAAGACTAATAAAAGAAAATATTTTTTCACTCAACGTGTAATCAAACTCTGGAATTTGTTACCGGAGGATGTAGTAAAGGCTGTTAGTGTAGCTGGGTTTAAAAAAGGTTTGGACTAGTTCCTGGAGGAAAGGTCCATAAACCATTATTTAGAAGTGACCGAAGATATCAATGCTTGACCCAGTACAAGCATTGTGGAACTTGTGTCTCTTGGGGATACTGCTAGGTACATATGACCTAGATTGGCCACTGTTGGAAACAGAATACTGGGCTTGATGGACCCTGATCTGACCCAGTATGGCATATCTTATGTTCTTATGTTCTTATCTCCTTTTTAAAGGTTAATGCCAGCAGCCTGGTTCCATCCCGGTTAAGGTGAAGCCCATCCCTTCGGAAGAGCCCCTCCTTTCCCCAGAATGTTCCCCAGTTCCTAACAAATCCAAACCCCTCATCTCTGCACCATTGTCTCATCCACGCTTTGAGACTCCGGAGCTCTGCCTGCCTTTTGGGTCCTGCGCGTGGAACAGGAAGCATTTCGGAGAATGCTACCCTGGAAGTTCTGGATTTCAACTTCCTACCTAAAAGCCTAAATTTTGCCTCCAGAACCTCCCTACCACATTTTCCTATGTCATTGGTGCCGACAAGTACCAAGACATCAGACTCCTCCCCAGCACTATCTAAGACCTTATCTATGCCTGAATGAAAATCAAGGGTGGTGTGAAGAAAAGTGAGCAGGGGCGGGACGAAGAGGGGCAATGGAGTCGACAGTGGAGGACAGGGTGGAGGTCCAAACACCGACCTGTTGGTCTACAGAGAGAGAGGAGAAGTCGGAGGGGAAAATAGACTCAGCTGGGGGTAAGCACTGTAATGTTGCGGGAGTAATATGCCATCTCCAGGAACAAGCAGGAATAAGTCATCACATATGGGTACGTCGGTACCGACGGAGCCCGCGCGGGAAAGCTCCACAGCTTTTCAGATTAAAAGCTTTTGGGGCCTCCCACTGCACATGCGCGCTGCCTTCCCGCCTTCCTGACCAGCTCTCGTCAGTTTCTTTTTTTCCGCGGAGCCAGCAGGTCGTGTTCCTGTCACTGCTGAAGAAATTGTTAATTTTATTGTTTTCTTTAGACCGCGTCACCTGTCTTCCCCATTCTGAAACCGGTACTGCCGGTCTCTCTTTCTTTCTTTAAAAAAAAAAAATATATATATTTTTCTTTTCTTCAGCACAGCTTGGTACTTTGTTAGGCCTTCAGGCCTACACAAATTCTCCTCATGGAGAAGCCAGTTCCTGCTTTTAAAAAGTGTACCAAGTGCAGTGCTGTCATTCCTGTTACAGACACCCATGAATGGTGTCTTAATTGTTTAGGACCTGACCATTCCATACCGGACTGCCCATCCTGCTCCCAGATGTCGAAACGTGGATTGCAGAACCGGGCCAACAAGTTCCATGTGCTGTTTCCTTCAGAAGCATCACAGTCATCCAGGTCTTCCTCTCCGGATGGATCTCAGGTAACCAAAACTCCAGTGGGCAAATCCTCTAAAAGCAAATCTCTTTCTAAAGATCGAGAGGCTCTCAATTCTGAGTTCGAGGATTCTGCCCAGGCCAAAAAACCCCGGCGGGAGGTTCCGGCCTCCAAAGCAATCATGGGGTCACAGGTTGACATCGATGGCGCGGCCTCGACAGATCACCTGTTGTGCTGCTCTGGGGTACCGGCCCATACTGGTACCGACATCCAGGCAGCAGTGGCGTCTATGGGCAATACTGTCCAAGTCATGCAGCAGGCCATTCTGGCTTTTATTAATGCTGCTACGCCCTCGGTACCGCGGCCAGCGGTACCGGGTCCGGTTCCGGTAATGGCTTCCATACCGGAACCGAGGCCATCGTCTTCCAAACGCAGATCGGTTCCGCATGCCGGATCCAGGCTTTTGCCCGGTACCGATCCCATACCCGGTACGCCCGATGTCGATACCGAACGGTATGCGTATCGTGCGTTGGAAGCACATAGAGGATACTCTGCTTCTTCAGAGGATTTTAACTCCTCTGATGATTCTGATGAGTTCTCCCTTGATCTTCCTGAGGAGCCTTCTTCTCCTAAAAGGAGAATGTCTCCACCAGAGGATTTGTCCTTTCAGGACTTCATCATAGAAATAGCTAAAGGTCTTTCTATTGCTTCATCCTCTGAAAAGGAACCCAGATCAAAGAAACTGGATATTTTAGGATACTCTAAGTCTCCTAAAGAGGCAGTCACCCTGCCTATCCATGAAATCCTTCAAGAACACTTGATGGACTTATGGGAGGCTCCTCTAACATTGTCTCCTTCTTCTCGCAGGTTGGACACCATGTACCGTGTCCCCCCTTCTCCTGGTTTCCAAAAAAACCCAGTTGCCTCACCATTCTATTGTGGTGAAATCTGCAATGAAGAAGATAAAGAGTACCAAAAGGCACTCTTCTACTCCTCCAGGGCGAGAATGTAAGACTCTAGACTCTTTTGGCAGGAAAATTTTCCAGGCTACTATGCTTATAGCCAGGATTAATTCCTATAGTCTTTACATGGGCATGTTTCTCAGTGAAATCGCTCTAAAAGTTCGGCATTTTGCCCCCTTCATCCCTGAGGATAAAAGGGAGGAGTTCATTTTCTTAGTGAAACACCTTTTGGATATTTCAAAGTTCTCCAACAGGGCAGCTTTTGATTCCTTTGAGGGTGCTGGTAGGGCTTCGGGCATTGCTATAGCAGCCCGACGTCTTGCTTGGCTCCAGGCTTCTGATCTAGAACCTTGGGTCCTAGATGGCTTACGGAATCTGCCCTGTACAGGTGAGAACTTATTTGGTGAGGAGTGGCAAATTAAGGCCACTCAAATGGACGCAGAAAATGCCACCTTAGATAGACTTTCTAAGTCTACCTCCACTCCTGCCAAAAAGAAGTCTTTTAAGAGGCCTTATTACAAGAAGTCCAGATTTTCCACAAATACTGGCCAACAATCCTCTCAGCCTCGTTTTGCTGCTAAACGTCAGCAACCTAAACAGGCAAGGTCAAAGCCTGCGGCGTCTGCTACGCCTCAGCAGGCTCAACCCCCTCAGGGGTTTTGACTTGCCCCTAGAGAACTTAACTTTTCTGGCTCTAGAACAACCAGAGCCCCTCACCATACCTGGAAGGTTAGCTCACTTTGCTCCCAGATGGGAGCAAATTACATCAGAGCAATGGACCCTCTCTATCATCAGAGAGGGTTACAAACTCCATTTTTCCGACCTTCCTCCTTATACTATGGTGAGGCAGTTCAATTCTCCCCCATCTCTCCTGACCCTCTTGGGTCAGGAAGTCTCCTCCCTCCTTGCCCAAGGGGCAATAGAGGAGGTCCCTCTTCTTCAACAGGGGACGGGATTCTACTCCCCTTATTTTCTAATACCAAAGAAGACAGAGGGCTTCAGACCAATTCTAGATCTGAGAGAATTGAACAAATTTCTTTTCAAGGAGAAATTCAAAATGCTTTCTCTGGGCATTCTCCTTCCATACCTTCAGAGTCAGGATTGGCTTTGTTCTCTAGACCTAAAGGATGCGTATACACACATACTCATCCACCCATCCCACAGAAAATACCTTCGATTTCTGTTTCAGGGACAACATTTCCAGTACAGAGTACTCCCCTTCGGTCTAGCCTCTGCTCCAAGAGTGTTCACCAAATGCATGGCAGTCGTAGCTGCCTTTCTAAGAGGCCTGGGAATTTTCATATTCCCATACCTGGACGACTGGCTCATCCGAGCTCCATTTCAGTCCCAGGCCCAAATTTCCCTGGACCGCACAAGGCGTCTTCTGCAGTATCTGGGACTGGTAGTAAACCTTCCCAAGTCTCAACTAATCCCTACTCAGTCTCTCGAGTTCATAGGGGCCCAGTTAGACACCATCACTGCGAGGGCCTACCTGCCTCAGCTCAGGGCTCAACGCCTGCTGAGTTTGGCCTCCCAAGCTCAGTCCAGCAGTCATTTGACAGCCCGGGAAATGCTGCGACTTCTGGGCCACATGGCCTCCACGGTACATGTGGTGCCCTACGCTCGTCTGCATATGAGAGCAGCTCAATGGACCTTGGCCACCCAGTGGACTCAAGCATCTGGAGCGCTCTCCGACCAAATACTCACCTCAAGCCGTCTGTTTTGGTCCCTCCAATGGTGGACATCCACCAAGAATCTGTTGTTGGGGGCCCCCTTCCAACCTTTGTTGCCCCAAGCAACCCTCACAACAGATGCCTCCCAGACAGGGTGGGGAGCTCATCTTCAGAACCTCTCCACTCAGGGCACTTGGTCTCCACAGGAGACCACCCTTCATATCAACCTCCTGGAACTGCGAGCAATTTACCTTGCCCTCAAGGTCTTCTATACCCTCCTTGTCAACCTGACTGTCCTAGTTCAGACAGACAATCAGGTAGCCATGTTCTATATAAACAAACAAGGAGGGACAGGCTCTCTGTCGCTTGCAACGAAGCTCTCAGATTATGGGCCTTCGCCAGAGAGCATCAAATTCACCTTCTTGCAGTGTATCTTCCAGGAGTTCAAAACTCTCGTGCGGACAGACTCAGTCGAGTTCTGCTTCCACACGAATGGTCCCTACATATGGACCAGATACGCAGAATCTTTCAGGAATGGGGGACCCCGGACATAGACCTCTTTGCAAGTCCGTGGAATGCCAAACTTCCCCGGTTCTGTTCCAGAACTCAGTGTCAGGGAGCTCAGGCCCACGATGCCTTCCTCCTGCATTGGGGTCAGGAATTCCTCTATGCCTTTCCACCCATTCCTCTAATATCCAAGACTCTGTTCAAGCTCCAGAGGGATCACGGGACTATGATCCTCATAGCTCCCCGCTGGCCACGCCAGGTGTGGTTCCCTCTACTTCTGCATCTCTCCCAGGGATCCTCCCTGGACCTGGGAGCTGCGCCAGACCTCCTGTCTCAGGAGAAGGGGACTTTGTGTCACCCAAACCCCAACATCTCAGAGCTTGGTTACTGAAGGCCTAAGTCTTCAAGACTTTAATCTTTCTCAGCCTGTGAAAGATATCCTTCATGCCTCTAGGAAACCTTCCACGAGGCGTTCTTATGCTTTCAAATGGAAGCGTTTTTCCATTTGGTGTGCTCAGCAGGGTCTTGACCCTCTAGCACTTCCTTTGAATTCCCTCTTGGACTATCTCCTGCATCTTTCAAATGCAGGCCTTAAGACGAATTCAGTAAGGGTCCATTTGAGTGCTATTGCAGCATCCTTAAAACCTATAAATGGACAACCTGTCTCCTCTCATCCTCTTGTTGCACGTTTCATGAGAGGCCTGACCCTAACTAAACCTCCCATCCGACCTCCCCCGGTAGCATGGGATTTGAACCTAGTTCTAGGTCAGCTTATGAAGCCACCTTTTGAGCCTTTGGACTCTACCTCCTTCAAATTTCTTTCCTGGAAGGTTGTTTTCCTTATTGCAGTCACTTCGGCTCGCCGCATCAGTGAACTGCAGGCTTTAGTGGCTCATCCACCTTATACTAGGTTTCATCATGATAAGGTGGTCCTTAGGACGAATCCCCACTTTATGCCCAAAGTGGTCTCGCTTTTTCATCTTAATCAAGAGGTATATCTACCTGTCTTTTTCCCGGCTCCTCATGCATCCAGTGCAGAGAGGAACCTTCATACTCTGGATTGTAAAAGAGCTCTTGCCTTTTACCTCAACAGGACTCAACCACATCGAAAGTCTTCCCAACTTTTCGTGGCTTTTGATCCTTCTCATTTGGGACTTCCAGTCACCAAGCGTACACTTTCCAATTGGATCGCTCAGTGTATTTCTTTTGCTTACCAGAGTAAGAACATTTCTCTGGAGGGCCATGTCACAGCTCACAATGTGAGAGCCATGGCCACTTCTATGGCTCATCTTCACTGTGTGTCCATAGATCAGATCTGTCGAGCAGCCACTTGGGCCTCGGTTCATACCTTCACAGCCCATTACTGCTTGGACAAGGACTCCCGCCGGGATGCCTTGTTTGGTCAGGCTGTCCTCAAACACCTGTTCCATACTTAAACAACTCCTGCCCACCTTCCCTGGATGGATGCCTGAGATCCATACGAAGATGGTTTACCCTTGGAGGGGGATCTCCCAGGCATCTTAGCTAGGGAGTCCCCATATGTGATGACTTATTCCTGCTTGTTCCTGGAGATAGCACAGTTACTTACCTGTAACAGGTGATCTCTGGGAACAGCAGGAATTAGTCATCACAACCCACCCACCTCCCCTAGGAGTTGTATCTCTATCTATCTATCTTCCTGTCCTCTCTCTCTATTGTCTCAGCTTTAAACTCGAACTGACGAGAGCTGGTCAGGAAGGCGGGAAGGCAGCGCGCATTTGCAGTGGGAGGCCCCAAAAGCTTTTAATCTGAAAAGCTGGGGAGCTTTCCCGCGCGGGCTCCGTCGGTACCGATGTACCCATATGTGATGACTAATTCCTGCTGTTCCCAGAGATCACCTGTTACAGGTAAGTAACTGTGCTGTATCTGATGCCGGCGGGGGGGGGGGGGGGGGCGGGGCGCACCTATTGATGTTTCCATAGCGTTGCCATGGATTAGCCAATGGGGCATCAAGTAAAAGAATGTTCTCTAGCTAGTTACTCTGCAACTGTCTATCATGGAATGTTTGGTATTTTCAGCAGTTGTCAGGGAAACACCCATAGACTTTAATGTACTCCATTATTTTCTATGGGAGCCATTATTTCCTATGTAAAATAAGAAATTTAAACTTTCCAGTTCTCCAAAATTATTACAGTCAGCAGTTTTCATTGCATTTCCCCCTTAATCAATAATTCACTTTATCTTCCCTAATAAAATCCATTCTTTCACTACGCTACTCCCTTTCATTGTCTTTTCCTATTTAGTACTTTTTCTCTGAGATTTATCAGCTTGCCTTGTATGACTATTTTCACTGTTGCCAGCTACATCCTCTTAAAGAAACCAGTGCCCATTTCTTGCTTTTAAACAGTCATGCATTTTTAAATTTTAGGAAGTGAACCCCATATCCACTTCTACTATATCCTACAATGACCCCCACTCATGCTCGGACATCTGTCTCTGCTCCAGAGTGACCGCCAGTAAACCTTCATGGTTTATGGGCACGTGATTCCTTTAAATTTAAAACTAATAACTGAGCACAAGTCTGCTCAAGCCCCTTAGCTGTTCCCTCTCAGCAGCTTGTTAATCTTTTTAATCTTCATTAAAAGAAATTGTGTGCGACCCCCTTTAAATTTAAAACCGGCTTTACTACTTCAACACTGCTCTTCACAGAATGGTGTGGCTGGGAATGGCTGCCTTCCGATCAGCGCGGCTCTGTTCCCCAGCCCCATTCAGGCTCCCTGCACACACTGTCAACCATGGATCGGGTTGACAGTTCCCTGTGGTCCTCCTGATTCATTTTTCAAACTTTCTTAATGCTGCTGCAGCTCCGGGCACAATGGCTCTCCCGTGGATCACAGCATTACTATCTACTAGGTCTGCTTTTGCCGCAGCCTACTGCAGCCTTATTTTCTTCACTTCCCATTCCCTTTTCAGGATCCAAAACTAGACACTGCACCCTAGGATCAGGGAGGTACCTACTGTACCTGAATGTTGCTTGCCTTGAGCTACCACTAAAAACACATGAATTAAATAAAGTAGGACAAAGAACACAAAATACTCTGTCAGCCATGTTTCCCTCCTGATTCTGTTCATACTTGCACTTTAAACAGGAATGGGAGGGATGGCTAAGGGTATGCCCTGGACACTGCAACATCTGGTTCTGGTTTTGTAGCGGACAGAGTGGACTCTAATATATTGCACCTAGGACCAAGTCTTGGCCATCCTACCTTAGATCTGATCTTGCTTTGTTATATCTTCTGTCTCTCTTAACTCACTCTGTGTGATGGCAATTATATTTGCATACATGTTGTCTAAGAATTGAGTTAATTTACATATTTTGGTTACTTGGAATTGGAAAGCCAGATCTAGTTGACTCCTTCAATGGAGTGTTATGAAAAATGTGCTGTTATACAGCTTCCAAATGGTAGCCTGAGTGCTCAGTAGAGTGTGCTGTTGTACTGCTGATCCATGCTGGGTAGTTTTGAGCACGAATTAGAAAAGCCAAGAATTACTGTTATAACTGATACTGCTCACAAAAGTATTATGGATGATTTTTATTATACTGTAGTGAATTATAAAGTACTTACTGCTGATGTTTTAATTACTCTTATTAGCTTTGCTGCCAATAAATTGGTCCTACCTTGCTCAGATTACATACTTGATGTTATCTTGAAAACTTGGTGAATCTAAAGTTGGTCAACAGGATGAAGGGCCAGGGGTTGGTTGACAGGATGAAGGGGCAGTGAGAGGACATGCAGATAGCTGTTAACATTTTTTTAATGGACTTAGCTCATACTTTTCAGCAGTAGTTCAAGATAAGCTACATTTAGGTATAGTAGAAAATTTCCCTAACTCCAGGGAGCGTACAGTCTTAATTTTGTAGTTGAGGCAAAGGAGAATTAAGTGACTTGCCCAAGGTCACAGGGAGTATTCGTGGGGCTTGAACTTTAATGCCCTAGTTTGTAACTCACTGTTCTAACCACTAGGCTACACTTCTACACCACTTGAAGTATTTGGTATATGGAATTAGGATGGCATCTAAATGCTCAGATGGACTGATTTATTACATTTGCTTTACTTTATTATTGCTGCAGATTTCTGTTGATTTCTTCCCATTTTTGTGACCTGTGGCTATCAGTTTAAAGCAGTGGGGATATGTTGTTTCCCTGTATTTCCAGTATGTTTCTTTTCATGTTGGTCTTGCATCATTGTTGTAAACTACACATATAGTGTAAAAGGGGCAATATTTAGAAGCACTTTTGCAGTCTGTATAGAGTGCAGACCACAAAAGTGAGGCTTTTTTTTTGAAAATGCCAGAAGATATCTGTGTAAATTTAGGCCATATAAGTCCATATACAGCCAAACCTTAAGGCAATGGTTCTTAACCCAGTCCTCTGGGACCCCCAGGCCAGTCAGGTTTTCAGGATATCCACAATGAATATGCATGAGATAGATCTGCATGCACTGCTTCCATTGTATGCAGATCTATCTCATGCATATTCATTGTGGATATACTGAAAACCTGATTGGCTAGGGGGGTCCCAGAGGATTGGGTTGACAACCACTGATTTATGCAAATATCTTGAGGTGGAAAGGGGTCTTTCTGGGGTGGGACCAAGAATTACATGGATAGTGGAAATATTTAGCTGTAATACATAACTTATTTGTCCAAGTCCAACTGCAAAAATAGCAAGAATAACTTTGTAGAGATAAATTATCCATACAAAATGGCAATTTAGAAGGGAGGTCTAGAAAGAATCGGAAATGTTCAAAATCAGAAGGAGTAGCATCAGTGAAGGTAGGCCTTCTGAAATCCCTTTGTCTCTACCCTGAAAAATGAACATCCCTGTTACTGGTTATGGAGACGTGGGGGTGTGTGGGGGTGTATGTATCCATAACAGGGCCGGGTACATGTATGGGTTTAGGCCATTTCACAAATGTGGATGTCCCTGAATTGTATGGCGTCAGAACCAGGTACTTGGACGTGCTGGCAGGGGTATTTCAGAAGGGGGGAGACTATGCTATGAGACATGCACATCCTGACCTGCCATTTCAGATACTCGGATATGCGACTGGGTGGGCCAGTAATATGTTGAAGTTTGTATTTATACTCAGGTTTTTTCAGGCAGGAAACAATAACTGTGGTGATGTAAGAGCATTATGTGATTTCCCCTGGAAGAGTTGCAACCATAAAACAAGCACTTTTTTTTCACCTTATCTGTAGTCAGGAGCCTTGACAACCAGGGCAGGACATGCTTATGCTGTTCTGAAATCCCATCATGATGTGCATCTTCCTTGCTTTGCCCAGGCCACACCTCCCCACACCCCTGTGCTACATGGATGTTCTCGCACTGGAGACATCTATATGTGTATGCTTGGCTCCTAAAATAGCTCCAGGGACATCTCCATTCTTTGCATGTCCAAGTGCCCTTTGTAAACATCCAACTTGCGAATTTTTGCTGGCATGTTCAGTAGTCTGACTCGAATAGATATCTTGGCTCAAAATCTGCATAAAGATATAGGGATGTTGCAAGACTACTGAAAAGTGACCCAAACCTAATTTAAAAAAATTAAAAAAAAATCCCAAGTTGAAAAGTGTATTTTGCAGTGCCACCCAATGGCACATTTCCCGTATTTTATGAATTGGGCATGTGGGGTGTTGATATGCATGTCTCATAGAAGTGTCGGAGGGTGCATGCATGTGTGTGTGTTTGCGTGGTGGCTGTGTATGTTTGTGCATGTCTGAATGTGTGTAATGGCTAGTGTCAGGGGGTGCTTATGTGTGAATTTGGGGGTATATCATGGGCTGTGCTGAGAACTGCATACATGTATGTGCATGTGTTTGTGTGATGGGGATTAATAGGGGCTGTATGCACATGTATGTGCATATGTTTGTGTGTCATAGGGAATGTTGGGGGCTGCATACAGACATTTGTGTGTGTCATGGTTTTTTTCAGGGGCTGTGTGTGTGTGCGTGTATCATGGGGAGTGTCGGGGCTGAGAGTATGTGTGTGTGTGTGTGTGTGTGTGTGTGTCTTTCTTTATTTCTCTCTCTCTCTTAACAACCCCCAGCCCGCCCCCACTCTCTCTCTCTCTCATAACCCCCCACCAGGCTCCCTCAGTCTCTTGGTCTCTCTTTCTCATGAGCCCCCAGGCTTCACCTAGTGTCTCTATCACAAACCCCCTAGACCTCACCCAATTCCTCTCCCTCTCTCTCATGACACCCCCCCTCGAGCTTTACACAGTCTCTCTCCATCTCTCTCTCTCTCTCCTATAACACCCTCCACCAGGCTCCCTCAGTCTCTTTGTCTCTCTCTCTCATGAGCCCCCAGGCTTCACCTAGTGTCTCTATCACAAACCCCCTAGACCTCACCCAATGCCTCTCTCTCTCTCTCATGACACCCTCCCCCTCGAGCTTTACACAGTCTCTCTCCATCTCTCTCTCCTATAACACTCTCCATCAGGCTTCACCCAGTCTCTCTGTCTCTGTGTCTCTCTCATAACACCTCCGACTTCACCTTCTCTCTCTCTTTCTCTCTCCCTTTCTCATTTCCTCCACTCCCCCTTTCATCCAGTCACTCTCTCACGCAACGATTCTTCTGAATGGATGCAGCTCCTGAAACATGGCATTTCACACTTCCCCCATCACGATTGGCTGTATGCATGGCTGAGTCTTGCTGTGAAGAAAGTTCAGAATGATTAAGGCCTCAAGTCTCGTGAGACTTGAAATCATCCCAAACTTTCTTCACTGTGCGGTTCAGCCATGCACACAGCTGAGTGTGGCGGAGGAAGTGTGAAACACCATGTTTCAGGAGCTGTAGCCAAATCAGTGGCTAGCATATACCAAACCTAGGCATCCTGTTATAAAATTCCCTGTCTACGGGTGAATTTCAAATAGGCATCTATTTTATGCCTATTTAATAAAGCCACAGAGATGCCTGGGTGTGTTTGCAAAACTACTCCATCAAACCAGCAGAAATCACAGCTAAAATAATGCTGTGGACATTTTATAAAATATGCATACAAAATGAGACTCCATTCATGTTCTCTGCATACTCTACCCCTGAACACACCTACACCCAAGTCACGTAGAATATGTGCATTCCTGTCATTGTGTGCACTTTTATGCAAGCGGTATTTTTATAAGTGACAGCTTACATGTGTATACTGGTATATACACATTATAAAGCCTTCATACAATTACCCCTAATAAACCTAATTACCCCTTATTTTGCAGCTTGTCATGCTGTGAGGACTTTTGTGCATCACTGATGTTGAGATCTATGCTATCAGTAACTTAAGTACTGGCAGGGTCCCCCAAGATGGACAGGTCTCAGCTGAGGCGGCAGACTAAGCAAAACCACCCATCTGGGCAGCAGTATGGGGCGGCGTTGGCAGTGGAGGATCACATTTTTGTGACAATGGAAATAATACTGACATGTCTTGCACATAAGAAAGGCTTGGCAATCTATTTCCATATCTTGCCACAAAAAAACATTGGGAGCCACAACAAAACAAATTGCGATATAGTGCTGGAAGATGATATAGTGCCCAGGTCAGAAGGCACTCAAAGGTCTACTGGAGAAGAGCTGAAGACACTCAAAATAAAGCTAGCATTTATGATGTGGTTGATCAAAGCTCTTGGGACTTCAGAATGCATGCACTGTCTTGGCTTCACACTGTCGGTTACTGTTGGTTTCAGCCTGCGCCAAAACCCACACTGACTGGTGCAGTGCTCTTTAGTAAAAAAGCCCATAATGAAACTGGCTAAATAGTTCCACAAAGTAAGGACCAAAATGATGAGTAGATTCCAACCATGATTGCAAATCTAGAGGAGGGTGCATCAGGTTGATCTGTCGAGATCTAGAGGGCTATGCCATAGTTAAGGAATTAAATGTGACCCGGTGAAAAGCGGTATATAAATGCAGTTAAATAAATAAATAAGTATTTATTTTATTTAGTATGATCTTATACCACTGAAAAATACTCTATGCATCAAAAGCAGCATTTCAAATTTTGATGGATAACTGACAGCAACCAATGCTAATTAATAGGGAGAGGGGTAGCGTGGTCAAAGTTTTAAGTTGAACTTAAATTTTACTGCGGTATTTTACATATTTTGCAGACATTTCAGAGTAGTAATATCAAGACCATTAAATTGTATATTACCAGTACATATCAAGCCTCTCTGAGGTCAAGCTTAAACTTCTGTAGCTCTTGCAAATCACAGCTGCAAGGCTAGTGGCAGACGTTTGACCATGTAAAGTCTGTTCTCTGAGAATTAAGTTGGCTTCCAAGAGAACAAAGAATCCAATTTAAAATTGTACCATATCTCTAGACTGCATATGTCTTCATCTATCTACTCCAAGGTATTTATCTGATTCACTCTTTTATTGTCTACCTCCAAGGATAATGAAATTGTCACAGCAGATGTTATTAGAAGCCCCATCTTACTCTTCAGTGAAGGTAGCAAAGATGAGTGTGGTGCTTGTTACTGCCTTTCACAGGTTACATTAGAAGTGTGCTTTGATTTACATTATCTAAAATCTTCCAAGAAATTTCACACTTGGCTTTCAAGATATTTACTTAATCAAGGACCTAGTATTCAAATGAATAATTTGTATCATAATTTTGTCTTTTGATACATTGTATTTATTTCAGCAGATCCCAGCTCTAATCTGCCTTGAGGATTAAATTAAGTTAAAGATGGAAACTACAGTAAAAAAATGAATACATATGTGAAGGAACTACCATTTGGAAATTCAGTTGAATAAAATTGCTGTGTAGCATAGTGTCACTCACCTTCTTTCTGAAAGGCTCCATGTGTCCTACTCCCTGACAGGAGCATTGTCACAGGGAGACCTTTGTTCTAATCTAACCCCCGGACAGAGTTCTATTATTTTTCATAGAACTATTTTGTGGTTTAGCAAATGTTAAGTATTGCTATTAGTACCACTGTGTTAATTTTTTGCATAACACCATGCTTGCCACCCAAAAGGCTTTGATTATTGCAATTTAAAAAATAATTCTTCTGAACTTGACTTGTGAGTACCCCAAATGAAGGACTAAATAATTTCCAGTATCAGTAATCAGTTTACATAGTCATGCAAAATGGTAGTTTATATGTTTAAAGAACAATTTGATTAGTAAAAAAAAATAGAAATTTACTTTTCTTTGTTCATATAAAAAAGCATCATATGAAAAGACGATTAAAAATTGCACAGGGGAAAAAGAATGTATACAGGGAACCAACAAGGAGAAAATTTATGCATGCTGAAAGACTATCAAGAATGATTCACCAAGTGATTCATCATAGTTTCACGACACGTTTTAACCACATGATCCTTTTCACTTGGACTAAGATACTCCCTCAGAAACTGACCACTATAATCTGAGAGAGGCTTCTGAAGATCGGAGGGAAGAATTTGCAGCGCATCAACATGTAAGATCTGTTAGCCAGTGGGCTACTTTGCTTTGATAAGTTCCAGTGTGGTGGGATGCTTAGAGACCTGGAGATAAGACTAGAAAGAGAAGTGACAGCCAAATAGGACTCTCTTACTTAGGACATTCTGAATAAAACAAAGGGCCACCTTTAGAGAGAGGATAAACAGATCCAGGGTTCTCCAACGGGGTGAGGAAAATCTGCAAACTCCACATGAGCTGTGTTTGAAAATCAAAAGCTGACTGATAACATGGTAGAAGAGTTGAAACAAATTAACCAAAACAATTTGTTCCCAAATTTTGTTGTTGTTTTTTTTGCTTTTCTGGCTATACAGTTACCATTCGATAAAAGGAAACCAGTACAGAATATACAGCAGAAATGCAGATTCCAGATGTATCTTTTGGCTTCCCTTTGCCTCTAGCTAAACTCTTTTATTTTTATAGATTCCCTCTTGTACTTATAAATTTTGTAGTTCTTCAGCAAAGGGCCCATTTTCCTCTCCTTGACTGGGGCATCCTCCAAGATTACATCCACAAAATCTTCACTTTCTCTTGGAGAAAAACTGAATACAGCTAGCGGCTTGAAGAGGCTAACCTTCCTCGGCCCAAAGCCTGAGGGTACACAAAATGGCTGACAGTCGAGTGGGCTGAGACAAACAGCACTGAGTCAGCTTACCCTGCCTGATGACTGACTGTCTGAGCTGCGTGAAAGCCAACAGAGTGCTCAGTCCCAATCCCTGGCCTCCTCAACGTAGCCCCTGTGACTGCTTGTCCCCTAGCCCTGACTCTGCCTGGTACTGCTGGCCTGCTGTGATTATCGTCACATGATACAAACACTCATAGCAATGCTGAGAGTAACAGCGCAGCCAATCATTGCTGCTGCTGCGTATGGGTTGGACATGTAGGCAGAACGACAGACTTACATGTCAGACCCACATTCAGTGGCGCTGCTCCCAGCCCCAGCATGGTCCATTGCTCCTGCCATTGCTGCGTGTTTTGCCATGATGATAATAATAATTGTGGCAGGCACAGCGCTGGGCAGAGTCAGGGCTCGGAGGGATAGTTTGTGGGGGTCAGGCTGAGTCTCAGACCAGGCAGAAAATGAGCAAGGGGTAAGGGAGAGCACACTGCTAATCTCAACTGACTCTGCACAGGTTATAAAATGGAATGTTGTGGTGCCAAGCATGACTTACACATACAGAGAGCAAGGGCCCCCATGCCAAAGGGCAGTGGAACAATCTGGGGTTAAGGAGGAAAAGAGAACCTGCTCAAAGTCCCAGAGAGAACCTCAGTGGCACAGCTAGGGATAGAAATGCAGGAGATTGAGAGTTCTAGTCCTCACCCTGACCGCAGCAGCTCCTGGAGTGATACCCTTGTACAGGTGATGACATATTTTGGGAGACTAGAACCCCTGGGCATATAGCCGATAAAAAGAAATCTATCAAGAAAAGAATTCTCTCTTCCCTCTTTTTAACAACAGATTAGCCAAGAGTGCTTTTGAAAATCCAGATGTTTTTAAAATAAGACTGCCTTTGTAAATGTGAAGTTTGTTCAAAAGTAGAAAACCCTTCAACTAAAACTGTGTTCAAATCAATTTTGGGGTGATCTTTTGAGGTTTGTACATTTTAAATGTATTAAAAAAGTGGTTGTAGTTTTCATAAGAACATAAAATAAGATATGCCATACTGGGTCAGACCAATGTCCATCAAGCCCAGTATCCTGTTTCCAGCAGTGGCCAGCATAGATCACAAGTACCTAGCAGTTTCCCCAAAAGAGACAGGTTCTACAATGCTTGTATTGAGACAAGCAGTGATATCCTGGGTCCCCTTTAATAATGGTTTATGGACCTTTCCTCCAGGAACTTGTCCAAACCTTTTTTAAACCCAACTACACTAACAGCTTTTATTACATCCTCTGGTAACGAATTCCAGAATTTGATTACACGTTGAGTGAAAAAGCATAGTTACTCACCTGTAACAGGTGATCTCCGGGAACAGCAGGAATTTAGTCTTCACGTATGGGTATCGTCGGTACTGATGGAGCTTGCGCGGGAACGCTCCCCAGCGTCCCATAGGAACGCTTTTCGGAGCATCCCTCAGCATATGCGTGCTGCCTTCCCGCCTTTCCAACTGTCCCTCTTCAGTTAAGTTTGCAGCTGAGTGAAATGATAGAGGGAGAGAGGAAAGAGACAAATAGACAACTCCTAGGGGAGGTGGGTGGGTTGTGAAGACTAAATTCCTGCTGTTCCCGGAGATCACCTGTTACTGGTGAGTAACTACGCTATCTCCAGGAACAAACAGGAATGTAGTCTTCACATATGGGGACTCCCTAGCTGAAGATGCCGGGGAGGTGACCCCAGGAAGCTGCCACCTATAGTGAGGTGGGCCATGCTTCCTCCCATGGATCTCTGGCATCCTACCAGGGTTGGTGGGTAGGAGTTGAATTAAGTCTGAAAGAGATGTTGAAGAACAGCCTGGCCAAAGAAGGCATCCCGACGAGAGGCTTTATCTAGGCAGTAGTGGGCTGTGAAGGTGTGCACCGAAGCCCAGGTGGCTGCTTGACAGATGTCATTGATAGACACATATTGAAGGTTAGCCATAGAGGCTAACCTTCAGTATGTGTCTATCAATGACATCTGTCAAGATCTACCATAGATACCATAGCCATAGAGGCTGCCATGTCTCTCACATTATGTGCTGTGACATGGCCTTGAAGAGGAAGACTCTTACTCTCATAAGTAAAGGATATGCATTGTTCAATCCATTAGATAGAGTTCTTTTGGAGACTGAAAGTCCCAAATGACTAGAATCAAAAGCAACAAAAAGTTGAGAAGACTTTCTATGATGCTGTGTTCTTTGTAGGTAAAAAGCCAAGGCTCTTTTACAGTCCAAAGTATGAAGGTTCCATTCTGCATTAGAGGCATGAGGCCTCGGAAAGAATACAGGAAGGTAAATCGATTGATTTAAATGAAAAGGCGAAACCACCTTTGGCATAAAATGTGGATGAGTTCTGAGAACAACCTTATCATGGTGGAACCTTGTATAAGGGGGATCAGCCACTAAAGCTTGCAATTCACTAATGTGATGTGCGGAGGTGATTGCAATTGGGAAGATGACCTTCCAGGATAAAAACTTTAGGGTTGTAGTGGCTAAAGGTTCAAAGGGCAGTTTCATTAGCTATCCGAGAACAAGATTTAAATCCCATGCCACCTGTGGTGGCCTGATGGGAGGCTTTGTTAATAGAAGACCTCTCATAAATCTTGCTATGAGTGAATGAGAGGAAATTGGCTGTCCATTTAGAGGCTTATAGGAAGCTGCAATTGCGCTAAGATGGAATCTTACTGAATTTGTCTTTAGACCAGAATTTGATAAATGAAGTAGGTAGTCTAGTACCAATTCCAAAGGTATCACAAGGGGGTTTAAGACCTTTTGAGAACACCATATAGTAAAACGTTTCCACTTGAAGGCATAAGAACATCTTGTGGAAGGTTTTCTGGAAGCCTGAAGGACATCCTTTACCTGTTGGGAAAGGTTAAGATCCTGCAGGTCTAGGCTTTCAGCAACCAGGCCCTGAGATGCAGGGACTGTGGATTTGGGTGCCATAGCATTCCGTTCTCTTGGGAGAGAAGGTCTGGAGCACACCCTAACTCCAGAGGTGCAGCTTGAGAGAGATGTAGAAGCAGGAGATACCACGTTTGTTGTGGCCACCGTGGCGCTATGAGGATCATACGACCTCTGTCTCTGAAGCTTGAAGAGTGTTTTGGGGATGAGAGGAATGGGTGGGAAGGCATAGAGGAAGTCCTGAACCCAGTGAAGGAGGAAGGCATCCCTTGCCTGGCAATTGTGAGCCGGAATTCTGGAACAGAACCGGGGACGTTTGGCATTCAGTGGACTTGCAAAGAGGTCTATGTCTGGGATTCCCCAGATGTGAAATATCTTTATCACCTGGTCTAGATGGAGAGACCATTCGTGAGGCAGCAGTACTCGGCTGAGTTTGTCTGCCCAAAGGTTTTGAATGCTTGGAAGATATACCACGAGAAGGTGAATTTGATGCTCTCTGGCGAGGGCCCATAGTTGTAAAGCTTCGTTGCATAACGACAGAGAGCCTGTTCCGCCCTGCTTGTTAATCTAGAACATGGCTACTTGATTGTCCATTTGGACTAGGACTGTCTTGTAGCTGAGCTGGGCATGGAATACTCGAAGAGCTAGATTGCTCTGAGTTCTAGGAGGTTTATGTGAAGACTGTGGGACCCTAGCCTGGGTCTAAGGCTTACAGCTATGGGCTGCCTTTTGTCTGTCCTTAAATGCAACTTTATTCTGTGTCTCCAGCAATGCACCGTGGGACTTGTAGTTGATAATTCACATTCAAAGACAAACTGTAGTTGTGCAACCGTTGGTTGAGGCAAACAAGAATATTTATTTTGTGGCTTTCCAAACGCATTAAAGTTCAGGCGCACAAACACAATGGATACGTCTCCAATAACACAAGATTAAAGTAAGGAAACTGGAACTGAAGGTAAACTAAGCACAAGTCTCTTTAACAAAAAAACTGTTATCTTCAATAAAGGAAAACACAGCACAGCCTTATAAGCAATTTCAGCAAAGGTAATTTTCTTCTTTTTCAAAACCTTCTTTTAACCCTGATTACAGGTTTTTCAAGCTTCTTTGAAACAAAGAGAGCAATCCATTAGAGAGTCCTCTGGAATGGATTGGGACTCACAGCAATCAATCTGCATGGGTTCTGGTACTACGGCTGGCTTATCTCTGGACTCAACAGCTTCTTCAAACTTTCTGGCTTGTAGGAATTCATAAAACTCATTCCATAACTTTTGTTTCTGGTCATGAACATTTACATTCGAGGAGTGAGCTTTCCCTCCCTCTAATGCTTGCTTTAAAGTCTCTACTGTGTCCACATTTACTGCCCTGCTTGTGGCTGGGTTATGGTTCTTTCCCCAAAGGAACGTATCCACCCACCTTCTAGCAGTTGGACCTTTCAGCGTAGGGTCCTGGATATTGCACAGAGGCACCTGTTCCAGCTGGTTTGTGGCCTTTCCACCTAACCGTCTGCTGGCTTTAGGTCTGGGAGTTTTTCTCAGATATGGAGTGCTTCCTTCTCTGCTTTCCGGCTTCAGCAACTGGAAGTAAGCCTCCTCATGGCTCTCAGCTCTCCTAACTCTCTGAGCTCCTTCCTCCTAGGAACTTTCTTCCCCCGGGAACTTTCTTCCTCCTGGGAACTCCTCCATGCACGCTGAGAACTCCTCTGTGAACTCTGTAAGCTCCGTGTGCTCTCTCTCCTCTTCTCCCTTGTGCTCTGTTTGGAGACGGGTTTAAAAACCTGTTTCTTTCCTGCCACACCTTTCTCTTTGCACATGTGCTCGTAATCAGTAAGCAAGCCTGCCTCCTCGTCAGAGCTAGGGCGTGGCTTGGCTTGACTTTTTTTCAAAGTAGTTTTTCTCATTCTGTGCAAAGCTTGGCTGTCAGTAGTTTTAAAGGCACAAGTACCATTTTCTTCAATTTCCATTCTTTCCTGGTCATTCTCATCACCACAAGACAAGCCTCCTGTGGAGTCCAGGTACCCTGGGTGGAGAGATGGTGCAGGTGTGCTCCCCATCCCACCTGTGATGCATCTGTTGTTAGGGTGGCCTGGAATGGGGGTTGTTGGAAAGGAGACCCCACTAAAAGATTCTCCAGTGATTGCCACCATTGTAGGGACAAGATCAGTCATTGTGAGTTTGATATCTTGTCCAACAGACGTCCTGTGGCCTGTGTCCACTGTGTGGATAGTGTCCACTGGGCTGCTCGCATGTGGAGGCGAGCATAGGGAACTACATGAACTGTGGATGCCATATATCCCAGTAATTGCAGCAGTTCTCGAGCAGTTAGGGAGGACTTTCCCGCTGCTTGAGAAGCTAATTGCATTATGCAAAGACAGCGGGGCTGTGGGAGGAAAGCCCTTGACTGTTATCTAAACAAGCTCCTATGAACTCCAGGGTCTGAGAAGGAACAAGTTGGGATTTTGGAAAGTTGATGACCAATCCCAAGTATTGGAGAATTCACATTGTGCGAGACAGTGCAGAGCTGGCTTCTGGAATTGTGGGGGCTCGAATGAGCCAGTCGTCCAAGTAAGGGAAACGAATATCCCTAGGGTTCGCAGGAATGCAGCTACTACTGCCATGCATTTTGTGAATACTCTTGGTGCCGAAGCCAGACCAAAAGGAAGAACCCTGTATTGGAGGTGTTTTCCTTTGAAAAGGAATCGTAAGAATTTCCTGTGATCTGGATGGATCAGAATATGAGTATATGCATCCTTTAGATCTAGAGAGCAAAGCCAATCCTGACTTTGAAGGTATGGCAGAAGAGTTCTCAGAGAAATCATTTTGAACTTTTCTCGGAACAGATATTTGTTCAATTCTTTGAGGTCTAGAATGGGTCTGTGTCCTAACCCTGTACCCTGCTGGGGAATGGGCACTTCCTCTATTGCTTCCTAAGCAAGGAGTGTTGAGACCTCTTGATCCAGTAGATTGTCTGGAGAGGTTTGGGAATTGAACTGTCTTACGATTGCAGGAGGGGGCATGCTGTGAAAATGAAGCTTGTACTCCTCCCCTACAATGGACAGAGTCCAATTTTCAGCTGTTATTTGGTGCCATCTGTTGACAAAATGACACAACCTGCCTGGAATGTTTAGGGGGTCTGGACCCTTCAGAGGCAGGAAAGCTAAGCTCTCTAGGAAGGAGTCAAAGCCCTTGAGGGGGCTGAGCCTGTGGAGCTGGTTGAGCTCTCAGGCCTTTTGGCTTCTTTTGTTGTCTGGATTGTTGCTGTTGTCCCTTTGGGGCAACTTGACCCTGAGCTTGCCCTTGCTGGGTATAGGATGGATAAAACTTCCTCTTTTTGCTGAAAAAGGGTTTTTTATAGGGTTTCTTTTTGGCTGGAGTGGTTGTAGATTTTGACAATTTATCTAAAGTGAAATTGTCAGTATCTATCTCATTAGCCTTTCCCTGCCAATTCTTGCCAAAGAGGTTTTCTCCTGTGCAAGGGATGTTTCCTAATTTGTCCTGTACCCAAGTCTCCAAGTCTGATGCCTGAAGCCATGCAATCCGATGTGCACCAATGGCAATAGCAGAAGTTATGCTGATGCATTCAAAGCAGTCAAAGGCTGCACGATTTACAAACTTGGAAACGTCTTGAGCATGCTTGACAAGAGTAAGGAAGTCTTGTCGTTTGTCATCAGGGAGAAGGGGGCTCATAAGCTCCAAGTCTCCTGTGACTTCTTTGAGGAACATTCCCAAATATAAAATATATGAGCTGATCCTAGCTGAAAGCATGGAAGCCTGAAATGTTCGACGCCCAAAGGCATCAAGAGTCCTGCATTCACGACCTGGAGGATTGGATGCATGTCTTTTTGCACTTTTCATCCTACGCATGGCTGATTCCACTACCATTAAATGATGTTGTTGCAGCGAAGTGCACGCAATGAATAATACCAGGAGTCAGTGCAGAGATCCAAGCCAATTTATTGTGCACAAGTCTCAGGCAATGACACATTCAAAAAGGTCTGAGCAATGGAGTCCAGTAAACAACACCTTATATACCTTTCTTCTTCAGTTTAACATAGGCAAACTTTCTATTGGTCCCATATCTATCCAATTGGGAACTCTCTCTGGGCCTAACACTCTGTTCCCCCTGCTCAGAATTCTCTAACAAAAGCACAGTTCTTAGACTTTGATACATTTCTCCTACAAGGTCACTCCTAGCTTAGAGAATGTGTGAATACAGAGCACTGGAACATATCTGTCATCAGCATAGAAGAATTCAATAAAGGATTCATACAACCTTATCAAAAGCAGTTTAAAGCAGTTTCTCTAACTTTTACTGACTTTGGTTTTTCTCAGCATTACTATTCTCAGGTGGGGGTTGGGACTCAGGCCTAGCTTACAGGCCTCTCATACGTTTACAGGCTATTCTAGGCCATAGCCTGCCACATTCCCCCCTTTGATTATTCTCACCCGCAAGCGAGAAAGGGTGAGAATCAAATCATACATTACACGTGGTCATCAGCATCATGTTGGGGTATAGGGGAATATTGCCACATAGCAAATATCTTTGTAGCTGTTTTACGCTCAACAGTACTATCAATAGTTGAGTTCAGCATACGTAAGCATAAGGGTAGGAAACATGGGAGAAACAAGCAGATAGCCAAGATTGATAAGACAATGAACACAAGTGTTTTCAGGCTGCCCATCCCTGAAAACAGAGAACCAACCCATCCATCGAGTTGCAAGTCATGCCAGGTCTGGACCGGTACATAGGTTTGCTTTCTCATATGATTGGCTATATCTTCTACAACCTGTCCTTCATTATCGATTTGCAAACAACAGTTAGTTAAATTCAGCTTTCCACACACCCCTCCTTCAGCTGCAAGTAAATAATCCAATGCTAAGCGATTCTGATAAACAGCTGTACGCATTTGCATGGCTTGTTTAGCTAACAGGGTTAGTGCTCTACTAGTTTCATTGGTTATTATTTCAACAACAGCTTTCAAATGTATAATACGATTTAACATATACACAGGGGTGCGGTAACCCCAAGAGCCATCTTGTGCCCAGGTAGCAGGTCCGTAGTAGGAAACGATTCGCTCCGGTGGTCATTCTTCAGATGTCCCACTGGCCTATCTTCAGAACCTCTCGCTTCTGTCGACTTCGATATATGGGAAATCCCAGTCGTTCCCCGTGGGAAATAGGCAAGAGGAAGAAGGAAGGTCTTATGGTCCCCAAAACACACGCACCTCCCCAGTTAGCAGGGAGTCTAGCATATGCTCGAGTTCTACAGATCCAATACAGTCCAGGTGGAGCTTGCCAGGTATTGTGAGAAGCCAGATTTGTCCATAACCTGGCAAGGTTAGGAAAGATAATCAGAGGATTAGAGGGTTCTGGGGCATTGGCTCCTGACCACCAGGATGTCTTTCTGGTAGTAGCATTATAGTACTTCTGGTTTAAACAGACCAAGTCCCACTAGCATAGTCAACTGTGGTCCAGCACGAGCAAAACATAGGGGCATGTTTACTAAAATCCGCACAATTGCGCGCCTCACAATAACGCACTAAAAGCAGCACTTAAGTGCTCTTAAGCGCCCCGCACACATGTGATGAACCCCCGCGCATGTGCGCGACACACTAACGGGCCCCGTACAAGTACGGGCCCGCAAATGTCCGATAGAGGCGTGGAAAGGCTAACGGAGGGCGGAGGAAGGGACCCGAGGGGCGGAGAGACGGGCTTAATGGGCGGGGAAGGGGAGGGGAGAGGCTCCCCGCACAGTATCGGGGCCGAATTTACAAGTTAAAAATAGCGCAAGTGAAACACTCGCGGTAGAGGGCATTTAAAGGGAAGAGAAACCATTTCCGTCAGCAATGTACAGCAAAACCGGGGAAACCTACAAAATGTGAGCAGTGTGATACATGTGCACAGAACAAAAGTGCATATAAAACCCAAAATGACCACAACAAAAATGTTTAAAAATTATAATCCAGCTGGGCAATAGTGCTAGCAATGGGCAAAACTAAAAACACACCCAGGAAAGCTACAAAAAAAAGAAATGAATTTTGGAAGGGTCTACGGAGCGGAGACCCTTCCAAAAATCATTTCCTTTGTGTGGAGCTTTCCTGGGTGTGTTTTTATGTGTGCCCATTAAAATCACTGTTGGCCAGCTTGGTTATATTTTTACCCTCGTTTTTCGCGTTCAGTTGCAGGTTTTATTTGCACTTTTGTCGCCAGACACGGTGAATGAGCCCACAGTAAAAATGTGCAGAGCAGGGCTCCCTACTCTTTTGGTCAGATTTCCAATCTCCAGGGACTGCACTGTCTCTGTGGCCACGGTGTGGTGCAGCAGACACAGCCAGTACCTAGAGGACCAAAGAGGCACAGGTTCAAATCCCAGCTGTGGCACCTACCAGCCCAGTCCCCACATTTTACCCACCACTAAACAGAGATAGTAAAGACACCCCTTTATTGCAGAGTACAGAAGCATGGTGCAAACACCCATATTTTACCCTACACCGCTCACACACCATGACAATGGGCATTACCTACAGCCAAGTCCCCCAAATGCAGTCCGGGAGTGCCACAACTCAATCAGGCCATATGCTTTTACCAAGATAAGGACATGCCAGCATGTTGGCGTAAGGGGACAGGTGGTGGGGGGGCAGTGGCTGCTAGCCACCGAAGACAGTGGCCTATCCATGTGCAGGCTGGCACTGCCCACTGCAACAGACAGGCCCTGTCGGATGTAAAGTCATGGACTTCCCAGGGAATCCAGTCAATCTGTGGCAACACGGTGGTGCAGTGCACCCAGACAGTGTGTGCAACAACAGAAGGTCAAAGGTTCAAAGCCCAGCTGGGACTACTGCCAATCCTGTCCACATATTTTTAACACAACTAAACCGTGATAGTACGGACAAACCAGGATTGCTGGGGACATACGCATTGGTATTACGCCTATCTTTTCGCACACCGATCACAGACACCATGAACAGGGGCATTACTTAGAGCAGAGTCTCCCAAATGCAGTCCTGGAGGACCACACACCATTCAGGCTCCTTGCTGCCGCTAATACAAATGCCTGTGCTGCATATCTATGCACCACCCCTATGGCATGTAGATGTAGCTCATGCATACCCATGAGGGACAGCAGGGAAACCCGAACAGTGGTAGGCACACCAGGACTGGAGTTGGGAAACTCTGCCGTAAAGCAACATCCAACAGAGGCGAACATACCCACACCCACAGGCCCCATTGGCCAATGCCTCCTGGAGAGGCAGGACATTGGGCCCTGCGTGCATCTCCCAATACTAGCACCTGCATACCTTAGCAATGCCACCCTACACCTGGGTATGCGGTGGACAGCTCTCAAACGTTTGCTATGTGTACTGGCAGGTAGACTGTCCTACTTAAAGCACATTTGGCTCTCTGATCTCCAACATAAAAATCTGTCTGATGTCTGCGGTGCGTGCTTCAGGTCTGGTCTCTGACAGTGTTTACCACCCTGGGGAGTGACCACCAACAGTACTGAATAGCATATCCATGCCTGTACCGTGCCCAGGACTGGTGTGGTGGGCAAGGCTGATAAACCCTTCTATAGTGGCACAATGCTGGCATACGTGTGGGAGTGTGTGTCTGTCTATACAGTGTGTGTTGGCTGCAAACACCTTCCACAGCCCACACTGCCAGCACTGTTGCCAGTATTGGCCTGACAATGTGCATAATGAGCAGCAAGGTACCATGGGTATAGCTCAGACAGGGTGTGCTGGCCAGGATGCATCTGCACAGGGCATAGGGCACTGGCAGAGACATTGTAGTGGCCGGACACCACCTACACAGACAGGGTGACCTCTGTATGTGCTGCTGGGGGTACACTCCACCCTGACTCTGCAGTGACGCCAGCATGGCTAGGCACCCCCATAGTGCTATATAGTATTTCTCTCATGTGATATGTATGGGTTTCCTTGTGGGGCCCAGTCACTGACTTATCTGCTTGTGTGCGCTGCCATCCCAGTTCTGGGTGCATGCATTTCCACCAGGACTAACTAGCAGACTGTTCTCAGCTGGTATGTGTTTTGATGGAGCGCCTTGCAGGGTGCAGCGGCTGAAGGCCTGCTGCAGGAGAATATCAGATAGTGGTGGGGTGCAGCTTAGCATATCCTGACCTAATGTCTGTCTGATATTGTGTTATGGATGTGTATAGGGCTGCTTTGGATGCCCTGTAGGGTGTCTGTTCCCTAGCAGGACAGGGATGGATGGTCCACTCTAATGCCACCATTGCAGGGTGGTAGAATGTGGATCTGTTGATAGGGGACCCTGTTTTTCACCCGTAGCCTAGGGGGGGGGAATGGTGGTACATAGCCCACCTAGGGGTCCACTGACTGACACAGACAGAGTAATCCAGGGTGTTTTTGCAGGACCTACCTATCTCTCAGATTACTACTGCTTTGGAGCTCCGGCATGACCTCTTTCAGCCATGGCAGGTGTTGTGGACCTGATCCTGGGCACCTCATCGCACCCTCAGGGTGAGCACAGTACCCGCACAATGTGACAGTGTGTAGCTACTCTGTGCCAGTAAAACACCCGGTCAGTACCCCCTACCAGGCAGAGGTGCTGTGTGGATGCACACGGACACTTCCCCCTACCAGGTCGGGGAGCTGTTGGGGTGCATTCCCCATCTTGTGTTCATCTGTGGACAGCTGATTTGCATGTGCAGTGCATCATGGGTACGGGTGGCCTAACCCTATCCTGGTTCCCACAGAAGACTGTCTGTGTGGTGACGTGATGGCTCTCTGCAGCCAGCCAGGGGCTTGCTGGCAGCTATAGAGCTGTAGCCCAATGGTTACGTCACTGCCTGTGAAGCCAGAGGTCATGGGTTCAAACCCACAGTGGGGTTCTTTTAGAGGGTTGTCCAATGTTTTTTCTAACTGTCATGTACATATGTTGTTGCCAGCAAAAACACCCTCAGCGTACTGTACCCATAAGGTGCCTCTGAGGGTGCTTTATAGGGCACCCTATAGGGCACCTTATGGTTGCCGTCCATATAAGGTGCACTATACATTACCCTGTACCGCAACATATATGGAGCCCTATAGGGGACATTCTAGGGTGCCTTGGCGGACAGTGAACGTTAACATGTGCCTTATGGGCCGCCTTATGTTAACATGCTTTGTGAGTGCGTTTGCTAGTAATGTTAACTGAGATAAAAAAACTAACCTGCCCCCTACAGCACTCATCCCCATAATACATAATGCCTCTGTGAGCCTTCTTCATTGGCACCTTGGGGGATTGAACCCCTGGCCCCTGCACCATTGGTCAGTGTCGTAACCATTGTGCTGTGGCTCTGTTCCTGTGCTTGCACATCGGCGCGCCTCTGTTCCTGTGCTTGCACATTAGGCGCCCTCCTAAAACAATCCTCCCCATAATAGGTACTGCCTGAGCCAGCCTTGTTCATTGCGCCCACTGGGGGCTCAAACCCATGGCCCCTGCACCATTGCTCAGTGTCTTCACTGTTGTACTACGGCTCTGTTCGTTTGTGTGCCCAGCAGCGCGACGCTTAGCCTTCCCACGCGCTAATACGGACCCCGCACAGTTGCGCGACGCGCACAAGTACGGTCGCTTTCTCCCGTTTTTTTTTCTTTTTTCTGCCTGAACCGCCCACTCCTTATATGGCACAGGCACACTAACGGAGCCCCGCAAAATTTCGGAGTTTAGTAAACATGCCCCATAGGTTACCAACAATGGGGTTAGCTAGGACCCATTCACTAGTAGCCTTATGCAGATCAGTTTGATTGCATGGTACAGAATAGTTCAATTCTTGCGCTTCCCAAGGCCACTGGTCTCCCATCTGAGTTCCCCCACAGAAAAGGCAGTCAGAGACATGGAGACTTGATGCTACAGCTCCAGCTAGTTCAATGAACAAATTTCAGGAAGCGTGGGGAACTACAAACTCTGCCTTCATGGCCTCATAAAAGGTATGATGTATTCGATAAGGTGAAGAGACATGAGTTTTTGTGTTAAGCTGGATATATACAAAAGTTCCGGGGTCAGTTCCACTTCCTGCTATACATAGACCGAATCGGAATCCCTGCTTCCACTGGCTCGGGTCGAGGATGAGGAGCCATAGGGGATTACAAGCACCTTTCTTGCACTTCTGAGGTTCCAGTAGGGGTAATCTCTCTAAATTGGCCTTGCGATTATCTCCGTCTTGTCCAGTAGGGCTACCAGACCAAGTAGCATAGTACACACAGCCCCATTTCGGACAGATATAGTCATCTTTCGATGGCTTACCATAAGTAGATGGAGAATGTATCCCAGTGCATATTCCCCATCTGTATGCACCTTCGGGACACATATTTATTTATTTTATTTTATTTATTTTATTTATTTTACAGTTTTTATATACCGCGCTCTTTGGTATCAGCGCGGTTTACAGATAACAAATTTCGCATTAGAACAGTCCTTTGCTTACATTATAACAGGGTCTTTTGCTTACATTATAACAGGGTCAGTAACTTGGAGACAACATGGTAAACTATATACAAGCTATATACAGAAAGATATATTACCTCTGGAAATTTACAGTTAAAGTGGGTCGTAACTTTGGGTGTGCAGAGCGTCTAGGTCGTGTTCTGTTATGACTATGTTGTTGGAATATCAGAGGCTGTGTGAGTGATTTGTGAGATGGGGGGAGGAGGTGTAGGGTTAGGGCCTAAAAGATGATGACAGAATAGGTAGTGTTTGAGGGCCTTTCTAAATTGAGAGAGGTCTTTTATTGATCGGATATGAGGAGGGAGATTATTCCAGCAAGTTGGAGCGAATAAGGTGAAGGCCCTGTCTCTGGTTGTTTGGTTACATTTAGTGTACTCCTTTGGTACGACAAGAGTATTGGCGGCTGCGGATCTTCTCAGTCTTTTCGTGGGGGTGTTGATAATAAGTGATGAGAGGGAAGGTGGGGCTATTTGATTAATTGCTTTAAAGGATAGCAGAAGTGCTTTGTAAGTTATCCTGGCTTGTAGGGGTAACCAGTGAAGCTCTGTTAGTATGGGGGTGATGTGGTCTCTACTGGAAGTGCCGCAGAGGATGCGGGCTGCTGAGTTCATCGCCAATTGGAGTGGGTTGAGGGTGCTCTTGGGTAGACCATGCAGGATGATATTAGCATAGTCAAAATGAGGTGTTATAAGGGCTTGGAAGACTGTTCGGAAGTCATTGGAGGCGAGTAGTGGTCTTAAGGGTTTCAGCGTTCTTAATTTGTAGTAAATGGATTTAACGGTCTGCTTTATGTGATCTTTGAAGGTCAGTTCTTGGTCGATGGTTACTCCCAGGTAGCGAATTGATGATTTACATGGTAGTTCCGCATCTCTCACCTTCAAAGTTGCGGGGGGGGGGGGGAGAATTTCTTATTCCTGGTTACGAATAGGACTTCCGTTTTCTTGAAGTTTATTCGCAGGTTCTGGGATAGGAGCCAATCTGTAATCGCGTTGAAGCAGGCGATAATTGGGGAGAAGTCAGGGGCATTAATTTTTATTGGCGTGAATATTAGTACGTCATATATTTGTCATCATAGTAGTAAGCTTGTTCCCATGACCCACACCTGTAATAGTCATTTCTGTTTATCAAATCACAAGCATCAAAATACAGGGGCACAGGTCAGGTGGGATCAGAGAGTTGACTTGTAGCATTTATGAGGGCCCAATCTTCATCATTCCATCGTAGTTCCAGGACATAGTAAGAAGGGTTCTGCCGGGGTCTAAAACAGGTACGAGTCTTTCCTTTCATGCAAACATTCAGTTCTGTGCCATTATACATGCACTGGCTGACTGTACCAGTGCAGGTGTAGTAAGAGTGATAAAGTAAAGTCTGGGTGACCTTCATCCCAGTTCAGGTAGTGGTTATACAAGCTGCACAAGGGGGCAGGGCAAAAGTTGTTCCAAGGGGTCCCAGGGCTACCGCAAAGATGAAACAGTAGTAGGTGATCATCATGATCATAGTCTCTGATGATGGATAAACTGAAATTTTGATAACTCAGAACTTGAAGACTTCCCCTCCCTCAACTTCCAGGAGTGGGTTTTTTCAAATCTTCACAATGGTGGTGGTTTTCTTCGCAGTGTAAGTTGCAATGGTGATGCAGGATCGGCAGTCGAGGTCCAAGGATGACTCTCAGGAACTGCTGCTGGCTTTACTCGACTGTGGTGAATCCAGGAGTCGATTTCTGTCACTTTAACTGCTGTTGGCGTTGACAGCAAAACAACATATGGTCCCTTCCAATGAGGCGCCAACGGTGTCTTCTTCCACTCTTTGACCCACACCGAGGCTCCAGGCTTGAAAGGATGCAATGGCTCTGTCAGATTGATAGGCAACTGGTTCTGCACCCAGGTATGGAGGCCCTGCAAGACAGAACTTAGAGCCAACAATTCTTGTCTAGTGATTTCTGATCCAATCTGACTCATATCCCCCCTTATCTCCTGGATTATGGGCGGGGGTCGCCCATATAAAACCTCAAATGGGGAAACTCCTAATGACTTGGTGGGGGCTGAACGTACTCTGAGAAGGGCCATAGGGAGAGCTTGGGGCCACTTCAGGTGAGCTTCCTGACAGAGCTTGGACAACTGGGACTTCAGGGTTCGGTTCATTCTCTCTACTTTCCCTGAACTCTGGGGTCGATAGGCTGTATGCAATTTCCACTGTATTTGTAAAGCACGGGCTAACTGCTGAGTTACTTGGGACACAAAGGAGGGCCCATTGTCTGACCCTCTGGTCAGGGGTATTCCGAACCGAGGAATGATTTCATGGAGCAGAGTCTTAGTGACTTCTCTGGCCTTTTCAGTTAGTAGTGATATCCATTTGCTCGTGGCATTTCTGCAAAGTCTATTTGGATATTTCCCATGGGGGTAACTCCCACTGATTGAACTCTTGGAGGTGGGACAGGACCTGTGATAAGGAAGCTTATCATAGCTCAGGAAGGAGCTATAGTAAAGGTGAAGTGACTCTGAACAAGCAAGCTGTCAGTTCTGGTAGAAATAAGAAAACAGAATTTTCCCATAAAAGACTACCAGTCCCAGAATGCACCAGGTTTCCAACAGCCATTAGAGGAGCTGAAGTGGGGAAACGTGTGTTCAATCAGGAGGGCTATGATGTAATCCCTAAGCACTCATCTCAAAGGGCAGGGCCTGATTCAGCACAGCTGCGCTGTGCTAAGGTGGAGCACTCATCAAAGCAGAATAAAGGTAGAGTTTATTCTACAGAGAATTATCCTCATCCTCATCCTCAGTTTCATCTGGGAGATCCTCAGAATCAGCTTGGAGATCCTCATCTTGGACATCTTCATCATCGGGAGGATCATCAGAAGCAGAAGCCAAACTGGACGGACAGAGAGGGCATGAAACCCTTTGGAAGAAAGAAGAGAAAAGCATTTGGGAGGTCTAAAGGAGTCCAGAGCAGTACGTATACTGGGAGACATTCAAAAGGCAAGCTTACACCATTGGACTGGGGAAAGCCAGAGGAATGGTGCTGCAGGGCTAGGAATCTCCAGACGGTACCTGTGAGGGAGACGGCTGCACGTGGAAGGGACCCTAAGACCCGTACCAGAAGGTATGTGAAGAGAGATCCAGTGTCCAGGGATCTGGATTGGAAGGCTGGACATAAGAACTGGACTACATACTGGCCAGGCTATTTAGAGAGGAACTCTAACAGCAATGGAAGCTCAGGTATGAACACTGATCTATGCCCTAGCTATAACCTTGAAAGACAGCAGGGAAACAAGTATTCTCCTGAAAGTGCTCCATTGAGAAATTCCTCTGTGTCAATCCATGATATTGAACCCATGATTGTTGAAGAAGGGGGAGGAGTCTTAGATACAGGCTGTGAATATATGGATTGCTCTCTGTCTAAACTCCTTTGGTAATTTTCTGTTACAAAGTACAACTACCATCACAAAGAAATACAAACTTGTTCTTTAATCTACTCAGAAAAGCTCCTGAAGTAGGATTTGAGCCACGCAGTAGAAAGCAAGCCAGCTAAGGGATTTCAGCTGGGTAACTGCTAGCAATTGAGCCTTTCCTAATTGCTTGTGAGCTCTGAGGGAATCACTTCTGAATCTATGTGTGAAGATATAAGAAGTTAACCTGAAAAGAACAGTTTTTCCCTTCTTTGTGGGTTTTGCTTGTTGTTTGAAACACTGCTAAGAAAATATTAGCTAAAGCCTACAGAAAAGACCAGTTTTTTACCAACCAGGTCTTTATTCTTTTGCTTTGATTGCCTGACAAGTTCAACTGTTTTCCTGATTTTGTTTTTCCAAGTTTAACACTGAAAGCAAGTATCCTGTTTTATGTGCTACCAAGCATATCTGTGTTGGGAGAAATAACCCCATAAATAAATATCTTATTGGCTTTACACTCAAGCACAACTAATTATTGTGAGCAGCTGTGTCTGGTGTGAATGGACTGCATTTCCCACAATCCCTTGCAAATCATATTGATATATGCACTTGCCAAGACTGTGAACATTCTCACCCAGGCAGCCGTCTGACAGACCCTGCCGGGCATTGTTCTTTGCACAGGTTACACATTTTCGAGCTATTGAGGCAGTTAGGGGTCCCAACAGTGAGATACAGAAATACGGTTTCAGAGCTTTCTCCATTGCAGTTTTCCCATAGTGTGTAGCTTGGTGGAAGGCGTGGACAAAGGCTGGACCCAGGGCTTCAGGGATCACAGTCATACCAGGGGGTGAACCTCCCTCGGGTGGTGGCAACACTATCCATCCAGTCTCTGATAACTGCCCCCCCCCCTCATTTTGACAGTAGTAGTCCAGTTCACTTAGGGTGTATTGAGGTGTCCAAGCACTGAGAGGTACTGGAAATATGGCTACTTGAACTGTAATGCTAGGGACAGAAATTTTCCCAGTGATTTCTGCTTCGCGGGCTGTGGCATCGGCAAATCTGTTCCCTCGGGACACTTCTCCATCTCCGGTCTGGTGGCCTCAACAGTGCATTACAGCAACTTGTTTGGGGGCCCATACAGCTTCCAATAAAGGCAATATTTCTGGGCCATACTTGATGGACTTGCCTCCCGAGGTTATCAATCCGCGCTCTTTGTACAAAGCTCCATAGGCATGTAATGTTGTAAAGGCATACTTACATTACAAGAATCTGTGCATACATTCAGGCGGATCCCAGTCCCTATCGTCAGTGCTCGAGTGAGGGCTATTAATTCGGCCTTCTGTGCTGAAGTTTCCGGGGCCAGAGCTGATGATTCTATTACCATGTCCAGGGTCACCACTGCATAACCGGCACATCGTAGTCCATTAATAACGAGACTGCTTCCATCCACGAAGAAAGTTCTTTCTGGGTTGCTCAAGGGGATATCAGTTAAGTCTGGGCGGCTTGAGTATACAGTGTCCATTACTTCTAGGCAATCATGGTCAGGAGGGCCTAGACCAGTCGGCAGTAGGGTAGCAGGGTTCAAGGTTTGGCTGACACTCAATTTTAGTCGAGGATTTTCACACAGCATACTTTGATATTTCAACATTCGTGCGTTGGTGAACCAGTAGTTCCCTTTGTGTTCCATTAGGGTTAAAACAGAATGTGGTACAGTAACTTGAAGATTTTGTCCCAAAGTGAGCTTGTCAGCTTCACTCACCAAGAGGGCTGTGGCTGCTACGGCTCTTAGGCAAGGTGGCCATCTTTTTGCAACAGGGTCCAATTGTTTTGATAGATAGGCTACAGGTCACTGCCAGGATCCAAGGGGCTGAGTCAAAACTCCCAACGCATTCCCACTTGACTCATGAACATAGAGACGAAATGGTTTCTGTACATCTGGTAGGCCCAAGGCTGGTGATGACATTAATGCTGCTTTTAGCAATTTGAATGCTTTATCTTGTTCTGGGCCCCATTCCATGGGAGATCGTTCCACTCCCTTCGTGGCTTGGTACAAGGATTTTGCCAAAAGTGCAAAGTTGGGTATCCATATTCGGCAGTAGCCCGCAGCTCCCAAGAAGGCTCGCACCTGCTTTCTGGTGGTGGGGGTTGGGATTCGGCATACTGCCTCCTTTCGTTCAAGTCCTAATTTCCGAATTCCTCTGGACAGATGGAACCCCAGGTATTTCATTTCTGTTTGGCACAACTGCGCTTTGGCTCTTGAGACCTTGTATCTGTCTTCATTCAGGAGGTGCAAGAGATCACTGGTAGCTTGCACACATTCAGTCTTGGAGTCGGTGGCTATAAGCAGATCATCTACACATTGAAGCAAGATTCTTCTTCCTGGAGTCACAGAGTAGCTTGAAAGATCTTGGTTGAGAGCTGCACTGAAGATGGTGGGTGAATTCTTGAATCCTTGAGGCAAGCGAGTCCAGGTAAGTTGACCTCGTCTTCCTGTAGTGGGGTTTTCCCATTCAAACGCAAACAAGAGTTGGCTGGCGGATGCCAGGCAGATACAGAAGAAGGCATCTTTTAAATCCAGAACGGTGAAATGAGTAGCTTCTGCTGGAATCAGTCCCAGGAGAGTGTAAGGATTTGGTACTACCGGATGTATAGTTTCAACTGCACTGTTCACTCGTCACAAATCCTGCACTGGGCGGTAGTCACCTGTCCCAGGCTTCTTGACTGGGAGGAGGGGGGTGTTCCAGGGCGATTGGCATTCTCAGAGGAGTCCATACTGTAGTAATTTCTTTAGATGACAATGAATGCCTTCGATTGCTGGTCGTGGGAGAGGATATTGTTGCACATGCACTGGTTCTGCTCCCGGTTTAAGGGTGATGAGCACAGGAGCTATATTCTTTGCTAGGCCAGGAGGATTATCCTCCGCCCACACCCCGGGCGGAGCTGAGATGCTGGTGGGTATACAGGGGCCAGCTTCTTTGGATGAAGGTAGACTATAGAACCGCCATTCTTCTTCTCGGGGGACAGTCAGCACCATCAGGCCAGCAGATTTCGAATTCACAGTCATTTCCATTTTTCCTCCTTCAACAAAGGATATCTGTGCCTGGAGTTTAGCAAGCATGTCTCGGCCCAAGAGGGGAACTGGGCATTCCGGTATGTATAGGAACTGATGCGTTATCTCCGTCCCTCCAGGTCACAGGCGCGGTTCTGCAGAAAAGATTTTGTGGTTCTAGTTCCGGTGGCGCCAACAATGGTGACAGATCGGGAAGACAAAGGAGCCACTGGCTTAGCCACTACTGAATGTTCGGCCCCCGTATCCACCATAAAGTCCATGTACTGGTCCCCAATCTTTAAGATGACCATAGGCTCCTGGGGACCCAGGGAAAACTTGGAGCCCGGTCTGGCCTAGTCCTCATCCACATAGTCGTCTTCGGTGGTCGCCATTCCTTCTACGGCGGCTTCTTCCTGCTGGAACTGTGCGCACTGCATTCCTCCTCGTTGCTGGAATTCCCCCCCCCCCCCCCGTTCTCCTGGTGCTCCCTCCTCCCCTCCAGGGGGTGGAGCTACTATTCTGGCATTCATTTTTCCAATGTCCTTCTTCCTTACAATAGGCGCACTGATTTGCACCTAAGGGGGACCGAGAGCTCCCTCGACCCCTTCCCCGTCCTCGGGTACTTCTGTTTGAGTATCCTCCTCCACATTCTTCAACTAGAGCTGCAGCAAGCAGATCAGCTTTCTTCTTCATCTTTCTTTCACTTTCCCTTTTACATTCTTGATCACGATTCACAAATACCTTCTGGGCAACTTCCATTAGCTGTGCTGTGTTCATGCCCGCAAATCCTTCCAACTTTTGCAGTTTCCGTTTTATGTCTCCCTGGGACTGACTCACAAAAGCCGCATTTACCATACACAAATTCTCCTTGGCTTCTGGATCATATGGGGTATAAAGTCTATAAGCTTCAGATAATCGTTCATAGAAGGCGGCTGGACTTTCATCTGGGCGCTGAAGAACATCTGCCACCTTCCCAACATTCATAGCTTTCTGGCCTCCCCTCCTCAGGCCTTGCAGTAGGGCCTGGCGGAAACGGGCGAGGGCCCTCTCTCCATCTGTACTATTTGGATCCCATCTCGGATCTTCATTCGGGAAATCTGCGGCCACTGCCTGTCGGGGATCTAGGTCCCTCCCGTCTACAGGGTTCTCTTCCAGCCATTGAGTGGTTGCTTGCACTATCCGTGCCTGCCCTTCAGTAGTAAAAAGGGTGGACAAGAGCTGGCGGCAATCAGACCAGATAGGCTGGTGGTTCTGCATGGTACTAGACATTAATTCTGTTAGGTCTTGGGGGTTTTCAGTATAGGAGGCATAGTGCATTTTCCAGTTCAATAAATCTGTGGTAGCAAAGGGCACATAAATGAGGCTAGCTGGCCCGGCCACAACCTGACCCTCTTCATTGAGAATAGGTAATCCAGGGACCTGGCGTAATGGCATCTGGCGAACTTCTTTCTGGCCCGCCCCTTTGCTTCGGAGGGCGTAGCGCAAATTTGTGGGCCCAGCGGTGGCTCCTCCGCTGGGGCCTAGACTAATGGGTGACCCTGGACTGGCAGTTGATCCCCGTTGGCAGTTCCTTCAGAAGACGGCGGTTCTGCCGTGGAACTTTGTTCGGGACTGGGACTCCTGCTTCAAGGAGGGGGTTGCTCTCCTTCGGGCAACGGAAGTGGCTGATGGGGTAGAGGCAAATCAGCTGGATGGACTCTCTCTTCCTCTGGCTCTGCTCGGTGTAACAGTGGAGCTGATGGGACTGGTCTATACAGAAACAGGGGCGGATAGTTCGGGACTTCGGGAGGTTCTGGGGCTGAGTAAATGGGGGGCTTTTCTTCCTTAGCCCCCGGGACCCCCTTCGTAGTTGCTAACATTATCCTGCACTGCTCCTCACGGCAGCGCTTCATCCAGGGGGGTCGCCTTTCACAAATATCTAACCAGGAGTCTATATAGGGAAACTGGTCGGGATAATGTCTACGCACTATCCCATGCACTCGGGACACAATTCTAACATCAAAAGTACCCTCTGGTGGCCACACGGCATCCAGCACCGGCCACTCCCTACCACACAATATTTCTAATCGGGACGGCGACATTTTCGTCCCGTAATCACAGCTAAATCCCTTCTTAAAATTTGTGATCATACAGTTCAGCGGAGTTTGCACAGACTCCACCCCTCCCATTATGACGTACAAGACAGCAGACAAAGAGGGCGGGTAGCATGGCTGCCGGTAAGGGGTCCGTACAGCCCACGGAACAGTAAGGGAGACAAACACCAAACGCATCCTCCTTTTTGCGACCTGGGCGCGGTCGCCCGGCCAGGAACTGCGCTACTCAGGAGTCCGCTCTCGCGTGGTCTGTGTTTCAAGACCTCTCATTCATTCAAACAAACAGGCATGCCACCAGGTTCCCAAAATTCCATAAAGGCCTACCTTACTTATCCATGAGGGGTGGGGTTTCGTCCTCACGCATACTCATGCAAGGAGTACTTGGCCACACCCTGAGAGGTGATCAGGCTCTCTGTACCTTAAACCATATTAGTCTCGCGCATACTCATGCGAGACTTTCCCATAGCTAACTGACTAAAAAACAGACAAATTGCTACTCACCGGATCCGGTAACTAATGCGCTGCGCAACCAGTTCCTCCTTGGGTTGAATCCTGGACTCCCCTCGGGTTCGGAGGTGTTGGCCGGTCGGACCTGACAGGCCGCCGAGGCAGGGCGGAACCCTCTCCAGTACAAGGGGACCGGCGGCGCCTGGGGTCCCCTCTGCTGTCAGTCAGCTGCAGTCCCGACCGGACCAAACCTGTTTGTTTAATTATTTATTGTTTGTCTTAGTGGTGTGCTAGTTCAGCCTTCTCAGCTGTACTTACCTTGCCTCTCTCAACTAACTGGGCTTTGTGTGGTACCCCCATCCCCCTGCTGAGGGTTCAGGACAGGGTACCTTGTAACTGCCCTCTTTAATAGGACTTATCTCCCTCCCTCCCTCCCCAGCACCCACCCACCCCTGGGGTAATTGTAGTTTTATAGGTACTTGCACATCTTAGGGGAAAGGGGCTGCTCTCAGGTGCAGCTCTTAATCCAAATCAGTCATACACAGAGGACCTGAGATTAATTAAGCTTCAGGTACACAGGGTGTATTAGGGGTATTAGATACACTTTTATTAGTATAAGCATCTACACCAATCCTTATTATATACCGAATTTAAAAGACCTAAACACAAGCTTTAAACTAAGATGCAGACAGAGGTCCAGCAACGAGATGGGGGTTCTCCAGTCTTTTGCATTGAGTGTCACATGTATGATTTTCTCCCAGTTGGTGAGAGGTCCTACATATGCACTAAGTGCAGGGAGCTCTTTGCTCTCAGGGAACGAGTCCGTTCTCTAGAGGCTAGAGTAGCAGACCTGGAAGACATAAGAAAGACAGAGAAGTACATGGACGAGACCTACAGGGATATAGTCCTGAAGTCCCACCTCCAGTCTGGCAGCATCCCTGTTGCCACGGAGGAGAGAGGTCACGTGACAGGAGAGCATCACCCTGGTGTGGCAGGAAGTGATCCTGTAACTAGGACCTGTCCTCCAGGTGATGTAAAACCCTCTCGCACCGAGGACGTTTCTCCAGGGCCATGTCCCCATGAGGGGAGGGTCAGGACAGCTGTTATAGTTGGTGATTCAATCATTAGGAATGTAGATAGCTGGGTGGCTGGTGGACGTGAGGATCGCCTGGTAACATGCCTGCCTGGTGCGAAGGTAGCAGATCTCACGCACCGCCTAGATAGGATCGTAGATAGTGCTGGGGGGGAGTCTGCTGTCTTGGTACATGTTGGTACCAATGACATAGGAAAATGTGGTAGGGAAGTTCTGGAGGCTAAATTTAAGCTTTTAGGTAGGAAGTTGAAATCCAGAACTTCCAGGATAGCGTTCTCCGAAATGCTTCCTGTTCCACGTGCAGGACCCAAAAGACAGGCAGAGCTCCGGAGTCTCAATGCGTGGATGAGACAATGGTGCAAGGATGAGGGTTTTGAATTTGTTAGGAACTGGGGAACATTCTGGGGAAAGGGGGAGCTCTTCCGAAGGGATGGGCTTCACCTTAATCAGGATGGGACCAGACTGCTGGCATTAACCTTTAAAAAAGAGATAGAGAAGCTTTTAAACTAGAAAATAGGGGAAAGCCGACAGTCACCCAGGAGCGCATGGTTCGGACAAAGGTATCTTTGAAGGATACTACCAAAAGCAGTGAGGTTCCAAAAGGGAGTATAGTAGCCCAAATGCCCTTGAGTAAGGAGCAGACAGAGCATAAGGATTCCCAATTACCCATGCCTACCAATAGCCAGATTAATATTAATAAAATACAGTCTCTAAAATGCTTGTATGCCAATGCTAGAAGTCTAAACAATAAGATGGGAGAATTAGAATATATAGCACTAAATGAGAGGTTAGATATGATTGCACTCTCAGAGACATGGTGGAAGGAGGATAACCAGTGGGACACTGTGATACCTGGATACAAACTATATCATAATGATAGAGCTGAACAAATTGGTGGAGGGGTTGCGCTCTATGTTAGAGAGGGCATTGAGTCAGAAAGGATTAAAGTTTTGCAGGGAACAAAATTTGCTGTAGAATCTCTATGGATTGAAATTCCATTTATGAAGGGGAAGGTGATGGCAGTGGGAGTATACTATCGACCACCTGGCCAGAATGAACAAATGGATGATGAAATGCTCAAAGAAATCAAGGAAGCTAACAAAAGCCACAACAGAGTAGTAATAATGGGTGATTTCAATTACCCCGGTATCGACTGGGACCGTGTCACAGCAGGACAAGCTAAAGAGATAAAGTTTCTAGATGAAATAAATGACTGCTTCTTGGAGCAGCTGATTCATGAACCGACCAGAGGGGAAGCCATACTGGACCTAGTCCTTAGTGGAACGCCAGATCTGGTGCAAGAAATAAGGGTGTTGGGACCACTTGGCAATAGTGATCATAGTATGATCATGTTTGATTTAATCAGTGGAGGACAGATAGTAAAGGAATCCACAGTACTACCTTTTAACTTTCAAAAGGGAGACTATGATAGAATGAGGAATATAGTTCGGAAAAAACTAAAAGGAGCGGTTCCAAAGGTTAAAGACTTACAGCAAGCTTGGGTGTTATTTAAAAATACTATCCTCGAAGCCCAGACCAGCTGTATTCCACGCATTAAGAAAAGTGGAAGAAAGTCCAAAAAACTGCCAGCATGGTTTAAAGGTGAGGTCAGAGAGGCTGTTGCTGCCAAAAGAGCAACCTTCAGGAAATGGAAAAAAGAGCCAAATGATGAAAACTGGAAACAGCACAAGCACTGGCAAGTTAAATGCAAAGCATTGATAAGGCAGGCAAAGCAGGAATTTGAGAAGAAACTTGCTACGGAAGCAAAAACACGAAATAAAGACTTTTTCAAGTACATTCGTAGCAAAAGGCCTGTGAGAGAGTCAATTGGACCATTAGATGATAGAGGGGTAAAAGGGGCAGTAAGAGGAGACAAGGCTATAGCAGAGAGACTGAATGAATTCTTTGCTTCGGTCTTTACTGAGGAAGATGTAGGGATGTTACCCAAGACTGAAGTGGTATTTAAAGGTGATACTGCAGAGGAATTGAGAGAAATATCGCTACACCGGGAAGATATATTACAACTATTTGATAAACTGAATAGTAGCAAATCACCTGGACCGGATGGTATACATCCCAGAGTGTTGAAAGAACTGAAATATGAGATTGCAGACCTGTTATTGGTAATCTGTGAACTTTCATTAAAATCATCTGTAATACCTGAAGATTGGAGGGTCGCCAACGTAACACCAATTTTTAAAAAGGGTTCCAGGGGTGACCCGGGAAATTACAGACCGGTGAGCCTGACGTCAGTACCAGGGAAAATGGTAGAAAACCATCATAAAGAACAAAATTACACAGCATGTAGATAGTCATGGCCTAATGGGAGACAGCCAACATGGCTTTAGACAAGGAAGATCTTGTCTTACTAATCTGATCTGTTTTTTTGAAGGTGTGCATAAACAGGTAGACAAAGGTGAGTCGGTTGATATAGTGTATCTGGACTTTCAGAAAGCTTTTGACAAGGTCCCCCATCAGAGACTTTTGGCGAAGCTAAAAAGTCATGGGATAGGAGGCAGTGTAGTATTGTGGATCGGGAACTGGTTAAAAGATAGAAAGCAGAGGGTAGGGCTAAATGGCCAATATTCCCAATGGAAAAAGGTGAATAGCGGAGTACCCCAGGGATCTGTACTGGGTCCGCTGCTTTTTGACATATTCATAAATGACCTGGAAAAGGGAATAACTAGTGAGGTTATCAAATTTGCAGATGACACAAAACTGTTTAAAGTTGTTAAAACCCAAGAGGATTGTGGAAAACTGCAGGAGGATCTGGATAAATTGGAAGACTGGGCATCCAAATGGCAGATGAAATTTAATGTGGACAAGTGCAAAGTTATGCACCTAGGAAAGAACAACCCACACTATAGTTACACGATGCAAGGCTCCACATTAGAAACCACCACCCAGGAAAAAGATTTAGGAGTCATCGTGGATAACATGTTAAAACCCTCCGCCCAGTGTGCAGCGGCGGCCAAGAAAGCAAATAGAATGCTAGGTATCATAAGGAAAGGGATGGAGAATAAAACAAAGGATATTATAATGCCTCTGTATCGCTCCATGGTACGACCGCACCTTGAATATTGTGTGCAATTCTGGTCACCGTATCTTAAAAAGGACATAGAGTTATTAGAAAAAGTACAGAGAAGAGTCACCAAATTGGTGAAGGGGATGGAAGGCTACTCCTATGAAGAGAGGCTAAAAAGGTTAGGGCTCTTTAACCTAGAAAAGAGACGGCTGAGGGGAGATATGATAGAGGTGTATAAATTAATGAATGGAGTGGAACGGATAAACGTGGATCAATTGTTTACGCTATCAGAATATAGAAGGACTAGGGGACATGTAATGAAGCTACAGGGTAAACTATTTAAGACAAATAGGAGAAAATATTTCTTCACTCAACGTGTAATCAAACTCTGGAATCTGTTACCGGAGGATGTAGTAAGGGCTGTTAGTATAGCTGGGTTTAAAAAATGTTTGGACAAGTTCCTGGAGGAAAGGTCCATAAACCACTATTAAAAAGGGACCCAGGATATCAATGCTTGACCTAGTACAAGCACTGCAGAACCTGTGTCTTTTGGGGAAACTGCTAGGTACGTATGACCTAGATTGGCCACTGTTGGAAACAGGATACTGGGCTTGATGGACCTCGGTCTGACCCAGTATGGCATTTCTTATGTTCTTATGTTCTTATGCAGTAATATGTGGTATATTCACTTGCGCACCATTCACGTACCCCACCTTCCCGGCCAACGCACCAGGAATATGTTGCAGCGAAGTGCACGCAATGAATAATACCAGGAGTCAGTGCAGAGATCCAAGCCAATTTATTGTGCACAATTCTCAGGCAATGACACATTCAAAAAGGTCTGAGGAATGGAGTCCATTAAACAACACCTTATATACCTTTCTTCTTCAGTTTAACATAGGCAAACTTTCTATTGGTCCCATACCTATCCAATTGGGAACTCTCTCTGGGCCTAACACTCTGTTCCCCCTGCTCAGAATTCTCTAACAAAAGCACAGTTCTTAGACTTTGATACATTTCTCCTACAAGGTCACTCCTAGCTTAGAGAATGTGTGAATACAGAGCACTGGAACATATCTGTCATCAGCATAGAAGAATTCAATAAAGGATTCATACAACCTTATCAAAAGCAGTTTAAAGCAGTTTCTCTAACTTTTACTGACTTTGGTTTTTCTCAGCATTACTATTCTCAGGTGGGGGTTGGGACTCAGGCCTAGCTTACAGGCCTCTCATACGTTTACAGGCAATTCTAGGCCATAGCCTGCCACAATGTGGCAGCTGAGCCTTTTGAAAACCAGGACCTGGTGGAACTCGATACATGGTATTGAGTCTCCTAGAATGAGGAGATGTGGTCAGAGGTGTTTCCCACATCCTGAGCATCAAATCATGAAGAATTTCATGAATGGGCAGGGTAGCTGCCTCTTTGGGAGCCTTAGGGTATTGGAGTATTTCCAATTCCTTTGCTCTAGGTTCTTTTTCAGGAGCTACCGTGATTGATAGGCCTTGGGCCACATCACGAATGAAATCCTGAAAAGACATGTCCTCCGGAGAAGACATTCTGCGTTGAGGAGAAGAGGAGTCTTCCGGAAGAAGTACTCTGGTATTGACCGAGTTATCCGAGTCATCGGAATCAGAAGATTTGAAGTATCTCTGATCCCGATGTTCATGCAAAGCACGGTATCGGCATCGATCGAAGTCGGCACCGAGTTGGTCCGGTACCGATCGGTCGATGCCCAAAAAAGTCGGCATGGGCAGAATTCCCACTGGGGCCGGTACCGTCAGTGCTGGTACCGGTATCAGTGTCGGTAGCGGTGTCAACGATACTGCAGCTGTAAGGAGAGCTGCAAGACTGGGTTCGATAGCGAGGAATCTCTGGTCTATCGACACTGCCGATACCTCGGTGTCGGTACCGGTAGAAGCGGCCGGAACCCCTGAGCATGACACCAGTAGTTCTGCTGAGGTCGAGGCCTCGAGAACATCCTGGAGGTTTGTTAGTGCTTTGGAGGCCGAAGCCTCCTGCCGGGGCTGTTTTGCCGGTATAGTTTCCTCAAGGGAAATGGCAATGGCTTCTCGATGCTTGGAAGGAGATCTACCCTTTGAGGACCGGCTCTTATGTTTAGTTACCTGAGATCCATGGGAGGAAGACGAGGCTCTGGAAGAGTTCGATGCAATGGACATTGCATCTGAAGAAAAGAGGGTACCGAGCTTTGCAGCCCAGTTCTGTCTTCCACTTTTAGTCATCCCCATACAAGAGGAACACTACGATGGAGAATGATCAGGGCCTAAACATTTGACACACCAGTCATGGGTGTCGGTGACGGAAATGGTACCGCCACACTTAGTACGTTTTTTAAAACCACTAGCTGGTTTTTCCATTTTTCAGGTAAATGGGGCCTAATGCCCAAAATGGCGTCTAGCACCAAAAAGAAAAAGTTTCTGAAGAGAAACATTTCAGAAGTATATATATATTTTTTTTTTAAAAGAAGAAGAAAAGAGAACCGGCGGTACTGGTAGGCGTCGAGTGGAGGCAGGCGCCACCACAAGAAAACAAGTTTAAAGAAGAAGAAAATGAAGAACTGAAGAGGGACAGTTGGAAAGGTGGGAAGGCAGCGCGCATGTGCTGAGGGATGCTCCCAAAAGCGTTCCTATTGGACGCTGGGGAGCATTCCCATGCAGGCTCCGTCAGTGCCGACGCTATCCATATGTGAAGACTACATTCCTGCTTGTTCCTGGAGATAATATTTTCTCTTATTAGTCTTAAATAGGTTACCATGTAGCTCCATTGCATGTCCCCTACTCTTTCTATATTTTGATGGCGTAAACAATCTATTTACATTTATCTGTTTCACTCCATTCATTAATTTATAGACCTCTATCATATCTCCACTTAACCATCTCTTTTCCAGGTTGAAGAGCCCTAGCCTTTTTAGCCTCTTTTCATAGGGGTATCCTTCCATCCCCTTTACCATTTTGGTGGCTCTTCTCTGTACCTTTTCTAATAATGCTATATCCTTTTTAAGATACGACGACCAGAATTGCACACAATATTCAAGGTGCGGTCACACCACGGCACAATACAGAGGCATCATAATATCCTTTGTTTTATTCTCCATTCCTTTCCATATGATACTTAGCATTCTATTTGCTCTCTTGGCTGCCGCTGCACTCTGTGCGGAGGGTTTCAACATGTTATCCACAATGATGCCTAAATCTTTTTCTTGGGTCGTGGTTCCTAATGTGGAATCTTGCATCGTGTAACCATAGTTTAGCTTGTTCTTTCCTAGGTGCATAACTTTGCTCTTGTCCAAATTAAATATCATCTGCCATTTGGATGCCCAGTCTTCCATTTTATCAAGGTCCTCTTGCAATTTTTCACAATCCTCTTGTGTTTTAACAACTTTGAATTATTTTGTGTCATCTGCAAATTTGATTACCTCACTTGTTATTCCCATTTCCAGGTTATTTACTAATATGTTAAAAAGCAGTAGACCGAGCACTGATCCCTGGGATACTCCACTATTCACCTTTCTCATTGGGAAAATTGGCCATTTAGCCCTACTCTCTGCTTTCCGTCTTTTAACCAGTTTCTGATCCACAAAAGTACACTGCCTCCTATTCCATGACTTTTTAAATTTACCAAGAATCTCTCATGAGGGTCCTTGTCAAAGGCTTTCTGAAAATCCAGGTAGGCCATATTGATTGGCTCACTTTTGTCTACCTGTTTATTCACACCTTCAAAAAAATAACAGATTAGTAAAACAATAATTTCCTTGGCTTAAATCCATGTTGGCTTTCTCCCATTAAACTATGACTATCTACATGTTCAGTAATTTTATTCTTTATAATGGTTTCTACCATTTTGTCTGACACTGATGTCAGGCTCACTGGTCTGCAGTTTCCCAGATCACCCAGGGAGCTCTTTTTAAAAATTGGCATTACATTGGCCATTTTCCAATCTTTAGGTACTAGAGATGATTTTAATGAAGATTCACAGATTATTAACAGTAGGTCTGCCATCTCATATTTCAGTTTTTTTCAACACCTTTAGATGTATACCATCTGGTACAGGTGATTTGCTACTCAGTTTAGCAAATAGTTGTAACACATCTTCCCGGTTTATCAATATTTCTCTCAATTCTTCTGATAATTCACCTTTAAATACCATTCAGGCATAGGTAACTTCTTTACAACTTCTTCAATAAAGACCAAAGCACTATGGCTTTGTCCTCCCTTAGCGCCCCTTTTACCCCTCTGTCATTTAATGGTTCAAATGACTCTCACAAGTTTTTTGAAAAAGGTTTTATTATGCGTTTGTACTTCCATGGCAAGCTTTTTTTCAAATTCTCTCTTTGTCTGCCTTATCAATGCCTTGCATCTAACTTGCCAGTGCATATGTTTCCCATTTTAATCATTTGGCTCCTCTTTCCATTTCCTGGAAGATGCTTTTTTGGCAACAGCCTCTCTGACCTCACCTTTAAACCATGCTGGTAGTTGCTTTTCCTTTCTTCCACTTTTCTTAAGCATGGAAAAACATCTGGTTTGGGCTTCCAAGATAACATTTTTAAACAACACTGATGCTTAATGTCAATCTTTAACCTTTGAAGCTGCTCCTTTTAGTTTTTTTCTAAACTGTTTTCCTCATTTTATCATAGTCTTCCTTTTGAAAGTTAGAAGGTAGCAATGTGGATTTCTTTGCTGTCCTTCCTCCATTTATTAAGTCAAATGTGGTCATGCTATGATCTCTAGTGCCAAATGGCCCAAACACCCTTATCTGTTGCACCAGATGCTATGTTCCACTAAGGACTAGGTTCAAAATAGCTTGCCCTCTTTCAAGTTCATGAACCAGCTGCTCCAAGAAGCAGTTATTTTTTTTATCTAGAAACTTTATCTCCCTAGCATGCCCTGCTGTGACACTGACCCAGTCAATACCGGGGTAATTGAAATCACCCATTATTACTGTGTTGTAACTTTTATTAGTTTTCCTGATTTTTTTTTAGCATTTTATCATCCATCTGTTTATTCTGGCCAGGCAGTTAGTAGTACACCTCTACTGTCTTTGCCTTCCCCTTTTTAGATGCAATTTCTATCCATAGAAATTTTACACTGTATTTTGTTTGCTGCAAAACATTAATCCTGTGTGACTCAATGCCCTCTCTAAAATAGAGTGCAACCTCTCCACCAATTTGATGTACCCTACCATTGTGATGTAGTTTGTTCCCAGGTATCACAGTGTCCCATTGGTTGTCCTCCTTCCACCAGGTCTCTAAGATGCTAATTATATCTAATCTTTCATTTAATCTTGCACGCCTCCCCACGTGATCACATCACCCCTCTGTTGCAGCATCTCCACTGGTTGCCACTGCAGTTCCGGATTCCCTTCAAAATCCTCACCCTAGTACATCGAGCTATCTACCTCCACAGACCCAATACCTCTCTGATTTGCTCACTTTTCACGTCCCTACTTGCAGCCTTCGGTCCATTCATGTCAACCGCCTACACCTTCCAGCCCCCTCTCGTGTACACCTCCAATCCACTCGTAAATCAGCTTTTTTCTACCTCGGTCCCTCCCTCTGGAATTCACTGCCCACGGCCCTCCGCTTAGAAGAATCCTACCCCAAATTCCGCTCTCTCCTCAAAACCCATTTTTTCTCCTCCGCTTTTCATGACTCTCTATGACATCTCATAACCCCACTCTCCTCTCCTTCTTTATACCCTCTATTCTCCATCTCTCCTTTCCTCTAATTTGTTGTAATTTCTTTTGCTCTCTCTTATCTAATGTTTTATTTATATTGTAAACCGCCCCGATGTAATGGGGGGCGGTATATCAAATGTTCTGTAAACAATAAACAATTTAGTGCTATATATTCTAACTCTCCTATCTTAACTGAGTTGTGCAGTATACTCAGTGTGGACCTGGAGCCCACCACATCCAGAAGCGAGGTCCTGCCGGTGGCCATGATGGTGACCACTGCCCCAGGATTCCTTGCAACTGGCAGCTTCTAGCATGTGATGGGGGTGACTGTTGGAATCATGCAGCCCACTGCCAGCCACTGCTTCAGAACATTCACCAGGGCCCTGCTGTGGGAGGATGTGCCACTTCATAGCCCTCCCCCAGACACAGCAGAGGTGGCAGGAGACCATGCAGGCATTCTACAGTGTTGCTGGTTTCCCATCAGTGCTTGGATCTATAGACTGCACCCACATTGCACTGCGGGCACCATGGCTGGAGCAGAGGGCATACCGGAAAAGGCATGGGTAGATGTCAATGAACATGCAAGTCATTGTGGATGCAAACATGGCCTTCACAGATGTGTGTCTACTACCCAGCATCCTGCCATGATGCATTTGTCCTTGCAGAGTCCGGCCTGGGACAGGCAGCAGCTGGGGGTCAGCTTGGAGATGCACGGCTGCTAGGTAAGTGTGCACATTTGTGAGCCCCAGGACAGGCCTATAATGGATGCCTGCTGCAGTCTGATGCTATGGGTACTGCTAACAGGCAATGATAGATATGTACGATATGTATTGCACCACGTGAGCACCACTGCACGCCATCCACTGCAGCCCATAGACCATAGGCAATGCACATTCTGATGCACATGTTCACAGCTCACATTGCTCCTACAAGTGGCCATGGGTTTCCCTGAGAACCAGGCTGCTGACCTCAGTGCACCACCACAGAAGTTGGCAGGAGGAATGGTATAATAGCACCCACCAGCAGACATGGGCTGTTGTGGAGCATGCAATTGGGGTACTGAAGAGCTGCTTCTGATGCCTCAATAGGAGTGGTGGTTAACTCCTCTACAGTCCTGAGCGTATATGCCAGATATTTGCTGCATTCTGCATACTCCACAACCTGGCACTGATGTGTGGAGTGCCAGAACCAGATGTGGAGGAGTGGGAGGCTGCAGAGGCAGCAGATGGTGATGGTGCCAAGGCCGTGAGACAGCAGCCGGCCATGGCACTGGCCCACCATTTGCGGGTGATACAGGAAAGCTTCTGAGGCAGCTGCCCTGCACCAGTACTAGGGTTGTACATACACAAACATCAATTATGTTCCCAGTTCCATGTAATGTGCACTGAAGGATTCAATAAAGTACCCCTTACCACCCATTGTGTCAGAGTGTTCTTTATTTCCCCCCATGTGAACCTCCTTCCTCAAGGCTCCCAACTGGCCATGGGTACTTGCTAACACATGTGGCTGTGCTGCTGTGCAGGCGGCAGCCTGCTGTTGCTAGCCTCCTTCACCACCTGATGGACCATGTGCCCCTTTTTCTTGAGGTCCTCCACATCGCAGTTGTGGTGGTGTACCACAATGAACCTGGCTTGCGATGTCCCGTCATGCTGCCTGCAGCATGTTGGCATCCTCAGCCATGACGAAGGCAGTGTGCTACTGCAGGATCAGCCTCAGGTCTGACTCGGATGGAGTGAAGTTTGCCTTCATCATGTGCTCTGCCACTGCCGGTGCCTTGTCAACCATTGTGAAGCAACAACACAATAAGGTGGTATTTGCTTACTGGCATAGGTCTTCTAATGCATTCATGGGTAGGGTATGCAGTGGGGCCATGCCCTGTCCAAAGGCATATCTGGTATGCACATAGGCCCCTGGACGCCGACGCTATGAATATCTGCATGACAGCTTGCCGCCATAGGATGCCATACCCACACAATTCTGAACAATGGCATGATAGGCATGTAGGGATGCCCAGACCGCGATACCCAGGTAGGACACAACACAATAGATGGACATGTTGACTGCGGCACACGGTGCCCCAATGGTGTGCCTTCATAGGCCAGGGGGTATCCTGCACATGCTGCACTGCTGTGTTGTGTGGGTATGGTGGGGCGCTGCCCATCTGCCCAGATAGGGGCCCTCTGGCATACCCACACAGGATGGGTGTTCCAGTCTGCCCTTCCAATCCAACTACTGTAGTCTCTTTTTTTCCATGCCCATGGACCCCTGGACCCCCACTCCTGCTTGGTCCCCCTCCCCTGGTCCACCTCCCCTGGACCCCCACACCACCCATGCAGACATGCCGCCCTGCCCCCACAAACCAGATGACACAGTGCTTACAAACAATAAAACATTTATTGGACCACTGTGTCAACATATGTACAACCTGTCAACAGTGGCAGACATTATTGCACCTTGCAGTCTTTGCAATCCACCCCACCCCAGGGCGTATCAGACAGGGGGTCCCCTACCTGTGCCCAAACACAGCTGCTGTGAGGGCCTCTATGTGCAGCCTTACCCAACCAACAAAAAAGCACTGTGCCACGAAAACCAGAAGAACAAGTCCAAAATGTAGCACAAGAAAGGCTTTGGCTTAAAAGCTTTTTATTTTGCACTCGATTAAGACTGTGTGCCAACGACCCGACCCATGCCGTGTTTTGTCACTCCTTCATCAGGGGTATTGGCATACTATAATTTTAAAACAAACATAATAGTCACATATAAATAACCATCTAAAAAACTGTGTTAAATCATAATTGATAAAATAAACAATGTAAATGTAAATGTAGAACTATAAAAAGTGTAACGATAAAATCATATAAATTAGACATACATACACATTGAAATTGCACTATAATAAATTAAATAGATATGTACATTCATAACACATCAATAAATACGTTAAAAGCATATATAACTGTGACAACATCTTAGAAATCATTAAAATAGTACAGTATGTTCTTAGCAGTATGTTCAATATTCATAATTATCGTTTAGGACATTTGCCGCCTATGCACATTTCTTATGTGCTAAAAAATATAATTAAAATAAAAATAAAAATGATTAATTATTGTTCATACATAACAAATAATTAAAAACAGAAACAAAAACAAAGACAAAAAGGGCTAGAAAACGAAGCAGGAGTGAACTAACCTAAAATCCCCCGGGGAGCACCAAACCAGATTATATTATGAATCCTAATATAAGAAATTGAAACATTGAACTGATACATAATAAATAATTAAAATTAATTATAACATATACATTGTTAAGCCAGCTATATGTTAAATAACTCAATTTATAAAATGTATCTCATTGGACCTGTTATATACATGAGAACGAAGACTCATTCCTACTCTGAATCAGCATGCATAACGAGTACTGTAAGATTCATTAGAAAGAAACCACAGAGAACCTTGCCATATAACTATATTGTAATCTAATCTTTCTATTCTTATCTACTCTGTGATATTATAAATTGATGTTACTAACCGTACCTCACTGGGCACCAAATTCAAAAATATTTGTCATGCACTGTAAACCAACCCCAGAACCCATTCCATGGGGAATCTGTGCCATGCACTGCTATATATTTCAAAGAACATCTTTCAAAAATGATATCTTATGGACTTTGCGACATAACTAATTTCAACAGGTTGCTCATAAAATCGCACTTATACTTAAATGAATTTCCCCACATGCTGTTGCCGGGGTTTTAACCAACGGAATTTAACATTAGCATGCTGACATTTACGTATCAGGCTTTCTCTATTGTGGCTATAACTTTATTAGTTGATCTTACTTCTACATCCTACAATGCATGTAAACTAAAAATTTTTATGAATTGCTAATCCTGCAAAACCAAATTAAATCATGCCAATAATAAACAATTAAAATCGCATTTATGCATAAGTGATTTGTGGAGGGAATATTTCTACAAACCGTCACCATAGCTGAACTTCTTAAAATATACATGAAATCTCAATCACAAGCACTCGCTTCTACTAAAAATCGCATCTTTTCTTAGACGCCGGCTCATGCACTCTTCAAGGGGCTGCCAACCATGGGAAAAATGACATCATAAACATCCTGAAAACCTATTTGCTTTTCTTTTAACGCCGGCTCATGCGCTCTTGGGAAACTTGCAAACCCAAAAAATCAAATGTCACATTTTATGTGATTATAAGTTTGTCAACATATTATGTGCTTACATCATCCTTATAGTGCTTAACTATAGAACACTAGGAACTAATACAAATTATGGAAAAATGCATACCGCGAACCTAAGCAGTGTACTACCTATAGTACAATTCGTTTTCCGTATATATTTGTTATACGATATACAAAAATAAAAAATTTCTTTGAAAGTATTTTTAAAAAACATTAAAGTTATGATAATAATAGGTAGTACGCCTGCCAGTTCCAGTTTTTAAGCTGCTGCCTGGTGCGCCTCAATTGGCCCTTAGTGGGGGGAGGGGGAGGGGCGAGCAGCTCCCGCTTACTCCCCTGACATCCGATCGGGCAGCGTGATGGATCCCAAAGAGGCAGTTTCCTGCCGGTTCCAGTTTTTAAGCTGCTGCCTGGTGCGCCCCGTTTGGCCCTTGGTGGGGGGAGCAGGAGGGGCAAGCAGCTCCTGCTTCCTCTGACATCCGATCGGGCAGCGTGGTGGGTCCCAAAGAGGCAGTTTCCTGCCGGTTCCAGTTTTTATGCTGCTGCCTGGTGCACCACAATTGGCCCTTGGTGGGGGGAGCGGGAGAGTCATTACCATGGTGGATGCCTGCTGCTATGCTCAATTTGCGCTGCATTTTTGTTGCTTGCCTATTTGTCAGCACCTGATTCAAGATTCAAGCACTTTTCCTGAACAGGTAACTTTCTGCGGGTGTGGCTAGCCTTGGTGTCTTGTTGAATATTGGGCCCAATAAGTTTAAGGGACTTTGTTCATCTCAAGATTAATTAATTTCAGGTATTTAATTAATCTATTCCTGATGAGGACAACCAGCTGAACCTAAAAGTGAATTTGACCACCTCTTTCCCTTTGAGGCTATAAAGCTAAGATTATGCTGGGGTGAGTGGGAGTCAGGGTGGGTGGGAGGGAAAGAACACTTAGTAAAAGCTGGCTTGCCACACAGTACTCTGACATGTGCTTCTAAGGTAATCTCTTAACAATTTCCTGGGTGATTCACACAGCCCTTGATTTGATAGAGGGATCCTTTTAAATTGCCCCTTTGATCTGTCACTTGGCTTTAACACCTATTTAAAACAATTTTACAGGTCTCTTGCCTCTTTGTAAAGGTCTCTAGAAACAATAGATTTCTTTCTATTCAAGGAATATTTATCCTTTTCTAACATCTATGCTAAGCTATACTCTGATTTGATTTAAATGAAAAGCTCTCTGGTGGTACTAAGCTCTGACTGACTTAACAAAAACACTGAATTCTAAAGTACACAGATTTATCAGCTTTAAACCAAATAATTCCTTTTCCCCCATGATTTAGAGAATTTCCCTTCAGGTAAATATTTACAAGTACAGATTTCTATCCAGCAGTAGCAGTCCATTTTGATAGTCCTTCAGGTAACTTAGATCAATTCCAAAACAATTTGGAAAAAACTATATCTTGGCAAAAACTTAGCAGAATTTCGAATAGTTCCCACTAAGGTCCTAGTTTGATGATGTGTCTGGGGCTCAACGGTTGGTCTTACCAGCCTACTAAACTCATGGCTCACTGTACCTCTTACAGCATCATTAATATGTATATAGACACCTATCTATTTTAAATAAGTTCATATTAGATCCTGTATCAATGTTAGTCATACTTTCTAAGTATTTCTTTTATGTTGTAAATTCCAACTGCATTTCCATAAAACGTAGTTCTTCTGTTCCGAAAAAAATCTTCCTCTTTGGCATGTCCCCTATAGTTCAGTAACTTAGAGTTTCAATGTGGTGGGGGTACTTTGAACAGGGGGATAAACTGCAAATTGTGTAAGCAGAAGAATAAAGTCCATCATCAATGAGAGATCAAAGTAGAATAGAAATGGTGCATGCCTATAGGTGCAGTGAGCCACCCGAGGCTATAGTCACCCTATGTTTGGGTCTGACAAATATACAGCTTGAGATATTCTGGCTTTGTCAAATAATAGCTATTGTAAAAAGGGGTATTAAGGAGATATTCATGGCAGTCAGATAAATATTTAGCATGGCGAAAAACAGATATTTTGGGTGTACTAATGAGCCCCACTTCATACACAAATCAATTGACAAGAGTCAATTAAGCCACATATAGATTTCATTAATTCAACTCCTAGAACTTTTAGACTCTACAGTCCAATTAGGGCCTGAAATGTCTCTGGAGTATACCATTGCTCCAGTTATGCAGTTCCCATTGTGTTCTTTGGGATTGATTTTGATATCGATTTCATGAGAGTACACCACCCCCCCCCCCCCAAAATAATGTCTGTCGTTTTAATTTTTCACATGCTATGAGAGACAAATAGGAAACCAACCTTCTGCTCTGTGAAAACCACACAGAAGGTAGGCTGAACTTAACAGCCTGCTTAAGCCAGTGAGTAATGGAGGAATTGGCCACTGCCTGTTCTTTTCTTGGAACGCTGAAGAGGACAAAGAGATGGTCCAACTACCAGAAGGAATTATTGTCTCCAGATGCTTTACTAATGTCCTCCTCATGTCTAACAGAAACAGTGAGGGGTCTGATTGAAGGTCCTCCTCCAAAAGGAGGGCAGGATCACAGCCTGATTAAGATGAAAGTAAGACAGAATTTTCAGGAGAAAGGATGGCACAGTCCTCAGAAACAAACATCATCTCTCAGAGACTCTCCAGACCCTACCAGGGACATAGAGGCTTTCCGGGACTCAAGAAAAGTGTCAACTACGGCCCAGACATCTTGCATCTCTTAAGGATCAGGCCTTAGGCGAGAAGGGCATGGAATCCTCTATGACTAGGGGACCCTGCAGCAAAAGTCCCCTCTCCTGAGGTAACAATCGAGGAGAGTATGCCGAAAGGCTCATGCGATCTGTGTACCATGGCCAGTTTTGTGCCACCAGAATGATCAATTACAGGTGAGATCAAATCCTGCACAGAAGCCATCTCATTTATTTATTTATCTATTTTTTTTATACCGCCTTATCTGGGAATCAAGGGAGGAGGGGGAAAGTGCGGCAGGGGGAGTAAAAGGTTTAATGAGATGGTTAAGTTACTGATGAATAGGTGGGTGCCATCTACGTGATGTATTGTTCATTGAATAATAAAGTTTTGAGTTTCTTGAGGAAGATAAGTTTGTTGTTTCCCTGAGTTTGTTCCATAAGTCTGGGGTATAGGGAGAGAATGCCCTGTTATGAGAGTTTTGGTTGATTTATAGGATGTCTGTAGGTAAGTTGAGGAGTTTTGTACTGCATTTACGCCTTGATCTGTTGGTTGTTAGTTCATAAATGAGGGTCTTTAGGTATGATGAGGATTGGTCTTGAACTTTGAAAATGTTCATAGTCTATTTATATCTGATTCTGCTGTGAAAAGGTAGCCAGTGCAAGTCTTTTAGTTGCAGCATGATGTGGTCGCTGTTTCTTGCTCTGGTGAGAGTGCTTGCCATAAAATTTTGCGCCATTTGTAATTGGTGGAGAGCTTGTTTAGGAAGTCCTTCGTATATACTGTAGCAGTAGTCTATCAACGGGAAGACCAAAGTTTGAAGTACAGAGTAGAAGTCGAAGACAGAAAGCCGAAAGCAGTGGTGGAGTGTTTTTATCTTATAGTAAATCACTTTTGTGATTTTGGAGATATGGGAGGAGAAGTCATTGATCGATGGTTACTCTCAGGTAACATAGTAACATAGTAAATGACAGCAGATAAAGACCAGCATGGTCCATCCAGTCTTCCCAGCAATATGGCAAGAGTAGGTGCACCTGTTGTTCTGTGCAGGCCACCCCTCCCCATGTCTCTGTCTAGGGGTGGACCCACCACTCCATGTAGGACACCCCTATTTGTTGAGAAGTTAGATGGTTCAGTTTATTTTGTTTTTATCCTGTTTCTGTAAAGGGATTCGCTGTGCTTGTCCCATGCTGTTTTGAATTCCGTCACCGTGTTTGCCCCTACCACTTCCATCGGGAGAGCATTCCAAGCATCCACCACCCTTTCAGTGAAAAAATATTTCCTCACATTGCCTTTCAATTTTCCACCTTGCAGCTTCATGTTATGCCCTCTAGTTTTTCAGCTTCCTCGTCTTTGGAAGAGGTTTGTTTGTTCATCGTTCCCCTTTAAGTATTTAAAGGTCTGAATCATATCTCCCCTATCCCTCCTCTCCTCCAAAGTGTACATATTTAGGTCTTCAAGTCTCTTCTCATAAGGTTTCTTACGCAGGCTCCAAATCATTTTGGTCGCCTTCCTCTGAACAGTTTCCAGTCTTTTTACATCTTTTGCAAGATATGGTCTCCAAAACTGAACATAGTATTCCAAGTGAGGCCTCACCAGTGACTTGTACAGTGGCATAAGTACCTCCTCCTTTCTGCTGGTAATCCCTCTTTGTATGCAGCCCAACATCCTCCTGGCTTTTGCCACCGCCTTTGCGCAATGTTTGCCACCTTGAGATCATCAGAGATAATCACACCAAGGTCTTTCTCCTGAACCATGCACACCAACCTCTTGCCCCCTATCACGTTCATTTCCTTTGGATTTCTGCTACCTAAGCGCATGACACTGCACTTTTTCGCATTCAATCGTAATTGCCAATCATTAGACCATTCTTCCAGCTTTTGTAGATCTTTCCTCATGTTATCCACTCCCTCAGAGGAGTCCACTCTGTTGTAAATTTTTGTGTCATCTGCAAAAAAACAGACTTTTCCATTCAGTCCTTCAGCAATATCACTCACAAATACATTGAACAGTAACGGACCCAGGACCGAACCCTGGGGCACCCCGCTAATCACCTTCCCTTCATCCGAGTGAACTCCATGTACCATCACCTTCTGTCGTCTGTCAGTCAACCAATTTCTAATCCAGTTTACCATCTTGGGACCCATCCCCAAGCTACTGAGTTTATTGACAAGCCTCCTGTGAGGAACAGTATCAAAGGCTTTGCTGAAATCCAGGTAGATGACATCCATCGCATGCCCCTGATCTAGTTCCTTGGTCACCCAGTCAAAGAACTCAATTAGATTTGTTTGGCAAGACCGTCCTTCAGTAAAACCATGTTGCCTCAGATCTTGCAATCTGTAGGTTTTGAGAAAGTTCACTATTTGCTCTTTCAGGAGCGTCTCCATTATTTTTCCCGCCACCTAGGTAAGGCTCACGGGTCTGTAGTTTGACACTTCTTCCCTGTCACCACTTTTGTGTATAGGTACGACATCAGCCATTCTTCAGTACTGAGGAACCTCTCCTGTTTCCAAGGATCTGTTGAATACATCCTTTAACGGCCCTGCAAGAACCTCTCTGAGCTCTTTCAGTATCCTGGGATGTATCCCATCTGGTCCCATAGCTTTGTCCACTTTCAGTTTAGCAAGTTGTTCCAACACCTCATCTTCTGTGAACGGTGTGGTATCTACTTCATTCCCATTTTTATATTTGGGAGTCACAGCTGATCCATCTCCAGGATTTTCTTTAGTAAAAGCAGAGCAGAAGTATTTGTTTAGCAATTTTGCTTTTTCTATGTCACTTTCCACGAGTCCTATCCCAGCACTTCTGAGTCCTGCAATTCCAACTCTGATCTTCTTCCTTTCCCAAATATACCTGAAAAAAGTTTTGTCGCCACCCTTAACATCTTTAGCCATCTTTTCCTCTGCCTTTGATTTTGCTATCCTTATTTCTCTTTTTGACTCTTGTGTTTGATCCTGTTTTCATTTCTGTGTTCTTCTGTTTGCAAGCTTTTGAATTTTGCGAAAGCTGTGTTTATTGCCTTTATTTGAGCAGCCACTTCTTTGGAAAACCAAATAGGTTTCCTTCTCCTCTTGTTTTTGTTTACCTTTTTTACATATTTCTCTGTTGCCCCTTTTATTGCCACCTTTAGTTTAGCCCATTGCAATTCCACTTCCCTTATCTCCTTCCACCCTATCATCTCCTCCTTTAGGTACTCGGCCATTTTATTGAAGTCAGTGTTTTTGAAGTTTAGGACTTTGAGCTTGCTATGCTTGGCCTGTATCTTGGCTTTTATCTCAAACCACACCGTGTGATGGTTGCTGTTGCTCACAGGGGCACTCATGCAGAGATTCGACACAATATCACTGTTGGTGAGCACTAAATCCAGCGTTGAGCTTTCCCTGGTTGGCTCCATGACCATTTGTGTATGTGATGCATCTTGGAGAGCATCTACAATTTTTTTTGCTTCTTTCCAGATGTGCAGAAGGAGTAATCCAATCCACATCAGGTAGATTAAAGTCAAAATGATCGCTTTCACCTCCTGCTTATTCTCAAGGTGAGTGTTATGCATTTTGATTGTGGCGGGGGGAGAAAGTAATTTGTTTCTGGATATGTGGAGTACATCAGATTTCTTTTGATTTAAATGGTGCCCGTGTTCGTATAGCCATTGTGAGATATTTTGGTAGCATAAAGATATTTTGCTGTGGTCTGGATTAGAGATGTCATAGGGCATGAACATCATGTCGTCATTGGCATAGATCCTGTAATGGACACTGTAGTTATGGAAGATGGCGCATATAGGTTGAATGAACATATTGAAGAGTAATGATGATACTGTAGATCCCTGTGGGACTCCCTTGTGTTGTAAGTAGGGTGTTGATCTGGCTGATCGTACATGCACCTGTCAGGTAGGACTGTATCCATTTGAGAGGGGTGCTGACAATTCCTATAGATAGAAGATCATGGAGAAAAGATGTACTGGAGCCTCTCTGTTTATTTATTTAATTTATTTAACAGGTCATCTATACTGCCCATCTTCCATTTGTACATTATAACTTCAACAACAACAACTTTACTTACATTTGTCCATACTCTGATCATTAGTACACTGGATTACTGCCATTCGATTTATAGTGGACTGCCTCAGTCATCAATGAATGTCTCAAAACTATTCAGCTGATGGCAATCAGAATGGTTATGCACTTGAGGAAGTATGACCGAGTCACACCATTACTTTAGGACTGCCATTGACTCCCACTATATTATCGCATTAAGTTTAATATCATAGTATTGACACACAAGGCCTTTTATACAGGCCTTTCAGTTTATATTTCAACTCTATTTATATCATATGAGGTCTGTCCAAAAAGAAACCAAACTTGCTAAAGAGGACACCAGCGAGCCAACACAGCAGACTTACGATAATGGCGATGTGTAGTGATGTGATGTGTAGTGGTGGCATTGAGAATTAGCCTCCCACTTGCTCGATCACGCCACGTGAATTAGTTATGGACTACATGCAGTAAAGTGAACTTGTCTCATGTGCCTTTTGCTATTTTTTGTAAGTTGAAATATGAAGAGCAACGCGTTTGCATGAAATGCTTTATGAAACTGACTTTTATTGAGACTTTTCAGATGTTGCAGCAAGCTTATGGAGAGGATTGTTTAAACCGCAAACAATTTTATGGATGGTACTGATGGTTCAAAATCGGGCAGAATGTCCACAGAAGATGATCCCAAAACTGGATGGCCTTCCATGTCAATGGATGATGATCATGTTAAGAAAGTGCATGCTTTGATTCTTGAAAATCGTCGCCTAACTGTCCATGAAGTTGCTGAAGAAATAGGCATCAGTAAAAGTTTGTGGATCACAATTTTGACTGAAAAACTTCAGATACATCTATTGCTGCAAAATTTGTCCCATGTCTCTGGACAGATGTTCAAAAAGCAAACTGTGTCACAATCACTCATCGCTCCTTATTCGTGAAGTTTTGGTGACGCACGAGATATCTAGTCCCACATTCTCCCCTACTCTTTTTTAATCTGGCACTCACACTTTAGAATGACATACAAGAAGAAATTTGATTACAGTCATTTTTTCCCAAGTTCATGACTGGCATTCTCTGACTGAAAAGATTATTAAATAGTCAACAGGATTGACTGGGGCAGAAACAGGGATGAACTGTAGAATTTGTTTTCATTGCTTTTCGTTTCATTTGCCTTTATTTTCTGGGATTCTTTCCCTATGGACATTGCAACTGTTATTTTCTTATTCTTGACTCTATTTTAACTTTCTTTTTATAATTTTTAATATTATAAACTGCTTTGAAGTATACACAAAGGATGGTATAGTAAAAACACAATAAACATAAATATATGATTCAAGTGTAGGAAATCATTTTTGCTTTTTATCATTAGATCATACTGACAGAGCTGCCAAGTTACACAAATCCTGGAGGGAGACTTTTTAGTCAGTCCTGATTTTGAATTAATATCCCTGATTCTACCATTGAAATCAGTGCTACAGGTCTCATAGTGCATCAGGATAGGATTGTCAGATCGGGGATTGGCCTAAAATCTCCTGGACCTTTGATGTTTACTAAGCTGAGCTGTTAGCGCACACTATCTGGGCACATTAACATATAACTCAGGGAAATTGCAGGTAACGCAGCAATTTTCTGTGCTAGCTGCAGAAACGGCATTATCTGCAAGAATGGGAGGGATATGAGCAGAAGGTGGAAGTGTCTGCAACAGTGGTTATCCTGGGCATCAAGAGCATTTGCTAACTCTGGCCTCATGTTTGCCACATTAGCTAACTAGTCAGCGGCTCAATATCACCACTGCCTGGTTAGCCTTGCAGAAATTCAGCAAATATGGATATCAAATGCTGGGGCTGGACATGACTCTGGCATTCAATATCCGGGGTAAATTTCAGTGCCGGCAGCTAGCCACATTAACAGCTCCCAATATATAGGAGATTCATTGAGTAAGCCAGAAAGCGTATGTGGTGCTTAGAGTTCAAGTTCAAGATCAGTTTTATTTGATGTGGAGGCACATTCTGCTTTGTATGTTTCCGGGCCGTCCAGATGTACTGGCATCCGGACGGCCGGGAGACGCAGCTGATTCTGCTCCCGTAGAAGCTAGATGTCCCTGCAGGAGCAGAATTACAGCACAGTGGCTGGACGTCTGGAACATGGCTCTATTCAGGCACCCTGGATGTCCAGCCATTTACTCGGCTAACTCAGTCAGGCACCTTAATGGAACTGCGGTGCCATGGCGTCATGTTGCCATGGCACTTCGGCTCTATTAAGGAGTCATGATCCCTGGCTGCCACAAAAATGTTCTTTCCCCACAGCCCGATCCCCAATTCGGCCTTACAAAAGCAGGGTTGAGCTGCTGGGAATCTCCTCAATCCCCTTGCCCCCCTGACCTGGCCCTGCGCCATCATTCCCCGATGTCCAGGGGGACTTATTCTACCTCTGAGGTGGAATAAGTCCCCCATCTACCTGGCTACCCCAGGACATATAGGGCCAACCTCAGAATAGGTCCTATACATCCGGGGAGATGACACGCCCTCGTTCTGCCCTTGTTCCACCCTCCCCCCGCCGCCATCTAAGACTCCCTGTACAACTGTGATGTACATATGGGGAGCCTTTTTCTGGCATGCTGGACATACATCCCTGTTATTTGCGGTTGGGAATAACCCCCGTAGTGTTTATCAATACATTATCTAAAACCATTTACAGTACCACAACAAACAATGAATACAGATGGTACGACAAAGAACAGGGAAGCTTCTGAATGCTTGTGTACCTTTTATGTGACTGGATTTATTTAAATTGTAATAACACAGGTACACTACCAAAAAACTGCCTCCAGTTTTGCAACTGATTCCTATAGATTTTGGGGTGCTGAATCCAGGAAAAATAGCCAAAATGTTCCATCACGTCACGTTTTCTTGCAAAATTAGATTTCTTACCCATATAAGGAATGTTCACATAATTTCTTTTTAGCCGACTGCAGTTTATTTTCTTGGCCCAAAATAGAGGTTGTAATAGTTAACTAACTAGAAACACTCCCTCATGATATTTTAGAGTGTTTTGTATTCATTTTATACATTAACAGGACAGTTGGGAGGCGGGGGGCTAAATCCAGTACTCGCGCTGGCGCATGTTCTTTCCTGTTCGCCTCGCCTCGTTCGCTCGCTCGCTCGCTCGCTCGCTCAAACACGGTGGTTGCGACATGAACGTTCCTGTCAAATTTCAGTTTCTTGCAAGTTCATTATTACCTTTTGTTTGCTCAGTCGTAATCCAGCTTTATTATTATTCATTGTAAATAATTATCCTGGTTACCCAAGTTTTTTGTTCCTGTTCCATGTAAAAAACAGATAATATGTATCTTATCTGATGTTTTCTTGTTATATGTAAACCGCGCTGATTATAAATAGTGCGGTATATAAAAGATGTTAAATAAATAAATAAATAAAATTCCGAAGTGGTTCACTACAGTTGTAGTTTGCAGTGCTGTGTATTTGTGATGGCTCACAGAGCCAGAGGTTGCGTCAACTCTCCGGACAGTTTTTGTTTTATTTGTGGGGAATATACCGTGAAAAAGCGGCAGAGGAACATTTCTGCATTTATTAAAAAAGTATATTTCGCCTATTTCGGTTTGAAGTTAGGCGATCAAGACAAACCGTGGGCTCCTCACAAAGTGTGCAAGACATGTGAGGAAGATCTACGCTTATGGATGAAAGGTAAAAAACAAGCATTTCGTTTCAGAATACCTATGATGTGGCGTGAACAAAGAGACTACAGCAGTGACTGCTATTTTTGCTCTTGCATTGTGAAGGGATACAACTTAAAAAATAAGAACGTAATAAGTTACCCCAACCTTCCCTCAGCATTTAGGCCTATGCCTCATAGCAACGAAGTACCTGTGCCTGAACCACCAAAATCTTTGGATCATATTTGTGTGGACGGTTCTGATCATGATGAGACTCATCAGATGGCTTTTCCCGATGAGTCCAGTACTTCTGAATTTGAAACTGAACCAGATCCGAAACCTGAACTTCTCTCAAGCTGAATTGAATGATTTAGTCCGGGATTTAGGACTCCCAAAAGATGCTGCCCAACTGCTAGGTTCTCGGCTTAAACAGAAAAATCTATTGTCACCAGGAACAACTTTTTATTGGTACCGCAAACGCGAGACACAATTTTTGAAGTATTTCAGCAAAGAGGAAGATTTGGTATTTTGCAACGATATATACGGAGTGATGGAAAAGTTTAAACTCAAGTATGATCCTGCTGAATGGCGGCTGTTCATTGATTCGTCAAAAGACAGCATAAAAGGTGTTCTTCTTCATAATGGCAACACATTCGCTTCAGTTCCTATTGCTCACTCTGTTATTCTCCAAGAAAAATACGAGAATTTGGCCCTGATTCTTCAGAAGATTTGTTATGATGAGCATAAGTGGATGATTTGTGGAGACTTTAAAATTCTATCCATGCTATTAGGGCAGCAATCCGGTTTCACCAAATATCCCTGCTTCCTTTGCTTGTGGGATAGCCGGGCCGCGACCTACACTGGGGGAAAAAAGACTGGCCAATTCGGGAGTATTTTAGATCTGGTGAGAAAAATGTTCATGAGAGCTTGGTACCTCATGATAAAATTCTATTACCACCTCTCCACATTAAGTTGGGTCTCATTAAGCAATTCATCAAGTCCCTTCCAAAAGATGGTGAGTGCTTTCGGTACCTTTGCTCAAAGTTCCCCCGACTTTCTGAAGCAAAGTTAAAGGAAGGAGTGTTTGTTGGCCCTGATATAAGGAAACTCATTTCAGATGGAGCATTCGCTGAAACGATGTCTGAGAAGGAAAAAGAAGCCTGGGATTCCTTCAAGGATGATGATCTCAAATTCTTGGCGAACAGGCGGGATGAGAACTATAAGGATATTGTTGCCAGGATGCTCAATGCCTTCAAAGAACAAGGCTGTAACATGAGCCTGAAAGTCCATTTCTTGCACTCCCATGTGAACTACTTTCCCGAAAACTTGGGGGCGTACAGTGAAGAACAAGGTGAAAGGTTTCACCAGGACATCAAGGACGCAGAGAGAAGGTACCAAGGAAGATGGAACACCACTATGATGGCTGATTTCTGCTGGTTGCTGCTGCGGGAAACCCCAGATGAAAAATACGCCAAGCAGCGCACCAAGAGAAGCATTCGGGGGAAGAAGAAACGGGCCCACCAGGAGATTGATTGACCCAAGAATGACTTTAAAATCTAAACTGTGTTGACAAATATCGTGTTTTTACTAAACTTTGAAATAAAAATTTGCTAGTTATTACCACAGTGTCGGTTCTCATTTATTAGAATTTTATTTTCACACCATCGGGTGTTTGTCTTCATGTATTGCAATGGTGCGGTTTGCGTTTTCTATTCTTACATACATACCTGTACAACATTTTTTGCACATTGCTTTGCTTTGCTTTGTGTCTAACCTCGCTCTTATATGCTCAATGTTTGTGCACATGTATGTGGCTGTTTTAAGTGCAGACAATTTTGCTACCATCACAGTGTGTTTTGTTGACATTACTCTATTCTTATGTGCTGCCTTGTTACAATTTTCTTTATTCTTATTTGAATATACTAATTGTTTAGTAGTTAAAGAATTCATCCAAGAAACTTTTATCTCGATCGCACTCAATCTGAAACATTCACCTCAAACTGCTAACCCAATGTAGCAAAAAATCTGTACGTGATGGAGCAAATTGGTTACCAGATTTGGATTCAGCGCACCAAAAAACGTAAAAATCAATCGAAACATTAGAGGCAGTTTAAAAAAAAATTTTTTTAGTGTACCTGTGTAATTGATGGAAATGTATTTTGTGCCAATTGATTATTGTTATTCAATAAACTTTTATTTTTGGAACAACACAAACTGGTATGGAATTCTCTTTGTTTTCATATTCCAAGAAAGGGTCCCTACTCCTAAGGGCCTTAAAGGGAATCTTTTCTCCACTAAAGGAACATAAGAACATAAGATATGCCATACTGGGTCAGACCAAGGTCCATCAAGCCCAGTATCCTGTTTCCAACAGTGGCCAATCTAGGTCATACGTACTGTCACGAGGTCAGCCCTCTGCCTAGGGCTAAGAGGGCTGGTCTGCCATGATGTCCTTTAATCAGAAAGTGAGATCACACCTTTCTGCTTTCGTAATGCCTCTTGGGAGTTGTAGTCCCTTTTAGACCTCTGATAAAGGAATAGTTATGAGTCGAGTGTTTAAGGCAAAATGACAAGAAATGTATTCCCCTCACATTAGGACTTAGTGTAGAATTCCCCTCACATTAGGACTTAGTGTAGGAGTTCCATAGGTTTTATGATGGTCCAACAGCTCCCTGATATGCCCCCCTTTCCAGATCTGATATACCCCCTTGGTCCAGAGGATTACGCTAATATTCATTCTCAACAGATGTTTTTTGAAGTTGCCAGTGGGAGTGAACTGAGCCCTCTGTGATTGTGCTAATACAGGAGAAGCTTAGAGTTTGTTTATTAAAATTTGATATACCATCCTTCAAGGTCATGGTAGAGGGGTTTAGAATAAAAACATTTCCATATTGGAAGGGAAGGAGAAAGGAACACCATAAAACCAATAGAAAAGGAGGTACAATTATACTGAGGGAAACAGAAGGAGAGAAGGGGAAGGAGACAGAGAGGGGACAAAATCTTTCTGTCACAGGCGAGAAATAGAATCAGGAAACGGGCAAATCAAAGGATATGTGAAACAGTAAACTCTTGAATTGGGATTTAAATCTGGAGTGGGATGGTTCTAAAAGGAGATGTGAAGGTAGACTGTTCCAAAGATACAGACCCAGAAAATAAAAAAACAGAATGGCAAGTAGCTTCAAGTCTAGCTTGCACAGCAGAAGCTAAATAAGGAAGCTTGGAGTGAAAAGAAAGCAGGACACAGTGGGGTTATGTAGTATGACAAAAGAAGAAAGATAAGCTGGGGTACCTGTGTGGAGAATCGTATGCACTAGGATGAGGAGCTTAAACTGAATACGATACTTGATAGTGTGGCGCCGCCCCTACTAGGCGGTTGCCTAGTGAAGGCAGCGGGCCATCACATATCTTATATTTTTACTTGAACTCCAGGGTTCAGACCTCTGGAGGTGTAGTTGTGTGTAAAAACAGTCCAAGTGGTTTTCAGGCCAACACAGGAAAAGTTTATTCAATTTTATCGTTTTACAGTCAGGCTTCGCAAACAGACCTTTTGCAGAAAATCTTGAACACCATAACAGAAAGAAGGATATTTTCTCCAAATCAAAACTTTGTCATCAAACTGTATTCCAGCAGTGCTATAAACAAACTGTTTCTTCCAGCAGCTTAACAGAAGAACTTCTTTTCCAAAAACAAACACAGTTGAAAGTAATGGCAATTAGCAGAGTCCAGCAAACCTACAGCTTCCTTCAACGGCTTAAAGTTTTAGCTACCGGACGTCTTCTGCTTGTCAGCCCAAAATACTAGAAATTGCTGCATTAAAACATTCACTTCAACACAGGTAATGTTGGTGCTTTAACCTTGAGAGTTCTTTCTTTCTATCCTACGCTTCCTGGATTCAAAAATCAGGATAAACGGTTTTCTGGATTTCCCTCTCAGTTAAACCGTTAGGCTTTCCTTAATCTGAAGTCATGCAGAAAGAACATTCCATCCAGGAGTCTGTGGAATCCCATTCCTCTACACCAGGGTCTATTTCGATGTCTTCCTCCTCTACATTACATGTCACTGGGTTTAAAACAGGCTCAGGAATTTCAAGTTTAACTTCTTTTAAAAGTCTGAACAGTCTTTCCCACTGAGCTTTCCTTCCCCCTTCTGGGTTTGTAGTATAGCTATGAGACTTCTTCCCCTTTAATAAACCCTTTAAAGGCTTTGTCTCTCTCAGCTTATCTTTAGGAACATTCTTCCTGGCAGGCTTTCTACAAGATACAGTTTCTTTCTCAGAATCTTGGAAGCTTATCTCTGAGTCTGGGTTAGACTCTTGGAAGCTTATCTCTGAGTCTGGGTTATATTCCTTAACCCCCACAGACCTTTCCCTCCTACCTCTGAGCTTGGCTGTGAACCTCCTACAGCATGGGCTTTTCCAGGAAGTAGCGTTGTCTGAATCATAGCTGCCTTGGGAATCACTGCAGTGTCTGTTTCCAGACCCTCTAGGCTTTCCAGCACTGAAGATTTGTTCCTCTTCAGTCTGGTCCGAGACTTCTTGCTCTAGCTTACTTACAGCCAGCCTTCTCACTTCCTCTCTCCTGGAAGGAGTGTGAATAGCCCTGGTTCTGGCTCCTTCATAACTGCTGTCTCTGAAGCTGTTCCTGTCTCTCCAACTGGATCTTTTGCCTGAACTGCACCTGCTGCCTTGTGTTCCCTTTCCGTTTCTGTTCCTGCTTGAACTCTCTCTGAAGTCTTTACCTCGAGTTCTGCTTTCACTTCCTCCCTTGCTCTGTGTTCGTGTGAGCTTAAATGTTTGAAAGTGACGTCCCTCTCCTGGCCCCACCCACAGGTGTTTCCTATCTCTATCTGGGTGTGGTCTGAGCCTGGCTTTTGAAGTGTGCTTTTTCCACTACCTTCATTCTGGAACGTGTGTTTTGGTGAGCCCTTCCCCCTCACAGAAGAAAAAGTTTCATTTTTTTCTGTTTTCCAGGGCTGTGCTGCACTCTCCTTACCACATATCCCCCCTTAAGCTATTATGGGCTGGCGCCGCAACCCGCGCACAACCCGTAATCCTTGACAGGATATTTGGGTTGCTATTCTCTTTTACGGCCAACTGAGCGCTCACTGCTTGCTCCTGCCAGGGGCGTAACACATTAATATGGTACACTTGCCGCTTCCCTCTTCCAGTCTCTAGTGAATACGATACAGGACCTACTTGTTTTATAACTTTATAAGGCCCTTTCCAGCTATTTTCGAATTTCGAACTAGCAGCCGCGACCATCACAATTACTTTCTCCCCGACCTTTAGGAGGCGTGGTCTCGCACGTCGGTCATAATAAGTTTTTTGACGGGCCTGGCTAACCCTCAAGTTCCCCTCCACTACTTTAGCCATACGCTGTAAGCAGCTCTTCAAATCTGTAAGAAACTTGGGTACCTCTTGTTCGCCTGCAGTAGGTGCTATCCACTGCTCCCTCAGTATATCCAGTACTCCTCGCGGAGCACGTCCATACATGAGCTCGTATGGGGAAGCGCCTTTAGAGGTCTGCTTCCTTTCTCTACATGCGTATAGCACGAATGGGAGCATTGTATCCCATTCCCCCATGTTACCTTCAAGGCTTCTCCTCAACATGTTCTTTAAGGTTTGGTTAAGCCTTTCCACCAGGCCATTAGTTTGAGGGTGATACGCTGCTGTTCGGACATGATGAATACCAAAGGCATCCCATACCTGGGCAAGGTAGCAGGACATGAAGTTGGTCCCCCTATCCGTTAACACTTCCCGAGGGAAACCCACTTCGCAAAACAATCTTACCAATTCTAGGGCTATAACACGTGGGGATGTATTTCGTAGCGGGACTGCCCAGGGAAACCCAGTAGCTTGGTCTACTATCACCAATATATATTGGTAGCCCCGTGGCCCCGTGGTGTTTTTAGCAAAGGTCCAACTATATCAACAGCCAACCTGTGTACTGGTTCTGATATGACTGGCATGGGCATCATAGGTACCTCTGGAGGATGGTTCGCTGTAACTCGCTGGCAAGACGGACAAGATGCACAGAATCTTGACGTCTCCCTGAACACTCCGGGCCAATAGAATCTGGCCAGGATTTGATCCAATGTGCCCTGTATACCTTTGTGTCCCCCCACCGGGTGATCATGTGCCAATCTCAGGACTATGTTCCTGAAAGAAGTAGGTATCACTAACTGTTTGCGTGTATTACCTGTCCTTGGATCTAAACTCTCATGGTAGAGTACATTATCATCCAAAAAAAATCTGGGCAAGGTCTCAGATCCTTCCCGTGCGTATTCAAAAGCTCGCCCCAGTGCAGGATCTGCTATCTGTTCCCTAGGAAATGAGGGAAACCTTTCCATTAATTCTGCGGGAACCCAGGCCAGTTCGCGTCCTACCATTAACTCAGCCCTATTCTTGGCCCTAGTTTGTTTTTTCCGCTGCTTTTCGGCCTTGCCCTTCCTGAGGACACCCTTAGGTGGGGTTATCAATGTTCCCGCTACAGGATCTTCCTGAGGATCAGTCTCCTCTCCTGAAGACTTAGAGCCTGTACGGGTGGTTATCATGCCTTCGCGATCCTTATTTGTTTTGGGGACTGAACGCTTCTCTACCCCTGGTGAGGTTCTCTGCTCTCTTTCTGACTTTTCTGTCTTGGCTAGGCTAGCTGTCTTGCCTGCTTTGCCCTGCAGCTCCTCTGCTAACTCACGCCTAAACTGGGGCCAATCTCTGCCCAGGACGATGGCATGTGGGAGTCTGGGAACCACAGCTACCACTATTTCTTTTTCCATGCCTAATCCCTTTATCTTTTCTTGGTGTATGGGATAGGTTGAAGCTGACCCATGGATACATCTAATTTTGATATGCTCTACAGAAGACTCTGGTAGGGGCTTATTTTGTGCCTCAATTATTCTCCACAGCTTCTGAGAGACCATTGATTGGTCGGCGCCCGAATCCAATAAGGCTTCTTTGGGGATCCCTTCCACCTCCACAGCTATTAGGAACCCTTCTCCTGTATCTCTGGGACGGGTGGTTACAAGAACTGTCCTGGCCTTACAGTCTTTCTTAAAATGACCGGCCTCCCCACAGGAAAAACATTTTCTCTGCATATCATACATCCTATCCATAGACACATTTCTTTCTTTTCTAAGGGTTGCAAACCTTGCCTTCCTTTCTGGTATCTCCGTATCTGCCTTCTTAAAAACACCAGCTTTCCCATGGTTTTCTGGTTGGCCTCCAGAAAGCATTCTGCCAGCAAATGGCTTCCTGGGTGTTCTGGCAGTTTTGGAGGACCAGGAAAGATTTCAAATCCCTAGGTACAGCCTCCATAAATTGCTCTAATATCACAGCATCCAAGATAGACTCTAAGCTCCTAGTCTCGGGTGTGAGCCATTTCTAAACCAAATTCTTTACACGGTGGAAGAGAGCTTGGGTTGTTTCACCCTGTTTTAATTTACAGGCTTGCAAAAGCCTATGATAGACCGTTGGGTTTAAGCCCAGCCGATCTTTTATGGCTCGCTTAATCTCATCATAACTAGTGACTAGCGTTGCGGGCATGGCCCTGTAGGCTGCCAGAGCTTCCCCTGTAAGGGAAATGGCAAATCTCAATGCCCACTGATCCTTTGGCCATCTGGCCAAGAGAGCTATTCTCTTAAAAGACTCGATGAAATCATCTACATCATCGTCTTTTGTAAGACGTCCACACGAAAATGTCCCAGTGCTAGGCAAGTCCCACCCTTGGAAAATTCCCTGGGAACCTGGCACTGTCTTTGCGGCTTCAGCTGCCTTTTCTTGTGCTCCCAGCCATCTCCCCATCATATTGAGGAGTGGTTTCTGTAGGGCTTGGAGCATCGCGGCCACCTGTTCTTGGCTCAACGCCGACATCTCTCGTTGTTTCGTGAATTGTTCAGCCATCCAGGCCAGAATGTCGCCTCGCTCCATCTCTGGGCTGGTGCTGTAAACACAAACAGAAACAAACAACCACCAAGTGCGGTACTTTTTATGCTCCCCTTTTCCCTTGGTGAGCACTAGCGTAGCCTCCACTTACACCAATATCTGAGCGATAACCCCTCTAGCATACGGGTTACCTGGCTCTGGTGTAGAATCTCGCTCTGCCAACAGCTTGGACACCAACTCCGGCTCCACTCCCACTCCAGATTTTTCCACCGTCGAGTAGACTGCGTGCGTTGACACTTGCTTCCTTAGGGGGTCCTCCCTCCTTCCGAGGTGTGGATCTTCAGGTTTGTGCAAAAACTGACTAATAAAAAAACATCCAAAGAACTACGCCACCTGTGGCGCCGCCCCTATTAGGCGGTTGCCTAGTGAAGGCAGCGGGCCATCACATATCTTATATTTTTACTTGAACTCCAGGGTTCAGACCTCTGGAGGTGCAGTTGGGTGTAAAAACAGTCCAAGTGAGTTTTCAGGCCAACACAGGAAAAAGTTATTCAATTTTATTGTTTTACAGTCAGGCTTCGCAAACAGACCTTTTGCAGAAAATCTTGAACACCATAACAGAAAGAAGGATATTTTCTCCAAATCAAAACTTTGTCATCAAACTGTATTCCAGCAGTGCTATAAACAAACTGTTTCTTCCAGCAGCTTAACAGAAGAACTTCTTTTCCAAAAACAAACACAGTTGAAAGTAAGGGCAATTAGCAGAGTCCAGCAAATCTACAGCTTCCTTCAACGGCTTAAAGTTTTAGCTACCGGACGTCTTCTGCTTGTCAGCCCAAAATACTAAAAATTGCTGCATTAAAACATTCACTTCAACACAGGTAATATTAGTGCTTTAACCTTGAGAGTTCTTTCTTTCTATGCTACGCTTCCTGGATACAAAAATCAGGATAAACAGTTTTCTGGATTTCCCTCTCAGTTAAACCGTTAGGCTTTCCTTAATCTGAAGTCATGCAGAAAGAGCATTCCATCCAGGAGTCTGTGGAATCCCGTTCCTCTACACCAGGGTCTATTTCCATGTCTTCCTCCTCTGCATTACGTGTCACTGGGTTTAAAACAGGCTCAGGAATTTCAAGTTTAACTTCTTTTAAAAGTCTGAACAGTCTTTCCCACTGAGCTTTCCTTCCCCCTTCTGGGTTTGTAGTATAGCTATGAGACTTCTTCCCCTTTAATAAACCCTTTAAAGGCTTTGTCTCTCTCAGCTTATCTTTAGGAACATTCTTCCTGACAGGCTTTCTACAAGATACAGTTTCTTCCTCAGAATCTTGTAAGCTTATCTCTGAGTCTGGGTTATATTCCTTCACCCCCACAGACTTTTCCCTCCTACCTCTGAGCTTGGCTGTGAACCTCCTACAGCATGGGCTTTTCCAGGAAGTAGCGTCGTCTGAATCAGAGCTGCATTGGGAATCACTGCAGTGTCTGTTTCCAGACCCTCTAGGCTTTCCAGCACTGAAGATTTGTTCCTCTTCAGTCTGGTCCGAGACTTCTTGCTTTAGCTTACTTACAGCCAGCCTTCTCACTTCCTCTCTCCTGGAAGGAGTGTGAGTAGCCCTGGTTCTGGCTCCTTCACAACTGCTGTCTCTGAAGCTGTTCCTGTCTCTCCAACTGGATCTTTTGCCTGAACTGCACCTGCTGCCTTGTGTTCCCTTTCCGTTTCTGTTCCTGCTTGAACTCTCTCTGAAGTCTTCACCTCGAGTTCTGCTTTCACTTCCTCCCTTGCTCTGTGTTCGTGTGAGCTTAAATGTTTGAAAGTGACGTCCCTCTCCTGGCCCCACCCACAGGTGTTTCCTATCTCTATCTGGGTGTGGTCTGAGCCTGGCTTTTGAAGTGTGTTTTTTCTACTACCTTCATTCTGGAACGTGTGTTTTGGTGAGCCCTTCCCCCACACAGAAGAAAAAGTTTCATTTTTTTCTGTTTTCCAGGGCTGTGCTGCACTCTCCTTACCACAATAGGAAGCAAGTGGTAGCGAATTAGGAGAGGGGTGACATGATGAAAGTGGGATGTATGTGTCAACAATCGGACAGCTGTATTCTGAATGAGTTGTGATCTCTGTAGCAGAAACAAGGGAAGGCCAGCGTAAATGACATTGTAATAGTCCACACATGACATTACCAAGGAGAGGAGAATAGTGGTAGTGATGAGTCAACAAGATAGGCAAGCGGCTATGATCTGGCAGAGGGAAAAGAAGGAAATGCATATGATCAAACTTATGTTCATGAAATGTCAATGACAAGTCGAGAATAATGTTGAGATTGCAAAAAGTGGGAAGCAGGGAGATGGGGGTGACAAAAAGGAGGGGTGACAGTGAAGTGGACCCAGTCAGTCAGGTTATTGAGGCTTTGTTGGGACTGAGAATAAGCTGATTCTCCTCTAACCAGGAGGTTAATCAGGCAAGGCAAGTGTTAAGAGGTACAAGATTGGGAGACAGAGGAGTCATTTGGAAGAGTAGAAGAATGTCACCAGTCTAACAGTATGCCGAGATTCCTAGTTGCTGAACCAGCAGAGCAAGGGTGGAAAGAAAGATATAGAACAAAAGTGGAGCCAGAACCAATCCCTATGGAACATCGCAGACAAGAGGATATGCAGAGGAGGTAGAGGCATTAGAGAGAACAGAGAAAGACCAACCAAACCAGTGGAGAACAGTGCTATTGAGGCCAACGTCCTGTAAGTGAGAAAGTAGAAAGGAGTGATTGATAAGATCAAAAGCTGATGATAGATCCAAGGATACTACAAGGGAAATTTTGCATTGGTCGAGGGATTCTTGGACTTCGCTGAGGAGATTAAGCAGGATGGTTTTTGTGCTATGACCAGAACGAAAGCCAGACTGGTGGGGATGAAGATAATTTGTGCTAAGAGGGACATGAGCTGAGCAAAGACAAGTTTTTCCAGGATTTTAGACAGAAATGGTAGATTAGAGACAGGTCTATAGTTCATTAAGAATGCTTTGTCTAAGGAGGGCTTTTTTAAGATGGGATGTACAAGGGCTTTCTTCCAATCAGAAGGAAAGATCTCTGAGGTTAGGCTAGTATTAATGGTGGAAAGGGCAGGTGGTAAAAGTGCAAGTGAGTCAGCAGGAAGCCATGTAGAGGGAATGGGGTCCAGGGGGCAAGTAGTTTTCTGGGAGGTGGAGATGAGATGAGCCAAGCCAGAACAGAGGAGGAGACTGGAGCGAAGGAACTCCAGGGCTGTATGGGAAGATGAGAAAGTGAAATGGGGGAAGATGGTGGTTGAGTGGAGGAGATTTGAGGATTAATAGGGAAGCTGGCACAAAGTCTTCCCACATTCTCACAGAAGAGAGCAAATTTTTTGAAAGAGAAAAACCCTCCACCCATGTCTCTCTTTGCCTAATCCCTTGCCTTGCTCTCACTCCAGCCCTGGCCCACCTCTTTGCTAAGTGGGTAAAAGAATGTGCTTGTTGAATGTCATGTACCCTTTTACCACAAACAGGCTGGACAGTACTGAAAGCCCTGATTACCAATGGTAATGTGCTATATTACCTGTAGGAAGGGCTTTGGTTATTGCCCTCTGTGAAAGTAATTTTATAAACCTTTTCCATGCAAAAAAAGCTGATTTGCACACATAGGAGTTCATATTCAAAGGGATTAACGCAATTTGCAGACCTGTAAACCATGGTAATCCCACTGAGCAGGATAGTGGCGTATACCTGGATTGTGCTGCTGACTATCCCCTCTGAAGTCATCTGAATTCCCCAACACAAACTGCTTAGCTTTGGTGTGTTCCTAGGGCGGCATCCATGGTTAGCTGGTCAGCAGCGATATTGAGCTGCCAACTGGCTAACCTAAACTAGGTAAAGTTAGGCCAAATTAAGCTGGCCTCTCTAAATATTGCTGCTAACCAGAGAGCCAAATCGCTATGCGGGCAAACTACAGACTGGTGAGCCTGACATCAGTGCCAAGCAAAATGCTAGAAACCATTATAAAGAACAAAATTACTGAAGATATAGATAGTCATGGTTTAATGGAACAAAGCCAACATGGATTTAGCCAAGTCTTTTCTCACTTATCTCTTATACTGATGGCATTCAGAAAGGTATGGGACAAACACAAAGGATCCTTATATTGCAAGAAGATGTTATCAAAGCAAAATAATTTCATAAATAGACGGATAACCTGTACAGAGCAACAGTTGCAACCATAAACAAAGTCATAGAAGGGGAGAAACATGCATGGAGACGCAGGTGCAACTATATAATTCTAACCACCCTACTGGGCAGACTAGAAGGACCATGCTAGTTCATTTACTATGTTAATATGTTAATCTATATCAACTGGCTCACCGTTATAATATCTGGATTTTCAGAAAGCCTTTGACAAAGTCCCTTGTAAGAAACTTGAGGAAATTAAAAAGTTATGGGATAGGAGGCAGTGTATTATTGTGGATTTATGTTTTTTTAATGTGTATATTTATTCATTTGATATACCACTATTCAATAAAATCATAGTGGTTTACAATAATAAAATATACAAGGAGGGCAAATGGCTGGAAATGGAAAGGAAATTACAATAAATGATAGTATAGTATGGAGCACATTCACACACACGAGACATAGGAGAGAAAGAATGAGAGAGGGATAGGGAAGGACAGTATCACACGAAAGGGGAGGGGAGGTCGAAGGCAGAGGAGAATAGGTGAGTTTTCAGGTGTTTCTTGGACGTGGTGAACTGTTGCTCAAGTCTAAGGGAGGTGGGTAGGGAGTTCCAAAGAGCAGGACCAATAAAGAAGAAAGCAGAGGAGCGGGTTGATTGTAGATGAGCATGGGAGGGAGAGGGGAGGTGGAGGCGATTGATATGTAGTGACCAGATTGAGCGACTGGGGGTATGAAATTGAATAAGGTCTGCCAGGTATTGAGGTGTGTGAGTGTAAAGGACTTGATGAACCAGCGTAAGTATTTTGTAACAAATGCAGAAGTCAATGGGGAGCCAGTGGAGGTGAATGAAGAGAGGGGTGACGTGATCCCAATGTGAGGAGTGTGAAATAAGGCGAGCGGCTGTGTTCTGATTGCATTGTAGGCGGTGTAACTGTGACTGCGGAAGACCAGTGAGAACAGAATTGCAAAAAATCAACACGTGACATAACCAAGGACAGAAGAAGAGTAGTGAGGGCCTGTGGGGTGAGAAAAGGGCAGATGGCTCGGATCTGATGCAGAAAGAAAAAGGAAGTCTTAGTGACATGAGAAGAAGAAGAACTCAACACATTCATCCAAAAGATAGTGAGGACCTCTCTCACCCAGGGCTACATGCCGAAAGCCCTCAAGCAATCTACTATCTGCCCCATTCCTAAATCTACCTCATCCAACAGTACTGACCCTTCAACCTACCGCCCAATATCCAGTCTCCCATTCCTGGCCAAAATAACTGAAAAAATTGTACAGAGACAGCTCCAAGATTGCATTGACGAATCTACCCCACTAGATTCCCACCAGCACAGATTCTGTCTGAAACATGGCATTGAGACACTACTCATACATCTATTCAATAACATAATCAAAGGAATAGACAAGATAAAGCAGGACTTCCTACTAATATTTATCGATATATCATCGGCATTCGACACAGTTTTGCATCACATCCTACTGAAGCACCTAACGGAGATTGGACTACAAGATACCACAATTAAATGGTTCCAATCATACCTTGAAGATAGACAGCAGAGAGTAAAATCTGGGAACCTCACCTCAGAACCCTTCAAGACTACTCAAGGAGTCCCCCAAGGCTCATCATTATCAGCTCTCCTCTTCAACATCTACATTCAGCTCATATGCAAAATATTTAAACACAAGATACAATACGCCATATATGCTGATGACATCATGGAATATACCCCTATTCAACTGGACTCCCCAGACTATACCACTATATCAACCTGCATTCAAGAAATAACAACCTGGTTAAATAACAACAACAAACATTAACATAGAAAAAACTGAAGCAATTATCATCACGAGAGACTCTACATTCAGTCCTCCTACTGCTATCAACATATCCAATACACCGATTACAATAAAAGACGAAGTCAGATACCTTGGAGTGATTCTAGACAAGCAACTCACCCTCCAACCGCATATCAATAAGATATCCAGAACAGCCTTCTTCAAACTAGCAACACTCCGGAGACTAAAACCCCTCCTAAATAAAGAACATTTCCGTACAGTATGCCAGGCCATTATTACACCTCTACTGGACTACTGTAATATACTATTCCAAGGTCTGCCTAAACAAACCACCCGCCCCCCTACAAATAGTCCAGAACACTGCTGCTCGCATTATTACTAGCGCTTCAATACAAGATCATATAACTCCAATACTATAAGATTTACACTGGCTACCAATCTCCTCACGGGCAAAATATAAATCAGCACTCACCATCTTCAAAATTAAAAACATCTCAGCAGGAATTTTTATTTATTTATTTATCAGGTTTTATATACCACTTTATCATTTCAATCAAAGCGGTTTACATTGAAACTTAAACTTGGTAATGTACATTAAACAGGGACATTGAAAACTTGGATTTTTCTGAGGCAATGGAGTGTTAAGTGACTTGCCCAAAGCCACAAGGAGTGCTAGTGGGAATCAAACCCTGGGGTCTTTGGGTTCCCAAGCCAGTGTTCTTAATCATTAGGCTACTCCTCCACTCTACTTTTTAAACAACCATGTTTGATGTAAACCTTTAATCTTTGCTACTGCTCCTTTTAGTTTTTTCTTAACTATTTTCCTCATTTTATCATAATCTCTCTTTTGAAAGTTAAAAGCTAGTGCTGTGGATTTCCTTGCTGTTATCCCTCCATTTATCAAATCAAATGAAATCATGCTATGATCATTATTGCCAAGTGGCCCCAACACCATTATCTCTTGCACAAAATCCTCTGTTTCACTAAAGACTGGGTCTAAAATAGCTTCCCCTCTTGTTGGTTCTTGAACCAGCTGTTCTAGGAAGCAGTCATTTATTTCATTATGAAACTATTTCCGGTCATACCTTGCCAAGAAAACCCAGGGGCTGCTTGGTTGCCAGGAGTCAGCATTGACTTCACGGCACTTGAAAAAAAAAAAAAAGCATGTCTTGCTGTGACATTGACCCAGTTGATACTGGGGTAATTGAAATCACCCATTATTACTGTGTTGTAACTTTTGTTAGCTTCCTTATTTCTTTTAGGATTTCATCCATCTGTTCATTTTGTCCAGGCAGACGGTAGTACAAACCAACTGCCATTGCCTTCCACTTTTTACATGGAATGTCTATCCATAGAGATTCTACAATGTATTTTGTTTTCTGCAAAAACTTTTATCCTGTTTGACTAAATGCTCTCTCTAACAGAAAGGACTCCACCAATTTGATCTACCCTATCATCACGATATAGTTTGCACCCAGGTATGAAACATCCCATTGTTTGTCTTCTTTCCACCAGGTCTCTGAGATGCCAATTATATCTAGCTTTGCATTTACTACTCTACATTCTAAATTTCCCATCTTATTTTTTAAACTTCGAACATCTGCAAACAGGCATTTCAGAGGTTGTACTGTATTTTGTTCATATTAACAAACTATCAGTTGACGGGGTAATTTTGAATTTTTCAGCTCTGCCCTTTCTGTATTTAAAGGCATCTGGATTACTTTTACCTTTATTGGAACCTCTCTATTGGAATGCCCTAATTTTCCTCTCTTGCTAGTTTTCTTCAAGGATAAATCATTCTCAACTGTGCCCTCTTGGGCTACTGTCGGTTTTCTCCTATTATCTAGTTTAAAAGTTGCTTTCCTTTTTAAAAGTTAGTGCCAGCAGCCTGGTTCCACCCCGGTTAAGGTGGAGCCCATTCTTTCGGAAAAGCTTCCCCCCCTTCCCCAGAATGTTGACCAATTCCTAACAAATGCAAAACCCTCTTCCTTGCACCATCATCTCATCCACGCATTGAGACTCTGGAGCTCTGCCTGCAGTTTGGGTCCTGCATGTGGAATGGGAAGCATTTCTGAGAATGCTACCCTAGAAGTTAGGATTTCAACTTCCTATCTAAAAGCCTAAATTTGGCTTCCAGAACCTCCCTCCCACACATTCCTATTTCATTCGGGCTGACATGAACCAAGATAGAAGGTTCCTGCCTTTGTTTAGGTGTCACGTGAAGTCCACTACCTTTGCACTAAGCAGGCATGTTACCAGGCCATCCTCACGTCCACCTGCCACCCAGCTATCTACATGCCTAATAATCAAATCAACAAGTTTAACGGCCATCCTAACCATTCCCTCATGATCACATGGCCCTGGAGAAACTTCCTTGGTGCAAGAAGGATTTTACATCACCTGGAGGACAGGTCCTAGCTACAGGATCACTTCCTGTCACACTATGTTGATGCTCTCCTTTCATGTGACCTCTCTCCTCAATGGCAACAAAGAGGCTGCTAGATTGGAGTTGGGATTTCACTACTATGTCCCTGTAGGTCTCATTTCTATACCACTCTGTCTGCCTTAGCTCCTCCAGGTCTGCTACTCTAGCCTCCAGAGATCGGACTTGTTCCCTGAGAGCAAAGAGCTCCTTGTATCTAGTGCACACATAAGACCTGGGAGAAAATTATATATGTGACTCTCAAAGCACAAGACTGGATAGCCCCCATCTCACTGCTAGACTGCTGTCTGCATCTTAGTTTTAAGGATTTGTTTAGCTATTTAAGATACTTACTTAAAGTTTCTAGGGATACTTGTACCAATACAACTTTATCTAATATCTTTGGTGTCCACTTGTTGTTTTATGAGAGCTTTTGAACTTTATTCACTTCACCTTAGTCATTGAGGTTTTGCTTATCTTTTCTTTATTTTTTTGTATTGGTTGTTTTTCTGTGTGTTTCCCCTTATTTTTTGAGTGCCTGTGCCTTTTTCTTTTATGGAGTGCCTCTGGGAATAATCTCACCCCCTTTAGTGAGAGACTGTCTACATGTATAACTTAAAATTAAATGTGGCACTGAACGTTGACCTTGTGTTCTTCCATCTTTGTTTGTATTAACAGCCTATGATGCCTAGATTGCTTGAGACAAGATGCTTTCTTTTCTTGACTGCTCTGTTCCTAGCATACATTCCTTTTGTACATATTTACTTGGAAAATAGAATACATGCACTTTGGTATTTGATATATCCTTTGGTCCAATTATATTGGACATGGTTTTAATGGATGCAGTGTGCATTCGACTATGATAACGAAAATCAGATTTCTCCAAGCAATTATTTTCCATTTAATGCATTATATCTTTGGAATGTATTGGATATTACTTCACTACCCAGGGCACCAGTTGTTTTCTGAACAAGCAACCCAGTGGGGGACCTTATAAACTAGACATCTCTGCAAAACAATTTTCATTTAAATGAAAATTCAAAGCCAAGCAATGCTTTACTTTTGACATGGACCCATTCATAGCATGATTATTTATCTGCAGGTTCTGCAGGCATTATAATATGATCACATTTAGGGCTTTACTTAAAAAGGGCTTTATTGCATTTTATGCCTATGGAAAAACGTTTGGGTCAATATTCACTGGTGATGGTAGATAGACACTCACAGTAAATATACATAAGGGCATTCACTGCTACCAGCAGTGAATAGTGGCAATATTCAACAGATACACTTATAGCTATGCAGTTTAATTTAGGACAGCTCTTTCCTGGCATAAATGAAAATGCTTAACTATAAAGATAGCAGCTGAATACTGCTGCTGTACATATAGTTGGACATACTGTCCTAACTTTGCCCCAGCACTGTATAGTGCCATGGCAGTAAAATGGATTTTCAGTGGTACTATTTGGTGGCTTGACTGCTAGTGGTAGTATTGCGAGACTACCACTAGGGGGTCAGAGATGTCATTTTGAACCCAGGAGCTATTGGGGCAAGAGCATCCAGGGATCGCTTCTGTCCTCACTGTTGTTAAGTACCGTTAAGTCGGTGTCGACTCATGGCGACCCTCTCGATAGTTGTCCTAAATTGTGTTCGATCTTCAGTCAGGAGGCTCATTGTTGACAGACTGGTACCCATAGCTGCTGTTATTGTATCGATCCATCTCATTGCTGGCCTTCCTCTTTTGCATTGACCTTCTACCTTGCCAAGCATGATGTCTTTCTCTAATGATTTCTTTCTTCGCATGATGTGTCCAAAGTATGAAAGTCAAAGTCTTGTCATCTGAGCTTCTAAAGAAAGCTTAGGTTTGATCTCCACTAGTACAGACTGGTTTGTTCTTCGGGCAGTTCATGGTATACACAGTATTCGCCGCCAGCACCATAATTCAAAGGCATCAATTTTCTTCCTGTCTATCTTTTTCACTGTCCAGCTTTCACATCCATATGATGTTGAAAATGCCATGGCTTGAACAAGTCGAATCTTTGTATGGAGAGAGACATCTCTGCTCTTGAGAATCTTGTCTAGGTCCTTCATAGCCATTCTGCCAAGAGCAATATGTCGTCGGATTTCTTGACTGCTTGTTGCTTCTTTATTAATAGTTGATCCAAGTAGGTTAAAGTTCTCAACTATTTCGATTTCTTCTCCAGCAACGATGAACTTATTCATTTTGGCAGTTGTCAGGATCTTTGTCTTAAACAAAAAATGTTTTGGGTCTTAATGGAGCAAAAAATCATGAAATAAACAAACAATACTCCACTCCTCACCAATACAAAAATTGTATTCGCAATTCCTTCGTTTCCGCAGGAACTGCTCTGAGGATGAGGACTTTAAAAAACAGGCGAAGCAGTTGAGGACGAATTTAGCCCAAGGGGGTATCCGGCGAAAGTGATAAAAACAGCTTACACCCGAGCTCGGTACAATCATCGAGCTCAGCTTTTGCTTCCCCGTACTAGATCTAATTGCCATGATGATTCTCAAGTGCACTTGATAACCAAGTATTCCACTTACAGCAGCTCTTTGCAAAAAATTTTGAAACGTAATTCTAACATTCTGCAAGGTACTACTGGCTTGGAAGATAAAAAGATCCGTTGCGTTTGGCAAAGGCACAGGAATCTCAAAGAGCTATTGAGTCCAGCGGCCTTGCGACCGATTGCTTCAAGTAATTTATCAGCCACGAGGGGACATGTCAAATGCGGTGAATGTAATATATGTGCCATCACAGTGGAGATTTCGCAATTTATTTATCATGGTGTTTCATACGCTCTTAGAAAATTTACCAATTGTGGTTCGAGTTATGTGGTATATGCCTTGCGCTGTCCCTGTTCATTGCTTTATGTAGGCAAAACCACACGATCATTAAGAGTTCGAATTAACGAGCACCGTAGCAAGTTGCGGTGTCAACGAAGGGAAGCACCTATTGTAGCCCACTGTTTGGAATATTCACATACTTTTGAGCAATTGCAGGTCTTCTGCATCGATCAGATTTTACATGGTTTTGGTAATCGAACCAGAGACCAAAGCCTAGTGTTCATCGAGCAGCGTTGGATTTACACTCTTAATACAGTGTACCCAGGAGGGTTGAATGCCCAAATTGATTGGACTGTTTGCATGTGAAACATCTTAGTTAATGGACTTTACAGCTGATTGGAGAGTAACAAGCCGTCCCCCTGAGCTGATTACGTCACCATTCAGACAGAATGTGAGGTCTCTTTAAATAGCAGTAAGCAGCTGGTGATGATGCATGCGTGGCGTTTTTTCATGGGTGAAAACGTGGAGGGGAAAGTTAACTGGTAGGATTGAGTTCACCTTGCAAAGCATCTGCTTGTTAGAAAAATACTGATTTAATACTATTTTTGTTTTCTTTTAGCGTTTAAGAGCCGAGTTGGCCATATGAAAAAAGGATGATTATAGCCATGGGGTTGTACATATAACTGGCACAGTGTGAGAAGTGGATCCCCCGAAGAAACCGCTGATGTGCGGTGAAACGTACTAGCGCGCGGGATTGAAGATAAGTCTGACTACACACTTTATGATAAGTTGGAATGACCTTCAATTTTCAGCTTTTATGTATTTAAACAGTAACTAATTTATTCAGACAATATAATTGAAGGGACTACACTTATCCATTTCTAAGATCAACAATGTTTAACGGCCCAGAGAGGCTTTTTTGAATGTCCTTTAACTTCTTGGGAACGTCAGGTCCTTGATGCAAGAAACGGGTTAGGGTAACCACAGCAGAGGTTTACCTCCTGGGTCCCGCCCCACTATGGTCTGAGACGACCTGTTCCCAAAGATCAGTATTTTTGTATTGGTGAGGAGTGGAGTATTGTTTGTTTATTTCAGGATCTTTGTCTTAACATTCAGGTGCAGACTCAATTTAAGACTATATTCCTTGATCTTGAGAAGCAAATGTTTCAAATTGTCTTCACTTTCAGCCAGTAATGTGGTATCATCAGCACAGCAAAGGCTGTTGATGAATCTTCCACCAATCTTCACACCTCTGTTGTCTTCATACAATCCTGCTTCTCTGAAGATTTGTTCTGCATATAAATTAAAGAGGTAGAGGGAAAGTATGCAGTCTTATCATACACCTTTGCTGATTTATAAACCATTCTGTTTCTTCTAGTTCCGTTCAAACTGTTGCTTCTTGATCAGTGTAAAGGTTGTGCAAGAGAACGATCAGGTGTTCTGGAATACCCATGCTTCTTAATGTGGCCCAGAGTTTCTCATGGTTGACACAGTCAAAAGCCTTGCTGTAGTCAATAAAACACATATAGATATCCTTTTGGTATTCTCTTGTCTTTTCAAGGATCCATCTCACATCCGCGATAATGTCTCTCGTTCCTCTCCCTTTCCTGAAACCTGCTTGCACTTCAGAAACTAGAAAGTCCTTGATCCTGACCTTCCTTATTTCCTGTGTGTTTTAACCATTCCCTTAATGATTTGTTTGTTCTTTTTGTCCATCTTGTATAGCTTGTAAGATGTGTGTATGCCTGGTAGTTCTATTCAAATTATAACTAGTAGTAGTAGCAGCTGAATGGGGGGAGTAAGGGATGCAACTGGTGATGTTGGAGGAGTCAGGAAGGTGGGAGTGTGTGGATGTCCTGAAAAGGAACTCTGGGGAAATGGGAGGAATAACTTGATCCCACCACCAGCCCCTTTAACAGATAGTGGGTCTGAATTAAGGTCCACTATCTGCATTCTTGACTTCAGCAATGCTAATTGAAAAACGCAGGATGTTCTTTTTTATCATTTTTTAAAAAATCGTTGCTCCTTCTGGATGCACCAGCAAAGACCTGTGTATTTGTCGGTGTCCTATGTATTTTACAAAAGGCTTTGGGTCTGGAAGAACCTTTTGTAATATACTGGGGGAACTGAGCATACCTTAATCTGGATGCCTCAGTTCCTCTCTCAATGAGACCTATCTAAAATGGACCTTTGAATATAATAAATAAATACTTTTTGGCAGCATCAATAAACAAAATAAATGTGTAGATGAAGCTTCTTATATTTCCCCCTAAACCCACCTCCCTCCTTTTTCCTTTATTTCTGTGGATAACACTGACATCTTCCCTATCTCCTTGGCTTGTAATCTTGGGGATCATCTTTGTTCCCTCTCTCTCTTCCTTTACACATATCCAACAGATAGCTAAAACCTGCTGCTTTCTTCTCTATAAAATTAGCAAAATTTGTCAGTTCTTTTCTGAACACACTATCAAAATGCTTATCCACTCTCATCACCTTCTGTTAGACTACTGCAACCTGCTCTTAACTGGTCTGCCACTGAAACATCTCTGTCCCTTTCAATTTATTTAAAATTCAACTGCATGATAAATCTTCTGTCAGTGTTGCTATGCTTTACATAGTCCCTCTTCTCAAATCACTTCAATGCCTCCCTATCGATTTCTGCATACAGTTCCAGCTTCTCCTATTGACCTACAAGTGCCTTCATTCTGCAGCTCCTCATTACCGCATCTCTCTTCTCTCTCCCTGCACCCTTTTTTGGGAATGCCACTCGTCAGGCAAATAGCTTTTATTTGTGCCTTTCTCCTCCACCATCAACTCCAGACTGTGTTCCTAGGTCCTTGCTGCACCATATACCTGGAATAGACTTCAGTGAATCTGTATGTCAGATTCTGTCTCTAGTCCTATTCAAATCTAAGCAAAAAAAACCCATGTTTTCAACACTGCTTTTGGATCCTGACCTTCGTATTCTCCTGTTTAATATCCTTGTATATTTAAGCATTTCCCTATAATAAAACTCCCTAGTCCCTTGTTTGTTCTGTTTGTCTGTCTTGGTAAGCTCTGTCAAGCAGGGACTGTCTCTGTCTATAGTGTTACATATGTATTGTAGCACTATAGAAATGATAAGTAGAGGCGGTAGGACTTTTGATTTCATTATGGCCCCTCCAAAATTATCCTCACAGATTAGCACCTGTTTTCCATCAGTGTATTTTTCCTAGCAAAAAAGGTGCCGATACTCATATGCAGGGCTCTTTTATTAATATATGAGGACCAGGGGTTAATTTTAGCAGGCAATAAAAAAGGTGCCGGTACTCTGTACCAGCTGCTACTCCCTCAAAAAAAGCTCTGTTCTCTTTTTGAGGGCAATGCATGTGGTTTTATGCCTGTTGCTTGATCCCTACCATATTCCCTGCCCCTGGGAACATCTTTTCACAGTGCAGGGAGAAATACATGCATTACAGACCGATGTTCATATTTTTCCATGCATTGATCATTGGCAATAATATTGATGGCTGACAATAATCAAAACCCTAATTTCCACAGGTAAAATGCTGCAGAAAAAGCTTTCATTACCACCCTCTGAATGTCTGTTTTACTGGAACTTTCCATATAAAAATCAGGGTTATGGCCTTTTAATAGTGCAGAGAGTAATCTTGTAAACCCCTCATGCCGTCAATGCACATCCCCACTCACGTGTAGCAACCCTATTTTATGCTTAAGTCTTCTTTATTGCACAAAACAACGGCACGTGGGTGTTCTGACATGTGCCGGGGATAATCATACAGGCAACATGAGCATTTTTATTTTATAAATACAATACAGAAACCAATCCCACACCAGTCTCACGGCCCATAATGATCAAAAACAGGAAACAGCATCAAATACAGGCTTTTACAGATAAAATCAGATAATGATAGCATACACTGTGCCAAGGAACCTAACCTAGCCCAAGGAAAACTCTCCCCGCTAGCGGGGAGTGGAAGCGGTGCTTTGAACGAGGAGACATGCCACGCATGCCTCCCTAAGCAAGAGACAAAGTCAAAGACTGTGATGAGTTGCCTTTCACTAAGACACTTAAACAAAAACACAGTTGAGAGCAAGGCTACGGGGCCCTGGTAATAGAGCTTGCATGCCTCACTTTAGAAAATAGTTCTACACCAGTGTATCGTACTCTAAACATTTCCGTTACACCTTCCCTAGAACAGGCGTAGATGCCGATGCCTAGATTGGTCCAGAGATGTACATACATCATAGTATTCCGTAATGTACACACATCCCTTGAGGCTGTGCCTACGCTCTGCCCATGTGATGCCTCCCTGCATGCCACAACTCTGGACTGGCACACCGAGTATATTTGCATGCACTTACAGAATACCACTTAGTCAAAGTGCCTGCAGACGTTCTCAGCATACACTCAAGTCTGCTTGGACATGTTGATTCTATATAATGAATTCAGGCTAATAAGTTCCCACTATATACACATATACACACATATATAAAATGCACGTGGCATTTCATGGTGTGTGTCTGTTGCTTATTGGAGCAGCGTACATGGACACATTAGTGCTTATGCGCACTCTGCTCTGACATGTTCTGCTGATCCAGTGTGCTAGTTTCTTGGAGGCTGCAGGGCTCGTGGTCCTGAGATAAGTGGCAAGGTTTTCTGGACTGTGACTGTGGCAGAAAGCAGCGGCAACAGTTTCCAGGGATATGGCTAATGGTGCATGAACCTGGACATGAGAATGGGCTGCATTGTGGCTATCAGCCGTAGCTTTGAAAAAAGCAGGGAGAGCAAGGTCAGACATGGGAGTCAACAGAGAGTACAGGAGAAGCTCTTCGTGCTGCTTCCAGTGTTGGGGGCCTTGGTAAGCGTAGCAATGGTTCCAAAATCACTGGGCTGCTGCAGAGGTATGTGTCTGATAAATGTGGATCCAGGGGAAAAAGCAGTCCAACCAGAGATCCCAGCATTTTTCAGCATGAGACATTGGATCCAGGCACACCATCTTTTACCCTTCCCCTATCCCAAACTGAGCACATACACTCTGTCTCCCCAGGTAAAGGAGAGGAAGAGGAGTGATATTGTATTTGGGTCACATTGAGGAGCAGGGTGGAGAGAGAGTGCCTGAATCTAGGAGGAAACTAATGCTCACATAACGGTAGGTTGACTGAGGCTGGATGGGCAGAATAAGGGAGGGATGAAAGTACTTGGTTTATGCGAATGCAGCAGCTGAGTGGGAACAAATGTCTGGGATGGAGGTGACAAAGTAGGAAACTGGGAGAGGGGAACTGCAGAGCCTCTGTGGAATTTATATAAGTGTCAGCTAATATTTATACATACATGTAGAGGGGTAATCAAGTGTATTAATAATGCAACTGAAAATCTTTATTTCTCTTCCACGGGTGTACAGTGATGTTACTATTCCACATAGATTTTATGTAAAGTTTGGCACAGCTTTTGTGCAAATTTTGGCGCAGTTTTTGTGCAAATTTTCTGCCCTAATGCCACTACCCAATGCAAAAGGATGCTTTGTGCTTGAGTTAACTATATCCAAGCACTTGCACTGACATCAGCCCACGACTCATTCCAGTGCCATGGAATAAAGGTATTATCTATTAAACTCAGATGCAAAGAAGTGTACAGAAGGCTGAATGCAAAGTTGTTCTTAACACTGGGGCTTTAATGCCAGATCTACTATTTTCTGGCTTTGTTGAAGAGGAAGGGTAGAAAAACAAAAGGCAGGGAATGAGGAGCTGAGGGGGATGTGTTTTGAAACAGCAAAGGTCTGCTTTGCTGATGTAATATTTCGGCACAAAATAAAATGGATGTTTATGTGTGAAATAACATTCCGACAAAAATACATAATGTACCCTGAACAGAGCTACACTTTTCCCTATACCAGTACTTTTGAGCAGAATAGCATTTCAGCATAAGCACACGTGGTGAGGCCATGTTCTTTGGTCGCAAGCTAGTGCTGCTGCTAGCACACACCCATGTGAGCAAGCTTCCAATGCACTTTTCCATGTCAGTGCAACATTTTTGCTTACAATCTATTTGCATATTATTTGGTTACTGCATTGGGGAGCAACATTTTTGCACTATGCTTGTATTAGCGTGTGGCTGTAACACAAGGTTTCTGCATAAGCCACCATATGCTTAAAAGGCTATGGTACAGGCAATATTTCTGATTAGCTAGCAAATGTCAGCAGATAAAGGTATAGAAGGGCCAGACAATGTTCTTGGCTCCAGAAAGAGAAAAGAAAGAGACAGAAAGCGGAGAAGGTGATGAGAAAGAGATAGGAAAAGATATCCTGGTTATGGGAGATGGAGATGTCCATGATTGAAAATGTTAATCAACCTTCTAAATATGCCAGAAACGGCAAGGGGTGAGAATGAAAGGTACCATACATCACCAATCCACTGAATGTCTCCTGACTCTATTAAGAAGGCCCTCCAGCAACAGACCAAGACTTAACACTATCAAACAATTACACATACCATCCACAAAGCGTACCAGTATTCAAAGGATAAATAATAGAGCGTTCTCCATCTACGCTCCTACAATATGGAAGGTGCTACCACCACACATAAGAGCAGTCGAAACCATCAGAGAATTTTGTAAGAAGCTGAAAACCCACTTAGTCCTGGAATTCTATGGTGCAAACCCCCAACAGAATTGACCCAATATGATCAGCATCACTATCCATAATTCTGATTGTACACATTTAAGTCTATACATAGTTACCGTTGTACATAGTTAATGTTCATATAACTATTGTCCCCAATTGTTCAACTCCACCACCCCATCCCTCATTTTACTTTTTGTTAAAAGCACGCACACCTTTGTTACTTTTTGTTCATGTTCAAAGCACTGCGTTACCTGTAAATCATCTTGACTCATAGAAAGACGGTATAAAAACATAAGTTAAATAACTAAAATAAATAAACGTGGAGTCTGATTCATGTAGGGGCACGTCTGGGCTGTCCAGACAGCCCCAAGCAAGATGGGTCTGTTTGCATCCGATTCTAGATTGTGGGAACAAAATGTTCCCGCAGTGCACAGAATCGGGCACATGAATGGCCCGGAATGCCCCTGCTGCCTGGGGGACATCCTCCCCGCAGGCACCCCAACTCCCGTGGTTTTGGCCCCCTTAATCCCCACAACCTGACTCATAGCTGGCCTGCAGGGGCCTGGATCGGGTGGCAGGAACCCCCGCACCCAGCCCCAGCCCCAGGGGGATCCCCTGGCCCGATCACCGGGTCGGTGCTGCTTATTCCACTTTCCAGGTGCAATAAGTAGCATGTCTCCTTTGACCCAGCAGGACATACAGGGCCGTGACCTGAATTGGCCCTGTACATCCTGCTAGGCTGGCCCGCCCCTGCCCGCCCAGATCCTGTTCCCCTCCCCCCCCCCACACGGCTCTCCAGTCCTACTTCTCCAGATATGTGGGGAGAATCAGGCCCAGATGGCTTGTGGGGCTGCACATCCCGGCAGGACATATAGCCCCACAACCCAGAATCGGGCCCAAAGTGTTTTCAATTCCAGAGAAATGCACACATCTTTCCCAATATCAGGGAAGCAAGAAGCAACAACATTTTGAGAAACTTGCATTGCTCTAAACAAATTTTTGAGCAGTCCCAAATACACTGCATTACAATAATCCATACTAGATTTTCAGAAGGTATTTCACAAAGTCCCACATTAGAGATACCAAATGAAATTAAAAAATCAGGGGACATAAAACAAGGTTCTGTTGTAGACTAGTTTCTATTTAAAGGGTAGGAAACAAAGAATAGGACTGAATGGTCAGTTTTCCTAATGGAAAGAGATATAGAATAGAATGCCATGGGGATCTCTTTTGCAACCTATGTTTAGCATTCATTCATGATCTGGAAAAGTGAGTTAGGGCAAGGTGATCATATCTGCAAAAGAGAGAAAATTATTTAAAGCTGTTAAATCATGAGCAGATTGTGAGGCATTTCAGGGGGACCTGGTGAGATGTCTTCACTTATCTCTCAGATCCTGGTAAGTTTTAAAGATCACAACCGCCTACATCATAGGGGCAGTAGAGGATCCTTTACACAAGGGTATTTAAAAGCTGCCTAAGTCCTTTCAGCTGCATAGGTCCATAATGGAGATAATTACGGCAGAATGAGAGTCTTTGGATGTGGGCCTGCAGGTTAGCAGGTCCATGGCATGGTCGTTCCACATTCCATCGGATGAGAAGGAGCTCTTGAGGCACCTGAAAGTAGATGTGTTGATCGGTAGTCACCAAGAAGACTATGGTTTCTGTGGAAGGAGGAATACTGCTGAAGGAATCTCAAGATTGGAAGCTGTAGGCCTTCCTGGGGCAGTCCTTGAGGTGTCTGCTCTGTCTCTGCAGGCAAATAAGTGGTGCAGGCTTGTTTGGGGTGGTTGCAGATGATCCCAGAGAGCACCCCAGAGCTCCATGGGTCCCTGATGGAGACAGCTAGGTTAGAGTCGGGATTGGCCTTTTTGGATGATACCCTATATAACTTGCTTAGAGCCTCAGCTAAGAACATAGCCTCAGTGGTTAAAGCTCAGTGCTTACTGTGGCTACACAATTGGTCAGCAGATGTAGCTTCTAAAGCAAGACTTAGTAAACTCCCATTTAAAGGCAAACTCCTCTTTGGGGAGTCCCTGGAGAATTTTGTAAAGTATTTATGAGACTCAAAGGTGCCTAGGTTGCCAGAAGACAGACCGAGGGGTTCTAAGTCTTCTTTGTCCACGCAAGGATGGTATTGTTAGTGCAGAAGATTCAGACAGAACATTTTGGCTTTGCCCAGCACTTGAGATTTTTCCTACAGGGCCACTTCTTTTGAGGTGGCCACAGAGGAGGAAAAGGAAGATGCATCTGGAGCAAAGGGTGCTCTAAAGCTTCCCAATGATGGATTGGGACTCCAATCGGAGCTTGTTCCTGTGGCCAGATGCCTATAGGCCTTTTATTTCATTTGGGCCCAGATCACGTCATAGAAGTGATTCAAGACAACTATGCCCTTGATTTGGCATGGCCCCTCTCAGATGATGTTATGGAGTCTCCATTTTGTGTGCCGGAAAAAGTATATGCAGTGGCGAAAACTCTCGAGTGGCTTCTTCAGCGCGAGGCTGTTGTGCCAGTCCCTCACAACAAGTAGGGAATAGATTGGTGGTTCATTTATTTTGTCATGTCCAAGAAAGAAGGAACATTTCAGCCAATTTTAAGTCTGAAGAAGGTCAAAGGGCCTGATGAGTCCACCATTTTCTCATGTAGACCTTGCAGTCAGCCATAGTGGTGATGAGGCAAGGGGAATTCCTGACCCCATTGGACCTGTCTGAAATCCACTTGCATGTTCCTATTTGAGGTGCCATCAATGGTTCCTGTGTTTTGCAGTGTCCATGGGTCACTTTCAATTTCAGGCTCTGAAACAGGCATGTTTGTCCTGTGCTAAAGAAATCTGATCTAGATTCATCTAATTATTATTCATTTAACAGTTTTTTTTATATTGCTTTATCATTTCAGTCAAAGAGGTTTACATTGCAACTTCAACATGGTAATGAACATTAAACAGGGACATTGATATCTAGGATTTTTTTCTGAGGCAATGGGGGTTAAGTGACTTGTCCAAGGCCACATGGAGTGCCAGGGAGAATCAAATGCTGGTCTCCTGGTTCCCAAGCTAATGTTCTAACCATTAGGTTACTCCTCCACTCCTCCAATTTCTTCAATCTCTTTTTTGACTGAAGTAGTAGAGACTTCAGAGGAAGGCTAGCAATGAGATGGATCGATACAATAACAGCAGCTACGGGTACCAGTTTGTCAACAATGAGCCGCCTGACTGAAGACCGAACACAATTTAGGATAGCTATCCAGAGGGTCGCCATGAGTCGACTCCGACTCGACGGCATTTAACAACAACAGTAGAGACTAATGTTCTTAAGAACATAAGAACATAAGATATGCCATACTGGGTCAGACCAAGGTCCATCAAGCCCAGCATCCTGTTTCCAACAGTGGCCAATCTAGGCCATACGTACCTTGCAGTTTCCCCAAAAGACACAGGTTCAACAATGCTTGTACTGGGTCAAGCATTGATATCCTGGGTTCCTTCTTAATAATGGTTTATGGACCTTTCCTCTAGGAACTTGTCCAAACCTTTTTTAAACCCAGCTACACTAACAGCCTTTACTACATCCTCTGGTAACAAATTCCAGAGTTTGATTATACGTTGAGTGAAAAAATATTTTCTTTTATTAGTCTTAAATAGTTTACCTTGTAGCTTCATTGCATGTCCCCTAGTCTTTCTATATTCTGATAACGTAAACAATCGATCTACATTTACCCGTTCCACTCCGTTCATTAATTTATAGACTTCTATCATATCTCCCCTCAGCAGTCTCTTTTCCAGGTTAAAGAGCCCTAACCTTTTTAGCCTTTCTTCATAGAAGTATCCTTTCATCCCCTTTACCATTTTGGTGGCTCTTCTCTGAACCTTTTCTAATAACGCTATATCCTTTTAAGATATGGCGACCAGAATTGCACACAATATTCAAGGTGCGGTCTCACCATGGAACGATATAGAGGCATTATAATATCTTTTGTTTTATTTGCCATTCCTTTCCTTATGATACCTAGCATTCTATTTGCTCTCTTGGCTGCCGCTGCACACTGGGCCGAGGGTTTTAACATGTTATCCACAATGACGCCTAAATCTTTTTCCTGGGTAGTGGTTCCTAATATGGAACCTTGCATCGTGTAACCATAGTTTGGGTTGTTCTTCCCTAGGTGCATAACTTTGCACTTGTCCACATCAAATTTCATCTGCCACTTTGATGCCCAGTCTTCCAATTTATCAAGATCCTCTTGCAATTTTCCACAATCCTCTCGGGTTTTAACAACTTTAAATAGTTTTGTGTCATCTGCAAATTTGATAACCTCACTCGTTATTCCACTTTCCAGGTCTTTTATGAATATGTCAAAAAGCAGCGGACCCAGCACAGATCCCTGGGGTACACCACTATTCACCTTTCTCCATTGGGAAAATTGGCCATTTAGCCCAACCCTCTGCTTTCTATCTTTTAACCAGTTCCTGATCCACAGTAGTACACTGCCTCCTATCCCATGACTCTTTAGTTTTGCCAAAAGTCTCTGATGAGGGACCTTCTCAAAGGCTTTCTGAAAGTCCAGATACACTATATCAACTGACTCACCTTTGTTCACCTGTTTATTCACACTTTCAAAAAAACATAACAGATTATTAAGACAAGATCTTCCTTGTCTAAAGCCATGTTGGCTGTCTCCCATTAGGCCATGACTATCTACATGCTGAGTAATTTTATTCTTTATGATGGCTTCTACCATTTTCCCCGGTACTGACGTGAGGCTCACCGGTCTGTAGTTTCCCGGATCACTGCTGGAACCCTTTTTAAAAATTGGTATTACATTGGTGATCCTCCAATCTTCAGGTATTAGAGATGATTTTAATGATAGTTCAAAGATTACTAATAGCAGGTCTGCAATCTCATATTTCAGTTCTTTCAACACCCTTGGATGTATACCATCCGGCCCAGGTAATTTGCTACTCTTCAGTTTATCTAATAGTTGTAATACATCTTCCCGATGTATCAATATTTCCTTCAATTCTTCTGCACCTTTAAATACCACTTCAGTCATGGGTAACATCCCTATTTCTTCCTCAGTAAAAACCGAAGCAAAGAATTCATTCAGTCTCTTCGCTATCGCCTTGTCATCTCTTAGTGTCCCTTTAACTCCTCTATCATCTAATGGACCAACTGACTCTCTCACAGGTTTTTTGCTACGAATGTACTTGAAAAAAATCTTTATTTCGCGTTTTTGCTTCCGCAGCAAGCTTCTTCTCAAATTCTCCCTTTGCCTGCTTTATAAATGCCTTGCATTTGACTTGCCAGTGCTTGTGCTGTTTCCAGGATTTGTCGTTTGGCTCTTTTTTCCATTTCCTGAAAGATGCTTTTTTGGCAACAACAGCCTCTGTGACCTCACCTTTAAACCATGCTGGCAGTTTTTTGGACTTACTTCCACTTTTCTTAAAGCGTGGAATACAGCTGGTCTGGGCTTCCAAGATAGTATTTTTCAACAACACCCAAGCTTGATGTAAGTCTTTAACCTTTGCAACTGCTCCTTTTAGTTTTTTCTTAACTATTTTCCTCATTTTATCATAGTCTCCCTTTCGAAAGTTAAAAGGTAGTACTGTGGATTTCCTTACTATCCCTCCTCCACTAATTAAATCAAAGGTGATCATGCTATGATCACTATTGCCAAGTGACCCCAACACCCTTATCTCTTGCACTAGATCTGGTGTTCCACTAAGGACTAGGTCTAATATGGCTTCCCCTCTGGTCAGTTCATGAACCAGCTGCTCCAGGAAGCAGTCATTTATGTCATCTAGGAACTTCATCTCCCTAGCATGTCCTGCCGTGACACTGACCCAGTCGATACCGGGGTAATTGAAATCACCCATTATTATTACTGCGCTGTAACTTTTGTTAGCTTCCTTGATTTCTTTGAGCACTTATTAAAAGAGGGCTGCTACACAGTACCCTGTCCTGTGCTGCTGAGGTAAGCTATATTCTTGTTTGATTTTAATTATAGCTCTTTGCTGCTGCTAGGCTCTAACTTATTATGAAATTTAAACTACAAGCTCTCTGCTGGGTTCTAAATTTAACCAGAAAGCTCTCTTCTGTGTTTTAAATTTAAACTAAAGGTACTTTGCTGATGCTAGTCCCTGAGTGACTATTAAATTTAAACTACAAGCTCTCTGCTGGGTTCCAAATTTAACCAGAAAGCTCTCTTCTGTGTTTTAAATTTAAAATAAAAGTACTTTGCTTATGCTAGGCCCTGACTGATTTAACAAAAAATAGTGGGTTCACAGATTAATTAGCTTTAATAAAAAGAATTCCTTTCAGAAAATTCCCAGAAGTATATACTCACAATTGCAGATCTCTCTCCAGAAGTAACAGTCCCCTTTTCTAGTCCTTCAAGACTTGAGCAACTTTGGAAGTTTACAGACTCATACAAGTTCCTTGATCCATATTAGTATGGTTTTTGTGCTCTGCATGGTACTGGGTGGCATGGTCAGACTATTAAGAGGAAACTTTAAAACAATCCAGAAAGATTAAGGGGTCATTCTGAACCACGAATAGCGGGGATGGATGTCCCAACGATATGTCCATCCCTGCTATTCATGCCGGCTTCAGCCCCTGACTAACATTTGTGTGAGGAAGTTAGTTGGGAGCGGGGAATGGGTGGCCCGAGGGCGGAGAGCGGGTGGGCAGTGGGCAGTCGCCGGCCCTGGACGTACAGGGCTGATTCTAATGTTGGTACTGTACGTACAGGACCGGTGAAATGGCCAGGGAAGTTATTCCACCTCCGAGATGGAATAACTCCCCTGGACATTTTTTTTTAAAAATTCAGGGCACGGAAGAGGCTGGGGTGGTCAGGGGACATTACCCGCAGCCTAACCCTAGACTTTGGAGGCCGGATCAGGGGTTGGGCTGCGGGGAATTTGCAATTTTGGTTGGAGGCTGACATTGCGGCTATTAAATGGAGCCGCGGTGCCATGGCAACATGATGCCATGGTGCTACGGCTCCATTTAAATGCCATGATTGAGTTAGCCAGGTGCAGTTCTGCACGTGCAGGCCAGACGGATTCAGGCCCTATGTCTTTTGAAATTAAAAAAATAAGACACTTAGACATTAACAAGAAAGGACTTAATAAGGATCTGAGTTTCTTGTCACATTATAAAGCATAAAATTATGCTCCTTGCCCATCTCTTTGTCTGCCCCCCCCCCCCCCACCCTTTTCCCCTTGAGACTATCATTGGAATGCTTTTAGGATTAGTTATATATTTATGTATTGTCATCTTTTGCTCATACTGCTCTGTTCTGAGGAAAGAGGTTTTGGCCTCCAAAAGCTAATCAAAAAAATGTATTTAGTCCAATAAAAAGGTATCATTATCTCTAAGACATGTTTTGATTATTATGTATGGAAACTGTACTTTTACATAAAAAGAAAGAGAAAGTTGGATTTAACTCACACCGTTCTCAGAAGTTCAAGGAGCGTTAAATTCAAGTACAGTAGGCATTTTCCTCTCTCCAGAGGGTTTAAAATCTAAGGGACCCTTTTACTAAAGTGAACATAAGAACACAAGAAATGCCACAATGGGTCAGAACAAGTTCCATCAAGCCCAGTATCCTTTTTCCATCAGGTCGCGAGTACCTATCAGGTTCCCAAAAAAATTCCACAATGCTTATCCTGGGGTAAGCTGTGCATATCCCTGGTCCTCTTTAATAATAGTTTATGGACTTTTTCTAAAGGAACTTGTCAACATTTTTTTTAAACTCAGCTTTTACTACAGCCTCCAGTAACGAATTCCAGATTTTCATTACTCGTTGAGTGAAAAAATATTTCTCTTATTAGTGCTAAATGGACTACATTGTAGCTTCATTGAGTGTCCCTTAGTCTTTCTACTTTTTGAAGGAGTAAAAAAATAATCTACATTTATCTGTTCCACTCCATTCATTAATTTATAGACTTCTATCATATCTCCCCTCAGCCCTCTCTTTTCCAAGTTGAAGAGTCCTAACCTTTTAAGCCTCTTCTCACGGGAGTATCTTTCCATCCCCTTTACCATTTTGGTGGCTCTTCTCTACTTTTTCTAATTCTGCGATATACTTTTTAAGATATGGCGACCAGAATTGCACATAATATTCAAGGTGCAGTCGCACCATGGAATGATACAGGGGCATTATAATATCCTTGATTTTATTCTCCATTCCTTATGATTCCTAGCATTCTATTTGCTTTCTTGGCCACCGCTGCACATTGGGCCAAGGGTTTCAAGGTATTATCCACAATGATGCCTAAATCCTTTTCCTGGGTGGTGGTTGCTAATGTGGAACCTTGCTTTGCTAAACCATAGTTTGTGTCTTTCTTTCCTAGGTGCATATATCTTTGCACTTGTCCACATTAAATTTCATCTACCATTTTGGATGTCCAGTCTTCCCATTATTCAAGTCTTCTTGCAATTTTTCACAATCCAGGGAGGCCCCAAATGGAGCTCTAGGGGGATGGGGATAAGGACCAGGAGGTCTGATTTAAAAAAGAATAAAATAAAGATGAAGAAGGGGCATTGGGAAGCCCTGAATAGAAGGGGTGGGGGACTGTTAGGAGGAGTGAGGGTATTGAGGAAGGGCAGGAGAGAGGAAGGGTGAAGAGGCTTCAGACCTACAGATTCCTTGACAGGCCAGGGGAAGAACTGATCTAAAAGCGACCTGATCCCCTGATTAAGGAAAATGAACAGTTGAAAATAAAAAAAAATAAAATTTAACGAGGGCAAGGAGTGGATGAGTAGCCTAGTGATTAGAACACTGGCTTGGTAACCAAGCAACCAGGGTTCAATTCCCACTCCCACTCCTTGTGGCCTTGGGCAAGTCACTTAACCCTCCACTGCCTCAGAAGAAAGACCTGGCAATCTACTTCTAGTCACACTGCCAAGAAAACCCAGGAGCTTCTGGGTCACCAGCAGTCAGCACTGATTTAAAGGCACACATTGCATTTTGAGAGGGGAGAGGGTAAGAGAAGCTTCAATGGGAATTTTAATTTAATTAAATGTAGTTTTGGCCTGAAATATAAGGGAAAGTTATAGAAAGGGAGAAAAGGGTAGGAAAGGGTTAAAGAGGGTAGGGTGGGGTGGGGGTTAGGAAAGAACCTGATGGGGTTTGCTGCATTTTTTTTTTTGAGCTTTCGGCTCCCTGGTGAAGAGGAAAAAGGAAGACAAAACTGTAATACTAAGGCACAAAATGGGTTTGGGGGGATGACAGGCGTTTGGAAAACACTACAAAGTGATTTTAAAGTTGTTGGAAGGGTTAGTTTAATGTGAATTTGTACAAGTTTATAGGGAAGGAAGGAAACGAGTTTATTTAAATTTTAAAACTATAGCAAGTCTCTGTTAAATGAAATCAATTGGTGTGAAAATGAATGATTATAATGCTAATTTATTGGAAAAGAATTGGAGTTTGCAATGTGCTTCAGTAGGAGTAGAATGGAGTGATCCCAACTGTTACTTTGTTGCTCTTTGGCTCAGCTGTTTACCAACTCTCTCTGACCTAGTTAAGCTACTGTAAATCCCTCCCTGACTGTGTGAGAAGGAAATGGCAGGCTGTAAAAATCCTATGTGGGTTAGAGATAAAAGGAAAATTACTGGGGTTTTCAAAGGGTGGGGAAAAAGGGTTAGAGTAGGAACCGCCGGGGTTTATTTAATTATCTCACTGGGTTCAGGGACACCGATTTTTCATGATTGGAATATGAGTGAGTGTGACTGGAAAGAGTTTTAGAGGCAGTCTGAAACTGGTGCAGAATCAACACCATAAATTAGAGCTTAAGAACGTAAATATATGTGCGTGAAAAGAGGTGAGGGTGAAAGAGAACATGGACAAAACATGGCTCTTTCCAAGTTGAAGCTGGGCACTAAGCAAAGGTAGAGTTTTGTTGACTTGGCTCCCCTCAGTTTTCTACCTCTCACTTTTTTTGATAGTACCTATTTTGTTAAGATTTAGTTTTAAGGCGCAGGGCTGCGATTTATTATGAATTATTCTGTATAATTTTTTTTGTTTTATATGTTCCTGTTTTCTACTTTTGTACAGCACCTTGGGCACTCCATTTGGACAAGGAAGATGGTCTAGAAGTACTTTAAATAAAATAAATGTAGAAATGAATACTTAGGGAGCTCAATATTTAAAGGGACATATTTACTAAAGTGTGGTCATGATTAGAGTGTTTTAGCACGTGCTGCTGCTGCAGGCTTGCAGTAAATGCTATCACGTGCTAAAACCATGTTAAAGATTTAGTACATGGCAGAGCGATCAGTGGGTGGGTAAGGGCGGAGAGAGTGGACATGTCAGCCGGTGACAGCTCAAGAGATGGTGTTAAGTGTAGCTGCACTTACCAGCAGTCAGTAGCGCAGCCGCTGCCCATATAAACATCTGATCCTGCAGCTGCAATGATCTCCCCCACCCCCAAAAAAGCATACCTAACTCCAATCTCCCCCTGCCTTGATCTTCCCCCTAACAGTACCCTTCACTCTGATCTCCCCCCAGCTCTAATCGCCCCACCTCCACACTACAATCTCTCCCCAAGCCATACCCATCCCACTTGACATACCCACTCCTCAGCATCTGAAAAGATAGCCAAGGCTATACTGCATAGTAATAATCTAACCATAACTGTTGGTTCCCCCCTGGTTCTTACTGGAGGGCTCCCTGTTCATCCTGAGTAATGAGAAAGGAGAAGTCCCCTCCACTCCTGCAAGGGGCTGTGGAGGCTGACAAAATGTGGCAGTAACCCCTAGTGGTAGTCTTGTGGTATCACCCTATTTTCTTTTTTGTTTTTTTTTATTTATCAACCATTAAAGTGGATGAACAAGGCAACCACACCACTTTATGCTAAAAGTCTACACATTCCACCACAATGTGAAAAAGCAGCAAGACAGTTTGGTATGTGGCCAAGTTTTTAGGTGTCTCGCAAGCTTGATGCAAGCATAAAAATCAAACCCAAGGAGGACAAAGGATAGATAAAGGAAAGAGAGAAAATAAGCAAGTAAAAAGGAATACATGAAGAAATATCTATTAAAGGCAAAAAGTCAAATTAATAAATACAAATAGAATCAAAAGTAAAGAGTAAGGAATGGATTAGATAAACTCCCACAACATAACCATATTTCAGCATAGAATGTGTCTTTCTTAAAGAGAGCTATTCAACAGATTGCTACTAGATAAAGATATCCTTGATAGGAAGCATTTAACATGTGTTAATGCTTATGTTACCATTAATGCACTGCTAGTTTCTAGAAGTGTGATGTTATCTTCAGTTGGTTTTTTTTCACAGCTGCTATGGGAGAGTCATAAATCCTTTGTGTTAATCTGCCCAAATGATGGTGCTGCAAATTCACCTTATGAGAAGAGATATTTTACTTTAGCCCAGTTTTGTTACAAACAGTGGACTCCTGGGCTTAATAACAAGCTGACTAAATTTAGCATGAGCATAGATGAGCAGAGACTGTCTCTTAAATCTATATGAACAGCGCTGCATATGCCTTGTAGCGCTATACAGATAATACGTAGTAACAGTAGTAGATGCTATTTGCAGAGCATAGATTTTATGTGCAGAACAGATTAAAGTTTGTTTACATATTAGTTTGAAGTTGGTAAGGGGCATTTACCATTGCCTCTGCTATAGTGCTGGGTTCAGAAAATATTAGAGTGGTGAGAAAATACATGTTTTCACTTGTAGGCATAAGTGCTGCTTTCCTGCTGCAATTCCCTCAATAATAAGAAAACAATAGATCAATGAAAACAAGAGCTCGTTAAACGATGGTGTAGCTTTTCTCGGAGTTCTGAGAAAAGAACAGAAATATAACAACATAGCCATGTCTACTGGATATTTTGAAAAACAATAATACAGTATACTCAAGTAAACACCAATAAATCATGCAGTATGTAAGGATATCAAATATGCTAGTATGAAAAAATTCAGTTTTCTGTTGTAAATATTTGGACATCAATAAATGCTTTTTGCAATTAAATCTGACAGTGATATTTTTTTTAGGCTGGGGTGTGTGTGTGTTGGGGGGGGGAATTTGAAAGGTCATCATCAGGTCAATTTTATTTTAAGAGAACAAGAGAATTTTTTTTGCTGTGTGCAGCTGGCTTGTAGGCAGTAGAATTGCTCTTTTCAGATTTTACTAGAATTCCCTGCAGCTGTATTAAAAGTCTTGCCTAGAGTTCTGCAATAAATTGGTACAAGTTTTATTCTTACTCTCGAAGTATCCCTTGCTAGATGTCGAGCATGGGGATTTAAACTGGTCATATTGACAACTCTCTTACTCATATTTTTGTCCTAACATGAAAGAATACCAGAAATAAATCTCTAACAGCCTGTGTGGTACATTGAAATACTGATATTGGGGTTTTTTAAAAGACTTTTATTTTAGAAATTTACAGGTAAAATTCTTCTGAGGAACCTGTTAAGTAAAACTACTAGACATTCACTAGAATCCCACAGCATAAAACCCCAAGATAATAGGGGCCAGTCCAGTAGCTCAGACGATAAGAGCTGCCCACAAGCATGCAGTTCTCCAGTTCATCACCTGCCTTGGGATTTCAGGATCAAGACTGGCTGGGGCAGTTGCTGGAAAGTTGGGAGTTGTGGTCATTGTATGGGAGTGACATATAGCTGGTTAGAGTCCATACCCATGGTTGTAGGGCTCCAAAGAGAATCAAGCCCAAGATTGTCACTGCAATGATCCAACTGAATGTGTTTGGGGAGGGAGCTATAAAATCCCCTGGTAGTGCAAATAAAGGCTAGGCAACAGATCCCAGCCAGCTCCTGATTGAGCTGGAGAGAAAAGGACTAGCAAAAAAAACTACCAGCTCAAAGGACAAGATAATAAAACCATGCTGGTACTAAATTTTAACCACATCATCAAAGATCTGAGGAGGTTTTTCTCAGTGGGAGAACACAAATACATAATTAAAGATTCCCAAGTGCTCCCTTGCTGTGCAGGGCTTTGTTGTAGTAATTCAAATAAATTCCCAGCAAACACAGTAAGAGAAACTGAACTGCAAATTCAGCTATTTACCGGATATGATACAAGCATTCTGTGCTGAAACACTAGTCGTAATTAATTCAGCTTGCTTACAAGCACACGTTTTTAAGAACCAGCTACTGATACGGTAGTTTTGTCTCCTTCTGTACCCACAAGAAAAACTATTTCTAAAGCAGGCTACAAATGAATCTGTGCTGTAATGAGGAATCCAACTCCTGCCAACATTCTTGGCTATCTGTTAGTTTGATTAGAAAAAGTAGAATTTGCTTATGGGAAAAGAGGCATGTTTGAAAACAACACAATGCATGCCGAAGCTGGGTGGAGCACACGTGGCAACTATGCGGGTCCTTAAATATGTTATTCTACCGATAATTTTATGAGTACAAAATGGGCGAAATATTGTATAGCCTAAATATTCACCAAATACAGGACTGGAGAGTGTGTCATGCTGCCAGACATCTAATTGACCTATTTAGAGTTTTGAGCATGACTGTTGAAGAATAAAGGTTAAATTGTGTCTCACCTGAATTGCTGAAGCTGTAAAAAAAGAAGTACCAAGCATTAAGCAATTATGAACGTGTGCGTTTTGGTGAGGATGCTTGGCAACCAAATCCTGATGGATTGGAATGGATTTAGGTGCCTGCTGACTAAACTGCTTTCATGTGCGTAAAACCCACTAGCAAGCATCAATGCCAAGACACTCAGTGGTGGTGTTATTAATATTCACAAAATGTTTCTGCAAACATTCTAAATAAGCTGAACTGTTTTCAGAGTAGCTCATCATTAAAATGGCTCAGAGCAGATCACATTAAACCACAGAGAATACGCTATTATGGGTTAAAGTCTTCCTTACTGCAGAAATGGTAGGTACCATAATTGCAGTAATGCCTGCTGACTCGATCGTAGTCTACAAACAGGAGTAGAAGGCACTAACAATTCATTCTCCATAAGATAATGGATAACCATACATACAGGCCGATGCAGAAAGTCGGCGCTAGAACCACGCTGAAGCGATTTTTTACGTTCCTGACAAAGCACATATTTTAATGTGTAATGCATTTGCAAGATGGAGAATTTTAGGCTAGTCCTGGATTTCAGGAATCCTATCCAGATGTTTGATGGGACCTGCAGGACTGATTTCAATGGCTAGATTCAGGGACTACAAATACCACACAGCTTTTGGGATGTCAGATCAAAATCAGGACTGGCCAAAACATTCTCCTCCTGGAACTGAACAGCTCTGCTCATTTTGAGCAGGGGAAGTTGAGAAATCAAATCAAAATAAATCAATAAACTTTACAGCTCTTCTTTAGATTAAGAGCAGTATATCAAGTTTGACTGTAATGTAATGAAGTTACTGGAGTTTGAAAATTTACTGACGATGAAGACATAGTAATTAGTAAACCGTGTGTTAAACTGAAAGGAAATACAGGGGCTTGTGTCTGCTCATTTCTCTGCCTGATTAATAGGGCTGCTGCTAAATGTGGGCATGTGATTAGCAATGCTGTGCAGATTGATGAGTAACTTGACAAAGAGGAGCATCCCGAGATCTGCACCTCCAGCAATGCATCTGATGAAAGAACATGAAGCTAGATTGACAAGTGCTCCTCCATCTTCCCCAGAGCCAAGGATATTTTAGATTAGCAAATGCTGCAGAAAGGTCCCGAAGTTTTGCTTGCAGGTTTAGGCGCTGATTTCTGTTAAAGGTTTATAGAAGGAGGCTAAAGACAATGCTGGAAGTTATTTGGATGGTTAGGAGCTAGCCAGGAGGCAGGATCAGACAGATTTGCAGAGAGACAGCAGTGTGATGATGAGCTGCTACTAAAATGGGATACGGACTCAGCTGTTTAAGGGGGAAAACAAGCAGGAGCCTCTTAGGAAAAGAATTGCTATAGTGAAAGTCTAGAAAGCAGATTAGAATTTGAAAGATATAAACAGACTACAGGACTAGGAAATGATGGACATTTAAAGGGAGATTTAATAAAGGATTTTTCTTGCATAAACCCTGTTTTATACGCCTAAAAGGTCTTTCATGCTTTTACATACACAACCTGTGGAGTAATTTTAAGTGTGATGACAAAAGAGGGGAAAAGACACAAAGTATGCATGTTGTTACAAAATACACAGCTAGGCATGCACTTTATCTGAGTACGTTACACCTGCTCTCTATGGATTTAAGTGTAGGTGGGAGCACTTTAGCCCTGAATGTGCAGGTTTTGTGAGACCTCAAAATAGGTGCCTGCTTGGCTGTCCAACCTAAGCAGCCTCTTATAAAATTGCTCTTAGTGAACTTGTCTAAAGCTCTCCAGTTGGAGCCAGGACCTGTTGTTCCTCGGTACTGCCAGGGAAAGCTTAGATGGAAGCATGTTACACTTTGGGTATGGTGTACAGTTTATTTTGTTCAATATACCGCCTTTTTCATAGCATACAAAAATCAAAATACTTAAAAAGTTGTGAAAAGAACTCCAAAATGTTAACAGGAGAGAGGAAAGGATGATAGTAAAGAGCTACACAGTCGAGTAGCTCATAGAGATTATTTGCACAAATACAGAGAGCATCATTTATCTCGTGTAGGCATAAGATGTTTAAAGGCTTGTTTGAACAAATATATTTTCAGATCTACTTCAAAGCATATGTATGAAGCCTGGAGACAAAGTTGTGATGGGAGGCGATTCCATAGCAGCGGTGCTAGGCAGAAAAAGGATGATTTTCTGGTTGGTTTGTAATGTGATCTGGCTGGAGAGGGTAAACAAATATGGTTACCATGCAGTGAGCATAAAGCTCAGGTGGGGCAATATGGGATGATTAAAGATGACAAATACTCTGGTGCATTTAGGTGCAGCGCTTTGTGGGTTCATGTTAGGACTTTATATTGAATGTGTTCTGCGACTTGTAATCAGTAAAGCTGAATTATAAAGGTGTGGGGGGGGGGGGGGGGGGCGGGGAATGTGGTCCTGCCACCCGGCATGAGAGAAGTTGCATGCAGAGGTATTTTGGATAGACCGAAGTCTTTTTAGTTCATAGTTGGGTAGACCTGCTTAAGTGGCATTGAACAGTCAATACTATTAATGACTAAGCTAAGGATAATGGTAACTTGGGTGGAATAGTTCAGAAATGGGTGAATGGACCGGAAAAATCTCATGGAATGAAAAGAGGATTTTACCACTGAGCTGATCTGCTTTGAGAAGGAAAGATCTGAATCTAAAGTTATACCCAAATACCTAAGAGTTGACATTAGCGCAATCGGTCCTGAATGAACAGATGGGGAAATGGTTTATGGAGGAGAGCCACTTGTCAGCCATGTAGCAGTAGACTTGCTGGGATTTAACTGTAAGCAGTTATCATGTAGCCAACTCTCTACTTAAGCGAGGCAGTGGTTAATTGGATGCAGATCCAAGTTAGCAGTATCAGTATAAGTGCTAATCAGTATGTCGTCCATGTAAACCAAAACTGAGAAGCCAATGCTCTGAATCAGGGTTAATAGTGGGCTCATGAAGATGTTGAAGAGAGATGGCAATAATATAGAGCCCCGTGGGACTCCACATGAAAGTGGCAGAGCATCGGAAAGGTTATCCTTGACAGCAATGGAGAAAGAAAGATTGGAACCAATGGAGTACTTGGCCATGAATGCCAACTGAGCGAAGATGGGATAGCAAGAGGCCATGGTTTACGAGGGTAAGAAAGTCTTTTTCTTAAATATAATGCATTCAAAGACAAGGAAAACCTCTTAACCATATATTGCTACAATATAATTTTACAGGAAAGAAACCAGATGTTCAAGCCCATATCAAGAAGCTATGTTGGAAGATAATTCAAAAGAAAATACAAAGAAATAAGGCATTTAAAATGCCATAGTGGAGATATACTAACTGTATTCACCCCAAGACCAAATGAAACACCCTACTGCATTCACCCCAAGACCAAATGAGATGCTCTACTGCCTGTCCACTAAGAAAGTTTCCAATTGAAAATGAGACACTTGCAGGGAAACTTCAAATAAAACGTCACACCTAGAGCTACTACACGATTCTTCAACTGTAAAAATTATCTCTGGTGAGCCTGAGTAGCTCGACTAACATCCGGAAAAATTCACAGGGGATGACCACAAAAAGTAGCTTCGTTATGCTTAAAAAACAATTTCAAGATACTAAATTTAATGGATTCAGACCCTAAAGTCACAATTAGTGAATGTCATTTTGAGATATTATCTGTAGAATCCTCTAAAAATGTGTTAAATTCTGACTGACATAATAGGCTTGTACAATTTCAATAGGTATTAACAACTTCCAAACTTCTTTAAAATATTTCTGCAGCAACATATCTGCCGATAACAAATGAGTATAGGAAAAATTCAACAAACGCAAATTCTGAGCTCTTAGGGTATTCTCCAAAACCTCAGTTTTAGCGTGCAATATAGTAAATGAGTCTTGAAGGACTAGAAAGGGGGGCTGTTACTTCTGGAGAGAAATCTGAAATTGTGAGTATATACTTCTGGGAATTTTTCTGAAAGGAATTTCTTTTCTTTTAAAGCTAATTAATCTGTGAACCCACTATTTTTTGTTAAATCAGTCAGGGCCTAGTAGCAACAGTTTAAGATTCAATTTAAAACACAGAAGAGAACTTTCTGGTTACCTTTCATACCCAGTAGAGAGCTGTAGTTTAAATTTCATAGTCACTCAGGGCCTAGCATCAGCAAAGTACTTTTAGTTTCAAATTAAAACACAGAAGAGAGCTTTCTGGTTAAATTTAGAATCCAGCAGAGAGCTTGTAGTTTAAATTTCATAATAGGTTAGAGCCTAGCAGCAGCAAAGAGCTATAATTTAAATCAAATCAGAATATAGCTTACCTCAGCAGCACAGGACAGGGTACTGTGTAGCAGCCCTTTTTTAATAAGTGTTATATCCCTCCCTCCCTCCCCACACCCAACCTCCCCTGGGATAATCACAGCTTTATAGGTACTTGCACAACTTAAAAGACAGGAGGTGCTCTCAGGTGAAGCTCATTACCCAAATCAGTCATACACTAAGGACCTGAGATTAATTAAGCTTCAGGTGAACAAGGTATATTAAACTTCTTAGGTACAGTTTTAGTGGTATAAATATCCATAGCACCCATTAGTACATAAAGAACTTAAAGATCTAAACACAAACTTAAAACTAAGATGCAGACAGCAGTGCAGCAGCAGGATGTGGGCTTTCCAGTCTTTTGCATTGAGTGTCACATGTATGATTTTCTCCCAGCTGGTGAGAGGTCTTACGTGTGCACTAGGTGCAAGGAGCTCTCTGCTCTCAGGGAACGAGTCCGTTCTCTAGAGGCTAGAGTAGCAGACTTGGAAAACATAAGACAGACAGAGAGGTACATAGACGAGACCTACAGGGATATAGTCCTGAAGTCCCACCTCCAGTCTGGCAGCATCCCTGTTGCCATGGAGGAGAGAGGTCACGTGACAGGAGAGCATCACCCTGGTGTGGGAGGAAGTGATCCTGTAACTAGGACCTGTCCTCCAGGTGATGTAAACCCCTCTCGCACCGAGGAGGTTTCTCCAGGGCCAAGTGCCCATGAGGGAAGGGTTAGGACAGCAGTTATAGTTGGTGATTCGATCATTAGGCATGTAGATAGCTGGGTGGCTGGTGGACGTGAGGATCGCCTGGTAACATGCCTGCCTGGTGCGAAGATAGCGGACCTCACACGCCACCTAGATAAGGTCTTAGATAGTGCTGGGGAGGAGTATGCTGTCTTGGTACATGTCGGTACCAATGACATAGGAAAATGTGGTAGGGAGGTTCTGGAAGCTAAATTTAGGCTTTTAGGTAGGAAGTTGAAATCCAGAACTTCCAGGGTAGCGTTCTCCGAAATGCTTCCCGTTCCACGCGCAGGACCCAAAAGGCAGGCAGAGCTCCGGAGTCTCAATGCGTGGATGAGACAATGGTGCAGAGATGAGGGGTTCGGATTTGTTAGGAACTGGGGAACATTCTGGGGAAAGGAGGGGCTCTTCCGAAGGGATGGGCTTCACCTTAACTGGGATGGAACCAAGCTGCTGGCATTAACCTTTAAAAAGGAGATAGAGCAGCTTTTAAACTAGATAATAGGGGAAAGCCGACAGTCGCCCAAGAGTGCATGGTTCGGAAGAATGTATCCTTGAAGGATACTACAAAAAGCAGAGAGGTTCCAAAAAGAGTAAAGTAGCCCAAATGCCCTCGAGTATGGAGCAGACAGAGCTTAAAGATCCCAAATTACCCATGTCTACCAATAGCCAAATTAATATGAATAAAATACAGTCTCTAAAATGCTTGTATGCAAATGCTAGAAGTCTACAAAACAAGATGGGAGAGTTAGAATATATAGCACTAAACGAGAGGTTAGATATGATTGGAATATCAGAGACATGGTGGAAGGAGGACAACCAGTGGGACACTGTGATACCTGGGTACAAACTATATCGTAATGATAGAGCTGATCAAATTGGTGGAGGGGTTGCGCTCTATGTTAGAGAGGGCATTGAGTCAGAAAGGATTAAAGTTTTGCAAGAAACAAAATTTGCTGTAGAATCTCTATGGATTGAAATTCCATGTAAGAAGGGGAAGGCGATGGCAGTGGGGGTGTACTATCGTCCGCCTGGCCAGAATGAACAAATGGATGATGAAATGCTCAAAGAAATCAAGGAAGCTAGCAAAAGTTACAGTGCAGTAATAATAATGGGTGATTTCAATTACCCCGGCATCGACTGGGTCAGTGACACAACAGGACATGCTAGGGAGATAAAGTTCCTAGATGAAAAAAATGACTGCTTCTTCGAGCAGCTGGTTCATGAACTGACCAGAGGGGAAGCAATATTAGACCTAGTCCTTAGTGGAACACCAGATGTAGTGCAAGAGATAAGGGTGTTGGGGCCACTTGGCAATAGTGATCATAGCATGATCACCTTTGATTTAATTTGTGGAGGAGGGATAGTAAGGAAATCCACAGTACTACCCTTTAACTTTCGAAAGGGAGATTATGATAAAATGAGGAAAACAGTTAAGAAAAAGCTAAAAGGAGCAGTTGCAAAGGTTAAAGACGTACATCAAGCTTGGGTGTTGTTGAAAAATACTATCTTGGAAGCCCAGACCAGCTGTATTCCACACTTTAAGAAAAGTGGAAGGAAGTCCAAAAAACTGCCAGCATGATTTAAAGGTGAGGTCAGAGAGGCTGTTGTTGCCAAAAAAGCATCTTTCAGGAAATGGAAAAAAGAGCCAAACGATGAAACCTGGAAACAGCACAAGCACTGGCAAGTCAAATGCAAGGCATTGATAAGGCAGGCAAAGAGAGAATTTGAGAAGAAGCTTGCTGCGAAAGCAAAAACGCGAAATAAAGACCTTTTCAAGTACATTCGTAGCAAAAAGCCTGTGAGAGAGTCAGTTGGTCCATTAGATGATAAAGGGGTTAAAGGAGCACTAAGAGGCGACAAGGCGATAGCGGAGAGACTGAATGAATTCTTTGCTTCGGTCTTTACTGAGGAAGATGTAGGGATGTTACCCATGACTGAAGTGGTATTTAAAGGTGTGGAAGAATTGAAGGAAATATCAATACATCGGGAAGATGTCTTACAACTATTAGATAAACTGAAGAGTAGCAAATCACCTGGGCTGGATGGTATACATCCAAGGGTGTTGAAAGAACTGAAATTTGAGATTGCAGACCTGCTATCAGTAATCTGTGAACTATCATTAAAATCATCTCTAATACCTGAGGATTGGAGGATCGCCAATGTAACACCAATTTTTAAAAGGGTTCGAGGGGTGATCCGGGAAACTACAGACCGGTGAGCCTGACATCAGTACCGGGAAAAATGGTAGAAACCATCATAAAGAATAAAATTACTCAGCATGTAGATAGTCACGACCTAATGGGAGACAGCCAACATGGCTTTAGACAAGGAAGATCTTGTCTTACTAATCTGTTATGTTTTTTTGAAGGAGTGAATAAACAGGTGGACAAAGGTGAGTCGGTTGATATTGTGTATCTGGACTTTCAGAAAGCCTTTGACAAGGTCCCTCATGAGAGACTTTTGGCAAAACTAAAGAGTCATGGGACAGGAGGCAGTGTACTATTGTGGATCAGGAACTGGTTAAAAGATAGAAAGCAGAGGGTAGGGCTAAATGGCCAATTTTCCCAATGGAGAAAGGTGAATAGTGGTGTACCCCAGGGATCTGTGCTGGGTCCGCTGCTTTTTGACATATTCGTAAATGACCTGGAATGTGGAATAACGAGTGAGGTTATCAAATTTGCAGATGACACAAAACTATGTAAAGTTGTTAAAACCCAGGAGGATTGTGGAAAATTGCAAGAGGATCTTGATAAATTGGAAGACTGGGCATCAAAATGGCAGATGAAATTTAATGTGGAGAAGTGCAAGGTTATGCACCTAGGGAAGAACAACCCAAACTATGGTTACACGATGCAAGGTTCCACATTAGGAACCACCACCCAGGAAAAAGATTTAGGCGTCATTGTGGATAACATGTTAAAACCCTCGGCCCAGTGTGCAGCAGCGGCCAAGAGAGCAAATAGAATGCTAGGTATGATAAGGAAAGGAATGGAAAATAAAACAAAAGATATTATAATGCCTCTATATCGTTCCATGGTGAGACCGCACCTTGAATATTGTGTGCAATTCTGGTCGCCGTATCTTAAAAAGGATATAGCGATTTTAGAAAAGGTTCAGAGAAGAGCCACCAAAATGGTAAATGGGATGGAAGGCTACTCCTATGAAGAAAGGCTGAAAAGGTTGGGGTTCTTTAACCTGGAAAAGAGACGGCTGAGGGGAGATATGATAGAAGTCTATAAATTAATGAACGGAGTGGAACGGGTAAACGTAGATCGATTGTTTACCTTATCAGAATATAGAAAGACTAGGGGACATGCAATGAAGCTACAGGGTAAACTATTTAAGACTAATAAAAGAAAATATTTTTTCACTCAACGTGTAATCAAACTCTGGAATTTGTTACCGGAGGATGTAGTAAAGGCTGTTAGTGTAGCTGTGTTTAAAAAAGGTTTGGACAAGTTCCTGGAGGAAAGGTCCATAAACCATTATTAAGAAGGGACCCAGGATATCAATGCTTGAACCAATACAAGCATTGTGGAACCTGTGTCCCTTGGGGAAACTGCTAGGTACGTATGACCTAGATTGGCCACTGTTGGAAACAGAATACTGGGCTTGATGGACCTTGGTCTGACCCAGTATGGCATATCTTATGTTCTTATGTTCTTATGTAAATTCTTTAACATAACTAGCATGTATAACAGAACAAGAAGACATTTGTGAATTCAATTGTACAATAGCTTTATCAGATGCCATAACCCTAGTTTCCAAGTCAGCCTTTTTATCAGCTGCCCCCTCCATAAAAGCACATAGGGAGTTTTCTGTAGAGGACAACTTGGAATCTATACTTCTAAGTGTACCCCAGATATCCTTGAGGGTGATCTCTCCCTCCTTAACCCCAGTTGCTAAATGTTTATCTTCTTCTAAAGCAAACATAGCAATTGGTTTTGGTATCGGGACGCCAGAAATAACATTATGAACTGGCAAAACATCTTCAGAAACAATAGTAGATGACAGAAGAAGACTCGGATGAGGCAGTGGGGTTCTTTCCCCAGAGCTAAGAGATACTCCGTTCAGGGATATCAGACTCGCCAGACAAGAAAGCACCCTTACAGCTGGCCCAAAACTCCACAGTCAGAATAATTACTGGCACGGGCCCATGAGAGCACATCACTCCCACTCTGAAAGCCCTACACTGGCTCCCCATCCAAGTGAAAATCAAGTACAAAAGCTCTAACCATATTCAACATCATTCACCAACTCTCCATAAACATCCTCTGTCCCCTTCTTCAACAATGACTCCACAAGAGATCAACACTTTCCACCAATAACAACTTCCTCTCGGTTCCGGCTACTTTTACTGAATCCAACAATACAACTTCCAACAGAGTCTTCTCATTCTATGCCACACTCATCTGGAATGCCCTCACACCAGAAATACGGGGCCTCAGAGATCTCACCGAATTCCGGCACAAGTTAAAAACTACCCTCTTCTTGGAAACTTTGGCACAGACTCTGATCTACCACCACCATTCATCAGATACACATCAGAAACCCCCATAGAAAACCTCCATAGCACTAACAGAACTCTTCATATACCCTTGCCACAGTCAGTCAAGTTTGATGTAAACCATTATGATGGGTTCAGTTAATTTAACCTTTAACAAATGTTCTATGTAAAACGCTTAGTTCACTGTTCCATGTAAACCACTGTGGCTTGCAGATACGGTGGTATAAAAATGCTGCTAAATAACTAAATAAATGTCCATAGGACCTATCACAGTTCCTGCCAGAGAAACAGTTGGACTCACCTTCGAGGGGCCTTTGTTCTTTTTTTCTCCATGGTGTTCTTCCCAAAAACCGTCTTCTCTTTATCATCCGCTTCCACCTGAGCACCTAAGGGACACCAAAGGTGCGTGTTCATCCCGTTTGGACATGCCCCTTAGGATCGAGACCTGTGGGCGCGTGCAACAGCTGCCAGTGTTTTAACAACTGAGGGCCCTCCACTGAGGACAGGCTGTCCACAAGTCTGCCTGCTTATTGGCTCAGCCTGCAGCAGCGGGAATCCATGGCAAGCCGGTGTATGGGAAGCTAGTAAGCCCTCATTCTCCATCACTTTTCCAGCACAGCTCCAAGAAAGTCTTTTTAATCTATGCCGAAGAATGTTCCAAACTGGATACATTCCTGCTTTGAAAATGGTCTGTGGTGTGTTGAGAAAGTAAGTTCAAATTCAAAAGGTAGGGCATGCCGGTAAATAAATTATTGAAGGGCACAGAGGCCTGAGGAGGTGTCATAAACTGCATCCAAGATCAAAGGAAGAAAGCTGTGCCTAAGGGAGTAACGTGCTTTAATACATTACAGTCCCTAGTGGCCTTTCTCCTGCTGTGCTCCCTCCTATAAACTTCATTCTCTTCCTCCATGCCAACTTTCTTCTTAGTTTTCAGCTCTCAACCCTGGTTTCTGTTGTCACTATACTTAGAGCATGACTCTGCCACTCCCAATAGCTTCTGACTAACCTGGATCCGAAGTCACTTTTAAACTTCACAGGCCTAGTTCCTATGACTTTACATTGTTCAGGGAGATTAGCTGGCCCATGAATTTAAAACCAAAAACAAATTATAGCAGATGTAAGCCAGCTGGTAGGAGCATTACCAGGAGACAAAGCAGGTTTCAGAACCAACACAGCTCCTAGTCTTGGTGGAAAAAGAGGTCAGAATTAGTGGGGCAGAGAACAGAGATGCTCTTTGGTGAGGACATTCAGTTCCCTTTCCCAACATAGGTGTGTCCCTTACACCCTTAACGGAAGGAAAAGAGTGAAGCGGATAATGCAGGGCCTCACGAGAGAATTCATCCCCTTGGCTTTCGTCCTGTTTTGTCGCATTACGTACAACCTGGAATGAAAATGGAGGTTCATTTGGATGTTAGGTAACGGACCTAACAATATAGTCCAAATTGGTGAAGTGAAATGACAATAAAATACCTTGTATATGTATAAAAAAACAAGTAAAAACGGAAAAGTTCTGAATGCGTATGTATTCATCCCTTTTGCTATGAAACCCTTAAATAAGATCTGGTCCAACCAATTAACCTCAGAAGTCACATAATTAGTTGATTAGGGCCCACCTGTGTGCAATCAGTGTCACATGATGCCTGTATAAATATAGCTGTTCTGAAAGACCTCTGACTCTGCAACACCACTAAGCAAGCAACATGAAGACCAAACAGCACTCTAAACAGGTCAGAGACAAAGTTGTGGAGAAGTATAAATCAGGGTTGCGTTATAAAAAACATCCCAAATTCTGAATATCTCATGGAGCACCATTAAATCCATTATAACAAAATAGAAAAAATATGGCACCACTACAAACCTGACAAGAGAAGGCCACCCACCAAAACTCACAGACCGGGCAAGGAGGGCATTAATCAGAGATACTACAAAGACACCAAGGATAACACTGAAGGAGCTGCAAAGATCCACAGCGGAGATGGGAGAATCTATCCATAGGACCACTTTAAGCCATACACTCCACAGAATGGGGCTTTATGTAAGAGTGGCCAGAAAAAAGCCATTGCTTAAAGAAAGAAATAAAAAAACACATTTGTAGTTTGCACAACAGCATTTGGCGGACCCCCACCCCCCAAACACATGGAAGAAGATTCTCTGGTCAGATGAGACGAAAATTGTAATTTTTGGCCATCATGGGAAACGCCATGTGTGGCGCAAACCCAACACTTCCCATCACCCGAGAACACCATTCCCAAAGTGAAACATAGTGGTGGCAGCAGGGCCGGATTTGTCTTGAGTGAGGCCCTACGCCAACAAAAATTGTGGGCCCCCAGAAAAGATAAAAATGAGCACGCCGGATCAGCTGCGCGCTGTTGGCCCTGACGTCATAATTAAACTGGGAATCCCAAAAGCCAAACTTGGAATGTACAACACTGTAGAAATAAAACTATACATTAATTTGCTCTTGTACTAAACAAAGTGCAGACGTTAATGATGCACATTTACCAGAGCTGACATATTCCAATTAATAAATTCAAAATAAAGAGATATTTTTCTACCTTTTGTGCATTTTTTTTTCAGCTGCAATTGCTCCAGCCACTTTCTTCTGGTTTCATCGTGTCAGCCCAACTCCAGTCTTAACCCCCCCAGCCCATTTCCAGTCCCAGCCCCACCCCCCCCATCGGCTCAAGTAAACTTTAATAAAAAAAAAATAAAACGCTGGCCGCTGCCGCCACGGCAGCATGGACTGTCCCGCGGGGCCCCCTCTGCCCGGCTGAGCCCCTCCGTGCCGGCTTTGAGAGGCGCGAAGGGAGAGTGTCTCCCTTGCGTCTCTGTTAAGCCCGCAGGGGCTGATGGGAAATTAGGGGGATAAATACATATGCATACTCCTGCTTTCAGTTTTTTTGTCTTAATTATTGTTTGTGTCACAATAAAGGATATTTTGCACTTTCAAAGTTGTAGGCATGTTGTGTATATCACATGGTGCTAATTCCCAAAATTCCATTTTAATTCCAGGTTGTAATGCGACAAAACAGGACAAACACAGAGGGGATGAATACTTTTGCAATGCACTGTATATATAATAATAGTGAGTAGGAGCGATCTAAAAAACTACCTAAAGGATATTTAATTTTTCTGAGATATAACAAGGCACCTAAGTCACTATTTTTAATATAGGAGGAGATTATTATTACTTTTTTTGTCTTCTCCTTTTTCCCCTTAGCGGTCTCTACCACCCAAGTTTCCCCAGACAGTATGGGACTGATTTTCATTTAGGCAGGCTATGTGCCGTGTCGGCGCATAGCCTGCTGCTGACCCCCTAAACCCAGATATTCAATTCCGCGGTGACAGAAATGAAAATCCAGGTCATGACGCACAGGCCAGCAGCTACCAAGGCTAAGCAGGTAGCAGCAATTTTCAATGCTGCCCATTTAGTCCCAGCGTATTTAAGGCGCAGAGTGCTAAGCGGGTAACATCGAAAGTTGCTGCTACCCACTTAGTGTCATTGACCACCTCATTATGCCCTGGAACACCCCAAACACACCTTGATGCTAAGCGGATAGCATCTGGACATGTTAGGGACTTAACCGGGATTTTCCAAAGGCATTACCCGTGTAGGTGCCTTTGGAAAATTTCGATTAAGGCATTTACACGGGTAACATGGGCTGTTACCCATGTAACTGCCTTCAAAAATTGGTCCCTATGTCTCCATGACTTAAAGAACCTCCACTGGCCTCTAGGAAACTCTCGTCTTAGGCTACACGGGTAGCTGCAATACTACTAATTATTTGTATAGTGCTATAAGGTGTACACAGCACTGTACAGACATGTAAGAGACAGCATTATCATACATCAACTGAGATGAGCTGCCTTAGTAGTGGAAGCCATTTTCTTTCCTTCACTGGACCTAAGTTCACCACTTTTGAGGTGTAGCTAGTCCCGATTGTTGAGGATCTGAACCTGGAACCTTTACACTGCACTGCATACTGGTACAGTCTAACCTATGGGGTAAGCTCTTAACATGATTATTTTTATTCATTAAAGTTGCCAAATAAAGTTGTGGTCAACTTTATTGGCACCCTTGCATTTTAGGTATGTTGTGCACAATATATTGAGAAATAACACAGGTACACTAAAAAAAAAATTTTTTAAACTGCCTCTAATGTTTCGATTGATTTTTACGTTTTTTGGTGCGCTGAATCCAAATCTGGTAACCAATTTGCTCCATCACGTACAGATTTTTTGCTACATTGGGTTAGCAATTTGAGGTGAACGTTTCAGATTGAGTGCGATCGAGATAAAAGTTTCTTGGATGAATTCTTTATACTAATTGTTTAGTAGTTATTCAAATAAGAATAAAGAAAATTGTAACAAGGCAGCACATAAGAATAGAGTAATGTCAACAAAACACACTGTGATGGTAGCAAAATTGTCTGCACTTAAAACAGCCACATACATGTGCACAAACATTGAGCATATAAGAGTGAGGTTAGACACAAAGCAAAGCAAAGAAATGTGCAAAAAATGTTGTACAGGTATGTATGTAAGAATAGAAAACGCAAACCGCACCATTGCAATACATGAAGACAAACACCCGATGGTATGAAAATAAAATTCTAATAAATGAGATCCGACACTGTGGTAATAACTAGCAAATTTTTATTTCAAAGTTTAGTAAAAACATGATATTTGTCAACACAGTTTAGATTTTAAAGTCATTCTTGGGTCAATCAATCTCCTGGTGGGCCCGTTTCTTCTTCCCCCGAATGCTTCTCTTGGTGCGCTGCTTGGCGTATTTTTCATCTGGGGTTTCCCGCAGCAGCAACCAGCAGAAATCAGCCATCATAGTGGTGTTCCATCTTCCTTGGTACCTTCTCTCTGCATCCTTGATGTCCTGGTGAAACCTTTCACCTTGTTCTTCACTGTACGCCCCCAAGTTTTCGGGAAAGTAGTTCACATGGGAGTGCAAGAAATGGACTTTCAGGCTCATGTTACAGCCTTGTTCTTTGAAGGCATTGAGCATCCTGGCAACAATATCCTTATAGTTCTCATCCCGCCTGTTCCCCAAGAATTTGAGAACAACATCCTTGAAGGAATCCCAGGCTTCTTTTTCCTTCTCAGGCATCGTTTCAGCAAATGCTCCATCTGAAATGAGTTTCCTTATATCAGGGCCAACAAACACTCCTTCCTTTAGCTTTGCTTCAGAAAGTCGGGGGAACTTTGAGCAAAGGTACCGAAAGCACTCACCATCTTTTGGAAGGGACTTGATGAATTGCTTAATGAGAACCAACTTAATGTGGAGAGGTGGTAATAGAATTTTATCACGAGGTACCAAGCTCTCATGAAGAACATTTTTCTCACCGGGTCTCAAATACTCCCGAATTGGCCAGTCTTTTTTCCCCCAGTGTAGGTCACGGGCCCGTCTATCCCACAAGCAAAGGAAGCAGGGATATTTGGTGAAACCGGATTGCTGCCCTAATAGCATGGATAGAATTTTAAAGTCTCCACAAATCATCCACTTATGCTCATCATAACGAATCTTCTGAAGAATCAGGGCCAAATTCCCATATTTTTCTTGGAGAATAACAGAGTGAGCAATAGGAACTGAAGCGAATGTGTTGCCATTATGAAGAAGAACACCTTTTATGCTGTCTTTTGACGAATCAATGAACAGCCGCCATTCAGCAGGATCATACTTGAGTTTAAACTTTTCCATCACTCCGTATATATCGTTGCAAAATACCAAATCTTCCTCTTTGCTGAAATACTTCAAAAATTGTGTCTTGCGGTTGCGGTACCAATAAAAAGTTGTTCCTGGTGACAATAGATTTTTCTGTTTAAGCCGAGAACCTAGCAGTTGGGCAGCATCTTTTGGGAGTCCTAAATCCCGGACTAAATCATTCAATTCAGCTTGAGAGAAAAGTTCAGGTTTCGGATCTGGTTCAGTTTCAAACTCGGAAGTACTGGACTCATCGGGAAAAGCCATCTGATGAGTCTCATCATGATCAGAACCGTATACACAAATATGATCCAAAGATTTTGGTAGTTCAGGCACAGGTACTTCGTTGCTATGAGGCATAGGCCTAATTGCTGAGGGAAGGTTGGGGTAACTTATTACGTTCTTATTTTTTAAGTTGTATCCCTTCACAATGCAAGAGCAAAAATAGCAGTCACTGCTGTGGTCTCTTTGTTCACGCCACATCATAGGTATTCTGAAACGAAATGCTTGTTTTTTACCTTTCATCCATAAGCATAGATCTTCCTCACATGTCTTGCACACTTTGTGAGGAGCCCACGGTTTTTCTTGATCGCCTAACTTCAAACCGAAATAGGCGAAATATACTTTTTTAATAAATGCAGAAATGTTCCTCTGCCGCTTTTTCACGGTATATTCCCCACAAATAAAACAAAAACTGTCCGGAGAGTTGACGCAACCTCTGGCTCTGTGAGCCATCACAAATACACAGCACTGCAAACTACAACTGTAGTGAACCACTTCGGAATAAAGCTGGATTACGACTGAGCAAACAAAAGGTAATAATGAACTTGCAAGAAACTGAAATTTGACAGGAACGTTCATGTTGCAACCACCGTGTTTGAGCGAGCGAACGAGGCGAGGCGAACAGGAAAGAACATGCGCCAGCGCGAGTACTGGATTTAGCCCCCCGCCTCCCAATTGTCCTGTTAATGTATAAAATGAATACAAAACACTCTAAAATATCATGAGGGAGTGTTTCTAGTTAGTTAACCATTACAACCTCTATTTTGGGCCAAGAAAATAAACTGCAGTCGGCTAAAAAGAAATTATGTGAACATTCCTTATATGGGTAAGAAATATAATTTTGCAAGAAAACGTGACGTGATGGAACATTTTGGCTATTTTTCCTGGATTCAGCACCCCAAAATCTATAGGAATCAGTTGCAAAACTGGAGGCAGTTTTTTGGTAGTGTACCTGTGTATAATTAGAAATATTCGAACTGTATGTCATTATAATATTTTAATAGTATGTTCAAAGGTATACATCAACAAAAAAAATGTCTGTGCAATCAGGGCTAGTCCATCCATTGTGCGGGAATGTTGCCTGCACGTAATTGGCTGCAGAGGGAGCTGGGGAGGCCCAAAGCCTCAGTTGACCTCTGAACAACTGTGGGAGTAGAGCGGCATTTGCCTTCTCTCCTGTGACTGCGATAAAAAGGAGCCCACTGGTGCGCCAGTGCGCTGAGTGCCATGAGGTCAGGGCATGTTGGACATGCTCCTGTTTGACCTCCTGGCACTCAGTGCCTCTGCAGCTAGTCAGGCGGAGGGCCCCTTCTAGTTTGGGGCTAGAGGAGGGGGACTGGGGACTAGAATAGGAACAGGGTGACTGGGGGCTGGAACGGGAATGGGGGCTTGAATGGAATGGGGGAACTAGTGGCTAGAATGAGAATGGGGGGACCAGGACTAGAAATGGGCTGATGTTGGGGGATAGGGGACTGGAACTAGAAGGGAGTAGATGATGGGAGGGACTGGAAGAGAACCGATACGGGGGGGCTGGGGATGGAGGACTGGGACAAGAAGGGAACTAATTCTGGGAGGGACTGGAGAAGGACTGATACTGGAGGATTAGGACTTCAAATGGGCTGATAATGGCAGATGGAGGACTGTGACTGGAAGGGAGTGGATGCTGGGAGGGGCTGGAACTAGAAGGCAGCTGATACTGGGGGAGGACTAAAAGGGGTGGGGCTGGAACTGGTGGGAGAAAGAAAGAAGCTGGGAGTCTGAGGATGGAGAGGCGAAATTTGAGTGGAAGAAAAAGGAATAGAGAAATCCAGGAAAGAGCAAAAAGGGAAAGATCAGTATGTTAGAGGCAGATGTAGAGAGAATGGAAAAAAGCTAGAAGAAAGAAAAAAGGACAAATGGTCAGCAGACACTGGAGAGTTAGCAGAAGACATGAAGAAAGCAGAAGAAAGCAACTGAGGCAATTGCAACTGAAAAATAAAATGCACAAACAACAAAAGTTAGAAAACAACTATTTTATTTTGAATTTATTAACCGGAATATGTCAGCTCTGGGAAACGTGTATCGCTAATGTTTTGCGTTTTGTTTAGTACAAGAAAAAAATATTTCTCCAGTGTTGTTGTACATTCCAAGTTTGGCTTTTGAGGTTCTCAGTTTAATTATTGTCTTCATATTTCTAAATTGTGATCTCTTGTATGTTTGGTGATGGTCTATGTTTTGCATGTACTACCGAGCTGAGGTATTCTGTTAATGTAGTTTCTATGTGACAGTCCCACTTGTTCTCTTTCCCCAGTAGGGGATGTATTGGTATTCTATGAAATGTACTGGTTTAATATTTGCAGTGTTGCCTTTTGATAGGTAGGGTTTGGAGCTTTGTGAATCCTGGTAGTTCTGTTATGATACTGCAGAGGTTTTTTAGACTTAACATTTTTTATTGAAAATTTCCAATAGATATTCAAGACGTACACAATAGGAAAAAGGATGAAAACTAGTATATCACAAGAAAAAACTGCAAATCAAACTGACTTCATCATATGTAGACCACAATAAACTTCCCTCACTTGGTTTGCAGCTTGTCGTGCTGTGAGGGCTTGTGTGTATCAATGATGCTGAGAGCTAAGCTATCAATAGCTTAGCTACTGGCAGGGTCTCCCAAGATAGACAGGTCTCAGCTGAGGTGATAGAACTAAGACAAACCACCCATATGGGCAGCAGCAGAATGGGACGGTGTTATAAGCGGAGGATAATATTTCTGTGACAAATGCATCCTCAGTCTTGAAGGACTAGAAAAGGGGACTGCTACTTCTGGAGAGAGATCTGCAATTGTGAGTATATACTTCTGGGATTTTTTCTGAAGGGACTTCTTTGGATTAAATCTGATTAATCTGTGAACCCAGTGTATTTGTTAAATCAGTCAGGGTCTAGTAGAAGCAGTTTAAATTTAAATTTAAAACACAGAAGAGAGCTTTTTGGTTAGATTTCATACGTAGCAGAGAGCTTGTAGTTTAAATTTAATACTCACTCAGGGCCTAGTATCAGCAAAGCACTTTTAGTTTAACTTTAAAACACAGAAGAGAGCTTTCTGGTTAAACTTAGAACCCAGCAGAGAACTTGTAGTTTAAATTTCATAATAAGTCAGAGCCTAGCAGCATCAAAGAGCTTTAATTTAAATCAAATCAGAAATAACTTAGCATAAAAGGCAAAACAGGGTCAGTATTCTTTGAGCAACAAATAAAGTCTTCTAGAAACCTTTACAAAGAGGCCTTCTACCCAGGGGGCAAGAGACCTGTGAAACGTTTTCAATAGGTATTAATGCCAGGTGGCAGGCCAAAAGGCCATTTTGAAAGACTCCTTCTATCCAAGCAAGGACTGTTAATCACCCAGGAAGTTGGTCACAGCTTACCTCAGAAGCACAGGACAGGGTACTGTGTAGCAGCCATCTTTTTTTTTTTTTTTTTTAGAATTTTATTTTTATTAATAAATTCCAAATTTATACAATACACATTATAAAAGAAGAAAAAGGAAAATCCCATAGTCCACATCTATGGGAGCACATGCATGGATCAGTGATGATGCCCTAATACTAAACTGAACTCTAATTAATAATATTGCTAATGCACAAAATCTAGCAAAGCAATACAACACTCATATTATACCTGTGAAACCTGATTTAGTAGAAACATTTCCAAAGAGGTAACTTCAGAAAAAACATACTTAGTGCCCCCGATAGTGACCAGGCATTTGCAGGGAAACTTAAGGAAAAAGGTTGCACCGGCAGCTAAGACCCGTGGCTTTAAAGCCAAAAAGGCCCTGCGTCTGGATTGAGTTTGCCTGGACACATCGGGAAACATATTAATTTTCCCCCCACAAAAATCAGCATTCTTATTCTGAAAATAAAGTCGCATAGCTGTCTTTTTCTCAGCCTCAGAGGAAAAAGATACAAAAAGGGTAGATCTCATAGGAATCATATCCTGAGATGATTCAATAAAGTTAGACATATCTAAGGAATCTAAAGAAGACAACGGGGCGGCAGCCTGTGGCAACCCACCGGCTGCCAAACCCGACTGGTGCAAATAATACATCTTAGTAATAAGAGGCTTAGTATTAACTTGATACCCCAAGATTTCTATCAAATACTTATCAAATAAAATCTGTGGAGATAATAAACGAGTATGAGGAAAATTCAAACACCTAACATTCACTGCTCGCAGATTATTTTCAAGCATTTCTTGTTGAGTATGCAATATAAGACTAGCCTTAATAAATGACAAATTAGTAGACTGTAACGAAGTACATTGAGCATCTAACTTCTGGCACTTATTATCTAAGGCAGCAATCTGAAGGTCATGTTGGGTCAACTTAGCCACAGAGTCTCTTGAAAAATCAGAGAATTGGGTTACAACCGAAGACAAGGAGACTTCTATGTGTGAAAGAACACACCAAACGTCCATCAAAGAAATATTCTGAACGTCCACAGGCAAACTGGAAGAACCTTCCTGTTGGGCCCTGACGAAAACCTCTGGGACCTGAAGAACATGCGGCAAAGGAACCGCCACAATGTCAGACAGAGACCCAGAGGAGACCACTGGAGATGCCACGTCCAAACGCCGGGACTGCTCCTCCACCATCGGTGAAGAAGTCACTGGACGGATAGCCTCCTCACTAGCAAGTGGGGCAGAGTTAGAAACCCCCAATGAAGAAGAGGAGCTATGTAAAGGGAGTGGAGATCCGGAAACAGCAATAGGAAGCTCTTCATTTCCAGATGAAGAAACCAGATGTCAATCCATAGGACCAGTTACTTTCACAGATTTAACAGGATTAACAGTACTCACATTTAGTCTCTTTTTGCGCTTGCCCATTCCAGGGCTCCAAATCCACTGCTCCTCATGCGCCGAAGGGGCGCAAAAGGGGCTTTGCCGAAGGGGCGCAAAAGGGGCTTAACAAGCCCCTTTTGACACGCCCCTTCAGAGCGCGACCCCGACTGCACTACCGTGGTGTAGGCCGCAACTTAAGGCCCCGGAGATGACGTCGGGACCAGGCGCCGCGTTGCGTTGATGATCCGGGAAGTCCCACCTGCCTGCAACAAGCAGGGAAGACGCGGTGCATACTTGGGCAGCAGCTCACCTCCACACACGCTCCCGATGTGCAACTCAAGCTTCCTTCCTTTAAGGCCCCGGAGATGACGTCGGGACCAGGCGCCGCATCGCGTTGATGATCCGAGAAGTCCCACCTGCCTGCAACAAGCAGGGAAGACGCGGTGCACACTCGGGCAGCCGCTCACCTCCACACTGGGTGACTTGTGGACATGAGGATCGCCCGGTAACATGCCTGCCTGGTGTGAAGGTAGCGGACCTCACACGCCACCTAGATAAGGTCTTAGATAGTGCTGGGGAGGAGTCTGCTGTCTTGGTACATGTTGGTACCAATCACATGGGAAAATGTGGTAGGGAGGTTCTGGAGGCTAAATTTAGGCTTTTAGGTAGGAAGTTGAAATCCAGAGCTTCCAGGTAGTGTTCTCCAAAATGCTTCCGGTTCCACACGCAGGACCCAAAAGGCAGGCAGAGCTCCAGAGTCTCAATGCGTGGATGAAACAATGGTGCAAGGATGAGGGTTTTGGATTTGTTAGGAACTGGGGAACATTCTGGGGAAAGGAGGGGCTCTTCCGAAGAGATGGGCTTCACCTTAACCAGGATGGAACCAGGCTGCTGGCATTAACCTTTAAAAAGGAGATAGAGCAGCTTTTAAACTAGATAACAGGGGAAAGCTGACAGTTGCACAAGAGCGCATGGTTCAGAAGAATGTATCCTTGAAGGATACTACTAAATACAGAGAGGTTCCAAAAAAGAGTAAACTAGTCCAAATGCCCTCGAGTATGGAGCAGACAGAGCTTAAAGATCCCAAATTACCCATGCCTACCAATAGCCAAATTAATATGAATAAAATACAGTCTCTAAAATGCTTGTATGCAAATGCTAGAAGTCTAAAAAATAAGATGGGAGAGTTAGAATATATAGCACTAAATGAGAGGTTTGATATTATTGGAATGTCAGAGACATGGTGGAAGGAGGACAACCAGTGGGACACTGTGATACCTGGGTACAAACTATATCGTAATGATAGAGCTGATCAAATTGGTGGAGGGGTTGCGTTCTATGTTAGAAAGGGCATTGAGTCAGAAAGGATTAAAGCTTTGCAGGAAACAAAATATGCTGTAGAATCTCTATGGATTGAAATTCCATGTAAAAAGGGGAAGGCGATGGCAGTGGGGGTGTACTATCGATCGCCTGGCCAGAATGAACAAATGGATGATGAAATCAAGGAAGCTAACAAACGTTACAGCGCAGTAATAATAATGGGTGATTTCAATTACCCCGGTATCGACTGGGTCAGTGTCACAGCAGGACATGCTAGGGAGATAAAGTTCCTAGATGAAATAAATGACTGCTTCTTGGAGCAGCTGATTCATGAAACGACCAGAGGGGCAGCTAAATCAGACATAGTCCTTAGTGGAACACCATATCTAGTGCAAGAGATAAGGGTGTTGGGGCCACTTGGCAATAGTGATCATAGCATGATCACATTTGATTTAATTAGTGGAGGAGGGATAGTAAGGAAATCCACAGTACTATCTTTTAACATTCGAAAGGGAGACTATGATAAAATGAGGGAAATAGTTGGAGGAAGCATTTTGAGCCAGCCGCAGGTGATCGGAGCGGCAGGCTCTCAGAAGGACGGCCCCGACGACCTCGGGGGCTTGAAAAGCAACTTCGGGTGAGCCAGAGAGGTGGAGGAAGCATTTTGAGCCAGCCGCAGGTGATCGGAGCGGTAGGCTCTCGGAAGGACGGCCCCGACGCCCTTGGGGGCTTGAAAAGCAGCTTCGGGTGACCCAGAGAGGTGGAGGAAGCATTTTGAGCCAGCCGCAGGTGATCGGAGTGGCAGGCTCTCGGAAGGACGGCCCCGATGCCCTCGGGGGCTTTTATATCTCTAATTTATTTTCCTCTACCTGTTCCTGCGCGGGTAGCGCACGCAGGTGGCGCACATCAAAGGGGCGCACTACAGGGGGCATTTCTAGCTCCTTGTAAGCTCCTTGGAGCACCGGAAGAGCAGCGGAAGAGCACAAGGGTACAGTGTGTGTTGCCATGGGGAAGCAGAAAAAGAAGGTGGTGACATCAGCAGCAGTAGCAGCTTTGTCTTCTGTGGTGAGTGGCCCCATGGATCGTCATCTGATACCTTTGTTGGGGGCTGCCATACCTTTAGCTGTGGGGTCCCCATTTGACAGTTCAGGGGGGGGGGCCTCTTTGAGCTCTGTTGACCATACTCTACCCCCTCCTCCCCAGGGTTCTACTCCTGCCGAGTCTGCATGTAGTTCTCCGTTGGAACGGGACACTCTGGCTCCAGGGATGAGGCCATTGATACCGGTCTCTTGGACTCCCCCTCAGGCTGAGGCTAAGGAAATTTTGGATTCCCAGGTTTCCTTGGCTGACGTTTGGAGGGTGGTAACACGGACATAGTGTACCTTAGTATCAACGGTGACCCAGCTCTGCTCCTTTACCCAAGATGTAGTAGCAGGACTGGTTCATGTAGAAAAGCAGGTGGAATTACTTTGTAACCAAGTTCCTAAATGTGAATCATTGTGTCAATCCCTACAGACAGCTCAGTCTGCAGTAGTGAAGGATAATATATTGTTAAATCGTAAGTTAGAAATGTATGAGAATGTGATAAAATCTAAGAATATTAGGTTTTTAAATTTTCCTTTGTGCCATTTGTTATCTCCAGAGATTTTATTAAGTAAATATTTACAGGAAGTGTTAAAATTACCTAATGCGGATGTTATATCCTTTTCAAAACTTTATTACCTATTAGGACAGGGTGGTTCTCCTGGATGGTCTGTCGCTGATTCTCAGCAGCAGGTATCTCAGGAGCTTAATTTGACTGAGTTCCTTGAGGACACCCAGGATAACATCCCGTCTCGTGCTACATTGCTTGTTACTTTGTTTTAGAAAGTGATAAAATCTCTGTATTTAAAGAATACTTTAGGAATCAAAATGTTTTTTTTTGTGGATCCCCCATTCAACTGTTTCCAGATGTGTCCAGACCTACACAGGCACGTAGGAAAGCCTTTTTGGCTTTTAAACCTCGTGTCTTGGCCTTGGGCGCCTCTTTCTTTCTGAGATATCCATGTAAATGTTTGATAGTCCTTCAGGGGGTGAGATATGTATTTTTTGACCCACTTCAACTGGAGGCTTTTTTGTCTAGTAGGGAGACCATAGATTCTGTGGTTCAGGGGGCAGATTGATTGAAGGATATTGGCTATGATATGGAGTTTATTCTCCTTGTGATTTCCTAGATTTATTATATTATTAATCTGGAAAAGTCTTCCTCCCTTTTTGTGGACTATAATATTTTCTGTTTCTTTATCCTTTTCCTTATATTGGATCCCCTTTGTGCTATGCTAATAGTTTTTGCTTCATTATTTGTAACTGATAATATTTGGAAAATCAAATAAAAAGTTGAATCATAAAATGAGGGAAATAGTTAAGAAAAAAATAAAAGGAGCAGTTGCAAAGGTTAAAGACTTACATCGAGCTTGGGTGTTATTGAAAAATACTATCATGGAAGCCCAGACCAGCTGTATTCCATGCTTTAAGAAAAGTGGAAGGAAGTCCAAAAAACTGCCAGCATGTTTTAAAGGTAAGGTCAGAGAAGCTGTTGTTACCAAAAAAGCATCTTTCAGGAAATGGAAAAAATAGCCAAACGACGAAACCTGGAAACAGCACAAGCACTGGCAAGTCAAATGCAAGGCATTGATAAGGCAGGCAAAGGGAGAATTTGAGAAGAAGCTTGCTGCGGAAGCAAAAACGTGAAATAAAGACTTTTTCAAGTACATTCGTAGCAAAAAACCTGTGAGAGGGTCAGATGGTCCATTAGATGATACAGGGGTTAAAGGGGCACTAAGAGGCAACAAGGTGATAGCGGAGAGACTGAATGAATTCTTTGCTTCAGTCTTTACTGAGGAAGATGTAGGGATGTTACCCATGACTGAAGTGGTATTTAAAGGTGCGGAAGAATTGAAAGAAATATCGATACATCGGGAAGATGTATTACAACTATTAGATAAACTGAAGAGTAGCAAATCACCTGGGCCGGATGGTATACATCCAAGGGTGTTGAAAGAACTGAAATATGAGATTGCAGACCTGCTATTAGTAATCTGTGAACTTTCATTAAAATCATCTGTAATACCTGAAGATTTCAGGATCGCCAATGTAACAACAATTTTTAAAAAGGGTTCCAGGGGTGATCCGGGAAACTACAGATCGGTGAGCCTGACGTCAGTACCGAGAAAAATGGTAGAAAGAACCATAGAGAACAAAATTACTCAGCATGTAGATAGTCATGGCCTAATGGGAGACAGCCAGCATGGCTTTAGACAAGGAAGATATTGTCTTACTAATCTGTTATGTTTTTTTGAAGGTGTGAATAAACAGGTGGACAAAGGTGAGTCGGTTGATATAGTGTATCTAGACTTTCAGAAATCCTTTGACAAGGTCCCTCATCAGAGACCTTTGGCAAAACTAAAGAGTCATGGGATAGGAGGCAGTGTACTATTGTGGATCAGGAACTGGTTGAAAGATAGAAAGCAGAGGGTAGGGCTAAATGGCCAATTTTCCCAATGGAGAAAAGTGAATATTGGTGTATCTGTGCTGGATCCGCTGCTTTTTGACATATTCATTAATGACCTGGAAGTGTGAATAACGAGTAAGGTTATCTTTAACCTGGAAAGAGACGGCTGAGAGGAGATATGATAGAAGTCTATAAATTAATGAACGGAGTGGAATGGGTAAACGTAGATCGATTGTTTATGTTATCAGAATATAGAAAAACTAGGGGACATGCAATGAAGCTACAGGTTAAACTATTTAAGACTAATAAAAGAAAATATTTTTTCACTCAACGTGTAATCAAACTCTGGAATATGTTACCGAGGATGTAGTAAAGGCTGTTAGTGTAGCTGGGTTTAAAAAAGGTTGACAAGTTCCTGGAGGAAAGGTCCATAAACTATTATTAAGAAGGGACCCAGGATATCAATGCTTGAGCCAGTACAAGCACTGTGGAACCTGTGTCTTTTGGGGAAACTGCTAGGTACGTATGACCTAGATTGGCCACTGTTGGAAACAGGATACTGGGCTTGATGGAGCTTGGTCTGACCCAGTATGGCATATCTTCTGTTCTTATGTTCTTATAGTGATGTACCCCAGGGATCTGTGCTGGGTCTGCTGCTTTTTGACATATTCATAAATAACCTGGAAAAGTGAATAACGAGTGAGGTTATCAAATTTGCAGATGACATAAAACTATTTAAAGTTGTTAAAACCCAAGAAGATTGTGGAAAATTGCAAGAGAATCTTGATAAATTGGAAGACTGGGCATCAAAATGGCAGATGAAATTTAATGTGGACAAGTGCAAAGTTATGCACCTAGGGAAGAACAACCCAAACTATGGTTACACGATGCAAGGTTCCACATTAGGAATCACCACCCAGGAAAAAGATTTAGGCGTCATTGTGGATAACATGTTAAAACCCTCAGACCAGTGTGCAGCGGCGGCCAAGAGAGCAAATAGAATGCTAGGTATCATAAGGAAAGGAATGGAAAATAAAACAAAGGATAGTATAATGCCTCTATATCGTTCCATGGTGAGACCGCACCTTGAATATTGTGTGCAATTCTGGTCTCCGTATCTTAAAAAGGATATAGCGTTATTAGAAAAGGTTCAGAGAAGAGCAGTTCTTATTCCAGCTATAGTTGCAGACTCTGCTGAATGGATCTTGAAAAGACAAAAGAATACCAAAAGGCTATCTATATGTGTTTTATTGACTACAGCAAGGCTTTTGACTGTGTAAACTATGAGAAACTCTGGGCCACATTAAGAAGAATGGGTAGACCAGAACACCTGATTGTTCTCTTGCACAACCTTTATATTGATGAAGAAGCAACATTTCGAATGGAACAAGGAGAAACAGAATAGTTTAAAATCAGTAAAGATGTAAAACAAAGCTGCATACTTTCCCCCTATCTCTTTAATTTATATGCAGAACAAATCATCAGAGAAGCAGGACTGTATGAAGACAAACGAGGTGTGAAGATTGGTGGAAGACTCATCAACAACCTTCGCTAAGCTGATGATACCACATTATTGACTGAAAGTGAAGACGATTTGAAACTTTTGCTTCTCAAGATTAAGGAATATAGTCTTAAAATGGGTCTGCACATTAACGTTAAGAAGACAAAGATCCAGACAACTGGCATAATCAATAAGTTCATCATTGATGGAGAAGAAATGACAGCTTTAACTTACTTGGATCAACAATCAATAAAGAAAGGACTAGCAGTCAAAAAATCAGACGACGTATTGCTCTTGGTAGAATGGCTATGAAGGACCTAGACAAGATCCTCAAGAGCAGAGATGTCTCTCTCCATACAATGATTTGACTTGTCCAGGCCATGGTATTTTCAATAACGTCATATCGATGTGAAAGGTGGACAGTGAAAAAGATAGACAGGAAGAAAATTGATGCCTTTGAATTATGGTGCTGACGATGAATACTATGTATACCATGGACTGCTCAAAGAACAAACCAGTCAGTACCATAGGAGATCAAACTTAAGCGTTCCTTAGAAGCTCAGATGACAAGACTTTGACTTTCATACTTTGGACATATCATGCGAAGAGAGTAATCATTGGAAAAAGAGATAATCAGCCTGGGCGGTATATCAAGAAATCGCATAAACAAACATAATGCTTGGCAAGGTAGAAGGTCACCATAAAAGAAGAAGGTCAGCAATGAGATGGATCGATACAATAACAGCAGCTATGGAAACCACTCTATCAACAATGAGCCGCTTGGTTGAAGACCGAACAAAGTTTAGGTCAACTATCCAGAGGGTCACCAGGCGTCAACACTGACTAGACGGCACTTCATAACAACAACAACAATAACAAACTTCTGCAGGCATCAGGAAAATATAAAAAAACTCTTAAGGTACAGACATCCATCCTTAAGCAGAAAATAAAGAAATCAAGACAGAACGAAGACATAGGTATCAGCCATATGAGACATTACATTGGTTACCGGCCTCTTCCTTGCAACTAGAAATTCTAAGAACTGCCCTGGTTCAAAAAACAGAAAAGACTTATCCTGATAAGAAATTATACACTGAGAAGGAAATCTAAAAACAAACCCACCACCCAGGGAGAGGATCCTTGGCCGAAGACTAAGGAAGTCCTTTCTCCTCTGGTGAGTAGTGTGTAATAAATCGGGGAACATACAAACATGAGAACCAAGGAATTGCTCATTAAAATTCATAAAATAAGATAGAAAATGACAAATTTAATCAGGTTCCAAAGCTACAATTACTAGAAGAGTAGTTTGCTCCATGATTACCTCAGAAGAACCTTTCAGGAACCTAGTCAGATCCCCGGGCACTTGAGAGGTATCACTAACACCAGCACCCCGAAAGCCTGCACTCAAAGACTAATACTGAGCCCTCATGAGAGGGAGTAGATTTTCTGGAAGAAATTTAAGAACCTCCTGGAAATACCTATGCATCATCTCTAATGCGGACTGAACAGGTGATTTAGGAAAATTAAGCAATCTCAAATTATTCCTGCGGACTTAATTATCCAAGTATTTTGTCTTTCCTGAGAGCAAAGTTTTGTCCTTGACTTGGGGCACACAGAGGCCATGGAGTTGCATCAGCTCTTCTTCCATGTGAGCTATCCTCCCTGCTTGTTCCTCCTGCAGCCAAGAAACTTCCACAACACTATTTTTCACTGAAGACAACTCCGTACTCAAAAACCCCATAACACCTTGAAGAGAGGAGTTTATTGTAGCCAGAACATCCCATAGCGCTTCCAACATAATTCTGGAAGATCTTACCAATAGCCCAGATACTGGAATCAGCACCTCACCACCACTTGTGCCCAAGGAGTCTACTCCAGTGGAAGCTAGTCCTGTTGGTCCTCCAGCACCTCTCAAATCCCCATGGTGGGGGAGATAGTCTCTGGCCCTCTTCACTCCCCCTTTCTGACATGCTCATCGGCAAGCTAGGGGGAAGCACTCCGTTGGCTGCAGCTGCACTTCTGGGTCTTGGCAAGGGGTGGTCACTGCTCCAGAGAAAGCCCACTGCAGACGTGCCCAGGTCCTCTGAAACAACAATCGGCGGTCCTGCTGAAGACATTGCTCTGACCTCGTGAGTGGCAAAACTGCACTCTGTCAAAATCTTTTGCCCTGCAAGATGTTAACTGCTGAGCCCGAGGATAGGCTGGCCTGTTTTCGCTTACGTCTCCCCATTTCCTCAGCAAAAGCTCCCGCTAGGCTCCGGACCAGCAGGTCAGTTCAAAGCAGCCACTCAGAAGGTACTTCCTGCTGCCATCTTGCCTCTGTTCATCTGATATGGCTAGTTTGCTATGGATTATAAATGAGCAGGGTGCATCGTACTTACTAATGTGCCTGGCAGTTGACACTGGAGTATAGTAATGTAGAAACCTGGTAGTCTCTTTATCCTCGCTGCCCATGCAGATAGTATTGAGACACTCATTAAGAGGCATTTTATACTAAAACTTTTAATGTGCATTCACAAATGTTAATGTGTGCTAAATGCAGCAACACACATTTATTTTTAATGGTGCAGTAGCACTTAAAGCACATTACTATTTAGTAAACATGCCCCTAAGTCTTTGCCAGGACAAAAAAAAAAGACTTGTGAAGGGCTCCTTTGAAAGCCGTCTAAAATTTAATGGGCAACATATACATTTTAAAATAAAATAAATTAAATTTTTGCAAATGAGGTCCAGTGGCTATGCAAATGAGGCCCCTCAATGAGTCTCCATACAAGGCCTCGCATCATCCTTGGGCCACCCCTGTATGCAACTTAGATGTAGTAATTTCTGAGAAAAAAACCCCCAAATATCATCTGGACAGGATTAATAGCACCTTTCACTAATATTTGGTTGCACAGCACTTGGCAGTGATGACAACCTCCCAACATTTCTTGTAGCCATTTATAAGTTTCATATATCAGTCTGCTGGTAGTTTTCCCACTCTTCAACTGTGATTTGTTCCAGCTCATGAATGTTTCCAGGATTCCTTTAACCAATGGCAGATTTCAGCTCTTTCCAAAGGTTCTCGATTGGATTGAGATTGGGACTCATTGCTGGCCAGATTAAAACAGTCCATCACTTCTTTTTTAACCATTCTTTTGTACTTTTGGATGCATGTTTTGGGTCAGTGTCCTACTGGAGGACCTTCAACCCAGACCTAATTTTTTGATACTAGGTAGCATATTTCACTCCAAAATGCCTTAGTAGTCCTCTATTCCTTTAATACATTCCAGGCCTCCAGTTCCTGAGGCAGCAAAACAACCCCCCAACATTATGGAACCTCTACCATATTTGACTGTAGGAAGAGTGATTTTTTTTCCTTATAAGCTTCATTTCTTTGCCTGTAAATGTATTGCTGGTCTGCATTGCCAAAGAGCTCAAGTTTGGTTTCATCTGTCCACAGAACGTTTTCCCAGAAGGACTATGGTTTCTCAAAGTGGGTTTGGGCAAAGATCAAGCATGCCCTTTTATATTTGTCTTTGAGCAGTGGGTTCCTCCTTGGCCTTCGCCCATGATGTCCTTCTTTGTTTAGTGAGCAGACTACTCCAGACTGCTCCAAGTCAGCCTTAAGCCCTTTAGATGTTGTACGTGGTGTTTTTCCATCAGCTCGCATTAACCTTCGAAGACTTCTTGGATTAATTTTCCTCATCCCACCATGTCCTGGGAGGTTCTTTACAGTTGCATGAGCAGAAAACATCTTAGTATCATTGCGAACTATAGACAGAGGAATCCCAAGGTCTTTGGAAATGGCCTTGTACCCATTAGACATTTGATGTCTGATAATAATGGCTTTTTTGACAGTTTGAGGCAGTCTCTTCTCTTCACCATTGTGAAAATGGGACAGGGAATGAATGTGGCCATTTTAAACATTAGAGCCATCATTCATTGGTTGATTCAAGCCACGTGAGTACTGACAATTGATCACAAGTGCATCTAATTGTACTGCAAAGACAATGTAGTTCTTCTATTCAAACTGGTTTGAATTGTTCATAAGGGTGCCAATAATCATGTACTACTCAAAAAAGACTCCACACAAAAAGTCCACAGAATTAATATCAATGACAAAAAAGTGAACTTTCCTAAGAAAAGGAGCTCTCCACTGGAAAAAATTCTTATGTCAGAATGTCTATCATGAGGCCATAAAGCCTCTCGTGACAAACTCTCCTTTTTAATATTTTGTATCTAGTGTTCCAACACAACCATCTGTGAAAACAATTCAAAACACCTATAAAAGTCATTAAACAAGTAAAAAGTTGCAGTTTAGTTCTATTGAGCTCTCAGCAGCTAGTGGTGTCTAGTACACTAGATAAAAAATATTAAAAAGGAGAGTTTGTCACAAGAGGCTTTATGGCTTCATTATAAACATTCCTACATAAGAATTTTTTCCATTGGGGAGCAACTTTTCTTCGGAAGGTTCACTTTTTTGTGATTAATAATCATGTCCTGGCAATGTCCCAGTTTTTATACTATTTCTTACTATTTCCTTTTTTAATTGGTCTTGTTTTATTTGATTATTTTCTGTGTCAAATATGTGTACATATATAATCCAAAACCATTTTATTAGCCACTTTTTTTTAGGAGATATTGTGCATTAAGTGGTTGAACTGCAAGGGTACCAGTAATGTTGACCACAACTGTATCTTTCTTCTGGAAATTTTTTGAAGTCCTGAATTTGGCTGAATTAAGTAAACTAGTAGATAAATCAATTATACCAGTATCACTTTCATGAGTGAAATGAATTTTGTATTGCTCCTTCTCTGAACACAGACGCTTGCTGGGAAGGTGTTCTGGGGTGCAGGAAGCCTATATATAATTGCTCACCAGTGACTAAAATCCATGTGGGTTGCCCTCACTGGAATTTAAAAAAAACAAGATTTCCATATTAAAAATACAAAATGTATCAAACCAACATTTTAAAAAAATCAATATAGTTACTTTTCAAAGGTAAGAATCAAGGACAGAACACTTTAGCGGTGGTTAGAGTGACTGCTTTTGGTATCACTGGGATATTTTGCAGAGATGCTAATTTCTTCATAAAGAACTGATGAAATGTCCTGTGTGTGCTGAGCATTCTGTTGAGCTATGCCGACTAACTTCCTTTCTTTCAGGAGAGGTGGATCTAGTCCCCATTTTAGCCCATACTGTTCATGAATTTATAGTTCTGATTTCTCTAAGAAAAGCAGAACAATGCATAATGTGTAAACAGTCTGGTAAGACCAGGACTACCTCAGTCTTCCTTGAAAAAAAAACAAAGCCAGTTAGCAATCTTATCAACTGCTGCAATACTTCACCTACAAAGATTATACTTTTGACTTCAGTTTCAAAGGTCAACATACCATGAAATCACCACAAACACTGGCAACCAGACCTCTTTGATAAAAGGTTCATTTTCTTTTGACACTAAGCTTTAATCAAAAAGGATTTTCCCATTCTGTACCTATAGGAATAATATTTGTTGACTGGCCACTATAGTTTGCTTCTTTTCACTCTATTAGTTACTTTCAACAGGACATGAGATTGGATTTAAATGACCATCAAGCTTTACACTGGCTATATTATAATTGTCTGCATGATACTTACACCGAAAGAATAAGTCACAGGAAATACCCAGCAAAATGTGCTGAGCATGTATACACCTTACCTCTATGTTCTGCATCAGCAAAGGCTATCACAAGGAATAGAATTAATGCTCCTTTCATTTTTGGAAACCTCTGCTTGTCTTGATGTTCTCTAAATCACTTGCAGATCTGTTGTGTCTAATGCTTCAAATCCATGCTTTGAAACTAATGATTCCACTTATATCCTCATTTCTAAAGAATGTTTCATAAATCATTAAGCTAGTTTTCAGGAGCCGAAAAGTGCATGTCCTTGACCCATGTCAGATAAACAGAATCTAGTGAAAGATAAACAGATGACAGCTACATAAATCAGTCTATTTTTGAACAAAGATTTTGTAGCTATTGTTTATGCAGTGATGGTGTCTCGGTTGGATTAATGCAGTGCCCTGAACATGATGCTAATGTCTAAAAATCTGGGGCATTTTCAGAAAGTCCAAAATAATGCTGCACACTTTTTAATGCTAGCTAAACTCTAGTTTCCAGTAACACTAAGGGGGTCTTAACGTTTGCAGTTGCCAGGTGATAATTGCCCAAACTACTATATCGTAACTGCAAAGCTTCTGCATTAATTATTGGGAATGTTCCCAGCTTTTGCCATGTAACTAATACACTTAGGGTGTTTGCTAAATGAAATAGGCCTTTGCACTTACTGTGTGTTAGAAGCAGATTCTAACACATGGTAAGAGCAAAGACTGTGCACTATTGGGGATGCGGTCAGCCAATGCCCTGCAGTTAGCATATAGGGAATATGCTTACCACATGGTCCTGCACCTGTGCTATCTGCTAATGCATGTAGCATGGGAACCAATGCTAACAAAAAAAAATCCTCCCCTCATAGCCCCAATCACATCCTTCCACCCAATCACAAGGTCTCTCCGATGTGAGTTCTCTCACCTGATCACAAGCCCTTACAAGGATGACAGCCCCTTTACCTGATCATATGCCGCCCGCCTTTCCAGAAACAATCAGGCAACTTTCCTTCACACCCTGACTCCCGTTTCCCCTTGACACTCATTAAGATATCCCTCCTAGTCTACTGCACATGGCAGGAATGATCCTTCTCCATTTCTGCCCCATCGCCGCCCTGGCTCAAAATGGTGGTTCTAAACCCTAGCAGTAGTCACACCGTACTACTGCTATGGGTCAATTTGCCAAATAAGAAGAATTGCTCCAGGGGAGTTTGTGATTGGGTGGAGAGGCCTGTCAATCTTGTGGAGGCTTATAATTGGTGGATACGTGATTGGGGCTATGAAAGGAGGCTTATTTTTTTAGGACAGTAGCTGTGTTCCCTGACTGCCAGTAGCATGGGTGCACTTAATAGCATTTCTTGAAATGGGGATAAATGCACTTGCACTCATTGGCAGCCTTGACAGCATGTGATATGTTACTGCACACTGTCAACATTGCCCATGTCACATAAGCTGCCCCATTCCTACCCCAATCTGTGCTAAACAGTCAGAGAGTCATTTTAGAAGACTTACTTGTGATTTCTGTGTCTGAAAATGCCCATTCAGATGTGGAAATCACATGGATGTCCCCAGAGACATTTTAGAAAGGTCTGAATTTACACATGCTGGGCACAATGCCATCCAGATAACAAGGGGATGTGCAGAAGTGTGCCCGGAAAGGTTCTACAGATATAAATGTGTGCATCCAATTTCAGAATGGCACCGCATATCTGAAATTGCCAGTGGGTGCATTATAAGAACAAAAGATATGCCATACTAGGTCAGACCAAGGTCCATCAAACCCAGTATCCTGTTTCCAATAGTGGCCAATCCAAGTCACAAGTACCTTGCAGGGTCCAAAAAAGGCACACAGATTCCACAATGCTCATTCTGGGGTAAGCAGTGGATTTCCTGGGTCCTCTTTAAGAATGGTTGATGGACCTTTCCTCAAGGAACTTGTCCAAACCTTTTTTAAACCCAGCTACACTAACAGGTTTGCTGCTTGTCGTGCTGTGAGAGCTTGTGTACATCAGTGATGCTGAGGGCTAAGCTACTGGTAGCTTAACTAATGGCAGCATCTCCCAAGATGAACAGGTCTCAGCTGAGGTACCAGACCAAGACAAACCACCCATCTGGGCAGCATCAGAATGAGACAGTGTTGACTGCGGAGGACTGCATTTCTGTAACAATGGCAACAACACTAGAATAACCTGCATGGAAGAAAGACCTGGCAATCTACTTCTGTATCTTGCCACGAAAATCCAATGGATAGCCATAACAAAACGAATTGCACTATAGTGCTGAAAAATGAGACCCACAGGTCGGAAGGCACTCAACTGACTACTGGGGAGTTGCTGAAGACTTTTAAGAGTAAAACTAGAATTTATGATGTGGTTGGATCAAAGCCCTTGGGACATCTGACTGCTGATGTAGCTGCACATGGCATGAGAGTCAGAAGCTGCAAAGATGTCTTGGATATCGGCAGAAGGAATGTACAAAGCATTAACCAAGGGAAGTTGGAGGTGGTCAAGAATGAAATGGAATGTGCACAACTTGATCTGTTAGGTGTCAACGAACTCAAATGGACTGGCATCGGGCAATTTGCATCTTATGATCACATGGTCTACTATGCTGGAAATGAAAGACAAAGAAGAAATGGTGTTGCATTTATAATTAAGAAGAAACTTGCAAGAACTGTAACGAAATACAATGCAATCAGTGCACGCTTAATTTCTATTCATCTACAAGGAATGCCCATCAACACAACTATAATTTAAATATATGTCCCAACAGCTGCATAAGAGGATGAAGTTGATGAGTTATATAAGCAAATACAAGCTGAAATTGACAGAACATGCAAACAGGCTATCCTGATAGTCATGGGTGACTGTGACACAACAGTTGGCAACAAAGAAGAAGGCAAAGTGGTTGGAAAATATGGACTTGGCAACAGAAATGAAGTTGGAGAAAGACTGATAGAATTCTGCAAGACCAACGATCTATTCGTCTCAAACACTTTCTTCCAGCAACACAAGCAGCGACTGTACACATGGACTTCACCCAATGGATTGTACAAAAATCAAATTGACTACATATGTGGATATCAATGATGGAAAAGCTCGATAACATCAACAAAGACAAATCCTGGAGCTGACTGTGGTACAGATCACCAACTACTAGTTTGCAAACTCAAGCTAAAGTTGAAAAAGAGCAAGCCACTCATGAATGTAGCAGAATATGACCTTGAGAACATACCACTGGAATTTAAAGATGGTTGTGTTGGAAGAAAGTGAAAGTCTCTACGAAAGGAGAAAACCAAAAACGGCCAAAATGGATGACCGAAGAAACTCTGAAAATTGCCCAGAAATGCAGAGAAGCTAAAGCCACAGTAGAAAGAGAGGCAATCGCAGAACTCAAAAGAGATTTCTAAGAAAAGTCAAGGAGAAGTACTACAATGATGCATGCAAGGAAATAGAAGCAGAAACTGTTATAGGAAGAACAAGATCCACTTTATTAAAGCTATGAGAATTAAAGGAAAAATACCAGCCTCGAATTGGAATGTTACAAGATGCTCAATGATCCATGTTGAAGGATGATGAGAAGATCAAGAAAAGGTAGAAAGAATATACAGAGTCATTATACAATAAAGATCAAGTGGACCGGACCAACAGCCGTTTCATCCTGTACCTTATGATCAGGATCCATTGGTGATGAAAGAAGAAGTTGAAGCAGCTCTGAAAGTTTTATCGAAGTAAAAGCACCAGACATTAATGGCATTCCCATTAAAGTATTACAACAATCTGATGCAGCTATTACAATGCTTGCGAGGCTCTGCCAGGAAATTTGGAAGGCAATATCATGGCCAACTGACTGGAAAATATCTATGTTAATACCAATACTAAAGAAAGATTATCCAACTGACTGTGGAAATTATTGCACAGTCACTCTGATCCCACATGCCAGCAAGATTCTACTCAAGATTAATCAACAGAGACTACAACTATACCTGGAACGAGAACTGCCTGAAGTGTAAGCAGGGTTCAAAAAAGGGTGAGGAATGAAAGACATCATAGCGGATGTGAGATGGATCCTTGAAAAGACAAAAGAATACCAAAAGGATATCTATATGTGTTCTATGGATTACAGCAAGGCTTTTGACTGTGCAAACTATGAGAAACTCTGGGCCACATTAAGAAGTAGGGGTATACCAGAACACCTGATCATTCTCTTGCATAATCTTTACATTGATCAGGAAGCAACATTTTGTATGGAACAAGGAGAAACAGAATGGTTTAAAATCAGCAAAGGTGTACAACGAGGCTGCATACTTTCCACCTATCTGTTTAATTTATATGCAGAACAAATCATCAGAGAAGCAGGACTATATGAAGATAACCGAGGTGTGAAGATTGGTGGAAGACACATCAACAACCTTCGCTATGCTGATGATAATACATTACTGGCTGAAAGTAAATGTGATCTGTAACATTTGCTTCTCAAGATCAAGGAATATAGTCTTAAATGTGCCTGCACCTTAATGTAAAAAAACATAGATCCTCACAAATGGCAACATCATTAAGTTCATCATCGATGGAGAAAAAATTGAAATAGTGGACAATTTTAACCTGCTTGGATTAGCTATCAATAAAGAAACTACAAATAGTCAAGAAATCCAATGATGCATTGCTCTTGGCAGAATGGATACAAAGGACCTAGACAAGATTCTCAAGAGCAGAGATGTCTCTCTCCATCAAAGATTCAACTTCTTCAAGCCATGGTATTTTCAATAACGTCATATGGATGTGAAAGTTGGACAGTGCAAAAGATAGACAGGAAGAAAATGGATGCCTTTCAATTATGGAGCTGGTGCGAAATATTGTGTATACTATAGGCTGCCTGAAGAACAAACCAGTCAGTACTAGAGGAGATCAAACCTAAGCTTTCTTTAGAAGCTCAGACGACAAGACTTCGACTTTTATACATTGGACACATCATGTAAAGAGAGAGATCATTAGAGAAAGACATCATGTTTGGCAAGGTAGAAGGTCAACACAAAAGAGGAAGGCCAGCAATGAGATGGATTGATACAATAACAGCAGCTCTGGGTGCACACTCTGTCAACAATGAGCCGCCAGACCGAAGACAGAACACAGTTTAGAACAACTATCCAGAGGGTCGCCATGAGTCGACACTGACTCGATAGCACTTAATTGAGTAAAAAACTATTTTCTCTTATTAGTCTTAAATGGGTTACATTGCATGTCCTCTAGTCCTTTATGGAGAAAACAATTGATCCACGTTTACCCATTCCACTCCATTCATTAATTTATAGTCCTTCATCATGTCTCCCTCAGCTGTCTGTTTTCAAAGTTGAAAAGCCCCAGCCTTTTAAGCCTCTCTTCATAGGGGTATCCTACCATCCCTTTTACCATTTTTGTCGCTCTTCTCGGTACCTTTACTAATTCTGCAATACCCTTTTTAAAATATGGGGACCAGAACTGTATATAGTATTCAAGGTGTGGTTGCACCATGGAATGATACAGAGGCATTATAATATCCTTGGTTTTATTCTCCATTCCTTTCCTTATGATTCCTAGCACTCCATTTGCTTTCTTGGCTGCCACTGCACACTGGATGGAGGGTTTTAACATATTATCCATGATGACGCCTAAATCCTTTTCCTGGGTGGTGATTTCTAAGGCAGTGCCTTGCATTGTGCAATCACAGTTTGGGTTGTTCTTGCCACATTAAATTTCATCTGCCATTTGGACATCCAGTCTTCCAATTTATCAAGGTCCTCTTGCAATTTTTCACAATCCTCTTGTGTTTTAACAACTTTGAATAATTTTGTGTTATTTGCAAATTTGGTCTCCTCATTCATTATTCTTATTTGCTATTTCCTATGTTAAAAAGCAGTGGGCCCAGCACAGGTCCCTGGGTACTCCACTATTTACCTTTCTCCATTGAGAAAATTAGCCATTTAGCACTGCTCTGTTCTTTCTATCTTTTAATCAGTTTGTGATCCACAATACTACACTGCCTCCAATCCTATGACTTTTTAATTTTGCCACGAGTCTCTCATGAGGGACCTTGTCAAAGGCTTTCTGAAAATTCATATATATTATTTCAACCAGCTCACCTTGTTATACCTGTTTATTCACACCTTCAAAAAAATATAACAGATTAGTATGACAAGATTTTCCTTGGCTAAATCCATGTTGGCTTTCTCCCATTAAACCATGAATATCTACATGTTCAGTAATTTTATTCTTTACAATGGCTTCTACCATTTTTTGTGGTACTGACATCAGGCTCATTGGTCTGTTTTCCAGGATCATCCCTGTAACCCTTTTTAAAACTTGGCGTTACATTGGCCCAGGACCGTACCGAGCCCTGTGCAAGTGGTGCGACTGCACAGGGCACAAAGACTTAAAGGGCGCATTTCGGTTCTCTGCCGTTGCCTGCCGCCGCCACATTTTCGGCAGCAGAGAGACGAAATGCACCCCTTAAGTATTTGTGCTGGCACACTAAGCAGGTCTGGTCCCTTCAGAAGGGACCAGAGCTGCTTACTGTGCCGGCGACTTGCAGATTGGGTGCACGCTCCCCCTCTCCCTCCCGCACCCCCATACAGTGTCTAAATGGAGGTTCGGGAGAGGGGGCGTGCACCCGATGTGCAAGTCGCACAGGGCGCATTTCAGTCTCAGTACGGCCCTGCATTGGCCATTCTCCAATCTTCTGGTACTCCAAATGATTTCAATGATAGTTCACAGATAACTAATAATAGCCTGCCATCTCATATTTATTTATTAACATTTCTTATATACCGCACTATTTGCCATCAGCGCGGTTTACATTGAACAGAAACATCGGAGGGTATTTCAGTTTTTTCAATACCCTCGGAAGTATACTATCCAGTCCAGGTGATTTGCTACTCTTCAGTTTATCAAATAGTTGCAATACATATTTCCGGTTTATTGATATTTCTTTCAGTTCTTCTGATACATCACCTTTATATACCATTTAAGGCATGGGTAACTTCCCTACATCTTCTTCAAAAAGACCAAAGCAATTCATTCAGTCTCTCTGCTATGGCCTTGTCCTCACTAATTTCCCTTTTATCCCTCTATTACCCAATGGTCCAACTGGCTGTCTCACAGGTTTTTTGCTACAAATGTAGTTGAAAAAGTTTTTATTATGCGTTTTTGTTACTACGGCAAGCTTCTTTTCAAATTCTCTATTTGTCTGTCTTATCAATGCCTTGTATCTAACTTGCCAATGCTTATGTTGCTTCCCATGTTTGTCATTTGGCTCCTTTTTCTATTTCCTGAAAGATGCTTTTTTGGCTACAACAACTTCTCTGACCTCACCTTTAAATCATGCTGATAGTTTTTGGGATTTCCTTCCCCTTTTCTTAAAGCGAAGAATACAACTATCTGCGTTTCCAAGATAGTGCTTTTAAACAACGTCCATGCTTTGCAGCTATTCCTTTTATTTTTTTTTTAAGTATTTTCCCCATGTTATCATAGTCTCCCTTTTGAAAGTTAAAAGGTAGCACGGTGGATTTCCTTGCTGTCCTTCCTCCATTTATTAAATCAATTGTGATCATGCTATGATCACTATTGAAAGTGCCCCCAAAATCCTTCTCTTGCACCAGATCCCGTTTTCCACTAAGGACCACGTCCAAAATATCTTTCCCTCTTGTCGGTTCATGAACCAGCTGCTCTAAGAAACAGTCATTTGTTTCATTTAGAAACTATCCCTCTAGTATGTTCTGTTGTGACATTGACCCAGTTGATACCAGGGTGATTGAAATCATATTTGATATTTATTTTCTATGACTATTGGATAATGTACTATGGTAGGGGGAGGGAGGGACAGAGTGGAGTTTGCGGGGGATGAGATTTTTTCTGGTGTTCATGTTGGGCCAGTGTTTTTGTATTGTTCATTATCTTTGAAATGCTCAGTAAAGAGGAATGTTTTGAGCTGTTTTCGGAAGGTGGCTGCCGGATATATTTCTTATTCTATCTGGAAGGTGTTCCAAAGGGATGGTGCTGAATATTCAAAGGCTCTACTACTGGTTTGTTTTTTAGTTTTGCTGGTCAGATGGAATGATGAATGTATTTGTCATTATTCCCCTGCGTCGGCGGTCATTAGGTGTTGTCTTGATTAACTGTGTTAGGGTTATAGGGGCCAAATATTTTATAGTTTTAAAGATGGTCATTATTATTTTCTATTTGCCTCTGCTGTGGACTGGTAACCAGTGAAGTGTATGTAGTATAGATGTTATATGTTCTGTTTTGTGTGAGTTGTAAATCATCCGAGCTGCCATGTGTTGGGCCATTTGAAGGCTGTGAAGAGTTTGTCTGGGTAGACCATGTGATAGACTGTTACAATAGTCTATGTGAGGGAATATCAGTACTTGTGCTACCGTTCTGAATTTGTTACTCTGTATTAGAGGTTTTAGGTGCTGGAGCATTCTAATTTTGTTGTATATAGCCCTAGTGATGAGTTTGATATGGGGTTTTAAATTTATTTTTTGTCTATTATTACTCCTAGGTATTTCAATTCTTTTTTAACATGTAGTGTTGCTCCTTACACATCAATTGTGGAGGGTGGTGTGAAGCTTCTATTCCTGTTTACGAAGAACACATCTGTTTTTTTTTGTAATTTATACTGAGACCATACGATTTCAGCTAACGTATGATTTCATTGAAGCAGTCTATTATGGGATTCAGTATGGGTACATCTGTGTTGAATGGGAGATATAGCATTATGTCAGCTGCATAGATGGCATAACCTACTTGAAATTTCTTTATTATTTCACATAGAGGTTGGATATATATGTTAAATAGAAGTGTGGATAGAGCAGATCCCTGCGGGAGACCTTTTGCTTGTGTATAGGTATTAGAGAATTGTTGGTTAATTCTTACTTGTTGAGACCGGGTCCGTTAGGTAAGATGTAAACTAGTTTAGTGTGGTGCCATGTATTCCGATTTGTTTTAGCCTTTGGAGTAGTTGTTATTAAACTCTATAGTCGTCTTTAACAAACATATACTTTTCTTGTAGTACAATACAGTGGGACAATGGCACTTCGTTGTTTGAATAATACTTTTAAATATGTACATGCCCACATTATTTTATTTACCAATAAGGGTCCATTGCGAACAGCACAGCTACATGGGGGCTTCTGCTATGAACTCCACGTCATTTTGCCTTGTTTCTTTTTGGTGCTTCAGACAGTGCTCTTTGCACATTCACAAAGTAAATAACTCAGTGGAAAGATGCTACAATTTTCAATTACATTTAGTGCGAGATTTGGACCATCTGTTCAATCTCATATACAAAGAAATATGAGATAATATGGTTTACTGGGGCAGAGCTCTTTTTGGTCATAGCAACATACCTTGTATTTCATAAATAATTGCTCACAATGGATTTACCTATCTCTGAAATGTCTTAAAAAATTGCGATATGCATGGATGAATAGAGATTTGGCAACATAGTGTTTCTCTAAAGTTGATATGAGTTACCTCCTTTCTCCTTGTGTGGATTGGTTTGGTTTGTATTTCATGGGATCCCTCCATGACTAAAACCGCGGTAGGTCGGACCGGTGGTCCCCCTTTCTCAACCCCTCTCCCCCCACTCACCTCAGCCCCCAGACCCTCCCCTTTTTCCCCCGTACCCAATCCACACAAATAACAAACCAAGACTATTTGGAATTCAACTGGTTGCAGCTTTATTATTATCCATAATGTTAATCAACATTATATTCCAACCATAAACCTCATAATAATCCCAACTAGCGGAAGAGCTGCCTCACCAGCCATACAATTAGCAAGGTGACATCGTCTCTGCTTCTGCCGTGGACAGGCCAATGGCACGCTTACAACCCCCCTTTTCCCGGCCTCGCCATGTCATTAGCAAAAGCCGTCCACGGGATGTCCGGGTCAGGGGCACCCCACCCCCACCCCAAGTATTGCCTAAGACTCTGGACCCCGGAAACCTCTGGGATCCCGCCCTCCCCCTCATCCACCCTCCCAGCTGCAACACCCCATACTAACCCAACAACCAGGACCCTATAAAGGTCGGGAGGGTGGGCTGCCGGCACCGCTCCACTCAGCCCGCTCCCGGAAGAATGACGGCAGCTGTTGCCATTGTTCCCCACTTCACCTTCGCCCCCAGCGCCTCTCCACCTCTCATTGGCTCCCGTTGCGATACCAACGTGGCGGGAGCCAATCACTTCAAATGATGCCGGTTCCTCACCACAACCCTTGCCATGGGGTGCATGCTGGCCACGCGCACAGGGTCCTTGCACCATGCCGCGCATGCGGTTATGAGCGGCCATCGTGGACCCTGTTCCGCGGCCTTAGGCCTAACCGTGGTAGGTTGGACCGGTCCTCCCCCTTTCTCAACCCCTCCCCCCCACTCGCCCCAACCCCCAGACCCCAAGCCCTCCCCTTTTTCCCTCGTACCCAATCCCCACAAATAACAAACCAAGACTATTGGAAATTCAACTGGTCGCAGCTTTATTATTATCCATAATGTTAATCAACATTATATTCCAACAATAAACCTCATAACAATCCCAACTAGCGGAGGAAATGTCTCACCAGCCATACAATTAGTAAGGTGACATCGCCTCTGCTTCCACCGTGGACAGGCCAACAGCATGCTTACAAACCCCCCCCCCTCTTTTCCTGACCTTGCCATGTCATTAGCAAAAGCTGTCCAGGGGATGTCCGGTTCGGGGGCACCCCACCCCCACCCCAAGTATTGCCTAAGGCTCTGGACCCTGGAAATCTCCGGGATCCAGCCACTGGCAAAGGAGACATTAATGTCCCTGCGCTGTCCCCCCCCCCCCCCCCACCATTCAGCTGCGACCAGCCAGCCTCCTGCCTAACGACATATTCCAAGGCCTCCTGCCAGTCATTGAGCACTAGATCTATATCCACAGGGGATAAGTGCACACCATCTTGCCGGTACAAGCCCACACAATCAATCTCCACCCAAGAATGCATGATCTGATATCCCCCTGCTCGCAAACCCAACAGCCAATCTGGCGATTAATCTTTGTCAATCCCCGTGACCAACACCGCTGATCCCAGCAAGCGGGCCTTGGAATGATATCGGACCACAATACCACCACATCCTGAAACATTCGTAAAACCTCTGCAAGATCCTTTTTCGCCGCTCTTATCAATTGCTTGCAAATCCATGATGCAAGATCGTTGCCCCCTAAATGTAGCAGTATCATTGCCGGCTTCATCCTCTCCTGCTTATGGTGCTGAAGCAAAGGCATCAGCTGTGTCCAATGGAGACCACGCTTGCCCAGCCTTAGGACAGACAGTCACCACTGCAGAATCCAGTCCCAAATTAAGCCCTACCAGCCGCACCACAGCTCGTTGGTCTGCCCAATGGACGAATGAATGCCCGATCAGCCAACAGCAGCGAGGAGGCTGCCCCCCATCTGAAAAAGAAAATAACAGTTAGCAGATGATGATGGTCATTACCCTCTCCCCCTCACAGACATACATAGCCCCGAAAAGCCTGAGAATGCTATCTACCGATGCATTGTATATCCTGTTCCGGCAAACCTGCCGCTGCCATACTGGTTGCTGTGCCAATGCAGAAGGAATGAGGGGCAAACATAGTAGTATCTTCACCTATATGTTGCAGCGCCATCTTCAGCACTGCTGAAACTTGAAAACGCGTCAATAGATGCGAGTCATTATGCCGGAAGAGCGAATCCTCTACCGTGGGTCGAACAAGCAAGTACGCTCTGAGGGAGTCTGCAGGGCACGTCGACAGGCCCACAATTGCCTTCAAAACAATCCACACTCCTTTTCCCATCTGATCCATCTTGGATCTTGCCAGCATTACCCGGAGCTGCTCACCCTCAACCTGCACATGCTAACGGAGTATACCACCCACCCCCCAGGGACCAGCTGGAGTTTGCTATCAACTCTGTAATCAGAAACGCTCTGAAAAAAGCCAAACAAAACACTGCCCTGAAGAGAATGGCTTCATACGGTGACGCCGCCACCATGGGTAATGCTGTGCACAGTCTCGCCAATTGGCCGCCTGGAGTCTGGAGGGGTTGGCCAGGAACGCTCCGACCCTTGCAGCATCCTACTTGTCAAAACCCCCCAGCCTGGGAGCCTCATCCGACTGCTCTAGCAAAAAAGGCAGAACCCGCTAAGTGGGTTCTCACAGCTGATCTAGAGGCCCCTTTTTCTTTAGCATAAACTACATATTGTCCGATGAGATGATCCGACATGAATCCTGGCTGCCATCCTCGGGCTGCCAAGAATTCTACAACTTTGTCACAGCCTCTCCGATACGCCTACCACGTCACCATCGACACTGAACTCCTCAACAGATTTAGCATCTCTGTTGGCCAATTTGCCATAATTGCTCCAGGACCATCAATCCCTCGGCGTCCGCTTCTGGTGCCAAATTCCGGAACTGGTCCCACTTGAAACGGGAAAGAGCATCAGCAATCTTGTTAGTGCATCCTGGGATATGCTGGGCCTTCAATGACACATTCAGACGCAAACAGGCTAACACCACTTCCCTCATTAACCACGCTAATTGAACACAGTGTGGTGTATAATGATTAATCACGCTCACCACCGCAGCGTTATTGCACCACCAAACTACCATACGTTTACGAAGCCTATCGGACCACAACTCCAAGACCACCAAAATGGGGAACAGTTCCAAGAAAGCTATATTGCTGGTCAAACCCGAATTGTGCCAAGACTGAGGCCAGCCGCCAGCGCACCAAGACCCGCCAAAATAAATGCCCAAGCTTATACCTCCTGCTGCATCAGTGAATAGTTGCAGGTCTACACTGGATATCTTGGCTTCCCTCAAAATGTTCGTCCCTTTAAAATCTTCCAAAAATCTATCCCAGACTCCCAAATCCGCCCGCATACTCCTTGAAACCCTAATATGGTGATGCGGTTTAAGCACTCCAGATGTAGCCGCTGCCAACTGATGCAAAAACACCCTCCCCATCGGGATAATCCTACAAGCAAAATTCAGCGACCCAATCAAAGACTGCATTTCTTTCAAAGGTATCTTGCTGGAAGCCACCACATTTGCCACCAGCACCCGGAGCCTCGATACCTTCTCTGGCGGGAGGCGCGCAACCATCTCTTCCGAATCCAGCTCGACCCCCAAAAATGTGATCCTCATCACTGGGCCTTCAGTCTTGCCTGCGGCTAACGGAACATCCACTAAGCTGGACAATTCAACAACACCTTCCAACAGCTCTTGGTACTACTCCGATTGAGCCACCCTTACAAACAAGAAGTCATCTAGATAGTGAACCACGTTCTCACAGCCTACCTTCTTGACCAACACCCAATGCAGGAAAGAGCTGAACTTCTTGAATAGGCACAAGAAACTGAACAGCCCATAGGCATGCATTTGCCAAAACAGAATTTACCTTCGAAACAAAAACCTAGCAAATGAAACAATGACGGATGCACAGTGTAATGTAGAAGGTCCTTCCGAGGCTGTGGAGCTGGGTGAAACAGGAGATTATGTTTCAGTTTCTGACAGGCAAGCAAAGCACATGGCCCAGGGTTGCCATGGGTTACGTAAACAGTATGAGTCACGAGTGCAGCAAACACGCCCAAGCTGCAGAGTATCCCTGAGCCCCGGTCTTATGGGGAAACACCTGGTGGGAGGCGGGGCAGAGTTAAGCCCTAGAAAACAGGGATATAAGAATTGCTCACTGAGATTCAGGGAGGGAAGCAACGAGCAGAGCAGGAGGAACGAGCTGAGCAAGGAGAGCAGGAACCAGGAGAGCAGAGATGGCGGAATAAGAGGAGCTGGTGGAGCTGTAGGAGTTCCAAGAGCAGCAGAGAGAGAAACAGGAGATACAGCACAAGAATTCAAAGCTACAAAGTCCCGGAGAGCCCAAGCCCAAAAGCCAGGTGGGAGCTACTCTCAATTAGAGCCCTATCGTGAAGGCAGTTGGAGAGAGAGACTGCCTGAGAGGTCAGTGTGGGAGTGCTCAGAAACTCTTGGGAGAGGAGGCTGTTGGTCAGAGGATGTTTGCATGACTGAGGAAGCAGTGCTGAGAAAGTCTTCTAGGAAAAAGCCAGAAGGTAGGCTGTGTAAAGCGTTGAACGAGAAAACTAGACAGAAAAGTTTTCCCTGTGATTGCCAAGCTCTGTTAGACTCTCCATGTGCTAGTTCCCAAGTATACGGCAGTTATCAGCCCTGCTCTATAAAGCATTCTGAAGAGAAACCTCTGGGAAATAGAGAGGGTCTGTGTTTTAAAACTCCGTATGATTTTGTACAAACCTGCTCAGCTGAAAGTGATGAGGAAATGCAGACAGGGTCTGTTGTAGAAGACTCTGAGGAACAAATGGACTGTACGCTATCATTTGCAGATGATATCATATCCCTGTGCTGATATCGGTTACCAAAGCTGTTGGAATAGCAGCAAAGAAGCAAAGTGATTCTTTTGGGTTTAAGAGGAAATGTTTCTTTGAGTTTGTTGAAGCACTGCATTGTTTAAAGCTGAAGAGGAAGAAGCTGTTTGGTTTAGTTCCTGAGTTTTGTTTTCTTATGCCAGAAGCATGGCCCTTTTTGTTCTGTATTTTATTGGCATTTAATCCACCCGGAGGGGAAATAAAACCTTGTCATATATTGCCTGAACCACTCGACTACAGTTATTCCTTGCTTGGGGAGTGGAAGGGGACTACAACACCCAGAAGGCCGTGCATAATCAGTGCACTGCCCTACTTCCTGAGTCAGGATTTTCCCAGGCTGACCTTTCTCTGCATGCCTCAGGGCTCTGGGGGAGGTTACTGGTGACAACAGGCAGCAGACGAAAAGCTGACTCAGTGTCTACTTTTGTCATCAGGGACCCAGGGCCGCATTTCCTCACCAAATCCACCGCCAAATCAAATGAAGCATAGTGCACCGCACACAACTCCCTCGGGATGTGATCATTTACTGATGCTCCCGACGGAAAGGATAAATTATGGATGAGCCGGAACTTCCTTGGCTCTTTTTTTGGTATGATTCCCAGAGGGGAAACCACCAAATTTTGGAATGGCTGCTCTGGAGACGGACCCGCAATCCTACCTAGTTCCAGCTATACCACCAACTTATCCCACACAATGGTTGCAAAGCACCGAACCGAAGGGGAATTTCACACTCTTGCTGCCGAAACACTTCCCTGCACCGGTATAACAAAACCACACTGAAAACCCAACTCTAATACCTCCCTATCCCCCCGCTTCGGGTATTGCCGAAGCCAAGACCTTAAAGCCTCTACACATATCGGTGTAGGAGCCAGGCCAATTAGGGTCCTCATGGTTTAGGGGCCGACCCGGTGGGCAATGCAGCCCCTTTTTTAATGCATTTGACCGCTGAGTGTCCTTTGCTACAGACTGAGCACACATGACGGAATTTGCACTCGGGAAATGGACAGGAGGACTTGTTAAACCTCCAGCAAATGTCCCCAGCTCCACCTCCCCCCATTCTCTGCTGTGGCACAGCCCCCCCCCCCTGCATGAAAGGAATTACCTAACCCTGCTGGGGCCACTGTTCCCCCTTTCCCCCCCCCCCAACCCCCACAACTCCTGCCCTAGCCGACATCTGTGTCAGCCAAAAATTAATGTCTTGTGTCCCCCATGATAATAATCTGTTCTCCTCCATCTTGTCCCGGAATTTCTCGTCTTAATTCAACCACGCCCACACGTCATGGGTCTGAGACGCCTCCAAAATCAAATCCACGTACGACAGCAACATCCCATATTGGTCGGGGGAATAATGTCTCCATACGCTTGCTAACCGCAAAAAGGCTCTCATCCAATTGACTACGTTATGCGACACTTTTTTGATACGGCCAGCCTTCTCGTCTTCCTTTCTTTTTTTCTTGCTCTCACCCGACTGCCGCCTACCTTCCAATAGACGGAAAATATCTATATATCGCCACTTCCGGATTTTCCGGCACAGATTCTTTGGAACCCCCTCCCATAACTCCAAAAATGGCGCTCCCCCCGCCCGACTTGGGCCCCACCGCAGCGCTGCCGTATGCCACCTGCCCCTCACATTCGGCTCCTGATGACAATGACGAGGAGTCAGAGGACGAGGAGGAGGATGACTCCGAGCTGTGCTGCCGCCGACAGGTATGCTTCTTTTTCTTGTGCGCCTTACTCCCCAAATCCTCCTGTGAACTAATCAATCGCTCAACCAGCTCTCCCTGCTCGGACATTAACTCACTTGCCGCCGCGGAAGATGTCGACAGCCCCAGCCTTGAACACGTGGCAGGCTCCTGGCAATTTCCTTTACGCTGGTGCAAATCCTGCACCGGTAGCTTCGTCCACGACAATCCGTCTTGATGCTGCTCCCGGTTCCATGCTCTCTGCTCCCACTTGGCCTCACACGCCTTGCCTGTAGTGTGTGGCAAAGTTGCAGGTACCTGTGGAGGCATAAATGAAAAAACAGGTGAGGGAACTGCCGACGGCAAAGGGGAGTGCCAAGCCCCTAGCCACTCCGCCCTAGAAGGACCTTGTCCCCCCCCCCCTAGCCAATGATCCCATGTCACAGGACCCACTACTGGACGCTAACTACCTTGCGCCGACAACCAACCTATGGGGGAGGTTAGACCCTGACCCTCAAAACTGTGGGCCCCCTGTGCCGGCGTGACCCTGCCACCAAACCCTGCCCCACTCTCCCACCAGGAAGGAATAGCCTCCCATAGCCCCTGCCCTGTACCTCTTCCGCCGGGGTTTTCTAATACCCCGCTGTAGCTGCTGCCTCCTGGTCCCACATTGGGCATGAAGTTAGTCTCCTCTACCACCCCCCTCACCTCCCCCGATCGAGACCCAAGCTCCCCTCTGCATGGAGCACTTTTTCCCCGGGCCCTTGCCAACCGAGCCCGACCTCCACCCCTATCCTACACAGGCTGAGCTAATGACCCCCTGCACCCCCTACTAGTCCTCCCCACTCTTGCTAAGCCACGGCAGGTAGGCACATGGCCGGACAAACCCCTCACCCCTCTTGCACTCTCCCTCTCTTCAACATTACCCGCTGCCCCACCATTGCCACTCGCCCCTCCGGTGTAGCCAGGGCACGCTGGCCGACAGCCTTGACTGCCCTGCCTGGCACGACCCCTACGAGCAGGCATCATCAGCCTGTACTCACAGCTTTTATTTATTAGGTTTTAAAATTTTTTTTGATCAAATACCTTATCCCAATATCCCCTGAAGAAGAAACACTTGCCTGTCACCATCTCTCCACTGCCTGCCTGACTGCTGCATTTCCTCCGTCTGCAGGGGTTCCTGTTCACTGGCCCAAACTTTTGTCAGCGACTCCCCCAGCTCACTTTCACTGTGCCGATGCTCCCACCTCGCTGCCACTTTTCTTTCTCTTTTTTTTTTTTAATTTGTGCTGTTTGCTTCTTCCTCCTTCCCCCGAATTGAGAGCTCACTGCCGGCACCGCTCCACTCAGCCCACACCCGGAAGAATGAAGGCAGCCGTTACCGTCGTTTCCCACTTCACCTTCGCCCCTAGTGCCTCTCCACCTCTCATTGGCTCCCCCCGCGATACCAACGTGGTGGGAGCCAATCACTTTAAATGATGCCGGTTCTTCACCACAACCCCTTGTCATCGGGCGCACGCTGGCTGCGTGCATAGGGTCCCCGCACCGTGCCGTGCACGTGGTTACGAGTGGCCGTTGGGGACCCTGTCCCACGGCCTTAGGACTTCTGCTACATCGGGCTTCACAATATAAGGCAATGCGTTTGATGCAATTGTTCTCTGGTATTATGTTTATTCATCTGTGATCTTAACCTTATATGCCCCTCTAAGTTTCACAAAACTTTATGCTAAGAAATAACAGCTAGTGAGTGTATTTTTAGATTTTCTTTTTATATAACTTATTATGCAGCTCTTCTGCATATATACACTGTTATGTATATACTTCTCACTTAGGTATTTCCCTTGGCATGACATCGTGCTTACACTGTATTGTGTATTTGAGTTTTAACACATTTTATAAAACTGTATTTATTTATGTATGAGACACAAAATGTTTTTTTTTGTTTTTTTCTGCTTTTTGATATGATTTTTTAACTTTATATTTGTATATTTTGGATGTTACAGTTTGTTATTATTCTCATTATTAATATGTTTTATTTGGTGTATGTTTTAATGTTTTACTATTTATTCTTTTTTTAATCTTTTCTTAGAGGTTGTTGGTTCCTTTGAAGAAGGTCCCCGGCTGAAACATGTGTCAAGCTGACCTCTCTGTTTTGAATAAATTGCTCCTTCCACCGTGATTTCTGTGTCCTACTCCCCTGTGTGCCTTGTGTCGCTGCAGGAAGGGTGTTCCCCTTGCTTTACTAATATAGAATTGTTGAACAGGATTACCTTATCTGAAGCTAATTAATTACAATACATCTACTACTAGCACTAAATTATTCCAAATTATTTGACTATATATAGACCAAATTAGCGCTGGTCCTTGTCGTATAGTTCTATCTTGCATCTACATTCCTTATTTTATTCTGTTTATCTACCAAATTAAATGTTAGGCCACATGCTAATAGACATACCTCTCTTGTCAGGTGCACAACTGTACATATTACTAATTAAGTTTGATTTACTCTCCAACTGCGACAATTTACAAGGTATAGTTAATCTTATTACTTAAGGGGTAACAAACATTAAAACAAAACTGGCAGTTTATCTTGAATAAATTAAACTTATTTTAATTGTTTACCAAAAATTCTTAGAAAGGTATCTTAGGTAATGGCTTGACTCACATTACCGGCAATAATCAAAATAAATGTAACTATCTGATTAACATAGACATCTCAGCTCACAAAGGAAGGAATATCAGGACTATCAGGACACAAAACAACAGGAACAGATACATAAGGGTCATTACCTAGACCAGGGGTAGGCAATTGTTTTGGCTCAGGGGCCACTTTGAGAGGGCAGTGGTTAGTGGAGGGCTGCACCTTCTAAAACTGATCGTATTCATTAGTTAATATTACATTTCATTTAATGCGAAGTGTAAATTGCATATGGCCTATAGTCTATCTGCCATTTCTTGTCTCTCCTTTTGCTTTCTTCATTTTCTTCCATCAGCCTTTTTTCAGTCCCAGTAACTCTTCCTAGTATCAGCCCCCTTTACAGCCTCCCCTCCTAGTACCAACCCCCCTTGCCTTTCCAGTACCGCCACTGGTGTCTATTCTCTTCCAGTCCCCCTCCTTCCCCATTGTCCAGCCCCTTCTAGTTAAAATACCATCCTAGGTATCAGCGAACTTCCAGTCTCAGTGCCCCCTCCCATGTCAGCTCCCTTCCAGCTCCCCCTCTCCCCTGTCCATCTGCCTTCCAGTGCCATCCTCAGGTGTCAGCTCCCTTCCAGCTCCCCCACCCCATGTCTGCTCTGCTCCTTTCCAGCTCCCCCCCCCTTGTCTGCTCCCTTCCAGGCCCCCCCCCTTGTGTCTTCTCCCTTCCAGGCCCCCCCCATGTCAGCTCCCTTTCAGACCCCCCTTGTCTGCTCCCTTCCAGGTGCCCCTTGTGTCTGCTCCCTTCCAGGCCCCCCTTGTGCCTGCTCCCTTTCAGGCCCCCCCCCTTGTGTCTGCTCCCTTCCCTCCTTCCCCCCATTCATCTCATTGATTCATCCTTAATCAAATGAAAGCAGCCGCGGGAACATTTCTCCGTTCCCGCAGCTCTGCTTTCAACTGCTGGGTCTCTGCCTTCAATCTTCCTTTAGCTGGAGGAGTGGGGAGGGGGGGGGGCCTGAGGTCATCTTCCGCCGCCCTTACGTGTCTGCAGCAACGGAAGAAGGGCGGCGGAAGATGATCTCTGGCCCCCCCCCACCCCCCACTCCGCCGGCTCCAGGAAGATTGAAGGCAGTGACCCTGCAGTTTGAAAGCAGAGCCGTGGGAACGGAGAAATGTTCCCGGGGCTGCTTTCCTTTGATTTAATGGGTCGGTGGTTCTATCATAGGCAGTTTCTAGGGAGCAGCAAATAGTGCTGCCCCCTAGAAACTGCCGCCTGAGGCCACCGCCTAATGATAGAACCACTCTTGCGTGGGCCGCAGAAAACTCTGTGGCGGGCCACATGCGGCCCACGGGCCGTAAATTGCCCACCCCTGACCTAGACGGTACCAAGAATTTTGCTCAACAAAAGGTAATGCATTCATAACCACAAAACTGTTAAAAACATAACATTTAAACCAATTAACATGAATTGTCATTGTTAACAGCTTAATATTTCTCTTTGTTGCACTGTTTTCAGGACAAAACAGCATAGTAGTAAAAGATCAATTAATCTCTTGCACAGGGTAAATTTATTTACATCTTAAATCTTCCTCAATCAGTGATACTAATTTAGTTAACCACTCTTGGTGTTTGTGGTATTAGGAGGCAATACCATTGCTTTTTCTCTTCCACTAGAGACAAAACATTTGCTTCACTCTTCCAGTTAATAACATTAGTTCTGTAGGGATCATTCCATAACAACAACTAAAACATACATCATGGGAATTTAAGATTACTCCTTCAACAGACTCTTGCAGGATAACTTAAAATAGACTGGGAGAGCTACTCTGTAGTCTCCTATACTTTCATGGATGTGGTATGTCGCACATTTTTTGATTAAGCTACTAACATAAAGAATAAAACATTATAACACACATTTAAATTACATGTATCACTATGCTTCTTGCATAATAAGAAATAAAAAAAAGGAATATCAATATCACTAACTGGAAATTACAAAATGAAAACAAACCATCAAATCTTCAGGACAAGCAACACAACATAAATGCATATAACAGATAATCAGCACTCCCAGACTCCTCCACAAGGACAGCATCCAAAGTTGCTAACTTGTAGCTTTTCCTTTAAACACCTTCATACTTTTCCCGTAGCCATTCCATTCCTTAGCATTTTCTTCTTAGTCTTTGTTATATCTTGCAAATTCACACAACTTTTAAGATATCTAGTACACCAAAGACAACCAAATATGGAAGATCTTCTCATTCACTCATGCACAACTATAAATTAATCATAGATAAAACAGGAGAATATGTGCTTAACCATTCTCCAGGGGTTCTTATCTGTAGTTAAAAGAAGCTCTGGGAAGTACTATTTACAATAAACATCACAGCATTTACATTTTAATACATGGAATGAAATTATCAAATTCTCTTAACCAGGATAAGCTTGGACCCATGAAACCTAGAAAACAAAACTTACACATCATGGATTAAATTTATTTACAAACACAAGTAAAGAGGTGGCTAATTGTTTGGGGATTTTTTTCCCTTCTTCCATCACAATTGCCCAATTTAGGATCTCTGTAAAATAAATCCACATGATTGTGAGATTATGTTTAAGGTTATCTCTCAATAATTCTGCTGCCAATTGGGAAAAAGAATTAGCAACATTCATGCTATTTTGACTGTGCTCTATTTTAATATTAAGTTACTTTAGTTTTAGCTGTCAGGTAGATTGGAAACAAAGTACTATCCCCTTGTGCTTCACTAATTAATACATAGCAGCAGCTAAGGCATCCTCCATGAAAACTTTAAAAGTAACTTCTCTAACAAGGCATGCTGCTATCTGGCAAGAAGGAATTTCCTTATGCCCTTGAGAACTCAGCACTTATCTCTCTCGCTAACAAAGCTACTTTAAACACACACAGCTCTGCTAAACTGTTGTTCTTCCAAACTGTTATCTGTGCTGTCTACTTCTATCAAGTTCCACAGCAGTGTACATCTCAATCTATTGAATCAGAGAATCCATTTTATACTATAGTACAAACCTATACAGATAGCAGGAGAAAAAACACACGGGGGTCATTCTGAACTCCATTTAGCAGGTCTGGACATTTGATCCGGATGTCCAGACCCGCTAAATGGCCGGGAAGCCTAATAATTCAATGCCCAACTACTGCTGCTCAAAGAAATTTATGATCACTAGTAAAAACTGAATTCCAGGATTGTCATTCATTAGTTTAACTGAAGTAATTCCTCTCTTCAATCAGCACCAGCGGCACTGCTTGATGAGTTCCCTTATTGCTCTACAACCATGATTGTTGGTTTCACCATCCCAATATAGCTTCTTCAGGTATTGAAAATTCTTATCTAGTCACTAAATACTTGATCAAAACATAAAAATCCAGTGCAAACTCAGAGCCCAGCACAATGTCACTTTTTCTTTAAACAATGTTACTTTCTCTTTTGTCATCAAGCGGTGTTTATAAATTTCTTTGAGCAGCAGTAGTTGGGCATTGAATTATTATTATTGTTATTATTGTTGAAATGTTTATTGTATGTTAAATGTATGACACGTGTGTAAGACAAATGTGTAAATTTTAATTTGTATCAGATGTGGTATGTAATATATAAATAATAAATATGCTGATAATGTATAAAGTGCAATAGATAAGAATAAATATATGGACTTATACTCATATGCAGAAAGAAGTGTAATGATATATAAAAGTGTTTTATATATCATTACACTTCTTTCTGCATATGAGTATAAATTGTTTTAATTATTTTGTAAGGTAAATATATATAAATGAGGGATATTTTCAATATGAAGGATGTTTACATGTATAAATGAAAAAAAATAATTTTAATTTATGGCCATTTTTAATTTAGACATGTCTGCAGGCCGAATGCATACATTATAGGGGTCATTCCATAGAGGAGGTGTAGGCCCCTGTGTGTCCAATTGGAACTGGACGCTCAGAGGTAGACCCGATTCCGATCCCGCCGGGGCTAGACATGCCCCGCAGGATCAGCATCGGATCTGGGGTCTGTACGTGCAGGTCAGGATCCTATTCTGATTGGCCTGCATGTATAGAACCATGCCCAGCTCCTGTGGCTGTGTTGCTGCAGGGAGGGGAGAGAGTGGCTGATACTGGGGCTGTGGGTGTGGGGGAGGAACTGTGCTGCGGGCTGGAAATGACTAATACTAGGACTAGGAGGACTAGAACTGGTCCTGGGGAGGGGCTGAGACTGGCAATGGGCTGATATTGGAGCTGGGGGACTGGAAATGGGCTGATACAGAGACTGGGGGTCTGACTGATACTGTCAATGGGCTAATACTGGGAACAAGGGGCTGAGAATGGAAATGGGCTGATACTGGGGCTGGGGCTGATATTGGAAATGGGCTGATATTGGGGCTGGGGGGACTAGAAATGGGCTGATACAGAGGCTGGTGGGGATGACTGATTCTGGCAATGGGCTGATACTGGTAATGGGGGGCTGAAACTGGAAATGAGCCGATATTGTGGCTGGGAGGATTGGAAATGGGCTGGCATAGGAGCTGGGGGGCTGGCTGATACTGGACATGGGAGCTGGGGCTGGTACTGGGAATGGGCTTATATTGAGAATGAGGGACTGGGAATGGACTAATACAGGGGGACAGTGGGCCTGATTGATACTGGAAGGCTGATATTGGAGCTAGGGGGTCTGTTAATGGAAACGGGCTATATTGGAGCTGGGGGATTGAAAATAGGCTATTATTATGTCCAGGGAGATGGGACTCAAAAAGGGCTGCGACTGGAAGGGAGCTAATTCTAGGGCTGGGTCCTGGGATTGAAAGGGGTCTGATGCTGGCAAATTCTAGGGTCATAGTAAGAAAAAGAGGGAGATGCTGGGAAGCGAGAAGGGAGAGGAGAACAGATATTGTGGGGACTAGGGAAGAAGTTAACCAAAGGAAGGTTGAGGGAAGAGTATAAGAATGCATGTTGGGGTAAGAAGGGAGAAAGGCAGGTTAAGAGATATTGGAGAAGGAAGTAAATGGGTGGATGCTGGGGAAGAGGACTAGGAGGCAGGAGGGCAGGTACTAGGGACATGGGATGTGGGCAAGCAGGGACTCTGTCGGGTGGAAAATAAGATTGTGTGAAAAAAACAGGAAAAAACCCTCTAAGATAGGTTGGGTATTAGAAGTTTAAGTAGGGATCGGGGCTTGGGTGGATTGTGAGTGGGAACTTGGAGTTGCTTGGGAGGATAGTGGGACTAAGAAATTGATTAGAGATTAAGAGGACAGTGGGAACAAGATGATTGGGAAATGGTATGAGTAGTGCTGGGAGACCAAGTACAGAAATATGGGGAGGGGAGACGTTTTGAAGGACCTGGAGGGCTTGTGGAGGGGAGGGGCTGGGGGGCAGTTGAAAAAGAGTGAGTGGATGAGAATCACAGGAAGGGATAGGTCTTCCTTGAAGCAGGTGAAAGAGGATAGAAATGGAAGAAGTGAAAAGGGAAGTGGAAGCCTGGATGAGGGTAAGACATAAGGAAGGGCCTGGAGGTGGAGAGATAAGTGTTAGGAAATGAGCTGGGACTGTTAAAACGATGAGAAGCAGAAGGTGGTAAATGAGGCTGGGGAGGAGATGAGTACAGAGGGAGGAAATGGCAGATTATAAAGTGAGTGAAAGATGGGGGTGGGGGGGGGAAGGATGCTGGCAAAGGAATGAGACAGAAGTAGAATGGAAAGACTAAGGAAGTAAAATTAGCAAATGGAAAGCTGATAAGTAGGTGAATGATGAAAAGAGGAAGACTGAAGACAGTAAGAAGGAGAAAGAGGAATGGAATGAAACTACAGCTTGCAAAAATAAAATGAGATAAATAGAAGGCTCAATGTCAGAGAGAGATGTAGCAAAGGAAAGGACAAAGAAGACAGGGAGTGTGAAGAAACAGAAAATGGAAATGGGATCTTGGAAAGGGACGTAGAAAGAAACCAACAAAAGGAAGTTGAAAATAGAGACTGGGGCCAACCCAAATGGAAAAATATGACAACAATGTAACTTGATGAAAGAAGTGTAAAGAAAATTAAAATAAATATAAATACATGGGGCGCTGGGGTAAGAAGAGACTCTCGGAGAGAGCCGTGGTCATTGTGGTTTCCCTCTCAGAGAAAGACTGGATTCAGCGACATTGTTTTTAAAAAATGAGGGCACCGGGGCTTCAGGGCTCCAGAAGAGCAGCATGGGGCTGTCAAAGCCTTTTTCAGTGGTGGGAGATCCATGGGAGTGGCTGAAATAGTGGCAGTATTTTTTTTTTAAATAAAATAAGGCATTGAGGAGTGTCATGGGCCCAATTGGGCCTTGCTCTGTGCTGATAGAGGCCGCAGGGCTGCTGGGAAATTGTTGGGAGATGGATCAGGGGTAGCTGTGATGACCGCAGCTGTACCTGATCCCAGTTTTGAGCTGCTGGGGCATCGTGGGGGGGGGGGGAGGGACTGCAGTCATTGTGGCTGCACTCCAGAGGGGAGTCTTGATATATGAAGAGTTGGGAGGAAACCAGAGCAAGTGAGACTTGGGCCAGGAGGGCCCAAAGCAGAATTGAGCCTGATGGGGCAGGTTTCGGGCCTGTCTGAAGCCTTGTGTTGAATGCGGGGCTGGCCTTAAAGGGCCGAATACCTGAAAATGACTGAAATTGGCCAAAGTATTAAAATTATTTTTTTAAGTATTTAGGGGGTTACTGGGGGGACCTGAGAAGTCTGTGGGGGCTGAGAGATCCCTAAAATGTATTTTTAGTAAGTTTAAATGTTGATTTATGCCATGATTTGTGGCAGTTATAGAGTGGGGTGGGGATGACTCCCGAGGCTTAGGGGGGTCACCAGAGCTTTGTACTGGTTTAAAAATAGATAGATTTTGGTTGTAAGACTCTAAAGAGGTATTACTAATTTTAAAAATTGAAGTTTTAAGTCTTTGAAAGTACCCGGATGTAAGAAGAGGGGGAGGGATCTTATTGGAAACTTTGTAGCAATGTGGCTCAGCTAAGAGGAGGGTTTATAATGACACAGTTACTGTATGCAAGTCATCTTTCCTCTAGATACAGACTTAAAAGGACAGTTTTAAAAATTGTTAAATGACTCCCCTAGATGGATTATAATGGGAATTTCTAGAGATTTGGGAGAAGGAATGTTCATTTTTATTGTAATGGAGCTATTTGATGACAAAAGCAAGTATAGGGGGGATACTTCTCTCCAGTAATTTAGAATGTTAGAGAGTATGAGTTTTTGAGTCAGTTGGAGTCTGGATGTTGAACTGAGTAGTTGTGTGTTGGTGTGCTTGGTGGCAGAGACCTCTGAAAGTGGGTTTGATTGGAAATTTAGGGTATTTTGTCTGAGTTTGGATGAAGGTGAATGGAGTGAGTATTTTTGAGTGGCTTGGATTTTATTTTTATAAAGTTAAACTGCAGGTATTGCAGGGATCTCTTCTTTGATACCAAGGATTGTGGGAAAATTTATTCAGATACTGAAACTATTTTTGGAAACATTGAATCAGCTGCAAAAGCTGGGAATTTTATTTTTTTTCTCTGAAGTAAAAGTTGGGACAAAGGAGGTTTTTTGATTTGAGGGACTGAGAGGCTGCACCAGTCTGAAATTCTGAACTTGGTGGAGAATGACTGTATTTGTGGTTAAAAACTACTGTTTATAGATCAAGGGATTTTTTTTCTGTTTTGTTCTGTTTTAGTTTCCTTGAAAGTGAGTTCTGGCATAGTTTAAGGCTGGGATTAAAAGAAGGCTGGATTTAAGAAAACCCTTTCCCTTTCAGGGACCATGATGAAAGAGGTTCTTTAGGTTTTTATTTTGGAGTGTGAGCACTGCGTATTTATGCTTAGCGAATGAATACTGAAAGTAAGAAGCTAGTGAAACGTTAGTTTTTTGAATGACAGTGCTCAAAGTAGATTTCATTTATTTGTGCTGCAGCTGAGAGCTGTTGCTTTTGGGACTGTGAGTGCTAGTGTGAAAGGGGTTAGGTTAAATGAGAGCGAGTGTAGTTTTAAAAGCGTATAATTGAGGATTGAAAGGAGTTGGCTGGGAGAAAGAAAGAGAATTTTAAGGAAAGGATTCTTTAATCCTTACAAGCTTGCTGAACTCTCTCATTTTTTTATATAATAGGTTCCCTCTAGTGAGGGGGGGGGGGGGGCGGAATTAGAGCTAGGTTGGGTTTGAGAAGCTGAGTACAATTAAAGCTGAGTAATAAAAACTGAAATATATTAAGAAACGTTAAAGCTAGAAGAAAGAAGAGTTCCTGAGTCCTGGTGACTAGAAGAATTCATCTGCAGTGGCCAGGTCCCAACAGAGGAAGACCCAGGAGGATAAGTAGTGCTATTATGTGTTTAACATTGTAATAGCAGGGGTTCAAATCCCGCTGGAGGACAACAAATTCAGGCCAGAGAGATTGGGGTTTCTAGTCCCACAGGTGCTCCTTGTGGCCTTGGGCAAGTCACTTCAGCCTCCATTGCCACAGGGACAAAAAAAACCCAAACAGATTGTGAGCCCTTCGGGGACAAGGGAAATATATACAGTATCTGAATGTACCTCTCACTTGGTTTGCAGCTTGTCGTGCTGTGAGGGCTTGTGTGCATCAGTGATGCTGAGAGCTAAACTATCGGTAGTTTAACTACTGGCAGGGTCTCCCAAGATGGACAGGTCTCAGCTGAGGTGCCAGACTAAGACAAACCACCCATCTGGGCAGCAGCAGAATGGGATAGTGTTGACGGCGGAGGATCACATTTTTGTGACAACGGCAACAACAGCAAACTTAAACTGTGCGGAAGAAAGGCCCGGCAATCTACTTCTGTATCTTGCCATGAAAACCCAATGGATAGTTACAACAAAACAAATTGTGCTATAATGCTGGAAGATGAGACCCCCCAGGTCGGAAGGCACTCAACTAGCTACTGGGGAAGAGCTGAAGACTTTTCAGAGTAAAGCCAGCATTTATGATGTGGTTGGATCAAAGCCCTCGGGACGTCTGACTGCTGATGTAGCTGCACATGAAATGAGAGTCAGAAGCTGTAAAGATGTCTTACGCATTGGAACATGGAACGTACGAAGCATGAACCAAGGGAAGTTGGAGGTGGTCAAGAATGAAATGGAACGTGTACAACTTGATCTGTTGGGTGTCAGCGAACTGAAATGGACTGGCATCGGGCACTTTACATCAGATGATCACATGGTCTACTATGCTGGAAATGAAAGACAAAGAAGAAATGGTGTTGCATTTATAATAAAGAAGAAACTTGCAAGAACTGTAATGAAATATAATGCAGTCAGCGAACGCTTAATCTCTATTCGTCTACGAGGATTGCCTATCAACACAACTATAATTCAAGTATATGCCCCAACAACATCTGCAGAAGAGAATGAAATTGAAGAGTTCTATGAACAAGTACAAGCTGAAATTGACAGAACATGCAAACAGGATATCCTGATAGTCATGGGTGACTGGAACGCAAAGGTTGGCAACAAAGAAGAAGGCAAAGTAGTTGGAAAATATGGACTTGGCAACAGAAATGAAGCTGGAGAAAGCCTGATAGAATTATGCAAGACCAATGATCTATTCATCTCAAACACCTTCTTCCAGCAACACAAGCGGCGACTGTACACATGGACTTCACTCAATGGATTGTATAAAAATCAAATTGACTACATCTGTGGAAGTCAACGATGGAAAAGTTCTATAACATCAACAAAGACAAAACCTGGAGCTGACTGTGCTACAGATCATCAACTACTAGTATGCAAACTCAAGCTAAAGTTGAAAAAGAGTAAACCACTCATGAATGCAGCAAAATATGACCTTGAGAATATACCACTGGAATTTAAAGACTGCCTGCAAAATCGATTTGCTGCTTTAGATACAAATGACAGAGCTCCGGAAGAGTTATGGAATGACATCAAGAAGGTTGTGTTGGAAGCAAACGAGAAGTCTCTACAAAAGGTGAAAAAGCAAAAACGGCCAAAATGGATGACGGAAGAAACTCTGAAAATTGCCCAGAAACGCAGAGAAGCTAAAGCCAGAGGAGAAAGAAAGACAATCTCAGAACTCAACAGAGATTTCCAACGTGCAGCAAGACAGGACAAGGAAAAGTACTACAATGACACTTGCAAGGAAATAGAAACAGAAACTATTAGAGGAAGAACAAGATTGGCTTTCCTAAAGCTACGAGAGTTAAAGAAAAAGTTCCAGCCTCGAATTGGAATGTTACAAGATGCTCAAGGTTCTATGTTGAATGATGCTGAGAAGATCAAGAAAAGGTGGAAGGAATTAACTGGGTAGTTGTACCCGGCACTCCCCCATCCTGCCCCTCAATCCCCCTTTTGATCTATCTCCCTCTCCCCCCCCTTTCACAAAATGCACACACAGCCATTCATGGGTAACAAACCGGTCGCAGCTTTATTTGCCAAGTTAACATCTCAAACATGGAAAACCAACATGATCAACAACAACCACCACCCCCCCCCCCCCAATACGGAGAGATGGGTCACCAGCCATGCTATTAGCAAAGTAACCTCGCCTCCGCACCGGCCGCATTCACATCCACCGGCCAAATTCCTAAAACCCCTGTCCGACTTCGCCATATTACTAGCAAAAGTCTACCCGGGGTTGCCCGGGCAGTGGGCACCCCGCCCATGCCCCAATTGGCCTAAGTATCCAGACCCCGGACACCTCCGGGATCCCGCCGAGCCCCCCCCACCAAGCTGCAACAACCCTAAATCTCCAACCCTCCCCGTCTCCCATAAGGGTGCGCGGGTGGGCCGCCGCACTCCCTGCTCACTTGCATGTGCTCAGCTCCAACCGCCGCCGGCTGAGCACATGCCCAGCCTTGTCTGCTGATTGGCTCAGGCCGCGCGATCGCGCGCATGGCCAATCATTACAAAGGGCGCACTGCGTCCTCGCCGCCACTACTCTCCCCCCGGCTCCTTTCTTTTTGCAGTGCGCAGGGTCCCGCGCCGGGCCGAGCACCCGGTTAACTTCGGTCGCCGGGACCCTGCCCGCTCCATTTTTCCTAACCGGGTAGTTGTACCCGGTGCTCCCCCATCCTGCCCCTCAAACCCCCTTTTGATCTATCACCCTCTCCCCCACCCCCCTCCCCCCCTTTCACAAAATGCACACACAGCCATTCATGGGTAACAAACCGGTCGCAGCTTTATTTGCCAAGTTAACATCTCAAACATGGAAAACCAACATGATAAACAACAACCACCACCCCCCCCCCCCAATACGGAGCGATGGGTCACCAGCCATGCTATTAGCAAAGTAACCTCGCCTCCGCACCGGCCGCATTCACATCCACCGGCCAAATTCCTAAAACCCCTGTCCGACTTCACCATATTACTAGCAAAAGTCTACCCGGGGTTGTCCGGGCCGTGGGCACCCCGCCCATGCCCCAATTGGCCTAAGTATCCGGACCCCGGACACCTCCGGGATCCCGCCACCGGCTCGGGGCATCTCGACTGCCCGAGCCACCCCCCCCAACCCAAGCTGCGACCGATTCCTGCCACACTGGACCACACGCTCCAACACCTCCTGCCAATCATTCAATAGGAGGTCCACCCTCACCGGAGACAGATGCACTCCATCACTCCAGTACAATCCTCCACACTCCACCTCCGCCCACGTATGCATCACTTGATATCCCCCTTGCTCGCATATCCACCTCCCAATCTGTCTGTTGATTTTTGTTAACCCCCGCGACCACCTACGCTGCCCCCGACACCCTGGCCGTGGCACAATATCGGACCAAATGAGCACCAACCCCCCAATCATTCGCAACACCAAAGCCAAATCCCTCTTCGCAGCTCTGATCAGCTGTTTGCAAGTCCAGGCTGACAAGTCATTCCTCCCTAGATGCAGCAGGATGATCCCTGGCTGTCCTCTTATGCGCTGATGATGCCGAAGCAAAGGCAGCAGCTGAGTCCATCGCAGCCCACGCTCACCCAGCCATGAGATCGACACCAACGCCGGATCCAGCCCAAGATTAAGCCCGACTGGCTGCACTGCTGCTCGCTCGCCAGCCCAGAACACGAAGGAATGCCCCAAGAGCCAACACTTCCAAACCATCTGCCCCACATCTGCAAAAGAAGAACTGTGTTACTCATCCCCGCTCTTCATCCCCCCTCTTAAACACGAACATACCGTTGGAAAGCGCTAGACCGCCATCTGCTGATCTGTTGTATATGCCCCCCCCCCGACAACCCCACCTCAGCCGTGCTAGTCGCCGCTCCAATCCGAAAAGAATGCGCCGCAAATAGGGAAGGATCCTCCCCTATCTGCCGCAGGACCATCCGCAAGACCGCATCAGCACTTGAAACCGCATCAGCACCTTCGTGTCGCGATGGATGAAAAACCCACCTTCATGCCCCGGCCGAACACCAGCGTAGGCCGAAATGAGCTCCACCAGACACATGGGACCCCCGATACCCCCCAAGACCACCCACTGCCCTTTACCCCACTGATCCGTTTTGGACCTCGCTAAGAACACCCTCAACTGCCCTTCGCGCACTAGGACATGTTGCCGCTGTAAACAACCCCCAGCCCCGGCCTTCATTGAAGCCGCTACCAATTCGCTCACCCTGAAGGCTCCAAAGAAAGCCAAGCTGAAAACCGCCCGAAAAAGTAATGTTTCGTAGTGCGAATCCGTTACTTGCGGCAATTCAGCGCACAATTTCACTAGTAACCCATGCATGATCGGATGACGCCGATCCGGTGGGGTCGGACGCGAACGTTCCCATCCCTGTAATAACCGCCTAGCTAAAAACCCTCCCCTGTGTAGCCCCAACCCAACGCTCTTGCAAAAAACGCAAACCCCGCCAAATGGCTACGCACCGTCGATCTCGTAGCCCCGTGTTCCTTCACACTGACCACATATTGTCCCAGGAGGTGATCCGCTACCGCCCCCCCTTTCCAACCCCAGGCCCACAGAAACTAAGACACCCTAATCCCACCTTGCCGATAAGCCTCCCATGTCCGCTCCACCACAGAACTCCTCAGTAGACTCCTCATCTCTGCAGGCCAAAGGTCCACAAGTTCCACGGGACCACAGAACCGACCCTGTTCGCTTCCGGTGCCAATCTCCAAAACCGCTCCATCTGTAAACGGGAAAGAGCATCAGCAATGCCATTAGTATGACCCGGTATATGCCACGCTCTCAACCTGACATTCAGACGCAGACATGTCAAAACTAGGGCCCGCATTAGCGAAGCTACTTGGAGGCAACGTGGAGAGTAATTATTCACCATGCTCACCACCGCCTCGTTATCACACCACCACCGCACCCGATGATTACGGAACCGATCTGGCCACAACTCAAGCGCTACTAACATGGGAAACAGCTCCAAAAAAGTAATATTACGCAACAATCCAGCCACATACCACTCCTGAGGCCATCTGTCTGCACACCAGGCTCCCGCAAAGTAAATGCCCAAGCCTACCACCCCCCCCCCCCCCGCAGCGTCTGAATAGAGCTTCATATCTTCACTGGACATCTCTACTGGCAGGGTCTCCCAAGATGGACAAGTCTCAGCTGAGGTGCCAGACCAAGACAAACCACCCATCTGGGCAGCAGCAGAATGGGACAGTGTTGACGGCGGAGGATCACATTTTTGTGACAACGGCAACAACACCAAACTTAAACTGTGCGGAAGAAAGGCCCAGCAATCTACTTCTGTATCTTGCCATGAAAACCCAATGGATAGTTACAACAAAACAAATTGTGCTATAGTGCTGGAAGATGAGACCCCCAGGTCAGAAGGCACTCAACTAGCTACTGGGGAAGAGCTGAAGACTTTTCAGAGTAAAGCCAGCATTTATGATGTGGTTGGATCAAAGCCCTCGGGACGTCTGACTGCTGATGTAGCTGCGCATGAAATGAGAGTCAGAAGCTGTAAAGATGTCTTACGCATTGGAACATGGAACGTACGAAGCATGAACCAAGGGAAGTTGGAGGTGGTCAAGAATGAAATGGAACGTGTACAACTTGATCTGTTGGGTGTCAGCAAACTGAAATGGACTGGCATCGGGCACTTTACATCAGATGATCACATGGTCTACTATGCTGGAAATGAAAGACAAAGAAGAAATGGTGTTGCATTTATAATAAAGAAGAAACTTGCAAGAACTGTAATGAAATGCAATGCAGTCAGCGAACGCTTAATCTCTATTCGTCTACGAGGATTGCCTATCAACACAACTATAATTCAAGTATATGCCCCAACAACAGCTGCAGAAGAGAATGAAATTGAAGAGTTCTATGAACAAGTACAAGCTGAAATTGACAGAACATGCAAACAGGATATCCTGATAGTCATGGGTGACTGGAACGCAAAAGTTGGCAACATAGAAGAAGGCAAAGTAGTTGGAAAATATGGACTTGGCAACAGAAATGAAGCTGGAGAAAGACTGATAGAATTCTGCAAGACCAATGATCTATTCATCTCAAACACCTTCTTCCAGCAACACAAGCGGCGACTCTACACATGGACTTCACCGAATGGATTATATAAAAATCAAATTGAATACATATGTGGAAGTCAACGATGGAAAAGCTCTGTAACATCAACAAAGACAAAACCTGGAGCTGACTGTGGTACAGATCATCAACTACTAGTATGCAAACTCAAGCTAAAGTTGAAAAAGAGCAAACCACTCATGAATGCAGCAAAATATGACCATGAGAATATACCACTGGAATTTAAAGACTGCCTGCAAAATTGATTTGCTGCTTTAGATACAAATGACAGAGCTCCGGAAGAGTTATGGAATGACATCAAGAAGGTTGTGTTTGAAGAAAGCGAGAAGTCTCTACAAAAGGTGAAAAAGCAGAAACGGCCAAAATGGATGACGGAATAAACTCCGAAAATTGCCCAGAAACGCAGAGAAGCTAAAGCTGGAGGAGAAAGAAAGACAATCGCAAAACTCAACAGAGATTTCCAATGTACAGCAAGACAGGACAAGGAAAAGTACTACAATGACACTTGCAAGGAAATAGAAGCAGAAACTATTAGAGGAAGAACAAGATCAGCTTTCCTAAAGCTACGAGAGTTAAAGAAAAAGTTCCAGCCTCAAATTGGAATGTTACAAGATGCTCAAGGTTCTATGTTGAATCATGCTGAGAAGATCAAGAAAAGGTGGAAGGAATATACAGAGTTTTTATATGATAAAGATCAAGTGGACCAACAGCCGTTTCAACCTGTACCTTATGATCGGGAACCATTGGTGATGAAAGAAGAAGTTGAAGAAGCATTGAAAGCCTTATCAAAGAACAAAGCACCAGGCATTGATAGCATTCCCATAGAAGTATTGCAGCAATCTGATGCAGCTGTTACCATACTCACAAGGCTCTGCCAAGAAATATGGAAGACAACATCATGGCCAACTGACTGGAAAAGATCTGTGTTTATACCAATACTAAAGAAAGGTGATCCAACTGACTGTGAAAATTATCGCACAATCGCTCTGATCCCACATGCCAGCAAGATTCTACTGAAGATTATTCAAAAGAGACTACAGCCATACCTGGAACAAGAACTACCTGAAGTGCAAGCAGGGTTCAGGAAAGGGCGAGGAACGAGAGACATCATTGCGGATGTGAGATGGATCCTTGAAAAGACTAAAGAATACCAAAAGGATATCTATTTGTGCTTTATCGACTATAGCAAAGCTTTTGACTGTGTAAACCATGAGAAACTCTGGGCCACATTAAGAAGCATGGGTTTACCAGAACACCTGATCGTTCTCTTGCGCAATCTGTACATTGATCAAGAAGCAACAGTTCGAACGGAACAAGGAGAAACAGAATGGTTTAAAATAAGCAAAGGTGTAAGACAAGGCAGCATACTTTCCCCCTACCTGTTTAATTTATATGCAGAACAAATCATCAGAGAAGCAGGATTGTATGAAGACAACAGAGGTGTGAAGATTGGTGGAAGACTCATCAACAACCTTCGCTATGCTGATGATACCACATTACTGGCTGAAAGTGAAGATGATCTGAAACATTTACTTCTCACAATCAAAGAACATAGTCTCAAAATGGGCATGCACCTTAATGTAAAGAAGACAAAGATCATGACAACTGGCATAATCAACAGGTTCATCGTTGAAGGAGAAGAAATTGAAATTGTGAACAACTTTAACCTACTTGGATCAACTATCAATAAAGAAGCAACAAGCAGTCAAGAAATCAGACGACGCATTGCTCTTGGCAGAATGTCTATGAAAGACCTAGATAAGATTCTCAAGAGCAGAGATGTCTCTGTCCATACAAAGATTCGACTTGTTCAAGCCATGGTATTTTCAATAACATCATATGGATGTGAAAGCTGGACAGTGAAAAAGATAGACAGGAAGAAAATTGATGCCTTTGAATTATGGTGCTGGTGGCGAATACTGTGTATACCATGGACTGCCCGAAGAACAAACCAGTCGGTACTAGAGGAGATCAAACCTAAGCTTTCTTTAGAAGCTCAGATGACAAGACTTCGACTTTCATACTTTGGACACATCATGCGAAGAGAGAGATCATTAGAGAAAGACATTATGCTTGGCAAGATAGAAGGTCAACGCAAAAGAGGAAGGCCAGCAATGAGATGGATCGATACAATAACAGCAGCTACGGGTACCAGTCTGTCAACAATGAGCCACCTGACTGAAGACCGAACACAATTTAGGATAGCTATCCAGAGGGTCGCCATGAGTCGACTCCGACTCGTCGGCAATTAACAACAACCCCCCCCCCCCCCCCCCCCCGCAGCGTCTGAATAGAGCTGCATATCTTCACTGGACATCTCCGCCTCCATCCAAACCGCAATGCCGTTGAAACCCTGCAAAAACCTATCCCACACCCGCAAATCCTCACGCATCTCCCTATTAATTCATATGCGATGATGGGGCTTGCACACTCCCGCCATCGACGCCGTCAATCGTCTAAGAAATACCCGCCCCATTGGGAGCACCCTACACGCAAAGTTCAGTGACCCTAACAACGCCTGCATTTCCTTCAAAGTCAATTTGGACGAGGCCACAGCATTGGCCACCAAAACCCGTAACTTCCCCACCTTCTCATCCGGGAGTCGCGCTATCATTTCCTCAGAATCCAACTCGATCCCGGGAAACGTAATCCTGGTCACCGGTCCCACCGTCTTGTTATCCGCCAACGGGACTCCTAGCTCCTGCACGATCTCCATAAACCCTGCCAGAAGCTCACTGCAGCGAGTCGACTGCGCAGTCCCCACAAACAGAAAATCGTCCAAGTAATGCACAACCTCTGTCCGCCCAACTTTCTGGACCACTACCCAATGCAAGAACGAGCTAAACGTCTCGAAATATGCACACGCCACTGCGCAGCCCATGGGCATGCACTTATCGAAATAGAACCCACCTTCGAATTGGAAGCCGAGCAAATGAAAAGACAAAGGATGCACCGGGAACAAACGAAATGCTGACTCAATATCAACCTTCGCCATCCAGGCCCCCTGCCCGGCCTTCCTAAGTAACTCCACCGCCAAATCAAAGGAGGCATACTTGACAGTACACCAATCGCGCGGTATGCTCTCATTCACCGATGCCCCGGGAGGACTAGACAGATTATGAATTAAACAAAATTTACCAGGTTCTTTCTTGGGTATAATCCCCAACGGAGATAACACAAAGTGCGGAAAAGGCGGCTGCCGAAAAGGGCCCGCCATTCTACCTAACCTTAACTCACCGGCCAACTTTGCTCGTGCTATTGTCACCCACCGCCGCACGGCGTTCCGTGCCGCTGCCCCTAAAACTATGCCCCTAACCGGGATAACGAAACCAAACTGAAAACCAAACTGCAAAACCGCCCTATCTTTTCCTTTGGGGTATTGCCTAAGCCACTCCCTTAACACCTCCACCCTTATCGGGGAAGGGGCCAATCCACATCCCTTCTCAGAACTTGGCTGCCACACCAGGAGTGGTCCCCGCTCCTTTCTTAACACATTTCGCTGCCGCATGCAACCCCCCACAATTCGAGCATGCATGCCGGAACTTACAGTACGGGAAGGGGCAAACGGACTTATTATACCGCCAGCAAATGTCCCCACTGCCAATTCCTGCGGGCTTCGTCTGCAAGATGGGACCTCCGCTCCGAAAGGAACGACTCGCCCCAGCGGTGGCACCCAACGCACCCTTTCTCCCACTCCCATTACCAGCCCCCGTTCTGGCTGACATCTGCATCAACCACAGATTGATATCCTGCATACCCCACGTTAATCCCTTAGTCCCCTCCATCTTGTCTTGAAACTTTTCATCATAGTTAAGCCACGCCCAACCCTCGTGGGTTTGCGAGGCTTCAAGAATAGAATCCACGTAGGCCAGCAATATACCGTACTGGTCCGGGCGATGGTGACCCCACACACTCGCCAACCTCAAAAAAGCCCTCACCCAATTCACCACGGACGGAGAAACCTTTCTGATCCGTCCGGCCTTTTCATCTTCTTTCTGCTTCTTCTGACTCTCTCCCGACCTCTTCCGCCCCTCGAGTAAACGGAAGATATCTATATATTTCCTCTTACGAATTCTGCGCCATAACTTCCTCGGGACGCCCTCCCATAACTCTGACAAAGTAGCCGAGGTAGAATTGCCACTCCGCGATTTACCCACTACCCCTTCATGCCCCTGTACCCCTAACGACGCATCCCGTCCGCTCGACGACTCGTTCGACGAGTCCACAGAAGATGAGGATGAGGAAGAGGATTCCGAACTATGCCGTCGACGACAGACGTGTTTCCTCTTCTTGCGCGCCTTACCCGAACGCTCTCCCTGCGTGCCACCCCCTTCCGGTCCTGCCCTCTCCTCCACCCTGGACTCACCCGTCTCCAGTCCACCTGTTGCACTCAGCATGGACTGGCTCGGCCTGCTCGTTTGTAGATGCTCATTCTGCTGCCGCGCGCTGTCTTCCCGTGGCGCTGCCCGATCCTCTTGCACTGCACTGGGCGTCGTGTCCCTCGCTGACATCCGTAACGTCTCAACCGTCCCGGGTGTGAATCCAGGCGAAGCCATCAAGGGTACCTGCGAAGAGATAAAAGGAAAACCAGGAGCAGGAAAGCCCGGGGCCCATGCCGGTTGCCAGGCTCCCACCCATGCTGTCCTTGAGGACCCTTGCCCTCCACTCACCCAGAGCTCGGCTGGGGTCGGATATCCGGCTAGCCCATACCCTCTTGTTACTGTCGCCCCACCTCCCGGGGTCACCGAGCCACCCCCTTCCCTACCGCAGAGACTGTACCCTGTCATGTCGCCACCCCCCCATAAATTGGTACTAGCCCCCATCCCCCACCCGGGCTCCACCACTGCCCCCCTACCCAGCTCTATTGTTAACCCTACGGAGTTCCCATCCTGACCACCCCTTCCTCTGCCTGCTGCTGGTTCCCCAGCCCCTCCTCTCACCACCTGTGGCAGAGACCCCCGACCGCCTCCCCCGGAGCCCCTCCTAACCCCTCTTGGGGCAGCATGTCCCCGAGGTGCCCGCCTAGCCTCTCCTCTGCCCTGTTGGACACGTGGGGCTTCTCCTGTACTCTGTACCCCCCGCTCGCCCTCGATCCTTCCCACGACCCCTTTTGTCCACTCCACTCCTGACCACTCCTCCTCCCCTGCTCCCACGCCCACTACCCGTCTGGAGCCTCTTGGGTGCCATGTCACTGCCTTCGCTGTATGCCAGCTCCTGCCCTTAAACAGCTGACTTTATTTATTTCTTTATGTATTGTTCATTCTTATCCTCCGTTTTTTTTTTTTTTTGTATATTTGCTGGTCCTGCCCTGCTACCGCTCAGGCCCCCACGACCCGGCTAAACTAAGTTTATTAAAAACCCCCAGCACCAATTGTTATGATTAGGATAACAGCCGGCTCCCATGATGTGGTCTGCTTTGCTATATATGTTTGTAGATCTTTGATTTTGTATTCTTCAGGTTTTGTTTCCTTACATATAATGGCAATTTGTCCTGTATTTTATTTGGTTATTGTATATGACTGAAAACTTAATAAAAAAAAAACAAAAAAAAACCCCAGCACCCACACGCGCCGGCACTCAAAGAGCCTGTCGCCACCTGATTTTCCAGCCGTCCTGCCTACCGGTCCTGCCGCCGCCGCTCCCAAAGCCACCGACCCTGCTCTCCGACTCCGCCGCCACGCTCCGACACTCCGTCGATCGTCCTCAGGCCTCAGCCATGCTTCGCCGCCACCCGCCGCGCTCCCTGCTCACTTGCATGTGCTCAGCTCCAACCGCTGCCGGCTGAGCACATGCCCAGCCTTGTCCGCTGATTGGCTCAGGCTTGCGATCGCGCTCATGGCCAATCATTACAAAGGACGCACTGCATCCTCACCACCACTACTCTCCCCCCCCCCCCCCGGCTCCCTTCTTTTTGCAGCGCGCAGGGTCCCGCGCCGGGCCGAGCACCCGGTTAACTCCGGTCGCCGGGACCCTGCCCGCTCCCTTTTTCCATACAGAGTTTTTATATGATAAAGATCAAGTGGACCAACAGCCGTTTCAACCTGTACCTTATGATCGGGAACCATTGGTGATGAAAGAAGAAGTTGAAGCAGCATTGAAAGCCTTATCAAGGAACAAAGCACCAGGCATTGATAGCATTCCTATAGAAGTATTGCAGCAATCTGATGCAGCTGTTACCATACTTACAAGGCTCTGCCAAGAAATATGGAAGACAACATCATGACTGGAAAAGATCTGTGTTTGTACCAATACTAAAGATAGGTGATCCAAATGACTGTGGAAATTATCGAACAATTGCTCTGATCCCACATGCCAGCAAGATTCTAATGAAGATTATTCAAAAGAGACTACAACCATACCTGGAACAAGAACTACCTGAAGTGCAAGCAGGGTTCAGGAAAGGGCGAGGATCGAGAGACATCATTGCGGATGTGAGATGGATCCTTGAAAAGACTAAAGAATACCAAAAGGATATCTATTTGTGCTTTATCGACTATAGCAAGGCTTTTGACTGTGTAAACCATGAGAAACTCTGGGCCACATTAAGAAGCATGGGTATGCCAGAACACCTGATCGTTCTCTTGCGCAATCTGTACATTGATCAAGAAGCAACAGTTCGAACGGAACAAGGAGACACAGAATGGTTTAAAATAAGCAAAGGTGTAAGACAAGGCTGCATACTTTCCCCCTACCTGTTTAATTTATATGCAGAACAAATCATCAGAGAAGCAGGATAGTATGAAGACAACAGAGTTGTGAAGATTGGTGGAAGACTCATCAACAACCTTCGCTATGCTGATGATACCACATTATTGGCTGAAAGTGAAGATGATCTGAAACATTTGCTTCTCACAATCAAAGAACATAGTCTCAAAATGGGCCTGCACCTTAATGTAAAGAAGACAAAGATCATGACAACTGGCATAATCAACAGGTTCATCGTTGAAGGAGAAGAAATTGAAATTGTGAACAACTTTAACCTACTTGGATCAGCTATCAATAAAGAAGCAACAAGCAGTCAAGAAATCAAATGACGCATTGCTCTTGGCAGATGGCTATGAAAGACCTAGATAAGATTCTCAAGGGCAGAGATGTCTCTCTCCATACAAAGATTCGACTTGTTCAAGCCATGGTATTTTCAATAACATCATATGGATGTGAAAGCTGGACAGTGAAAAAGACAGACAAGAAGAAAATTGATGCCTTTGAATTATGGTGCTGGCGGCGAATATTGTGTATACCACGGACTGCCCGAAGAACAAACCAGTCGGTACTAGAGGAGATCAAACCTAAGCTTTCTTTAGAAGCTCAGATGACAAGACTTTGACTTTCATACTTTGGACACATCATGAGAAGAGAGAGATCATTAGAGAAAGACATCATGCTTGGCAAGATAGAAGGTCAACGAAAAAAATGAAGGCCAGCAATGAAATGGATCCATACAATAACAGCAGCTACGGGTACCAGTCTGTCAACAATGAGCCGCCTGACTGAAGACCGAACACAATTTAGGACAACTATCCAGAGGGTCACCATGAGTTGACTCTGACTCGACGGCACTTAACAACAATATCTGAATGTACACTGCTTTGACCCAGTGAAAAGCAGTATATAAGCAATGCTAAATAAATAATATTGCAAAGTTAAATATTTGAGCTCAAATATAATTGCAACTCTGGTATTCAGGAGTTGTATAGAGTTCTGAGTTAGGTAATTGTTACTTGGCTGATGCTGAGTACTAGAAAGGAAAAAAATAGAAATGTTTCATAGTCAGACTGCTAGTAATTAAAGTAAAACATTTATTATATTTTTGAGAACTCACAGATAAAGTGTACATTTTATAACAACCTCAGTAATTGTGCTGTAAGTTAATGAAACATTACTCTTAACATATAAATACCATCAAATAAATAAAATCAAATATTTGTAACATCTACTGGTCCAAAGTCCTTATTCAAATTTAGTTATGTTTCTTTCCAGCTATTGTTCCCTTTTTTAACAAGAGGGGGTATTCCAGTGGAACCTAGTGTTTGTTCACTGTGAGTCACTCTTTGTGAGGCAACAATTTGATAACCATGACCAACTGTGAAGCTTATTTTAAAAGAGGGAAAGTAGAATTGTTTTGCCTCCAGAGCCAGCAGTTACAATAAGACAAGAAAGGTACAAAAGCAGGTCAGTTTTTAGAGAATGAAATATGTCAGCTTTGAAAATATGCATTTCTTATAGTTCTTTACAGGAGGACATACATTTCTGTTTCTCTTTCTACCATGTTTCACAGCTCAGTGTCTGATTTTGGGGTTTTCCATTTCAATTTTTGTCTTTTGTAGTTTGTATTCTTTAATTGGTGTTGGTCTGTTTTCTATGTGCAGCTGAGATAAGGGATTCTGTTAACATGTAGGTTCTCTCTAGGAATCTGTAGTAGTTCAGCTTGATCTCCTTTCCATCTGGGGGTTACTGGTGTTCTAGAGTATTTGCAGTGCTGATTTTTTATAGGTAGGGGTGGTGCAATTTAAGTTCTTGATGCTGGTGTTGAATGTCCATTTCCAGGGTTCTGTTTTATGGTGCACAATGTCTAGCTGTGGAAGGAGTTAATGGTGCTGTCACTGATGTGCGACTAGAATTTGAATAGAATTTTTTTGTATGATTAGCTGCAAAGTGAAACATCCTACTTCTGCTCTGCATCTGTCGTTTGGAGAGATTTATTGGTGAGCCTGAAAGTGTTTCATATGAATGAATAATTATGCCCTGTCACTGATATTCAAAGGCAATTAGGCATTGGCTGCCAAATTAGTCTAACTTTGTATGTTCAAAAAATATGCACAGAATGGCCAGATATTATCTGTATGCTTGTGGGGCATGTTAGGTGAGGAGTAAGGATAGGCCAGATAATTATCCAGATAGTGGCAATATTCAGTCACTATTCAGATCGGTTACAGGACTAGTTTAGGTCTGTGGACTATCAGACCTATCCTAAACAGATAATGCAATGACCACTCCATCACTCTCTGATAATCAGCACACTCTCTATATGGATAATGACACAGAATACACAAATTAAGTTAAATGGGAGGATGGCATTTAATAAACCAGTGGTCTGAAAATGTACCCTTGTTTGAGCAGTTTACACTGCAAGATCAGGCCTGGGGAAGGGGGCGCAAGAGCAAAAGTTGGCTCAGGGTGCTACAACCCTTTGAGCCGGCCCTGTCTACCACTACTATGCTACTGTGGATAGAGGAGAATGGAACGAGCATTATACAGAGCAATGAAAAATAGAGGAAAATATAGGAGTAAATTTTAGATAGATCTAGATCAGGATGTTGTCTTTGTAGCTGTTTTCTTTTGTTAATTTATAAGAAATAAGGAAATGAGTAAAGAACCATTTTTATACTCGAGTAAGGATGTTGGCTTCTGGCTTTTCTTTAGAAACCTTTTTTAAATGATTGCACTTTTCTTTGATATTGTAATAACATTTTTTAAAATTTTGTTATAGTATTATTATTCAGTCTGTATTTTGAATCAATATATTTTATTACATTTATTTTCTTTCTATTTCATTGTATTGTTTTATCTGATATTTTGTGTTTATTGTTGTGCTCTATCTTGGTTATAACAGGGTAAGGTGGATTATAAATTACATTGAACTAAATAAAGCAGTGCTAATTATCAATTATTACATGCAAACAACCAGATTTAAAAAGGATATTGCTCCACTCTGTGCTTATGCAAATAACCTTTGCTGAATATGGCCCATAACTAAATGCAAAGCATATATACATTGAAAACTTTGGGTTCGATATTCAGACATAGTGGTCAGGGTGTCTGAAAGTGCCTGATAGTGACGTCAGATATACAGCGCTGGAGTCTACCTGGAGTCCAGCGCTGAATATCTGGTTTCACCACCGATCGGATTTGCTAGCCAGTTAGTGGTAATATTCAGCTGACAACTAGATAGCAAATCTGCATAAAGTTAGGATGGCCACTGAACTGAATATTGCCACTTACCAGATAGCTGCCGGGACCAGCCCAGCTCCACCCCAGACTGCCCTGGAATTAACTGGGAGTCATTACTGCGGTCTGTGGGGATGTTCAGCAATACTATGTGAATAGTGCCAGTGATTATCAAGATTGAAACATAGAAATATGATGGCAGGAAGAGACCACACGGCCTATCTACAGTAGTCTGTCCTTCCATATTAACTACTAAAGTCCCTTTGATGAGGTTTATGCGGATTATATATGCTGCAAACCACATTAATATGTCTGAATATTAATCCCTATGAAATTTACATAATTTGATATCTTAGGCTATTGTTTTGTTTTTTAGCCACAAAATATGAGAATTACATATGGACGATCAAACAAAGTGTACTTTTACTATCATGCAAATTCTTTCTAGGCAAGAGATACATGCAAACCATGATACACTCAATCCAGAGAATATTTTTAGTTTACTATTAGTCTCTTTAAGTCAATAAAATGGTTTGCAGTCTCCGTTGTCTCTGGCTTTGTTTTCTGCCTCTGTGATTTTTTAAATCATTTTTCATTCCACTACATTTTTTTATCCTATCTCGTATTTCCGTTCTCTTCTTTCCTGTTTCTACCTTCATTATTTCATTTCATTTTGTCACTGCCTTATTTCATCTCTTTATAGCTTTTTCGTCTTACTTGCGCCTCCTTCTTTTCTCTATTTTCTCTCAAACCTCCATGTTCTTTCGTTCCCCTTTCCTTTCCAATTATCTGCTCTTGCTCTTCCTCCTATGCATTCCCCACATTTCCTCTTCCTGCTCTGCATCTCTCTGATCCCCCTCCCCCTGTTTTTATTATTCTTGTCATTTGTTAAGCATGAGCAGGTACGCATAGTGATTTACAGAGACATATGAGGGGCTGCTCACTTTCTCTTCCACTATATCCCCCCTCACCTCCTTCTGCACTCGCTCCCTTCTCATCCCTGGCAGTGTTATAAGTTAATGATTTAAGGTTTTACAGCTCTTGCAAAACAACTCAGAGTAGTAAAGAACATCTCAGAAGATATCAGAATGACATTTGAGCTGGATAAATGTACTAAGGTAACCTTCCTTATAGGAAAACTAAATAAGAATGAAAACATCTTAGTGACTGAGGACTGCAATAATAAGGCACTAGAAGCAGAGAAAGGTTCAACACAGCACCATCCACTGCAAGGACAGATCAGCAAAGAATACTATAGGAGACTTTTAATATTTAAAAGTTCTTTAACAAGACAGAATAAATTGCAACCATCACTCAACCTCCGATCCCTGCACTTTCATATAGCTTTGGAATGATAAGCGGGACCCGGAAAGATCACAAGGAGTTAGATGTAAGAGTAAGAAAACTCCTCTATGAACACCAGCTAATCTGTTTGAACTAATGTATGCAAAAACTGCACATCCTAAGAAATGAAGAAGGAATAGATTTAGAGAAATAGATTACAGATTGTAGAGAGCAACTATCATAGATCCAGGGCCGGCTCGTCCACTAGCCGAGCTAGGTGGCCATCTAGGGTCGCTGGCCCAGGTGGGCGGTGGCAGTGACACACATGACCGGATGCTCCCCCATCCCCACTAGTTGCTGCTGATTCTGTCTCAGGAGGGGGAGGTAGGCAGTGGCTCCAAGACTTGCCGCCCTAGGTGGATGTTTAGTCTATCTAGTGAATGGGCCAGCCCTGAACATTTTACATCCATCCTTATATTCTGAGAAATACAGGCTGGTGTGAGGAACTGTTCCCCAGTGCATTGCAAACACACGATAGGAGTATTGTGTGTTTTGGCAGAGGTTTGCCAAAAAGGAATTCTTGAGATAAGGTGGGTTTTGTAAACCCAGGTCCAGTGGCACATATTAAGGCCACTTGGACTTAGTACTGGGAAAGATGTTATGATTTTTGGGACTTAGATCCTGAGTCTTTTAGAAGAAGAGGAGGAACGAGGATTCTGGAATGCCCAGCCTGGGACCAAGAAGAAGGAATATCAATCCAAGAACTCCAGAAGAGAGATCAGGAGAAGGAACTCACTAGTAGCAACTTAGAGAAAAGGAAACAAAGCAGAGGATTAACAGAGAAGTCTGCAATTCTGAAAGCCCTATGCTTGAATTATAGCTACAATCTATTTGATTTTTCCACCTTTTTTTTGCTTTAAAATTTGTAAAAATCTTTTGGGGGGGTTATACCTAATAAAAGTTCTTTTAAGAAGAAGCATCCTCTGCAGTGGTTTCAGTTTTTGAGTGTGAAGTTTTTATTCTAGGTGAGGTCAGGCAAGCAGGACCTTGGAGCATCTGCCTCCCCCTGCCACCAAAACCCCTTTTACTGATTTTCTAAAGTTTTGTGGTAGCCTCTGACCTTAGGCTTCATCTCTGGCCCTTTTCAAATCCAGGCTAAAAACTCACCTCTGAGGTTGCTTTTGGATCATGATCCGCAGTCTCCAGCTCTGCAATTGTGTTTCCTTACCATTCCCCTAGACCAGCGATGGCGAACCTATGGCACGCCTGCCAGCTGTGGCACGCGAAGGCCTTGCAGCTGGCACGCGGGAAGGTCCGCAAAAAAAGAAAAAGCTGGCTCTGACTGCTGCCGCGGACGCGGCAAGGGCAGAATGCAGCGTCCCGCGGGGCCCCCTCCGCCCGCTAAGCCCCTCTGCAAGAGCTTTCAGATTCGCGAGGGAGAGCATCTCCCTCGTGTCTCTTTTAAGCCCGCAGGGGCTAATGGGAAATTTCCCATCAGCCCCTTTAGACGCGAGGGACTGATGGGAAATTTCCCATTAGCCCCTGCGAGCTTAACAGAGACGCGAGGGAGATGCTCTCCCTCGTGAATCTGAAAGCCCTTGCAGAGGGGCTTAGCGGGCGGAGGGGGCCCCGCGGGACATTGCAATCTGCCGCGGCAGCAGCCAGAGCCTGCTTTTTTTTTTTAAAAATTTGCCAGGGGGGGGGGGGTTAGGAATTCTAATGGGGGGGGGGGGGGTAGGAATGGTAATGGGCGGGCGGGCGGGGTTAGGACTGCTAATGGGCTAGGGGGGGGTTAGGACTGCTAATGGGCAGGGGGGGGTTAGGACTGCTAATGGGCGGCGGGCGGGCGGGGGTTAGGACTGCTAATGGGCAGGGGGGGGGGTTAGGACTGCTAATGGGCGGCGGCGGCGGCGGGCGGGCGGGGTTAGGACTGCTAATGGGCGGGCGGGGTTAGGACTGCTAATGGGCGGGCGGGCGGGGGGGTTAGGACTGCTAATGGGCAGGGGGGGTTAGGACTGCTAATGGGCTAGGGGGGGGTTAGGACTGCTAATGGGCGGGCAGGCGGGCGGGGGGGTTAGGACTGCTAAAGGGCGGGGGGGGTTAGGACAGCTAATGGGCTAGCGGGGGCGGGCGGGGGGGGTTTGGACTGCTCATGGGCTGGGGGGGTTAGGACTGCTAGTGGGCGGGCGGGTGGGGGGGGGGTTAGGACTGCTAATGGGCTAGGGGGGGTTAGGACTGCTAATGGGCGGGCGGGCGGGGTAGGACTGCTAATGGGCAGGAGGGGGGGGGTTAGGACTGCTAATGGGCGGGCGGGCGGGCGGGGAAGGACTGCTAATGGGCGGGGGGGGTTAGGACTGCTAATGGGCGGGCGGGCGGGCGGGGTAGGACTGCTAATGGGCTGGGGGGGTTAGGACTGCTAATGGGCGAGGGGGGGGTTAGCACTGCGAATGGGCGGGCGGGCGGGCGGGGTAGGACTGCTAATGGGCAGGGGGGGTTAGGACTGCTAATGGGCGGGCGGGCGGGCGGGGGGGGGGTAGGACTGCTAATGGGCTGTGGGCTGATGGGGGCTGTCTGGAAATGGGGTGATGGGGGTTAGGACTGGTAATGGGTTATAGGGGGGGCTTAAACTGAAAATGGGGTGATGGGGGTTTAGGACTGGAAGTGGGTTGATGGAGGGGGGCTAGGACTGGTATTGGGTTGGGGGGTTGCTAGGACTGGAAATGGGCTGATGGGGGGCTAGGACTGGAAATGGGCTGATGCAGGGACTAGAAGGGAATGGATGCTGGGTGAGGCTGGAACTAGAAGGGAGCTGATGTTGGGGGAGGATTAGAATGGGATGGGGCTGGGAGAGTAAAATGGAGAGGGGAAAATATTTTGTGTGGGAGGGATAAAAAATCTACAATTGGCCGGGAATTGGGAGAGTAAGTGGGGATTGAGGATGGAGGGGTAAAATTTGAGTGGATGAAATAGGAATGAGGAAAGAGCAAAAGGAGAAAGATTAGTATGTTAAAGCGGATGTAGAGAGAGAGAATGGAAAAAAAAACTAGAAGAGAGAAGAAAGGACAAATGGACAGCAGATGATGGAGAGTTAGCAGAAAACATGAAGAAACCAGAAGAAAGTGGCTGGAGCAATTGCAACTGTGTAACTGAGCTGAGGTATTCTGTTTATGTAATTCCTTTTTGACATTGCCACTTGTTCTCTTTCCCAGTAGGTCATGTATTGTTATTGTCTGAAATGTATTGGTTTAATATTTGCAGTGTTGCCTTTTGATAGGTATGGTGTGGTGCTTTGTGAGTCCTGGTAGTGCTGTTAGGATACGGCGGGTTTGCTATTGGTTCTAAATGGGCAGTGTTTGTAGTAGTTCCTAATGTGCCTGGGGGTTGGCACTGGATTATAGTAATGTAGAAATCTTTTAGTCTGTCTTTATCCATACACTCATTAAGAGACATGTTTACTAAAAGTTAGTGTATGTTAGCATTATGCAAATATTTATGCAAATTGACGTGCTGGCACTTTGAGGAAATTCTTTGGTTTTGTGCGGCAGTTTGGGCACTCGGGCTCAAAAAGGTTAGCCATCACTGCCCTAGACATATCCTAATCTCCAGCTGTTGTGATGTCTGTCTTGACTAGACTGTAAGCTCTGATGAGTACAGACTGTCTCTTACGTGTCTGTATACAACACTGAGTATGTCTTGTAGAGCTATACAAATGATCAGTAGCAGTAGTAGGACTGGGCACCCAACTCCTACTCACAAAGGTTTGAATTGGCTAGCAATGTGACTGAAATATAAATGGACAGTTTTCATGCTGAATGCAAATCGAAGAGCAATTCTTTTGTAAATCAAAATGTGGGATGCCTCTTCTGATAAAGGGACTGTTAACAGTCCTACTCTGCCTGAGCCTCAGATATATCAGCCAGATATTTCTTATAACCCCAACCCGAATCCAGTAGATAACATATGAAGCTATCTCTCAGAACCAACGCACGCCTGTAAAGAAATCAGGCTGAGTTTCAGCTCTAGGCACACAAACTGATAGATTACTAGACCCGACTGATAGATTACTGGAGCTGACACAGAGCCTCCACCAGTGTATCTATCTCTGCTGGACAGGTCTGCAAGTATTTCACTCAAGTGCCTAATTCAGTGTACTGAATTAGTTAGTAGTAGTTAGGGATTATTTTGCTCCTTAAATTTCAGCTAAGAAACAGCAATGAGCAGCCATAAACCTTATGGCCTGTGTTTCAACATCATTCTTCTGTTTTGTCCAGAACTGTGATTTGCCTCAAATTCTTTCAAACATATACAGCTTATTTTGCTGATGTCTGTCCTTGGAGGTCATACCACAACTAGACTTAACTGTTTAATACTTTACCTGCCAATTCTGGGCTATTTTTGTCCCAAGAACTCATCCCCTCTCTAGACACTCTCATACTTTGGGGTGTAGGGTATTTGTGCTTGTTTAACATTTACCTTGTTTTTCTCTTCCTAGCAATAAAACTGTATTGCGCCACAGTGCTGTTTGGTGATTTTATCCTTGGTAATTTTATAACAGGTCCAGAGGTATGCATACTAACACGTTATGAACAGGTAACACTCCTCTGTACTGCTGTAAGGAGGAAAACTTTGACACCAATTACTGTCATCCTCAAATGAACTAAATGTACATTGACCAACTCCTTGTTTTCATTTAACCCAGGTCTCACAGTGGAGTGAATACATACCTCCAGCCTCCTCCTTTTTGAGTATAACATTGTGAAAGGTTCAATTTAGGAGTCACAGAGGGATGCACTGAACTTCATTTCCACTTCTGTGGTTCTTCTGTAGATTACCACATCTGAGTCACTCACCTATCAAAGCACCAGCAAAGCTTGCTGTGCCTTCCAAGACTCATTGTTTTTCAGCTGTAAATGGGGGATTAGGTTCGATATTGTATTTCCTCTGGATCAGGGGTCAATGAGGCATTTCCAGTGGTTGAAAATCACTCAAAGGTCGATTGGGGGTTGATCAACATTAAACCATTGCATGGTTCATTAAAAATTGTTTGTCAACTTGGCATAATATCTTTTGCCGACCAGCTAGAGTCATATAATTTAGGATTCTGGACTCTTGTATAAAAAAACAGTTGTAACTCAACTGTACAAAAATGCATTAGTAATTTACATGTCTGGACAAGAGATTCGCTTACAGGACAGACGAGTGACAATTCTCTGCCCACCCTGCTGTCGTTTGTACCAATCAGGATGCATTGTGAGCATGATGTATTCACTATCCATCTCACTGATGGTTGTGCCAATATGAAAGCCCTGTGGGTGTGATTTATTCTCTCCAGATATATCAGTTTCATTCTGGATCTCATTAGTTTTGGTTACCGGTGATAGTTTTTATTCATGTTTCTTTGTGTGAATTTGGGTTGGTAGGTAAGTATGCCAAATGTCATAATTTGATAGCAATTTATCCGCTTTTATTTATGTTTTAGAATTTTTAAATATTGATCTGTGCTTCCTGTAGATTGTTTATATAATCCATTTTCTTTCATTTCAGGTAGAAACCCAGAAACCATATTGGCAGTCGCAGACTGTAAAACGAAATTCCGACAATAATCATTAAATTATTTGAAGCTTGAATTCATACCTTCGCTTACAAATGAAACAATGCCTATGTGTCTCCAATGTGAAAAATGTTTTAGTAATGATGCAATGAAACCAGCAAAAATGCAAGATCACCTTGAAAGAATTCATCTGATAAGAAAAATAAAGATCTTGATTTTTTTAAAACTTTGACAGAAAAATACAAACATCGACCAAATATGATGGCATTTTTGAAAGCACCTGCTGAGGCTGATAATGATGGAGGGTTAAAGGAATCATACAATATTTCTCTCAATATATCAAAGAAAGGAAAGCTGTATACTATTGCAGAAGAGATCATAATTCCAGCAATTAAAGAAGCAATTGAAACCTTCATGAAAAAGGACTCCGGTCCTGTTTTGAAACGCTTACCGTTAAGTGCAAATATAGTGTAAAGACGTATAGATGAGATGGCTAATGATGTGAAAGAAACATTGTTATCTGAGCTTATGCATTGTAAGTTTTCCATCCAATGTGGTGAATCAACTTTTGGTAATTTAAACATTCTCATGGCCTTTGTGAGGTACTTTATTCAAATTAATAAACAAATTATTGACAAGTTTTTGTTTGCAAGGTATCTTAAGTGTGATGGAAAAGGGATGATGATTTTTAAGTGCTCGGAGGAATATTTAAACAAGAATGATGTTCCACTCAGCAATATAACTGTGGTGACCACAGATAGCACACCTTCAATGATTGGCCGTTACCGAGATTTTGCTACCTTTCTTAAGGAAAAGATTCCCAATGTGCATACTATTCACTGTGTATTACACAGACAACATCTTGTTGCAAAAAATCTCAGTGATGAATTGCATGATGCTCTAAAGGTGTGTATTAGAACTATAAATAAAATTAAGTCACATCTATTTAATTCATGATTGCCAAACTATGTGACAAAAATGATGAATTAGTGAATTAATTAGTCTTGTATACTGAAATGAGGTGGCTCTCGAGGGGTGATAGCTTGCAAAGACTTTTTGAGTTGTATGACTCAACAGTGGAGTTTCTTACAGATGTTGATTCCTTTTTATGTGAAAAAGAATAAGAAGCATCTTTACTATTTGGCAGACCTATATTCAAAATTTAATGATGTACAGACCCGTCTGCAAAGTAAAGATGTAACAATTATTCAAACTCGAACAATCCTTTTAGGCTTCCAGGTCAAACTCGACCTCTTTAAATCTTCATTGCTACGAAGAGATTTTCAGTACTTTCAGAACCTACAGCAACTGGAAGATGAAGACTATGTTATTTCTGATGATATTAGTGATATACACATATATATATACATAAAGTACCTTGAAAAATTGAGTGAAGACTCTAAAGTACATTTTGAAGACTTGGAGAAAATGTTCATACCTGACTGGATAGTTACACCATTTAATTCAGAAATGTTAAGTGCCGTCAAGTCGGTGTCGACTCATGGCGACCCTCTGGATAGTTGTCCTAAATTGTGTTCAGTCTTCAGTCAGGCGGCTGATTATTGACAGACTGGTATCCATAGCTGCTGTTATTGTATTGATCCATCTCATTGCTGGCCTTCCTCTATTGCTTTGACCTTCCACCTTGCCAAGCATGATGTCTTTCTCTAATGATCTCTCTCTTTGCATGATGTATCCAAAGTATGAAAGTCGAAGTCTTGTCATCTGAGCTTCTAAAGAAAGCTTAGGTTAGATCTCCTCTAGCACTGACTGGTTTGTTCTTTGGGCAGGCCATGGTATACACAGTATTCGTTGCCAGCACCATAATTCAAAGGCATTAATTTTCTTCCATTCTTTCTTTTTCACTGTCCAACTTTCACATCCATTTGATGTTATTGAAAATGCCATGGCTTGAACAAGTCAAATCTTTGTATGGAGAGAGACATCTCTGCTCTTGAGAATCTTCTCTAGATCCTTCATAGCCATTCTGCCAAGAGCAATGTGTCATCGGATTTCTTGACTGTTTGTTGCTTCTTTATTGATTGTTGATCCAAGTAGGTTAAAGTTGTCAACTATTTCAATTTCTTCTCCATCAACAATGAACTTATTTATTTTGCCAGTTGTCAGGATCTTTGTCTTCTTAACATTAATGTGCAGACCCATTTTAAGACTATATTCCTTGATCTGGAGAAGCAAATGTTTCAAATTGTCTTCACTTTCAGCCAGTAATGTGGTATCATCAGCATAGTGAAGGTTGTTGATGAGTTTTCAACCAATCTTCACACCTCTGTTGTCTTCATACAGTCCTGCTTCTCTGATGATTTGTTCTGCATATAAATTAAACAGGAAGGGAAAAGTATGCAGCCTTGTCGTACACCTTCCTTTCAAACCGTTGCTTCTTGATCAGTGTAAAGGTTGTGTAAGAGAACGATCAGGTGTTCTGGAATACCCATGCTTCTTAATGTAGCCCAGAGTTTCTCATGGTTTACACAGTCAAAAGCCTTGCTGTAATCAATAAACACATATAGATATCCTTTTGGCAGTCTTTTGTCTTTTCAAGGATCCATCTGACATCCACAATAATGTCTCTTGCTCCTCTCCCTTTCCTGAACCCTGCTTGCACTTCAGGCAGTTCTGGTTGCAGGTATGGTTGTAGTTGAGTAGAATCTTGCTGGCATGTGGGATCAGAGCGACTGTGAGATAATTTCCACAGTCGGTCGGGTCACCTTTCTTCAGTATTGGTATAAACATAGATCTTTCCAGTCAGTTGGCCATGAATTTATCCTCCAAATTTCCTGGCAGAGCCTTGAAAGTATGGTAACAGCTTCATCTGATTGCTGTAATAACTCAGTGAGAATGCCATCAATGCCTGGTGCTTTGTTCTTTGATAAGGCTTTTAATGCTGCATTGACTTCTTCTTTCATCACCAATTGTTCCTGATCATAAGGTATAGGTTGAAACGACTGTTGGCCCACTTGGATCTTTATGGTATAATGACTCTGTATATTCTTTACACCTTTTCTTGATTTTCTCAGCATCATTCAAAATAAATCCTTGAGCATCTTATAACATTCCTATTTGAGGCTGGAATTTTTTCTTTAACTCTCATTGCTTTAGAAAGGCCGATCTGGTTCTCCTCTAATAGCTTCTGATTCTATTTCTTGCATATGTCATTGTAGTACTTTTCCTTGTCCTTTCTTGCTGCATGTTGGAAATCTCTGTTGAGATCTGTGATTGCCTCTCTTTCTCCTCTGGCTTTAGCTTCTCTGTGTTTCTAGACAATTTTCAGAGTTTCTTCAGTCATCCATTTTGGCTGTTTTTGCTTTTTTACCTTATGTAGAGACTTATCGCTTTCTTCCAATACAACCTTCTTAATGTCAGCCCATAACTCTTCTGGAACTCTGTCATTTGTATCTAAAGCAGCAAATAAATTTCTCCGGTAGTCTTTAAATGCCAGTGGTATATTTTCAAGGTCATATTTTACTACATTCATGAATGGCTGCTTTTTTAAACTTTAGCTTGAGTTTGCATACTAGGTGATCTGTACCACAGTCAGCTCCAGGTTTTGTCTTTGCTGATGTTATCGAGCTTTTCCATCGTTGTCTTCCACAGATGTAGTCAATTTGATTTTTGTACAATCCATTGGGTGAAGTCCACGTGCACAGTCAGCGCTTGTGTTGCTGGAAGAAGGAATTTGAGATAGATAGATCATTGGTTTTGCAGAATTTATTTATTTATTTTATTTATTTAACATTTCTTATATACCGCGCTATTTCTCATCAGTGCGGTTTACATCGAACAATAAAACACTTGGACATACAGATTTTGTCCTACGTTTACATAAAACAGGGTTTTAACATGGATTAACTGGGGAAACTATATACATATGAAATTATGTTACAAGAGATTAACAGGTTGAACTCATAATGGGTTTTACAGTGAGAGTTTGATTACTGCGTATTTGCACTCCCTTGGTCATGAAGAGTTAACAAACTGTAATATCATATGGTGTATATTAAGAATGCAGTTTTAGTGTGCATATGTTCACGGTTGACATGATTTGAGTGAGTGCGTTGGTGGAGGGGAAATCGTCGAGCTGAGTGAGTGTGTGGGTAGAGGGGGAGTCATTGAGCTGTGTAAAGTGCATGAGGAACAAGTGATGCTTGATGGCCTTTCTAAATTGAGTGAGGTCCCTGATTGCTCTTATGCTATAAGGGAGTTTGTTCCAACACCTTGGGGAATAGCTTGTAAATGCCCTATTGATGGTTGATTGATTAAGTTTCATAGATCCACTTGGTATAACTAGAGTATTTTCCAAGATTGCTCTTCTGGATCTGTTGTTTGGGGTGTGGACGAGCAGATCAGCAATTGAGGAGAGTGATGTTTTGTTGATTGCTTTAAAGGTGATGAGGAGGGCCTTATAAGTGATTCTGCAGCTTATTGGGAGCCAGTGAAGCTCTTTTAATATAGGTGAGATGTGGTCTTTTCTGGATACTCCGCAGAGGACATGAGCTGCTGCGTTCATGGCTAATTGTAGCGGGTTTAGAGTATTTTTTGGGAGGCCATGTAGTATTATATTAGCACAGTCAAAATGCGGTGTCACTAGGGCCTGGAAAATATTTCGGAAGTCGTCAATTCCCATCATGGGTCTCAGGTGGCGGAGGGTTTTGATTTTGAAGTAAATAGATCTTGCTGTGCGCTTGATGTGATCTTTGAAGTCCAAATGTTGGTCTAATATTACCCCTAGATAGCGTATGTTGGATCTGACCGGAAGTTCTGCGTCTCTGACTTTTAGTGTTGATGGTGGGGAGAAGTCTTTGTTCCGTGTGATAAATAGCACTTCTGTCTTTTTGAAGTTTATACGTAAATTCTGACTAAAGAGCCAGTCTTTTATTGCGTCAAAACATTTAGTCAACATTGTGAGATCTGGGCATGTGACCGTTATAGGTGTGAATAGTAAGACGTCATCCGCATACATGAGGCAGGATATGTCGAAGGAGAGGGTTATGTCGCAAATTGGCTGCATATATATGTTGAAAAGTAGTGCAGATAATGACGACCCTTGTGGTACTCCCTGTCTTTGCTGGAAGGGTTCTGATGTATTGTTGCCGATTCGAACTTGCTGCCATCTTCCTTGAAGGTAAGACTTACACCAGTCCCATGCGTGGTCATGGATTCCCTTTGCATGGAGTCTCATCAGGAGAAGCTCGTGATCAACTGAGTCGAACGCTGCTGAAATATCCAGGAAAATCAAAGCAAAGCCTTTCTTGATGTTGTCTATCCCATTGGTGAGTGTGTTTGTCAATGAGGTCAATAGGGTTTCTACGCCGTGCGCCTCTCTGAATCCATGTTATTTATTTATTTATTTATTTATAGACTCTTATATACCGCACTATTAGGCATCAGCGCGGTTCACAAAAAACAGTGAGATACACAATTCAACAGTACTTTGTGTTTACAGAAAACAGGAGAATATAACTCGGATAACAGGGTATATAATTAATAAACATAGTCATAATATCATCATGGCTTCAGTTTTGTGTGTATGTGGTCTGTGGGGTATCTGTATTGTATGTGTATGAGTGGAAGGTCTGTGGGTTGGTTGAGATGTCTTTATTGTTTACTGGATAAGATAAAAGGAAGAGGTAGTGTTTCAAAGCTTTGCGAAACTGCAAAAGGTCTGGTATTGCTCGGATGTTTTGAGGGAGGCTATTCCAACACCTTGGTGCACAGAATAAAAGGCCCTGTCTGAAGTAGTTTTGGTACACTGTGATATTGATTTAGGGACTAACAGAGTATTGAGTGTTACTGACCTTCTGTCTCTATTGAGGGGTGGTGTTTGGATCAAGTCTGATATTGATGAAGATGAGAGTTCTTTGAAGGCTTTGAATGTAATTAGTAAAATTTTGAAAGTGAGTCTACTTTGAATTGGGAGCCAATGAAGATGTTTTAGAATAGGTGAGATATGGTCTTTCCGGGAAGCTCCATGAAGGACTCTAGCTGCAGCATTCATAGCCATTTGAAGTGGGTGTAAGGTGGTTTGTGGAAGACCTTGTAAAATTGAGTTCGCATAATCAAAATGAGGTATGATTAGCGCCTGATAGATGGTTCTAAAATCGTCTGGCTCTAGCAAGGATAGAAGGTGTCTAAGGGAGCGTATTTTGTGATATACTGCTCTTACAATATTACTAATATGTGCTTTCATATCTAATTTCTGGTCTAAAGTGACACCGAGGTATCTGATGGTGGTCTTGGTCTGGAGGTTAGCATCATTCACTTTCAAAAAGGATGGAGCAGTGAAATTTTGGTTACGTGTAATAAATAACACCTCCGTTTTCTTGTGTTGGATCCTTAGATTTTGGGATTGTAGCCAGTTGGATACTTCATTTATGCAGTTAGTTAATGGATTGAGATCAGGGTTCTCAGTTGTAAAAGGAAAATATAAAAGTACATCATCCGCGTATATCATGCAGTTAACTCTAAAGGATCGAATCAGGTTACAGATAGGCTGCATGTATATATTAAACATAAGGGCGGAAAGGGATGAGCCTTGAGGGACCCCTTGTTTTTGATGAAACTGATCTGATGAAGTATCGTTGGATCGTACTTGTTGCCATCTGTCAGAAAGGTAGGATCTACACCACTCAAGTGCTTTATCAGTAATTCCCTTCCCTTTGAGACGCTCAAGGAGGCGTTCATGGCTAACAGAATCAAAAGCGGCTGCGATATCAAGAAAAACAAGGACGAACCCTTGGCGGATGTTATCAATTCCTGATAATAAGCTGCTGAACAGAGTAGTTAGAAGCGTTTCCACACCGTGGAATTCTCTGAAACCGTGCTGGCATGAGTCCAGTGGGGCGTTAAGATCTATATGATCCTGAATTTGTTTTTGTACTTCTTTTTCCAAAATGTTTGCTAGTAATGGAATACTTGAAATAGGTCTATATGATTCTGGTTTAAGAGGGTCAAGTTTGTTGTTTTTTAGTAATGGCCTTATGGATGTTTGCTTAAGGGTATGAGGGAAAGTTCCTGTTGTAAATGATTGAATCATGAGTCTGGATATGATGAGACTGAGATCAGCTCGTAGATCTTTGATCCAGAACGCAGGGCAAGGATCAGTATGAGCGGTGGTCATGTTTATGCAAGCAATGGTGTCTTCGATTTGTCGTTTAGATGGTATTGAGAAGATAGTGAGTAGAGTTTGATCTACTGGAACTAGGACTATGTTAGGAGCCGAGTTATTGTCAATTTGGCAGAGTTTGGATTGTAGATAGTTAGCAAATATTTGAGGGTGGATTTCATATTTAAGTTGTGAGGCAGGTTCATTTGTCAAACGCTTAACTATGGCAAACAGGTCATGAGGTTTGTTCAGAGATCTTTTTAAAGTGACTGCATGGTGACGTCTCATTGATTCAGTAACTGCCATGCGATGAGATGTGAGATGTTGGATATATACAGCTCTGTCAACTTCAGAGTGTGAGTGTCGCCATCGTCTTTCAAGTTTCCTTAGGGTTGTGCGCGAGGCCTTCAGCTCAGATGAGTACCATATAGCAGAGTGTCGCTTGCTTTGTAGTTTGTTGGTCGACGGACATGTGGCAATCGAACTGAAAGTACTATTCCAATTAGAAACTAAATCATCAATGCTGCACTCTGGTAAGTTGGTTAGTGGAAGTGTTGATTTTAGGATTAGGTCTTTGTCAAATGGCTTGAATCTTCTCAGAGGGGTACTAGGATGGTTGTTTATTCCTCTTTCATCCTTTTGGTTACATCTAGCCTTGAATATAATTAGTTTGTGATCTGACCATGGAACTGGGTTGATTGATAGATCCAAGATATGGGTCTAAAGGGGATGTTGTGTCAATGTGCTGTTGAATCTGTCTTTGAGTTGTTTTCTCCAGTATTTTAGCTAGGAAAGGGATACTGGAAATTGGTCGGTAGGAGTCCTCTTTCTTCGGATCGAGCTAGTTATTTTTCAATAAAGGTCTTATGGATGTTTCCTTAAGGGCGTCCGGGAAGATTCCAGTTGTAAAAGATTGCTTTGTGATATCAGCTATGAATGGGCTTAGTTCTGAGCGCATTGTTCTGATCCAGTGCGCTGGGCACGGGTCATTCGATGCTGTCGTGGTATTGATGTTGGCAATTGTTTCCTCGATGGTTTTCACTGATAGGGGTGAGAGCTTGGTGAGTGGAGAATGTATGTGATGGTTCTGATGGGATTCACGAGGCGTAGTAGTGACTACTTTTATTGCTTTAGATTGGATGTAGTTAGCGTATGTCTGGGGTTGTATATACTCCTGTTGTGGTTGGGGAGGTTGGCTGGTCAGAGATTTTACTAGATTGAAAAGGTCGCGAGGCTTATTCAACGAGCGGTTAAGAAGCTCGGCATGGAATTTTTTTCTCTCTGTCCAAGTTGAGTCCCTATGATTTTTCAGATGTTCTAGATATGTAGATTGGTCTGTTGAACTGCGGGTCCGTCTCCACTTTCTCTCCGGTTTTCTCAGATGTAGTAATGAGGATCGTAGCTTGGAGGAGAACCATGGGGCGTTCAGCTTCTTGGAGGAACTACTATTGGTTGTAGGCTTTTTGTCATTCCTTGGCTGTCGGGCGTGCAGAGTGAGGGTGTTATTCCAGTTTGTGAGCAATTTGTTGATGTTGGCAGATGGTTTGGATAATGTTGGGTGTACCTGCTGAGTGAACAGCTCTCTGTCTAGTTGTTTGAAGTGGATTGATTTTTCAGGTGTACAGGTGATTGGGCAGCAGTCTGTTGTTTGTAGCGTTGGTATCTGAAATGTTATTAGGTTATGGTCAGACCAGGGGACAGGGGTAACTGATAATTCAATTTGGCTCAGCCTGCTAGAGACTCTGGGTGGAATGAAGATTAGGTCAAGGAGGTTGCCTTGTTGGTGGGTGGGGTCTTTTACGACCTGTTCGTAGCCGAGGTTGGACATTGCTTCTAGGAAGGTATTAGCTAGTTCCTGCTGAGTGGAGGCAAGATTAAAGTCTCCCATCAACCAGTTTGTTTTGTAGGTGTCTTGAGGATTACAGGCTAGATCAATCACATCAGAGAGTTCATCTGATGCGGTGCCGGCTGCCCTGTAAATGAGGTTTATAGTGTTATGTTTGTTGGAGACTGTTAACATATTTAGGTGTGGCGTTGTCTTACTGAAGTTAATTCGGTATTGTAGTTCAGTCTTTGCTAGGATGAGGACACCACCTCCTCTTCTGCTTTCTCTGTTGCATGTGAAGATTGAGAAATTAGTTGGGGTGATTTGATTTAGTATAGCATTATCCGTGTCTGAGAGCCACGTTTCAGTAACCAATAGGATATCTAGGTTGAGCTTTGAAAGTAGGTCTGTGATGGCAGGCCATTTGTTGCGGATGGATCGTGCATTGATGAGGGCGCACTTGAGGGCTTTTTGGTTCTGTTCTTCCTTATGGTTTGTTGTTGTTGCGGGTTCAAGTGTGACATAGAGCAGATGCGACTGCCTTTTGTGGTATGGATTTGGGGGTGGTTGGTATTGGTTATGGTAATATTTCCTACTTGTGCTGAGAAGTAGTGGGATAGGGTTGTCACCCTGTGTAAAAGCAGTAGCTTCGTAAAAAGTGCTGGTCAGTGTGTAAATCAGAGTGAGAGAAAGGAAAGATATCGCCATATTTGTGGTGTGTTGATTGTGTCTGGTTAAATTCGTGTGAGTTTATTCTTGTGAGAGTGTATGGTGAGGTCAACAATTTAAATATCAATTTCTGGCTAGATGGATCTCTCAATAGTTACTATTGCTATTTAAGCTTGATCACAATACAGTGAACTCTTCAATATACAGATTATAGATAGAGTGAGATATTATATAGGCATCTATGAGGTTAGACACAGTTTCGAATTAGTAAATATGCATTAGACACTATAAACATGGTTAAGTCAATTCACCTTATAGGTCTGTAGGCAGCTTAATAGTTAGGTTGATTTCCTTAGGCAGGGTGGACTGGAGGTGGTTTTGTGACTCGTTGTTGTAGCCGATGAATGAGGCTGGGACAGCAGGAGCGGAATTTTGTGTGCCCTCTTCTTCGGGGCGCGCCGGATGGCGCCTCTGCTTTCAAATGTAGAGTGCCTGCCCTGATTGGGCAGCACGCTGGAGGGCTGGGATCCCGCTCCGGAGGCTCAATCCCGTGCAGGGAGAGCTGATGATGGTGTCGGGGAGCTGATGGTTCGCTGCGCCGGATGGCGCCTCTGCTTTTAAATGTAGAGTGCCTGCCCCGATTGGGCAGCACGCTGGAGGGCTGGGCTCCCGCTCCGGAGGCTCAATCCCATGCAGGGAGAGCTGATGATGGTGTCGGGGAGCTGATGGTTCGCCGCGCCTTCTGCTTTTAAATGTAGAGTGCCTGCCCCAATTGGGCAGCACGCTGGAGGGCTGGGCTCTCGCTCCGGAGGCTCAATCCTGTGCAGGGAGAGCTGATGATGGTGTCGGGGAGCTGATGGTTCGCCGCGCCGGATGGCGCCTCTGCTTTTAAATGTAGAGTGCCTGCCCTGATTGGGCAGCATGCTGGAGGGCTGGGCTCCTGCTCCGGAGGCTCAATCCCGTGCAGGGAGAGCTGATGATGGTGTCGGGGAGCTGATGGTTCGCCGCGCCGGATGGCGCCTCTGCTTTTAAATGTAGAGTGCCTGCCCTGATTGGGCAGCACGCTGGAGGGCTGGGCTCCCGCTCCGGAGCTCAATCCCGTGCAGGGAGAGCTGATGATGGTGTCGGGGAGCTAATGGTCTATCGGTCTTTCTGCAGCTTTGTTTCTGTTGCCAAGTCCATATTTTCCAATCACTTTGTCTTTTTCTTTGTTGCCAACTTTTGCGTTCCAGTTACCTACGACTATCAGGATATCCTGTTTGCATGTTCTGTCAATTTCAGCTTGTACTTGTTCATAGAACTCATCAATGTCTTCCTCTTTTGCAGCTGTTGTTGGGGCATAAACCTGAATTATAGTAGTGTTGATGGGCTTTCCTCATAGACAAAAAGAAATTAAGTGTTAACTAACTGCATTGTATTTCATTACACTTCTTGCAAGTTTCTTCTTAGTTATAAATGCAACACCATTTCCTCTTTGCATTTGATGATCATATGGTGTACTATGCTGGAAATGAAAGACAAAGTGCCCAAAGCCAGTCTGTTTCAATTCACTGATACCCAACAGATCAAGTTGTACACATTCCATTTTATTCTTGACCACTTCCAACTTCCCTTTGGTCATGTTTTGTACATTCCATGTGCAGCTATATCAACAGATCCAACCACATCATAAATGCTGGCTTTACTCTGAGAAGCCATCTCCAGTAGCCATTTGAGTGCCTTCCAACCTGAGGGTCTTATCTTCCAGCACTATAGTGCAATTTATTTTGTGACTATCCATTTGGTTTTCGAGGCAAGATACAGAACTAGATTTGTCAAGCCTTTCTTCCACGCAGTTAATTCCAGTGTTGTTGCATTTGTCAGAGAAATATGATCCTCCACTTACAACACCCATTCTTCTGCTGCCCTTATGGATGGTTTGTCTTAGTCTGGCATCTCAGCTGAGACCTGTCTGTCTTTGGAGACCCTGCCAGTAACTAAGCTACTGATAGCTTAGCTCTCAGCATCACTGATGTACACAAGCCCTCACAGCACGACAAGCTGCAAACGAAGTGAGAGAATTCAGAAATAGAAAATGTAAATATTGAATCTAACTTACAAGATGAATTCATTGAACTCTCTGTGGATTTCGAAGCTAAGTCAATGTTCAAAAGTTAGTGCCTCAGTAACTTCCAAAGTAATGTAAATATTGTCAATAAGTATTCCAAACTTTTGTGCAGGAATGAACCCTTGTCAGAGATCATCGACCACATCCTTCACATTAATGATCTCAGGTGAGTACCAAAGAGGTTTATTCAGTTTATTTAATTTATGATAATATGTTGTTTATTTTATTTATTTAGTATACATTTGTATACCGCTACTTCCAGCGATCAGTAGCGGTTTGATTACAGAGTGTAGTTTGTCAAATCAAGACAGTATTTTTTATAAGGTGACAAACATCCTTTAATGATGACTTGTGTGGAGTTATATTAAAAAAAAGAATGAAGGGGTTGATAAAAGATCAAGGATTCCTTGAAGGGGTCGACAGTAAACAACAAAAAAAAAGGGTTGGGAACCCCTGCTCTGGATGGATTTAATAACTTCCTGACTTACTCTACTGCTTTGGCAGCCTAATGAAGCAGACTTTAATAGTGATATGCTCAAGTACTAGCAAGTTACAAGGCAGATCAAGGAAGAATTTGAAACAAAGTTTTTTGTAGAAGTAAAAACTAATACTAGAAACGGTTTCAAGTATATCTGATGCAAGAAGACTGTGAGGGAGTCTGTTGGACCACTAGATAACCAAGATTATAGCAGAAAATCTAAATGATTTCTTTGCCTCAATCTTTACCAAAGAGGACTGTTGGAGCCATATCCATATCGGAAACGATCTTCGATGATGATGATTCAGAGCAATTAAAGCATATTACTGTATGTCTAGAAGATGTAATATATCACACTGACAAACTCAAGAGCAATAAATGACTAGGACTGACTGGCATTCATCCCAGAGTCTTGAAAGAACTGAATATGTAATTGCTAATCTGTTACTAGCAATCTGTAACCTATTATTCAAAATACCCGAGGATTGGAGGGTGGCCAATTTTAATGCAAATTTTTAAAAAGAGCTCCAGGGTGATCTCGAAAACTATAGATTGGTAATCCTGGTCTTGCTGCCAGACAAAATGTGCAGCATCATGCTAGGATGTTTTGACAGCTTTAAATCTATATGATTTGCATAAGCAGCTACATTGCTATACAGATACGTACGACTTGTAGCCCTTAAGCCAAGCCATAATGCGATTCTGCAATGCTTAGCAATAATGATTTCTTAATATTTCAATGCGTGAAGTATGCTATTGTGATAAAGTGCTTAGCAGCCTGCACAACTAACTTTTATGTGTGGAAGACAATGTTATAAAGAGTTATATATATAGCGATAAAAAAGATAAAAAAAGGACATTTCACAAGGGTCAATGGGACTGATGAATGATAAGCGAAACATCGAATGCACTATCTGAATCAACTGTATGGAGGTCATTCAGAGAGGTGGATAGCGGGGCTGCGTGTGCTAGAGCTAGGTAGAGCGCTGACAATAATGGCGTTATTACCGTGGGTGCACTATTGAGGTGAACGTCATCACACCCATGCTAACTGAAACATTGACAGTGCACAATATGTATCCCATGCTAACTTCTATGTGCTCGCCATACGCACTGTCTACCCCAACCCGCCCTTCTCTACCCCAACACGTGTGGCAGCATGCAAATCAGCAGGTGGTAACTGTTATACCCCCGCGCATCAAAGTGCATGCTAACTGCTTAACACACGCTAGTAAAAGGGCCCCGTATGTTTGCAAAATACCAGCTTAGATGTGTAAGTAATGTGTAAGTTGTAAAATACAAATTTGCATTTGTGAGTCTGGCATTTCCATGTGTAAGTTGCTAAGTTGTCTCTGTGGATTTTTCACACATGTAATTTTGTAAAACGGCTCTTCCAGTTCTACCTGCTAGCAAATATACTCACACTCCTGCACATCCTGATATGTATTTTAGAAAAGGCTCCGGGTTTGGTAGGGCCTTTTCTACCACACCAGCAGAATTGTGTACATCTCAGCCCTGATGCCTCAATTCCAGTCGTCATGTACTATCTAAAATTTGCCTTCACATATGGACAAGTGCACTTAAGGAAAATATATTTCCAATTACCGGTGCAAAATTCTGGCTTTTTGAGTTAGGCATCACTATTAACGAAAAAGATTTTGGAGTTACTGTGATCAATGCATTGAAATTTTCAGCCTAATGTGCTGCAGCTGCTAAAAGTCTGCCTTGGATGCTGACTGTTAGGTGGAATAAAAATATTTAAAATAAATAAATAAAACAGAAATATAATGTTAGGGACTGTGATGGGGGTCTGTAGAATGTTAACTGTCCCTCTCCAGAGGGATTATCAACAGTTCCCTTTAAGAGAGTCTGCAGCCCAGTGTTTAGGACTGGTAGGGCATAACTTACAGGGAGAAGTTAAGAACCCTGCAGGCTGCAGGAGGGGAGAGGGCCATGGATCCAGATGTCCTTCCAGGGCATGCTGTGCAAAGGAGTTCTGAGGTAGGAGCTTTAACTGGGGCTGGAGGAAGGGCCGGGAGAACCAACTTGTGGAGGTTTAACAAGCTGGAACAGAATAAAGGCTTATTTTGTTTACTATGAACTGCTGTCTGTCCTGTGTTTTCACTTTGTGAAGGTTTAACAAGCAGAACTAGTAAGGTTCAGAGAAGGGTGACAAAAACGATAAAGGGGATGGAACACCTCTTTTATGAAGAAAGGATAAAAAAGAGGGGGATAGAATAGAAGTTTATGAAATCTAGAGTGGGGTGAAACAGTTCAATTCAGAACAGTTGTTTAACCTTTCAAACGACACTAAAACACAAGGGCAAGGCATGAAACTAATAACCAGCAGATTGAAAATAAACTGTGGAAATCTTTTTTAATGCAGTTCACAATTAAGATGTTGACCGAGGATGTGGTCAAGGTAGCTATCAGTGTGATTTAAAAGAGGTTTGGTCAAGATCCTAGAGGAAAGTCCAGAAAAAAATATTACCTAGGTAGACTTGGGAGATCCATTGCTTATCCCTAGAAATAAGTAATGTGAATTAGATCTAGGTTTTGGGATCTACAGGATACTTGGAACTCAGACATTTTACTGTTGGGGGACAGAATGCTGGTTTCAAAGGGCTCTGGTGTGACAAAATAGCTATTTTTATGTTCTTGTGTCCTTATGTTTTATAGCGGGGATTGGTGGCTCAAATTTTATTAGTGAAGAGAAATAGTGCAACTCCTGAAGGGTGAGAATAAAACAGAAGGGAGTAAGAGAGGCATTTAGGAAATAAAGCTAAGGAGAAAAAATAGAGTCAGGGAAGTATGCGTGAGAGGCATAAGTGAATGAGGAGTAAACAGGGAGGTAGAGAGAGAAAAAGTTACGGGCAGAGAGAGAGACCAGCTAAGAGGCTAAAGTGAAAAGCAGAGGTAGACAAGGGTAAGTCAGGAATGATATTAAGGAGACAGAGAAAGAAAAAGAGAAAATATCAAACAGAAAAAAAGAGAGAAGGCAGTTTACAAATACTGCCTTTTTCTATAAAGATAAAAGGAGTACTTAGGGGCATGTTTACTAAACATTCCTAACGTGCGGGGCCGTGCTAGTGTGCCTGTGCCATATAAGGAGTGGGCGGTTCAGGCAGAAAATAGAAAAAAAACGGTAGTAAGCAACCGGACGTGTGTGCGTCGCGCTAATGTGCGGGGGTCGACATTAGCGCGTGGAAAGGCAAAGTGGCGCGCTGCTGAGTATACAAAACAACAGAGCCGTGGTACAACGGTGAAGACACTGACCAATGGTGCAGGGGCCATGGGTTCAATCCCCCAGTGTGCACAACGACAAAGGTCAGCTGAGGCAGTAACTGTAATGATTAACATTGTTTTAGGAGGCAAATTAATTTGGAACGGCATAAGGCGGCGCACAGTTATTTTTGGGCGGCAGAAGGCGGCGCACAGTGCTTTTTGGGCGGCATAAGGCGGCGCACAGTTATTTTTGGGCAGCAGAAGGCGGCGCACTGGTCCCCTTGGGCGGCAGAAGGCGGCGCGCTGATAGGCACAAGGCGGCGCGCTGATGCACAAGCACAGGAACAGAGCCACAGCACAATGGTTAAAACACTGACCAATGGTGCAGGGATCAGGGGTTCAACTCCTCACAATGCCCAGTGAAAAATGCCTGCTGAGGCAGTATGTATTATGTTGTGGAGTGCTGTAGGAGGCTGTATAATTTTATTTTGTTATCACTACTAGCAAATGCACTCTCCCAGCATGTTAACATACGGCGGCCCATAAGGCACATGTTACAGTGCACTGTTCACCAAGGCACCCTTGAATGACCCCTATAGGGCAGCATGTATGTTGCGACACAGGATAATGTATAGTGCACCCTATAGGGATGGCAACCATAAGGTGGCCTACAGGGCGCCCTATGAAGCACCCTCAGAGGCACCTAATGGGTATAGTAAGCTGAGGGTGGTCTTGCCGGCATAGACATATGTACAGTAAATAAAAATAAAGCTGTGGACAGCCCTACCAAAGGGCCCCACTGTGGGTTTGAACCCATGACCTCTGGCTGCACAGGCAGTGATGTAACCATTGCGCTACAGCTCCATAGCTGTAAGCAGGCCCCTGGCTGGCTGCAGATAGCCTACACGTCACCTCACAGACAGTCTGCTGGTGTCAACAGGATAGGGTTAGGCCACCCGTACCCATGTTGCACTGCACATGCAAATTAGCTGTCCGCAGATGGACACAAGATGGGGAATGCACCCCCACAGCACCTTGGCTCTGTTGGGGGAAGTGACCGGGTGCACCCACACAGCACCTTGGCCTAGTAGGGGGCACTGACCGGGTGTTTTACTGGCACAGAGTAGCCACACACCGTTACATCGTGCGGGTACTGTGCTCACCCTGAGTGTGCAATGAGGTGGCCAGGACCAGGTCAACAACACCTGCCATGGCTGATGGAGGCCAAGCAGGTGTTCCAAAGCAGTGTTAATGTGTAAGATAGCTAGTTTCTGCACAAACACCATGGATATCCCTGTCTGCCGCCATCAGGCACCCCCCCCCCCCCAGTGGCAAACATGGTCCTCATCAAGGGATCCACACTCTACCTCCCTGCAAAGGTGGCAGTAGAGGGCAACATCAACCCCAGTCCTGCTGAGGAACACCACCACCACCCCCCCCCGGCAGGCAGCTCCATACACAGCCATAACACAATAGCAGACAGACATAAGCTCAGGGTATGGTAAGCTGCACTCCACCACCAGATATTCCCCTGCAGCAAGCCAACAGCCACTGCACCCTGCAAGCCATCATAGCAAGACATTTACCAGCTACAAACAGTCTGCTGGTTAGTCCATAGTGCATGTTCCCAATGGAGATGCATGCACCCAGAACTGGGCTGTCTGCATACACAGCAAGCAGATAGATCAGTGACTGGGCCCCAAAGAGAAACCCATATCTATCACATGAGAGAACTACTATACAGCACTATGGGGGGGCCTAGCCATGCTGTGGTCACTGCACAGTCAGGGTGAGCGTGATCCCCCAGAAGGACATGCTTTGGCAACCCTGTCTGTGTAGGTGGTGGCCGGACACTACAATATCCCAGCCAATGTCCCTGCCAGGGCCCTATGCCCAGTGCAGATGCATCCTGGCCACGCCACCCTGCCCTGGCTATACCCATGGTACCTTGCACCTCATTATGCACATTGACTGGCCAATACTGGCAACAGTGCTGGCAGTGCGGGCTGTTGAAGGGGCTTGCAGCCAACACCCACTGTATAGACAGACACACACTTCCACACCTCTGCCATCATGGTGCTACGATTGAGGGGGTAAGTAGCCTTGCCCACCAAACCGGTCCTGAGCACGGCAAGGCATGGATATGGTACGCATTACAGCTGGTGGTCACTCCCCAGGGTGGTAAGCACCATCAGAGGCCAGGCCTGGAGCATGCCCCGCAAACACCTAACAGATTGTTTGGATGGGGTCAACTAGCAGTATGTACGTAACGTATGGATAACTGCCTGCCTGTGCTCCTAGCAAACGTCTCCGAGCTGTGTACCGTATACCTCAGGTGTAGGGTGACATTGGTAAGTTATGCAAGTGCTCGTTTTGGGTGCTGCATGCACGGTCCAATGTTCTGCCTTTCCAGGAGACATTGGCCAATGGGGCCTGTGGGTGTGGGTGTGTCTGCCCTTGATGGCTGCTGCTTTACGGCACAGATTCCCAACTCCAGTCCAGGTTTGCATCACACTGTTCGGGTTTTCCTGCTATCCCTCATGAATATGCATGGGCTACATCTACATGCCATGGGGGTGGTGCATAGATATACAGCACAGGCATTTGTATGAGTGTCAGCATGGAACCTGACTGGTGTGTGGCCCACCAGGACTGCATTTGGGTGATTCTGCTCTAGGTACTGCCCCTGTTCATGGTGTCTGTGCTCAGTGGGGTAAAAGATAGATGTCTTACCATTGCATATGTCCCCGCCATGAAAGGTGTGTCCTTACTATCACTGTTTAGTTGTGGGAAAAATATGTGGGCAGGATTGGCAGTAGCCCCAGCTGGGCTTTGAATCTGTGACCTTCTGTTCTTGTATGCACTGTCTGTGTGCACTGCACCACTGTGTAGCCACAGATTGGTTGGATTCCCTGGACTGTCCATGACTGTGGATCCGGCAGGACCTGTCTGTTGCAGTGGACTGTGCCAGCCTGCACATGGCTAGGCCTCTGTCTTCTGTGGTTAGCAGCCACTGCCCCCTGCACCACATGTACTTGTCCGCCAACATGCTGGCATGAACTTCTCTCAGAAAAAGCAGTTGACCTGATTGCAATGTGGCAGTATGGGACTGCATTTGGGGGACTTGGCTGTAGGTAATGCCCATTGTTGTGGTGTGTGTGCGGTGTTGGGTAAAATATGGGTGTTTTCCCCATGCATACAGGGGTGTCTGCGCTATCTTTATTTAGTGGTGGGTAAAATATAGGGACTGGGCTGGCAGGTGCCCCAGCTGGGTTTTGAACCTCTGCCCTCTGGTCCTAGAGGTAATGACTCTGTCTGCTGTACCACACTTTGGCCACAGAGACAGTGCAGCCCCTGGAGGCAGTAAGCCTGGCAGGATGGAGTCACAAACCCTGCTCTACGCAATTCTACTGTGGGCATATGCACCCTGTCTGGTGACAAACGTGCACATAAACCCCGGAAATGACCACGGGAAATGTGGGACAAAATATCACCACGCTGGGCAACAGTGATATTAATGGGCAACCATAGCAAACACTCCCAGGAAAGCTCCAAAACGTGGAAATGTTTTTTGGAAGAGTCTCCTCTCAGTAGACCCTTCCAAAATTCATTTCTTTTTTCTGGAGCTTTGCTGGTGTGATTTCTGTAATTGCCCATCACTATAACTGTTCCCCAGCTGAATTACTATTTTTAATAGTTCTGTTGTGGTCATTTTCTATTTTTATTTTCACTTTTGTGCTGTGCACATGTATCACACTGCTCACGTTTTGCTGGTTTCCCCGGTTTTCCTGTACATTGCTGACGGAAATGGTTTCTCTTCCCTTTAAATGCTTTCTACCGCGAGTGTTTCACTCGTGGTAGTTTTTACATGCAAATTCGGGCCCGATACTGTGCGGGGAGCCTCTCCCCTCCCACTCTCCACCCATTGACCCCGTCCCTCCGCCCCTCCGGAGCCTTCCTCCGCCCTCCTTTCGCCGTTCCACGCCTCTATCGGACATTTGCGGGCCCGCACTTGTACGGGGCCCGTTAGTGAGCCGCGTACCTGTGCGGGGGTGACACGCACGTGTGCGGGGCGTTTAAACGCGTTTCTGCGCGTTTCAGTGCCGCGTTGCCGTGCGCTATTTTGCGGCGCGCTATTTTGCGGATTTTAGTAAACATGCCCCTTAGTGTCAGCAGGGCCAGGAACATATCAGAAATTAGCATCTTATAGGTTAAAAATACAATATTATTAGTCAAGAGGCCTGCTGTGGCCTGGATCGGGTGGCGGGGAGCTCCCCACCCCCCCCCCCCCACCCCCGGCCCAATTGCCAGTTTTTTGCTGCTTATTACACTGGTACATTGGGAAGACCATCAGACCTTTGAAAATCCGGATAAATGAGCATCGTAGTAGATTGAAATGCAAAGTTGTAGAAGCCCCTATAGTGTCACATTGTTTACAACAGCTACACAAATTTGAAAAACTTCGTTGTTGCTGTCTTGAACAAATTCTGATGGGTAGACAAGGAAAATCACGTGACCAAACCTTGTTGATTTGTGAACAGCGGTGGATTTACAGATTAAACACAGTATATCCTGAAGGATTGAACAATACCATTGAATGGGCAGCTTGCACTTAGGGTGCATTAGATGTTTTTCACGTAAATAGATTTTGTTGAGTTAATGACCAACGGTGTGCCTACAAATCAAACACAGCACACTTTGAAGTTTGGAAACAACACTATTGATTGCGGAGCGTGCACTTAGAGTATATTCATTTTACCTGAAGTCATTGCATAAGACAGTGGTGATCAGAATTACATCTGTACAATGTACGAATCATTAGGAATAGTACACACTGTGAAATAGGATATGCTATTTACACCAGTTGAATAAGATCTATGACTCAAGAATTACAACTTAACAGTCTTCAAGAGGACTTTTAACTGTGGTTCAGTGAACTACGCATTAGCGTGGTATTTAAAAGCTGGCAGAGCTACAGTTCCACATGCGTGGCGTTTTTTTGAGACCGGTTGGTTTTGAGCCACAAATCGAACAGAGTGAACTTTGGAGGTTAGTGGACGGGATAATATAAGAATTGGCTTAAAAGTGTTTGTAAATAATGGCGAAAATGTAAGGCATGATAACTGAATTAATTGTGACCATTTTATTGGTAGTGCTATTATTTTGGAGAAATTAATCAATACGCCGTATGAGCAGAGAAGATAATATCATATTGAGTGCTGCGATACATAACTTCCCCCTGAAGAAACCCACGTCTGTGAAATGCACAAACGGAGCCGGATGGTGGCATCGGGGCAATACAACAAGATAAGATAAGCACACAACTAATTCTAGAAATATAAAATTACAAGATTTTTAGAGATATGCTTGTGGTGATTAACTACAGATAAAGAAGGGAAGAGCATGATAGAGGTCGTTGATGCAAAAGGGCACAGTGGTTTAAGGACGCTGTCTGATACAACTGTTGCCATAAGAAGTCTGAGACCTCGGTATTCCCCACTATCTGTGGTGTAATATTCATACATAAGCTTAAAGAAATATATGATGTTGCAAGAGAGAAGCTTCATAGCCTAGAAATTAACTGGAGGGGAATATACATTGCATTTGATCAGCTTATTACACTTGGCAGGATGTAAAGGGCTGTGACCTGAATCAGCCTTGTATGTCCTGTCCAGCTGACCCACCCCCACTCCACCCCAATCCTGTCCCCTGCCGGCTCTCCCCATCCTGATGCTCAGGACGTACTGGGAGAGCCGGAGAGGGACGGGCTTGGATGGCTTGTGGGGCTGCACGTCCCGCTGGGACGTTCAGCCCCGCAACTCATGTCCCAGAAATGGGCCCATATTGTATCTGGATTTTCATAAAGCCTTTGACAAGGTCCCTCATGAGAGACTCTTGGTGAAATGAAAAAATCATGGGATTGGAGGAGGTGAGTAGGGCTAAATGGCCAATTTTCTCAATGGAGAATGTGAATAGTGTAGTATCCCAGGGATCTGTGCTGGGCCTGCTGCTTTTTAAGATATTCATAAATGACCTGGAAATAAGAATAATGAGTGATGTGATCAAATTTTAGATGACACAAAATGATTCAAAATTATTGAAATGCAAGACGATTGTGAAAAATTGCAAAAGAACCTTGAAAAACTTGAAGACTGGATGTCTAAATGGCAGGTGAAATTGAATGTGGAATGAACAACCCAAACTATGGTTACACGATGCAAGGTACCACTTTAGAAACCACCACCCAGAAAAAAGATTTAAGCGTCATCATGGATAATACGTTGAAACCCTTTGCCCAGTGTGCAGTGGCAGCCAAGAAAGCAAATAGAATGCTAGGAATCATAAGAAAAGGAATTGAGAATAAAACAAAGGATATTATAATGCCTCAGTATCATTCCATGGTGCGACTACACATTGAATACTGTGTGCAATTCTGATCGCTATATCTCAAAAAGCATATAGCAGAATTAGAAAAGGTATAAAGAAGAGCAACAAAAATGGTAAAGGGAATGGAAGGATATCCCTATGAGGATAGGCTTAAAAGGCTGGGGTTCTTCAACTCGGAAAAGAAATGGCTGGGGGATATGATAGAGGTCTTTAAATTAATGAATGGAGTGGAATGGGTAAACAGATTGGTTGTTTATTCCAAAAAAAGGAGAAAGACTATAGGACACACAATGAAGCTACAATGTAACCCATTTAAGACTAATACAAGAAAATATTTTTTTACTCAATGTGTAATCAAATTATGGAATTTGTTACTGGAGGATATAGTAAAAGCTGTTAGAGTATCTGGGTTTAAAAAAGGTTTGGACAAGCTCCTGGAGGAAAGGTCCATAAACCATTATTAAAGACGACCTGGGAAATCCACTGCTTACCACAGGACAAGCATTATGGAACCTATGTGCTTCTTCGGGAACCTGCCAAGATACTGGGCTTGATGGACTTTGGTCTGACCCAGTAAGGCATTTCTTTTGTTCTTATGATCCTGTTTTACCTTGTTGGATGTTTCTAAATCATATAATAATGTGTACCATATTTTCTGAGTGCCTACTTTTATGCACCTATATCCCACAAGTAATTTTATAAGCACCTACTTGAACATGTAAAATGCTATTCTATGCACTGAAGTCACTTATAAAACTACCCCCATGTGTGTACTTTTAATCACACATTTAAATGATGTGACTGGGGAAATGAAGTTTCAAATGAAATAAATGACTGCTTCATGGAGCAGCTGGTTCAGGAATCGACATGAAGGAGAACTATTTTTGACCTAGTCCTTAGTGGAATATGGGATCTGGTGCAAGAAGTAATGGTCTTGGGGCTACTTGGCAATGGTGATCATAATATTATCATATTTAACTTAACAGAAGGTAGGACACTAAGAACATCTGCTGTTTTAACATTTAACTTTCAAAAATGTCCCAAGGCCGGAAGTAACCAGGTTCCCGGGGCCCGGACCGTTGCCTTCAGTCTTGCACTGGGGTGGGGGTGGGGGGAGGGAGAGCGTCAGTGCGATGTTTGAAATCGCCCCACGTCAGACGTGTGGGGCAATTTCATTGGACGAGGAGGATGGAGGCAGGGCGAGCAGAGCAGGAGGGAGACCGTTGAGCGCTGTCTGCCTTCTCTGCTTGCTCGGGTGGTGGCGAGGCGTGTTTGGTGCCATCCGGGGTTGGAAGCTGGTGGCAGGGACGGATCTGGTGCAAAGAAGGTCGATACGGTGGGGGGGGGGTCTGCGGAAAGGGGGGGGGGAGTGTGCCTCATGCAGCGGGTGTTAGTGGCACATGGTTAGCTGCGGAGCAGGTGTTAGGGAAGAAGAGAGAGGTTTGTTTGGTGGCACGCAGTAGTGTGTTAGCCGGGTGGGGGGGGGGAGAAAATTGGGGAGGGGGGTGTTCTGCGGGTATCTGGTGTGTTGGGACGTTTGTGTGTGGAGGAGAGTGTTCCGTTGTGAGAAAAGGGGCGGCTGAGGGTTTGCACATATTGTCTCTCAAGTTGTGAGCACACTCGTATTGGGGCCATGGTGTGGACTCCGAAGGGGCAGGGGGCAGGGAGACGACGTGGGGGCTCAGAGTCGCGGTCTGCATGGAAGAAGAGTCGTGTGCGGGGTGCAGTGGTGCCTGGATGCTCGGAGGTGGCAGCGTCTGCATCATTGTAGGTTAGGGGTATGGCTGAGGTAGGTTGCCGTGGTGCAGGGGTGAGGGGGTCACGAAATAGGAGGCCTGGGAGGGATTTCGGGACACGTGATGGGGTGAGGGGTTCCTCTTTGGAGACATTAAAATTTGAGGGTGGTGGCCCGGCCCAACGGGGGGAGGTGGGTTGTGGTGTATCGGTGCATGAGGTGACGGCTAGTTCTGTGCAGCCATTGGGGGTTGGGGAGTTGGGATATGAAGGGGGAATGACTGGGGATCCGTATGAAATTACAGCAGGGCATAGCGCTAATATTGAGTGGTGTGAGACATCTGGAGTTTTGTTTCCTACTCCCTTTCCCGGAAGCTATACCCTGTGTCATCCTGACAGGCGTTTTCAGAATCCATTCTTTGCTGGGGGCCCTGGGCATTGGTCGCTCAGGGTAGGACAGTATAGTGGAGTGGGGCCATGGGGTTATGGGTGGGGAGACTGGCCGGGAGCAGGGTTTGGGGGTGCTGAGACTCTGCCTGTGAGGGGCATGGCTGGGTGGTATGTGTTCTTCAGCATGGAGCTGGGGAGGTGGGGAGGGTAGGGTGACTGGTGCATCTGGGGCCACTGCTGCTGGTGTTTGTCCTTTTCTTCATATGCAGGTTCAGGGGAATGCTGGTGCAAGGGCTAGTATGTCTGATCAAGGCCGGGCCAGCGCAGCGGCCTTGACAGTACAGATGCCAGGACAGTCCATTCCTGTCGACAGATCGCAGACCACAAGTGAGCGGGCATCATTCAATCTGGAGGCTGGTGAGTTTGCAGGTGGAGATGCTGGCCTAGGCAGGTGGGTTCCTCCTTCTGGGGCCGGGGTTGCAGCTGGCCGTAAGGCCAAGGCAAAGCATAGGCACGGGCACCGTTGTCAACGTGATTCGTCTTCTTCATCATCATCGACTTCGTCCGGGGCTTCCTATGTAGGCTCTGCAGTGGCGACTGTGGAAAAGGGAGAGGGAACCGCTCCTACTGTGGTCTGTTGTTCTGAGCTGTGGGAAGGCGTACCGCGGAAGTTGAAGCACTGGATTAGAAAACGTCGGTATATAGATATAATTCGCCTTTTGGAGGGGAGGAAACGTTCCAGAGAGAGCAGGAAGAAGCGTAAAGAAGATGAGAAAGCGGGCAGGGTGAGGAAGTTTTCCCACAATACTCTGAACTGGACGTGGGCTTTTTTAAGATTAGCGAGTGTGTGGGGGTATTATGCTCCAGGTCAATATGGGGCATTGCTAGCATATGCAGATGCTATATTGGCGGCGTCTCAGGCTCATGAGTGATAGGCATGGTTAAATTAAGATGAGGAGTTTCGGGACATGATGGAGGAAAATGCTCAGTTGTCATGGTGGACGAAGGACATCAATTTGTGGCTTACTCAAATGTCCTCTAAGAAAGGCTCTGGGGATGTGGGGGGTCCCGGGCAGGATCTCAAGTGGCAACGCCGGGTCCTTGGTCCTTTCGTGGACCAGTGGGACCCACCCTGCCGTCGAAGGGAGAGCCAGGTGGAGACCACCTGGGCTGGCGTTTTAACAAGTCCTCCTGTCCTTTCCCGGACTGTAAGTTTCGACATGCCTGTTCTCTCTGCGGGGGTGGACATGCTGCCATGAAGTGTAGTTGGAAGGGGGTGGTGGGAGCTCCAGCGGGGGCTAAGTGAGCAGTCGAGTTGGGTACTGGCTCCTACTCCTATAAAGGTTGAAGCTTTGCGTCCCTGGTTGCTTCGTTTCGGGGGGAGCCGTCTGGGTAAGGCTTGGAAGGTGATCTTGTTAGGTTTCTTGCAGGGTTTTCGTATTCCGTTTCAAGGTGTGGTGGTAGATGAGGTGGCCAAGAATTTCAGCTCAGTAAGGCTTTTGGCTGACATTGTCCATAGGAAAATTGTGGAAGAATGTGCCTTGGGCAGAATAGCTGGTCCTTTTGACATCCCCCCATTTTCACCTTTTATTGTTTCTCCTTTGGGAGTGGTCCCTAAAAAGGAACCGGTTCGATTTAGGTTAATACATAATTTGTCATTCCCACCTGGGAATTCAGTTAATGATCATATTCCTCATGAGTTGTGCACAGTACATTACGCTTTGTTTGACACTGCAGTCGCTCTGGTGCGTCAGTGTGGCGCGGGGGCACTGATGGCAAAGGTGGCTATTGAATCCGCTTTTTGTTTATTGCCGGTCCACCCATCAGCATTCCCGTTGTTAGGTTTCCAGTTTGGTTCTCAGTTTTATTTCAATAAGTGTATGCCAATGGATTGTGCTATCTCTTGTGCTTATTTTGAGACCTTTGGTACCTTTTTACATTGGGTCTTGGGGCAGTGAACAGGGTTTTCCACCATTGTCCATAACTTGGATGATTTTTTGTTTGTGGGCCCCAGCCAGGTTGAGACTTGTTCTATTTTGTTGGCATCCTTTCAAAAGATGGCCAGCGAATTCGGTATCCCCTTAGCAGTTGAAAAGATGGTGGGGCCTGTGACATGCCTCACCTTTCTGGAGGTAGAGATAGATTCGGTAGAAATGATAGTTCACTTACCAGCACAAAAAGTTGAATGGCTAAAAGGTTTGGTTGCGGCTGTGGGGTCATCCTCAAAGATTGCACTTAAGGAGTTGCAGTCGTTGGCAAGGCATCTTAATTTTGCTTGTTGGGTTATTCCAATGGGGTGCCCCTTTGCGCAGTGGTTGTCGCAGGCTGTGGCGGGGGTGCGACATCCTTATCATCATATTCGTGTATCTTCCAGAATGCAGGAGGATTTGTGGATGTGGGATTCGTTCTTATCTGATTTCAATGGTTGCACGGTATTGCAGTTGCCAGAGGTGTCGAATGCAGATTTGCAGTTGTTTTCTGATGCTGCGGGTAGTTTGGGATTTGGTGTATACTGTCAAGGGGAGTGGTGCGCGGAGGCTTGACTGTCGGAATGGCGGGTTTTCGGGTTGACTCATAACTTTGCTTTCCTGGAATTGTTTCCCGTTGTGGTTGCACTTTGGGTGTGGCCTGAGATTTTGGGGAATAGGAGGGTCGTGTTTTGGAGTGACAATGCGGCGGTGGTGGAGATTATTAATTGGCACTCGCCCAAATGCCCTCGAGTGGCGGCATTGATGAGAGTCTTCGTGTTAGCTTGCTTATGGCTTAATGTTACCGCCAGGGTGCGTCATGTGCCAGGCATCCAGAATTCAATTGCTGATGCTATGTCCCATTTTCAGTGGTCACAATTTTGGCTATTGGCTCCAGAGGCAGAGGAGGCAGCCTTGGTAGTTCCGGATCATCTATGGCAAATTGGGACCCAGATGTGATGGCGTTGTTGCGTGCATCGGTGGCGCAGGGGACATGGTCAGCCTATCTGCATGGATACTATAAGGTGCATGTCTTTTTGATGGGGAAAGATTGGTGTGGCGGGAGAGTTGCTGAGGAGATGCTGGGCCTGTTTGTAATGTTGGCAAAGGAGGAAGGCTGGTCCAGATTGGCAGTCATTTCTGCGCTAGCAGGGTTCTCCTTTTTCAGTAAGGCTGCGGGATGGGGCAATCCTCGAGTTTCATCTTTAGTGAAGCGTCTGTTGGCCAGTTGGGCCAAGGTGCATCCCAAGTTGAAAGATTGGCGACTCCCAATGTCGCACGAGTTGCTTCTTCGAATATGGGAGGTGATGCCTGTGGTTGTGATCTCCGAGTCTGAGTCAGTGTTATTCCGGGCATTGTTTGTGACTGCATTCTTTGGAGCATTCTGCGTTTGTGAGCTTGTGCCATGGTCAGGGAAGAGGGATGTGTTTGGGGGTTTGAATGTCAAGCATGTGGTTATGGAGGCGGCACAAGTGCGCATTTTTCTCCCGCAATCAAAAACTGATCAGAGTGGGAGGGGGGCTGGGTGATACTAAATGCAATTTTCCCATTACCCTCCTGTCCAGTGCATAATTTGCATCTTTATTTGCACCGTCGGCCAGAGGCATCGGGCTACTTATTTTTGCATGAGGATGGTAAGCCCATAACGCAGTTCCAGTTTACTGCGGTGCTTCGGTTGGCTTTGAGGCATCTTGGCTGCGATGAGAGGCGATTTGCATCACATTCTTTTCGGATTGGTGCTGCGACTAGCGCTGGAGCTGCAGGACTCGAGGGGGAGGTGATTCAGCAGATTGGCAGGTAGCGCTCGGGGGCCTATGTGGGATATGTTCGCCCAGAGGAGTCTTGACGTAAGCATTTGTCTGGGGGACTATGTGGGATATGTTTGCCCATGGTATGCTTGACATGAGTCTTTTGAGATGGCAGGTCTGTGGAGGGAGTGGGGGGGGTACAAACAACTTGTATTCATTTTGCAGAATTTACAGCTGGTTGCAGTCAGCTTTGTCTCATTGCAGATGGTTCGTACTCCAGGGATTGGTGGATAGTTGGTCACTTGTTTGTCTACTGGGCAGAGCGCAGGACCATGTCGCGCCCTCTTGGATTGCATCTGGGCCTGGCGACTTCCGGCATTTGGCTGTGGTGGATGGGTAAGCGTGGCATGCGCTGGTGGCAGCTCATTTCATTTGTGCAGCTGAGGGCTGGACAGCGGCAGCGGCCAGTAGGACTTGTGATTCATCTGTGTGGCAATGACCTATTCAACTGGTCCTGCAGGCTGCTCATTCGACGGTGTAGCGAGACATCGGACTGTTACGGGAACTATTGCCTGGGGTCATGATCGTCTGGTCAGACATCATTCCGCGCTCTTCCTGCCAGTTGCAGCATCGGTGGTCTTGAGGCCTTGTTAAGGTCAATAGATAGATCAGGCGCTGGGTCAAGCAGACTGGCGGGCTTCAGGTGCAACATCCTAGGGTGGAGGTGAAGTGTGCGGGCTTATATCGCACTGATGGTGTACACCTCTTTCCGGTGGGACAAGATTTGTTGTTGAATGATTGGTAGGAGGCATTGGAGGGGTTGTGTTGGTCGCAGCTTTCTTTTGGGGGGGGCGGCACAAGTTTAGGTGGGCTACCTTGTGCCAGTGGTGGGGTATCGAGCTAGCACTTGCCGAGACAGCGGGGCATATACAACTGAGGGTGCATTGAGGGGAGAAAAGTGTTCCCCTGGGAGGGGCGGGTGTCTCGGTTGGGGTCTCTGCCCAGTGTAAGGCAAGTGGAGCTGGCCTTTGCTACTAGCATGGCAAGGCTGGCGGTAGTGGCGGGGGGAGGACGATGCACCACCTTGCTAATAATATGGCTTGTGGGGGGCATTGTCCAGAATGGGGTGGGGGGATCATGTTTGGTAATTATGAATGTTTTGTTGGCCCGGGTTGTGGGCCGGTGCTATAATCTGGTGAATAAATCTGCGACCAAAAGTGGTTCCAGAATCTGTGTGAGTGTGTTTTGTTGGGTAAAGGGGGTGGGATGAAGTAGTCAAATTTTTGAAGTTGGGGAGGGATGTTTATTGTGGGCGGGCGGTGATGGGCATCCGGGATACCCCGGTTATTGAGACTATGATAAAATGAGGAAAGGGGTTAGGGAAAACTAAAAGGAGCAATTGTAAAGGTTAAGAGTTTACATTAGGCATGGACATTGTTTAAATATACCACTTTGGAAGCCCAGGCTAGATGAATTCCATGCTTTGAAAAAAGTGAAAAGAAGGCCAAACAACTCCCATTATGATTTAAAGGTGTGGTGAGTGAGAGAGGCTGTTACATCCAAAAAATATTTTTCAAAAATTGGAAAAAGGATCTGAATAAAGAAAACAGAAAACAGCATAAGCACTGCCAAGATAAATGCAAAGCATTGATAAGGTAGGCAAAGAAAGAATTTGAAAAGAAGCTTACTACAGAAGTAAAACTCATTATACAAACTTTTTCAGGTAGCAAAACTTTTTCAAAGCATAAAGCATGTGAAGGAGTCACATGGACATTTAGATGATAGAGGGGAAAAGGTGGATTAAAGGAGAATAAGGAAACAAACACAGCAAGTGTGTGGAGAAGTGGTCAAGGCTCTTTATTCACAATGAACCAACCCCAATGTGTTTCGGCCAGGAGGCCTTCTTCAGGGGGTGCAAGACTTTGAGAACAACAAGAATAACAATCAGATAAGAACATAATAAATGCATTAAAAATAAAAAATAAAAAACATAAATAGCATTCTTATTTAATAAATAACTAAAAGCAAAAGCAAATTAAAAACCTACCCATTAATACAAATAAATAAATAGAAGGTTGACATTGATCAATAATAAAAACTTCTATAAACTAGACAAACAAATAAATAATCTGTGACATAAACAAAAGAAATACAAGGCTGAAAGACAGCTATTTATTTATTTATTTTTATTTCTTATATACCGCGCTCTTTTAATCAGTGAGGTTTACAAATGAACAAAATGTAAACACAATGACACAGTCAGCATTGGTTTTTTACAATGAACAGGGAACAAAAACTTGGCGGAAAAACAGGGTTAACTATATACAGACAAGAGGCATAAAATAGAGTAAACTATGTACATGGCATTTTGGTTGATTAACATGGTAGTGGTAAATAGCTACAATTAAAATACAGTATAATTATAGTATGGATGGTGAGGACAGGTATAAGTTATCATGATTAGCCCTTTTCCACCGGGGACAGGTGGGAAAGACTAACATGAGGGCTAGGATCAATCGTAGTCGCTTCCGGGTAGTAAAGTAGGAACAAGTGATATTTTAAGGCCTTTCTGAATGCCATGAGACTTGTGATGGCTCTAATTTCCGGTGGGAGGGCATTCCAGGCTTTGGGCGCAAACAGTGAGAAGGCTCTAGAGGCTGTTGATTTAGAGCATTTCGTAAGGAGTTTCGGAAGGTCTATGGAGTTTAATGCAGCCGATCTCCTGGATCTGTTAGTTGGAGTGACATGTATCAAGTTGCTGATAGGTGATAGAGATGGGCTCTTTGCAGCTTTAAAAGTCATGACAAGGGTTTTATATAGGGTTCTGGCCTGGAGGGGTAACCAGTGTAAACTCATCAATATTGGAGTTATATGCTCTGAGCGTGGAGCACCTACGAGAATTCTCTATACCAAAAGAAATGAACTGACATTAGATGTGCTAGATAGCAAGGAAGAGGAGGACCAAAAAGAGAATCCTACATAAGGACCTATGTATTTGTGTTAGCGAATCATATTCGAAACCGAATAAGGGGCATGTAAGGACTTGCAATACCTGAGGTTCAGCAAAAAACATGCAAATGTTGAAATCACTGAATGAGAATCACAGTTTGCACCTATTAACAAACCATACAGATAACAGTGAAACAGAATGGCAAAGTAAATGATGTACCCTATATCCAAATCATAGATTCAAAATATTATAAAATGACAAACAAACTTTGGACATTTGAAGATGTGCACATGGACATCGAAATCCTGGAGACGTGTGCAGAGCTATTTTACAAATGACTTCTAAAGACATCTCTGGTGCGGGGATGCCCAAGTAGGCAAGGGGGCGTAATGGAGGTGTAATGAACTTAGACGTCCTTATTCTATTCAATTTGCGAAACATCAAGGATGTTTGCAGGCACATCCATGTTTAGAACTGATCCAGGCACAAACAGGCATCAGGAAAGTGCTTATTGTGGCCTTAATACTGTACATCCAAAGAGTGTAGAGAATATAAAGAATTAAGTAACTAGCCTAAGATCACAAAGGCTCATACTGGGATTTGAACCCTGGCCACCCTGCTATTTAACCATTAATCTATTAGACATCTGTGTTCTGAAACTCAATTCTGGGAATGTCTGTGTAGATGTCTCCATATAGGCACATCTACGTTTCTGAACTTGTATGTGTCTGCTTTTTTTCCCAGATGTTCTGGCTTTTATGTCCCAAATTCACTTGGATGTCCTTTGTTAAATGTGCCTTTAAATGAATTTTTGCTTTTCTTTTTACTGAAGAAGATGTAGGGGAGATATCCATTGTCCAACCAAAGGAAGCACAAGAACATTCGCAGCAGGCAAACAAACCAGTTCAGAGCAGGTAGTCTAAACGCATTTTACTGGTGACACACAGGGAACTTTGGGACGTATTAAGAGCACATAGGGAATATTTAACCTGACATGGCCGTTTTTCAGTGGCACCTTCATCAGGGCTTAAGACTACAAAGGAACCACATAAATACAATATAAATATCATAAAATACATAAAAACAATATTAAAAGAAATAAAAATAAAAACAAGCAGAGTAAACATAATTATAATGTGTTATAGGAAGAGGAATAATAATAAAAGCAAAAAGTATAACAAATATGAACTAAAAAAACTAAAAGAGTGCAATATAAAATATAAAGGACCGATAAAATAATATACAAAGAATGTAGTCAACATTTATATTTCTATAAGAACATATATAAGGAGCCACTGAGTCCAATATCAGTGCAGAATTCTAATTGTATCGTCTTTAGCACATGTATAATACACATTATCCATGAATTAAGGAGTAGATAAGGCCTGTTCGGAATTCTGATCCCGTGGGGCTAGACGTGCCCCGCGAGATCAGAATCCCAGCTCCCTCTGTGCGTCCAGTTCTGACTGGATGCACAGAAGGCCCAGACGTCCATGACGGAATCGGGTCTATTGTGTATGAGGTGTAAATCGATGGAAATGTTATACCTGGGACAAGATGGTACAAACAAGATATTGACAAATGCCCACTTCCTAAAACCTGAGGTTAATATAATGAACCTGTACGTAGGACAGGAGTTTTAATTAACATATTCAAAGGATGAATTCCTTAAGAGTCTAAATGTTAATTGTGACAAAAACAATCAAATTCTTTTTGATGTTCTGCTCAGGATGGAAAATAGAAAGAGATTACAGGCATAAAGAAAATAAACAAGGGACACATTGGGGTATGTTTACTAAACTGCGCACTTGTGCGGGGCGCACTTGAGCACTCTAAAATGATGCATTTAAGTGCTCTTAAGTGCCCCGCACGCGTGCGCATCACATTAACTGGCCCCGCACACGTGCGACGAAAACGCGCACGTTTGCGGTGCGCTGATGTGCGATAGAGGCGGGGAAAGGCTAACGGAGGGCGGAGGAAGGCCCCCGAGGGGCGGTGAGACGGGGTCAATGGGTGGAGAGTGGGAGGGGAGAGGCTCCCCGCACAGGAGTGGGGCCGAAGTTACATGTAAAAACTACCGCGAGTGAAACACTCACGGTAGAGCGCATTTAAAGGGAAGAGAAACCATTTCCGTCAGCAATGTACAGCAAAAGCGGGGAAACCTAAAAAACGTGATACATGTGCACAGAAGTAAATCGCAAATATAAATTGAAAATGACCACAACAAATTCCAAATAAATTAAAATCCAGCTGGGCAACAGTGCTATTAATGGGCAACAATAACAAACACTTCCAGGAAAGCCCCAAAAAATAGAAATGATTTTTGGAAGGTTCTACGCTCCGTAGACTCTTTCAAAAGCACTGCAATGTAATGGAGCTTTCCTGGGAGTGTATTTCAGGTTGCCCATTGATATCACTGTTGCGCAGCTTGTTGTTATATCTTTCTCCCCTTTTTTGAAGGGCATATTTGAGTTTTTTGTGCACCCTTGTCCCCATACAAGGTAAACGAGCCCACAGTAAAATTGTGCAGAGCCGGGTGTCTGACTCTTGCGGCCAGGTTTCCTATCTCCAGAGACTGCACTGTCTCTGTGGCCACAGTGTGGTGCAGCAGACACAGCCAGTACCTGTAGGACCAGAGAGGCACAGGTTCAAATCCCAGCTGGGGCTCCTGCCAACCCAGTCCACATAGTTTTACCCACCACTAAACAGTGAGAGTACAGACACACTTTTATTGCAGAGTACATAAGCATGGTCCCAACACTTATATTTTTCCCTACACAGCACACAAACCATAACAATGGGCATTACCTACAGCCGAGTCCCCCAAACTCAGTCCTGGAGTGCAACAACTCACTCAGGTCATATGTTTCTCCCAGATAGGGACATGTCTGCATGTTGGCAGAAGGGTACAGGTGGTGGAGGGGGCGTTGGCTGCAAACCACAGCAGACAGTGGCCTAGGCCTGTGCAGGCTGGCACCGTCCACCACAACAGACAGGCTCTGTTGGATGTACAGTCATTGACTCCCCAGGGAACACAGCATATCTGTGGCAACACGGTGGTGCAATGCACACAGACAGTGTGTATAAGAACAGAAGGTCACAGGTTCAAATCCCAGCTGGGGCTACTGCCAATGCAGTCCACATATTTTTCCCACAACTAAAGCGTGATAGTAAGGACAAAACTGTATAGCTAAGAACATATGCATTGGTCATACGCCTATATTTTAACACACCAATCACAGACACCATAAACAGGCGCATTACCTAGAGCAGAGTCTCCCAAATGCAGTCCTGGAGGGCCCCACACCATTCAGGTTCCATGCGGCCTCTAATAATGATGCCTGTGCTGCATAGGGACAGCATGAAAACCCAAACAGTGTTTGGAACACCAGGACTGGAGTTGGGAAACCCTGCCGTAGAGCAGCAGCCAACAGGGCCAGACATAACCACACACACACCCACAGGCCCCATTGGCCAATGCCTCCTGGAGAGGCAGGACATTGGGCCCTGCCTGTATCTCCCAATACTAGCAGTTGCATACCTCTGCAATGCCACCCTACACCTGGGTATACGGTACACAGCTATCAAACGTTTGCTATGATAACTGGCAGATCTCCAGTCCTATGTAAAGCACAGCTTGTTCATGGAGCTCCACCATAACAATCATTCAGATGTCTGCAGTGTGTGTTGCAGGTCTGGTCTCTGACAGTGTTTACCACCCTGGAATGTGACCCCTAACAGTAATGAGTACCATATCCATGCATGTACTGTGTCCAGGACTGGTGTGGTGGGTATGGCTGCTGAACCTCTCTATAGTAGCACAATGCTGGCATAGGTGTGGGGGTGGCTGTCTGTCTATCCAGTGTGTGGTGGCTGCAAACACCTTCCACAGCCCACACTGCCAGCAATGTTGCCAGTATTGGGCTGCCAATGTGCATAATAAGGAGCAAGGTACCATGGGTGTAGGCCGGACAGGGTGGCCTTGCCAGGGTGCATCTGCACAGGGCATAGGGCACTGACTGGGACATTGTGGTGCCCAGCCACCACCTACACAGACAGGGTGACCTCAGTATGTCCTGCTGAGAGATCACTCTCACCCTGACTGTGCAGTGACCACAGTATGGCTAGGCAACCCCATAGTGCAATATAGTATTTCTCTCATGTGATATATATGGGTGTCATTTTGGGGCCCAGTCACTGATATATCTATGTACTCTGCCATCCCAGTTCTGGGTGCATGCATCTCCACTGGGAAAATGCACTATGGCCTAACTAGCAGACTGTTTGTAGCTGGTATGTGTCCTGATGGAGCAGCTTGCAGGGTGCAGCGGCTGATGGCTTGCTGCAGGAGAATATCAGATAGTGGTGGGTTGCAGCTTACCATATCCTGGTCTAATGTCTGTCTGCAATTGTGTTATGGATGTGTATAGAGCTGCATTGACTGCCCTGTGGGGTGTTTGTTCCTCAGCAGGACTGGGGTCTATGTTCCCCTCTACTGCCACCTTTGTAGGGAGGTATAAGGTGGATCTATTGATGGGAGACCATGTTTGCCACCCTTGGACCAGGGGGTGGGGGTGGTGGTGGTGGTGGGAGTGGTGCTGCATATCGTCCATGGGGGGGGGGGCTACACCTGACAGAGACAGTGTTTGTGCAGACACTACCTATCTTACACATTAACACTGCTTTGGGCCTCCATCAGCCATGGAAGGTGTTGTGGACCTGGTCCTAGGCGCCTCATCGCACACTCAGAGTGAGCTCAGTAAACACACAATGTGACGGTGTGTAGGTACTCTGTGCCAGTAAAACACCCAGTCAGTACCCCCTACCAGGGCGAGGTGCTGTGGGGGTGCACCATGTCACTTCCCCCTACCAGGCCGAGGTGCTGTGGGGGTGCATTCCCCATTTTGTGTTCATCTGTGGACATCTGATTTGCATGTGCAGTGCACTATGGGTACTGGTGGGCTAACCCTATCCTGGTGAGCACAGTAGACTGTCTGTGCGGTGACGTGCAGGCTCTTTGCAGCCAGCCAGGGGCTTGCTATCAGCTATAGAGCTGTAGCGCAATGGTTACTTCACTGCCTGTACAGCCAGCAATCATGGGTTCAAACCCACAGTGGGGTTATTTGCTAGGGTTTTCCACAGCATTTTTTTTCGTTAATGTACATATTTTGATGCCAGCAAAAACACCCTCAGCGTACTGTAACCATAGGGTGCCTCTGAGGGCGCTCCATAGGGCACCCTATAGAGCACCTTATGGTTCCCGTCCATATAAGGTGCACTATACATTATCCTGTGACACAACTTATAGGGTGCCCTATAGGGGACATATTAGGGTGCCGTGGCGGACAGTGCACTCTATAATGTGCCCTATGGAGTGCCTTATAGGGTGTCTTATACGGCACCTTCACTTATGGCACGTGAGGGCGTGTTTGCTGGCAGCAATTAATAAAATAAACATACGGTGCTGCAGGAAAAAATATGTACATTGCAAAGCTGATACCACAGCCAGCCTTACGTATTAGGCACCCTGGGGAGCAAACTCATGACCCCTGTATCAGCAGTCAGTGCCTTAACCATTGTGCTCCACTGCTGCTCCTCCTTGCATGTCAGTGCACCTACTAATGCTTTTCATTCCTTAAACTGCACAGTGCTGCCATCATAAACAGTGCTCTGACCTTGCGGGACCTCATATGGCATCCTCTAAAGCGCCCTATAAGCTACATTCTAGGGTGCCTTGGCGGACAGTGCACTTTGAAATGTGCCTTATCGGGCGCCTCATGTTCACATGCTTTGAGGGTGCGTTTGCTAGTAATGATAATTAAATAAAAATAACATGCCCCCTAAAGCACTCATGCCCATAATATACAATGCCTCAGCCAGCCTTGTTCATTGGGCACTGTGGGGGATTGAACCCCTGATCCCTGCACCATTGGTAGATGCCTTAACCATTGTGCTGTGGCTCTGGTCTTCTGTTTACTCAGCAGCGCGCCGCCTTATGCCGCCCCATATTGTGATGTCTCCTAAAACAACACGCCGCCTTATGCCCATTGGCGCGCCGCCTCATGCCGCCCAGTATTCGACTGCCTCCAAAACATTAGCGCGCCGCCTTATGCTGCCCATTATTTCAATGTCACCTAAATTATCGCATCAGCCAGCCATCTTTAGTGGGCTCTGTGGGGGATTGAACCCCCGATCCCTGTACCATTGATAGGTGCCTTAACCATTGTGCTGTAGCTCTGCTCTTTTGTTTGTTCAGCAGCGTACCACATATGCCTCCCGCGCAGCCATCTGATGCGCTAAGGTGCGGGGCGCACCTTAGCGCATATGCAAATCACAGATTTCCTTCTTCAGCGTGAAACGCCCACTCCTTATATGGCACCCGCACTCTACCGCGGCCACGCACAATTTTGGAGTTTAGTAAACATACCCCATAGGAAGAGTCTGGGATATTCAAAGCAGAACATCCAAAAATTTGGGGGAGTGGCAGCAGTGAAGGGAGGCACATAAAAGTCCCTTCTAAAATCACTCCAGCTCTACTATGAAAATGTGCAAGGCTGCAGGGTCGGGTCCCGATGCCGACATTAACCGGGTTCCCGGTGCCCGGTCCTCGCCAGTGGGTGTTTGGCGGCTGGGGAAAAAGGGGGGAGGTGGGGGCTGGGAGCGTAGAGTGCGGGTGTCGTTTGAAATTGCCCGCGTTGATGGCGGGGGGGGGCGATTTCATTGGTGCTCGCAAAGGGGGGGCATGGTTTGTGGTGCCAGTTGGGGCCGCGTGGAGCGAGTTTACCTCGCTTTTCGGCTCCTGCCTGCGGCGGTGTTGGTCAGCTTCGGCGGCGATTTGTGGTCTCTGCGGAGCTGTGGTGAGCGAGGCCGGCGGTCGGGAGTGAAACCAGCGTCAGAAGTTCTGCCCGCGAGTCTTGGAGAGCGGATGTCCGCTGCAGCATCAGAGCGGGAGTGCGGCCGGCGTCGACATTTTGCCCACGAGTCCTGGCATGTGGGTGTCAGTGGTGGTGTCGGAGAGGGGCCCGGAGGAGAGCAGCGCTGCAGAAGGTGCAGGGCAAGTACCGGTTTGAGGGGCTTTGTTGTTGTATGCAGGGCAGAGCAAAGAGTGCTAGCGGCATAAATTTCTTGTGAAGATTTTGTGGTGGTGGGAGCGGGGAGGGGTTCCTGATGAGTAGTTGGGGGGGGGGCTTTGCCAGGAGTGTGGTACCAGTGAGTGGGGGGGGGTCGTTAGTCAGGGTGTACTATAAAAATAAAAAATAAAATAAAATAAAGAGAGAATATTCATTAAAAGGGGAGGGAGAAGATACTGGGGTACAGAGAGGAGCTAGTGGTTCCCGCTTGGAGGGAAAGCTACGGTTCGGGTTTCGGAGGGGGGCTGCAAGTCTTGTAGGGTCATGGTGCGATTGCGCAAGGGGCAAGTTGGCAGGGTGCAGCGGGGAGGCGCAGAGGCGCGGCCCGGGAGCAAAAGGGGGGTCACGGGGGGCAGTGTCTCCGGGGGTGTGCTAGGGCATCCATGCAGGCGACACAGCGGGTGGGAGGGGAGGTGAGACTGGGTGCTCGTGGGGGTAAAAGGGGAAGGTTGGGTGTGAGGTCAGGGCGGGGGTCAGGAAGGAGTGTGGTAACGGAGTCCACGTGTCAGGAGCATGGAGGACACGTAGTGGCAGATGGGACAGTGACAGATCTTGCAAGTGCTGTGCAGCAGTTGAACAGAGGAGGTCCTTCGGGGGTGGGGGGCAGGCTTGGGGGAGCGAGTGAGGCCTTGGCAGGCTCGGGGGTTGGTGTGGTTGGGTCAGATGATGTTGGGGTCCCTTCTGGTGTGAATTGTCAAGCTGGTTATATCCCGGTGCAGCTGGGTGGACAGCTTCTGCATTATCCGCCTATAGGGAGGCCAGGCAATTGGTCACCTGGTAGGGGTTACTTCAGTGGAGCAGGGCCATGGGGCCAGTACAGCGAGGCGGGGCCTTGGGGTTCTGGCTGGGGGGATTGGAATGGGATGGGGTTTCCGGCTACGGGGGCGGCACCAGCAGTGGGGGGAGCAGGGTGGGCCGCCAGAGGTTTGGGCACTTCTGCATGGAATTGGGGTATCGGGGGGGATAGGGGGGCTGGTGAGGCCAGGAGGGTTGCTGCTGGTCTTTGTCCTTCTTTCCCTGTGCAGGTGCCGGTGAGGGGAGCTAAGTCAGGCAGGTGGAGCGGCCTCGATGTTGCGGAGTTCAGACTAGTCCAATCCTGCTTCGGAAGTGCCCGTCTCCAGTGAGCGATCCACTGGCAATGCTGCGGCTGGTGAGTGCGGGGGGGGGGGAGGAGGGTAGCCTAGGTGGAGGGATAATGTCCAGTGGAGAAGCGACGGTGGCCGGCCGCAAGGCCAAGGCAAAGTGTAAGCATGGGAGGCGCTGTTGTCGTAGTTCATCGTCTTTATCCTCCACTTCTTCGGGCAGTTCCTCAGTGGGTTCCGCAGAGGTAGCTAGTGGTAAGGATGATCGGGCGGCCCCATCGGTGGTTCATTGTGCGGAGCTGTGGGAAGGCGTTCCACGTAAATTGAGGCGTAGGATCAAGAAGCGGAGGTACATTGACATATTTAGGTTGTTAGATGGCCGGAAGCGCTCGGGTGAGAGTCGGAAGAAACGCAAAGAGGATGAGAAGGTGGGGAGGGTGAAGAAGGTGTCGTGCAATACACTGAATTGGATGCGGACCTTCTTAAGATTGGTGAGTGTGGGTGGGCATTACGACCCGAGTCAGTATGGTGCATTGTTGGCTTATGCAGACGCGATATTGGCAGTGTCTTAGCCGCATGAGGGTTGGGCTTGGCTCAACTATGACGAGGAATTCCGTGATATGATGGAGGAAAATATGCAGTTGTCATGGGGGATGAAGGACATTAATTTGTGGTTCACACAGATGTCAGCCAAAAAAGGCGCTGCGGGAGGAGCAGGTAGTATGGTTAAGATGGCTGGGCTAGTGTCGTCGGTGGGCCTTCGGTCCTTGCGTGCCCTAGTGTGGGCACCCGCGTTGCCAAAAGGGGGGTCAGCGGGGGGGACCTCTGTTGGTGTTTTAACAAATCTTCCTATCCCTTTCTGTATTGTAAATTCTGGCATGCCTGTTCGCTTTGCTGGGGGGGGGGGGACACCCCGCCACAAAGTGTAGTCGGAAAGAAGTGGCAGGTGCTGCGGGTGGGGGCAAGTGAGGAGTTGCGTTACAGCCTTGGTTGGTGCGTTATGAAAGGAATTGGCAGGGTAAGGCTTGGAGGGAGTTATTGTTGGGTTTTTCAGAGGGGTTCTGCATAGCTTTTATGGGCAAGGTGACGGGGGTAGTGGCCCTAAATAACAGTTCAGTCCGGTTGTTGGGTGAGGTAGTCCGTAGGAAGATAGCGGTCGAATGTGTGTTGGGCAGGGTAGCTGGTCCCTTTGTCAAGCCGCCATTTTCACCTTTTATTGTCTTGCTTTTGGGGGTTATTCTTAAAAAAGAGCCAGGGCGTTTTAGGCTGATACACAATTTGTCATTTCCGCCAGGGGATTCAGTTAATGACCATATTCCGCGCGATTTGTGCTTGGTACATTATGCGTCGTTCGATGCGGCAGTTGATTTGGTGCACCAGTGTGGTGCGGGGGTTCTCTTGGCAAAGGTCGATATTGAATCTGCCTTCCGGCTTTTGCCAGTTCACCCGCCGGCATTCCCGCTGTTGGGATTTCAGTTTGAGTCACAGTTTTATTTTGACAAGTGTTTGCCCATGGGCTGTGCGATTTTGTGTGCTTATTTCGAGGCTTTCAGTTCCTTTCTGCACTGGGTCCTGGTTCAGTGGTCAGGGTGTCGATCCATTGTTCATTATTTGGATGATTTCTTGTTTGTGGGTCATGCGCAAGCGGCGACGTGCGCTACGCTTCTAAAGGCCTTTCATGAGATGGCTAGCGACTTCGGCATTCTGGTAGCGGTTGAAAAGACGGTGGGGCCGGTGACATGCCTTTCCTTTTTAGGTATCGCGGTAGACTCGGCATGAATGGTGGTCCGCCTACCGGTGGAAAAAGTAGAACGGCTTAAAAAATTGGTGGCGGCGGTGGGGTTGTCATCGAAGGTAACGCTTAAAAACTTGCAGTCTTTGGTGGGTCACCTTAATTTTGCTTGCCGGGTTATCCCAATGGGAAGGCCTTTTGCACGGCATTTTGTTATTGGCGATGGCAGGGGTCCGACATCCATATCATCACATTAGAGTATTGTCTGGCATGCGGGAGGACCTTAGGGTTTGGGATTCATTCCTCTCTGAGTTTAACAGGTGCTCGGTGGTGCAGTTACCAGAATTGTCGAATGTAGACTTGCAGTTATTTTTGGATGTGGCAGGGAGCTCGGGTTTTGGCATGTACTATCAGGGGTCTTGGTGTGCAGAGGCTTGGCCACCGTCCTGGAATGCGTCAGGGTTGACTCGTAAAATAGCTTTCTTGGAGTTGTTTCCCATTGTGGTGGCCTTGTGGGTCTGGCCTGAGAGGTTGCGGAATAGGAGAGTTGTATTTTGGTGCGACAATGCGGCAGATTATTAATCGACACTCGCCCAAATGCCCGCGGGTGGCAGCGCTAATGAGGGTCTTTGTGCTAGCTTGTCTGCGTCTTAATGTCACTGCCAGGGCGCATTATGTACCGGGTATTCAGAATTCAATTGCGAATGCTTTGTCCCATTTTCAGTGGTCACAGTTCCGGTTGCTGGCCCCAGAGGCGAAAGAGGCAGCATCGGCGGTCCCGGAGCAACTCTGGCTGATTGGGACCCTGGGATGATGGTGTTGCTGCGTTCCTCAGTGGCTCAAGGGACGTAGTTATCGTTCCTGCGTGGATACTCCAAAGAGCGTTAGTTTCTGTGGAGAAAGGGTTGGCGGGGAGGGAGTGTGACTGATCAGATGTTGGGCTGGCATGTGGTATGGGCAAAGGCTGAAGGCTGGTCTCGGCCGACGGTTCTGTCGGCGTTGGCGGGGTTCTCCTTTTTTTGCAAGGCTGTGGGTTGGGGTAATCCTAGAGGGTCATTTTTAGTGCAGCGGCTGTTGGCAGGGTGGGCAAAGGAATGCCCCATGTTGCAGGATTGGAGTCACCCAGTATCGCATGAGTTGCTCTTGCAGATCTGGGAGGTGCTGCCAGTGGTGGCAGTATCGGCTTTTGAGTTGGTGTTGTTTTGGGCTTTGTTTGTTACAGCATTTTTTGGTGCTTTTCGAGTAAGTGAGCTAGTTCCCCGGTCCAAAAAGCAAGGGGCTTTCAGAGCGTTGGATGTCCAACATGTCACCCTGACAGCAACGCAAGTGCGGATTTTTCTGGCGCAGTCCAAAACTGACCAGCGGGGGGCAAGAGGTTGGGTGTCGCTTACAGCAATCCCGGAGTTATGCTTTTGTCCGGTGTGGAATTTGTTTTTGTACTTGCGCCGGCGGCCAAAGGTGTCAGGCTATTTCTTTCGCCATGAGGATAGTCAGCCTGTCACGCAGTTTCAATTCACTGCGGTACTTAGGCTAGCCTTGCGCTGGTTGGGTTGCGATGAAACACAGTTTGCGTCGCATTGCTTCCGGATAGGGGCTGCTACTAGCGCTGCGGCAGCAGGGCTGGAAGGGAATGTGATTCAGAGGATTGGTAGGTGGCGTTCGGGAGCCTATGCAGGTTATGTCCACCTGGAGAAGTTGGATTAGATTGCAGGGGTGGACGGGAGGGGGGGGGGGAAAAGAAAAAAAAAAAGGAATAAACAGGGAGTGCCAGGCTGGGGGAGATTTTGGGGTGCGTGGGGGGGCGTTAATGATGTTATTTATTTTGCAGGGTATCAGACGGAGGTCAGAGTCAGCCCGGGGAGCAAGGGTGCAGACAATGGCCTTGCAGGCGAGTGGTGGCTCATAGGACATTCGTTTGTGTACTGGGCCGAACGGAGAGCGATGTCGCACCCTTTAGGAGTACACTTGGGCCTGGCTACCTACAATACTCGGTTGACATGGATGGGAGCGCGTGGCATGCGGTGGTGGCAGCTTTTTCCAGTGGTGCAGCGGCAGGCCAATCAGCGACAGTGGCCTGTGGGGATCATGCTGCATTTGGGCAGCAATGATCTCTCCAATTGGACTTGTAGACAGCTTATTCGTGCTGTACAGCGTGACATTTGCTTGCTCCGGGAGTGGTGGCCGGGGGTGGTGATTGTGTGGTCTGACATCATCCCGCAGCCGGCCTGCCAGTCTCAGCAGCGGTGGTCGCGAGGACTGGTGAAGATCAATCGTCAAATCAGGCGTTGTATGCTGCAAACGGGCGGTTGGCAGGTCCAGCACCCTTGGGCAGAGGTGAAATGTATGGGGCTGTATCGTAGGGATGGTGTTCATCTGTCTCTAGTGGGGCAAGATTTATTATTAAATGATTGGCAAGAGGCACTGGAGACGCTGGTTGGTTGCAGCTTTATGGGTGGAGGGAGGTGCTAGAATAGGTAAGCTACCTTGCGCCGATGGCGGGGTAGAGAGCTAGCGCTCGCCGAGGTGGCGGGGCTTTAACAGATTAAGATGCTTTTGGGGAGCAAAGTGCTCCTCGGGGGGGGGGGGGGAGACATCCCGGTTGGGGGTCTCGGCCTGGTATTAGGGGAGTGGGGCCGGCCTTTGAGAAACATCAAGGATGTTTGCAGGCACCTCCATGTTTAGAACTGATCCAGGCACAAACAGGCATCAGGAAAGTGCTTATTATGGCCTTAGTACATCCAAAGAGTGTAGAGAATATAAAGAATCAAGTAACTAGCCTAAGATCACAAAGGCCCATACTGGGATTTGAACCCTGGCCACCCTGCTCTTAACCCACTATTTAACCATTAAGCTATTAGACATATGTGCTCTGAAACTCAGTTCTAGAAATGTCTGTGTAGATTTCTCCGTATGGGCACATCTACGTTTCTGAACTTGTATGTGTCTGCTTTTTTTCCCAGATGTTCTGGCTTTTATGTCCCAAATTGCACTTGGATGTCCTTTGTTAAATGTGCCTTTAAATGAATTTTTGCTTTTCTTTTTACTGAAGAAGATGTAGGGGAGATATCCATTGTCCAACCAAAGGAAGCACAAGAACATTCACAGCAGGCAAACAAACCAGTTCAGAGCAAGTAGCCTAAACAAATTTTACTGGTGACACACAGGGAACTTTGGGATGTATTAAGAGCACACAGGGAATATTTAACCTGACATGGTCATTTTTCAGTGGCACCTTCATCAGGGCTTAAGACTACAAAGGAACCACATAAATACAATATAAATATCATAAAATACATAAAAACAATATTAAAAGAAATAAAAATAAAAAGCAGAGTAAACATATAAAATAAACTAAAACAAAATAATATAAAATTTTATAAAAAATAATAAATGAATAAATAACAATTATAATGTGTTATAGGAGGAGGAATAATAATAAAAGCAAAAAGTATAACAAATATGAACTAAAAAAAACTAAAAGAGTACAATATAAAACATAAAGAAATGATAAAATGATAATATACAAGGAATGTAGTCAACATTTATATTTCTATAAGAACATATATAAGGAGCCACTGAGTCCAATATCAGTGCAGAATTCTAATTGTATCATCTTTAGTACATGTATAATACACATTATCCATTAATTAAGGAGTAGATAAGAAAGGAAGCAATATAACTCACTTATCAATGTTGCTAAGGAGTTGTAGAGGTGGGGCCTTTATTACAGAGCAATCAAGACACAAAAGTCTTCAAGAGAATAAGGGCACCCTCATGGACCTTCATTCACTGGCTCCCAATAACATGCGGGATCTTATACAAAACCCTCCTTTTGACCTTCAAAGCGTTCCATCAAATCTCTCCATCCTCACTATCTGACATCCTTCACCACCCTCAAAACATCAGAGCTAGAAGATCGGTATCAGAAAACACACTCATGGTCCCAAAAGACCCAGGAAAAGTCACACAGACGACTACCATGAGAGCTTTCTCATCCTTCGCCCCCAGATGCTGGAACATGTTACCATCCAACATCAGATCACAAAAAGACCTGTCCCAATTCAGAAAAGCTCTAAAAACACACCTCTTCACCCAACACTTCTCCCAAGGTATTACCTCCCCACCTTCGCCCCTTCCAACCCAAACTAATGAATATGGTTAGTCAAATAAATTCCCAAAACTCCATTCCTTGCCCCCGACCAAATCTAGTGCATTTCTAACCTATGAAGCTCAAAGCCTATGCTAATTTACTGTAAATAGTTGTGAATATTTGTTGTTATATTATCTTTAACCCGTTATCCCTGTTCCACTTCCTGTTAGCTGTAAACTTGACATATGTTTTATGTTTAAGTACAATGTTGTTAAAATGTAAACCGCACTGATGATGAATAGCGTGGTATATAAAAACTGTTAAATAATAATAATAATAATAATAATAATAATAATTCAGCTAAATAGAAATAATAACATTAGGGTTTATTCCGAGGCACAAATAGCAGGGCATAGATGTTGGGACCTTTTCCCGCTCCCATCTAACTTCCCAGCTTGTTGTATAGGGATGGTAGATGCGGTTGGGAAAGGGGCGGATTGGGGGTGGCTTCAAGGCGGGCAGTGGGTGGTCGTTGGCCCTGAATATAGAGGGCCGATTCCATTGTTGGCCTGGTATATCCGGGGCCGGTGGTTTGCATGGGGAACTTATTCCACCTCTGAGATGGAATAAGTTCCCCTAGTCATTGGGGAAAAGCGGGCCCGGGGTGTGGAAGGGGCAGTGGGGGGCAGAGGACATTCCCCACATCCTGACCTGGCCTTAGGGGGCAAGATCGGGGGTCGGGCTGCGGGGAAAGCAGCTCTACAGCCGGTGGCTGGGGATTACGTTTTTTCAATGGAGCCATGGTGCCATGGCAATCGGACACCATGGCGCTTCGGCTCCATTGAAGACCCCTGACTGAGTAGCCGGGCAAGGCCTGTACATGCAGGATGGACGGAATCAGGGTCCCGACCTCCATGTACAGGCCTGTTCGGAATTCTGATCCCACGGGGCTAGATGTGCCCCGCAAGATCAGAATCCCAGCTCCCTCTGTGCGTCCAGTTCCGACTGGATGCACAGAAGGCCCAGATGTCCATGACGGAATCAGGACTATTTTGTATGAGGTGAAAATCGATGTAAGTATTATACCTGGGGCAAGATGGTACAAACAAGATATTGACAAACGCCCACATCCTAAAACCTGAGGTTAATATAATGAGCATGTACGTAGGACAGGGGTTTTAATTAACATATTCAAAGGAGGAATTCCTTAAGAGTCTTTATGTTAATTGTGACAAAAACAATCAAATTCTTTTTGATGTTCTGCTCAGTATGGAAAATAGAAAGAGATTACCGGCATAAAGAAAATAAAGAAGGGACGCCTAGGAAGAGTCTGGGATATTTAGAGCATAACATCCAAAAATTTGGGGGAGTGGCAGCAGCTCTACTATGAAAATGAATATCCCTGTAACTGGTTATGGGAATAAGCCTTAGGCATTTGACAAATGTGGACATCCTGAACTACATGACCTTAGAACTGATACTTGGATGTGCCAGCGGGGTATTTCAGAAGGGTGGAGGGAGGGGCAATTATGTTATGAGATTAGCACTTCCAAGCCTGCCATTTCAGTTACCCACACTTGCAGTGACATGCCAGTAATATATTTGGAGTATGTATTTGCATGCAGGTTTCATTGGCCAGGAAATATTAACTCTGGCAATGAAATCACATTTTATTCTTCCACCGGGAAGGGTTTGAACTATGAAAAGAGCACTTTTTTGCACCGTATTCACTTTATTGCTCTGTTTAAAGAGGGAGTTAAGACCCTTTACATTTGATGTACCCACCTTAAACAGCCTCCCCCGTACTCCTGTCTTGCAGTTAGTATGGACAGCCTTTCAGTCACCCCTTTTGATCCTTCCTATTGCCCTATTCTGGAGGAAGCACAGAATTAAACAGAATCAACTGTAACTTAGAAGTAGATCCATTCCACTGCATACCACTGCACACCACTGATCGAAGAGCGCCAATCTCTATGGATTGCTTCATGAATCCGCAAGCCATCCTTGCACTAATCTTCTCTTCATCAATCCAGTTTTAGTATTTGTGCTGCCAAAGCAAAACCCAGAACTTATTTTTTAAGGGCTTTCTATGACTAGTTTCCTGGCCAAAATTATTAACACATGATCAAACAAGTTAAATGGCTTTTATATTTTTCATGTTTCAATTTATATTATCCCCAGGGAAACAATCAAATTGCTCAGAACTTTCAGATGCTCATTGTTACCAAAGGAAAACTGAGTTTTATTTTCCCTCACAGCAAGCTGTCACTTTTCTTTTTTTTTCCATCCAACACTACATAGACTTGTCAAAACCATTAAATAAGCTGAAAGAAAGATAGTTCTAAAACACACCAGCTAGCATAATAAATGGACTCTCCTGCTAATGCAGGACCATTGAAATAATTAAATTGCCAGCACTGAATTTAAGCATTTATATTGTGCCTTGATGGGATGCAAAACCATTTCAAGGTGGATTACAATAACATCGAAACACTACAGAATTAAGAATGCTGCAAAATGAATTCATAATCTCATTGTCATATATGATAAATTACAAAAATACAATAAAAATACAACCAGAAATCACATGCATCATAAGATCAACAAACCTTCTCCTACCTATTAATTAAGGCCCACTCTAAAATACCTTACCCATCCCTCTGTGTCCAAACCTAAACTATTACATTTGCAAATATACCACACACACACTATCATATAACCACCACTCTTTAACCTTCAAAGAGGAGAGTTTTTGACTTTCAATAACAGTCCAAAGTATTAATAGTATCCAAATCAATGGTAAAGAGTTTCGTAGTTTTATGACTATTCCTGATAATGTACTGAATGTCTTTTTTTTTTTTTACCTGTCAATGTGCAATCATTGAGGGGAAGACTAGTGACCAAGCTTGACTTTATCATAACATCTGAGATAAAGAGAACCAGATTAAATTCATTTCAGGAAGAATGGCGTCTTCACCTAAAATCCCTATGGATCCAGTTTAAAATAGGAGCTCCGATGGAACTACATCAAATAGAAATTTTCTAAAAAAACCCAAAAATGTGGAGGCCAATTCCATTCGTGATACATCCAGCCCATCCAGATGTCCAAAATCTGGATGGTCCAGATTTGCACCTGATTCCGCAGCCATGGGAACTAGACAATTATTCTGCAGGAGCAGAATCGAGTGTAATGGGCCTGGATGGGCAGGACATGCCACAATTCAGGCCCACTGCATGTTCACTGCCCTCTCCATCTAAACCTCCCAGGGCCCCTGCATGGCTCCCAGTGCTGTGGCGTCCCAACACCATGGCACCAGGATGCCATCCAGGAGCCCAGATTGCCCACAACCTTATCACTTTTCCTTTTCCCCACCGTCAGACCCTGAATGGGCCTGCCAGGACCAGGATTGGGTGGTGAGGACCCTGTTGGCCTGCCTACCTCACCAGTGGTGGTCCGGCCATGCTGTCTTCTGGCGTTGTGTGGACTTATTCCACCTCTGAGGTGGAATATGTCCCCCTAAGTCAGCAACCTTAGACATACAGGGCCAGAACTCGAATGGGCCCTGTACATCCAGGATCAGGGTTCTGCCTCCACCCTGCCCATGGTCCTCTTCCATTCCTCCCCCTCCCTCCCCTACCCCCATCCAGAGCTCCCCGCACATCTCCGTACTTGTGGGGAGCTCTGGATCTGGCATTGGTGCCAGGTGTTTAAAGTACATCCCCACTAAACACTGCTCAGAATGACCCCCAAATTGAAAGAGCTCTTTTGAGAGCTTCTAAATGGAAGGACAGACTAGATAGGCCATGTGGTCTTTTTCTGTCGTCATGTTTCTATTTATCTGGTATGTCCCTGTATAGCTGATGGTTAGTTTTCATTTTTACAACTTTAGTCTGAAAATAATGAGACAATATGTTACAACATCAGCTATAGAATTTTATTTATTTATTTGCTCAGGCATGAGAGACAGCAACAGAGTTTCTAGTACATCTAAAACAGTTTCTGCTATTAAAGAAAAGGTTACCCATTATATAGTCATATATCAAAGAGAAATTGCTTATCATGATTAGGTGCACATACAATTGTTAAATCTTAATTAAGCAGAATGTTTCGGTATTTACACTTACCCAGAAGCCAAGATTTCTTTATCACACTGAGAAAGTTTGAGTTGGCCTGATGTTTCAATTAAAACAACTTCACCACATTCCTATCTCTTAGGTCATACACACCTGCATTTCCTATCCCCCCCCCCCCCCCCCCGGCTCCCAAAAACATCTTACTTCACTCTTCTGCATTTACAGTTTCAGAGATTTTCTAGCAAAAACCCTTGATAGACTTACACAAATTAATTATATTTTTCTAATGTTTGAGTACAGATTGATTATATATCCACAAGTCTATTCATTCCTCCCAGAATTACTAGCTTTTTCGTGCTGCACTGATGTAGCCCGCACGTCTCTCTGCTTATCACTCTATTTATTTTATTTATTTATATAGAGGCCAATTCTATTCTGGCCATCCAGCCCCTTCTGCGGCTGGGTAGAATTGGGGCATGCAGTGGTAGCTCCTGATTCTGATCCCGAGGGGGCTAGACATGCCCATGGTATCAGAACTGGGTCTACCAGCCTAGACGTGCAGGACGGCACTGATTCTGAGCAGCCACACACCCAGCCACCTATCCGGCTAAATCAGCTAGTCTCCTGAATGGAGCTGTGATCTCCAACCCAGAAAAGACACCTCTTTCCCTGCAACCCGAACCCCAATCTGGCCTTCCAAGGCCTGGGTTGGGTTGCATGGAACCCCCTGCATCCACTCACCTGCTCCTCCAGGTCCCACGCTGAGATCCGCCGACAACCAGGGGGACTTATTCCACCTTTGAAGTGAATAAGTCCCCCGCCCACACTGAAGGTCTGGACGAACAGAGCCAACCTTAGAATCGGCCCTGTACATCCGAGGTCACGGCCCGCTCATACCCCACCCTTGCTCTACCTCCGGACTGCTCCCTCCCACCCCCGTCTAAGGCTCCCCATACAACAACATTGTTCGTATGGGGACCCTTAGCACCAGATCGGCAGGGGGATGAACAGCAGGGATATACGTCCTGCCTGGATGTACATCCCCGCTGTTCGTGGCACAGAATGACAAGTTTTATATACCGCTAGAAACAAAGCATTTTACAGAAAACAGTAACTAACAGACTCAAATGAGTTTTACATAGAACTTGGGGGAGGGATCATATAAACTGGAAGTTAACAATTGGAGGGAGAAATTTGTTCTGCTAATGTTTAGTTTGAAGCATTCTTAGAGGTTAGGTGTTATGTGAACAAATCAGTCCCGTAGTACTCAATGAGGAGGTGAGTTTTTAGCTTCTTTCTCAGATCTTGTATGGATTGAGCTGATCTAATGGGTTCTGGTAGGAAGTTCCAAATTGTGGGAGCAAAGAGTGTAAAGGCTCCATTGCTGGTATGATGTGAACATTTTGTCTTTAGCGATGTGATCGTTAGCAGGTTTTACCCCATACTTTGCTTTATCCCAAATTAACTATTGCTCCATATCACCATAATTGTTTTCCCGATCTGTCTACTGTTTTGTGTTGTCTTGACTAGATTGAAAGCTCTGACAAGCAGGGACTGTCTTTTTGCTTATATTTCTGTACAGCGCTGCGTGCGTAGCGCTATATAAATGCTAAATAGTAGTAGTAGTAGGTTCTTTTTGATACATATTTGTGATCTGGTTTTGGGTGCTCTGTGGATGACGAACTTGAGGCAAGATGCTGATTGGTTCTGGAGTATCTTGTATATCGTGGTGATAATTTTCCATTTTATACTCAGTGCTATCGGTAGTCAGTAGAGGTTCTTAAGGTTAGGTATAATGTGCTGGAAGATGAGACCCCCAGGTTGGAAGGCACTCAACTAGCTACTGGGGAAGAGCTGAAGACTTTTCAGAGTAAAGCCAGCATTTATGATGTGGTTGGATCAACGCCCTCGGGACGACTGACTGATGATGTAGCTACACGTGAAATGAGAGTCAGAAGCTGTAAAGATGTCTTACACATTGGAACATGGAACATACGAAGCATCAACCAAGGGAAGTTGGAGGTGGTCAAGAATGAAATGGAACGTGTACAACTTGATCTGTTGGGTGTCAGTGAACTGAAATGGACTGGCATCATGCACTTTGCATCAGATGATCACATGGTCTACTATGCTGGAAATTAAAGACAAAGAAGAAATGGTGTTGCATTTATAATAAAGAAGAAACTTGCAAGAACTGTAATGAAATACAATGCAGTCAGAAAACGCTTAATCTCTATTCGTCTATGAGGAATGCCTATCAACACAACTATAATTCAAGTATATGCCCCAACAACATCTGCATAAGAGAATGAAATTGAAGAGCTCTATGAACAAGTACAAGCTGAAATTGACAGAACATTCAAACAGGATATCCTGATAGTCATGGGTGACTGGAACGCAAAAGTTGGCAACAAAGAAGAAGGCAAAGTAGTTGGAAAATATGGACTTGGCAACAGAAATGAAGCTGGAGAAAGACTGATAGAATTCTGCAAGACCAACAATCTAGTCATCTCAAACACCTTCTTCCAGCAACACAAGTGGCGACTGTACACATGGACTTCACCCAATGGACAGTATAAAAATCAAATTGACTACAACTGTAGAAGTCAACAATGGAAATGCTCTGTAACATAAACAACGACAAAACATGGAGCTGACTGTGGTGCAGATCATCAACTACTAGTATGCAAACTCAAGCTAAAGTTGGAAATGAGCAAACCACTCATGAATGCAGCAAAATATAACCTTGAGAATATACCACTGGAATTTAAAGATTGCCTGCAAAATCGATTTGCTGCTTTAGATACAAATGACAGAGCTCCAGAAGAGTTATGGAATGACATCAAGAAGGTTGTGTTGGAAGAAAGCGAGAAGTCTCTACAAAAGGTGAAAAAGCAAAGACGGCCAAAATGGATGACAAAAAAAACTCTGAAAATTGCCCAGAAACGCAGAGAAGCTAAAGCCAGAACTCAACAAAACTCAACAGAGATTTCCAACGTGCAGCAAGACAGGACAAGGAAAAGTAGTACATTGACACATGGAAGGAAATAGAAGCAGAAACTATTAGAGGAAGAACAAGAAAGACTTTCCTAAAGCTACGAGAGTTAAAGAAAAAGTTCCAGCCTCGAATTGGAATGTTAGGAGATGCTCAAGGTTCTATGTTGAATGATTCTGAGAAGATCAAGAAAAGGTGGAAGGAATATACAGAGATTTTATATGATAAAGATCAAGAGGACCAACAGCCGTTTCTACCTGTACCTTATGATCGGGAACCATTGGTGATGAAAGAAGAAGTTGAAGCAGCATTGAAAGCCTTATCAAAGAACAAAGCACCAGGCATTGATAGCATTCCCACAGAGGTATTACAGCAATCTTAATGCAGTTGTTACCGTACTTACAAGGCTCTGCAAAGAAATATGGAAGACAGCATCATGGCCAACTGACTGGAAAAGATCTGTGTTTATACCAATATTAAAGAAAGGTGATCCAAATGACTGAGAAAATTATCGCACAATCGCTCTGATCCCACATGCCAGCAAGATTCTACTGAAGATTATTCAAAAGAGACTACAACAATACCTGGAACAAGAACTACCTGAAGTGCAAGCAGGGTTCAGGAAAGGACATGGAATGAGAGACATCATTGCGGATGTGAGATGGTCCTTGAAAAGACTAAAGAATACCAAAAGGATATCTATTTGTGCTTTATCGACTATAGCAAGGTTTTTGACTGTGTAAATCATGAGAAGCTCTGGGCCACATTAAGAAGCATGGGTATACCAGAACACCTGATCGTTCTCTTGCACAATCTGTACATTGATCAAGAAGCAACAGTTCGAACAGAACAAGGAGACACAGAATGGTTTAAAATAAGCAAAGGTGTAAGACAAGGCTGCATGCATTCTCCCTGTTTAATTTATATGCAGAACAAATCATCAGAGAAGCAGGATTGTATGAAGACAACAGTGGTGTGACAATTGGTGGAAGACTCATCAACAACCTTCACTATGCTGATGATACCACATTACTGGCTGAAAGTGAAGATGATCTGAAACATTTGCTTCTCACAATCAAAGAACATAGTCTCAAAATGGGCCCGCACCTTAATGTAAAGAAGACAAAGATAATCAACAGGTTCATCATTGAAGGAGAAGAAATTGAAATCGTGAACAACTTTAACCTACTTGGATCAACTATCAATAAAGAAGCAACAAGCAGTCAAGAAATCAGACAACGCATTGCTCTTGGCAGAATAGCCATGAAAGACCTAGACAAGATTCTCAAGAGCAGAGATGTCTCTCTCCATACAAAGATTTGACTTGTTCAAGCCATGGTATTTTCAATAACATCATATGGATGTGAAAGCTGGACAGTGAAAAAGATAGATAGGAAGAAAATTGATGCCTTTGAATTATGGTGCTGGCGGCGAATACTGTGTATACCATGGACTGCCCGAAGAACAAGCCAGTCGGTACTAGAGGAGATCAAACCTAAACTTTCTTTCTTTCTTTATTTAGACAGATTTGTATGCCACTTTTTCCTTCAATCAAGGTGGTCACGTCACAACACAATTGGAGGGTTACATTTACCATTAGGGTACATGTAAACATTTAGACAGTACAGTTATGTGACAGTATTTAGACAGTACAGTTTAGGTAACATGTAACATAAAGATATTTACTAACGTGGTGTGATAAATTTGTTCGTGTGAATGGGATGGCTGTGTATTTAGTTGACGGTGATGTTAGTGTTGCTGTTTGGGTAGGGGATGTTGCTTGAATGCTCGTAGGTTTCTATAAATAACCATGTTTAGAAGCTCAGATGACAAGATTTCGACTTTCATACTTTGGACACATCATGCGAAGAGAGAGATCATTAGAGAAAGACATTATCCTTGGCAAGATAGAAGGTCAACGCAAAAGAGGAAGGCCTTCAATGAGATGGATCGATCCAATAACAGCAGCTATGGGTACTTGACTGAAGACTGAACACAATTTAGGATAGCTATCCAGAGGGTCGCCATGAGTCGACTCTGACTCGATGGAACTTAACAACAACAACAACAACAACAACATAATGTGTTGGAATCACGATATCCTGGCGATTATTCAGTCAGCGGTGTTTTGTGCCATTTGCAGTGAGTACAGCGTGTGTTTGGTAGGCCCTGATAAAGAATGTTGTTCTAATCTAGCTGGGGTGTGATAATAGACTGAAAAACTGTTCTGAAGTCATTGTGTTCGAGAAGTGGGTGTAGATTTTGGAGGGTTGTTGTGTTCGAGAAGCAGGCATAGGTTTTGGAGACATCTCATTTTGAAGTATGCTGTGTTTGCTGATTTCCTTATGTGTGATGTGATATATTGAGGTTTTGGTCTAGCGTTATACCCAAGTATTTTATTTCATTTTTTTACTGAGATTTCAATGTGGTGTAATCTTATCTTAGGTGGGGGGGGGGGGAGAGGAGTCCCTTGTTGCTGGAGGAACTTCAGATTTGTTACTGTTTACAACCTGGTTTAGATTTGCAAGGCATTTAGAGAAGTCTGAGAAGCAGTCTGAGATGCTTGAGTAGTCGGGAACTTGTGTGTTGAAGGATAAGGAGAACATAATGTCATCAGCATTTATATGGAAATGGATTTAGAATTTTTGAAAAATATCACATATAGGTTGGATATATATTTTAAAGAGTAGGGCAGAGAGAGCAGAGCCCTGAGGGATGCCTTGTCGTAGGATGAAGGGGTTTGATAGGTGTATTCCAATTATGACTTGTAGTTGTCGATCAGATAGATAGGATGTAAACCAATTGAGCATGGTGTTGTAGAGGCCTATTTCCTTGTGTCTTGTTAGGAGTGTTTGGTGGCATATAGAATCAAAGGCAGCAGTTATATCAAGGAAGACCATTGCAAAACCTTGCTCTAACTTTTCAATTCCCTTGATTGTCAAAGAGAGATGTGAAGAGGGTGTTAACGTTATGTCATACTGTTGGGGATTCAGTGGTGAGTAAGTGTCTATGTAATCTTGGAACTGATAGAACATGTTTTTTTTCTGTTATCTTGACTATGAAGGGGATGCTTGCTATGGGTCTATAAGAACTTGGGGAGGGTCGAGTGATGGCTTCTTTAGTGTGGGCCTTATAGATGCTTGTTTTAAGGCAGATGGTAAGTATCCCTGTGAGAGCAAGGAGTGGATGATCTTCTGAATTGGTATGGTAAAGTGAGCTCTGAGAATCTTAATTCATGATATAGGGCATGGGTCAAGAGGTGAAGTTGTGGTGTTAATGTATCATATGATATTGGTGAGCTCTTGTGCTGGCACCAGTTTAAAGGTTTACCAGTTGTGGACATGAGTTGGTGTGATTGTTAGACAGTGAGAGTTACTGAGAAGGTGTGTTGTCGAGGAGTGTCTGTTGTAGATGTAGTCAGCCATTGTTTGTGGGTTGAGGCTTGATTTGATGTTAAATGAGGTCACCTCAGTGGGATCTCTTGTGAGGGAGGAAACAATTGAGAAAATCTCCCTAGGTCGGTTGAGTGATTTCATAATGATGTTAGAGTAGTATTTTTTGTTTGTGTTTATTTATGAGATTGGTATATTCTTTTTGTTTGGTCATGTATTCATCCTTGAGGGCTCCGTCCTTTTATTTCTTCTCCATCACCTTTTGATTTGTCTAAGTTTGTGCTTGAGTTGTCTGGCCTCATGGGAGTGCCAGAGTGCATATGTTCAGGTGTTGACAATGCTGTTGCTCTTTTGAGGGAGGATGGCTGCAGCTTTAGACATGGTATTGTTCCAGATGTGCAGCATGCTTTCCAAGTCACAGGTGTTAAAAATCATGATGTGGAGTAACATCATCTAGGAAGGATTGTTTGTCGAATGATTTGAAGTGTCATTTGCTGGATTGTTAGGGAAAGGATGTGAGGTTCTGGGACCCTAGTGGTAGGGTCAAGGAGATCATTGTATGATCTGACCAAGGGACAGGTGAGATGCAAGTGGACAACTGAGAGTTTGAAAGGTGTTTGGGGGCAAAGACAAGATCTAGTGTGGAACATTTTACATGGGTGGGTCATCGAAGAGCTAATGCAGTTGGAAGGCTTCCATGGCATTTAGGAAGGAGAGGGTTTGCTTGGAAGAAGTGGATGCAAGCTTTAGGTCTCCTAGTAGGAGGAAAGGTTTGTTTAGTGTGGTGTGTGTGCATGTTTCTTCTAGGAGGTTTGACAGGTTGTTGACTCTGGGGGTCGAGGCTTTGTAGGTGAGACAAATAGTGTAGTCCCTATTAGTCACCGTGAGGATATCCAGTGTTTCTGAGGAACCAGATGTAAGCATGGAGAGAATTAGCTGGTCTGTTGCAATGATCAGGATGCCTCCCCCTCTTTGCAGACAGTTGAATAGTTTGTGGTGGTGGTGGGGGAACGAGATGATTGAGAAGGACAGTGTCAGTTGCTGAGAACCAGCTTTCAGTAATACACATTAAATCTGTGCTATTGTCATGGATATAGTTGGCTATAATGTATATCTTCTCATGGACTGAGCTCTCTGTCTCCTGATCTTTCCCATAGCTGTCATTGTTACGGCCTGAAAGAGCAGATTCAGCCTCCAAACATACTGCTAAAATCTGATAGATCCCATTCCCATGAATGCTTGTCTCCATAGCACTGATCTCCCTCCAGTGCTGCACACCTTGTAATGCTGCTGTCTGTTCATTCTTTCAGAGCCCCCCTTCCACCTGCCCTCAGTGATGCTTCTGGCCCCTTCATTGCTGCGTCAGCTCCTTGGAATCAGTACTACTTCTATTACTGCATCTGATGTTACCCAAAACATACAGGTTCACTGCTAGGGCTTGCCGCCCTTCTTAAAACTGTTAATTCAGCATTGAGAGCTACTGCACTGGTGGCATGATCTCACTTTCATCCTTCTCCTACCACCACCCAGTGACACAGAACCTCTCCATGCTTATCTCTAGCATTTACTGCTGACTCCTGCTCCCACACCACAAATGCAGCTGAAGGAGGAAAGAGAAAAGCAGATGGCCACATCTATAAATGACACCCAAGTGAATAAAAAATGGTTATATTAATATCTGCAAATCACTGAAAACTGAAGCAGTGGCATACCATAAAAGATTTTGGAGTATTGAGGTGTCCAGAAGAATTTGGCAGAAAAAAGTGCACATAGGAGTGTGGATACCTTGTTATGTCTGAAACAATTTACAGGTTGTGAAGTCCAGCAAAGGATTTTTGGTGGTCACCCAACAGGAATTAGGTGTAATAATATCTCCAGAAGGATTTGGACACAGAAAGATGTGGAAGCAGTAGGGTGTCTGGAAGGATTTTATGATGACAGGCATGCTGAAAAAGGATTTAAGGGATACAGAGATCCTGATAGGACTATGGGTCAGTGGCATGGCTGGAAGGATTTCATTATGTAGGGCAGGCTCGTACCTATTTTTACCTCTGAGGTTATATATGAATAAGGGAGGATCACTTTCAAGGCCCTACATCAGTGATCTATCTTATCTCAGCTGTAAGTGAGCAGGCTTTTGTCACTCACTCACCAAAATCCAGTATTCAAGCAGGACTTGGCTGAACAATAGGAAATCCACAGTACTACCTTTTAACTTTCGAAAGGAAGACTATGTCAAAATGAGGAAAATAGTTAAGAAAAAACTAAAAGGAGCAGTTGCAAAGGTTAAAGACTTCATCAAGCTTGGGTGTTATTGAAAAATACTATCTTTGAACCCCAGACCAGCTGTATTCCACACTTTAAGAAAACTGGAAGGAAGTCCAAAAAACTGCCAGCATGGTTTAAAGGTGAGGTCAGAGAGGCTTTTGTTGCCAAAAAAGCATCTTTCAGGAAATGGAAAAAAGAGTCAAATGATGAAACCTGGAAACAACACAAGCACTGGCAAGTTAAATGCAAGGCATTGATAAGGCAGGCAAAAGGAGAATTTGAGAAGAAGCTTGTTGCGGAAGCAAAAACGCGTAATAAAGACTTTTTCAAGTACATTCATAGCAAAAACCCTGTGAGAGAGTCAGTTGGTCCATTAGATGATAGAGGGTTAAAGGGGCACTAAGAGGCGACAAGGTGATAGTGGAGAGACTGAATGAATTCTTTGCTTCGGTCTTTACTGAGGAAGATGTAGGGATGTTACCCATGACTGAAGTGGTATTTAAAGGTGCAGAAGAATTGAAGGAAATATCAGTACATTGGGAAGATGTATTACAACTATTAGATAAACTGAAGAGTAGCAAATCACCTGGGCCAGATGATAAACATCCAAGGGTGTTGAAAGAACTGAAATATGAAATTGCAGACCTGCTATTAGTAATCTGTGAACTATCATTAAAATCATCTGTAATACCTCAAGATTGGAGGATGGCGAACATAACACCAATTTTTAAAAAGGGTTCCGGGGGTGATCCGGGAAACTACAGACCAGTGAGCCTGACGTCAGTACCGAGAAAAATGGTAGAAACAATCATAAAGAACAAAATTGCTGAACATGTAGATGATCATGGCTTAATGGGAGACAGCCAACATGGCTTTAGACAAGGGAGATCTTGTCTTACTAATCTGTTATGTTTTTTTGAAGGTGTGAATAAACAGGTAGACAAAGGTGAGTTAGTTGATATAGTTTATTTGGACTTTCAGAAAGCCTTTGACAAGGTCCCTCAGAGACTTTTGGCAAAACTAAAGAGTCATGGGATAGGAGGCAGTGTACTATTGTGGATCAGGAACTGGTTAAAAGATAGAAAGCAGAGGTTAGGGCTAAATGGCCAATTTTCCCAATGGAGAAAGGTGAATAGTGGTGTACCCCAGGGATCTGTGCTGGGTCCGCTGCTTTTTGACATATTCATAAATGACCTGGAAAAGGGAATAACGAGTGAGTTTATCAAATTTGCAGATGACGCAAAACTATTTAAAGTTATTAAAACCCAGGAGGATTGTGGAAAATTGCAAGAGGATCTTGATAAATTGGAAGAATGGGCATCAAAATGGCAGATGAAATTTAATGTGGACAAGTCCAAAGTTTTGCACCTAGGAAAGAACAACCCAAACTATGGTTACACGATGCAAGGTTCCACATTAGGAACCACCACCCAGGAAAAAGATTTAGGCGTCATTGTGGATAACATGTTAAAACCCTCGGCCCAGTGTGCAACGGCGGCCAAGAGAGCAAATAGAATGCTAGGTATTGTTGGGAAATCTGATTTAAATCTGCCTTAGGTCTGCTGTATATATACTGGCTTTATATTGGCTTTATATGACTGCACCCTTGCCTGATGAAACTATGGATGGCACAGAAGACAATAGCTATATGAGAAGACAATAGCTATATGAGAGTATATGCTTGCCATAAGATAATAGATGCGGCCTGTTATGGAAGGATTCTGGGTAACCATATTCTGCATAGGAGTATACAGAATGTTGGGGCCTAGTAGGAAAAAGTACAGGTCAAGCAAAGAATTCAAACTAATGAGCACAAAATACTCTCTGCCTGGTTTCATTTAGTGCCAGAAGAAGAACAACACAGGAAGGGTCAGAGGTCACAAGCTATGCATAGATGAACAGACCTATAAGCAGATCCAGATGTATCAATGTAAAGAGATTCTTCCCCTGGGAAAAGTGTTGTAGGATCCTGAGGCCCTGCTGACACTTAAGAATGTATGATGGATTCACTGAAAATTAATTTGAAACAGACATTTGAGACAGGGAGAAATGTATATAAGGCAGTTATTTTTCAGGTAAGGGCGGGCAGTATTTTCTCCCCCTTCACAGAGAGAGAGAGAGAGAGAGAGAAAGTACTGTCTGCCATCTCTAGATAGGCTTTTGCTGTTCTGCATGACAATATTATTTTGCTGTTATGCTGAAATAAAAGTTTTTGTAGCAACTGCCGTCTAAGTAATTCTTTGATTGGTGATATTTGGGCAACTGCTTGTGAGAACCAGAAGCCACAATTGGTGCCGCAACCCGGCCTTCTAAATTTTCTTTTCTAAATTGCCCAAGGACTCCTCTGACTGCAGTTTTGTCTTGCCTGCATTTTTGTCAGAGGGACTACCTCCTGTTTTTCACAGAAAATAAAAAAAAACAGGGGATGAGAATACCTTCTCATTAGGAGAAGAGGATTCCTTCTGCTGGTCCAGAAGATGGGAGAGTGACGTCGAGAGAGATTTTGATACCCTAGGACGACTCCAGCGGATGAGTTTTGTTTTTCCTGTCTACAAACAAAGACGGAAGATTTACCCAGGTTCGATTGGTGGGTGAGTACCAAATTTACACATATGCATATGTATTTTTGTGCTTAATGTTTTGTTATGTAGAAAAATTGTTAGAGTGTCTTTGTATTTAGTTGTAATGTTAGGGAAAGAAAGTTTGAATGTTTTGCCCAGACATTAGGTCTCTGTCTTTCTGGGATTGATTGATGTACGCTTGAGACTGTACGTATTATTATTAATACGAAGCGAGTGTGTGTCTTTATCCACGTTTCCATACCCCCGCGAGGGGATTGGCTGGGTTTAGACGAAGCGCAAGAGTTGTATGTGCGTATGAGTCCTGGATTCGTAATTTTCGCTCCTCTGTTAATTAAGAGGTTTGGATTGCCACCTAAAAGCGAAATTACGTGCGCCTCTGTATATAAGGAGGTTCAATTTGCTATTGGTAAAAGGCGAAGTTAATTGCCCCTGTCCCTGAACAGTGAAAACACCAGGTCTACATAGACTATAGAGAAGGGACAGCTAGAGAAATGTTTAAAAGAAAATCTAAACAGGAACAAAATACTGAGAAAGGAACTGAGCCCGGTCCTAGCCCCATAGATAGCCTTGTTAAACAGAACCCTCTACTGGAGGCTTCAATAAAAAATTGTTCTAAACAATGGGAAAAATGGACGAAGAAAACACCCTCTCTTGCCTGGCCAGCAGGGGGGTCGTTTGATCTGCTCATTTTGACCAAAATTAGGGATCATATCTTATTTAACAAATGTGGCAAAGCCCAATTGGAACATTTGCAACATATTTCCCTGTGGATGCAGGCTGGTCCAGAGCCTTTGTCTTCTGCCCCTGTACCCCCACCTTCTTATTGGGCAGCCGAAAGTAAAGCTATGGCAGCCATAGGCTATTCTGATCCTGTTTTCCAGCCCAAGTCAGAACCGACTTCTCACCCAGCAGCCTCTATACCCCAGAACAGGTCCTGCATAAACTCTTGGACACTGAGGGAGCTTGGGCAAAGATTGAGGGTCATGTTAACTTAAAAGCCACCCCTGCCCCAGATCCCAGTGCATATGCTGAGGCACAGGCAAGATTAGAAGAGTTGAAACAGCAATTAACAGCAGAACATGAAGATTTAGAAAGTCAGGCTCAAGCTTTAAAACTATCTGAGGTTAACATTACTGAGAATCTTAAAAGATGGGAGTTAGACCTGACAGATAGGGAAAAACGTCTTAAGGCGATTATAGAAGAGGAAGAAGAGGAGAAGGTAGAGGAGGGAGTAGATGACGAAAAGACAAAAAGTGCACTTACAGTGATTTGTGGAGTTGTGAAAGGTGGTAAAGCTCCTCGAGCTCCACAACCCTGTATCCTTACTGTTATTACAGAGCAGGAGGATGGAAATGGTTACTATGTTTACCGATGGTCCTCCAACATGTACTGTTGGACAAGAGCCAACCAGCCCCAGATGTTACAGTGGCCCCCTAATGGATCACTAGAAACTGTACACCTTAACACCGCCCGACTCTGCATTCGCGGAGGAGCGGGAGACCCTAACTGGGATTCTGCCTATATGGAGGCAGGTCTTAGGGTTTGGGAGAAGTATGAGAATCAGGACGCTAATAAACAGCTTCTGTTTCCAGTAATCTACACAAATGAAGGAAAATCTAAATATATCCCATGGAGTTTTACTGATATGACTAATATAGCCAGTAGTCTACCTCCTCTTAGTAGAGGGGGAGAGACATGGATTCAAAAATTTGAAAGAATTACGGCTGGATATAATTTGGCTTTGGGAGATATCAAAGCTTTATTGGCCAAAATTCTGGGAAATAGTGCGACAAATCAAGTGTTCGCCAATGCTGACTTAAAACAGGTGAAAGTCACAGTTAACACTTACGATGGTGCTTCCTTCAACGAGTTTCGTCCTCGTATTTGGGACGCCCTCAGGGAGATGTACCCTACTCAGCGCAGTTTGGCTCCTCTCACTACTATGAGATTCCAAATAGGTGAGGATATCAGTGCATACCTCGTACGATTTCAAGATTTATGGGAAGCACAAATGGGGGTACCATACGATGATGTTTGTATGAGACCTGTATTTTTCCAGACTTTGTGTAATACATTACCCCCATCCGTAACTGCAAAATTAAAGTCTATAGTAGCCTTGGAGTCTGAGCCATGGCCTAAACAACAGGCCCATATTTTGCATTATATTCGATTTTTAGAGGAGGACACTTTGAAACCTGAGAAGGATTTGAAACAGGCTCAAGCACGCTTGTTACACCTTCAACTTAAAGGGTTACAAGAAATTAAAGATCCCCAATCCACCACCAAATTACATCTTGATAAATCTAATAATGAACTTATTAGACAACTAAAACAGAAAATTAGGGAACAGCAGGAGAAAATTGATGACATGGAATATCTGGATCCTTATGAGGATGATGTTCCAGACCCCTGTGATGAGGTATGGGATAAAGATAAGGAGCGCATTTACTATAACGGAGCCCAACGACCCCGTTATCCTCAGCCACAGCGTCGAGGTCCCTCTTACCAACAAAATAACCGTACTCTTGCCCCACAGTGTTGGAACTGTGGTGGTTACGGTCATTTTCAGCGCTCATGCCGTGCTCAGCGCAGAAATGAGAACTTTGATAGGAGGCGTTTTCCCTTGTGGACACCTCCCCGAGATTCTGGACCCCCACCCCAACAATGACTGGGAATCTATATCTTACAGGCGAGGCTCACATATCAGGAACCTCTGATCACAGTATATCTTAATGATGAGCCCACAGAAATGTTACTTGATACAGGAGCCACTTCCTCTGTATTAACTGCTTTACCACAGAGATGCCAGCTTAGTAGAAAGAAAATGACTACCACTGGTTTTGATGGTAGACCCCTTACATCTTACCTAACTACACCCATTTGTTTAAGAATAGGAGATCAGCAGATTTCTCATTCTTTTCTGTTTGCCCCATATTGCCCAGTAAATTTGATGGGAAGGGACTTATTGGTGAAATTACAGGTTGAATTCACCTATGGTCCGCTGGGAGAAAAAGGCCCTGAGCGGTCACTGCTCCTCAGCCCTTATGGCCGAGTTAAATCACATCTGCCTATTACCATTCATATTAAGCCTGGCTGTAAACCACCAAAGATTCCGCAGTATCCCTTCCAACCGGAGGCCCTGCAGGGCAGAGGCGTAGCGTGGGGGGTGCAGGGGGGGCCGGCCGCACCGGGCACAACATGGGGTTGGGGCGCGCTCGCACTCGCAGCTCTCTGCAGTGCTGGCTGTGCGAATCGGTCCGAAGGCACAGTAGACGCTGCAATCGGCCAGTCGCTCAAACCACACCTAAAACAAAAGCAGGGTAATCCCTTTGAGGTGAATGCAGATTGCTGGCCCCCAATGAAGCCGTTTGGTGAAACAAGGACCTTGTTGGACAAACTGCTTACAAGAATTTATGAGGTACAATAGCGCCATTGAAAGTTAAGTGCACGCGCGTTTGGGGAGGAAGGCGAGGCGTGTCAGGGTAGGCACGCTGCGCGCATCATTTAAAGTGATTGGCTCTGCTCGAGGTTGAGCTGAGCGGAGCCAATCAGTGCCGCGGGAGCTGCATGTGCTCCGGCGTTTGCAGCGTGGCCGGAGCACATGCGATCGGGCACCCAGGAGGCAGAATCGTTGCTGGGGAGCGTCGTTGGCAGCGGAGGGAGCAGGTCTGGGCCGGAGGCATTGATCGGGCCCTGTGTGTCCTCGGATCGCTTGGAGATCAGCGTGCCGGCTGTGGAGTGATTTGCAGGTGAGTAGGTTTATGGCCACGGTGTTAAAAAAAAGGAAGGCAGGGCAAGGACGCCGGGGTTGTAGGGCTCGTTTAATATATGAAATAAAGTAATACAAAAAAAATAAATAAATAATAAGGCAAAAAACAACGTAGAATATAACTGGTATTTGGTTCCTCAGTCTAGCGGGAGGGGGTAATATCGGGGGTTTGGGGGGGCAGCCCAATTATGGTGGGTAAGCACACTGGGGGGGGGGGCGGGGGGCTAATGGGGTTGCTGTGGTTAGGCAGGGAAGGGGGCAAAGGGGGCAAAGGGGGAGGGGGTCCGTCAGGGGAGAGAGATCCCGACAGCGGAGTATGGAGAGAGGGATGTTTAGTTTTTGTTCTTGATATTTTTTGTCGTTTACGATGGTTGTGAGACGACATATAATAGCATGGCCCATGCTAGGTTACTACATTTGTAGATTTGTATTCATAGACCTGCTGAAAATGTGGAGAATGTGTAATGCATGTTCGCACTCAATAAAGTGTTTGAAAATAAACTTGTATTTAGATGCATTTTACTTTAATTACATCAGTATTTTCATAACAAACAATACATGTGCTTAGGGGGTAAGGGTTTCTTTAACTAATCTAGTGGAAGAGACTCGAGTGCTAAAATCCACGGGTTAGGGGGCGCAAATTACTTGCCTTGCCCCGGGTGCTGACAACTCACGCTACGCCACTGCTGCAGGGATCTCGCCAGGAGATTCAGGAGCTGTTTCAGCATGGAATTGTTGAACTCAGTAACTCCCCATATAACACCCCACTATTCCCTGTGAAAAAGCCTAATGGGAAGTGGAGAATAGTTCATGACTTACGTGCACTTAACAGTGTTATTGAACCACAGTTTCCAGTAGTCTCAAACCCTGCCACATTGCTGACAACGACTACTCTGTACAAATATCATACTGTTCTGGACCTTTCCCATGCCTTTTTTGGGATAGAGGTCGAACCCATATCCAGGCAGTTTCTGGCATTTATTTTTGAGGGTCAGCATTATCAGTGGACCAGGTTACCCCAAGGATATGTGGAAAGTCCCTCCATATTCTCTCAAGCACTAGTTGCTAATTTGCAATCATTCAGGGCAGAGTTGGCCAGCAGTATGTAGATGACTTACTGCTTTCCACAGCTGAGGCTGCAACAAATCTGGCCCTCACAGATAAACTTGTTTGTTATCTTTTGGAAAGTGGCTACCAGATTAACATGGCCAAGGCACAGATCTGCCAAACTGAAGTCACTTTTCTGGGTTTCCTAGTAGGAGATGGAATACTGTCTCTAACAGAGAAAACTAAACAACACTGTCTGCAATTACAGATGCCTACCACTGTAAAGCAATTGCGATCTCTGCTCGGCATGATAAACTTCTGCCGTAATTGGATCCCAGGTCACAGTCAACGCACACATCCCTTTCGCAAATATTTAAAAGGGGGGGCTAAGGGGTCGACTGTTATCAGCCTGTCAGCTCCTGACCAGATTTTGCTTCAGTCTCTTCTGTCTGATGTCTCACACACACCAAGTATCTGTCTCCCTGACTATTCAAAGGAGATGTTTCTCATTAGCTTTCACGGACATCACACGTGGGCAGCTGTGATTTATCAGGATGATGGTAAAATTGTGTCCTACTTGTCAGGGTCTTTTTCTGTTACAGAAATAGTTCTGCCTGATGTTGAGAGAGGGTTAGTAGCCACCAGTGAGGCAGTCAGGAAGACCTATAACACCTTTCATCCCTTGCGACTCACTGTGTATTGCTCCGGTGATGTAGAGGCATTGTTATGCAGTAATACTCTCCACTTTACCCCACATCGGGTGCATAAGCTTTGTGCTACTCTGCTACAGAGTCATATTCTCATTAAGCCATTCCCTGCAAGTCACCCTTTTGGCTACCTACAAAATTTAGTTTCTGTCATTGTTGGTGAGGAAGGAGATAACGTCCCCATTTTTTCTTTCGCAGATAATGTTCTGTCTCTTCACGAAATGCCTGTCAATTCTAAAGTCTGGTTCACTGACGGTTCTGAGATGTCACTATGTTCTGGTTTCAGTGCAGTACAGATATCTCTATCTGGTGACATTCTAGATGTGTTGCAATATCAGTTGCCGAGTGCTTATAGTGCTCAAGGTGCTGAACTCTGTGCAATTTTGGCAGTCTTACTGCATCAGGAGAGACAGAACATTATTATATTCACTGACTCCCAATATGCAGCACAAGTGCTGACAGCGCTTCACCAGAAATGGTCACAAAGAGGTTTTATCACTTCCTCAGCCAGCTCAATCTCACATCTTGATGAGATACATCAAATTTATGAGTGTTTAGAGAAACGCAGAATCAACAATCTGTTTCTGTGCTGTGAATGGGTTCCTGGACATACACAGGGAGACTCTTTCCGCCAGATGGGCAATGCCCTGGCAGATCAGTTAGCCAAAGAAGTAACTAGTAATGCTTCCCTGACTTTACCTGTCACCAGATCACAGATCTATTTAGTACCTGACCTTGCTGATTATCAGAAAGATGCTGTTTCTCATGAGATAGGAAACTGGGAGAGACTAGGTTGTTCCCAAATTAAGAAAATGTGGGTACATCCATCAGGAAAACTCTGTATCTGTTATGTAGCACTGAAACGCCTCACAGAACTCATTCATGATATCTATCATTCTAGTACTGCAAATGTTTACAGCATGCTTGAGGACATTTTTTGGTGTCCACACATGAAAAATCGCATTCAGGAACTAGTAGCTAAATGTCCTGTGTGTATCCTGAACTCTCAGCCAGGAGGAAAACCCATAGCCAAAGGTCACCTCCCGGTTCTAAGTGGTCCTTTTGAATCCTGGTATGTAGATTTTACTGACATGATCCACAGATGTGCTCAGAAGCGGTACCTTTTAGTGTGGGTTTGCTCTTGGTCTAAATGGATTGAGGCTTTTCCCTGCAATAGAGAGACTGCTGAAGAAGTAGTAGAGGTTTTGCTAACACAAATAATTCCCCGATTTGGCATTCCTAAAGTCATATATTCTGATAATGGCTCTCACTTTCGTAATGCTCTTGTGACTGCACTCACCCAGCATCTTCCTGTTCAGTGGAAGTATGTTTCTGTGTATAAACCTACTTCCAATGGTCTTGTTGAACGATGTAATGGCATTTTGAAAACTCAACTCAGAAAGAGTTGCGCTTCTGGTCACATGACCTGGCTACAAGCATTACCAATGTGCTTGTTTCAGCTGCGTAATAGCCCGATCAAACGATTACATCTGACACCTCATGAAATGGCCACTGGCCGGCGTATGCGCACAACTAATTTATCACAGTCCCAGGTTCCGATTCATGATAGTCTCTCTGCTTACCTTGCAGGACTCCGGATTGCGCTCCAAGAAATTGCTGACCGTGTAGCAGACACACAGTCTGTGTCCAGTCCATCCTTATTACCTTGCTTCCCTGTAGGGTCCACTGTCTATAAAAGAAATTGTGTTCGTGCATCCTGGGACTGCCCAACCTTTTCAGGACCCCACGTTGTCACTGCTGCTTCCCCTTTTGCTGCCAGACTGAATGATACTGATACTTGGGTGCATGTCTGCCATCTAAAAGCGTCTCCAGCTGTCCCATCTGATTAATCAGTTTTATTTCCCTACAGAACTCACGTGTTCTCACCACAGTGCTATGTTATTAGTACCAAAGATGATCGCTGTCAAGCCTACTCCATGGGCATCCTTGTGCTTTTTTCTGGGAATCTCTGTCATAATCGTGCTCCTTATTGAGTGTTTACATCCAGATGGACAGCTAGCTTTGTTTCTCCAGGGATGGAACCAGACTAACCAGACGATATCTCGAGCACCCCGGGCTTTACCTGAAGGCTCTCTGAACTTGTGGAAGCAATCAGTATTACACATTGTTTCCCTGATGAACATTGCAGACTGCATTATTTGTACCCCTTTGCCGAAGGGTGTATCATATGCTCCAGTACATGTTTCAAAGGTTCCCTTAAATGAGTATGCAGGACAGCTTGCTTGTGTAGATAATAATAATTTTTCTGCCAGTTGTTATGAAGCTTTTAATTGTTCCCAGACGTGGCATGCAATGAATATGATACATGACCCTTTGTGTGTATATGTTGACCCGAATATGATATTTGATTTATGTTTAATAACAAATGTATCCATTGCTTTTTCAGACAGGTGTAACCTGTCATATAATGTGATTACTGGATCCTTTCATTTTGCTAGTAATTCTGTCATGATAAAGTGGTATAATCAATCTGGTAATATGGACCCCTCCAATATGAAATATGATTGGAGAAATATTACAAGCAACCCAGTAGTGTTTAATGGAGCTGACTTCCGCTGGTATGTGGGAGTTGGTCCCATTTACCACGATGGTTCAGCTGTGCTGACAACGGGTTCTCAGAATGAATCTCCATATACTTCATGCTATCTCCCAATGTCCAGTTTCAGGAGGGATCTTACCTCAGCTACCACGGGAAAATCTTCTGTTAAGTGGTTTGATGGGCATCATATGAGTCGCATATGGACACTTGCTACAAACCTCTTTGCTGTAGTGGGTCATTATTGGTTGTGTGGGGAAACTCTGTATCAGGTAATTAACCTCTCTCTATTACCTTGTGCTTTGGTCAAAGTTTCTTCTTTTTCTGTCTTGATTCCTCTTAATGTTACCCATCATTCTGCTTCTCGCTCCACCCTGCATAGATTAAAACGTAGCTCCTCAGCTTATGCTAGCCCCTGGGATTCCTCTATAGCTGAGGATGATGCCATTCAGGCTTCATTTGAGTATATCAATTCCACTTATCCCATGACTAAAACTCGTTTGGATGCCCTTAACGCAACGGCCTGGATTCCCTTTGCCACCTCCGCCCTAACTGCTGAGCTTGGTATGGCTGTACGCCGTTTGCAATGTTTGTTACATATTCAAATGAAAGCTGTTACCGAATCTATCTCACGCCTAGCTGAGTCCCTTGAGCAAAATACACAAATGACTCTGCAGAATAGGCAAGCTTTGGATTTACTTTTGGCCGCTGAAGGCGGAACATGCACTTTCATTAATGCTACAAACTGTTGTACGGTCATCGCTAACCATACCATTTTTGTTCTAGATGCATTGAATAAGATAAAGCATCTCTCTGAGTTGCATATTGATGATTTTAAGGGGGGGCTTCAACTTGATAATATCTGGGGTAGTATTGCTTCATGGTTTGCTAGTTTAGGTGTAGGACTTAAAGCCTTCTTTATTACGCTTTTAAGTATAGCTTGTTTTGCAATCATTGCTTGTTGTACCTTATCCATTTTACTTGCCTGTTGTAAACGAATGATATCGCAAAGCACTAAAACCATGTATATTGTGTCAAGGGAACAGTACCAACGATTGCCTTTGAATGATCCATCTTTGTCTCAAATGGTTGTTATTCATGCCCCTTAGTGGGATTACTTTTACTACCCCCCCAAACAAAAAAAAAAAAAAAGGAAAAGAAAAAGTGACGAATGTTGGGAAATCTGATTTAAATCTGCCTTAGGTCTGCTGTATATATACTGGCTTTATATTGGCTTTATATGACTGCACCCTTGCCTGGTGAAACTATGGATGGCACAGAAGACAATAGCTATATGAGAGTATATGCTTGCCATAAGATAATAGATGCGGCCTGTTATGGAAGGATTCTGGGTAACCATATTCTGCAAAGGAGTATACAGAATGTTGGGGCCTAGTAGGAAAAAGTACAGGTCAAGCAAAGAATTCAAACTAATGAGCACAAAATACTCTCTGCCTGGTTTCAATTAGTGCCAGAAGAACAACACAGGAAGGGTCAGAGGTCACAAGCTATGCATAGATGAACAGACCTATAAGCAGATCCAGATGTATCAATGTAAAGAGATTCTTCCCCTGGGAAAAGTGTTGTAGGATCCTGAGGCCCTGCTGACACTTAAGAATGTATGATGGATTCACTGAAAATTAATTTGAAACAGACATTTGAGACAGGGAGAAATGTATATAAGGCAGTTATTTTTCAGGTAAGGGCGGGCAGTATTTTCTCCCTCTTCACAGAGAGAGAGAGAGAGAGAGAAAGTACTGTCTGCCATCTCTAGATAGGCTTTTGCTGTTCTGCATGACAATATTATTTTGCTGTTATGCTGAAATAAAAGTTTTTGTAGCAACTGCCGTCTAAGTAATTCTTTGATTGGTGATATTTGGGCAACTGCTTGTGAGAACCAGAAGCCACAGTATCATAAGGAAAGGAATGGAAAATAAAACAAAGGATATTATAATGCTTCTATATCATTCCATGGTGAGACTGCACCTTGAATATTGTATGCAATTCTGGTTGCCGTATCTGAAAAAGGATATAGTGTTATTAGAAAAGGTTCAGAGAAGAGCCACCAAAATGGTAAAGGGGATGGCTTACAATCTCAGTGTGTATGAAAAATAGAAACCCCAATTCTCAAAACAAGAAAATGCAGAGATGAATTATTATTTTATATACTACTCTTCAGATAGGAAGAAAAGATACATAAGAACATAAGAAATGCCATACTGGGTCAGACCAAGGCCCATCAAGGATGTAAAGATACACATGTGGGGATGCTGGACATGGGGGGATAAGTACATATAGGGAATGCTAGATATGGGGGCAGAAAGAAGGGACAAAGGGGGGAGATGTTGGACATGGCGGGTAGGGACACAGAGAGAAGATGGTGGACATGGAGGAAGGGACAGGAAAATACTGGATGGAGGAAGGGAAGTAGGACAGGGAGAGGGGTTGATACTGGACATGGGGGAGTGAGAGGAAGAGTTAGTGAAAGACTAGGAAATAAGAGTCTGGGGAAGGAGAGAGAGCTGGGAAATGGGAAGGTGGGGGTGAGGGAATGAGTTGGAAAGCTATATCTAGATACAGTAAAAAGAGTGATATTGAGGCATAGTTGATAAGGAGGAGTGAAATCTATATAGAAAAGCAAAAAAATAAATAGAAGAAGACTGAAAAAAGATCAGTGTTAAAAACTGATATAAGGGAGGAAGTGAAGACAGGAAGAGAGAGAAGAAATGGCAAATGGAGAGGAGACCATGAAAAGAGAGCGAAGAAAAGATATCACCATATGGATGTCTCACTGCCATTTAAAACTTAATATGAATAAAAATGATTTGCTCATTTTTCCTCCCAAACCCTCTTCTCCCTTTCCTTTGTTCTCCATCTCTGTTGATAACACCTTTCCCCTTCCTGTTACCTTAGCCCGTAACCTTGGTATTATCTTTGATTCCTTTCTTTCCTTTTCTGCATGTATACAACAGACTGCTAAAACCTGCTGTTTCTTTATCTATAATATTTATAAAATTCGTCCTTTCCTCTCTGTTAAAACTACGTTAATGCTTGTCCAATTTTTAATTACTTCCCGCCTTGACTATTGCAACCTTCTTCTTATTGGTCTCCCCCTAAGTTATCTCTCCCCATCTCAATCAGTTTGAAACTCTGCTACTCGTCTTATCTTTCGCCAGCTTTGTTTTGTTCATATAACCCCTCTTCTCAAATCACTTCACTGGCTTCTCCTCCATTACCATATTTAATGCAAACTCCTCCTTTTGACTTTTAAATGCATTCATTCTGCTACTCCGCTCTATCTCTCTTCTCTTCTCTTCTCTCCCTCTACTCCCCTCCTCGTGAGCTTTGTTCTTCTTTAAGCCTGCTCCTATCTTTGCCTTTTTCTTCTGCTAACTCCAGACCGGTCCTTTTGCCTTGCAGCTCCTTATGCTTCAAATTCTCTTCCCGAAGCTGTTTGTCAGGCTTCATCACTCCCCCTCTGTAAATCTCTGCTAAAGGCTCACCTCTTTAAGGCTGCCTTTGGTTCCTAATCCTCTGTTTCTTGTGTCTCCTTTGTTGTTTGTCTCCCTCCCCTACTCCTTCTTTGATTTGTTTGTCTTGATTAGATTATAAGCTCTAACGAGCAGGGCCTGTCTTCATCTGTGTTTGTATAGCGCTGTGTGCAGCAAGTAGGGCTCTATAAATGTTTAATAATAAAAATAATAATCATAATAAAAAGATAGAAAAAAATAAAAATCAGAGACTGGAACCAACACAATTAGAGAAATAAAATGACCTGACAACAAAGGTAGAAAAAATAATTTTATTTTCTATTTTGTAACTGGAAAATGTTGTTTTTTCAAAAGTACATCTGCCAGGAGTCAGAATTGGTATCGGAAATGGCTGGGACCTAGGCCAAGGCAACATTCTGAGAAGGGACCATAAAGCCCACTAGCAAGCTGTGCTTTTTTTCTGTTTCAGACAGTTCTGAGACCCTCTCCGGTCTGGAAGCCCAGGACAGTTGCCCTGGTTACTTCCCTCCTAGTGCCAATCCTGACATCTGCTGTCTTTTGTTTTGTACAATACAGGGGGGAAATTCATTTATTTCTGCTTCTCTGGTGTTACACTGCATGAAGCATCTGGTTTTCTGAGATTTTAGTTTAAATTTTGTCTAAATATTTCTATTTTCACTTTGTGGTTACTTATTGATGAAGGCCTAACTGTAATGTGTGTGTTTGAGTGTGACCAAGCCTGGGTAAGCAAGGAATTTCTACTGTATTTAAGAATGTGCAGTAATCCGGCTTGTTCAGCTTTCCTAATAGGTTTATTGATGTTTAGGGCCCACTGCGGCATTTATGGTGTTGCCTTTTTCTAGGTAGCGCCCTTTTGTGAGTTTTGGAAGTTAGCAATGGCATGGTAGATTGCTCTTCGTCCCAAATGACTTATTTTGTATTAATTCCAGGGCTGGCCTAACCATGATTGCTTGTAGGGGTTGGCAGAGAGTAGGGCATTCAAAGCTAAACAATAAATTCTGACAGCCAGGGTGAACATATGGGTTAAGATTTGCTTAGGGTGTCAACAATGAATAAACTCTGGGTCTGGCCCTGATGAATTCATAATATGCTTGGTATTGAGAGGGATTTTTTCTTGTATGGTAAGATTTAGGGGGAAGATTCTAGTTCTGCTCTGCAGAATATTGGAGAAGGGGTCGGGGTGGGGTTTGGTGGATGTAGAATATATATTTTTAGATTTAATGCCATATGGGAGAAAATATGTGTGTTGCAGGGGTCTGAGAAGGGGACTGTGGCTGGATAGGTGCTGAAGAGTTCAACCTCTTGTAATCCCTCCCCTCTTAATATAGCCTACAGATGCTAAAGCCTGCAACGTTGCCCTCTCTGCAGTTATTTTTTGTGGACAGGGCAGGGGCAGGGGCAGGATGAACATGGGCGGAGCATGGCTAGCCACAGGTGGCGGGTTCTTCTCTTTCAAAACGTTGGCAACCCTATCCAGATAGGATAACATTTCCTTTACAGAATGTTATTTATTTATTTGCAATTTTTATATACTGCTGGAGCTAATGGGGCCATTCTGCAACAGGAATAAGCCCTTGGACATGTAGCATAGACATTTTTTTATCTGTGACCGGATTCTGATACACCCATGGCCCTCCACATACAGGCGCTAGCGTGGGGATCTCAGAACATGGGCCGGAGGGGGGTGGAACAGGGGCATGGTCAGCAGTGGAGATGTGCAATGTATATTCAGGAAAAGCCCATGTATGTTTTGCATGTTTCCTGCGGACGTCCACGTTATACCAGCAGAAATGTGGAATAAGGCCATGACTTACAAATGTTTCTGCTGTGCTCTGCAATGTGTCCCACAGAGATGAATGGCTGTGACAAACATGTTGTGAACCGGTGTATCTGCAGTCTGGAAGACCACAAGATGCAGTTATAAAGAACAGCATGCAGAGGTGGGGGAAGACTGTGATGGTTAAGACACATTACTAAACACCCCTAGAGAAATATTTAAAGGTGCAATGGTGATTATTCTGACTATGGTAACAATTGCTGTGTGAGCTAGAGGAGGTGATCTAGGGCACCCTAACATTCTCTGTCATCCAAGAAGTGGGACTGTTGATGCAGGGATTGTATGTGGGTGAGAAACACAGATCAGATTAGTAGTCCTGGGACCCCATGCCATCATGTTATACCAGCTGTTTTCTAGAGGTGCAGAGCATCTGTACTGCAGATGCATGTTTTGTGTGACTGCAAGTGAGAGTGTGTGTCTGTTTGTGTGTGTGTGTATGGTTAAAGGGAAGCATACGGTGACCTGGTGTGTGCAACTGCAATTTGGGGGGGACATCAGTGCCTGGCCAGTACCTTGTCCATAGGGCTGACCGCAGAATGACCAGGTGCCAGTGTGATCAGCCAGGATACAGAAAGGGTCTCTACAGCTAAATGTCAAAGCATATCCCTGTCAGCATTAAGGTAGCCTCAGAATAAGCACAATGCCACAGGGCACAGAGCACCATCTGTGGTCTCACCAATGTGCACATTTGTATAGACAGATCTGGTGCTCTCTGGTCATCTAGTAGTGCTGTTTGCACTGGTGCATGCATTTAATCTGAGGGTCCCTAATTATTGTCAGGGATATGCTCTGACATTTAGCTTTAGAGGACCATTTCTGATTTCCTCTGGTCCATACATAGTGGAACTGTTGTCAGAGATGACCAATGCAAGCACAACTAAAATGCTCACCTACTGTCATGTATGTTGTGCTGCAAGATATGTCAGGACAATCATATCACACTCTACTTGATGTTGTAACATCTCTGAGTGCACAGAGATCACTTTGCAGTGTCCTGCTCATGCAAAAGACTAGCTTATATGTCTGTTTTGCATCAGCACATCTCTTTCATCGATAATTGTAATAGTCTCCTCCATGGCCTACAGAAACAAACTCTTCACCCTTTGCAAATGGCACAACACATGGCAGCTCGCATCATATCTAATTCACACTGTACAGATCATATCACACCCATACTTCACACCCTTCAATGGCTCCCCAAGCAAAGCAGAATTAAATATAAACTTATCATGACAGCATTCAAAATCATCAGAGAAGTAGCCCCCCCCCCCCACCCTATCTCAGTTTATCAAAAAAAACCCCAATAATCGACACCGAAGAGGCGCAATGAATAACACCCTCCTATTCCCCCCAGATCACAGAATGACAAAAGAATACACAAGTAACAGGGCATTTGAGTGTCTCTCTCCAATGCTCTGGAACTCATTACCACAGGGACTTAGAAATATCACTGACCTTTCCACCTTCCGCACACATCTCAAAACTTTCTTAGTTATAGAACATTTTGGACAAACAGAGATCACTCCAACTAATTGATCTGACATAACCTTGAGAAGAATCAAGCACCTTGCATTCCACAATTTCTCTGCTTACTTTCAACCCCACAATACATTTCATTGCTCCAATTACCTCTTCAAAAATGCATAATATTAAAAGCACATGAGTTAAGAACATAAGAACATAAGATATGCCATACTGGGTCAGACCAAGGTCCATCAAGCCCAGTATTCTGTTTCCAACAGTGGCCAATCTAGGTCATATGTACCTAGAAGTTTCCCCAAGAGACACAAGTTCCACAATGCTTGTACTGGGTCAAGCATTGATATCTTCGGTCACTTCTTAATAATGGTTTATGGACCTTTCCTCCAGGAACTTGTCCAAACTTTTTTTAAACCCAGCTACACTAACAGCCTTTACTACATCCTCCGGTAACAAATTCCAGAGTTTGATTACACGTTGAGTGAAAAAATATTTTCTTTTATTAGTCTTAAATAGTTTACCCTGTAGCTTCATTGCATGTCCCCTAGTCTTTCTATATTCTGATAAGGTAAACAATCGATCTACGTTTACCCGTTCCACTCCGTTCATTAATTTATAGCCTTCTATCATATCTCCCCTCAGCCGTCTCTTTTCCAGGTTAAGGAGCCCTAACCTTTTTAGCCTTTCCTCATAGGAGTATCCTTCCATCCCCTTTACCATTTTGGTGGCTCTTCTCTGAATCTTTTCTAAAATTGCTATATCCTTTTTAAGATACGGCAACCAGAATTGCACACAATATTCAAGGTGCGGTCTCACCATGGAACGATATAGAGGCATTATAATATCTTTTGTTCTATTTTCCATTCCTTTCCTTATCATACCTAGCATTCTATTTGCTCTCTTGGCTGCCGCTGCACACTGGGCCGAGGGTTTTAACATGGTATCCACAATGACGCCTAAATCTTTTTCCTGGGTGGTAGTTCCTAATGTGGAACCTTGCATCGTGTAACCATAGTTTGGGTTGTTCTTCCCTAGGTGCATAACCTTGCACTTGTCCACATTAAATTTCATCTGCCATTTTGATGTCCAGTCTTCCAATTTATCAAGATCCTCTTGCAATTTTTCACAATCCTCTTGGGTTTTAACAACTTTAAATAGTTTTGTGTCATCTGCAAATTTGATATCCTCACTCGTTATTCCACTTTCCAGGTCATTTATGAATATGTCAAAAAGAAGCGGACCCAGCACAGATCCCTGGGGTACACCACTATTCACCTTTCTCCATTGGGAAAATTGGCCATTTAGCCCTACACTCTGCTTTCTATCTTTTAACCAGTTCCTGATCCACAATAGTACACTGCCTCCTATCCCATGACTCTTTAGTTTTGCCAAAAGTCTCTGATGAGGGAACTTGTCAAAGGCTTTCTGAAAGTCCAGATACACAATATCAACTGACTCACCTTTGTCCACCTGTTTATTCACTCCTTCAAAAAAACATAACAGATTAGTAAGACAAGATCTTCCTTGTCTAAAGCCATGTTGGCTGTCTCCCATTAGGTCGTGACTATCTACATGCTGAGTAATTTTATTCTTCATGATGGTTTCTACCATTTTTCCCGGTACTGACGTCAGGCTCACCGGTCTGTAGTTTCCCGGATCACCCCTGGAACCCTTTTTAAAAATTGGTGTTACATTGGCGATCCTCCAATCTTCAGGTATTAGAGATGATTTTAATGATAGTTCACAGATTACTAATAGCAGGTCTGCAATCTCATATTTCAGTTCTTTCAACACCCTTGGATGTATACCATCCGGCCCAGGTGATTTGCTACTCTTCAGTTTATCTAATAGTTGTAAGACATCTTCCCAATGTATCGATATTTCCTTCAATTCTTCCACACCTTTAAATACCACTTCAGTCATGGGTAACATTCCTACATCTTCCTCAGTAAAGACTGAAGCAAAGAATTCATTCAGTCTCTCCGCTATCGCCTTGTCGCCTCTTAGTGCTCCTTTAACCCTTTATCATCTAATGGACCAACTGACTCTCTCACAGGTTTTTTGCTACGAATGTACTTGAAAAGGTCTTTATTTCGTGCTTTTGCTTCCGCAGCAAGCTACTTCTCAAATTCTCTCTTTGCCTGCATTATCAATGAATTGCATTTGACTTGCCAGTGCTTGTGCTGTTTCCAGATTTCGTCATTTGGCTCTTTTTTCCATTTCCTGAAAGATGCTTTTTTGGCAACAACAGCCTCTCTGACCTCACCTTTAAACCATGCTGGCAATTTTTTGGACTTCCTTCCACTTTTCTTAAAGCTTGGAATACAGCTGGTCTGGGCTTCCAAGATAGTATTTTTCAACAACATCCAAGCTTGATGTACGTCTTTAACCTTTGCAACTGCTCCTTTTAGTTTTTCTTAACTGTTTTCCTCATTTTATCATAGTCTCCCTTTCGAAAGTTAAAGGGTAGTACTGTGGATTTCCTTACTATCCCTCCTCCACTAATTAAATCAAAGGCGATCATGCTATGATCACTATTGCCAAGTGGCCCCAACACCCTTATCTCTTGCACTAGATCTGGTGTTCCACTAAGGACTAGGTCTAATATGGCTTCCCCTCTGGTCGGTTCATGAACCAGCTGCTCCAAGAAGCAGTCATTTATTTCATCTAGGAACTTTATCTCCCTAGCATGTCCTGCTGTGACACTGACCCAGTCGATGCCGGGGTAATTGAAATCACCCATTATTATTACTGCACTGTAACGTTTGCTAGCTTCCTTGATTTCTTTGAGCATTTCATCATCCATTTGTTCATTCTGGCCAGGTGGATGATAGTACACCCCCACTGCCATCGCCTTCCCCTTTTTACATGGAATTTCAATCCATAGAGATTCTACAGCAAATTTTGTTTCTTGCAAAACTTTAATCCTTTCTGACTCAATGCCCTCTCTAACATAGAGCGCAACCCCTCCAACAATTTGATCAGCTCTATCATTACGATATAGTTTGTAACCAGGTATCACAGTGTCCCACTGGTTGTCCTCCTTCCACCATATCTCTGATATTCCAATCATATCTAACCTCTCGTTTAGTGCTATATATTCTAACTCTCCCATCTTGTTTTTTAGACTTCTAGCATTTGCATACAAGCATTTTAGAGACTGTATTTTATTCATATTAATTTGGCTATTGGTAGACATGGGTAATTTGGGATCTTTAAGCTCTGCCTGCTCCATACTCGAGGGCATTTGGGCTACTTTACTCTTTTTTGGAACCTCTCTGCTTTTTGTAGTATCCTTCAAGGATACATTCTTCCGAACCATGCGCTCTTGGGCGACTGTCGGCTTTCCCCTATTATCTAGTTTAAAAGCTGCTCTATCTCCTTTTTAAAGGTTAATGCCAGCAGCCTGGTTCCATCCCGGTTAAGGTGAAGCCCATCCCTTCGGAAGAGCCCCTCTTTTCCCCAGAATGTTCCCCAGTTCCTAACAAATCCAAACCCCTCATCTCTGCACCATTGTCTCATCCACGCATTGAGACTCCGGAGCTCTGCCTGCCTTTTGGGTCCTGCGCGTGGAAAGGGAAGCATTTCGGAGAATGCTACCCTGGAAGTTCTGGATTTCAACTTCCTACCTAAAAGCCTAAATTTAGCTTCCAGAACCTCCCTACCACATTTTCCTATGTCATTGGTACCGACATGTACCAAGACAGCAGACTCCTCCCCAGTACTATCTAAGACCTTATCTAGGTGGCGCGTGAGGTCCGCTACCTTCGCACCAGGCAGGCATGTTACCAGGCGATCCTCACGTCCACCAGCCACCCAGCTATCTACATGCCTAATGATCGAATCACCAACTATAACTGCTGTCCTAACCCTTCCCTCATGGGCACTTGGCCCTGGAGAAACCTCCTCGGTGCGAGAGGGGTTTACATCACCTGTAGGACAGGTCCTAGTTACAGGATCACTTCCTGCCACACCAGGGTGATGCTCTCCTGTCACGTGACCTCTCTCCTCCATGGCAACAGGGATGCTGCCAGACTGGAGGTGGGACTTCAGGACTATATCCCTGTAGGTCCCGTCTATGTACCTCTCTGTCTGTCTTATGCTTTCCAAGTCTGCTACTTTAGCCTCTAGAGAACGGACTTGTTCCCTGAGAGCAAAGAGCTCCTTGCACCTAGTGCACACGTAAGACCTCTCACCAGCTGGGAGAAAATCATACATGTGACACTCAATGCAAAAGACTGGAAAGCCCACATCCCACTGCTGGACTGCTGTCTGCATCTTAGTTTTAAGTTTGTGTTTAGATCTTTAAGTTCTTTACGTACCAAAGGGTGCTATGGCTATTTATACCACTAAAACTGTACCTAATAAGTTTAATATACCTTGTTCACCTGAAGCTTAATTAATCTCAGGTCCTTAGTGTATGACTGATTTGGGTAATGAGCTTCACCTGAGAGCACCTCCTGTCTTTTAAGTTGTGCAAGTACCTATAAAGCTGTGATTATCCCAGGGGAGGGTGGGTGTGGGGAGGGAGGGAGGGATATAACACTTATTAAAAGAGGGCTGCTACACAGTACCCTGTCCTGTGCTACTGAAGTAAGCTATATTCTGATTTGATTTAAATTATAGCTCTTTGCTGCTGCTAGGCTCTAACCTATTATGAAATTTAAACTACAAGCTCTCTGCTGGATTCTAAATTTAACCAGAAAGCTCTCTTCTGTGTTTTAAATTGAAACTAAAAGTACTTTGCTGATGCTAGGCCCTGAGTGACTATGAAATTTAAACTACAGCTCTCTACTGGGTATGAAAGGTAACCAGAAAGTTCTCTTCTGTGTTTTAAATTGTTTTAAGTTATCAAGAACAGACTAATTGTAAATAGTTTTCTGGTATTCAAATCATGTATATATCTTTGATTGTTAGTTATATGTCATCACTACCTTGTTCAATGTAATTCAGTTGTTTTATGGAAACTGCTATGATTCTTGATATGGCGGTATAAATAAATAAATTGGCATGGGCACCACACCATCAGTGTGAGGAGCAGTTTTAACTGAGGTGTGGATGCATGTAGACAGGCAGCAGTGGAGCCATACATCTTTTCAGAATTCGCTGAGGGCAGGGACATTCATGCCACTTGATATGTATACCCGTGCCTTGGGGTTTGGGCATGCCATGCCAAACACGTCTCTGCCCTCAATTCTGGATCTGCATGCACGTCCAGACCCACACATGTAGAATTAGGGTCAAATGGGACCCATTTTTCATTTAGACATGTCTGCGGGCTGGATGTGCATGTTATGGAAACCCGCTTTGGGGACCCGCAGCAGTGTACCTTCCTGCCAGAACAGTAGCAGTTCAGTCACACACAATAGAGCTGCTTTGGTTTTGGCAGTAGAGTTTGCCGCTGTTTTCATGTGTATCTCACACTGCTCTCAGCCAGTGATTGCTGATGATGGTGAGGATCAGGGAGCCGGTTGATTGAAGCTGCAAGCTTTTCTTCATTGGCAGATTGTCAAGTTGGCTTGATTGAAGCTTTACCACATTTCTTCATTGGCAGATTGGGGAGTCCGCTTGATTTCAAGGTGCAGAGCATTTCTTCAACTGGAGATCAGTGAGTTGACTTGCTTGAATGATGTGGAGTCTGATTCAGAGATGGGCAAGTCCAGACCATCTGGATGGCCTCAAGCAAGTTGGGCCCATTTGGACCCGATTCTGGACTGTGGAAGCAAAAGATTCCTATGGTGGCCAGAATTGGGCCTGAGAATGGCCCGGCGTGCCCCTGCCGTCTGCAGGGATGTCCTCCCTGCAGGTGCCCCCAACTCCCATGTCCTCGGTCCCCCTTTTCCCTGCCGCCCAACCATGACCTGCCGTGGATTGGATCGGATGGCGGGCACCGCCCCCCCCCCCCCCCCTGCACCCAGCCTTAGCCCCGGGAGGAATCCCCAGGCCCAATTACTGGGTTTTCATTGCTTATTCCATCTTTGATGTGGAATAAGCAGCTCATCCCAACGGGCCAGCAGGACATATAGGGCCGTGACCTGAATCGGTCCTGTATGTCCTCCTGGGCTGGCCTGCTCCCGCTCCACCCCAATCCTGCCCCCTCCCATCTCCCTGGCTCTCCCTGTTCTAAGCATTAGAACGTACAGGGAAAGCCAGAGAGGGAATCGGGCCCGGACAGCTTGCAGGGCTGCACGGCCCGCCGGGATGTGCAGCCCCGCAACCCGTGTCCCAGAATCAAGCTCATAGTTGCAAAATTAGTTCCCCAGGGAGAGGTTGGCTGGATGCTATGTATTTTCCCAGTTAAAGGGTTAATACTCATGGTGATATTCTGAGGTTTAATGTTGTTGTTGTTGTGATAATAATTGAATGACCTACATTAAAAATGAACAAAGTATTACCTGTTTATTATATTTTCATCTCTCCCCCATCATAATCATGGCTGTAGAAAAGAAGAAGTGTAGGCAGTAGCTGGAGGAGTATTTGCCTTATGGCTTTGTTGAAAGCCCATTTGATCGAAGACAGCCCATGTGTCTTATAAGTAATAGCTCATTTTTAAATGAAGCTATGATGCCATCAAGACTTTTAGGAACAAATCTGAAAGTTCACCACAAAAACCCCTAAAGTTAATTTTTCTATTCTTTTGTCGGAGCCAACTGTAGGAGAGGTGGTATGAATTCACCACTCTCACCAAGCAGTAAGCTACATTTTATTCAATATAGGTTCTTCACCAGTTAAAACTACAAATTAAACACTTATCTTACTTGATTTGAAAACACTCCACCGGAGAAATAAGTTGCTCCCAAAAAAATCTTCCTTTGCACGACGTGCACGTTTCGAGTGTCCAACTCTGTATCAAGTGCTACCGCTATGAAAACAAAAATGGCAACAATGATGAAAGACGCCGTCTTCTGCGGCCACGGTAGAGGAAATTTACTATAGGCTGAATGACTGCATTTTTGAAGGAAGAACCAACCAATAGAAAAGGGAACACCCACTACAGAGGGAATCCCATATCTAATTGGTGCAGCAAAACATCACAATGTCCCAATCAAATGATACGTCACACCACACTCAACCAATCGATCTCTCGATTCAAGCCGGCCGGTTCCATTGAATTTAAAAGGAATATCCATCTCTGTTCCAGCCATTGAAGATGTTTCTCACGATCTCCCCCTCTAGGGTTCTCAGGCACATGATCAATTACAGTCCATCGAAGGTCTCCAAAAACATGTTGAAAAGCAATACAATGCGCTACAATCGGAGCGGTATCTATCCGTTGCCGCAAACGCGAAGCATGTTCAGTTAAACATTTTTTAACGGGGCGAATAGTTCTACCCACGTAAAGCAGATGGCAAGGGCAACATAGTAGATAAACTACATAAGTAGTCGTACAAGACGTATCCCACCGACGTCAATACACCTGTAAGGTGCCCGGATGAGACCAGGAAATACCCGACCATGTTGTAGCACAGTATATACATGAATTACATGGACTGTGACCAGCCACTACCGGGCGATACTCCACACGATCAGATCGTAGAGTGGTTTTCACTAAACGATCACCCAACGATGGGCCCCTTGAAAAAGCTATTCGCAATGGTTGTTGAAAACATTCATAAAGCTGAAGGATAGGCCAGTGAGTATGTAAAATTTTCATGACTCGAGAACTCCGATCTGTATAGGGTAATACCCCAGTAATTGAAGACTCCACTGAAGACCTATCATTATTGTATTGCGGATCAAGCAGCCAGTCACGGTGGACATGTAAAGCTCTTTTATATGCCCGTTGAATGATCAGATCCAGATAACCTCATGCAAAAAGACGAGAACAAAGCTCCAATGCATGCCGTCGATATTCAGCCATTGTGCCACATATTCTACGAAGATGCAAGAACTGCCCAAAAGGCAGACCCCGACGTAAAGGGCCAGGATGACAACTTTGATAATGCAAGAGGCTATTCCTTTGAACAGGCTTGCGATATAGAGAAGTGGATAACTTTCCATTTGTGACCATAAGTTGCATATCTAGAAATTCAATGGTAGTTGTACTAATTTTCTCAGTGAACTTGATATTATCTCGCAAAGAATTGAGATAGACTATAAACTGATGTAGAGAGGGCAGATCAGAGGTCCAAATGAAAAAAATATCCAAAAAACGTTTCCACGTTAATACATTAGAGAACTCCACAGATGTTGAAATGGAAGAACTCTCCATCTCAGCCATATATAAAGTGGCGATGGAAGGTGCCACTGTGGCCCCCATAGCAATCCCGGATTTTTGTTGATAAAACGTCTTGTTAGACAAAAAATAATTTTTGGTTAATACCAACTCAATTAATTGATGGAGAAAAGACCGGGGTAAACGAGAAGGGGCCAAACTAAAGCAGCTGTGTAAAAGCTCCAACGCTTCCATCTGATTGATATTCGTATATAATGAAACAACATCTAAGGTCACCAGAAACGCCCCAACTGGAATCACAAGGGGAGAAATGACCTGTAAAAAATGTGTTGAATCCCTTATATAAGATGTTACTCTGCATGCCTCCTGTTTCAAAAAGACGTCACAAAAAATAGATAATGGCTCCAGCACTGAACCTTTGCAGGAAACAATAGGTCGTCCAGGGGAGATGTCATGGATTTATGAATTTTCGGAACCAGATATATTATTTGAATCTTCGGATGTAAATTGACCAAAAAAGTCCGTTCTTTAGATGTTAACCATCCACCTTGATAGGCTAATTCCACCAGTTCCTTAATTTCCTTTAAGAGCAATAATGTGGGATCACCATCCAAAACAGTATAAGTCAATTGATCATCTAAATGAGATTGTAAAGACTGTTGATAAAAATCCAAATTCTGTAGCACTAGGGCACCCCCTTTGTCAGCTTTCCGTATAATTAACGAATGATCAGATTCCAACTCACGTAGAGCACCCCGATCTGTAGCTGTTAAATTAGAAAAACTGGAAAAACGACCTGATTCCAAACGAGCCAAATCCCGCATTACTAATTTTTGATATGTAGAGAGAATGGGATCAGGTACAGTACCAGGGGGAAAGTGAGAAACATCTTGAATGGCTGGAACAGAGATGGATATTCCTTTTAAATTCAATGGAACCGGCCGGCCTGAATCGAGAGATCGATTGGTTGAGTGTGGTGTGACGTATCAATTGATTGGGACATTGTGATGTTTTGCTGCACCAATTAGATATGGGATTCCCTCTGTAGTGGGTGTTCCCTTTTCTATTGGTTGGTTCTTCCTTCAAAAATGCAGCCTATAGTAAATTTCCTCTACCGTGGCCACAGAAGACGGCGTCTTTCATCATTGTTGCCATTTTTGTTTTCATAGCGGTAGCACTTGATCCAGAGTTGGACACTCGAAACGTGCACGTCGTGCAAAGGAAGATTTTTTTGGGAGCAACTTATTTCTCCGGTGGAGTGTTTTCAAATCAAATAAGATAAGTGTTTAATTTGTAGTTTTAACTGGTGAAGAACCTATATTGAATAAAATGTAGCTTACTGCTTGGTGAGAGTGGTGAATTCATACCACCTCTCCTACAGTTGGCTCCGACAAAAGAATAGAAAAATTAACTTTAGGGGTTTTTGTGGTGAACTTTCAGATTTGTTCCTTTATTTTGTTCACACATTGGGGTAAAATATTTTGGATCAAGACTTTTAGAGCATTTAAAAAGAAAACATCATGATAAAATTGACAAACCCATTGATTATTTCAAAAATTTGAAAAAAATTTAAAAACTGTTCCTCCTTTGTTTACAAAAAGTACACAAACAAATGCAGATGGAATGATTGCATCCTATGAAATTGCACAAATCATTGCAAAAACTGGAAGTGCGCATATAGCTGCTGCCTTTGAAACTCTTATGAAAATTGTATTGCATCAAGATTCATCAAGTGTTTTAAAAGCATTACCACTGAGCGATGATTCGATTCAGAGAAGAATTGATGACATGTTATCTGATTTAAAGACCCAGCTTGTTCAAAAATTAAAAAGCAGAAAATTCTCAATTCAAATTGATGAATCAACGGTTAGTGATAGTAGCGCTATTCCTATGGCATATGTCCATTTTATAGATGAAGACTACAAACTGTGTGAAGAAATGCTGTTCCTAAAATCTTTGGAAACTGACACAAGTGGATCATCCATTTTTGAGGCTTTGAAATCTTGGTTTGATGAAAAACAAGTACACTTTGAAAACTTAGTATCCTGCGCAACTGATGGCGCTCCATCCATGGTGGGAAAACATAAGGGATTTATTGCCCACTTAAAAAATGTATGTTCTTTGATTCTTAAGGTGCATTGTGTAATACACCGCCATCATTTAGTTGCCAAAAATATTAGTCCAGCTCTTCATGAATCATTGTCAATACTTATTAAGACAGTTCATAAAATTAAATCTCACAGCAAGTGTGACTGACTTTTTAGAAAATTTTAGAGTAATAACGAAGAGCAGTACATTAGACTTATTTTGCACACGGACGTTTGATGGCTTTCAAAAGGAAATTGTCTAGCAAGAATTGTAAGCCTATTTGATATAATAGTTTCTTAGAAAGTGAAGGGGAGGTAGATTTGGCAGAGGAAATAAAGAACCACAAATGTGACATCTACTTTTTAACGTGGATTTTTTGAAAGTGCAATGAAATCTTATTTCAACTTCAAGGCAAATTAAATATGTTGCTAGACTGTAAACGTGTTCCTCTGCTTCCCTCTGCTTCCTCGTATCACAAATTCAAATCCTGTCACGCTCACTACCGTTCCGCAATTCATCAGGCAAAATGCTCTTTCTACTCCTCCACAATCCTAGCTGCCCCTAATAGATCTCGTCAGCTTTTTGCCACCTTGAATACTCTTTCTCGCTTACAGTCCTCCACTGCTCCGGGCTCTTCGCATCTCGATACGGCCCCCAGCCCTACCACACTGGCGACCTTCTTCTCTGATAAAATTCAAAATCTTCGTTCCTCTCTCCCTCACTGCCCCCAAGCTCTGTCTTCTCCCCCTCCTGTCTCTCCTCCATTTTCTCCATGCCTTTCCCACACCTGGTCTACCTTCTCACCTATTTCCTCGTCAGAATTGCTTCACTTACTGTCTATCACTCGGAAAACAACCTGTGACTCGGATCCCATTCCTTCTTCTTGGTTCTCTGACCCCCCTGCCTCACTACTTCAACCTCTGCTGACCATCATTAACTCTAGTTTGTCCTCAGGTTTCTTCCCTACTCCCTGGAAACATGCCACAGTTCGTCCTCTCCTAAAACAACCTACCCTTGATCCTTCTGTCCCTGCTCACTATCGCCCTGTATCTAATCTTCCCTTCTCTTCCAAACTCTTGGAAAAGGTGGTCTTTTCACAACTTTCTCACTATCTTGCCTCTACACTGTTTCTGCATCCCAGACAATCTGGCTTCAGACCTGGTTTTAGTGTCGAGTCCACAATCACTGCTGTATTAAATGAAATCCATACCTCTCACGACCAGGGTCACATCACTCTAGCAGTATCACTAGATCTCTCGGCAGCTTTTGACCTGGTGGATCACGCTCTCCTTCTCTCTCGTCTTCGGGATGCGGGTATTCGTGGGTCAGTCTATCACTGGTTTCACTCGTTTCTCTGTCACCGGTCTTTCGCTGTCTCCTCCTCCCGCTCACTTTCCAACCATTTTCCACTCCCATGTGGTGTCCCTCAGGGTTCCATTTTGGCTCCTTTACTGTTTAACATTTTCCTTGCCCCTCTGGCACTAAGCATTCAACAAGCCGGGATTTCTAGCTATTTCTATGCAGACGATATTTTTCTGTTGCATCATACTTCTTCGTCCCACCCCGATATATCACTTCTAGAAAATTGTTTGTCCATTATTTCCTCTTGGCTTTCCTCTAACTGTCTGGTGCTCAATGTTAGTAAGACTGCTGCAATCTGGTTCCCACACACCTCTCCTGCCCCGTCTCTTGCTCCATCCCTTGCAGGTTCCACCATCACTGTAGTACCTAAGCTTCGCTACCTTGGGGTGTTTCTTGATAGCGCTCTCAGTTTTCACGATCATATCTCTCATGTTTCTCGGTGCTCTTTCTTATGTCTTCGGCAAATTCGTGCTGTTCGTCCCTTTCTGTCCACTCAGGCTCTCACTACTCTTCTCCTTTCCTTGGTTATCACTAGATTAGACTTTTGTAATACTATTTTCGCCGGTCTCCCTCAATCCCAAAAACACCGTCTTCAATTGATCCAAAACACAGCTGCTCGCATGATTCTCCACGCTTCCCCAAGTGACCATGTCACCCCTCTGTTTTATCACCTCCACTGGTTGCCATTAGACTACCGGATATCATTCAAATTTCTCACTCTAACTCACAAAGCCATTTATCACTCAACTCCTGCTTACCTTTCGGATCTATTAACTTACCATAACCCCTCCCGCAGTCTTCGTTCTATCCACATTAACCGTCTTCACCTTCCAGGACCTTCCAAAGCTCATTTGCAATCCACCAGAAAATCGGCATTTTACTATTTAGGACCCTCTCTTTGGAATTCCCTCCCTACCTACCTCCGAACAGAAGAATCCTATCCCAAATTCCGCTCCCTTCTCAAAACTCATCTTTTTTCATTAGCTTTCCCCCCCTGAAGACTTCTTACTGTTTGCTGTCTGTATTTCTTCTGCCTTTACTTTCCTCTTTGCTATCAATTATTGTAATTTCTTTTCTTTTTAACCATTGTTTTTATTTGTAAACCGCCTCGATGTTATGGGAGGCGGTATAGTAAATATGAAATAAACAATAAACAAAAGTTTTTACTGAAAAATTAGGTATTTTTCGAACCAGTTAACAGAAGAAGCATTTCAACAGCATGCCTGAGTTAACAGAAATAATGGAACATCTCTCAGAACAAGCTCTTAAAAATTATGCAGAATATTTATTGTCATTGAAAGAAGAACCAAATAGCCGATTTTCAGATTTATTTTCTTTTGAAGTCAAGCCTGTGACTGTGACAGTTTTTACTGACTCTGTCAGTAAAAACATCCAAGATGAACTTATTGAACTAAAATGCAATGATGAATGCAAATACAAATTTGAAAAAGCTGGAATGGCTGTCAAATACAACTAAACAGCTCTATCCAAACATGTGGACTGAAATGGCTAAAGTACTGTTGTGTTTTCCAACTTCATATTTGGTTGAATGTGGCTTTAGTGCAATCAATAAAATATTCACAAAGGAAAAATAACTGATATGTGCGTGAGAGGAGACATAAGACTGAAACTCACAAATATCAAGCATCAAGCCAAACACTGAGAATCTAGCAGCAAAGAATCAAATAGAAAGATCACATTGAATAAACAACGTAAAATATCATTTTAGTTTCACTAAGAATTTTGGGAGGGGGGGATGAGGGGGATTGCTTTAAAAAAATACCCAAAAGTGGGCAATAAGGAAAAAAAAGGTTGATAAACCCTGCACTGGCGGGCAGCTCGGTATGTTTCTGTCTGCAGCAGGTGGTGGTTGGATTTTCTCAGCTCTGATAAAATTTAAACAATGAAGATTTGATTGAGAGGAAAAGATTGATTTCACTCATGAAGGACCACCTTGAGGGTGATTCTCTTACTTGAGCATGACATGGGAGGCTCCTCTAGACTGCAGTTTTTCAGTAGCCATAGGAGGAGGGAAACTTGGTTCAGCTCCATGCTCTTATTCTGATAAGAGCCTGTTGAACAGCCAGAATATTGGAAGGATTTGGAGGGAATTCAGCTACCTCACACAACTTCAATGTCCCTTTCTTCTCCTCTGTCTCCCCCCCCCCCCCCCCCCGCTCTCTCCTTGAAGACTGAAGCCAGCTCCGAGATATGTGGCTGCAAGTCTGTTAAATTAAAAAAAAAATACATGAAAGGAAACACCATCTGCGGAGTAGCACTGAGTCTGTCACGGTTTGCCCTGCTGAGGCTCCCATGGAGTACCAAGGCTTGACTTAGTCACTGTCCTTGTTGGGGGCTCTCAAAACTGTCCATGTTGGGGACATAGGTTGGGGTGGACTGCAGGCAACCGTTGGCCCAGCATTGGTGCTTCCTGCCATTTTTCAATGCACGCTGTTAATGTTTTCTGTCTTTGTGAGCGTTGAACGCTAGTGGTCCCAGCACACTTTCTGCCTGAGCTTCTGACCATCACCACTTTAATGCCCAGATATTTCACACACTCAAGTATGCACTCCATTAGCATCTGCTTTTGCGCCTATGTGGCCTTAGCGCATCCAAAATGTTTGCTTTGCTTTAGCTCTTTCTGTCTTCTTCCAGGAAGCGTTGTTTGACATATGGCAAGCAAAGAGCCTCCTCACTGGATTCATCCTGCATGTCAGCCTCTGCCTTTTCACTGGCGGGCCAGTGTCTTTTCTTCCAATGAAGGGATTAATTTGGTCAGGCATTTTTCACCTCAAGGTAGGAGGCAACTGATGGCACTGTGGGTAAGAATAGCAGCTCAGTTTTAAGTTTCGGTGACTGCGCTTCTGGCCTCTCCCTTCTTTGGAGGGCTCAGCTCCAGCTGTGTACCCTGTCTTTGGTATCATTCTCAGGGAGGTGAGCTCCCGGAATCTGGTTTGTCCTCCCCATAATTCTTTTCCTTTTTCAACAAGCTTGGTCTTTTTGGTGCTGAAAATCAGACCCTGCGGCCTTTATCTCCCTCAAGCTCAATCACGTGAGGTACCGGCAGAGTGTAGAAACCCAGTTTGAGTGCCTCCTTCTGAGCAACTCAGATAGAGGATACAGTCTGGAAGTATGGGTCAGCTGGGGTCTGTCCGAGACTTGGACTTGAGTGCTGGTTCTGATGTCTTATTTGAGGATTCTGATAAAAAATCCCAAGTGTTTTCACCATCAGAGGTTCATGTCGACTGCCTGTCCCGGAAAGGAATTCTGGCGGCATTAATTGCTCAAGTTTCATCTACCTGGAATGTGGCTGATGCTCCAGCAATGGAGAAGGGGCCACAGGTTTCTCATTTCTCTTCACAACAGTCTTCCTGTTTCTGGAAATAATCAAGAGCACATTCCAGTTGGAATGGGTTCTTCCCGATTTCCTGCCTAGGGAAGATAAAGGCGTGTTAAGGGATGTGAGCTCTCCCTGAGAGGGTGCTTTGCATGGTCTGGCCTGCCCAAGGTGAAGGTGGAAGTCAGGGTGGTCATGAAGTGGGCCTCCATTCTCGTGGAAGTCATTGGCCTCAAAGGACACTTTGGATAGAAAGATGGTCTCTCTGTGGCAGCTACTATTCTCCAGGTGGCAGTATGCCACGCCTGACGCCTCAAACCCTGCTCCTATGGAATCAGTCTCTACTGCTGGATGATACTACCCCTCCTTTGGAGTCGGTTACTGCCTTCCTTCTGATGCAGTGTATGTTCTAGCCTGCTTAGCAGCTAGAGATATTGTCCTGTCAGCTGTGACATGGCATTGGATATGGTCTCGCCACTGGGCAGATATGCCCTCCAAAGCCCAGCTAATTCAACTGGCCTTAAGGGAAAGCTCCTTTGTGAGGCTGATTAGAAAGCCTGGTGAAGGACTTGGCTGAGGCCACGTCTTATCACTTTCCAGAGGATAGACCGAAAGGGCCTGGGAAGCAAGCAGGGCTGTTTCCCTCTTTGGCCTCTGCCCTTCCATTGCAGGTGCGCTGGACTGACCCCCGGAGGTCTTGGGGCTCCTGGTGTTTCATCCTGGAAAACCTTTTCATCTCTGCTTCTGGATTTCAGGCCCATAATTGGTCCTTTTGAGAGGCTCATGGGCCCAGAGACTCAGTGCCCTGATGAGGGGGTTCCTCCCATTTATCAAAATGAAGGTTTTGGGGCCCATTGCCGAATGTCACCAAGAATAGTTGGGTGTTGGACACCATGCAAAGCGATTATGTCCGGGATTGCAAGCAGCCAATCCTGGAGGCTTTTGCCATCTCTCTATGTGGTTTGTCGGACATGTGAGCCACCACATGGGTCATGTTGGACAAGTTACTGTGCCAGAAGGCAGTGTTGCCAGTGCCCCAGCTGAGCGAGGCAAGGGCAGATATTCCATTTCTTTTGGGATGCCAAAGAAGGCTGACTCCTTCTGACCAATGGCCTCAAGGAGGTCAATGCTCATTTGCATGTGTTGCACTTCCGAATGAAATTCTGAGATCCGTGATTTTGACAATTTATTTATTTATTTATTTGCAGTTTCTTTTATACCGCGCTATTCGGCATCAGTGCGTTTTACATGGAACAGAAAATTTTACGGCGCAGAAACTACTCCGTAATTACAATTAAAAAGGGATTCAACTTGGATAACCAGGGTAACTATTTACAGATAGATATGCATCATATCAGGACATGATTACAGACTCGTCATAGCACCTTAGTGTGTGTGAGGCGAGTTGGTGTTCCTTCCTCTGGGTAGTATTTGAGGAAAAGGTGGTGCTTCAATGCCTTCCTAAATTGTGTTAGGTCGGGGATTGCCCGTATGTTGGGTGGTAGGGCATTCCAGCATCTGGGTGCGCAGTACCTAAATGCCCTGTTTGCTGTTGCCTGAGTGCATTGGGTCACTGTTTTGGGGATTGTCAGTGCGTTTATTGCTGCAGATCATCTGGCCCTGTTGGGGGGAGTAATGTGTGTAAGGTCCGCAAGTGAGGAGGAGGAGAGCCCGTTAATGGCCTTGAAGGTTAGCAGCAAGGTCTTGAAGGCAAGCCTACTGTGGATGGGGAGCCAATGGAGTTTTTTCAGGATGGGCGTCACATGGTCACACCTGGAAGCGCCATCTAGAACTCTGGCCGCTGTATTCATGGCGAGTTGTAGCGGACTGGAGTGGATTGTGGGAGTGGAGTGGATTGTGGGAGTCCTTGCAGGATCGCGTTGGCATAGTCGAGATGTGGAATGGTTAGTGCTTGAAAGATTGATCGGAAATCATCTGGTTGTAGTAGGGGGCATAAATGTCTGAGTGTCTGGATCTTATGGTAGACTGCTCTTACCATGTTACCAATGTATGTCTTCATGTCCAGTCGTTGGTCTAGGGTGACACCAAGGTATCGGATTGTGGGCTTGGTTTGCAGCTCTGCCTCCCTGACTTTTAGGTAGGCTGGGGGGTGAAGTTTTGATTCCTGGTGACGAACAGGACTTCTGTCTTCTTGTGCTGTATCCTGAGGTTTTGATTTTGGAGCCAGTTGGCTACTGCGTCAAAGCAGTCTGTTAGTGGGAAGTTGGCTACTGCATCAAAGCAGTCTGTCTAGTTGGTCGATTAGGAAAGGCATGTAGAGTAGAACGTCATCTGCATATATCAGGCATTCAACATTAAATGAATGGATGAGATCGCAGATGGGCTGCATGTAAAGGTTGAACATCAGGGCAGATAGGGAGGATCCTTGCGGAACGCCCTGTTTCTGGTGGAAAGGTTCCGATGTTGAAGTGTCTGTTTGTACATGCTGCCATCTTTCTGACAAGTATGACTTGCACCAGGTTAGTGCTAATTCTGTCTGGTGCTCAGGGCCCTAGTGTCAGAGCCCTTTGAGCCTTTGAAGCATGCTACTCTGAACGGCTTGACTCTCAAGACTGTTTTCTTGGTTGCAATTTGTTCGGCAAGGCGGATTTCCAAGCTGCAGGATCTGTCTTGCCATGATCCATTTTTGCCCTTTTCAGAGGAGGCCATTCCATTTGGTCTGTGCCTTACTTTTTGCCCAAGATGATACCTTCCTTTTATGTGAACCAGGAGGTTTGCTGGCCCTCCTTTTCTAAGAAGCAGTGTAGAGGGAAAGATAAGGTTCTTCTCCTTGTGGAGGTCCATAGGGTTCTTCTCCAGTACTTGAAGGTTATAAATTCCTTTGTAAGTCTGATCACCTTTTTTGTGCTGTTTACTAGCCCATGAAAGGGTTTTGTGGCAGCCAAGTTTACCTTGGGGCTCTGAGTCAAGGAGGAAATTGCCTTGGTGTATCTGTTATGGAACCGACTGGCTCCAAAGGGTTTGTGTACCAATTCTACTCAAATGTAAGCGTCCTCATGGGCATAGCATAGCTCAATAGTCCTTTCAGACATTTGTCGGGAAGCAATGTGTGCATCACTTTCCACTTTTTGTCAAGCATTACTGCTTGGATATCCACACTCAGGCAGACATGTCCTTGGCTCAAAGGTTTTGCGAGCTGCTGTGTCTTCTTCCCGCCCAGTGGAGGCATAGATTTTGTACATCCCACTTGTCTGTACTAGTCTAGCAGGGTAATATGGAAATGACATTTTACTTATCAAATAATGTCCTTTCCTTGAGTCCTACTAGACCAGTCCAGGACCCACCTCTGGAACTGTGTTTGGCAGTACCTTGGTCTGTTATGATTTATATGCTTGGCTCTGCAGGTCCATATTCTACTGACTGACGTCTGTTCAATCTCTCCCAAACATAGTTTCTCTATGGACTCAAGGAAAGGACATTATCTGGTAAATAAAATATCACCTTACAGTCTTTGAGATGTGTGGTACAAATGAAAGCTATCAAAGATCATATCCAAGGAGCGGATAAACTGTGAACTAGAATAGGACTTGAGAACACAGGATTGAAAAGGCAGTGGTTTCTGGTTATGGGATAACCAGAAAATTTCTGTTCTCTTAAGTTCTAGTACCATTTTATGGTCTTGGAGTCAGCTAGCAATTTTAAAGGACTTTAGTTCAAGGTTCTATTGAAAAGTGCAGCCCCAATATTGGAGGTAATAACTAATTGCACATCGTCCGCATAAAAACAAGAGCTATTAAGATCCTGAATCAGCAAATCCAGTGGGGAGGTAAAAAGATTAAAGAGTGTGGGCAATGTTATGGAACCCTGTGGGATGCCTGAAATTAGTGAATAGATTACTAAAAAACAAAGCAGCCTGGATAGAAAGATGGTAGTCTTATTTCTTACTGATTAATGGGGATGTGCATGGCAAAAGGTTTTGGTTTGATTAGTATTTTCCCCCAAACACCATTTGGTTAGGATTCAGATGTTAAAATACCCAAATAGAACTAGCACCACATCAGGATCAGATGTAGGGTCCTAAAACATCTACAGAGAATTAGCACAGAACCTCGATTCATTGCATGACCCTGAAACCTGTTAAACAAATTAAGAAAACATACAAATAGAACCAGCAGAGCACCTTGATTAGCTACAATGGCCAAAGAACACCTGAAGAGGACCAGCATGGCACCTCAACCATCTATAAGACCCTAAGACACCTAAAGAAGAACATTAGAGTACCTTAATTGGCTGGAAGGCCCTAAAATACCTGAGAAGAGTCAACACAATAGCCATAAGAACATAAGAAATGCCATACTGGATCAGACCAAGGTCCATCAAGCCTGGTATCCTGTTTCCAACGGTGGCCAGTCCAGGTCACAAGTATCTGGCTGGTTTCCAGAAAGGTACATGGAACAATGCTTGTTCCATGGTAAGCACTGGATTTCCCGGGTCCTCTTTAATAATAGCAACTCTAGAATAGGAGATGCCCCCTGGTTCAACAGCACCTTAAGACGAATGAAGAGAGAATTGAGAAATATTGAATCCAAATGGCGCAAAACCAAATCTATCCCTTCTTATGACGCTTATCACAGCTACCTTAAAAAGTACAAAGAAGCTTCAGACGGTGCAAAGAAAAACTACCACACATCTATACTAACCAAATCCATTAATAGACCAAGAGAACTTTTCAGCATCGTCCAAAACCTAACTAATAACTCATACGACACCAGCAATGATACTATTGATATCTCTGCCCAGACTCTAGCAAACCACTACATAAATAAATCAAAAACATTTGCATTCACACCAAATCCTCTATCCCTTTCCCACCATCATCAAATAAAAAATGGTCCGACTTCCACCCTATAACCAAAGACACTCTCAAGATTACTATTTCAAACTTGAACACTACGACTTCTCAACTTGATCCATGTCCGGTAAACTGGATCAAGCATACCCTCCCTACACTATCCCCCTTTATCCTTCCTATAGTCAATCTGTCGCTGCGCCAAGGATACTTACCACCTCCCCTCAAACATGCACAAATCCGACCGATAATAAAAAATAACACCCTCGACAAAACATCACCTAATTCCTACAGACCTATCTCTAGCATTCCATTCATGGCAAAACTAATTGAAAAGGTCGTTCAAACTCAAACACAGGATCACATAGAAACCTCAGCCCCCCTTGATGACCAACAATATGGCTTTCGTCCCTATCATGGCGTAGACACTCTATTAACAGTACTCCTTGATACCTTAATACGAGGTATTGATAACCCTAAACAAGCCTTCATCCTCCTCTTTCTAGACATCTCTGCAGCGTTTGACAGTGTACACCATGCTGTAATGCTTAATAGATTAAAACAAATAGGAATCCACTCAACTGTACATAATTGGTTCACCTCATACCTAACTGATCGAACCCAAACCGTCCGAACTAACACAGAAACTTCTAAAACATACAAACAGGAAATTGGTCTCCCCCAAGGTTCCGCCCTCTCTGCCCTCTTATTTAATATATATATTCAACCAGTCTGTGACATTTTCAAGAAATTCAAAGTACACTATCACATATACGCAGATGATATGATGTACATACCATTCACAATCCCAACACTCCCACTACAACTGTTATCAGAATGCTTCTCTGAATTAACAATCTGGCTAAAAGACCACAATCTCCACATCAATCACGCTAAAACTGATATATTAATAGTAACTAAAAATCAATCATACATACCTCCAACACACATCACTCTCCAAAATCACAACATTACAATCAAAAACGAAGTAAAATACCTAGGTGTCACCATTGACTCACACCTTAGTATGGACACACATATTAGAAACATCACTAAGAAAATCTACTTTAAACTCAAAATTTTAAAACAATTACGTCCCCTTGTACTTCTACACGATTTTCTGAGCATTATTCAGGCTATCATCACTCCACACTTTGATTTCGCAAATCTCACCCTACTAGGAACAACAAAACAGAACATAAAGAGACTCCAACTTGCCCAAAATGCAGCAGCAAGAATCGTAATGAAGGTTCCACCATTTGAGCACATTACACCTATATTAGCAAACCTTCACTGGCTCCCAATTCAATCCAGAATAAATTACAAATTGATTATCACTACATTTAAGACACTAAATACAATGGCCCCAGTCTCTTTAACAAAAATTATCACTAAAGACACATCCCAAACTGCGCTACGGAGAGGCCACACGAATAAAATTAGGATCCCAAAGGATTTCACAACTACCAAAAAAACAACTAATAAAAAAGCGTTTTCACATGCGGCTCCCACCCTATGGAACTCCCTCCCCGAAGAAATAAGAGCATTAAAAGATGCAAAGGAACTCCGCAAGAAATTAAAAACATATCTATTCACCTCCCACTTCGGCACACTAGAAAATACCCCACCACTAACAGGAAATGGTTAATAGTGAACCCAAAGTATACCAATTTAAATTTTCTCTATCTAACTACAATTAAAGCCGATTAAATAACTATTTGTAAATCCTGTAAATAGATATATGTAAATAGTTTGAATTATGTAAATAGTTTGACTGTTAACTAACAAATTATTTACCATATTTAATCCAATCAAGTTTAATGTACTTAGCAACATTGTACCTAGTTAATTAATGTTCCATGTAAAACAGACCTGTTATTCTGTTCATTCTTTGTTCATTGTAAACCGCACCTGATCTGTGGAAGGTAGCGGTATATAAGCAACTGTTAAATAAAATAAATAAATAAATAATAGTTTATGGACCTTTCCTCCAGGAGCTTGTCCAAACCTTTTTTAAACCCAGCTACACTAACAGCTTCTACTACATCCTCCGGCAATGAATTCCAGAATTTAACTATGCATTGAGTGGAAAAATATTTTCTTTTATTACTCTTAAATGGACTACATTGTAGCTTCATTTTGTGTCCCCTAGTCTTTCTACTTTTTGATGGAGTAAACATTCGATCTTAGTTTATCCGTTCTATTCCATTCATTAATTTATAGACCTTTATCATATCTCCCCTCAGCCATCTCTTTTCCAAGTTGAAGAGCTCCAACCTTTTAAGCCTTTCCTCATAGGGAGTAGCCTACTATCCCCTTTACCATTTTGGTGGCTCTTCTCTGTACCTTTTCTAATTCTACCCTATCCTTTATAAGATATGGTGACCGGAATTGCACACAATATTCAAGGTGCAGTCACACCATGGAATGATAGAGGCATTATAATATCCTTGGTTTTATTCTCTATACCTTTCCTTATGATTCCTAGTAATTTATTTGCTTTCTTGGTAGAGAGTTTCAACATATTACCCATGATGACAACTAAATCTTTTTCTTATTTATTAATTTAGTATACCGCTACTTCCAGTGATCAGCAGCAGTTTGATTACAGATTGGAAATTGTCAAATCATGACAGGAAATTTTTGAGGTATAAACACATTGATTAGACAGGAAAACACAGCACACAGAGAACTATTTTACAGGGAACATGGGCTATGGAGGGTTAAGTGGCTTGCCCAAGAACACAAGGAGCACCTGTGGGACTAGAAACCCCAGTCCTTCCGGCCCAAGGTTGCTGTCCTCTAGTGGGATTTGAACCCCCGACCTTCTGGCCCGAAGTACCTTGCCCCAACCACTAGGCCACTCCTCCACTTCTTGGGTGGTGGTTCCTAATGTGGAACCTTGCATCGTGTAACCATACTTTGAACTGTTCTTTCCTAGGTGCTTAACTTTCCACTTGTCCACATTAAATTTCATCTGCCATTTAGGACATCCAGTTTTCCAATTTTTCACAATTCTCTTGTGTTTTAACAATTTTGAATAATTTTGTGTCATCTGCAAATTTGATCATCTCACTCATTATTCCCATTTCCAGGTCATTTATGAATATGTTAAAAAGCAGCAGGCCCAGCACAAATCTCTGGGGTACTCTATCTTTCTCCTTTGAGAAAATTGGTCTTTTAGCTCTATTCTCTGCTTTCTATCTTTTAACCAATTCCTGTCTCCTATCCAATGACTTTTTAATTTTGCCATGTCCCTCATGAGGGACTTGGGCAAAGGCTTTCTGAAAATGTAGATACACCATATTGACTGGCTCACCTTTGTCTACTTGCGAAAGAGGCAAAAGGGGCCCAGGCTGCTGGAGTGGAGTAAGATCAGCTAAAATGTGTGCTTATAAGTTAGGGACCTGGCACTGAAGATTTTGATCCCAGCATAAGAATCTTAAGTACAGAGGAAGATCCTTCTGAGGTGAAGGAAGCATTCATAGATTGCTTGGATAACATACTAAGGTATTTTAACAAGAATCAGAGGATGTGTTATGGTGGAGGCTCCAAAGGAGTGGGGGTGGGGGTAGCAGAACTGGCTACAACAGCCTAGAAAATCTGAGAAAGAGCAACACAACATCAGGACAATTGCAAGGCCCTAAAAATCTCAAAGAGGCCAGCACTCCACCAAGATGGACTGTAAGGCCCTAAAACACCTGAGGTGATCAACACTATTTGAAGATAGGCTGAAAGGCTCTACCTCCAATAAAAATACCTGAATGCATTGAGAAGTGCACTCTAGTCATTCAGAAAAAAAGCTAGATGGGAATATTCAAAGAGATTAACATGGTTTTCAGACCCGAAGACCACATTAATCCTGCTGATGAGGGTATTCAATGGCACATACCCAGTTTGAGCTGCTGAATGTCCCCTCCTAAGCCATCTGAATATCCCAACACTAACTGCTTAGGGGGTTCTGGGAGTGGAGCAGAGGGGCATGAAATGTTAGCTGGTCAGCAGTGATACTGAGTCACTAACCAGGAAAACTAAACTGGCAAAGTTAGGCAGAAAAAAATGGCCAAACTTTAGCTGGTTTAGCTAACTGGCCAGTGGCTGAATATTTCTGCAGTACAGATAGCTAACTTGCTATCCAGGCAAACTGGATATTCAGTGCTGCTGACTAGATATGGCCCTGGCACTGAATATTTTGGCATTAATTAAAGTGTGACTGGCAGACACTTTAAATGTTCTGGCCTCTGCTGCTAAATATGCTTCCTTAGGTGTCTCCTCCTAACGAACTTCGAACAGACCAAGAAAAATATGTTCTTGTAGTGTAGCGAGGCCAACAAATATGGTAATGGACATTTGAAAAGAACTTGGAAGAGAAAGCTCTTGGCTCATTGGTGTTAGGCAGCTAATGTCCCCTCACTATGCTGGATGTAGTTTCTCTTGGGCTCTGGTTGTTTTGTAGTTTTATCCAATTGCTTAGGCTGTAGCCTTGGTTTCACCTCCTCCAAGCTCTCCTCCAATCAGGAGAGGGTTTTGCACTCCTGCCCAATCAGGAAAAACTGTTGCAGCTCTCCAGTGAGCTAACCTGCTGCTGGACCGCCATGGGTCTTGTGGCTCCTAGTCCAGAATGGACTCTCTGCAACTGCAGCTCCCTCTTCAGCTGATCTGCTGCTGGACTCCCAAGCCTGGATTAGGATCTCCAGAGTCTCTCCACTGCCATCTCCACTCTCTGGGTTGGGAGGAGACTATCCTCTTCCATCTTCATTCCTACCCCTGACTAAGTCTATAGGAGGCTCTCTGCTGACATCTTTACTGAACCTGTCTAGGCTCCCAGGAGACTTTCCAGCATCATCTTCAGGAAGCTCTTTTAGATTAAGAAGCTTAACAGCCTCTAAATCCTAAATTCCTTCATCTCTCCTCAAGCTCTTTTTCTCTCTCACAGATAGGGTTTGAGAGTATGTTGAATAATGTAGAATCAAAGGTAAATGGCCACTGTATGCTGCTGAAGAGGTGGCTGCTGGGAAGTTCAGACTAGGGACAACATTAAAAGAGCAGCCTGCAGTAACAGTCACTGTGCTAGCAGAGCTGGAAAATAAATATTTAGGGGGATATGCAAATCACTGCCTGTGCTGAAGGAGCAAGGGTAATATTTGCTCACAATTATGTCTATTATTAAGACTTAACTTTAAATCTATAGGGAATAGTATAGGGGAATAAAGTGTATACACTTGACACAGTGCAGAGATGTTAATACTGGGGCTGGTGGAAATTGCTCACCCTAAGAGTCGTGGTATCAGATAAACAGGTGCTGGTACTAAAAAACACTGTTTAGAATTTAGGGGCAATTAAGCTTCTTAATCTAAAAGAGATTCCCTTTCTGAAGATAGGACTGGGAAGTCTCCTGGGATCCTAGACAGGCTTGGAGTAAAGTTGACAACAGAGAGCCTCCTGCAGACCCAGTCAGAAGTAGGAGTGAAGATGGAGGAGGATGGTCTCCTCACAAACCAGGGAGTGGAGATGGCAGTGGAAAGACTTTGAAGAGCCTAATTCAGACTTTGGAGTTCAATGGCAGACCAGCTCCAGGGAGAACTGCTGCAGCGGGCCAGCTCCAGGGAGAGCTGCAGTGATGAACCAGCTCCAGGGAGAGTTGAAGTGGTGGATCAACTCATTGGGAGATGCAGCAAGAGAGAGCTGCAGCAACAAAGCATCCATTCTGGACTAGGAGCCACAAGACTCAGGGGGATCCTGCAGCGGCAGAGAGTCCATTCTGGACTAGGAGTCACAAGACCCAGGGGTTGCAGTGGCAGGTCAGCTCATTGGAGACCTGCAACAGTTGTTCCCAATTGGACAGGAGTGCAAAACCCTCTCCCGACTGGAGATGATCTTGGAGGAGGTGGAGCCAAGGATAGAACCTCAGCGATTGGATTGAACTACAAAACATCTCTTTTCACAAGCAGCCACCAGTGCAGAGCTTCAGCAGTGAGTGAGACTTGAGGCTGGTGGGCAAAGGGAAAGGGAGGGGAGTTAGGAGACAGGTTAATAAGGTTAAATCCATAATCTTTAAAGGTTTACTTAATACATATAAGGTTATAGTTGGTTCTTTGAACTGCCTTGAAATACTTTGGTGAACACTGTATTATAGTTTGCCCTTTTAATCTTGGATATTTGATTTATAAGATTTTGAAAACATTACATTCCACTTATTACAAGAAACACCATCCAATAAAGATAACTCTAAAAAGATATACACTCATTAAAAGAACAAAAGAACAAAGGGATTATATAAGCCCATATCATGGGGAAAGGTGCTGACCTAAAACTAAATGGTAAAGTTACAAAAGAAATCAAGGCATTCTAAGATGCCCAAATAGGAATATTAAAAATCCACAACCAGCTCACTACTTACATCTATCAACAAAACATTTCTCCAAGTATGAAACATCCAAAAAGATAAAGGTTTGATCCTGCCACGTAATTATACATTTGCAGGGAAACCTTAAATAGAAGGTTGTACCCAAGGAAAGAACCCGCTGCCTTAATGCCAGAAATTGTTTTCTATGGGTCTGCGTTGATCAAGTGACATCCGGAAATACATTTATTTTTCGACCACAAAAGAGAACATCCTTATATTTCAAAAATAACTTCAATATCCTAACCTTCACTGCTTCAGCGGTGAAAGTTACCAACAAAGTGTTCTGGTTTAGGATTGCATCTGTAGAGTCTTCCAAAAATGCTGTTAGATTCCCTTCATCCTACGGTCAGCCAGAACTTCCCTTCTTCCGGTACTGGCACACAAACGTTAGTAGGAACATAATGCATTTAAGCAATATCTATAGGATTAGATAATTTCAAAACCTCACTAAAATACTTAGTGAGGAGAATCTACGGTGACAACAAATGAGTCACTGGAAAATTCATAAAACGTAAATTGCGTGCCTGCAAAGCATTTTCCAATGCCTCTAGTCGTGCATGAACCATCAATGATTCTTTAATAGATTCCACATTTGCAGCAGAAACAGACTATATCTGGGCCTCTAGTCGAACCACTGATTTATGCAAATCACCATATTTTTTAAATCTAAATCAGTTTCTCTACAGTAGCTTGGGTGAAATTACATAATTACATAAACAACCACCCATACCCAACAGGCTAAGAAGAACCTCAGTAGCTAACATGCTAGTGATACCGAGAGACACTACAAAATGCTCCAAAGCAACATCGAACAGAGCCTTTAGACTATACGCCCCAAGTCTCTGGAACTCCCTACCACCACACATCAGAGCAATCCCTAACCTGAGCCAGTTCAGAAAGGCCTTAAAACATTTCCTCTTTATCAAGCATCTCACTTACTGCCCGAACCCCAGCCACTAAGCATGTCCAATACCCAATAACTCCCTCTGACATGTATATAGTTACCCATTCATGGTTATGCATATGTATATAGTTTACCCTGTTTTCCAAGTTACTTGTTCCTGTTCAATGTAATGACCTGACTTTTGTTCATTGTCGGTTACCTTTTTGTTTTATGTAAACCGCGCTGATCGCAAATAGTGCGGTATATAAGAAATGTAAATAAATAAAATAAATAAATAAATAAATAGTAGAAGAGAGTTTACAATCAATACTCTAATCGCCACCTATAGGTCCTTAAGTGCGACTTCACCATCTGGAGAAGTCACAGATAAGTCCAAGCAATCAGGAAGAGTCACAGGTTTTGGTATCCGTACCTGAGAATTGTCTTCTATAACAACCGAAGAAACACCATCAAGAATTGTTGATAGTAGAGGTATTGGGGGTGGTGGTGGTGTCGGGCCCCCAGAGCTAAGAGAAGTTCCCTCGGGTGTAGACTGACCACCCTGTAGAGGAACCAAGTGTCTGCAAGGGACCGACGGTTTTCTCTGATGTAGATATTGCACTGGTGGACCTTGGAATCCCTTGTTTTTCCGCTTACCCATACTAGCAGAATAGACACCAAAATCAGAACCTCAATGCTGGCTACTACTGCACTGGTGCACCAAAGGGGCATGTCCCACAGGCTGCAACCCACGGTCGCTAGACAGCCGCTGTTTTACCCAATGCAGAAGGGTCCACCCAGCACCTGCTCAGAGCAATCCAGGCACTACAGTAACCTGCAGGTGGAAAATCTGCTGGAGCAGCCGACAAGCCTGTTCCTCCATGCCAGACATAATTGGTAACAGCTCTCACTCAGCAAGGTAGCCACTGTTTTATCCAAAGCAGAAGGATCCTCCCGTGGTGCTAGCTGTCCTCCCAGCGTCTGCTCAGAACAAGCCAGGCATAGCAGTAACCTGCAGGTGGGTAATCTGCTGGCGCAGCTGACAAGCCCATTCCTCCGTGCCACACATGATCTGTAACAGCTCTCCTAACCTTGGGTATTTTAATAGGAGGAAATGCTTCAATGGCTGGTATTGGATGTCCTCTTCTCCTATGCTGCTATTTCATCCTACATGTTTGAATCCTTTTTCCTACTACTGGTTGTTATATTGCTATTATTATCAACCTAGAACTTGGTATTAATACTTGTAAATAAACTGTTATTACTATTTAAGCCAGCCTTATTCACAGCAGAGTTTTTTGAGAGGGTTTTCCTGGGGTGAAAGGAGGGAAATCCTACCAGCTAACAATTTTCTTCCCCAGGTGGAGGCACCAGGCACTAAACTGACAAGGAATGATAGAGTCCACCCTCCAGCCAGGCTGGTCCCAGACCCAGACGTGCAAAGGGGTGCTACATTTGGAACTGCAGCACCAACGTGGTGGTAGAACACCCAAAAAGAGCCAACACAGCAGCAAGATAGACTGAAAGGTCTTAAGACACCTGAACAGTTGCAATGCAGCAGCCAGACATGCAGGTGGTCTCTACCATCCAACAGGAATACCTGAGGGCATTAAGGAACTCTGTACTGGAAAAGAAAAAAACCCTTGTATCTCTTCATGAGGCACATTGAAAAGAGGAAGAAAACAATGTGATAGGAATGGGAGAAAGCTGCAGCAACATTTGGAGGAAGAACCTGGCCAGCACAAATGGTTACAGTGGCAATAGCAACAGTGCAAACATAAGACTCCAGGCAGTAGAAATATAGCAGGCTATGAATGCTTTTCATCTACTCTCTAACCACCCCACCCTTTAGACTATTGCAACCTGCTTCTCGCTGGTCTCCCCAGACTCATCTCTCTCCCCTTCAGTCTATTCAAAACTCAGTCACACTGCTAATCTTCACCTAATGTCACCACGCTTATGTAACCCCTCTTCTCAAGTCACTTCATTGGCTCCTCATCTGTTTCCGCATTCAGCTCAGACGTCTTACCTACAAGTGCATTCATTCTGCAGCTCATTACCTCTCCTCTTTTATCTCTCCCTGCATCGCTCCTCTGGAACGCTATGCATCAGGCAAATCACTTTTATCTGTGCCCTACTCCTCCCCTGCCAACTCCACCTTGCTGCCCTATGAACTTGGAACAGACTACTTAAGTTGGTATGTCTCTGATCTTATTCAAATCCAGGCAAAACCCCATTTATTCTAGGCTGTTTTTGGATCATGGCCCCCTTATTCTCCTGCTTACTACCCTTTCTCCTTAGTTCTACCCTTGTCCCCATTTGCTGTGTTTGTCCGTCTCTTGTTCGAAAAGACTGTGAGTTCTGTGGAGCAAAGCCTGTCTCTTAGATGTACTGTGTATGCCCGGTAGTGCTATACAAACGATAAGTACTAGTAGTAGTAGTAGTAGGTACCCAGAAAGTGGCAGATCAGGAAAATGAGGGAGGATTACTGCACTAACCCATCATCTACTGCAACATCAATTCACAGATCAATGCAGCAAGAAGACTTGCAAGACATCCCCAAGACAAGAAAAGAGGGTGAAAGTGCTAGAACGAAAACCCAAAGGCACCCACAAAGATGCAAAGCAAGAAGACAAGGAAGACTGGCCAAAAAACACAAAAATAAAAGACATTGGTTGCAAAACAGTACAGACAGAAGGTATCACAAACTACCCGCATCGGCAGGGAAAGGGTTAAGGGCAGCAATGAGGTAGTAGTGCCAGCAGAGTCATGCAGGCAGCTGCGGCAAAAAGACGCAAAGGGAAAGAAGGTCTTTTTGATTATTTGCATATTTCATGTTTTCTTTGAGTTTTGCCATGTGGGCCTAAAGGGACCCATCGGAAACAAGCTAGCAGGCTGCAGAACGGCTGTGCAAGCAGCAGCAGCAGCAAAGTGGCAACAGCTGCAGTACAGCAGAGGTTCAGATCACAAGGGCAGGCACGGCAGCAAGGAGGCAGGCGCAGGGAGACAGGCACCAGCAGCAGACAGAGACATTTTTTGTATTTGTTTTATTTTAAATTTTTTGTATTTCTTATCCTTTGCTTTTGAGTGTTAGCACGGGATGCGAAAAGGTGCCCAGTGGAAAGGGCACCAACTCAGAGAGACTGCATTGGAAACTGTCAAACACAGCAAGAAAGAAACTGAAGGCATAGCGTGTGGGTAACTGCTTTTTAATAGAGTTCTACACTGATTCCTCTTCCCAAAGCATGAAAATTGTAGAAAGCTAAACAAGGGGAGTTTTGTCTTTAGAAATAGTAGCTTTTCCACCAACTCCAGTGCTAGCCATGAACGATGGGAACTCACACTATCCTCTGTCATGGAGAATATATGTTCATTAGGTATGCTGGTTGGAGGCGAGGACAGGACATGCTTGGCAACCTTGGCCAGGTGTGCCCAGTATGCCAAGATATCTGTTTGCATAGCCTTGATGGGCTCTGTAAAGTAGCGTGTCACTGACATCTGTGCAGGAGCCTGACTTATGGCAGACCGATTGCTGTTGCTTATCATTGTAGCTAGGACTTCTGTCATCAAAGATTTTCTCTATGCTGGGGCTCAAGGGCCATTGGCATGTAAATGTGGGGAGAGGGAGTGATAGCTGACAGGATGGTTCTCACGCTACCATTATTGCTTGACAGTGTGCCTACTATTTCCCCTGCTGCATCACTATAGTTCCCTGTATTTGACGCTCCCTTTCTTGCATCTGATCACCAGCTTTTCCTTCCAATAATTCAGTGTGTTGCACTGCTGAGCGATAGTTCCTTTCAGCCGTGGGTTACAGAGACTAGCTAGCATATGAGCATTCACCTCCACAAGGGATTCTAAACGTTTTCCCACCTGACTATGTAAAAAGTCACCAAATCCTGTCACTGCCTAAAACCCTTTAAATTTGGCAGTAAAATTTTCAATATTGGGATAAGAAGGCTCAGGGAAGTCCAGGCTGGTTGTCAGAGACTCCCTAGGCTTGGGAAGCAAGTGAAGTGTCAATCCTGCCCCGAGGGAATTGATCGAGAAATGCTGAAAAATATGAGGATGTTTTCACTAGAGTGTGAAGGATGAACTGCACGACAAGCAGGAGCAACAGAGGCACCTGCATACCAGCTCATCCAGAATGATGGTACAAGGTGGAATTCCGCTGATCAAATGCTGGAGAGAGAGTGGAGCAACAGGCAACCTACATCAGATGTCACTGGAGACAGATCTGGAGCAACAGGCAACCTACATCAGATGTCACTGGAGACAGATCTGGAGCAACAGGCAACCTACATCAGATGTCATTGGAAACTGAGATCTGGATCAAAAGCACTCTGGGGTACCAGGATTGGACAAATATGATACCCTAAAGCCCTTTAAGGATGCCATGGAAGAACTGAATTCCAGAATTATGTCATGGAAGAACTGAATTCCCGAACTTCTGGAATTCAGTTCTTCCATGTCATCCTTAAAGGGCTTTAGGGTATCATATTTGTCCAATCCTGGTACCCCAGAGTGCTTTTGATCCAGATCTCAGTTTCCAATGACATCTGATGTAGGTTGCCTGTTGCTCCAGATCTGGAAACAGCACAAGACTGGAAACAGCACAAGCACTGGCAAGTCAAATGCAAGGCATTGATAAGGCAGCCTTGGATGCTAAGATACAGGTCCATATACAGCTATCATCCATCACTTGGATGTGCAACACAATCTACTGGTGCCTTCTTTTTTATACCTACAGCCAGGGCCATACCAAGGGCTGTGCGAGTGGTGCGGCCACACAGGTTGCAAGTACAGAAAAGGTGCTGATATCATTACTGGACTTCCAGGAAGCTCAAAAAGAGTGAATTACTGCATGTGGGTGGGGTGGGGGGGGGGGGGCACCAGTTTCATTAGTTGCACAGGGTGAATTTCCAGCTTGGTCTTGCCTACAGCTTCTGCTGCTACTACTACTCCTCATCATTTGTAGAGTGCTACAAGGCATACACAGCATTATACAGACATGTAAGAGACCGTCCTTGCTAATAGGAGCTTACAGTCTAATCTAGACAGACAATATGAGTGGGGACTAGGATATATCTAGGAGAATGGTAAGGAAAGACATAGGCAGGAACAGGAGACTAGGGGTATCAGGATCCAAAAGCAGTCTCAAAGAAGTGAATTTTTAGCCTGAATTTGAACAGGGCCACAGCTAGAATCTGACGTACCGATTCGGGTAGTTTGTTCCAGGCATAAGGAGCAGCAAGGTAGAAAGATTGAAGTCTGGAGTTGGCAGTGGAATAGAAGAGCACAGATAGAAGGGATCTGCCAGAAAAGTGGAGTTCTCGAGTAGGGGTGTAGGGAGAGATAAGAGAGGAAAGGTAGTGAGGAACAGCTGAATGAAGGCACTTACAGGTCATTAGTAGACATTTGCATTGGATGTGCAAACGGATAGGGAGCCATCTTACCAACAGTGGCAGACAGCCCATACCTGCCTTGTCCAGCTGCCACCAGTATGCTGTCAGGGAGAGGCAGCCACGTGTAGCATACGTATCAGTCCAAATATCACTGCTGAAATGCAATCTATTACCTTCTGTCTTTGCCAGCTCTGCCTGCAGCTGGCCATGCAACTCATTGTACAGGCTAGGGATCACCTGTCTGCTAAACGTTGCCTGCAGGGCACTTGATAATTGGGAGTTAAGACATGCAACAACCTCTTAAATGTCTTATGTTCTCAATCACCTGCATGGGCTGTTCATCCGGGGCTATCATTCCACTGATGCACCATATCACCATGCTCAATGCCACCCCTTCTTTGCTCTGCAACAGTTCTGTTGAACAGCCTTCTATCTCTTCCATGGTGACTTACTTGATGCGCGTTGGGGCTGCTGGAATATCACCTCACTGGGGGCTCCACTTGGGAAGTGGATTTTCTTTTTTCTCTAGTTTTCCTACCACTCCTATTGCCACTACTAGATCGAGTCCCCAGACTAGGATCTTGTACTAAGTCAGAAAAGTACAAGATCCTTCTGCAAATGATGCTGCATGCCACTATTGGTAAGATGGTCCATCAGCTTTGCTTCACTAATCTGCTTCCTCTAGTAATTACATACTGGATGCCTCAGATCCTGAAGCACTTTAAAATGCCTCCCCACCTCTGAGATTTTACAAGACTTCCCCCTACTTCCTTGAGGGGAGAGGGAAAACTGATGCTATTGCTGCTGCTGATAGACCTGTGGCCGAGGACAGAGGAGAAAGGCCATTGGCATCCTTCTCACTCTCTACTGTCAGCAGCCAGTATCACTTCCTACCTCCTCACTGCCTAGGTTGCTAAGAACATCTTCAAGACCCTCTTGAGCCAATAAACATTCAATATATTCTGATAAAATATACTCTTTTCAGTAGGGAATAGGGTGCGCCTGTTGCTCTGCTTAATTGCCTTCATCTGCTGCTTCTCTCCTGTTCCCCCACCCTGCATTGTCTCAATCTCCCTCTGCTCCACTGTGGAGAGGGTACCGGACACCTGTTCTTTCATAGTTGCACTGGAAGCTGCAGCTCGTCCTACTCTCCTCAAAGAAATCTCTCTTTAGCTCAGTTGGTGGAATGACCTGTCTTTCTGTGCAGTAATGCTGTCACTGCTCTCTCCTTCCCTCCCTTCTTTCCTCTATAACCATCTAATTTTTCACACTTAGCCTTCCCAGTCATTATGATATGATAGGACTACATTATCAGTTCTATGAAACTGATGGGCCCTTTTAATAAAGTGCGCTGGGATTTTGCAACTAACACATATTTAGTGCAAAACCTAATGTGCAGTAGTTGCAACTGTGGTATGCTAGCTACCAGGGGTGTGTCCAGTAGGTTCCCAGCAATTACTGCACTGAACAGAACCTTAAAGCACCGCAGCAGCATGCACTTAACTCCACCAGTTGAGGTGGAATTAAGTAAACACACGCTAATTGCAAGAGTTGCAGTCAGCACGCGATTCATCGTATTTTACCATTAATTGCAAAACGAATCAAAATCCCTATTGATCAAGCAATTGCTGAATAAATTAAAAGAGTGGAGGAGTGGCCTAGTGGTTGGGGCAAGGTACTTCAGGCCGGAAGGTTGGGGGTTCAAATCCCACTAGAGGATAGCAACCTTAGGCTGGAAGGACTGGGGTTTCTAGTCCCACAGGTGCTCCTTGTGGTCTTGGGCAAGCCACTTAACCCTCCATAGCCCATGTTCCCTGTAAAATAGTTATCTCCAAGTTATAATGCCCTGTTCAATGTAATTTCAGTTTGTTCAATGTAAAACCACTTTGATATCATGAAAGGTGGTATATAAGAAATATTAAATAAATAAAAAGATGGGAAAACACTCCACATTAACTTGCATCAATTTTGCAGAATACCAGTAATAAATCTTAAGCTATGCTATTCCCATATGTAGTCTCAGACTTTTATCGCGCTGGTAACCACCACTAGAGTGGAAAACAAATAGCGCTTCAATTGCATCAATGACTACTGGGAAAAACTTTTTTTTATGTGTAGAAGCTTTTCTGTTGAATGTATATCACCGATATTCCCCCACCGTGGTATTCTAAACGCTATTGTACAATTTCAATAATTTCAAACTCTCTTATCTCTATCCACATGGTCTTAGTGGTTCGCTGAAAATTCTCTTAGCGTTTCTCAAATTTCTCGTGGTTGATTTCAAATTCTCTTGGTGTTTCTCAAAATTCTCGTAGTTGATCTCTACGCCTAATTGTACAATAGCGTTTAGAATACCATGGTGGGGGAATATCAGTGATATACATTCAACAGAAAAGCTTCTACACATAAAAAAAGTTTTTCCCAGTAGTCATTGATGCAATTGAAGCGCTATTTGTTTTCCACTCTAGTGGTGGTTACCAGCGCGATAAAAGTCTGAGACTACATATGGGAATAGCATAGCTTAAGATTTATTACTGGTATTCTGCAATATTGATGCAAGTTAATGTGGAGTGTTTTCCCATATTTTAATAATAGTTTTATACTCCGAGTAGACCAATTGAAGTTTTGTAGGAATAAATTGAAAGATCAAACGTGGCACAATTAGTAAGGATGGTAAGTGAGGAAAATTAAATGATATAAGAATCAACAGAAAACGAAGTTGCAACTCTCTGCAGCTGCTTTTCAATGGGGAAATGTACCAGCGAACTTCACATGTGAAATTTGTACTGGTCAGATCCATGGGGCAAACTACACATTCACTTCTTTGACCTCATCCACCCTAGGCACATAGGGCCCGATTTTCAATTGTCCATATTTTGGAAGGGCTATGCACCTCATCAGCAAATAGCCATCCCTGCTGACCTCTAAACTGGATATTCAATGCCGCAACGATGGCATTGAATATTTGGTGATCGACGCAGGGACAGGAAGTCGCCGAGGCTAACTGGGCAGCAACAATATTGGCTGTTGCCCAGTTAGCAAATGGCACCTTAAAGATAGATGAGGGTAGCATGCAATATCATGGCTGCTCGGTTAGCGCCATTCTCTGTCTCCGCTTTGCCCCAGAATGTCCCCAACACATCCGATGCTAACTGGATAGCATCGGGGAGCGTAGGGAACATAGCCGGGGATATTCTATGGCATTAACCGTGTATATGCCATTGAATATCCCCATCTAAGGCACTTACACAGTTCACTAAGCTGTAAACTGTGTAAATGCCCTTCAAATATCAGGCCCATACTGTACATACCAAAGTGTTCATTTATATAAAAAGCACAGAAAATTGCTGCTTTCATGTGACTCACAAGATGATAATTTTTATTATAGTTCATGTTCATGTACCTGCATTAAGATCGGTTCTCTTCCTGTGTGGTCTGAAAACTCTTTTCGAACCATTTCAAATATCTTTGCTTTCTAAATCCCTCATAAATGTAAACTTCTACCACAATTGCTATTTGCCTTTTTTTTCAGATATTCAGCTTTCAAAAATAATTTGGATGAATGGAGCCCACGCTTTTTTTTTTTTTTAAATCAGTTTGTGCAGTGAAAAATGACCGTATATGCATCAGCCAGCTTACCTGATTAGTTCTGATAGTGAGAGCAAATAAGCACTGTTAATTAATTAACCGAGCTGGGACAAATTAAGGTGCATGCCTGTGTTCTCTGTTTTAAGGATTCCTTTCACACCACTAAAATACTTTGAGAAAAGAAAGTTTAGCTGCTTCAGAGGACTGTGGAAAAACTAATACATTTAGCAATCTGATTTTGAATATTCTAGTAGATCCCAGACTTGATTCATATTTTTTGACAGGCATGTATGCTGCATTTAATGTACTTTTGATATAAAAGTTTCAGGATTATTGGCTTACTGCTCCTGTTTTTTGTGCAATGAGTGTGGATGAGAAGGGCATGACTCTTGTGGTTGAGAAAGACCAAGGGATATGTTTACTAAACTGCGTTAGTGTGATTCGCGTTAGGAGCCGCGTTAGTGGAAGAAATGCCAAAAAAGGACATGGGCGGTACATTGTTACCGATAACGCGCGTTATAAGGCGCCGCGCAGCAACGATCGTTACAGGGTGCGTTACTGCGCGTTAAGCTTAAGAAGGCGCGCAGACACCCAACTACAGAAACTGAGCTGTAGCACAATGGTTACTACACAGACTAATGGTACAAGGGTCATGGGTTTGATTCCCCAGTGTGCCTAATGAATAAGGCTGGCAGAGGCATCATGTGTAACCCTTTGAAGGCCTACTATAATATTTTAATCCACATTCTGCAGCTGGGTCAATGTTTGCATATGTCAGGAAAATTGTACCCGTCTTATTCAATATGTTCCCTCTGCCATGGTCATGTATTATATACCATTTGATAGGAATATTTAGGCAGAAGTTTGGATCCCGAAAGTTTTGGGCTTGGCCTGGAAAGGGTTAAGTATTGGGCTGTGAGGAAGTTTAGTTGGACTATAATAGTGCTGCCAGCAAACACACCCTCACAGTGGCGTAACCTAAGGTGCCACATAAGGCACCCTAGAAGGCACTCCATAGGGCACATTATAAAGTGCGCTGTCTGCCAAGGCACCCTATAATGTCCCCTATAGCACACCATATAAGGCACCTTATAAGGTGCTTTATAGAGCACCGCATAAGGCGCCCTATAGGGCGCCTTATGAGCCACCTTAAGGTGACAGTACCCTGAGGGTGGTTCTGCTGGCAGCAATAATATACAATAAAAATAGACAATGCCTAAAACAGCCCTATCGATGAGCCCCACTGTGGGTTTTGAACCCATGACCTCTGGCTCCACAGGCAGTGAAGTAACCAGTGGGCTAGAGCTGCTAATAAACACCTGGTTGGCTACAGGAGGACTGCACGGCACCACACCCACATTCTGCTGTGGTTACCAGGATAGTGTCAACCCATCCGTACCCAGGATGCACAGCACATGTAAATCAGCAGTCTACAGATGATCACAAGATGGGGTATGCACCCCACAGCACCTCAGCCTGGTAGGGGGTGCCGACGGTGTGTGTTAGTGGCACAGAGTAGCTACAGACCGTCACAGTGTGCGGGTCCTGTGCTCACCCTGAGGGAGAGGCATGGTGCCCAGCACCATTCTCACAGCACCTGGCTTTGCAGAGATAGGCTGTGCTGCAGGTCCCCATCAGTGCCAATATGTGATAGGTAGTCCTTGCAAACACCCCTAGGATATGCCTGTGTTCATCTGTATGTCACATCTAGCCCTTGTGGACTATGATGCACCCAGAAAAGTGCATACCCTGTGTGGGTGCCATGGTCACATGATGTAAGTGAAGGATGATGTTGGGACCCACAGGGAGATTACATACCACCACCCAACGCACCCTCTGGGGCTCAGGGTGGGGGACAGGATCTCCCGCCAACAGATCAATGTTCTACCCCCTCTGCAATGGTGGCAGTAGAGGGGACCATCACCCCAGTCCTGCTAGGGATCAAACACCCGACAGGGCAGGCAATGCAGAGCAGTACACATCTATAACGCAATAGCAGACAGACGGCAGGTCTGGAAATGCTCAGCTGCCCCCCACCATTATCTGACATTCTCCAGCAGCAAGCCTCCAGCCGCTGCACCCTGCAAGGTGTTCCAGCAAGACACATACTAGCTGCAGACAGTCCACCAGCTAGTCCATAGTGCATGGTCCTGGAGGAGATGCATGTACCCAAAACGGGGGTATCAACATACACACCAAGCAGATAAGTCAGTGATTGGGCCCCAAAAGAAAACCCATAAATATCACATGAGAAAAATGCTATATAGCACTATGGGGGAACCTAGCCATGCCATGGTCACTGCTCAGTCAGGGTAAGAGTGACCTCCCAGCAGGACATGCTATGGCCACCCTGTCCGTGCAGGTGGTACTGGGCACTACAATGTCCGAGCCATTGCCCTATGCCCTGTGCAGATGCGGCCAGGCCAGGCCACCCTATCCAGGCTATTCCCACGGTACCTTGCTCCTCATTATGCACATTGGCAGGCCAATACTGGCAACAGTGCTAGCAGTGTGGGCTGTGGAGGGTGTTGGCAGCCACCACACACTGGATAGACAGACACACACTCCCCACACCTATGCCAGCATTGTGCAACTATAGAGGTGTTAGGCAGCCCAGGTCACCACACCAGTCCTGGGCACAGTGCAGGCATGGCTATGATACGAAATACTGTAGGAGTCACTCCCCAGGTTGGTAAACACTGTCAGACACAAGACCTGTAGCACACTCCACAGACATCAGAAAGGTTGCTATGATGCAGCTCACTCAGAAAATTGTACTTAACCTAGGAATTGCTATCTGCCAGTAATCATAGCAACCTTTTGATAGATGTGTACCATATTCCCAGGTTTAGGATGGCATTACTAAGGTATGCAAGTGCTAGTATTGGGAGATGCACGCAGAGCCCAAAGTCCTGCCTCTCCAGGAGGCTTCGGATAATGGGGCCTGTGGGTGCGGGTGTGTCTGCCCCTGTTGGCTGCTGCTTTACGGCAGAAGTTCCCAACTCCAGTCCTGCGGTGCCAAACACTGTTCGGGTTTTCATGCTGTCCCTCATGAATATGCATGAGATACATCTGCATACCATGGGGGTGGCGCATAGAAATGCAGCACAGGCATCTTTATCAGAGGCAGCATGGAACCGGAATGGTGTTTGGCCCTCCAGGAATGCATTTGGGAGGCTCTGCTCTAGGTAATGTGCATGTTTATGGTGTCTGTGCTCTGTAGGGTAAAATGTAGGTGTTTTGGGCATGTTTACGTCATCTGCAAGAAAGGTACTGTCTGTATTAGCACGTTATAGTAGTGGGTAAAATATGGGGACTGGGCTGGCGGAAACCACAGCTGGGACTTGAACCTGTGACCTTCTGAATACACTGGTTTTGTGCACTGCACCACCATGTTATCACAGAGATGGTGCATTCCCTGGTGATACCATGACTGTTGGTCAGACAGGGCCTGTCTGTTGCAGTGCATGGCACCCACCTACACAGGGCTAGGCCATGGTCTGCTCTGGGCAGCTGCCATTGCCCCCTCCACCACCATTATCCCTCAGCCACCATGCTGACATGCCCTTCTGCTGGTGGAGCTGGTGGTGCGCAGTCTCAGGCCATCCAGTGTGCAGGTAGGCGGCTGCCTATGGTGCTGGTTCTGGGGTAGGGATGCCTGCATAGACATCCACTCTCCCCCCCCAGCCCCGCCTGCCAATGTTCCGTGCCCTTGGGGGTAGCTGTTGGGTACTATCCCCTGTGACACTTTGGGAAACAGACTTGTGCCCATGTTGGGCCTTCAGCAGTTGCTGTCTGGCTGCTCCACTGTTTCAGCATTCATATCGGCCACCTAGGCATCACCCTAGTCTGCACTGTGGCCCAGCTCTACCACAGCATATGCCGCCTGCGGCCCTCTGTATCCCCTTCTCCGGCATCTGTCCAGTTGCCATTCCGACATGCCCTCCCTGATGTTGTGGGACATGTGCACGCCATAGGAACCCTGTCCGATGGTGGGGAAAACCCTGAGCAGCGCTATTTCACTGTGGGCTCATTCACCTTGTATGGGGACAGAGTATAGACCCTTCCACGATTTATATCTGTTCTATGGAGCTTACTCGGGGGGGGGGGGGAGAGGGGTTGATGTTTCTCATTGATACCACTATTGGCCAGCTTGGTTATTGTTTTTTTCCAGTTTGTTGGGGTCATTTTCAGTGTTTCTGTGCCCTTTTGTTCTGTGCACATGTATCACACTTATCACTTTTTTTCCCTGCCTGGGCTGTACATTGCTGACACTGAAATGGTTTCTCTCCCCTCTAATGTGCATTTAACGGCAGGTTTTCATTCGCGTTGGAATTCAGCTCTGAAAATCAGCGCGTTAGTGTGAGGGAGCCTCTCCCCGCCCACTGACCCCTTCTCTCCGCCCTCTCTCCACCTTCTGCGGTGTTTTACCGCGCCGCGGAACATTACGATCGTTAGCGCATCATAACGCGCGTTATGTAACGTTAACGATCGTTAGCGCATCATAACGCGTGTTATGATGCGCTAACGATCGTTAACGTTACATAACACGCGTTATGTACGATTACCGCAGTTTAGTAAACATACCCCCAAATGATGGCCCTGGATTTATATACCTATAATGGGTAAGTTGCCATGTCTAATTCAGCACTTTGAAACTGACTTCTTTAGTTTGAGCAGTCTGAAATAAATGACATTTTATAAATAAGTGGAAAATGATATGAACTAGATCTGTATCCATTTGGCTGGCCAAAGGAGGAACATAAATAGGATTGATAGATATCTCTGAGCCACCGAGAATAAACTGAGATGCATCAATCTAAACTCTGCTTTCGAATCATGCATTAACTTTCATTCTCCTTTTGTTGATTAAATAAGGGCTACAAATGCTAAAATTTACTCAGTTAGGTTGACAATCAACAGAATTGCCTGGAGATGACTGACATCCTCCACTCTTGCCACAAAGTAAGCAAATTTCCCCTTGAGAATGAGCTTGCAGTTTCACACAGAGTTCTATAATTGCTGCGCCCCCTCCCCCTGCTAGCATGGGCACAGGTGGTTGTGCAGATGTCTGGCAGAGCGCACATGTGCCAGGATTCTTTCTTCTGCTGGGAAAACTGAGAAAATCGTCTGCCCCACTTATGCAGCTTGCAATAAAATGCGAACTGCAGTCCAACCAGTATGTACTGTAAAGGACTGCTGGCAGCATTATTCCCCAGAAAGCAGCCTATTTGTAGGGATGTGCCTTTGTTTTCAGACAAATGGTAAATTATGATGAATGAGGACATTTTCAGGTTTTATACCTTTACATGAACTGAATGGATGAAAAGTTAGTTTGAGCTGAATCCCTATTTGCTCCGTTTATTTTTGGCTCAAACCATGTCATCTGGGGAAGGGAAGCCACTTTGGGAAGAAGAAAAGGCAGAAGCATGAAGCACTTCACCAGTCATGCTGACACCTTGGACAAATGACCATATTTGCCATCCTTGTCCCAAATCCCTTGGCTGATGATGTCATAAACACCTGACTAGGAAATTGAAAGAAAGCAAAGCAGAGCACCATTTTCTCTTAGGTACCGAGACAAAAAAATCAGAGAGAAAACTGCTAGCTTCCAAAATTACTGCTGTAATGCAAAAGCAGCTAAAAAATACAGAATCACTCGACCATGACAGCACTCTTGAAGATATGTACTCGGCTAGGCAGCACCATATGGGGATAATTTTATAACAGGGCTCCTAGGCTAATAGGGCAGGAAGGGCCATATTTTTTAGCCTATTTTATAAAAACACGCGAAGGCAAATTTTAGATGGGACATGGGGAGGGAAATTAAGTCACCCAGGTCAGGACATGGAAAATTCCTACTGTATTTCACAAGAGACTCTGCCAAATGCACAGCTCCTTGTAAATATATATTAGGCCATGCTGGATTGCATGTTGATGTTTCTCCATGTCCAGTGGGAGCAATGATTTTAACTAGCTGCAGGAGGTTAAAAAAACATGCAGATACACCCCACATGTGCATGGGGCTTTTTAAAATTGCTGCTTCGAATGTCTATGCAGCAGCAGAAGGTCCCTCATGATCTCCCCTGAGGCTTTTGAACCCTTCCAACCCCCCCCCCCCCATCATGATACTCTTCTCATCTGACACCTTGGCAAAAATAATTCTTTCTGAGGACTCCTTCTATGCTCCACCCTTGATACCATCCCTGGCTCTTATTAGAGTCTCTGGTGTTTAGGAGAAGTTGAAGCAATGTCCAGTCATTCCTGTTCTTCCAGTTCTGTGTTTCAAAATGGCACCCGTAACCCCTAGCAATAATAAGTCTGATCCCTAGAGGTATTACAGGCAAGCTATTAACTGTGCTTTGACTGATATTCCTGTTAACACTGTAGATGTGCATGATATTAAAAATTTTGATATACTGCCTTAGAAATGGGTATGCAACCAAGTGGTTTAGAATAAAAACACATTGTCAGATATGAAAGAATGCCGACAAATTACAGTAAAGCATTAGAAAAGATAAGAGCACTTCCAAAACAAAAGCCCCAATTACTGTCCCCGATAGTCTGGAAAAGCCTTTTCAAAGAAGTAGGTTTTCAAGTATGTTTTACAGTTTTTAAAGGATGATTCAGACCAGATATAATCAGGCAGCGAGCTCCACAGATGCAGAGCCAAGAAATAAAATACCAATCTTCAAGTAGACTCGAGATATGCAAGGGGGGGGGGGGGTGATAGAAGAACTAAGAAGTTTGTATTTTATGACCAAAGTATTTTTTTTTTAATTTCTAAATTTTCAAACTCAAAAACCAAGCAAACTCTTGTACAGAAAAGATGCATACTTACACAATCCTTAAGGGAACATACACCATAATAAAATACAATCAGAAGCATCAACAGTCCCCAAATTGGGGAAGAAAGCATAAGAAACAAACACTGAGGGTAGGAGGTCCCCACAGAGCAAAAGTTAAGGCAATATCTAAAGAATAAGACATGGTGGCAGAGAACGAAGAACATAATTAACAATGAACGCAAGGCGCCTTATGTAGGCGAAGACGACCAAAGTATTCTGGTAGGACAATTAGGAATCAGGAAGCTGGACCAATAACTTGGTGAAACTGCATGCAAAGCCTTAAAGAAAAGCATCAAAACCTTAAAATGAAAATGGAATGATAGAGGTAGCCAATGGAAACGGTAAAACAGTGGAGTAATGTGATCATAGTTTGAAGCCCCGGCTAAAACATGGATAGCTGTATTATGGACCAACTGTAACTTCTTCAGAAAGGAAGATCTTAAACCAGAATAGACTGCATTGCAGTAGTCTAATCTAGATAATACCAAGGTGTGCAATAGAGTGTGAAGCGCTTGGGCTGTCAAATACGGTTTGATGGAACAAATGTGACACAATGAATAAAAGGACGAATGCACAATTGCTGCCACTTGATATTCAAAAGAAAGGTGATTATCAAAAATAATCCCTAAATAAGTCTGAGGTTTGACTAGAGAAATTGCAGAGCCCAAAATCATAGGGCTTATGGAAGAGGGCCCGAGCCTCCTATTATCCAAAGAGCTAGGATTTAACAGGATTCAATAAAAGGCCATGTTCCTGCAGTCAAGCAGATACTAAATCTAGCCAGCCGTTCAATGGGGATAAATCAGGTATGTCTGCTGAAGAATAATACATTAGCAAGATATCAGCATGGTATAGCACTAAGGGGTATGTTTACTAAACCGCGCTACTGTGCGGGGCGCACTTGAGCATGCGCTAAGGTACCTTAGCGCACGCTAATGATGCGTTTTTGGGCCCTGCACACGTGCGCACCGCACTAACGGGCCCGCTCATGTGCGCATCGCGCAAATGAGCGATAGAGGCGTGGAAAGGCTCCCGGAGGGCAGAGGAAGGCTCCCCAGGGGCGGAGAGAGGGGGTCAATGGGTGGAGAGTGGGAGGGGAGAGGCTCCCCGCACAGGAGCGTGGCTGAAATTAGATGAAAAAAATACCGCGAGTGAAAACCTCGCGTTAGAGCCGATTTAAAGGGAAGAGAAACCATTTCTGTCAGCAATGTACAGCAAAACCAGGGAAACCTACAAAACGTGAGTAGTGTGACACATGTGCACAGAACAAAATAGCAAATAAAAATTGAAAATGACCACAACAAAATTCTAAAAAATTATAATCCAGCTGGGCAACAGTGATAGTCATGGAAAACATCAAAAAGCACTCCCGCGAAAGCCCCAAAAAAGAAATATGAATTTTAGAAGGGTCTACGCTCCGTCCCCATACGAGGTGAATGATCCCACAGTGAAATTGTGCAGAGCAGGGTTTATGACCCTGCTCTGCACAATTTCACTGTGGGATCATTCACCTTGCATGGGGACGGAGCGTAAAAACAATAATTATTATTTTTTACGCTCCGTCCCCATACAAGGTGAATGATCTCACAGTGAAATTGTGCAGAGCAGGGTTTATGACTCCTTTGGCCAGGTTTCCTATCTCCAGGGACTGAACTGTCTCTGTGGCCACAGTGTGGTGCAGTGAACACAGACAGTGTGTTCAAGAGCCAAAGATCACCAGTTCAAGTCCCAGCTGGGGCTCCTGCAATCCCAATCCCCATATTTTACCCACCACTAAACCATGATAGTAAAGACCAACCTTTTTTGCAGATAACATAAGCATGGTCCAAACACCTCTATTTTACCCTACAGAGCACAGACACAAGAAACATGCGCATTACCTAGACCACAGTCCCCTCAATGCAGTCCTGGAGGGCCACATATCATTTAGCTGTGATGCTGTCAGCAATATAAGGCCATGTCAGCATGGTGGCGGAGGGGTACCGTTGGTGGAGGGGGCAGTGGCTGCTGCCCACAGCAGACGGTGGCCTAGCCCCCCTCACGTGGGTGCAGTGCCCTCCAACAGACAGGCCCTGTCTGACAAACAGCCATGGACTCCCCAGGGAATGCACTGTTTTTGTGCTAAGACAGTGGTGCAGTGGACACAGCCAGTGCCTTTAGGACCAGAAGGTCACAGGTTCAAATCCCAGCTGGGGCTCCTGCCAACCCAGTCCCCTTATTTTACCTATGAAGAAAATATGGTAGTAAAGACTGAACCATTATTGCTGAGCCCATAAGCATGAGTCAAAAACCTCTATTTTACCCTACACAGCACAAACACCACAGAAATGTGCATTACCTACGGCAGAATCCCCCAAATGCAGTCCTGGAGGGCCAAACACCATTCAGGTTCCATGCTACCTCTAATAAAGATGCCTGTGCTGCATATCTATGCACCACCCCCTTGGTATGCAGATGTATCCCATGCATATTCATGAGGGACAGCATGAAAACCCGAACAGTGTTTGGCACACCAGAACTGGAGTTGGGAACCTCTGCCATAAAGCAGCAGCCAACAGGGCCAGACACACCCACACCCACACCCACAGGCCCCATTGGCTAATGCCTCCTGGAGAGGCAGGACATTGGGCCCTGCGTGCATCTCCCAATACTAGCACTTGCATACCTTAGCAATGCCACCCTATACCTGGGTATACGGTACACACCTATCAAATGTTTCCTATGATTACTGGCAGATAGCAAGTCCTACGTTAAGCACAGTTTGCTCATTGAGCTCCATCATAACAATCTTTCTAATGTCTGCAGTGTGTGCTTCAGGTCTGGTCTCTGACAGTGTTTAGCACCCTGGGAAGTGACCCCCAACAGTATTGCGTAGCATATCCATGCCTGTACTGTGCCCAGGACTGGTGTGGTGGGCAGGGCTGCTAAACTCCTCTATAGTAGCATAATGCTGGCATAGGTGTGGGAGTGTGTGTCTGTCTATACAGTGTGTGGTGGCTGCAAACACCTTCCAAAGCCCACACTGCCAGCACTGTTGCCAGTATTGGCCTGCCAATGTGCATAATGAGGAGCAAGATACCATGGGTATAACCCTGACAGGGTGACCTGGCCAGGATGCATCTGCACAGGGCATAGGGCACTGGCTGGGACATTGTAGTGCCCGGCCACCACCTACACAGACAGGGTGACCTCAGTATGTCCTGCTGGGGGATCACTCTCACCCTGACTGTGCAGTGATGACAGCATGGCTAGGCACCCCCATAGTGCTATATAGTATTTCTCTCATGTGATATTTATGGGTTTCCTTTTGGGGCCCAGTCACTGATTTATCTGCTTGTTCTGTATGCTGACATCCCAGTTCTGGGTGCATGCATTTCCACTGGGAATATGCACTATGGATTAGCTAGCAGACTGTTTGCAGCTGGTATGTGTCTTGATGGAGCGACTTGCAGGGTGCAGTGGCTGAAGGCTTGCTGCAGGAGAATATCAGATAGTGGTGGGGTGCAGCTTAGCATATCCAGGCCTAATGTCTGTCTGCTATTGTGTTATGGATGTGTACAGAGCTGCATTGACTGCCCTGTAGGGTGTCTGTTCCCCAGCAGGACCAGGGTTGATGGTCCCCTCTACTGCCACCATTTCAGGGAGGTAGAAAGTGGATCTGTTGATAGGATACCCTGTTTGCCACCCTCAGCCCTGGAGGAGGAGGGTGGTGGTACAAAGCCCACCTAGGGGTCCATGGGGGGGCTACACCTGACTGAGACAGACAGAAATATCCAAGGTGTTTCTGCAGAAACTGCCTATCTCACACATTAACGCTGCTTTGGACCTCCGGCATGGTCTCTTTCAGTCATGGAAGGTGCTGTGGACCTGGTGTTGGGCGCCTCACCGCACCCTCAGGGTGAGCACAGTACCCGCACAATGTGATGGTGTGTAGCTACTCTGTGCCAGTAAAACACACGGTCAGTACCCCCTACCAGGCCGAGGTGCTGTGGGGGTGCACATGGTCACTTCCCCCTACCAGGCCGGGGTGCTGTGGGGGTGCATTCCCCATCTTGTGTTCATCTGTGGACAGCTGATTTGCATGTGCAGTGCATCATGGGTACGGGTGGGCTAACCCTATCCTGGTGACCACAGCAGACTGTCTGTGTAGTGACGTGCACTCCCTCTGCAGCCAACCAGGGGCTTGCTAGCAGCTATAGGGCTGTAGCACAATGGATACTTCACTACCTGTGAAGCCAGAGGTCATGGGTTCAAACCCACAGTGGGGTTGTTTGATGGGGCTGCCCAGAGCATTATCTCTTTTTAATGTACATTATTGCTGCCAGCAAAAACACCCTCATCGTACTGTACCCATAAGGTGCCTCAGAGGGCGCTTTATAGGGCGCCCTATAGGTTACCTTATGGTTACCGTCCATATAAGGTGCACTATATGTTATCCTGTGGAGCAACTTCTAGGGTGCCCTATAGTGGACATTTTAGGGTGCCGTGGTGGACAGTGCACTTTATAATGTGCCCTATGGAGTGCCTTATAGGGTGCCTTATGCGGCACCTTCAATTACAGCACGTGAGGACCTGTTTGCTGGCAGCAATTAATAAAATACAACTAAAGTGCTGCAGGAAAAAATACATACTTTGCAAAGCTGATGCCACAGCCAGCCTTACGTAATAGGCACACTGGGGAGCAAACTCATGACCCCTGTATCAGCAGTCAGTGCCTTACCCATTGTGCTACACTGCTGCTCCTCCTTGCATGTCAGCGCACCTACTTATGCTTTTCATTCCTTAAACTGCACAGTGCTGCCATCAAAAACATTGCTGTGACCTTGCGGTACCTCATACGGCACCCTATAAAGCGCCCTATAAGCAACATTCTAGGGTGCCTTGGCGGACAGTGCACTTTAAAATTTGCCTTATGTTAACACGCTTTGAGAGTGCGTTTGCTAGTAGTAGTAATTAAAATAAAAAGTAAAATGCCTCCTAAAGCAAACTTACCCATAATAGGTAATGCCTCTGCTAGCATTCTTCATTGGGCACAGTGGGGGATTGAACCCATGATTCCTGCACCATTGGTCAGTGTCTTAACCATTGTACTGTGGCTCTGTTCCTGTGCTTGTGCATCAGCACGCTGCCTTATGCCACCCAATATTAAAATGCCTCCTAAAGCATTAGCACTCCACCTTATGCACATCAGCGTGCTGCCTTATGCCACCCGTTATTTAAGCGCCTCCTAAAGTAATGCCTCAGCCAGCCATCTTACATTGAGCACTGTGCAGGATTGAACCCCTGATCCCTGCACCACTGGTCAGTGTCTTAACCATTGTGCTGTGGCTCTGTTCCTGTGCTTGCGCATCGGCGCGCCACTTATGCTTCCCGCGCAGCTTTCTCATGCGCTAAGGTGCGGGGCGCACATGGGCGCCACGCACATTAGCGCATGAATAATCCCAGGGTTTTTTTTCTGCTTGAAACGCCCACTCCTTATATGGCACCGCACACTAGCGCAGCCCGCACAGTAGCGGGGTTTTAGTAAACATACCCCTAAGTCCTTGTTCCTGAATCCGTGCAGCAAGTGGAGCTAGGAAAATGCTAAATAATGTGGGAGAGAGGACAGAAAAAGAAAGAATTGCAGAGTCTATATTGTTCCTAGTACATATTTGAAAGGAATGTGCTGACAGAACAGAGACAAACTATTTTAGTAGTTCCTGAAATTCCAATATCTGATAGGTGCTGAAGTAGTAAGAAATAATTAACCACATTGATGATAAGTCCAGAGACACCAAAATAGCAGATGTATGAGCATCTACATTTGCATGCAACTCGCTTAACAAAGCCGTAATAGCTCTTTCAGTAATGTAACCTTTCCAAAACCCTGATTATCAAGGATATAATATATTTGCTTTTTCAATATGCTGGACATGGGGTAGAGGATATAGAGGGATACAGAACAGATGCTGGACATTGGTGGGGGTCATAAAGGGATGGAAGGCAGATGCTGAACATAGGGCAGGGATCCATAGGGGATAAACTGCAGATGCTGGACATGGGATAGGGGATATAGGGCAGAGGTTGGACACGGTTGGCGTGGAGGGCAGAGGCTGGGCACAAAGTGGGGGAGTGGAGGGCAGATGCTGGATATGGGGTGGGAGAGAGAGGAAATGCTGAGCACAAGGTGGAGAGAGAGGGGGATGCTGGACATGGGGTGGGGTGAAATGGGTAAATGCTGGACACAGGGTAAGGGAGAGCGAGGGAAAGTTGGACATGGGGGGGATAGGATGAGAAAAAAGGGAGAGGCATGAGCTTCGAGATAGGGGGAGACAAGACAGGGCAGGAGAGAAGGGGCTAAATGCTGAACACAGGGAGGATGGAAGAGAGAAAGAGAAAGAAAAGAGCTATTTAAAGACAGGAATAAGTGACTGAGGAAGGATAGAGAGATGGAGTGAGAAGACTGTTAAAAGAAGGAGATTGAGAACTGGATATAAGAAAGAGAAATGAAAACTGAGTTGATAAAGAGAAAAAAATGGAAGAAAGCTGAAAGGAAAAAGATTAATGTCTAAGAAGGATGTAGGGGAGCAAGTGAATAAGACAGGAGTGAAGAGAAGTGGCAGGTGGATTTCAGAGTCTTGAAAAGAGAATTAAGAGAAGACAGAGGACACAGAAACCAGATACCGGGACCAAGGCAATTAGAAAAATAAAATAGCTAGATGATAAAGGTAAAGAATCTATTTTCAGTTTAATGACTGGAATATGTCAGTTTTTTAATTTTATATCTGCCAGCTTTATATTTTGCACAGTACAGGGGGAAATGCATCACTGTGTCTGTTTTCTTTGGTGACACTGCTTGTAGAGCCTATCTTGTTGGAGCCACCAAACACCAACAACTCAGACCTGGGACTCAACCCCCAGAAATATATGTATGTCTTGTCACCCCTGTTGAATGTAGACCCATTACTATGTCGCTAACCACTTTGATTGAAGAATAAGGTGGTATACAAACTGGCTAAATAAATAAATAAAATTTTGTCTACATTTTTCTATTCTGTACATGGTGAGGGCCTAACTGTGTTCTGCATGCATGACTGAGACCAAGTGTTCTGTTAGCATGGAGTTTTTATGCAGGATCTGTAGTAATCTACCTTGTTCAGTTCTCCGAATAGGTGTAAGGATGTACTAAGGCCCACAGCAATATTTATGGTGCTGCTCTTTTCTGGGTAGACTCCTTATCATGTTAATTTTAGAAACTGGTGTCATTATGGTATGTCAGATATGCTTTATAGGTCTGCAGTGACTTTTGTAGAGTTTTGTGTTAGTTCACAATCTGCCTGGTACTGGAGAGGCTATTAATGAGATGACACCGGAATCAAATTTTTTTTTCTTCAATGTTGGGTTCTGTGGTGAAATGTCCTAAATCTGCTCTGCACCTACTGTTGGAGGAGGGGTTTCGCTGGACGCAAAATAGATGTTCAAAAAGATAAACAATAGAGAACCACAGTGTAGTTTCTAACACCAAAATAAATTAGAACTAACGTTTTATTTTTATCCCTTGGTGTGTGAGCATTTTACATCGCCATTCTTTTTTGCAGAATATATATTTACAGGTGTCAGTATTTTTTAATCTTAGAGTTCCAGACTAAATAATTAAACAGCCACAGTTTTTGCTACATTTTAATTATATAGCCTGAGAATATGTTTCTTTTTTTTTCTCCTAAAGCCACTGAATAAGATCCTCTACTCCCTCTTTGAGCATCTTAGGAGTGCCAGTTCATCCCTCGCCTGCTGATATACTGGCTTCCTAGCCATCTAGTGTTTTTCTTAAAATAACCATAATGCTTCTCTGGGCCGTGATCATTGCCTCTCACACCCTTCTGCCTGCGGGAGCAGCATGTCCTGTGGGCAGGGGCTGTACAAGCCATGACTGTGGCCCAGAGAAACAGAGCCTGTCCGCAGGATCGGATGTCAGGAAGGCACCGTCCCCGGCCACCCACCTTCCCTCCTCATTCAGGATGACCTGTGGAGCACCAGCGGCCTAGTAGAGAGCCTGCCGTGGGACACAAGTCTGTGAGAAGTGACTGCAGGCTCTCAGAGCCTTCTGCCCATAGCAGCAGCATGTCCTATGGGCAGGCTCTCCCCTGCTCCCGACTATGCTCCACAGATCATCCTGAATGGGGAGTGGGAGGCAGGTGGCTAATGACGGAATCCTCCTGACATCCGGGTCCCCCCTGCCATGCTTATCCAGCTTACTGGATAGTACCATCACTGGAGCAGCATTTGTCTTCATGCTTTTCCACCTCTTGTTGTCCAGCATTTGTCTTTCTGCCCAGGGTCGGCCCGTCCATTGTGCGATAATGTTGTTCGCACAGGGCCCCGCGCAAACACCATTAATGCACAATGTGGTGCATTCGTGGCTTCACAGATACAGCCGCCAGAGTGAGGGAAGACTCCTCACGCTAACGGCTGTGCAGAGGGAGCTGGGGCCTCATGCGGGCTTCCCCGGCTCCCTCTGCAGTCCCTTAGACAGCTGCAGGGCTGTTCGAGGGGGGGGGGGCGCTAGGACTGGATGAGCTATTATCGACGGAGGGGGAACTGGGGCTGGAAATGGGCTCTGAGGGAGGGGGGGGGGCTAGGACTGCAAATGGGCCATGGGGGAGGCTAGGACTGGATGGCCTGTGATGGGGGGCTAGGACTGCAAATGGACTGTGATGGGGGGCTAGGATTGGATGGGCTGTGATGGGGAGGACATGGATTGGAAATGGACTGTGATGGAGGGGCTAGGACTGCAAATGGGCTGTAATGGTGGGGGGAGGCTAGAACTGGAAATGGGCTGTGATGGGGGAAATGGACTAGAAATTGGCTGTGATGGGGGGGCTAGGACTGGAAATGGGCTGACGAGGGGGCTGGAAATTGGCTGATGGGGGAGCGTGGAGTGGAAATGGGCTGATGGGGGCTGGAATAGGGCTGGAAATGGGCTGACAAGGGGGCTGGGATTGGAAATGGGCTGACTGGGGAGCTTGGAGTGAAAATGGGCTGATGGGGGCTGGAATAGGACTGGAAATGAGCTGATGAGGGGGCTAGGATTAGAACTGGAAAAGAGCATATGGGGGCTAGGAGTGGAAATGGGCTGATGGGGGGAGCTTGGACTGCAAATGGGTGATGGGCTGGAATAGGACGAGGGAGGCTGGAATAGGACTGGAAGCGGGCTGAGGGGAGTTGGAATAGGGCTGGAAATGGGCTGACAAGGGGGCTAGGATTGGAAATTGGCTGATGGGGAGCTTGGAGTGGAAATGAGCTGATGGGGGGCTGGAATGGAACTGGAAAAAAAGCATATGGGGGGCTAGGACTGGAAATGGGCTGATGTGGGGGCTTGGGAGATTGGGACTAGAAGGAAGCGGATGTTGGGTGGGTCTAGAACTATAAGGGAGCTGATTTTGGGGGAGGACTAGAAAGGGTTGGGGATGGGGAATGAGAATGGAGAGGGGAAAAGATATTTTGTGTGAGAGGGGAGAAAAGTCTACGATGGGCTGGGTATTGGGAGAGTAAGTGGGGATTGAGAATGGAAGGATGAAATTTGAGTGGATGATAAAGGAATAAGGAAAGAAAAGGGGGAAAGATCAGTTTGTTAAAGCAGATATATAGAGAGAATGGAAAAAATCTAAAAGAGAAGAAAGGACAAATGGATAGCTCGCAGAAGACACGAAGAAACCAGAAGAAAGTGACTGGAGCAATTGCAGCTGAAAAATAAAATACCAAACAGAAGGTAGAAAACTACTTTTTATTTTGAATTTATTAACTGGAATATGTCAGGCCTGGGAAGTGTGTATTGCTAACATCTTTGCGTTTTTGCTTAGTGCAAGCGGAAATTAATTTATAGTTTTATTTCTCCAGTGTTGTACATTTCATGTTTGGCTTTTGGGGTTCCCAGTTTAATTATCATCTTCCTATTTCTAAACTGTGATCCCGTGTTCCTTGTGTGGTGACGGTCTATGTTCTGCATGTGTAACCAAGTTGAGGTATTCTGTTCATATTGTTTCTATTTGACAGTCCCACTTGTTCTCTTTCCCCCAGTGAGATGTATTGGTATTTTCTGAGATGTACTGGTTTAATATCTGCAGTGTTGCCTTCTGAAAGGTAGTGTTTGGTGCTTTGTGAGTCCTGATAGTGCTGTTATGATACGGTGGGTTTGCTATGGGTTCTAAATGGTCAGTGTTTGTAGTACTTCATAATGAGCCTGGTGGTTGTCAATGGAATATAGTAATGTAGAAATCTGTTAGTCTTTCTTTATTCAGACATTCATTAAGAGGCATGTTTACTAAAGGCGCATGTTAACATTATGCAAATAGTTATGCAAATAAGGTTCCTTATGCAAATAAGGCCCCGCAATTAATCTCTGCACATGGCCCCGCACCCCCCTTGGGCCGCCCCTGCTCCTGCCCCCCTCCTTTGTCCAGCATTCGCCGTCCTCTCCACTATCCTGCATTTGCCTTCCTGTTCTCCCTCCTGTTGTCCAGCATTTGTCCTTCTGTCCTCCCCTCTGTTGTCCAGCATTTATCCTCCTGTCTCCATGTTCAGCATTTTTCTCCCTTCTCCCCACCCGTTGTTCAGCATTTGTCTCCCTTCTTCTCCCCCCTCCCCCCATGGTCCAAAATTTGTTCTCTTGTATCTCCTCTCCTCGCCTGCTGTCCTGGACAAGCAGCTGCCACGACTGCCTCTCAGCAGTGGCAGAATCAACCCCTCTGCCCCCCTGCTGCTATCCCAGATCAGAGGACACTACAGCAGCTGCAGGGAACAAGTTGGTCAAAAATAAAAGAAATCTGAAAAGTGCGGAGGCTTCAAGCCTCCATCGGCTTGTAAGCCCCTGCTGGTTCCGCCCCCTCTCTGACGCAAATAGCATCATCAGAGGGGGCGGGATCCTTCATGCATGCTGGGAACATGCTTTCCATACCCCCAACAGTTGACACGGTGGTGGTGCACCTAACACCTCCTAAGTGTTTGTTAAAAACCCCAGAACAAATCAGAAGGAATCTGATAAATACTTTATTGTGACGTGTGGGTGTTGAGGAGGTAATGTTATGAAGGGTGCTTATTTTTATTGAGTTTTATAATACAGAAAAATTTCAAAGCCAAAGACAAAATAGAACAACAAATAAAAGACAATTGAAAATGCAATCAAAATTTCCACTTATACATTATTCAGGGCAAGGTAGAACTATATTCCATAAATCATATGATCTAGAAGCAGGAAGGCTCCTATTTTACACTCCAATATTGGTCGGAAGCCACTACCATTGCTTAGTAAACAAGCCCCATAGACACCTACCTGACTTTACGAAATATTAGAGCAAATCCTGCTGAAATTGTGCCTACATTGCAAGTGTGGACATCACGCCCCTGCTCCAGAGTAAGCATAAATGTCAGTTCATACTTTATGTCATTTGCACTTTGTTATAAAATATATGTATAATTCTGCCTCCACGCACACTCCACCCAAACTCCGACCCTTGCATTGAATGTGTTGTCTTGCAGTGTTTTTAGGTGTGATCTGATTTTAGAAGAAGCAGTTTATGCAAGTAAAACATCGTGTTACACACAAAAGAGGGTCAGAATCTGCTTGGATTCTCAGACATCTACTGTGTACCCGTTTTACTCACAGCACAGAATACAAATTTTAAATACAGACATGCTTACTAAGCTCATTTTTGAACTCAGATTTTTCTAACTTACTGTTGAGTTAATAATGAAACCAATAGCCTTCAGATGATGGGCAAGAAATCAATGTTTGCTGAAACTCTGTGAACCCATTGATGTAACATTCTGGCACCAAACAGTGCCGTGTTTGAAAAAGAACTGCAAATGATCACTTCCTGCAACATGATGATGCATAAATTTGTTTGCCCAGAAATATATGTCTCAGACCTTCAGCACAAATTTACTTGCGGGCAGTTGTTATTGCTATCCAAAAATTATCCAGATAATTAACTGGATAGCAGGCTCTCTAGATAACTCAATGCTCCACCCTCGCTGTGTCCAAGCACCATCCCAGCAATTTTCATATAGTGCCGAGGTGATCATTAAGGGTATTCAGCAGCACTATCTGGATAGCACTGCTCAGTATCTAAGCACAGTGGCAGTTAAAGCATGTATCCAGATAACAGCTGCTCTTATCCAGATAAATGCCTTTGAATATCAGCCATAGATTGGTAACCTATTCCCAATATATGTACGTATTTCTCACCTACTCTTCACCACTTATTTTCTAATGCTTACCTACTCTTATGGTTCAAAAATTCTTCTTAAAGTTTATTCTCACTTACTATTGCTATAGTTGGAACATATTACTTCAGTTCAGTTTTCTTAATGCAGTGTATTCTGTTTCTAAAAGCTGCTTTTCCCAAGGTTTAGAGTTTCTCACATTATTCCCAGTAGAAAGGAAACATGTCTGTCTCTTTAAAACTCCCACACTTATGCATTTGAATTCTAGGGATGTGCATTCATTTTTGCACTAATGCTAAAATGACAGTAAATTGCCATTCATCCCATTTTTTTCCTCTTGGAGATGCACACAGCACAGACACAATTTTCTGCCATGAGAACTTCACGGCCAGCTATGAGGTGAGTCACCCTTTCCAGGTCTTTCTTACAGAATCAACATATATCTGTAATGCTAGTTTTTTTTCAATGTTTTCTACAAACCATCTTGTCCATAAGCCGCTGTCCTGGGCTGCGGCTATCAATCTCTCATCCTTTAGTTTCAGTTCACCCCTCCTTAACCATTCTTGTGTCCGTTCTTGATCGACAAAGGGTTCCTGGAGTAATTTTTTGATTTCCCACTGTATTTGTGCATCTGCCACTTGTTTTTCCTTGTTTGCTCATCTAATTCCTTGAAGAGCTTTTTCTCTTGTTTTGCAAATTCTCTTACTTCCTTCCCTGTGCGTGCTTGTGGATTTTTACTCATTGCTTCTAATCATTGGAATGCTTGTCCAAATTTGATGATTGAGACAGATTCTGGACGTTTACTTTCATATTTCATCACTTTTTGCGTATTTGGATCTGAGGATGCAGTTTAGTAGGCCTGGAGGCTGATGATAGTTGCTCTGTATGTGTAATCAAACTCAAGCTGATTCTCAGGATACTGAGGACAATTCTCTGGATATCCAAGGTGATCATGAAGATGGTCATCTGTAGAATAAACTCTACTCTTATTCTGCTTGGATGAGTGCTCCTCCCTAACACAGCGCAGTTGTGCTGAATCAGGCCCTGCCCTTTGAGATGAGTGCTTAGGGATTACCTCATAGCCCTCCTGATTGAACACACGTTTCCCCACTTCAGCTCCTCTAATGGCTGTTGGAAACCTGGTGCATTCTGGGACTGGTAGTCTTTTATGGGAAAATTCTGTTTTCTTATTTCTACCAGAACTGACAGGTTGCTTGTTCAGAGTCACTTCACCTTTTCTATAGCTCCTTCCTGAGCTATGATAAGCTTCCTTATCACAGACCTTTGGCTAATAACTTTAGCAGCAGTACCTTTTGAAAGTTTCTTTAGCAGTGCTTCCCTGCTCCTTCCCTGGCCATGCTGTTTCCTGGTTAAAGCAGCCTTCTCGTCTCCCTTCCTCCTGCAAGCATGAAACTCTTGCTCTGAATGAGGCTCCCTTTCAGACTCCTCCTCTGAAACAGAGTCAGCTCTCTTCCTCTCGTGTCCTGGCAATCTTTCCAGACCTGGCAATCTCCTTGCCTCTCCTTGGATTCTCCTTCCCTGGCGTGGGGATCCTTGGAATCTGTCTCTCTCTGTTCTCTGGGGCTTATAAACATGTGACTGGCCGGTATCTTTCCACCCCGCCCCCAGCTGTGCTGCATTACCACCCTCAGTTGCTATGGAGCTGGGGCGTGGCTTTTGGACAACAACTTTTGACAGGTTCTTTTTTTCAGCCTTAGCTGCACTTTTAAACTGAGCATTTTTTCCCCTTTCCCTCTGACTAGGGGAAATTGCCTGTACTTTTTCTACCTCCATCACAGGTTCCACAACTGAACTATGGATTCATTTTGTGACTTGTACACGCCTGAGAGGATCAGAAGTCCAAGAAAACGTTGAAATTCTCCATCTCTCAAATCTTTCCAGGTATAGTCATAAATGTGTCTTCCTTGTTTGCTCATTCACATCATGATTTCATTCAATAAGTTCTTCCTCATGAACAGGTGGAATGCTGAAAGAGGGCCATCAACATTTCGTACAGTATACCTTGTAGGACCTTGTTGTACGGGCATGACATTAGCTCTGGCGTATCTTCCAGCAGCTTGCTTTTTAGGTTTCCTGTTCCATGATGTGGCATCCTTAGATACCTAGGCTTCAATGGCAACATTTGTGCTTATAGTTGATGACCTCTTAGCTCCTCTATGACCACAACTAAGATTCCTCACAGATGATACTGACACCGAGGACTCCTGCCTTCTTCCCCATCCAGCACAGCCTCGACCTTTGCCTTGACCTGTAACTTGACTCTTTGCTGCAGACAATGCTACCGGCTCAACATCAGTCTCACATTCACTTGGCGACCAACTGCTGTCGCCATCTGAACCATGACTGTCATCATCAGATTTATATGCTTCTTTGCTTGCTGAATATGCTGCATCATCAGATGACTCAGAACCATCATTGTCAGCATCTCGTTGCAATATTTTTCTTACTTGGGCAGCTGAATACTTTCATTTTGACATCATAAACAATAACCTAAAATAAATAAACAAATATAGTTGAATAAAATGCAAAGCAGTTTTACTATAGATGTACAATAATCGTGATGAATGAGCTGAAAGCCTTTAGATTTCATCGGAAATAATGAGAGAACGTATATCAATTACAGAAAATATGTAATTTTCATAAAATAAGAGTAGAAAAAATAAATGATACATAATTAATGATAAATACCTTTGTCAGATCAAAAAATTCACAAAACTGCAAATTATATCACGATCCAAACCGGACGTAAGCAATTGGGGTCAAAAATGACCCCACTGGTACTCGGTGCTGCAATTCATCACTAGCGTCATGATGACAGTCATGATTCAGATGGCGACAGCAGCTGGTCGCCAAGTGAATGTGAGACTGATGTTGAGCCGGTAACATCGCCTGTAGCAAAGAGTCAAGTTACAGGTCGAGGCAAAGGTCGAGGCTGTGCTGGACGGGGAAGAAGGCAGGAGTCCTCGGTGTCAGTATCATCTGTGAGGAATCTTATTTGTGGTCATAGAGGAGCTAAGAGGTCATCAACTATAAGCACAAATGTTGCCATTGAAGCATATGTATCTAAGGATGCCACATCATGGAACAGGAAACTTATAAAGCAAGCTGCTGGAAGATATGCCAGAGCTAATGTCATGCCTGTACAACAAGGTCCTACAAGGTATGCTGTACGAAATGTTGATGGCCCTCTCGCAGCATTCCACTTGTTCATGAGGAAGAACTTATTGAATGAAATCATGATGTGGACGAGCAAACAAGAAAGGCACATTTATAAAGACAACTGGAAAGATTTGACAGACAGAGAATTTCAACGTTTTCTTGGACTTCTGACCCTCTCAGGCGTGTTCAAGTCACGAAATGAATCCATAGTTCAGTTGTGGAACCTTGAAGATGGTGCTTCTATTTTCGGCAAAAATATGGCCCATAACCATTTTCAGCAAATTTCTTGTGCTCTCAGATTTGATGAAGCAACCAACAGACGTGAACAACGAGGCGTGGATAAGCTTGCTCCAATCAGACACGTTTTTGATACCTGGGAAGCAACTCTAAGTGACGCCTTTGTTCCTGGTGAAAATGTTACCGTGGATGAGCAACTGCTTACATTTCGTGGCCGTGTTCCGTTCAGACAATATATTCCCAGCAAAACTGGGAAATATGGCATAAAGCTATGGATGTTGTGTGACAGTGCAACGTCATATGTTCTGCGTCTTCAAGTATATACAGGAAGGGAACTCGGACAAAACAGGGAACAGAATCAGGGTGAAAGGGTTGTGCTGCAACTCACTGAAGGATTGACGTGATCTGGCAGAAATGTTACTGTTGACAATTTCTTCTGCAGTTTATCCCTGTCACGGAAATTGCTAGTAAAACAAATGACACTTTTGGGGAGAATTCGAAAGAACAGAAAAGAATTACCTCTAGAATTTGTAACAGCAAATGGCCGAGAGGTATTCACTTCACTGTTTGCCTTTCGCGATGATGCCGCTCTGGTTTCCTATTGGCCGAAGAAAGGAAAAGTGCTTGTTCTTCTGAGCAGTTTGCATGGTTAAGAAAAATTAGATAACACACGTCCAGACAAAAAAAACCACACATGATCTTGGACTATAATTCTAGTAAAGGTGGAGTAGATACGGCAGATCAAATGTGCACGTATACCACAAAAGGAATGACAAGACGCTGGCCAGTGACAATCTTCTGCAACATGTTGGACATCAGTGCTTTGAACGCCTTCATTGTTTGGATGTCACTAAATCTAGAATCAATAATTTCAAATAATACCGTGACACTTCCCCTCAACTCTTCACCATATTTTTGTTGGGTATAAACTGCAAGAGGAGGAGAACACTCTCGACCTCACACGCAGTACATGCCCCTTTTTTTATTCTTTTTAAGAAGTTCTCGTATCTTAATCGGAATCAGTCAAAACTAACATAAAAGAAAAAGCACACTTATCTAGTCCATCACACTGGACTAGATAAGTGCGATGGACTAGATAAGTGTGCTTTTTCTTTTATGTTAGTTTTGACTGATTCCGATTAAGATACGAGAACTTCTTAAAAAGAATAAAAAAAGGGGCATGTACTGCGTGTGAGGTCGAGAGTGTTCTCCTCCTCTTGCGGTTTATACCCAACAAAAATATGGTGAAGAGTTGAGGGGAAGTGTCACGGTATTATTTGAAATTATTGATTATTTACATTTGAATACCGTTTTTCTGGGACTATTCTATTTGACTAAATCTAGAATGGCAGTCCAAGTCAAAGCACAGACATCATCTATTCCTCTTCGAATTAGGAAAGCAGCTGCTTCAGAGTAATTGCAGCAAGACTTCTTCCAGCATTGATGAAGCCACTGATGCTGTTTACAATGTCGGGATCCCAAAGAAAAGGGCAAGGTGTCACTGTTGTTCCAGAGAAAAAGACAAGAAAAGCAACATAGTTTGCACCTCCTACAAGCGCAATGTTTGCAAAGAACATTCAGCAATTGTCTGTGTCTCATGCAAATGACTGTAGTACTTTACTGTGTTCATCAAGTGCATGCAAAAATTGCTTTCATGGCAACTCTTCTTCATGTAATTTTATGATAAAGCATTATATTTCAAAACATTTTACCTTCATATAATAAATAATTAATTCGGAATAATATTTTGTCTGTTTAGTTTAAATTTTTCATGGTTAACAATTAAAATTCGTTGTGGGGTCGTTTATGACCCCAATGGTATTCAGTGTGTGCAAAAAATCTTGGTAATTCCAGGGTTAATGTCTCTTTTATACCGCACTGTTTAACATCAGTGCGGTTTACATACAACCTTAGCTTATACAGTGCAGGCTAACCTGCACTGTATTTACAATGAAACAGGTGCTAAAACTTGGATAACACTGGGGGAACTATTTATAGGTAGGTATTTTGAACATGTTTTATTATTTATTTTTAAGTTATAGACTGGGAAAGTGTCTGATTAGTAAAATCAACCTCTTCGAGGCGGTCCATTTTTGAAGTTTTGGTAACGTATTATTTTCATCATTACTTTTATTTATTTTTTAATTTTATTTTTTTTATATGGATATATTATTTTTTTTAATTCTTTTGTGTTTATTTGTTTTAATTTTATGTTTTAGATCCCCGAGGAAGGCCTAGTGTTGAAACTTTTTAAGTTGGGTCCTCAATAAAGTTTGAATTACAGCTTATCCCAGTGTGGCCGTGGTGTGTTTTCTCCGCTCTTTGCTTGGTTTGAAGGTATGATATACTGTGTCTGCATTTTCAAAAAGCTTTAAACAAGGTCCCATTTCATAGACTCTTAAGGAAGTTATAAAGTCATAGAATAGAAGGCAGTAAACTATTATTGATTGGGAACTGGTAAAAAGATAGAAAACAGAGTAGGGCTATCTGGCCAATTTTCTCAATGGAGAAAGGTGAATAGTGCAGTACCCCAGGAGGCTGAGTTGGGTCCACTGCTTTTTAACATATTCATTAATGATTTTGAAATGGGAACAATGAGTGAGATGATTAAATTTGCAGATGAGACAAACCTATTCAAAGTTGTTAAAACACAAGACGATCGTGAAAAATTGTAAATGAACCTTCAGAAATTGGGAGTCTGGGCATTCAAATGGCAGAAGAAATATGAAATCCAATTCCAGAAGGGGCAAGTCTGGGCCGTCTGGCAAGCCCCATGCAGGACAGGCCCATTTGGATCAGATTCTGAAACGGGGGAGCAAAATGTTCTCGCAGCTGTCAGAATCGGCCCCGAGGATGGCCCGGCGTGCCCTGCTGCAACCGCAGGGATGTCTTCTCCATGGCTCCATCTGCCTACAGTCCCAGACCCCCACGTCCCCACTGCCTGACCCTGATGGGCTTGGATCAGACAGCAGGGCATCACCCTCTATGTCCCAGTGCTCCTGTGGAGGGGCTTCTGGGCTCTAGGGGGGTGCTGCCAGACATGTTTGGGGGGGCACCCCACTCTTATTACACCTCAGAGGTGGTATAAGCAGGGCGTCCCCCTGGTGACCCCCGACATACAGGGCCATGAGCGGAATCAGCCCTGTATACCAGAGGTTCAGCTCTGCCCATGCTCCATCCACTCTCCGCCCCATCACACCCCCATCCCCCACAGTATGCAGAGCAGCTCTATGCGTACAGCGGGGAACAGACGCTGTTCTCCTCATAGAATTGGGCCCTTAATGTGGACAAGTGCAAAGTTATGCCCTTGGGGAAGAATCCAAACTACATCTACATGATTCAAGTTTCCACATTAAGAATCACCAGCCAGGGAAAGGACTTAGGCGTCATCATGGATAATATATTGAAAGCCTTTGCCTTGTGTGCAGCAGCAGCCAAGAAAGCAAATAGAATGCTAGGAATCATAAGGAAAGGAATAGAAAATAAAACCAAGGATCTTATAATGCCTCTGTATTGCTCCATACGGCAACCTCACCTCAAATATTGTGTGCAATTCTGTTCACCATATCTTAAAAAGGACATAGCAGAATTAGAAAAGGAACAGAGAAGAGTGACAAAGTGATAAAAGGGTGGAAGGATACCCCTACAACAAAAGGCTTAATAGGTTAGGGCTGTTCAGCTTGGAAAAGAGATGGTTGAAGGGAGATAGAAGTAGAATGAAACAAGTAAATATAGATTGTTGTTTACTCCTTTGAAAAGTAGAAAGACTAGGGGACATGCAATGAGGCTACAATGTGGCACATTTAAGACTAATAGGAGAAAATATTTTTCCAAGCAACCCGTAATCAAACTCTGGAATTTGTTGCCACAGGATGGAGTAAAAGCTATTAGGGTAGCTGAGTTTAAAAGAGGTTTGGACAAGTTCCTGAAGGAAAAGTCCATAAACCATTATTAAAGTGAACTGAGGAAATCCATCACTTACGCTTGAATAAGCAGATTGGAATCTGTGCACCTCTGTAGAATATGACAGGTATTTGGAAACAGGATACTGGACTTGATGGACTTTAGTCTGACCCAGTATGGAATATCTTATGTTCTTATCTCAATGTGTATACTTTGGAAGAAAAGGCAGGAGAGGGGAGATATGAGAAAGGCATTTAAATATCTCCGTGACATAAATTCATGGGAGGAGACCCTCTTTCAACTGAAAGAAACTCAGCAATGAGGGGGCATAGGATGAAGGTGAAAGAGGATAAACACAGGGATCATTTGTGGAAATATTTCATTATGGTAAGAGTATTTGATGCATTGAATAGTCTCCCAGTGGAGGTGGTTGAGATGAGGACTGTATTTGAATTCAAGAAAGAACGAGAGAAACACTGAGGATCTCTAAGGGAAAGAAAGGAACTGTAAAGCTTCATGTTTCTACAAAATGTGTAACAGTTCGGAATATACATCGAGTTTAATGCTGCAGTGATGTTATGGCTGAATATTGATTCATCAGTGTTTATTTCCTTAGGTTTGACAAACCCAACTTTCTCAACCTTGTTTTCAATGATTAGCTATCTGGAGAAACCAGCAGAAGGCTGAAATGTTTTTCTTTATAAATTATTTGTTTTCTAATACGATTTTGAGAAAAGTTTTTAACTGCATGATACATTATTAATTTTCAAAGTTATTTCAAAGTTTTTACTTGAACTTTTATTTGCTATAATGTCCTTTGCAGCAAATAAAAATTCAAGAAAGAACTTTGAAATAACTTTGAACATTAATAATGTATCATGCAGTTAAAAGCTTTTCTCAAAAATCACATTAAGATCTAAACTTTCTAATGTCAATCTAAATGGCTGTGAATACTATCTAAAGTACACTTTAAATACAAGAAATTAACTTTTCAAACATTTGCAAAACTCATTGAGGGGCTTTTTAGAAAGGATGTTCTAGTGCAATCTGTGGCGTCTAAGCCAGAACATCTGGAAAAAAAGCACGCACATCTGCTAAGGTCATGGGTGCCATTTTGAACTCACGACTTTGACAAGCAAGAACAAGTGGGGGCCCCTGTAAGAGTTTGGGTTGGGAGATTGGGGGAGACCCCAGGCGTGCCACCAGTGGGCTTTCTTGATGTAGAGGTTTCATGATATGTGGGGTGGCTGGGTGAGAGGGCTTAGTTAATGGGGTGTGTCGGTGAGGCGATAGAGGAAGGTTAGATGGACTTGTGTGGCTAGCAGGAGGGGACCAGAGTGGTAATGGAGATCGGCAGTAATAATTCTTGAAAGCTGCATGTCTTTCCCCCACATGCAGCTTTAGAATCTTTGCTCCTGCTGGACATGGGGATACACTGATTTGCAGTCCTACATGTCCTTACGCATATCTTACAAGAGGCTCTGTGTTTGTCAGATCTTCTTCTAAAACACAGAGGGAATTTTCCACATCCTGGCCTGGATATTAATTCCCCTTGCCTATCTACAATTCACCTTTAAGAGGGTAATTTTATAAAGCTCTGTGCAGTTATAACTTGCATTGTTCTGCATGTATTTCACATATTTTATAAAGCAAAGTGTGCGCATAAGTGATTAAACGCGTATTAAATGTAGGCACAGTCACCGACACCAGTCTTATGGCTGGTGCAAATGCCCTCGCCTAGATTTGTCAATAACAAGCATAAATTATAAATATGTTATAGTTTATGTACATATTTTGTGTGCCTCACTTATGCTCTGCTGGAACTCTGCCCATGCTACACTCCCAGTGAAAGTACATTGGGCTTACATGTGTACCTACAGAATAATGACTGGCTAAAGTACATGTGTAAATACCCATTTAATGCATATTTTGTAGGACTTGTGTGTGCTTACAGAATAGGGATCCTTGCAAATGCACAAGTGTCACTGTGTGTAAGTGCCATGGGGCACTGAGGTGGCTGATGCATATAAGTTATAAAATACTATGCCTTATGCACGTAAGTTCTCCGATTCTAGGGGTGGGATTCTACTTGCTCTTGGGCAGGTGTTACCATTGTGCCTGGGATCCAGCACATCTCTATGCCCCTATTTTATAAAGCAAAGCGTGTCTGCGCTTTACTTCACAAAATGGGCCCGAACAGCGAGGGCAGCACCACGCATTGCCTGCTTGGCATTATACAGAATCAGCCTCTTAAAGGCCTGATATTGAGCTAGGCTCATTTTCGAAGGGCTATGCACCACATCAGCGTACAGCTCTCCCTGCCAACCTTTAACCCAGATATTCAATGCCGCAGTGACGGCACTGAATATCCAGGGATCGTTGCACACACCGGAAGCCGCCAAAACTAACCGGGCAGCAGCGATATTGCATGCTGCCCGGTTAGCTCCTGCACCTTTAAGATAGGCAAGGAAAACGCCCGGTTAGCTCCTGCACCTTTAAGATAGGCAAGGAAAACACTCGCCTATTTTTTCGGTGCAGGAGCTAACAGGGTGGCATGCAATATCTCTGCTGCCCGGTTAACACTTGTTTCCGCCTCCGCTCCGCCCCCTACATGCCTCGATGCTAACCGGATAGCTGTAAACCGTGTAAGTGCCTTTCGAAAATCGGGCCCTAAATGTCTAAGCAAAGACTCTATGATGATCAGATCTTCAGTAGAATTAAAAGCACATGCTTCTAGTCATACACTTGAAAGTTTTAACTGAGAAACACTGGAATGCAAAAACCATTAAAATAGGTATTTATGGGATAAACACTGGAACCTCTCCCCCTTCCTCTAGTACCCTCTTTCCCCTCCCTTTGCTGGTCTTGAATCCTTCATTCATTTTTTGTGCCTTTTCTGCACTGATGAGTCCTAAGTGACAGAAACATACATATTTCATAGCACTGGAAAGATACCCAGCAAAGTATCTGTGGTATGAAAACACCTCATTTTTTTGTACTTCCTAAATTTACAATTCATAAATGCCTAAGAATAGAAGCCCTAATTAATATAACCGAAGTATTTATGATCAGTGAAGACCCAACCGCAAAAATAGGTTTTTTTTTTAAATGAGGCAGTTGAATGGATAACTTTGAATGTATAGATTGTTCAATGCTCAAAATGATCCATCCAAAAAGGGGGCAGGATTTGGGGCAGATAAGTGTGGCACCAATCTTCTAGGCTCAGCATATGATGTATTTGATACATCATCCAGGATTTCACCTTGTGTGGGTGCATGCGTCCAGCCTGACCAAGGGAGTTTCATTTACACCACCAGAATGCTGTCCTCGCAACAGATGTCTACAGCACTGGTTGGGGAGTGTAACTCAGCTTTCAACTTATTTAGGAAACTTGGCCACACAAAAAGCAACTGTTACCTATCAGCCATCTGGAGCTTTGGGTGAAATTTTACTCTCTCCAAGAGCTCGCACATCTACCTCACAAACATTTACTAAAAAGGTAATTTTATAAGCTTTTTATTGCATATAAGAACATAAGAAATGCCTTACTGGGTCAGACCAAGGTTCATCAAGCCAAGTATCCTGTTTCCAACACTGTCCAATCTAGGCCACAAGTACCTGGCAGATTCCCAAAAAGGCACACAGGTTCCACAGTGCTTGTCCCGGGGCAAGCAGTGGATTTCCCGGGTCTCTTTAATAATGGTTTATGGACCTTTCTTTTAGGAACTTGTCCAAACCCTTTTTAAACCCACCTACACTAACAGCTTTTATTACATCCTCTGATGAATTCCAGAGTTTGATTACACATTGAATAAAAAAATATTCTCTCTTATTAGTCTTAAATGGGTTGCATTGTAGCTTCATTGTGTGTCCTCTAATCTTTCTACTTTTTGATGGTTAAACAACCGATCTACGTTTATCTGTTCCACTCCATTCATTACTTTATACACCTCTATCATATCTCCCCTCAGCCGTCTCTTTTCCAAGTTGAAGAGCCCAACCTTTTAAGCCTCTCCTCATAGGGGTATCCTTCTATTCACTTTACCATTTTTGTCACTCTTCTTTGTACCTTTTCTAATTCAGCTATATCCTTTTTAAGATATGGTGACCAGAATTGCACACAATATGCAGGGTGAGGTCACACTATGGAAAGATGCAGAGGCATTATAATATCTTTAGTTTTATTCTCCATGCCTTTCCTTATGATTCCTAGCATTCTATTTGCTTTCTGGAGAACACTAGGTATTATCCACAATGATGCCTAAATCTTTTTCCTGGGTGGTGGTTCCTAATGGGGAACCTTGCATTGTGTAACTGTAGTTTGGAGAGTCTTTTCCTAGGTGCAAAACTCTGCACTTGTCCACATTAAATTTCATCTGTCATTTGGACGTCCAGTCTTCCAATTTTTCAAGGTCCTTTTGTAATTTTTCACAATCCTCTTGCATTTTAAAAACTTTGAATAATTTTGTGTCATCTGCAAATTTAATCACCTCACTCATTCCTATTTCCAGGTCATTTATGAATATGTTAAAAAGCAGCTGGCCCAGCACAGATCCCTCGGGTACTCCACTATTTACCTATCTCCACTGAGAAAATTAGCCATTTAGCCCTACTCTCTGCTTTCTAACTATTAACCAGCTCCTGATCCACAATATTACACTGCCTCCAATCCCATCACTTTTTAATTTTGTGAAGAGTTTCTCATGAGGGACCTTGTCAAAGGCCTTCTGAAAATTCAGATACACTATATCAACTGGCTCACTTTGTCTACCTGTTTATTCATATTTTCAAAAAAAACCCCAACAGATTAGTAAGACAATTTCCTTGGCTAAATCCATGTTGGCTTTCTCCCATTAAACCGTGGCTATGTACATGTTCAGTAATGTTATTCTTTATAATGGCTTCTACCATTTGCCCGGTAATGATGTCAGGCTCACTGGTCTGTAGTTTCTGGATCACCCATGGAATCCTTTTTAAAAATTGGAGTTACATTGGTCACTTTCTAATCCTCAGGTACTACAGATGATTTTATAGATCATTCACAGATTACTAATTGTAGGTCTGCAATTTCATATTTCAGTTCTTTCAGCATTCTCAGATGTATGCCATCTAGTCCAGGTGATTTGCTACTCTTTAGTTTATAAAATAGTTTATCTATTCTACTTCCAGAGCTCTGTGGGAATCCTTTACCCAATGCTGCTGTACCTTCTTACATACAACTTCTCAAGAAGGTTGTCTTGCACTCTGGAAGGAGATTAGATAAACTAGAGATTATAGATTATTGAGAAAATGGTGCAAAAGAAGCTACTGATTAGAAACTCTGTTTAAAACAATAATTCACAGATTACTAATAGTAGGTCTGCAATCTCATATTTCAGTTCTTTCAACACCTTTGGATGTATACCATCCGGTCCATATGATTTCCTATTCTTCAGTTTATCAAACAGTTACAATACCTGTTCCTGGTTTATCGATATCTCATTCAGTTATTCTGCTATATAACCTTTACATACCATTTCAGGCATGGGTAACTTCCCTATATCTTCTTCAGTAAAGACCAAAGCAAAAAATTCATTCAGTCTCTCTGCTATGGTCTTGTCCTCCCTTAATACCCCTTTCACCCCTCTATCATCCAATGGTCCAATTGACTCTTTCACAGGTTTTTTTTATGGTTACCGGTGCTCAGAGGCCCTTAGAGTGGCCTCTGAACACTGGTAAGCACAACCTCCTGTCCATCTATGTCTTACATATATAAACAAGGCTGGTTACATGGGAACAAGGCTGGTTACATGAGGACATGGGATGAGGGTGAAAGGAGATAGATTCAGGAGTGATATGCGGAAATATTTCTTTACGGAAAGAGTAGTGGATCCATGGAATAGTCTCCCAGTGGAGGTGGTAGAGATGAGGACAGTAACTAAATTCAAAAAAGCATGGGACAAACACAGAGGATCTCTAAAGGTAAAAAGGGAACGGTTGTAGTTGTTGATATGGAAGGGAAGACTAGATAGGCCATGTGGTCTTTTTCTGTCGTCATGTTTCTATGTTTCTACTTTATTAGCCAATCGGGTAATACCGAACTCTACAACAGCTCTGCACAACTACTATGAAAAGCCTGCAGCTTACTTACCACCTAAACGAGCACAAGCAGCACCGGCTGAAGAAAAAAGAGGGAACCCATGTGGTCTAGATGCTACTACTCACCCTCTACCCCTTGAAAGATGCAATTACTTTAATTTCTCACATTACCTGCTATAAAAAGTCTAAGATATAGTTTCTTTGAAATTGCCTGGTCATACCTGTTGGCTCCTTTATTGCATCTCAGTCATTCAAGGCCAGGGACGCTTATTCCCATTGCACTGAGGCTGCTCACAAGACTTCACTTCATCCAGGTCTGATGTTTCTAATATTTTAATATTTTATATTTTATACTTTATAGACTTAGAGCCTGATTCTATCAGGGACACATCTGGGCCGTCTGGACAGCCCCGAGCAGGATGGGCCCCTTAGGACCCGATTCTGTACCTCAGGAGTAGGACGTTCCTAGCTCCCGCGGTGCCGACCCTCTTCAACCCCACCGCTCGACCCATGGCTGGGCAGCTGGGGCCTGGATAGGGTGGCAGGGACCTACCGGCACCCAGCTCCAGCCCTGGGGAGGGGTTCCGACCCCGATCCCCAGTTGTGCTGCTTATTCCACCTTCAAGATGGAATAACCAGCACATTCCTCCTGACTCCACAGGACGTACAGGGCCGTGTCCTGAATTGGCCTTGTATGTCCTGCCGCCTCCACCTGCTCCTGCTCCACCCAGATTCCACTCCCTCCTGCCCCCAGCGTCCTGCTGCTCTAGCCATGTGGGGAGAGTCGGAGGGGGAATAGGGGCAGTACAGCTTGCGGCTCCGCAAGTTATGTCTCTGAATCAGGTCCTTATAGTCTGCTTGAGATAAGGCTTGCCTGCCTACTGTTTTCACTCACTGTTATTTGATTTCCTCTGCTAATACATTTCCTATCTGATAATCTCAGTGTCTTTTAAGACTTTTACTTATCTGTTATCTTATTCTATTTTATTTATTCAACTTTATTTAATTTATTTTACCTTTATTCCCTTACTACCTATTATCCATCTCCTTCTTCTAACTTTGCTTGCCCTCTCTGCCATTTCTTATGGTTCCACATCATTCTTTGCTCCTTTTTCTGATCCTCCTTAACCTTCTTCCCTCACTCCACCAACCTAATACCCTCTCTCTTTCTCATCCTCTCTCCATCCTCCCTATTTCCTCCCCTTCTTATCATTCACCCTTTCCTCAGCTCTTGAGGTTCACCTTCTCCTTCCTCTCATTCATCCCTCCCCTTCCTATCTAAAACAACCTCATCCTCATTTTCAACATGCTGTCTTCTCTCTCCCTTGCACTCTTCTTCTCCTTCTCCTTCTATCCTCTGGTGACATAAATCCCAACCCTGGTCCCCTTTACTTCTCTCTCACTCCTATATTAGTTCCTTTCTCCACCACCCTAATCTCATCCACATTCCTCTCCTTTCCCCCCTTCTCATGTGCTTTATGGAATGCTCATTCAATTTCTAATAAATTTCACTTTACCCATGATCTCTTTATCTCTCGTGCTTTCCATCTTCTTGCTCTTACTGAAACCTGGCTCCTCCCTGATGACACTGCTTCGGTTGCTGCCCTCTTCCATGGTCACTATCAGTTTTCTCACTCTCCTTGTCCCAATGGCTGCGGCAGTGGTGTTGGGTTTCCACTTTCTCCTTCTTGCCAATTCCTTTCCCTCCTTTTCCTTCAATTTCATTCCTTTCCATCCTTTGAAGTCCATTCCATGGGTCTTTTTAATCCCCTACCTCTCAGGATCGCTGTCATTTATAGACCCCCTGACAAGTCCTCTTTTACCATGCTCACTGTCTGACTCTTGGCTCTCCTTATTCCTGGATTCTTCTTCCCCCTTCCTTATTCTTGGTGACTTTAATTTTCATATTGGATAACCTCTCTGATCCCTATGTGTCCAAGCTCCTTTCCCTTACTTCCTCTTTCAACCTCCAGCTTTGCTCTTCTATCCCCACTCATCAGCTTGGTCACTGCCTTGACTTCATTTTCTGCTCTAATTGTTTATCTTCTAATTTCCATGCCTCTATTCTTCTCTTATCTGACCATTACCTGTTAAGTTTCATTCTTCATTACTCTCCTCAAGGAATCTTCATGCTATAAATCCACTGGCTCTATCCACTACTGTCTCATCTCTTCTCTCTTCCACTTTATCCTTTAAGTCTGTTGATGAAGACGTAGATTCCTATAATCCTTCTCTCTCCTCTACTCTAAATACCCTTGTTCTGCCCATTCCACGTCCTGTGAGGCACACTTCACCTCCGCTCTGATTGTCTTTAACTACCTGCTACCTATGTTCCTGTGCCCACTTAGCTAATGCACTCGGCTCAAATTCTGCTCTCTCTCTGACTTTCTTCACTTCAAATTCATGCTTTCTTCTTTCCACTCGTTAAGCAAAACTATTTTCTCCATTGGACTAATCATCTTGACGGTCTTGACGGACTGGAAAGGGGGGCTGTTACTTCTGGAGAGAAATCTGAAATTGTGAGTATATACTTCTGGGAATTTTTCTGAAAGGAATTGTTTTTCTTTTAAAGCTAATTAATCTGTGAACCCACTATTTTTTTTGTTAAATCAGTCAGGGCCTAGTAGCAACAGTTTAAGATTCAATTTAAAAACACAGAAGAGAACTTTCTGGTTACCTTTCATACCCAGTAGACAGCTGTAGTTTAAATTTCATAGTCACTCAGGGCCTAGCATCAGCAAAGTACTTTTAGTTTCAAATTAAAACACAGAAGAGAGCTTTCTGGTTAAATTTAGAATCCAGCAGAGAGCTTGTAGTTTAAATTTCATAATAGGTTAGAGCCTAGTAGCAGCAAAGAGCTATAATTTAAATCAAATCAGAATATAGCTTAGCACAAGAGGCAAAACAAGGTCAATTCTCCTTGAGCAGCATATAAAGTCTTCTAGAGACCTTTACAAAGAGGCCTTCTACCTAGTGGGCAAGCAACCTGTGAAGCTTTTTCAATAGGTGTTAACACCAGCTGGCAGTTCAAAAGGCCATTTTGAAAGACTCCTTCTATCCAAGCAAGGACTGTTAATTACCCAGGAAGTAGGTCACTGCTTACATCATCAGCACAAGCATAAATAGCTCAACCAGAGCTCTGTGACCCTGTCTTGACGGACTGGAAAGGGGGGCTGTTACTTCTGGAGAGAAATCTGAAATTGTGAGTATATACTTCTGGGAATTTTTCTGAAAGGAATTGTTTTTCTTTTAAAGCTAATTAATCTGTGAACCCACTATTTTTTTTGTTAAATCAGTCAGGGCCTAGTAGCAACAGTTTAAGATTCAATTTAAAAACACAGAAGAGAACTTTCTGGTTACCTTTCATACCCAGTAGACAGCTGTAGTTTAAATTTCATAGTCACTCAGGGCCTAGCATCAGCAAAGTACTTTTAGTTTCAAATTAAAACACAGAAGAGAGCTTTCTGGTTAAATTTAGAATCCAGCAGAGAGCTTGTAGTTTAAATTTCATAATAGGTTAGAGCCTAGTAGCAGCAAAAAGCTATAATTTAAATCAAATCAGAATATAGTTTTCCTCAGCAGCACAGGACAAGGTACTGTGTAGCAGCCCTTTTTTAATAAGTGTTATATCCCTCCCTCCCTCCCCACACCCACCCTCCCCTGGGAATTTCACAGCTTTATAGGTACTTGCACAACTTAAAAGACAGGAGGTGCTCTCAGGTGAAGCTCATTACCCAAATCAGTCATACACCAAGGACCTGAGATTAATTAAGCTTCAGGTGAACAAGGTATATTAAACTTCTTAGGTACAGTTTTAGTGGTATAAATATCCATTGCACCCTTTAGTACATATAGAACTTAAAGATCTAAACACAAACTTAAAACTAAGATGCAGACAGCAGTCCAGCAGCGGGATGTGGGCTTTCCAGTCTTTTGCATTGAGTGTCACATGTATGATTTTCTCCCAGCTGGTGAGAGGTCTTACGTGTGCACTAGGTGCAAGGAGCTCTCTGCTCTCAGGGAACAAGTCCGTTCTCTAGAGGCTAGAGTAGCAGACTTGGAAAACATAAGACAGACAGAGAGGTACATAGACGAGACCTACAGGGATATAGTCCTGAAGTCCCACCTCCAGTCTGGCAGCATCCCTGTTGCCATGGAGGAGAGAGGTCACGTGACAGGAGAGCATCACCCTGGTGTGGCAGGAAGTGATCCTGTAACTAGGACCTGTCCTCCAGGTGATGTAAACCCCTCTCGCACCGAGGAGGTTTCTCCAGGGCCAAGTGCCCATGCGGGAAGGGTTAGGACAGCAGTTATAGTTGGTGATTCGATCATTAGGCATGTAGATAGCTGGGTGGCTGGTGGACGTGAGGATCGCCTGGTAACATGCCTGCCTGGTGCGAAGGTAGCGGACCTCACACGCCACCTAGATAAGGTCTTAGATAGTGCTGGGGAGGAGTCTGCTGTCTTGGTACATGTTGGTACCAATGACATAGGAAAATGTGGTAGGGAGGTTCTGGAAGCTAAATTTAGGCTTTTAGGTAGGAAGTTGAAATCCAGAACTTCCAGGGTAGCGTTCTCCGAAATGCTTCCCGTTCCACGCGCAGGACCCAATAGGCAGGCAGAGCTCCGGACTCTCAATGCGTGGATGAGACAATGGTGCAGAGATGAGGGGTTCGGATTTGTTAGGAACTGGGGAACATTCTGGGGAAAGGAGGGGCTCTTCCGAAGGGATGGGCTTCACCTTAACCGGGATGGAACCAGGCTGCTGGCATTAACCTTTAAAAAGGAGATAGAGCAGCTTTTAAACTAGATAATAAGGGAAAGCCGACAGTCGCCCAAGAGCGCATGGTTCGGAAGAATGTATCCTTGAAGGATACTACAAAAAGCAGAGAGGTTCCAAAAAAGAGTAAAGTAGCCCAAATGCCCTCGAGTATGGAGCAGACAGAACTTAAAGATCCCAAATTACCCATGTCTACCAATAGCCAAATTAATATGAATAAAATACAGTCTCTAAAATGCTTGTATGCAAATGCTAGAAGTCTACAAAACAAGATGGGAGAGTTAGAATATATAGCACTAAACGAGAGGTTAGATATGATTGGAATATCAGAGACATGGTGGAAGGAGGACAACCAGTGGGACACTGTGATACCTGGGTACAAACTATATCGAAATGATAGAGCTGATCAAATTGGTGGAGGGGTTGCGCTTTATGTTAGAGAGGGCATTGAGTCAGAAAGGATTAAAGTTTTGCAAGAAACAAAATTTGCTGTAGAATCTCTATGGATTGAAATTCCATGTAAAAAGGGGAAGGCGATGGCAGTGGGGGTGTACTATCGTCCGCCTGGCCAGAATGAACAAATGGATGATGAAATGCTCAAAGAAATCAAGGAAGCTAGCAAAAGTTACAGTGCAGTAATAATAATGGGTGATTTCAATTACCCCGGCATCGACTGGGTCAGTGTCACAACAGGACATGCTAGGGAGATAAAGTTCCTAGATGAAATAAATGACTGCTTCTTGGAGCAGCTGGTTCATGAACCGACCAGAGGGGAAGCAATATTAGACCTAGTCCTTAGTGGAACACCAGATGTAGTGCAAGAGATAAGGGTGTTGGGGCCACTTGGCAATAGTGATCATAGCATGATCGCCTTTGATTTAATTAGTGGAGGAGGGATAGTAAGGAAATCCACAGTACTACCCTTTAACTTTCGAAAGGGAGACTATGATAGAATGAGGAAAACAGTTAAGAAAAAACTAAAAGGAGCAGTTGCAAAGGTTAAAGACGTACATCAAGCTTGGGTGTTGTTGAAAAATACTATCTTGGAAGCCCAGACCAGCTGTATTCCACGCTTTAAGAAAAGTGGAAGGAAGTCCAAAAAATTGCCAGCATGGTTTAAAGCTGAGGTCAGAGAGGCTGTTGTTGCCAAAAAAGCATCTTTCAAGAAATGGAAAAAAGAGCCAAATGATGAAACCTGGAAACAGCACAAGCACTGGCAAGTCAAATGCAAGGCATTGATAAGGCAGGCAAAGAGAGAATTTGAGAAGAAGCTTGCTGCGGAAGCAAAAACGCGAAATAAAGACCTTTTCAAGTACATTCGTAGCAAAAAACCCGTGAGAGAGTCAGTTGGTCCATTAGATGATAAAGGGGTTAAAGGAGCACTAAGAGGCGACAAGGCGATAGCGGAGAGACTGAATGAATTCTTTGCTTCGGTCTTTACTGAGGAAGATGTAGGGATGTTACCCACGACTGAAGTGGTATTTAAAGGTGTGGAAGAATTGAAGGAAATATCGATACATCGGGAAGATGTCCTACAACTATTAGATAAACTGAAGAGTAGCAAATCACCTGGGCCGGATGGTATACATCCAAGGGTGTTGAAAGAACTGAAATTTGAGATTGCAGACCTGCTATCAGTAATCTGTGAACTATCATTAAAATCATCTCTAATACCTGAGGATTGGAGGATCGCCAATGTAACACCAATTTTTAAAAAGGGTTCGAGGGGTGATCCGGGAAACTACAGACCGGTGAGCCTGACATCAGTACCGGGAAAAATGGTAGAAACCATCATAAAGAATAAAATTACTCAGCATATAGATAGTCATGACCTAATGGGAGACAGCCAACATGGCTTTAGACAAGGAAGATCTTGTCTTACTAATCTGTTATGTTTTTTTGAAGGAGTGAATAAACAGGTGGACAAAGGTGAGTCGGTTGATATTGTGTATCTGGACTTTCAGAAAGCCTTTGACAAGGTCCCTCATGAGAGACTTTTGGCAAAACTAAAGAGTCATGGGATAGGAGGCAGTGTACTACTGTGGATCAGGAACTGGTTAAAAGATAGAAAGCAGAGGGTAGGGCTAAATGGCCAATTTTCCCAATGGAGAAAGGTGAATAGTGGTGTACCCCAGGGATCTGTGCTGGGTCCGCTGCTTTTTGACATATTCATAAATGACCTGGAAAGTGGAATAACGAGTGAGGTTATCAAATTTGCTGATGACACAAAACTATTTAAAGTTGTTAAAACCCAGGAGGATTGTGGAAAATTGCAAGAGGATCTTGATAAATTGGAAGACTGGGCATCAAAATGGCAGATGAAATTTAATGTGGAGAAGTGCAAGGTTATGCACCTAGGGAAGAACAACCCAAACTATGGTTACACGATGCAAGGTTCCACATTAGGAACCACCACCCAAGAAAAAGATTTAGGCGTCCTTGTGGATACCATGTTAAAACCCTCGGCCCAGTGTGCAGCGGCGGCCAAGAGAGCAAATAGAATGCTAGGTATGATAAGGAAAGGAATGGAAAATAAAACAAAAGATATTATAATGCCTCTATATCGTTCCATGGTGAGACCGCACCTTGAATATTGTGTGCAATTCTGGTCGCCATATCTTAAAAAGGATATAGCAATTTTAGAAAAGGTTCAGAGAAGAGCCACCAAAATGGTAAAGGGGATGGAAGGCTACTCCTATGAAGAAAGGCTAAAAAGGTTGGGGCTCTTTAACCTGGAAAAGAGACGGCTGAGGGGAGATATGATAGAAGTCTATAAATTAATGAACGGAGTGGAACGGGTAAACGTAGATCGATTGTTTACCTTATCAGAATATAGAAAGACTAGGGGACATGCAATGAAGCTACAGGGTAAACTATTTAAGACTAATAAAAGAAAATATTTTTTCACTCAACGTGTAATCAAACTCTGGAATTTGTTACCGGAGGATGTAGTAAAGGCTGTTAGTGTAGCTGGGTTTAAAAAAGGTTTGGACAAGTTCCTGGAGGAAAGGTCCATAAACCATTATTAAGAAGGGACCCAGGATATCAATGCTTGAACCAATACAAGCATTGTGGAACCTGTGTCCCTTGGGGAAACTGCTAGGTACGTATGACCTAGATTGGCCACTGTTGGAAACAGAATACTGGGCTTGATGGACCTTGGTCTGACCCAGTATGGCATATCTTATGTTCTTATGTTCTTATCTTGCCTCTAACCCTCACTGTTTCTTTTTCTACTCTCAATTCTCTTCTTAGGCATCTCCACCTCAAATCCCTCCTTTTCTCTCTGACCAAACCCTAACAGACTATTTCCAAGACAAAGTGCATAAGATTACTCTTCAATTCCCCACTAAGGGGTATGTTTACTAAGCAGTCTTAACGTGCGCCCGGCGATAGTGTGCAGGCTGCCATAAAAGGAGTGGGCGTTTCGGTCTTAACGTAGCAAAACGGAATTATCGCGCGATAACGTGCGCTGCGCACATTATCGGGCGAGACGCCGCTAAGCACGTTAATGTGCGGTAATCCTAAGTAGGCGCGCTGACATTTAAACACAGAAACAGAAGTGTAGCACAATGGTTGATACACTGACTGATGGTACTAGGGCCATGAGTTCAATCCCACAGTGTGCCTAATGAACAAGGCTGGCTGAGGCATCTCCCTTTATGTTTGAGTAGTGCTTTTTGAGGCATTGTAGTTTTATTTTAATTAGTGCTGCCAGCAAACACACCCTCACAGTGGCATAACCTAAGGTGCCACATAAGGCACCCTATAAGGCACTCCAGAGGGCGCATTATAAAGTGCACTGTCCGCCAAGGCACCCTACAATGTCCCCTATAGGACACCTTATAAGGCACCTGATAAGGCGCTTTATAGGGCGCTCTATAAGGTGCCTTATGGGGCGCCGTATGAGGCTCCTTAAGGTTACAGTACTCTGAGGGTGTTTTTGCTGGCAGCACTAATGTACATTAAAAATAGACAATGCCTCGGACAGCCCTATCAAATAACCGCACTGTGGGATAGAACCCATGACTTCCAGCTCCATAGGCAGTGAAGTAACCAGTGGGCTACAGCTGTACAGCTGCTAACAAACCCCTGGCTGGCTACAGAAGGACTGCACGTCACCACACAAACAGTCTGCTGTGGCTACCAGGATAGGGGCAGATGATCACAAGATGGGGTATGCACCCCACAGCACCTCGGCCTGGTAGGGGGTGCCGACGGTGTGTGTTAGTGGCACAGAGTAGCTACAGACCGTCACATTGTGTGGGTATTGTGCTCACCCTGAGGGTGTGATGGGGCGGCCAGCAGTGTGTGTGTGTGTGTGTGTGTGTGTGTGTGTGCGTGCGTGCGTGCGTGCGTGTACGCATGCACGCATGCACGCACACCTAGGATACAGTAGTGTCTATCTGACGTTGTCAATCAGGTCCGGCCCTTATGGGCTATGATGCACCCAGAATAGTGCATATTCTGTCATGGTAACATGATGTAACTGACAGGGGGTGTTTGGACACATAGGCAGATTATGTACCACCACCCAACCCACCCTCTGCAGCTCAGGGTAGGAGACAGGATTCCCTCACCAACAGAGCCACATTCTACCTCCCTGCAACAGTGGCAGTAGAGGGGGGCCATCAACCCCAGTAGTGCTGGGGAACAGACACCCTACAGAGCAGGCAATGCAGAGCTGTACACATCCCTAAGGCAATGGCAGGAAGACAGCAAGCCTGGAAATGCTCAGCTGCCCCCCAACACCATCTGACATTCTCCAGCAGCAAGCACGGTGAGTCACCAGTCACTACACCCTGCAAGGTGTTCCAGCCATACACATATAACTGCAGACAGTCTGCTAGCTAATCCACAGTGCATGATCCTAGAGGAGATGTGTGCACCCAAAAGCTGGGATCTGAGCACACCCACCAAGTAGATAAGTCAGTAATTAGGCTCCAGAGAAAAGAATCTATATATTTCACTGAAAAAAAATACAACATAGCACTATGGGGGAGCCTAGCCATGCCATGGTCACTGCTCAGTCAGGGTGAGTGACCTCCCAGCAGGACATGCTGTGGCCACCCTGTCGGTGCAGGTCGTGGCCTGGCACTACAATGTCCCAGCCAGTGCCCTATGCCCTGTGCAGATGCATCCTGGCCAGGCCACCCTGTCCAGGCTATACCCATGGTACCTTGCTCCTCATTATGCACATTGGCAGGCCAATACTGGCAACAGTGCTGGCAGTGTGGGCTGAGGAAGGTGTTAGCAGCCACCACACACTGGATAGACAGACACACACTCCCCACACCTATGCCAGCATTGTGCAACTATAGAGGTGTTTGGCAGCCCTGGCCACCACACCAGTCCTGGGCACAGTGCAGGCATGGCTATGGTACGCAATACTGTTGGGGTCACTCCCCAGGGTGGTAAACACTGCCAGACACCAGACCTGAAGCACACTCCACAGACATCAGAAAGGTTGCTATGATGCAGCTCAATCAGTAAATTGTGCTTAATTTAGGAATTGCTATCTGCCAGTAATCATAGCAACCTTTTGATAGCTGTGTACCGTATTCCCAGGTTTAGGGTGGCATTGCTAAGGTATGCAAGTGCTAGTATTGGGATATGCATGCAGGGCCCAACATCCTGCCTCTCCAGGAGGCATTGGATAATGGAGCCTGTGGATGCGGGTGTGTCTGCCCCTGTTGGCCGCTGCTTTAGGGCAGAGGTTCCCAACTCCAGTCCTGGTGGGCCAAACACTGTTTGGGTTTTAATGCTGTCCCTAATGAATGTGCATGGCTACATCTGCATACAATGGGGGCGGCACATAGAAATGCAGCACAGGCATCTTTAATAGAGACAGCATGACGCCTGAATGGAGTTTGGCCCTCCAGGACTGCATTTGGGAAACTCTGCTCGAGGTATTGCACATGTCTATGGTATCTGTGCTCTGTAGGGTAAAATATAGGCATTTCTGGCATGTTTATGTTATCTGCCATTAATCATAGCAACCTTTTGATATATGTGTAATGTATCCCCAGGTTTAGGGCGGCATTGCTAAGGTATGCAAGTGCTAGTATTGGGAGATGCTGCTACACGCAGGGCCCAACAGCCTGACTCTCCATGAGGCTTTGGATAGTGGAGCCTGTGGATGTGGGTGTTTATGCCCCTGATGGCCGCTGCTCTAGGACAGAGGTTCCCAACTCCAGTCCTGGTGTGCCAAACACTGTTCGGGTTTTCATGCTGTCCCTCATGAATATGCATGAGATACATCTGCATACCATGGGGGCGGCGCATAGAAATGCAGCACAGGCATCTTTATTAGAGGCAGCATGGAACCTGAATGGTGTTTGGCCCTCCAGGACTGCATTTGGGAGACTCTGCTCTAGGTAATGCGCATGTTTATGGTGTCTGTGCTCTGTAGGGTAAAATGTAGGTGTTTTGGGCATGTTTACATAATCTGCAATAAAGGTTCTGTCTGTATTAGCACGTTTTAGTAGTGGGTAAAATATGGGGACTGGGTTGGCAGGAACCACAGCTGGGACTTGAACCTGTGACCTGTTCCTGAACACACTGGCTGTGTGCACTGCACCACTGTGTTGCCACAAAGACAGTGCACTCCCTGGTGATACCATGACTGTTCGACAGACAGGGCCTGTCTGTTGCAGTGCATGGCACCCACCTATACAGGGCTAGGCCATGGTCTGCTCTGGGCAGCTGCCACTGCCCCCTCCACCACCAGTACCCCTCCGCCACCATGCTGACATGCCCTTCTGCTGGAGGTGCTGGTGGTGCACAGTCTCAGGCCATCCAGTGTGTGGGTAGGCGGCTGCCTATGGTTCGTGTTCTGGGGTAGGGGTACCTGCATAGCTGTCCACGCTTCTCCCCAGCACCGCCTGCCAATGTTCTGTGCCCTTGGGGGTACCTGCTGGGTACTATCCCCTGTGACACTGTGAGAAACACACTCGTGCCCATGTTGCGCCTCCTCAGTTGCTGTCTGGCTGCTGTACAGTTTCAGCATTCCTATGGGCCACCTAGGCATCACCCTAGTCCGCACTGTGGCTCAGCTGCACCACAGCATGTGCCGCCTGCAGCCTTCTGTGTCTCCTTTTCCAGTATCTGTCCAGTTGCCCATTCCGACATGCCCACCCTGCTGTTGCGGAATATGTGCATGCCATAGGAAACCTGTCCAATGGAGAGGGAAAACCCTGATCAGCGCAATTTCACTGTGGGCTCATTCACCTTGTATGGGGACGGAGCATAGACCCTTCCAAAATTCATATTCTTTTTTTGGAGCTTTCTCGGGAGTGTTTTTTGATGTTTCCCATTAATATCACTATTGCCCAGCTTGGTTATGTTGTTTTTATATTTTCTTCTGGTCATTTTCACTGTTTATTTGCCCTTTTGTTCCGTGCACATGTATCACACTTATCACTTTTTGTAGGTTTCCCTGGTTTTGCTGTACATTGCTGATGGAAATAGTTTCTTTTCTCTTTAAATCTGCTCTAACGCCAGGGTTTCACTGGCGTTAGTTTTCAGCCCTGGATTCCACGGCATTAGTGTGCAGGGAGCTTCTCCCCTCCCACTCTCCGCCCACTGACCTTCTCTCTCCGCCCCTGGAGAGCCTTCCTCCGCCCTCCGGGAGCCTTTCTCCACCCTCAGCGCTCATTTGCGCCGCTGCGTGCGTTATCGCGCGCTAAGGTACCTTATCACCCGGTAATGTGCCTTCATCAGGCGATAAGGTACCTTATCGTCCGATAACGTCGCCAGGCACACATTAAGACGGTTTAGTAAACATACTCCTAAATCTTCTTCACCCCTTCTCCATTACCAACTTTTCCCCTCAACCTCTATCACCCTTTCATCCTTTTCTGAAACCTCTGTTGAGGAAACCTCTTTCTTTCCTCCTCTAAACTCACTACCTGTTCTTCTGATCCTATCCCCACCCATGACCTTAACTCTATCGCCTCCTCAGTCATCCCTTTCAGCTCACATATTCTCAACCTTTTGCTTTCCACTGCACCCTTCCCTGCAGCCTCAAAAAACCCTCACTTGACCTTACTTGTCCTTTTAATTATTGACCCATCTCCCTTCTCCCATTCATTTACAAAATTCTTGAACATGCAGTTCTCCGCTGCTCTCTCAAATTTCTCTTCTATCAAGCCCTCCATGATCCACTTCAATCTGATTTTCATCAATTTCATTTTACTGAAACGGCTCTTGCTAGTCTCCAGTGAACTGTTCCTCGCTCAGTCCAAAGGCCTTTACTCAATTCTCATTCTTCTCAATCTTTCTGCTGCTTTTGATACTGTTGACCACCTACTCCTCCTTGACACTTTATCCTCTCTTGGTTTTAGGGGCCCTGTACTGTCTTGGTTCTCTTCTTATCTCTCCAGTTGCGCTTTCAATGTTTATTCTGGAGGTTCCTCCTCTACTGCTGACCTCTCTCAGTTGGTGTACCTCAAGTGTCTGTTCTGGGCCTTCTCCTTTTCTCTCTCTATACCCAGCCTCTTGGTGCCCTCATCTCTTCCTATGGCTTTCAGTATCATTTTTATGCTGATGACTCTCAAATCCATCTATCTACACCTGACATCTCTCCTTTGATCCAAACTCTTATCTCTATTTACTTATCTGATATCACCGCCTGGATGTCTCACCGCTGCCTAAAATTGAGTAAGGCTAAAATTGAACTTCTTATTTTTCCTCCTAAACCCTCCTCCCCTCTTCCTCCTCTTTCTGTCACTGTTGACAACACTCTTCTTCTTCCTAAACAGGCCCACAATCTTGGGGTCATCTTTGACTCTTCCCTTTCCTTCTTCACACATATTCAACATTTAGCTAAAGCCTGATGTTTCTTTCTCTACAGCATTAACAAAATTCATCCCTTCCTCTCTGAACACACTACTAAGGCTCTTGTCCACTCTTTGGTCACCTCCCGTCTTGACTATTGCAACCTCCTCCTTTCTGGTCTCCCTCAGTGTCATCTCTCTCCCAGTGGCGTAGCGTGAGTTGTCAGCACCCGGGGCAAGGCAAGTAATTTGCGCCCCCTAACCCGTGGATTTTAGCCGCCGGGGAGCTTCTTTGCGCGGGGGAGCCGACCGTGATCCTACCCCGGGAGGGAGCGATCGTCAGCACTGACCTCGCTGAGCCGGAGTCCAGGGAAACGAACAGCACAGCAGCAAGAGCCCGACAAGCATGGTTAAACACCCAACAGCAGGGAAGAGGAGGAGATCCGGAACCAGAAACTCGCGATGCCGCCCTGCAGCTCCGCCTTCTCGAGCGCACAGGGCGATCCGACCCCAACCCCAGCTTTACATTGAGATCGAGGGGCGACGACGCGATAAACAGTCCCCCTCCCACCCCGCCCCGGCAGCTTGTGTGAAATAGCTACCTAGAGGGGGTCAATCGCATCGCCTGCGCTTTGTTGCCGAGGGTTTGCCAAGAACAATGCGACTCCCAGGACTGCGGGCTCGAGGGCTATAGCGCAAACCTCTTTGCAGTGCCACCACCAGATGGCGTATGCGCCAACATGTATCATAGGGACCTGCCTTTCCCCCTCATCGGCAACAGAGAGCTGCGAGTGCGAGCGCCCCCCCCCCCATGTTGCGCCCGGTGCGGCCGGCCCCCCCTGCACCCCCCACGCTACGCCTCTGCTCTCTCCTCTTCCTTCTATCCAGAACTCTGCTGCGCAGCTAATCCTCCGCCAGCCCCGATACATGCATATAACCCCTCTTCTAAAATTACTTCACTGGCTCCCCTTCTGTTTCCATATCCAATTTAAACTTCTCATTCTAACATATAAATGCATTTACTCTACTGCCCCTCATTACCTTTCCTCTCTTCTCTCTGTCTACACCCCTCCTTGTGAACTCCGCTCCTCCTTTGGCTTTCTTCTCTCTATGCCCTTTTCTTCTTCTGCAAACTCCAGATTTTGATCTTTTCACCTTGCTGCTCCTTATGCATCAAACAAACTTCCTCTATCTTTATGTCAAGTCTCTTCTCTCCCCCTCTTTAAATCCATGCTGAAGACTCACCTCTTTGAGGCTGCATTTGGCTCCTAATCCTTTGTTCTCCTTGTGTCTCCTTCCCTATTTGAACCCCCCCCTTGTTTCTCTTGTATCGATTAGATTATAAGCTCAGTGAGCAGGACTGTCTTTTTTATATGTTTGTTCAGTGCTGTGTATGCCTTGTAGCACTATATAAATGATTAATTGTAGTAGTAGTATCGAAGGGTGGTATTGCAAATACTCAGTCATAAAGATACATGTATAGTGCATACTTTTCTATGGTAAGTGTTTCCAGGGCAGAGGATGGGACGAGCTGGGGTGAAGTTATTAAATATGCACATACAGTATCCATGCAAACTTAGGGGATCTTTTACTAGCGGGCACTAAGTTGTTGCACCTAATTTGTGATTAGCGCTGAAACCATGGCACATTACATGCAATGCCTCCATGTTAATGTCGAGCGGTTGGAAAGCATTTTCCTGAATTAACGTGTAGCCCTGTCCCACACTGCATGCTGCATTAGCACAACTGTATCTAATGAGCTGGCATTTGGTGAAAAGGCACTAACTGAACCGGGTTTACCACATCCACTCTCCACCCCTTCCCCACTACTCATGCCTCTCTAGCAGGTTGCACAGTTAGCATGGGAATCATCCTGCTCTGCCATGAGGGAGGAGTGTCCTAGTGGTTGGGGCAAAGTACCACAGGCTGGAAGGTCAGTGGTTCAAATCCCACTAGAGAACAGCAACCTTGGGCCGGGAGGACTGGGGTTTCTAGTCCCACGGGTGCTCCTTGTGGTCTTGGGCAAGCCACTTAACCCTCCATTGCCCATGTTCCCTGTAAGTATTAGTGTATGTATCTCATATCCCCTTGTGTTAAATATATCCCCCCAATTGTGTTGTGACCACTTTGATTGAAGGATAAGGTGCTATACAAAACAGTCTAAATAGATAAATGGCATCCGAGTGTGTCTTTAGCGTCTGCCAGAACACACACTACCAGGTAGCGCTCCTCTCCCTTACCATCAATGTGTTGTATACTTATTCTCCTTACATTACTGTTTCAGCCTTACATTTCTTGTTCTCACTGAAGTAGTAATTTGTTTTTAGGGTTTTATTACTGATGATCGTCAGCCTTTTTATTAATTTTATTTCATTTTGTTTTATCTATTTAGTTATTTGCAAGAGTTAGTTTAATTTTATCATGTTTTACATATGTTTTTAATATGTTTTAAGTGTCTTTGTATCTTTCATTTACCGTATATACTCGAGTATAAGCCGAGTTTTTCAGCACATTTTTTGTGCTGAAAAACGGCCCCCTCGGCTTATACTCGAGTCAACGTCTGCAGATGTCTAGCAGGGGGCAAGAATGTTTTTTGCACAGGGCCCCGTGTTTCAGGGGGCCCCGCGCAAAAAACATTCTTCATCCCAAGTTAAAAAAAAAAAAACAACCCAGCTGCTTCTGCCGCGGCAGCATCAAGAGTGCCGCCGCCGCCGCGGGGCCCCCCCGGCAGAGCCTCCCTGGATCGCCTCCCTGCATCGCAGCCTATCCCCGAACACAGGCTTCTTCCAGAGCCGCGAGAGTTTCCTTCTCGCGGCTCTGAAAGAAGCCCGCGTTCGGGGATAGGCTGCGATGCAGGGAGGCTCTGCCGGGGGGGGGCCCCGCGGCGGCGGCGGCACTCTTGATACTGCCGTGGCACTCTTGATGCTGCCGCGGCAGAAGCAGCTGGGTTGGTTTTTTTTAAATTTGGGTTGATAGGGCGGAAGGGGGTTTAGGACTGGTAATGGGGGGGAGGCCAAGACTGGAAGTGGGCTGATAGGGGAGGGTTAGGACTAGTAATGGGCCATGGGGGGGGGTGCTAAGACTGGAAGTGGGCTGATGGGGGGGTGTTAGGCCTGGTAATGGGCTATGGGGGGGGGCTGACTGGAAATGGGCTGATGGGGGGGTTAGGACTGGTAATTGGCTATGGGGGGGCTAAGACTGGAAGTGGGCTGATGGGGGGGCTAGGACTGGTAATGGGCTATGGGGGGGCTGACTGGAAATGGGCTGATGGGGGGGTTAGGACTGGTAATTGGCTATGGGGGGCTAAGACTGGAAATGGGCTGATGGGGAGGTTTAGGACTGGTAATGGGTTATGGGGGGGCTAAGAATGGAAGTGGGCTGATGGGGAGGTTTAGGACTGGTAATGGGTTATGGGGGGGCTAAGAATGGAAGTGGGCTGATGGGGAGTTTTAGGACTGGTAATGGGTTATTGGGGGGGGGCTATGACTGGAAATGGGCTGATGGGGGTTTAGGACTGGTAATTGGCTATGGGAGGGGTTAGGACTGGTAATGGGCTGATGGGGGATTAGGACTGGTAATGGGCTATGGGGGGCTAAGACTGGAAATAGGCTGATGTAATTTTATTGGTCTCTATCTTTATTTTTTACATTGACTAGTAGGTGCCTCATTTCCCACCCTCGGCTTATACTCGAGTCAATAGTTTTGCCCAGTTTTTTGTGGTAAAATTAGGTACCTCGGCTTATATTCGGGTCGGCTTATACTCGAGTATATACGGTATTTATTTATTTATTTTTGAGATTTTGCACTCCCAGTGCCCTATGCCCTGTGCAGATGCATCCTGGCCAGGCCACCATGTCTGGGCTATACCCATGGTACCTCGCTCCTCATTATGCACATTGGCAGGCCAATACTGGCAACAGTGCTGGCAGTGTGGGCTGTGGAAGGTGTTTGCAGCCACCACACACTGTATAGACAGACACACACTCCCACACCTATGCCAGCATTGTGCTACTATAGAGGAGTTTAGCAGCCCTGCCCATCACACCAGTCCTGGGCACAGTACAGGCATGGATATGGTACGCAATACTGTTGGGGGTCACTCCCCAGGGTGGTAAACCCTGTCAGAGACCAGACCTGAAGCACACACTGCAGACATCAGAAAGATTGTTATGATGGAGCTCAATGAGCAAACTATGCTTAACATAGGACTTGCTAACTGCCAGTAATCATAGGAAACGTTTGATAGCTGTGTACCATATACCCAGGTGTAGGGTGGCATTGCTAAGGTATGCAAGTGCTAGTATTGGGAGATGCACGCAGGGCCCAATGTCCTGCCTCTCCAGGAGGCATCGGCCAATGGGGCCTGTGGGTGTGGGTGTGGGTGTGTCTGCCCTTGTTGGCTGCTGCTTTACGGCAGAGGTTCCCACTGCTTTACGGCAGAGGTTCCCAACTCCAGTCCTGGTGTGCCAAATACTGTTCGGGTTTTCATGCTGTCCCTCATGAATATGCATGAGCTACATCTGCATACCATGGGGGTGGTGCATAGATATGCAGCACAGGCATCTTTATTAGAGGCAGCATGGAACCTGAATGGTGTGGGGCCCTCCAGGACTGCATTTGGGAGACTCTGCTCTAGGTAATGCACCTGTTTATGGTGTCTGTGCTCGGTGGGGTAAAATATATGCATATTAACCATGCGTATGTTCTCAGCAATAAAGGTTTGTCCTTACTATCACGGTTTATTTGTGGGAAAAATATGTGGACTGGATTGGCAGTAGCCCCAGCTGGGCTTTGAACCTGTGACTTTCTGTTCTTGCACACACTGTCTGTGTGCACTGCACCACCGTGTTGCCACAGATATGCTGCATTCCCTGGGGAGTCCATGACTGTACATCCGACAGGGCCTGTTTGTTGCAGTGCACGGCACCCACCTGGACAGGGCTAGGCCATGGTCTGCTGTGGCCACCAGCTGCTGCCACCTCCACCACCAGTACCGCTCCATCCTTAGATTGGAGACAGCATAAACCCTGAAGGATTTGTGGCCCTCCAGGACTACATTTGGGGTAATCTGCTCTAGGTAATGTGCATGTTTCTGGTGTCTGTGCTCTGTAGGGTAAAATAGAGGTGTTTGAGCCATGCTTATGTTCTCTGCAATAAAGGTTCGTCTTTACTATCACGATATAGTTGTGGGTAAAATATTGGGACTGGATTGGCAGGAGCCCCAGCTGGGGCTTGAACCTGTGACCTTCTGTCTCCAAACACACTGGTTGTGTGCACTGCACCACCGTGTTGCCACAGAGACAGTGCATTCCCTGATGATACCATGACTGTTTGTCCGGCAGGACCTGTCTGTTGCAGTGCATTGCACCCACCTACACAGGGCTAGGCCATGGTCTGCCCTGGGCAGCTGCCACTGCCCCCCTCCACCTCCAGTACCCCTGTGCCACCATGCTGACATGCCCTTCTGTTGGTGGTGCTGGTGGTACGCAGTCTCAGGCCATCCTGTGTGCGGGTAGGCAGCTGCCTATGGTGCATTTTCTGGGGTAGGGGTGCCTGCATATCTGTCCGCATGTCCCCCAATCACCGCCTGCCAATGTTCCGTGTCCTTGGGGGTACCTGCTGGGTACTATCCCCTTTGATACTGTGATAAACACTCTCGTGCCCATGTTGGGCCCTCATCAGTTGCTGTCTGGCTGCTGTTCAGTTTCAGCATTCCTAGGTGCCATCTAGGCATCTGCCTAGTCCGCACTGTGCCCCAGCTGCACCACAGCATGTGCCGCCTGCAGCCCTCTGTATCCCCTTTCCCAGCATCTGTCCAATTGCCCATTACGACCTGCCCGCCCTGCTGTTGTGGAAATGTGCATGCCATAGGTAACCTGTCCAATGGAGAGGGAAACCCTGATCAGTGCTATTTCACTGTGGGATCATTCACCTTGTATGGGGACGGAGCGTTTACCCTTCTAAAATTCATATTTATTTTTTGGGGCTTTCTTGGGAGTGTTTTTTGATGTTTCCCATTACTATCACTATTGCCCAGCTTGATTATAATTTTATTATATTTTGTTGAGGTCATTTTTAATGTTTATTTGCCCTTTTGTTCCGTGCACATGTATCACACTGCTCACTTTTTGTAGGTTTCCCTGGTTTTGCTGTACATTGCTGACAAATGGTTTCTCTTCCCTTTAAATCGGCTCTACCGCGAGGTTTTCACTCGCGGTATTTTTTTACTCGAATTTCAGCCCCGCTCCTGTGCGGGGAGTCTCTCCCCTCCCACTCTCCACCCATTGACCCCGTCTCTCCGCCCCTGGGGAGCCTTCCTCCACCCTCCGGGAGCCTTTCCACGCCTCTATCGCACATCAGCACGCCACGCACATGAGCGGGCACTTTAGTGCGGCGCGCACGTGTGTGGGGCACAAAAACGCATCATTAGCGTGCGCTAAGGTACCTTAGCGCACGCTATTGTGCACCACGCACTTGTGCGCCGTTTAGTAAGCATACCCCATAGTGAAAGACCAATGAATGGTCAAAAAAGACTTCTATTAAAAAGAGGGGGAGGGGGGAAATAAAAACCATATCATAAAAAGCAAACAAGAGTATTGTGTATATAAAAAATATATATTTAAAAAACGGGGTAGCAGGGTTAAAAAACAAACATAAAAACCAAACATAAAAATAATCCATGACATAAAAAACAAACATAAAAATAGTCCATGATTCCTATGGCTATGTGTTCAATGCAGACAAAAAAAGTAAAATCAAAACTGTGGAACTTAAAAAAAACAAAAATAACCAGATCACATACAATATAAAGATAGGGGCAGCAGGGTAAAGAAAATGTGAAATCGAACATAAAAACCAGCTCATGACTCCTGTGGGACATGTGCTCAATGTGGACAGAGAAGTAAAATCAAAACTATGGAGTTCAAAAAAATAAATGAAACTAGAACCACCTACTTGAAGGCTAAAAAGAATAATATAACCATAAATAAAATAAGTTAATAAGTCATAAAGAAATAAAGAAATAAAGAAGCGGGAGGGGGAGAGGGGAGAAGGGAGGAGATGAAGGGAGGGGGAGAGGAAAGGGGGGAAGGGGACAGAGAGGGAAGGGGAGGAAGGAAAAGGGGAGGGGGAGGGAGGAAGGAAAAGGGGATGAAGAGGGAGGGAGAGGGAGGGTGAGGGGAAAAGCGTGAGAAAGGGGAGGAGGGGAGGGGTAAGGAAGGGAAGGGGAGGGGAGGGGGGAGGCAGGGAGGAATGGGGAAGGAGGGAGAAGAGGTGCGAAGGGAAGAGGAGGCCAATGGGAATAAAATAAAATAATAAATAAACAATATATTGGTAAAAATCCAAAATAAAAAACAAAAACCATTAGGGGGCCTGTAATGCATGATAGTACCTACAAAAAAGCAGAAAAATCAAGTTCTTGGTTAAGTCCTTCCAGTTTCAAAGTCTTGACCTCGAAGATATACCTTTGCTCTAAACATAACATAATCTTATCGACATCTCCTCCCCTCCAGTGGGGTCTGATGATTTTTATCACAAAAATAACTATATGCAGATACTTTTATAGTCTATGCACAGCAGATGTAATGTCCACACCTCAATGTAGGAAACACGGAGAGCAAGGAACCCACACAGGGAACAGAAACAATAATGCAGCAAGTTTGTAGGACAGATGAACAGGCTCTTTATTAAAAACCAAACCCGAACATGTTTCGGCCCAGGAGCCTTCCTCAGGGGAGTACAAAACACCTGTAGTTCAACAGACCACGTGTATTGCAAAGTCACACAGGAACAATTTAGGCATAATTTCTCTAAAATTCAATGTGATGTTGGCAAGAAACTGTCATCAGTAAGAAGGTGAGGAAGGCCCCTGCGTGGAAATGCGTCGGGGTATGGTTTTTAATAAAAAGCCTGTTCATCACACCTTAATGTAGACATCACTTGGAGCATGCCAGACTGTCTTTGGGCTCCCTCTCCTTTTCCCCCCTTTCTCCCTTCTGCATGCAACAAAACAGGCCCGATCCATTGCTTTGCCAACCATTTTTATTGGTGGATCTTGATGGCCACAGCACGCTGATACAAGTTATGGCACTGTTAACAATTCCAAATCTGACAAACATAACCTCTGGACAAAATTAAGTGAACATTAAGTAAACAATATGTACATATTAGGCACAATAAACCAAACAAGAACGAAACATAGCAAACCATGCATAAGCTGGGGTTGGCGTAGAGGGGTACCACAGTCCCTGTTGCCTGGTCGGTGGCCCTGGCCTGCTTCATGGCCTATGTTCTTCCCCTTTACCTCTATCACCAACCGCTCTGTGTTGTTGCCTAGGTGGCCCTTTTTTGTCCTTTGCTTCTGGTAACAGAGGCCATACACCCCTGCCCCTGGTTCCAGGCCCCGTCACTTCCTTTTCGGATGACCCATAGACCGACTCACCCCATAGTGAGTACCGAATCAATGGCGTGTGCAATGTCACGGGGCAGCTTTTATAAAGCCCTTGAAAACCAGCAGAAATGCAGGAAGTAGGACTGATCATGACAGTTCAGAGGAACACAGGGTAGAATGTTGCCATAGGCAACCTAAACAAAGCAGCTCACGTGCAAAGGAAACACGCCCAAACAACAGAAAGGCTAAGGAATTAGGAGCTAATGGAAGCCAGCTGGGTGTGGGTGGAGCTGACACGCACATAGAAAAGCTCAGTGCACGTGGGGCTAGAGAGAGCCAACGTGGGGCTAGAGAGAGCCAACGTGGGGTTGGAGAGAACCAGCGTGTGCAAGAGAGACGGAGCCAGCTTGAGAATACAAGCAACAGATGGAGTGAGTGTGGGAGCAGGAGTGAAAGTGAGAGTGAGAGTGAAGGTGAGAGAGAGAAGACATACGCAGGACACAGCAGGAGTGAAATAGAACCCGGTTGGAGCACGGGAACAGGCAGCTGTGAGGCTGGAAGCCAGAGATATAAACGGAGAAATTCTAATCGGAAGGGAGCTGAGAGCAGAACTCTGAAAGCGTCAAAGCCCAGCAAATGCTATCAAAAAGAAGCTCCCAAGAAAGGCACTCCAAGGAATACGGTAGCAGCTTAGCTAACATTTTCACCCAGAAGGAAAGAGACTTCCTGCAGAGCAAGGGGAGACTGTTTAGCAACGTTTCACATGCTGCAAGAGATGACCTCTTAACAGAAGAGCCTGAAGAGATGCAATATGAGCTACAGGGGGATAATGTAAGCAGTGATTACATGGACTGTACGTTCTCGGTCTCAGATAACGTGTTGTCTCTAAGATAAGTGGGTAGAATTGCCAAAGCTTGAAAGCCACAAAGAAAATGCCTTTGTTTGCTGAAGAGAGCTGTTTTTGAGTACTTTTCATTTACTTGTTTAAAAGCTGAAAGTAAGCAATTTTTGTTCCTGTTCTTGCTTTGTTTTTGCCCAAGTGGAGCTGTTTATATTTTGTTTGACTCACCCCAAAAGAAACCTCTTGGAAGGGGAAATAAAACCTTTTTGAAGCCTTACCTCGGTGCCACAACTGCTTATTTAAACTACATATCCCAGAAGGCCAAGCAAGGCTCTCGGCTGGGTCTAGGCTGGGTGATATAAGAAGGCTCGTTTTTGACAGATGGCGTAGTTGACAGGATTTTTTTGGGGGAGTGATTTTTGAAGAAGAAAAGGAAGGCAAAGAAGAAGATATCTGGAAGACTGCTGGTACCTAAAGAGCACTGGTGAGCGGAGCTTTCGCTGGCAGGTCGGCCAGGGAGGTGGAAAAGACCTTTCTCACATGCTGAGATCTACCTGAAACCTGAGGTAAAAGTAGCCTGGGTGAAAGGGTAGGATACAGTGAGAAAGGGGTACTGTTTCTCACAGTGGGGGATTTTAAAAGAAAAGTACCGCACTTGGTGGGTCTTTCTTTTTTTTTTTATTTACAGGTGCAGCAGACTCCAGAGGAGACATGGAGCCACGCGACGTGATGATGTGGATGCAGACGCAATGGGATAAGCAGGCGGAGCTTGTCCACCAACTCCAGGCACGGCAAGCAGAGATACTGCAGGAGCAGTAGCGGCCTCTGCTAGAGACTATGGAAGCCCTCTTGAAGAAGTCGCAGACAACAGGAGGAACAGGTTTCCATATGTTTCCTCAAGCAGGAATGGACAGTTGCAATGTATTTTCGTTAGGACAGTTGACACAACAAGACAATTTAGATGACTATATTGATGCTTTCGAGAGAATAGCGGAGACCCTTAAATGGCCGATAGAGCAATGGGTGATTAGGTTCGCCATGACGCTTACAGGGGAGGCTCTATCCGCATTTAAGGCCATGCTGGCTAGTCTCGCCGCAGATTATGTAGAAATAAAGAAAGCGGTGAAAGACAGGTTAGATCTTACCCCGAGGCACTATAAACTTATGTTTAGGGAAGCAAAGATTAACCCTAAGGAAACTCCTAGAGCTCTATACCAGAGGCTTAAGAGTTTGGCATATAAATGGCTTACCCCAGAGAGAAGGTCACTGGAGTCCATTTTGGATGAAATAGTGTTGGAGGAATTTTTACAAGCAGTGTCCCCAGAATTGAGGACATATCTCACCCTACAGGATTGCCACAACACAGAGGAGGCAGCCAATACGGCCGATAGATTTTATGAGGCCAAGAGGGCTGATACCTCAGGTATTGTGATTTTAAAGGTGGCTGGTATGGTAAATCCTGGTAGCGTGAGACAGTCTGATAGGGCAAAAATGTCTAATGTGTATAAATATGATGGTGCTAATAATGATGTCTCATATCCTGCTAAAGGAAAATGTTACAGCTGTGGAAGGACAGGTCACTTCCAGCGAGATTGTAAGGAGCGTACAGTCCTAATCTCTGAAGCAGGAAAACCAGTCCCGAAGGGCCTCTTTCTCCAAGTAATGGTAAATGGAGTAGATGCGTTGGCATTACTCGATTCAGGGGCTGAGCAAAGCATGGTCTCTCAGGCGTTTTGGGAGGCCGTGGAACCGCCTCGCTCGTCAGTTCCGAATCGAGTAGGAAACAAGGTACGAATAAAATGCGTGCATGGCACACACTCTCACTATCCCCTACCCAAAGTGCATGTAAGAGGTATGGGAATAGAGAAGGAAATACAAGTGGCAGTGGTCCCTAAACTGTCACAAGAGCTTATCCTTGGGCGAGATTGGCCTCCATTTAGGGGAGGATTGAGAGAGGGTTTAGACACTAGGACGAGCTTAGTCTCAACCCGGTCACAGGCCGGAACCTCAAAGGACAGAGAACCTTCTGTAGAGAGAACAGAGGAGCCTGAGAGGGAGGAGGCTTAAGTATTCCCTGAGGAAGGAGTAGAAGATAATGAGGAAAATATACTCCCTAACCATGATGAGCTAATTCAAGCTCCAGTTAAGGCAGATAGAAAGACAAAGGCCATGAAGCGCCAGGAGAGATATAAGAGAACCCGTGGGAGGGCGGAACTAGAGGCAGGAGAAGGGTTACCATGGGTGCCCGCAGCCCTAGTGCAAAAATTCCCTTCGTTTCCTATGGAACAGAGGGCGGACCAGTCGCTCAAAAGAGCATTTGAATGGGCCCAAGAGGATAGGCATGTACTTCCCCGATTCCTATTAGATGGAGACATTCTCTATAGGGAAAGTATAGATCCCTATACAGATGCGGTGCGAAAGCAACTGGTGGTGCCAGTGACTTTTAGGTCCATTGTTTTACACCTGGCACATGACCACCCAATAGGTAGCCATAAAGGTGTTCAAGGAACACTTGACCAAATACTTGCGCGATTCTACTGGCCAGGAGTGTATAAGGAGACCAAGCAATACTGCGAGTCGTGTCCCACCTGCCAGAGGGTCTCAGTGGCGAGACCAAAAGCTGTACCCATGGTACCTTTGCCCACCATATCGGTGCCAATCCGGCGCATGGGGATGGACATTGTGGGTCCTTTAATTTTTTTTATTTATTTTTTTATATTTAGACAGTTTGGTATACCGCCTTATCCTTCAATCAAAGCGGTCACAACATAATTGGGGGATACATTTAACACGTGGGGATATGAGACACATACACTAATACTTACAGGGAACATGGGCAATGGAGGGTTGAGTGGCTTGCCCAAGACCACAAGGAGCATCTGTGGGACTAGAAACCCCAGTCCTTCCGGCCCAAGGTTGCTGTCCTCTAGTGGGATTTGAACCCCCGACCTTCCGGCCTGAAGTACCTTGCCCCAACCACTAGGCTACTCCTCCCTTTAATTAGAACACCACGAGGCTTTCAGTATATCCTAGTGGTCGTGGACCACGCCACACGGTTCCTGTGGGCTATTCCCCTTAGGAACACATCCGCCAAGATAATAGCACAAGAACTAGTTAAGCTATTTTGTGAAGTGGGGTTTCCCCAAGAAATATTGTCTGATCAGCGGAGCAACTTTACATCGAGGTATTTAGCTAGAGTTTGGGAGGCATTTGGCATACGCCATATTAAGACTGCGGCGTACCACCCCCAGTTGAACAGGCTGGTGGAGCGTATGAACCAGTCAATAAAACACCTGTTAAGGAGGGGTTTACGGAAAGGGGAAATGCAAGAATGGGACACCTTACTCCCATTTGTTATGTATGCATGCAGGGAGCGAATTCAGGCATCCTTGGGGGTGTCCCCGTTTGAACTCCTATTTGGTAGGGCCACGAGGGGTATTTTGGACATATTACAGGAGGAATGGGTAGAGCCCGACATACCAGAGGTAGGGGTGCCTCAATTTTTAAAAGACTTGAGGACGCGTTTGGAGAAAACGTCCAAAGCCTCAGTGGAGAATTTGAAGAGTAGTCAGCTACGTCAGAAAAAATACTACGATAGGGGCACAAAGCCCAGGCAATTGGCAGAAGGGGATAAAGTTATGGTCCAAGTAGCGGATCCAGGTCCCAAATTCGAATCCCACTGGAAAGGGCCGAATACAGTAGTCAAAAGGGTTGGACCCGTTTCCTACCTCATTGAGAATGAGAGAGGACGTAGGCAGGTGTACCACCTTAACGTACTCAAGCCTTGGAAGGAAAGGTCGGCCACTGCCAATATGGTTTATAAGGAATGGCATAGTAGTACCCAGAAGTGGATTACGTGCTGTCCGCCAGGTGTGTCGGCAGCCCGTTATATTTTAAGGGGGGGGGGGAATCTGTCACGGGGCAGCTTTTATAAAGCCCTTGAAAACCAGCAGAAATGCAGGAAGTAGGATTGATCATGACAGTTCAGAGGAACACAGGGTAGGATGTTGCCATAGGCAACCTAAACAAAGCAGCTCACGTGCAAAGGAAACACGCCCAAACAACAGAAAGGCTAAGGAATTAGGAGCTAATGGAAGCCAGCTGGGTGTGGGTGGAGCTGACACGCACATAGAAAAGCTCAGTGCACGTGGGGCTAGAGAGAGCCAACGTGGGGCTAGAGAGAGCCAACGTGGGTGGGGCTAGAGAGAGACAACGTGGGGTTGGAGAGAACCAGCGTGTGCAAGAGAGAAGGAGCCAGCTTGAGAATACAAGCAACAGATGGAGTGAGTGTGGGAGCAGGAGTGAAAGTGAGAGTGAGAGTGAAGGTGAGAGAGAGAAGACATACGCAGGACACAGCAGGAGTGAAATAGAACCCGGTTGGAGCACGGGAACAGGCAGCTGTGAGGCTGGAAGCCAGAGATATAAACAGAGAAATTCTAATCGGAAGGGAGCTGAGAGCAGAACTCTGAAAGCGTCAAAGCCCAGCAAATGCTATCAAAAAGAAGCTCCCAAGAAAGGCACTCCAAAGAATACGGTAGCAGCTTAGCTAACATTTTCACCCAGAAGGAAAGAGACTTCCTGCAGAGCAAGGGGAGACTGTTTAGCAACGTTTCACATGCTGCAAGAGATGACCTCTTAACAGAAGAGCCTGAAGAGATGCAATATGAGCTATAGGGGGATAATGTAAGCAGTGATTACATGGACTGTACGCTCTCGGTCTCAGATAACGTGTTGTCTCTAAGATAAGTGGGTAGAATTGCCAAAGCTTGAAAGCCACAAAGAAAATGCCTTTGTTTGCTGAAGAGAGCTGTTTTTGAGTACTTTTCATTTACTTGTTTAAAAGCTGAAAGTAAGCAATTTTTGTTCCTGTTCTTGCTTTGTTTTTGCCCAAGTGGAGCTGTTTATATTTTGTTTGACTCACCCCAAAAGAAACCTCTTGAAAGGGGAAATAAAACCTTTTTGAAGCCTTACCTCGGTGCCACAACTGCTTATTTAAACTACATATCCCAGAAGGCCAAGCAAGGCTCTCGGCTGGGTCTAGGCTGGGTGATATAAGAAGGCTCGTTTTTGACAGCAAGCCCTTGAAGAACACTCCATCCCCCAAGTACACTGTCTCTCCTCCCGCCACTATGTCCTTGTGTTCTACCACCACCCCGCCTAACGTCCACATAAATGTCCTGACTTCCTGGTTCAGTTTTCTCCTGTTCTTTCCGATGCCTCTCAGTCGTTCTGCACCCCTCTACCTCCACCGAGGGATGATGTGAGATCAGATTATGCCCACCCCGAGTTCTGTGCATATCCAAGCCATGTCCACCTTGATCTTCATGAAGAGATATATGCCCTTCATGGACACCAGATCATTACCCCCAAGGTGCATGAATACCCACAGTCTGGTAGGTGGCATGCCCATCCCCTTCCTGCGAGGGCAGGCCTCAACTGATCCCACCGCATTCCTCTATGTCCCATCCAATGTATGTGAATGCTGTCTGGGTTGAAGTCGAGCTGCTTGCCAAAGTGTCTCCCCACTGCCCAGTAGTCGTAAGAGTGCCCTACAATCCAGACTTACCTTGCTCTGGGACGTAGTGGGCAAGAGGGAAAGCAGTATCAGCGAACGTCATTACTACCGGATGTACAACTTATACCAGGTCGAAGCCCACCTCCCGATAGCCTGAATCTGATCCGCCCCAGGTGTGATCCATGCAACGTGGTTGCAGCACCTATCTTAAAGATATGCAGAGTCATCCTAATTTAATTTTAATTTAATGATTATTTATATACCGCTCCTTCCATTGATCAGGTGCGGTTTCCATATAACAACAATAAACAGGGTGATCTGTTTTTACATATAACAATTTGTAGTTAGGTAATTACAGTTAACAAGTAACAATTAACAATTAACAATTAGAGAACTATGTACAGTTGAACAGAAGTAAACTATATACATATTTTTGTTTTTCATCTTTCTTAATCATTTTGTCTAAGGGTTACAGCGCTTCATTCTTTTGTTGAATAGTGTATTACCTTGGGTAGGATTATCCCTTATCTAGCTGGGGGGTGAGAGATGGGCTGATCATAGATCCAAAATGCTTTGTGAATAAAAATGTTTTGAGTTTTTTTCTGAACTCTATTATATCAGGTAATTGTCTTAATTCTATTGGGATTGTGTTCCACAAGATGGGGGCTGCATGGGAGAAGGCTTTCTTGTTAGTGGATTTATTGGCTCTAATGAATTCTTTTGGTGGGGTTAATTTATTTAGCTGGTCTCTCCTTTGGAGATTATGGGTGGGTTCTATTTTGATAAGGTTATTTATGGACAGGGGTGCTGTTTTTGTTATGGCTTTGTAGGTGGTTAGGATAGTTTTGTATTCTATTCGGCTTTGAATCGGGAGCCAGTGTAGATATTCTAAAATCGGGGTTATGTGTTGGAAAGGTGGGGCTTTCGTAATGGTTCTTGCTGCTGCGTTTTGTGCTAATTGGAGTTTCTTTAAGGCTTCTTTAGTTACGCCAAGTAGGGTCTGATTTGCGAAGTCAAAATGTGGGGTTATGATTGCTTGTATGACGCGTTGAAAATCCTGTAAGTGTATTAGTGGGCGGAGTTGCTTTAGCATTTTTAGTTTAAAGTAAACTTTTTTTGTTATATTCCTTACATGTGTGTCCATACTGAGGTGTTTATCCAGTATAACACCCAGGTAGCGTATTTCAGATTTTAGTATGATATTATTATTTTGTAATGTAATATGAGTGGGAGGAATGAATGTTGTGCATTTAGTTACTATTAGCGCTTCTGTTTTTGAGTGATTAATGTACAGATTGTTTTCATTTAGCCAGATGTTGATTTCAGTGAGGCAGTCGTTAATGAGTTTTATAGGGATATTTGGGATTTTGAATGGGACATACATCATTATGTCGTCCGCATACAGGTGATAGAGGACATTGAATTTTTTAAATATTTTACAGATGTGTTTTAAATATATGTTAAAAAGTAACGCTGACAGTGCTGAGCCTTGTGGGAGGCCTATTTCTTGTTTGTATGTTTTTGATGTGAGGTTTCCCGATTTGTACCGTTTGAGCTCGGTTTGTTAGATAAGAAGTAAACCATTTTAGAACAGTGGATTTTATACCTATTTGTTTAAGTTTATTAATCATTGTTGAATGGTGAACGCTGTCGAAGGCTGCAGAAACATCAATGAATATGAGTAAGAATGCTTGTTTGGGTTTGTCTATTCCCCTCACAAGTGTATCAATTAGCACTGTTAGGAGTGATTCTACTCCGTGTCTTGGGCGAAACCCGTATTGCTGGTCGTCAAGTGGTGCTGAGCTATCAATGAACTCCTGTGTTTGAATTTGTACGGTTTTTTTAAATTAATTTGGCCATAAACGGAATACTTGATATGGGTCTATAAGAATTAGGTGATGATTTGTCAAGGGTGGTGTTTTTTAGGATTGGGCGGATCTGTGCGTGTTTTAGTGTGGAGGGTAGGTATCCGGTTTTTAGGGAGAGATTTATTATTGGGAGGATGAATTGAGAGAGTACAGGTATGGAGTTCTTTATCCAGGTTACTGGACATGGGTCCAGTAGTGAGGTTGTAGTATTAATGTTTGTGATGATGGATTTGAGCTCCACCTTGGTTAAGGGTTGAAATTCAGACCATTCGTCTGTGTTATGTAGTTGCGAAGTATCTACTGGTTTAGGTTGTAGGGGGTGATACGTTATCTTGTTCATGTAGTAATTTGCCAGTGTCTGTGGGGTAATGTCTGTGATTTCATTGCTGGAGTTGTGATTATTATTTGTCAGTTTTTGGACTATTGAAAAAAGTTCTCTAGGTCTGTTTATTGCGTTGTTTAAGATGGAGGCGTGGTAATTTTTCTTAGCATTATTTATTGCGTCTTTATACTTGTTAAGGTGTGTGAGGTATGAATCTTTTGTAATTGCGTTTTTATTTTTCCTCCATTTATCCTCAGCTTTTCTTAAGTTCTTTTTCATTAAATTTAGGTCTTTATTGTACCAGGGGGCTTGACCATCTTTAGAGTGCGTGTTTTTCTTATTTATTTGTTTTTTAGCTGCAGCGTTATTGATGGTTTTGTGCCAGTTTGTTACTGCTGCATCTAGGTTTTGTGGTGAGGTTGATAAGTTAGGGATTATGAGGTCAAGGAATTCTTCTTCATTGTATTTTCTAAATCTTGAGGTATGTGCATTAGTTGGTATTCGTTTAACTGTTGCGTTGTTTATTGTGATATTGAATTTAATAAGGTAATGATCAGACCATGGGGTCGGTGTGCAGTTGAGGGATGTTGGGTTATATAGTTGGTAGAGTGCGTTTGGTAGGAATACCATGTCAAGGATACTACCTTTTCCATGCGTGCTAGTGTTTATTATTTGGTGGAAATCCATGTCTATTGTTGATTCTATGAAAAGGGAGGCATATGAGGCTGGTAATGAGGGGATGTTAAAGTCTCCGAGCATTATGATTGGATTTTGGTCAGTGGAGGAGCTTAAAAAGTCAATTAGTGGGTCTAGTTTTTCTGACTGTTTGTCTGGTGGCCTGTAAATTAGGCAGATTGTTATGTTGCCAATTTTCACAATGATGGAATCTATATTGGTGTGTAGGTTCGATGTTAGTTTTTTGGCTTTTAGTTCTTTTTTTAACATTATTAGTACTCCACCACCTTTTTTGTGAGTTCTATGTGTGTAGAAGGTGTCGTAGTTATTGTTGCTTAGTTGATTTAGGTAAACGTTGTCTGTGTCCGATAGCCATGTCTCAGTTATACATAGTATATCTGGTTTTTGGTTGTCTAGGATTTCTGTGAATATAGGTAACTTATTTTTTCATTGACCTGGCGTTAATTAGTATTGTTGATAATGACTCTAAGTTTTTGCATAGTTTAGTGTTTGTTGACTGAGGGGATGAGGAATATTTTATGTGAATTAACCTATGGTTGTTAGTTTTGGGATGATATACTGTGTGTGGGTGCCATGATGGGGGGTTGTTTCGTGGGAAACTGTGTATGATGGGGATATTTTTAACATTGTTATGTAAGCTCTGAGCAAAGGTTATTATCACTGCTAATGTGATACTAATTAGTATAATTTTACTTTTGGCAGGGTTAATTAGTTGCATTTTGGGAGCGGTGTTATACTGGTGACAGTTAAGGGTACTATCAATGTGAGTGCAATTACAGTAAATGTACTGATAACAGTTAAAGTTGCTATCACTGTGTATGTGGGTTGAAAATACTGGTGATAGTAAGTAAGAGGTTAATGTTAGTTTGAATGCGGGTACAATTGACAGGTTACTATCAATACTATCAATAGGTTACTATCAATACTATCAATACTATCAACAGTATAGGGTTTATGCAGGTTCACAATGTTACTAGCAATGTGATATGCAGGTACAGGTTTAAAATACTGACAACAGTACTAAGTTACTAGCAATGTGGTATGTAGGTTCAGTTTAAAATACTGACAACAGTACTAAGTTACTAGCAATGTGGTATGTAGGTTCAGTTTAAGATACTGACAACAGTACTAAGTTACTAGCAATGTGATATGCAGGTACAGTTTACATACTAACAGCAGTACAGGTTGAATTTCAATGTCAATGCAGGATTAGATGAAATAGTGAACACATTGATAGGTAATGTTAGTATGACACTCCAGAGTCATATGCAATTGTAAACAATAAGCAGTATACGTTCGTGTTTGTATTGTTTTATACTTGCTGTGGTTTGAAGGTCTGATGTGTAGGGGTTGTACGCAGGCTCGACCCAGAGGGAGCTCCGCTGTGCTTTGTTGCTGTTGCTGGTCTCGGCGTGTTTCTTCAGGTTGGTTTTTGTGCCAGTTTTATGCTCTTTGCGGGCCTTTTCCTAAGGGCCGTGCCAAAGGGCCCTCTGGCGAGGCCCTCAGGCGCGGGCCCGCCAGGCGCAGTCACGCCTGCAGCGTGCTCTTTTTAAGCAGGGGAGCTGGTGCCCGATTGGCTGCAGGAAGAGCAGGAGGTGAGCTGCAAATTCACCGCGGGAGTCCCGATGCTGGCTGGAGGTCCGATCGCAGAGAGGCTTTCTCTGTGCAGCGTGCTCTTTTTAAGCAGGGGAGCTGGTGCCCGATTGGCTGCAGGAAGAGCAGGAGGTGAGCTGCAAATTCACCGCGGGAGTCCCGATGCTGGCTGGAGGTCCGATCGCAGAGAGGCTTTCTCTGTGCAGCGTGCTCTTTTTAAGCAGGGGAGCTGGTGCCCGATTGGCTGCAGGAAGAGCAGGAGGTGAGCTGCAAATTCACCGCGGGAGTCCCGATGCTGGCTGGAGGTCCGATCGCAGAGAGGCTTTCTCTGTGCAGCGTGCTCTTTTTAAGCAGGGGAGCTGGTGCCCGATTGGCTGCAGGAAGAGCAGGAGGTGAGCTGCAAATTCACCGCGGGAGTCCCGATGCTGGCTGGAGGTCCGATCGCAGAGAGGCTTTCTCTGTGCAGCGTGCTCTTTTTAAGCAGGGAAGCTGGTGCCCGATTGGCTGCATGAAGAGCAGGAGGTGAGCTGCAAATTCACCGCGGGAGTCCCAATGCTGGCTGGAGGTCCGATCGCAGAGAGGCTTTCTCTGTGCAGCGTGCTCTTTTTAAGCAGGGGAGCTGGTGCCCGATTGGCTGCAGGAAGAGCAGGAGGTGAGCTGCAAATTCACCGCGGGAGTCCCGATGCTGGCTGGAGGTCCGATCGCAGAGAGGCTTTCTCTGTGCAGCGTGCTCTTTTTAAGCAGGGGAGCTGGTGCCCGATTGGCTGCAGGAAGAGCCACCCACCTTACTGCCCTTAGCCACAGAGCCCAAAACTGATATTGAGAGAGGCAGGATCCATCTGCATGCCACAACAAGGGTCCCCCCACCCTTGACCACACCTGCAAATACCCTCATATAGCCTTGACTGGGCAAAGCTACCGCATCACTGTAGCATTCAGTCATACCACCCTTCATTTCCTGAGCTGGTCAGTCTTCAACTGGGCCATGAACAAGCGCACCCTGTCCCCCACCACTGAAGCATCACTCTCTCACATGGTGGTGCCTGCCATGTCCCCAGTGGACTGGGGCATGATCTCGCCCATGCAGAAGGCCCCCCAGATCATCAGCAGAGTGGCTAACCAAAACAGCTTGCCCTCATACTCATCTCTGGTGATTTCTGCTGCGTGTTGGATAGCCCCGCTCAGCATGGGAAGGGTAACTGGCCAGCGAACATCTGGTCACATCTTGGAACCTCCCAATTTGAGGAAGAAGGCCACCCCTGCCAACATTAGCTTGCCTTGCATAATCAAAGCTCCCATTGCCTGTAATTGCATCAGGAACTCGAGTAGGAGGCCCCCCTGCCACCTCATGGCCGAGATAGGCTCCCTGCTGACTGGTGAAGCTATCCACCTGGCCCCAGGCTCTCCCATAGGCCTTCCAGGTACTCGCCAATAGTGAGGCCATTAGAAGTCTGCTGGCGCTACGCATCCAAAGGTCCACATCTCCTGGGGCATGCAGGCTGCTATGGGTGCCGCCTCCAGGGGAAGCTGTGGGAAGAGCTGGAGCTGGAAACGAGAAAGAGAGCATCAGCTATCTCATTGCTCTCCACTGGGACATGCTGGGCTGTAAGAAATGCATTCAGCTCCAGGCTGAGAAACACCAGTTTCCTAACCAAGTGCATCATTCTCTCTGCCCTTGCTGTCTGTTTATTGATGGTGAATACCACTACCACGTTATTTGAATGGAAATCTATCATGCTATTTGCGAACTGGTGCTGCCAGATGACCATGGCTACCACAATCGGAAACATCTAATGTAATATACTGGGTTATGCCGACTTGGTGACACTTGACTGGCCAATGCTCCTGGCACTATTGTCCCTTAAAATAAATTCTGAAGCCCCCCCCCCCCCCACGGCATCCATAAAGAGTTCAAGATCTCTGCTACAAATGACCGGCACCCTCCATATGTTCCTGCCATTATGATGAGACAGGAACTGCTGCCATACCGCCAGATCCTCCCTCATGGGCGCATTGACCCTAATGTAGTGGTACCCTCTGCAGACACCCTTTGTGGTGTCCTTCAGCTGCCTGATGAATGCCTGACCCATGGGCATCACCTGGCAGGTGAAGTTCAGATGCCCTTTCTACGACTGCACAGGATGCAGAGTGATCTTCTTTGCATCCATCACTGTTTATACTGTAACCTTCAAGGCTGATACTTTTTCTGCCAGGAGGCACTTCACCATTTCCATTATGTCAATCTCTGTCCCCAGGAAAGACAGGTGCTGCACCAGCTCCTCCATCTTGTTCTCCGCCAATGAAGCCCCTAGTTCTGTAGCCTTCCTCCAGAACACTTGGAGAAGGTGCTAGCAATCCCACTGGTCCCCTGCCCTGAGCAAAATCTCATCCAGGTAGTGTATGATTCTGCCCTGGCACATTTCGTTCTCAACAATCCATTGGAGTGCGGAGATGAACTCCTCGAAATAGACACAAAATATTGAGCACCCCATCGGGAGGCATTTATCTAATAGTACTGGCCCTCAAAATGCAGCCCCAGCAGGTGGAAGCTACTCAGATGTATGGGGAGCAGTCGAAAGGCGAACTCTAATCCATCTTTGCTAGCCATACCCCTGCTCCCAGGCTCTGGAGCAAATCCAGGGCCTGGTCTACTGAAGCATACTTCACTGAGCAGGCCTCTGGGTCCAGGTGATCGTTCACTGAAGCCCCATCGGGATAGGACAAGTGATGGATGAGCCGGAACTCCCCAGGCTCCTTCTTTGGGACCAGGCCTAACTGGAAAAAGATCAGGTTGAGCAGGGACTTGCTTTCATAGGGTCCCGCCATCCTGCCCAGCCACTGTTCCTTGTGAAGCTTCTGTTGGACCACAGCCCTCTGCTCTAGGGTAGATTTCAGGTTCCCAGCCACTCACAGGCCCGGAGGGCTGTCAATGGAATAGCAACCCCTACGTAAAACCATTAATCAACCATTCAGCTTTCACCTGATCATATCCCTGTAACTCCCTCCCCAGCACCCTGACCTGATGGATGTAGAGGCCAAACTCAGCCCAGAGACCTCAACACAGGCGCTGGAGGTCACCCCCTTGTCTCTTCCCACATCGGTCCTGAGCGTGTCCCTCCCTGCACGTGGCGCATGAATGCCTGTATATGCAGGTATTACCAAATCTGCATGACCCACTATTGAATAATCTGCATATGCCCCGGAGCATGGGGTAGGGGGGTGGCAAGGGGATGGCGCTGCCAAGAGGCAAGGAGAGGATATTGTCTTCCCCAGTGCTGGGCCTGTTGTCCCCCCGAAATGGGGCCCTGTGTACCTGCTGGGCCAACTCCTCCCTGCAACCCCATTCAGTCTGCTTCTCTGCTGACCTTGTGTCATCAACCGAATCCATAGGTCAACGTCCTTCCTGTCCCAGCTAAGCTTTTGGTTGCCTGTCATGTTCTGACGAAACTGCTCATCATACTCCAGCCAAGCGGTACCTCCATACACTCTATCGGCTTCACAAATACTGTTTTTGTATTTGAAGAGCCCCCGGCACTGCTCTGGGTGGTTTTCACCTACTACGCTGGCCAATACCCTAAAGGCCACACACCAGTTTGCAATCATCCTTGGGACAATGTCAGCCTTCTTGGAGGCCAGCTTTCACTTTTTGTGGCAGCCTGAACATTTGCAATTCTCATTGTCCCTCCATACAAGGAGCGAGAATATAACCACGTATTTGCCCCTCCAGATTTTTTCCTTCTGGGCGGATGGCACGTGGCTGTCTAATGCGCTGGTAAGACATACGCATTCCGCTGGCCTGAGCTCAGATACCAAACTTCCCTCCCCAGGTAGGGAGCCCTGGGGAGGCACTGGGAGGCGGGTGGCTTTTGGACCCTGCTCTCACTGCCCCTTCTGCACCTTGCGCCACCTGCATCCTGCCTGCTGCTGTGCCTGGACCAGCTACGATCCGCAATAAGGCCTGCAGCAGTCCCTCAATGCCCTGGTGGCTGCCCCCTGCCAACCTGCCTACCCCCCATGCTTGGGTTGCCGCTGTAACCTCCGCACCTTCCCTCCTTCAAACTCCCCCCACCGAGCCCTCTCATATCATATTACCTCCAGCTTCCCCTCAATCCCCCTACTCCCGCTATCCACTACCCATTGTGGCCCAAATACACACTCCCCCACTCCCACCTCCACCAACCACCCACCCCATAAGATAGCAAAACAGAATACTCACACTTACCCCTCGGATACGCCTCACCAGGTGTAGCCGCAGAGCTTACACCCGTTTCCTCTGTGGTCATCCTCCCTGGCTGGCACTCCTTCCAGTGAACTCAGGAGAGCCTGTACTCATCCCACTCTGTGACCGTGGCCATGGCTCTGACCTGGTTCATGAGGTCACGCATACCCAGGGGCTCATCCGCCTGCCCATCACCACTGCACAGCAGGGGCAGGGTGCTGGTCGTTGGTCCCACGGGCATCTGTCCTATCCCTGCTACAGGCTCCATATGCCTCTGAGCACCATGGCTTCCCATGTGCTGTCCTTGCGCCTGTTCTTTTTGTCCCCCACAGCAGTTTGTCTTGGTCAGTCATTCTTCCTTGCTTTCTTCTTTGTTGCTTTGCTGTTCCTGCCCTTGGAGAGCTGCTGCTTGGCCATGTTATCCGCTCTGTGGTGAAATCCTTTGCGCTGTCGTAGTCTGTACTGCTGTATGTTGCTGATCCTTACACACAGAGCAATCCTATTCCTGTGTCCTCTCAATGATGCTACTTTTTCAACAGCTGACACTAGATGGCATTCAAAGGCTAGATTCTGCTAAGGAGGACTGATCAGCTTGCTGCATCCATCTCAAGCGACCACCAGGTGGCACCCTTGCCTCTCCAATCCTGCCTGTGCTCGCCTCTCTCCCAGCATGCCTCTGCCTGCCAGGTGGACTGTGCTGTGATGTGGATGGTGGCTTCTTCCGGACCTCACCTCTCCCAGCGCCCTTGTGTAGGCCTGTAGCCGCTTCATCGTGCAGGGAATGATTGAAATTCTGCATCCACCTCGGCAGTCGTGTCTGGGTCCCGGGAAGGCAGGCCGCAACAGAAGCGCTGGACAGGGCCGTACCGAGGGAAGATCGCGCCCTGTGCCCCCCCCCCCCCCCCGCGGCAGGAGAGAAGAGGCATACTCGATGTGCAAATCACTGGCATGCTAAGAAGATCTTTCCCTCCCTGCCTAGGGTTGCCAACTGGCCGGTTTTCAGCCGGCCTGGCCGGTTTTTCCACGGCCAGGCCGGCTGCCGGCGCAGAGGCAAAACCGGCCCTTTAAAAGCCGGTTTTTTTGCTCTGGCCGCAAGATCGGGAGCGGCCAGAGCAAAAAAACCGGCTTTCTTCTCCGCTTCAGAGGGAGCCGGGGAAGTCCGCGCTAGGCCCCGGCTCCCTCTGAACAGCCACCAGCGTGAAGAGCCTTTACCTTCACGCTGGCGGCTGTTCCTGTGAAGCCGCGAATGCTGGGAAAGGTTAAAGGTTCCCAGCATTCGCGGCTTCACAGGAACAGCCGCCAGCGTGAAGGAAAAGGCTCTTCACGCTGGTGGCTGTACAGAGGGAGCCGGGGCCTCGCGCGGGCTTCCCCGGCTCCCTCTGAAGCCTCAGACAGCCGCGATGCTGGTCGGGGGGGGGGGGGCAAGGACTGCATTGGCTGTGATGGGGGGGACCGGGCCGGGAAAAGGGGGGGGGACTTGGTCGGGAAAATGGCTAAGGGGGGGGGGGACCTGGACTGGAAAAGGGCTAAAGGGGGGGGGAAGTGGACTGGAAAAGGGGAAAGGGGGGGTGACTTGGACTGGAAAAGGGCTAAGGGGGGACTTGGACTGGAAAAGGGCTAAGGGGGGGCTTGGACTGGAAAAGGGCTAAAGGGGGGGGGGGACTTGGACTGGAAAAGGGCTAAGGGGGGGACTTGGACTGGAAAATGGCCAAGGGGGGGACTTGGACTGGAAAAAGGCTAAGGGGGGGGACTTGGACTGGAAAAGGACTAAGGGGGTGGGACTTGGACTGGAAAAGGGCTAAAGGGGGGGGGGGACTTGGACTGGAAAAGGGCTAAAGGGGGGGGACTTGGACTGGAAAAGGGCTAAGGGGGGGGGACTTGGACTGGAAATAGGCTGTGATGGGGGGGGGACCTGGACTGTAAAAGGGTTATGGGGGGACATGGACTGGAAATGGGTTGTGATGGGGGTGGAGGGGACCTGGACCAGAAAAGGGCTATGGGGGGGGGGGGGCCATGTACTTGAAATAGGCTGTGATTGGGGGGGGACCTGGAGTGAAAAAGGGTTATGGGGGGGGGACATGGACTGGAAATGGGTTGTGATGGGGTGGAGGGGACCTGGACTGGAAATGGGCTATGGTGGAGGAAGGGGGATCTTGGACTGGAAATAGGCTGTGATTAGGGGGGCTAAGACTGCAAATGGGCTGTGATGGTGCGGGGGACTCGGACTGCAAATGGGCTGTGATGGTGCGGGGGGACTCGGACTGCAAATGGGCTGTGATGGTGGGGGGGGGGCCTAGGACTGGAAATAGGCTGTGATGGGGGACTTGGACTGGAAATGGGCTGTGATTGGGGGGGGGGAGCTAGGACTGGAAATGGCCTGTGATGTGAGGGCTAGCACTGGAAATGGGCTGAAGAAGAGCTGGAATAGGACTGGAAATTGGCTGATGTGGGGCATGGGAGAATGGGACTAGAAGGGAGTGGATGCTGGGTGGGCCTAGAACTATAAGGGAATTGATTTGGGGGGAGGACTAGAATGGATGGGGAATGAGAATGGAGAGGGGAAAAATATTTTGTGTGGAAGAAAAGTCTATGATGGGCCGGTATTGGGAGAGTAAGAGGGGCTTGAGAATGGAAGGGTGAAATTAAAACGGATGATAAAGGAATAAGGAAAGAATTGGGGGAAAGAGCAAAAGGGAAACAATCAGTATGTTAAAGCAGAAATAGAGAAAGAATGGAAAACATCTAAAAGAGAAGAAAGGACAAATGGATAGCTCGCAGAAGACACGAAGAAACCAGAAGAAAGTGACTGGAGCAATTGCAACTGAAAAATAAAACGCCCAAACAGAAGGTAGAAAAATACTTTTTATTTTGAATTTATTAACTGGAATATGTCTGGTCTGGGAAGTGTGTATTGCTAACATCTTTGCGTTTTTCTTTAGTGCAAGAGGAAATTACTTTATAGTTTTATTTCTCCAGTTTTGTACATTTCATGTTTGGATTTTGGGGTTCCCAGTTTAATTATTATCTGACCAAGGAAGTTAGCCTACACGTATCCTCGGAAATGTTTGTGGGTGGGGCTGGGGGCGGGGCATGGGTGGGACTAGGGGCAGAGAATGGGTGGAGCATGGCAAGCCACAGGTGTCGGGTTTTTCTCGGTGAAAAAGTTGGCAACCCTATCCCTGCCACCGCTGAGAGAAGAAAAAGTGGCGGCGGCAGGCAACAGAAGAAAGATAAAATGCGCCCCTTAAGCCTCTGCACCCTGTAAGGCCGCACCGCTCGCACAGGGCTAGGTACAACTCTGGCACTCGATGTAATTTAAACATGCCGCTATTGCTCAGGACCTCCATCCCCAGCACCGTCTTCGCTCGGCCACGCTCTCAGCTCCACTGCAGCTCCACTCCACACAGCCACATCGCCTGGCGGAAAAGGAAGGGGCAGCTCCTGGTCCCTTCCCTTTATCACCGGCCCAGCTCCCCTCCCCCACTTGCCTTCCTTTTCTTGTGTCCTTCCCCCTCCAGCCGCCGCATTATGGAGCCTAGGCCCCATAGGTGCCGGCCTGCCACTATTGATGCAGGATTTATGCTAGTATTTTATCAAGACCAATCAGTGCCTACTTGTCTTATAAAATAGGATTTAAATAGGCATATTTTGACTTCCTTAACCTAGACACCCTCTTATAAAATTACCCTCTAAAAGACTAGCTCTACTGTATACTTTTCCTGAGGATTTTTCTAAAATCAGATTGGACTTCTCTGGTCACTTTCCTTTCAGATGGTGAATAATAAGCCTTTCCATTAGGTGGAATAGCACTGTTTTGGTATGTTTGGATCTCCAGGAGATATCGCTTAGGTATTCTTAGGTGCATCCACAAGGATTTCAGGAAAAGTAAGTATATGCAGATTCAAAGCCCTGGTTTAATTTTCTGTATTTTCCAACTTTCAATTCACTACAGCTTTAACCTGAACAAGGCAATCCTTAGTTGCTGAAATTTGTAATACTTACCTCTGATTTCAGCCTCTGATTTTGAGTATGGACAAAACTTCTTGAAATCACTTTTCAGAGATCTGTCTGTCATATAACTTAAAATGCATAAGAAATCTGTTTGAAGTTGTATGTGCATGTCCAGCAGCATGACACGTGCTGAAAATTCATATATAACTTTAAACAGATTTCGTATCCATTTTAAGTTATACCTGCTATTTACTCGTCAATAGTTGAGATGACTTTGGATCATGAATACACAGTATGTATTGTTCCCATCCTCACTCCACAGGAAACTATGACCCTTTTTTAAAAAAAATATTTTATTATTGAATAACACACAGCAATACAGTATGCTTTGTATACAATCTTATCCAATCACCCCCCCCCCCCCCCCAATGCCTGGCTATCTCGCATCTAGCTGCTGCTATGCATTGATACACTACCCTCTTTTCCCGCCTGGGTATTTCCTCTTCAAGATGGTGCAACAAGCATATCTTAGGTCTTTGTTGTACCCGGTATCCTGTCATCTCATAAATCACCTCCAGGACCCGTGTCCAGTATGCCTTTATCTGGTCACATGTCCACCACATATGCATCCAATCCCCCCGCTCATAGCAATCCCGCCAGCAAAGGTCGTCCTGTCCTATACCAGCTTTCTTACGATGTACTGATGTCCAGTACCATTGGGATAACACCTTATAGGCATTTTCCTTTATGTGTGCAGCAATGGATACATGTGCTATGGTATGAAATACCTTGGTCCAAATCTCCTCGCCCCAGCTCACCCCCAGATCTTCCTCCCATTTCATCATGTAGCTTAATTTACCCTCCCCACCCTCCGTCAATACCCTGTAAATTCTGGACACTACCCCCTTTTGTCCCAAATGTCCCGAACATAAAGCCTCGAACCACCCTCTGTGCTCCCATAGATCTCTGCACACCTTCGGTTGCCGAAGACAATGACAAAGTTGTAAATATGCATAATAATCGCTCCCCTTCAACTGATAGAGATCCTTGATACCCTCAAACCCATGGATCCCCTGAGGATGTAGGATTTGATGAACATGTGACAGCCCCCCATTAGCCCATCTACGGAGAATGGGCTCTTCTGGTCCCTGTCCCCTCTCAAAGCATGCCCCAATGGTCATGCTCTGTATGTAGCCTTTATCCTGGGCTAGCTGTGGTTTATGCCGTTTCCATACCTTCAAGCTATGCACTATCATGGGGTTAAGGGGATTAGTACCAATACCCCTACCTCCCCTCCAGATCATTCGCTCCAGGTCCACCCCCCCCCCCACCGATTCTTGCTCCATCTGAACCCATTGTTTTCCCGTGCCACGCAGCCACTCGTAAACAGATTTTAACTGCGCTGCCTCATATTATTTACACAGATTAGGAACTGCCAACCCTCCCTGCTCCTTTGATCTCTGCAAGGTTCTCAACACTACTCTAGGGGTTCTCTGCTTCCATATAAATCTGTTTACCATCCATTGCACCTGTTTCAGCCGATTCTGCGGTACCTCTATGGGAAGCGTCTGAAATAAAAATAACAGTCGGGGCACTAGCATCATTTTTACGGTCGCTATGCGCCCAAACCATGAGAGATACTCCTTCCCCCATCCCCCCAACCAACACTCAATCTTCCCCAGTACCTTCCCATAATTTAATCGATAAAGCGCTTCCGTTTTATTGCTAAGGCATATACCCAAATACCGTATGCTCTCCCGCACCCACTTAAAAGGATATTTTGTGGTCAAACGAGCTTGCACAGCTCCAGAGACCGCCAAATTTAAAATCTCCGACTTAGTCCAATTTATTGTAAAACCCGATATCTTACTATACTCTTCCAATTCCCACATTACTATTGGAATGCTAACCTGGGGCCTACCCATGCTAAAGATAATGTCATCCGCAAACATTTAGATCTTATAGGCCCTCTTCCCCACCCCTATTCCCGAAATATCCTCCCGCTCTCTCACCCTCTGTGCAAAAGGTTCCAGTGCTATCGCGAATAGCAATGGGGACAAGGGGCACCCCTGCCTAGTTCCTCTCCCCTGCGCGAAAACCCCCGAGTAAGCCCCATTCACCCGCACGCACGCTCTCGGCTGATCATAAAGGGCCTTTACCCAGACTAGAAACTCCTTCCCAAGTCCCACTTTCTCCAGTACCTGGAACAGAAAAGGCCACGCCACCTGATCAAAAGCCTTCTCCGCATCTAGTGACAAGAGCAGGGCCTCTTCCCCACTCTGCTTGATTGACCACACAATGTTCAGTATTTTCCTTATATTGTCCGCCACCTGTCTACCGGGGATAAAGCCCGCTTGGTTTGGATGTATCTGCTTACCTATAATCTTATTTAACCTCGTGGTCAGTATCTTGGCTAGTAATTTAGCGTCCAAATTGAGCAGTGAAATGGGTCTGTAAGACGCACACTCCTGCGGGTCCTTCCCCTCTTTGTGTATAACCATTATGCCCGCCCACCCCATCGTGCCCGCTAACTTCCCTCCCGCCCTTGGCAGATTAAATAGCTTCACCATTGGCTCAATTAAGATGATCCCAAATCGTCTATAAAAGGGCGCTGTTAGCCCATCCAGCCCTGGCGGCTTCCCTAATTTTAACTGCTTGATTGCCCTCTGCACCTCCTCTCCACATATTGGCCTGTTTATTTACTCTTGGTCTTCCACCCCCAGCTTTGGCAATCCTATCGAATCAAGGTACCTAGTTACTCTTTCTTCTGATGGGGAATTCCTGGCTCTGTATAACTCTTGGTAATATTCCCTAAAAGCATCCCTTATCTCCCCATCTTTAGTTACTGGGGTCCCCTCCTTTTTGGCGAACTCGGATAATATGTGAGCGTAACTGCCTCTGTCTTAGTCTCTGCGCCAGGTATCTTCCCGCCTTATTGCCCACTTCAAAGACCTCTTGCCGTAAGAGCTGCATCTGGCACTGTATCTTTTCTCCCTGCAGCTTGTTTAGCTGTGCTTGTACAGGCAGCACCCACCCCCGATGTGCGCCCAACCGTCCTTGGCCATCTAGCTCTTCCAGTTCCATCAACCGTATCTTCAAGGCCCCTCCTCTGCTTTCCCTTTCCTTCTTAATCCGCGCCCCCCATTTAATTAACACCCCTCATATCACAGCCTTGTACCCATCCCATACTCCACCCCATACTACCTCCCCATTGTCATTAGTTTTAAAGTACTCCCGAGTTTCCCTCTCTACATCTTCCCGAACCCTCCCATCATCCAATAATGACTCGTTTAGCCTCCAAAACTGGAGCCCCTTCCCCTCTTCCTCCATTCGCAAACTTACCATCACTGGAGCATGATCAGACCAAGTAATGGACTCCATTTCTGCCTCCTTAATCCGGCCTCCTACCTCTCTGGAAACCCAAATGGCATCAATGCGAGAATATGACCCATGCACCGGTGAATAATACGAGAACTGCCTCCTCCCAGGGTGTTGTAATCGCCAAGCATCAATCAATCCATGCTGCACCACAAACTCTCGATATCTGTTCCGGTCTGCCCTCTTACCCTCTCTGGCACCAGTTGCATCCCTTGCCGGATTCCACGTAAGATTAAAATCCCCTCCACAAATAAGAATACCCTCCTCCATTTTCCCCACCTCCTCTTCCAGTTTCTTCCAGAATGCACCCTGATTCCCCGTAGGGGCATATACATTCACAATGCAATACCACACATTCCCCACTTGCACCCGCGCTAAAACATATCTCCCCCCTTGTCTCTTGCAATGGAATGCACCTGCATCTTTAACCTGGACGCCAACAATATGGCAACTCCTCCTTTCTTCTTTTCTACCGTATTGGATGCAAAGATGCATATCCCGTATCCTCTTGGCTTAACCAAGTGCTTTGATGCTTTTGTGAGGTGTGTTTCCTGGATCAGCCCTATTGCCGCCTTTTGACGAGCCAGCTCATCACAGTTTCTGTCTTTTGAATGGCGAATTCAATCCCTTGACATTTAATGTTACGACTTTTAACTCACCTGTTCTGATATCTCTCCCCCCCCTCCTCTAGCCCTTCTATTACCCCTCTTGCCCGCCCACCCCCTCCCCTCTCCTCCCCCCTCCAAGCCTCCCACCCTCCCCTCCCCTCCCCTCCCCCCTCCCCCCTCCCCTCTCACACTAAAAGAGATTCGACTTCCATTGTGGTGACTAATATTCGGTTCCTGCCTATCTAACCCCCTCCATTCCTCATCACCCCTTTCTCTCCACCCTCTCCCCCCCCCGTTCCCTCCCCCAACCCCGTAGTCCCATCCCCTCATACCTACCCCCCCTTCCCTATCGCCTTACCTAATACCTATTCTCCCCCCCCCCCTTGCCTCCTCATCTTCCTCCTACTCCTTAACCCTTGGTCCTCCCCCTCCTTGTTACATTCAGACTACAACATCAAAATATTACATTACTGCAAAACATAAAGCACAATATCATCTGTTTCAGCTAGTTCCTTTCACTTCTGCCGGTGCTCCTGAGCGCTCTCCAGTTAACCTCGCCAGTCGTCTACCCTCCACCGGAACTCTGTGCCACCTCTGGGCTCTCTTTGGCGAGTTGGAGGACGTTGACGCTGTTGCCTGCTGTCAAGCCGATGTTGCATTCCCCTCTGGCAGGTCAGGCATCTCCAGATCCTGCAATGTCTGCCATGCTTCCTCTCTGGTCTGCACCCGCTTCGACCTCCCCTTCGCGATTATCAATAAGCCAAACGGGAACAACCATTTATATCTTATGTTCTCTTTTCTCAGATATGCCGTCACATCCTTAAAGTTGTGTCTGCGCTGTAATGTTCCCCCGGAAAGGTCTTGAAAGAACTCCAATGTATGCTCCTCCCAGTTGAACTGCCTCACTTTCCTTGCCGCCCCCAGCAGCCTTTCTTTAATTTTGAAGGAGCCCAGGCACACTACAATGTCTCTTGGCTTATTGTCCCTGATCGGGCCAAGGCTCCTGTGTGCTCTCTCTATTTGCGATGCATCTATCACATTATCACCCTCTGGTTCCGCTTTCTCCATTAGAGATCTGAAGATTTTCACAATCATTTCTTCACAGTTTTGGTACTTAAATTCCTCTGGAAGACCGCAGACTCGTATACAACATCTCCGAGACCTGTCCTCCAAATCCTCTACCTTTAGCTGCTGCTCCTCTTGGACGCGTTTGAGGTCGTCCCAGCCTTTTTGTAAGTCATCCATTTCCTCTCCCTGCTGCTGCATCTGTCTCTCCATTTCTTCCACTCGATTGTCAATTTCCACAATATCTTGCCTCAAAGATTGTATGGATTCCTTGAGCTCTCGCGACACCCACCAATGTCCATCTTAATCTCATATTTCAGATCTGTAAGCCAATCTTTGAGTTTGACTATCCCTCCCGGACTGCAGTTCGACTCCACTCTTCTGCCAGATCATTGGGCTCTTCCGATTGCCTTCTGTCCTCTTTCACCCCTCCCTTCCTCCTTTAGCTGCTACATAAGGGGAGCGAAAGTCCGCCAGCTTCTTCCGTGCTGACAGCCCTCCTTTAGTTTTTTCCATCTGTGCACACAAGTGCTGGCAATTTTGTTGTAATTTTTATTTTTAGCAACCTTGGTGGCAACTTTCTTTTTGGTAGGGGGTGCTCTGGATCTCGTACTCCTTTTGTCTCTGTATCCTTGTCGGCAACGGACCCCTTGGACTGCCTCACTCCCTGTACCCTCTTTCCGAGTCCAGTCGTTTATGCTGCAGGAGTTTCAACCCCTCTCTTCCTCCACACCTTGTCTTTTATTCTCACCCCCCCCCCCCCGACCAGGCTGGGACTCCCTCCGTCCTTCTCACCGGCTCTTTTTTAAGTCGCTCCTCCAAGCTCTCAGCAGTTGCACTCCTTAGTTCCACTGGTTTGCCCTTCGGAACTGCCACTTCCAAGTCCCTCATATCTCTCCAGCGCTGCCTCCACTGCTTAGTCTCCTCTGCTTGCTACTCGTGTCACTGTACTCCCCCGAGCTCTGCAGGATCTTCTATTCACACTTCTGCTCTTGTGGCACTGCTTTCTGCATGGGCCTCCCCTCCCTACTTGATGTCAGTGGTCTCCGGGACACCGTTCCCTCCTTCTGATCAAGGCAGCCCCTCATCTCTACTATCTTTCAGCCAGGTCGTTCTCAGAGCCAACTAAAGGGCTCGCGACGCTCCACTCAGGCCCCGGTACACTATTCTGCTGGAGGGAACACACCTGCGATCCACTGCTCGCTTCAACTCTCAGTCACCCAGAGCCACTATTTGCAATACCTTGCACTCCGCTCTCCTCTCAACCGTGGCTGCACCGCTGTACCTCTTCTGCTCCTCCGATCCGGCCTGTCGCACGCTCCTCGTAGCAAGCGCCTACCACGCGGTCTTCAAAGCGAGTGGCTTACCGTGTGCCTCCTGTTACTGCCGCACTTCTTCTGAGCCGATCCGCCGCTTGCTTTGGCTCACCAGTTCCCTGACCGGCTACTCCTGCGTCACCACCTTAGCCCCTCTCATCCACCGCTTGTAGGGGTACTTAATCCCCCTTTTTCCAGGCTTCGATGATGGAGCTAGCTAGCTACACCACCATCGGTCCCGATGACGTCACCGGAAGTCCACTATGACCCATTTTAAAACATATAACTGGTGGATTTGTGAGTAAAACAACCAAAGTTATACTTAGACGTGCCGTTTTTTTTTTTTAAGAAACACTGATGTGGTCAGCAGCACCACTAACTACATAAGGGTTTTTAAACACTGGCCTACTTTGCGTGGGTCTTTGTTTATCTATCAGTAGCAATATTTGACAGAGAGAAAACATATTTTCCAGAGCAACTAGTACTGCTCAGATGGAATCAAACATTATTGTGGGCTTAATCAGCAATATTCTTGCCATCTCATATTTGCCAGTGTGAGCACCTATGATAGAGGCAACTTTGGTCAAGGCTGCTGCTAGGGTTTCTGGTGCCCTCTTCCTCATTAGCTGATGACTCGTGGCTATACCCGCAATGCACTTTTTTGTAACATCTTAGTTTTTCATGTTTCTTTCACTTTTTGCATTTTATTTTTCTTTTTAAATTTTTAATTTCCTCATTTTTTATTTTTCAGCATTTTGGTGCCTCCTCCAAAATTCAGCATCCCCCCGCCATGCTTACTTTGCTGTGTTTGCCAGCCTAGGTTGAGGTCATTCATCTGATGACTGATGAGCATTAAGAGCCCTTTCCTGCTCCTCTTTGGCCTCCACTATTGTTTTCCCTTCCAATGACTCCATTTCTGTCAAGGGCCATTTGGCGCCAACTCCCTTCTTCCGGTAGTAAGGTTAGACTGTGTGACGGCCTCTGGCCTCCTTCCCAAGGAGCAACCTCTACTAATAGAGCTGCTTGGTTGTCTGAACATAGAGAGACTTCATAGCACCACTTACTTTGACCTCCACTGAAGACTATGACTGAACTTCCAGGATATGCACCGAGATGCTCAGTTAGTGATAACTATCAGAACTATCCTGAAGCAGAGGGAAAAAGCACAAGAAGGGAACACCCCACCTGCAGGGATTATAGGACAGCAAAGAGCAGGAAGGCTTAGGCCGAAACACATGTAGGGAGATCTCGTGGATACTCAATAAAGCTCTCCTTGCATCTTACGGCATAGTGTGTCCTGCTGTTTTTGCTGTCCTGGAGCAGAGGGAATACAGATTGCCTTCTTAACTCAGCCTTCCTCATCAGAGACAAGTTCTTAAAGAAAAAGGCAATAAAACAATAGCTGAAGAGTTCATGAGAGAACCCACACCACTACCTCTCCTGAAACTACCATCTTGGATCTATCAGAAGTGGTACAGTTTCTAATTACTCTTTCTGCATAGAAGTATTTAACATAAGACCCCCAGAATGAATAGGAAAGTTAGAAACCTGTGTAAAATCCCTGAAATTTATCTGATGTAAAGTGAGCAGTGATCTTCCTCGGTGCAATATTTGTTTGTATGCTAAAATCTCAAAACAGCAACAGCTTAGAATCAGATAACCTAACTTCCGTGATTAAGGGACTCTTTTACTAAATGCCGCTAATCAGTTAATTCACACTTCAGTGAGTGGTAATTGACCGCAGTGAATCCTAACATGCGGGCCTGCCAGCTAAGGACCGCTAAAATGTCGAGTAAATGGCCCTCATGTGCTGTAGACGGCGGGAGAGTTAGAAGTAGAGCGCAGGTGTGTAGAACATAGCGCACAGTGCAGTAAACATGCGGCACTTAGCACGGGCGAACCTAATGGCACGATTAGGTTCACACATGTTACTTTGCCACAGGTTATGGTACCCGGTCATGTGTTAGCTGCCAGGAACATACTAGTCTCGCCCCCAACAGCTAATATGAAGCTGTGCACTGCATGCATCGGCAATGCTCGTTAAGTGCGAAACCTTAATGGCATTTAGTAAAAGACCCCATATGTTTGTTAGGTCAGAAACAGAAGCAACTTCTTGTTGGGACATGATAAATTACTGAAATATCCAGTGGGACCACAGCAGCAACGTTTACATGAAAAATGCCAGTGTCTGTATGGCATCAGATTGCAGTTCAGCGTTAATCAATGCAGACTACTAATCCCCTCCCCCCTTCTCCACTTCCGAGCAGTATGGTAGGGAAAGATTTATTACTTGATCAATTCCCGTTAGCCACATCTCTATAAAAAAACCCAAATCTGCCCTTTTCTTGAATATCAGGTCATGAAGCAGGGATAATGATCTCAACTCTTGATTACTAACTTGCTCAAAAGAGTTTAGACTTTATTCAGTTGTGATGTTCTGAATCTTCCCCCTTCCTGTATTGCTGAATAAAAGCTGTGCCGTATTTTCTTCTCCCTGTAATCACTAAAATATTATTGAAGGCATACTCATTTCTCTCTGAACAAGAAAGCATAATAAATCAAAGCAGGCACATAATGGCCTCATATACATAAAAGCCATAGATCAAGTGTTATAGCATCATTCTGCTTTGTTTCAGAAGGTTCGTGGACTCACCTAAAGGTCTCACTGAAGAGGGATCCCCTTTTTTCTCATTCCTTAGGTGAGCTGCATGCAGCAGCTATAACTGGTGTTGCGGGCATCATGATACCCTCTCCCTGTTTGCCCCACCATAGGGCAGCGTGCAACATTCCACTTAACCACTAGGCCAGCCTTACTATGGACACATTGAATTAACTGAATGTAAGTATTATACTGTACAATATTTAAGAAGGTAATTTTAGAAGTCTTATTTATGCTTTGGACATCTGAAAATGGGCACACAGCCGTCCAAAGTATGGAAACATCCCCGGAGCCATTTTAGAAACTGGGTTTAGGGACATTCCCAGCACGAGGACGTCCTTGGGGGGCACAGGGGAGGCGTGTCTGGGGGAGTCCTTCAAACATTGACATCCATCAGCAATTTCAGAAATGGCCTGCACATCTCCGTCAGCATCCAAGTCTATTCCTGCTCAGGGCATGAACAGGCATTTCCAAGCTGCTCATTTTGCCAGTAAAACTGCTGGAGGGTGTAGAGTAGATGGTACCCTAATATCGCCCATACTTTCCGCAACCAGAAAAGGAAGTGATTGGAAAAAAACTACACTGTTTGCTCATTGCACTAGCTACTGTCGGCGCTTGTGGATGGCAGGCTGGGATGTGCCCACAGTCTAGAATACCATTGCCGGGACATTCATATAGCTGTTCCCTAGAATACCCACATCAGCGATGTCCACGTTTCTAAAACCATCTCCAACCTTTATTGTGCTGCCTGTTTTTGGGGACTTTTTGACTTGGATGTCCCAGATAGCAGTTAGATGTCATTTCTGAAATGCCCCTTCACAAGATTCCTTGAGATGACAAAATAAGCAGTCTGCTCCAATACCACAACAACAGTATATTCTGTACTTGAAATGGGAAAGTTGCACATGAAAGAGTGGAGAATTATCTTCAGTGAAACTATAAGTGTGAACCACCAACACATATCCAAAATATTTATTACACAAATGTTCCTTATAGTAATAACATTTTGGGTTATGTTTACTAAACCGCGCACACGTGCGCGGTGCACAATAGCGTATGCTAATGATGCACTTAAGTGCTCTTAAGCGCCGCGCACGCGTGCACGTCACATTAACGGGCCGGCGCACGTGTGCGGGGCGCTGATGTGCGATAGAGGCGGGGAAAGGCGTACGGAGGGCGGAGGAAGGCCCCCGAGGGGCGGAGGGACGGGGTCAATGGGTGGAGAGTGGGAGGGGAGAGGCTCCCCGCACAGGAGCGGGGCTGAATTTCGGCCAAAAAAATACCGCGAGTGAAACCCTCACGTTAGAGCTGATTTAAAGGGAAGAGAAACCATTTCCGTCAACAATGTACAGCAAAACCGGGGAAACCTGAAAAACGTGAGCAGTGTGATACATGTGCACAGAACAAAATAGCAAAAATAAAATGAAAATGACCACAAAAAATTCCAAATAAATTATACTCCAGCTGGGCAACAGTGATATTAATGGGCAACCATAAAAAACACTCCCAGGAAAGCTCCAAAAAAAAAAGAAATGATTTTTGGAAGGGTCTACGCTCCGTAGACTCGTTCAAAAATCACTGCATTTTAATGGAGCATTCCTGGGAGTGTTTTTCATGTTGCCCATTGATATCACTGTTGCCCAGCTTGGTTTTGTTTTTTTTCCCCTTTTTTGGAGGTCATTTTTGAGGTTTAATTGCACCCCTGTCCCCATACAAGGTAAACGAGCCCACAGTAAAATTGTGCAGAGCAGGGTGTCTGACTCGTGCGGCCAGGTTTCCTATCTCCAGAGACTGCACTGTCTCTGTGGCCACAGTGTGGTGCAGCGGACACAGCCAGTGCCTGCAGGACCAGAGGGTCACAGGTTCAAATCCTAGCTAGGGCTCCTGCCAACCCAGTCCCCATAGTTTTACCCACCACTAAACAGTGATAATACAGACACTCCTGTATGGCAGAGAACCTAAGCATGGTTCCAACACCTATATTTTACCCTACACCGCACACAAACCATAACAATGGGCATTACCGACAGCCGAGTCCCCCAAATTCAGTCCTGGAGTGCCACAACTCAATCAGGTCATATGCCTTTTTCCAGATAGGGACATGTCTGCATGTTGGCGGAAGGGTACAGGTGGTGGAGGGGGCAGTGGCTGCAAACCACAGCAGACAGTGGCCTAGGCCTGTGCAGGCTGGCACCGTCCGCCGCAACAGACAGGCTCTGTCGGATGTACAGTTATGGATTCCCCAGGGAACACAGCATATCTGTGGCAACACAGTGGTGCAGTGCACACAGACAGTGTGTGCAGGAACAGAAGGTCACAGGTTCAAAGCCCAGCTGGGGCTACTGCCAATCCAGTCCACATATTTTTCCTACAACTAAACCGTGATAGTAAGGAGAAACCTTTATTGCTGAGAACATACGCATGGTTCCCACGCCTATATTTTACCACACCAAACACACACACCATAAACAGCCGCATTACCTAGAGCAGAGTCTCCCAAATGCAGTCCTGGAGGGCCCCACACCATTCAGGATCCATGCTGCCTCTACTGAAGATGCCTGTGCTGCATATCTATGCACCACCCCCATGGTATGCTGATGTAGCACATGCATATTTATGAGGGACAGCATGAAAACCCGAACAATGGTTGGAACACCAGGACTGGAGTTGGGACACTCTGCCGTAAAGCAGCAGCCAACAGGGCCAGACACACCCACACACACACCCACAGGCCCCATTGGCCAATGCCTCGTGGAGAGGCAGGACATTGGGCCCTGCCTGTATCTCCCAATACTAGCAGTTGCATACCTTAGCAATGCCACCCTACACCTAGGTATATGGTACACAGCTATCAAACGTTGCCCATGATAACTGACAGATATCAATTCCTACGTTAAGCACATTTTGCTCATTGATCTCCACCATAACAATCATTGTGATGTCTGCGGTGTGCGCTGCGGGTCTGGTCTCTGACAGTGTTTACCACCCTGGGGAGTGACCCCCAACAGTATTGCGTACCATATCCATGCCTGTACTGTGCCCAGGACTGGTGTGGTGGGTATGGCTGCTGGACTCCTCTATAGTAGCACAATGCTGGCATAGGTGTGGGGTGGCTGTCTGCCTATCCAGTGTGTGGTGGCTGCAAACACCTTCCACAGCCCACACTGCCAGCAATGTTGCCAGTATTGGGCTGCCAATGTGCATAATGAGGAGCAAGGTACCATGGGTATAGGCCAGAGAGGGTGGCTTGGCCAGGGTGCATCTGCACAGGGCATAGGGCACTGACTGGGACATTTTAGTGCCCGGCCACCACCTACACAGACAGGGTGACCTCAGTATGTCCTGCTGAGAGATCACTCTCACCCTGACTGTGCAGTGACCACAACATGGCTAGGCACCCCCATAGTGCTATAAATTATTTCTCTCATGTGTTAGATATGGGTTTCCTTTTGGGGCCCAGTCACTGATTTAACTGCTTGCTGTGTATGCTGACATCCCAGTTCTGGGTGCATGCATCTCCACTGGGAACATGCACTGTGGACTAACTAGCACACTGTTTGCAGTTGGTATGTGTCTTGATGGAGCAGCTTGTGGGGTGCAGCGGCTGATGACTTGCTGCAGGAGAATATCAGATAGTGGTGGGGTGCAGCTCACCATATCCAGGCCTAATATCTGTCTGCTATTGTGGTATGGATGTGTATAGAGCTGCATTGACTGCCCTGTGGGGTGTCTGTTCCTCAGCAGGACCCGGGTTGATGGTCACCTCTACTGCCACCTTTGCAGGGAGGTAGAATGTGGATCTATTGATAGGAGGCCCTGTTTGCCAACCTCAGCCCTGGAGGAGGGGGGGTGGTGGTGGTGCATGGCCCACCTGGGGGTCCATAGGGGCTACACCTGACTGAAACAGACAGAGATATCCAAGGTGTTTGTGCAGAAACTACCTATCTCCCACATGAACTACAGCTTTGGACCTCCAGCATGGCCTCTTTCAGCCATGGCAGGTGCTGTGGACCTGGTCCTGGGCGCCTCATTGCACCCTCAGGGTGAGAACAGTACCCGCACAATGTGACGGTGTGTAGCTACTCTGTGCCAGTAAAACACACGGTCAGTACCCCCTACCAGGCCGAGGTGGTGTGTGGGTGCACATGGTCACTTCCCTCTACCGGGCCGAGGTGCTGTGGGGGTGCATTGCCCATCTTGTGTTAATCTGTGGACAGCTGATTTACATGTGCAGTGCATCATGGGTATGGGTAGGCTAACCCTATCCTGGTGACCACAGCAGACTGTCTGTGTGGTGACGTGCATGCTCTCTGCAGCCAGCCAGGGGCTTACTAGCAGCTATAGAGCTGTAGCCCAATGGTTACTGCACTGCCTCTGAAGGCAGAGGTCATGGGTTCAAACACACAGTGGGGTTATTTGATAAGGTTGTCCAACGCATTATCTTTTTTTAATGTACATATTTTGATGCCAGCAAAAACACCCTCAGCGTACTGTACCCATAAGGTGCCTCTGAGGGTGCTTTATAGGGCACCCTATAGGGCACCTTATGGTTCCCGTCCATATAAGGTGCACTATACATTCTCCTGTGATGCAACCTATAGGGTGCCCTATAGGGGACATTTTAGGGTGCTGTGGCGGACAGTGCAATTTCTAATGTGCCTATGGAGTGCCTTATAGGGTGCCTTATACGGCACCTTCAATTACGGCACGTGAGGGCGTGTTTGCTGGCAGCAATTAATAACATAAATATATAGTGCTGCAGGACAAAATATGTACAATGCAAAGCTGATGCCACAGCCAGCCTTACGTATTAGGCACACTGGGGAGCAAACTCATGACCCCTGTATCAGCAGTCAGTGCCTTAACCATTGTGCTCCACTGCTGCTCCTCCTTGCCTGTCAGCGCACCTACGTATGCTTTTCATTCCTTAAACTGCACAGTGCTGCCATAAAAAACAGTACACTGACCTTGCGGTACCTCATACGGCACCCTCTAAAGCGCCCTATAAGCAACATTCTAGGGTGCCTTGGCTGACAGTGCACTTTAAAATGTGCCTTATAGGGCACCTTATGTTAACACGCTTTGGGAGTGCGTTTGCTAGTAGTGATAATTAAAATATGAATAAAATGCTTCCTAAAGCAATCTTCCCCATAATATGTTATGCTTCAGCCAGCCTTGTTCATTGGGTACTTTGGGGGATTGAACCCCTGATCCCTGCACCATTGGTTAGTGTCTTAACCATTGTGCTGTGGTTCTGTTCCTGTGACTGCACATCAGCGCGCCGCCTTATGCCGCCCAATATTAAAAAGCCTCCTAAAACATTAGCGCGCTGCCTTATGGCCATCAGCGTACCGCCTTATGCCGCCCAATATTACACTGGCTCCTAAAGTAATGCCTCAGCTAGCTGTCTTCATTAGGCACTGTGGGGGATTGAACCCCTGATCCCTGCACCATTGGTCAGTGAACCATTGTGCTGTGGCTCTGCTCTTCTTCCTGCACATCAGCGCGCAACTTATACCGCCCAGTATTATAATGCCTCCATAAACATCAGCGCACTGCCTTCTGCCACCCAGTATTTCTGGGCCTCATAAATTAACACCTCAGCCAGCTGTCTTCGTTGGGCACTGTGGGGGATTGAACCCCTGATCCCTGCACCATTGGTCAGTGTCTTAACCATTGTGCTGTGGCTCTGCTCTATTTCTTGCACTTCAGCGCGCCACTTATGCCTCTCGCGCAGCTATCCCATGCGCTAAGGTGCATGGGCGCCGTGCACCTTAGCGCATATGTAAATTCCGCCTTTCCTTTTTCAGGACGGAACGCCCACTCCTTATATGGCACCCGCACGCTACCGGGGCCCGCACTTTAACGGGGTTTTAGTAAACATGCCCCTTTGTCTTCTATTATTTTCTAAGCATTTTTTTGTATGTTGCACAGTATAAAATCATACATTTTGAGAATATTCCACAGACCAATAGAATATGAGATAGGGAAAAGGTAAATTGATACAAGGCAGCAAGAAAACATTCTCTGCTTAGTTTGATTTGACTTTGTAAACCGCTCTGTATGTCCTTTTATAAATGGCGGTATATAAAAACAAATAAACCATAAACTATTAGTTAATAACAATGTCACATTCATCATAAATCAGAAATAAAGAGAGGCCAATGACTACTATTACTGAGCATTTGTGTAGCGCTACAAGACGTACGCAGCGCTGCACAGACATATGCAAAAGACGGTCCCTGCTCATCAGAGCTTACAATTTAGTCAAGAGAGACAACACAGTAGCTATAGACATGGGATACATCTAGGGGGAATGGTAAGGAAACACAAAGGAGAACAGGTGAGTCAAGATTCAAAAGTGGCAGCGAAGAGGTGAGTTTTCAGCCTGACTTTAAAAAGGGCCAGAGACGGCTCCTGCTACAGGTTCTTGCACTGCTGAATGAAGTCACCAGCCTAGGATTAGGACCATTAATCAGTGGTAGAAGCATTTGGAGATACTGTATATACGGAAACGTATACTATTAGTGCCATGCTATAAATTAAGGCCAAAAAGGTACTTTTTTTGCGTCTTTGTAATTGTTTTGAATAGTGGAGAAAACCAGTCATTTTTTCATTTTCCATGACATTTCAAATGATTTTTAACCATTAAGTTGCTTCTTAACTGTTAAAAAGTAATATAGCTAGTAAATGAAGGCAGAAAAAGATCATTTGGCTCACCTGGGTGTGTCCGGTTGTTATGCCCACATTGCTAAGGATATGTCCCAGCTGCCAGCCGTGCGGGACTCAGGGCCTTTTATCATCCCCTCCTCCTTTATACTCCACCATCTCAAGCAGAAGGACATAAATTCCCCCACTGTAACGGCATAGCAGGTACCAAGGTGAACCGCTACTTGAAAAGGCGTGAGCTAAATACAAACAAATAACTGCAACTCTAGAAATAGTTTCTATCGAAAACGTTACATTTGTGATCACACAGGATATCATACTAGTAAGATCTGCAGCATTAAAAGGAAAATTTGGAAATGGAAAATCAAGAACAGACTGGATGCAAAGAAGAGATTGTTTCGGTACTCAGAAGGCAGTGGCGCTGAGATATTAGTGGAGCGGCGAGTAAATGAAAAAAAAAAGAAGGAATAAGGAAAACATTCGCTGATGTGGTAAGCAATGATACACGGAGAAAGCAATAAAACTAGTTGAAAGCAGAGGGCAAACAGAATCTAAATCTTTTCTCACCAAAAAGGATGAAACAATATCAAGCTGAGGGGAAAAGAGAGAGCTGGTGATTACAAACAGACTAACAAAGGTTCCGACTTTTTCCAAGCTGGGAGATAAATCAAAGAATTGGGCAAACTGCAAAGTTCCTAAAGGAGATAAATAGGCAAGAAGTGAGCAGGGAAGTGAAAGTGGTGGTGGTGGGGGGGGGCTAATTGCCATGAAAACAGTTCTAATGAGATGCTAAAATGAGTGCTCAGACACAATGAAACCAGTGGAAAATCTGCCCTTCTCTCAGTGGAAACATTAGAGAAATGCAACGGCGTGGAAACAGCAAATGAAAAACAGAAGGATGCATCAGTGATAGGGACGAAGGTGAGAGAGGGATAAAAAAAGGGAAATAGGCTAGCAAAGGTATCTGGACTAAAATGAAACTAGAGAGACTCAAAAAATACGCCCTGCTACGTTGGATATCTAATATTAAAGGTAAATTTACAAAATAGTGCAGAAAACCTTGTGGTCTGTAAGAAGTTTAGGAGGGAATTTTCAAAGCTATTTCCAGAGGGTAAACCGTGCTTTACTTGCAGAAATGAGCTTTAATAAACTTGCCTATCCTATATGTGAAGAAAAATTTGCATGTAGTGCCATTTCACAGGTATTTGTACCTGCTGTAGGGGACTGGGCACTTGGGGGAGGGGGGTTAGAATTTGGAACTACCAGCATTTTTTGCATTTCCATTAGTATAAGTGTATTTTAACTCTGAGAAAATACCCAGATAAGATCGTGCATGTCAACGTGTGCAGGTGCTTTTTCTTGGATCATTTTGAAAGTGAAAGGATGCATGTACTTTTACTTTGAAAAATCTGCTAAATCTGCAGAAGTCAGGAGATGCCCCAGCAAGAGGGGAAGAGGATTAGAAAGACTTTATTTTGGATGATATGAAGATTAGCAATGGCGAGACACCCTGTAGGAACTGGAAAACATGAGAAGTATTCTACAAAATTTAGAAGCATGGACTAATGTTTGTCCTTAAGCTTTAATCAGAAGAAATGTAGAATGATGCATATGGGGTACAGAAATCCAAAGAACTGAGGGGCATGTTTACTAAAGTGCACTAATGATCAGCGCAGGATTTAGCCTGCGCTAAGCAGGCCATGGTACCTGTTTCCGCATGCTAAAAGAGTCAGCATGGTAAAATTCTGCACAAACTCCCCACGTGAGTGCATGATGGGGCCAGGACTGGGCGGGTTAGCAGCAGGGTGTGGATGTTGATCGCACACTGTAGTTAGTGTGGGGCTCATTAGTATGCACTAATATTCCATGTTGCAGTCAGTGCGGGTGCAATTACTGCCTCCTGAATGGGCCTGCATTAATTACACTTGCTGGTTTAGCACTGCCGGGGCACATGCTGGGCATGCCCTTGACAATTTACATAGGCTTGTTTCCTTTCTAATGCCAAGCTTTTCCTCTTCACGTGCGCTCCCGTAGTGCACTTTAGAAACATGCTCCTGTATGCAGTAGGCGGCGAGAGAGCGATATGCATGGAGCAAGCGAGACCTCAGAGCGATAGTGTCTGAGGACCTCAAGGTGGCAAAACAGTATGACAATGTGGTGGACAAAGCCAGAAGAATGCTAGGCTGCATAGAGAGAGGCATAACCAGCAGAAAGAAGGAGATGATGAGGTCTCACATGGAGTCCTGTGTTCAGTCTCGGATGTCATATCGTGCTAAGAGCCGAACAGAGGTAGGAATATGGTATGGGGTCTATGCCAGAAGAAATATGAGAAGATACCCTAGAGGAAAGGAGGTATGAGGAGATATGATACAGATGTTTAAATACTTGAAAGATATTAATGAACAAATGATCCTTTAAAAGACAGAGAAGCTATAAAACTAGAGGACATGAAATGAACCTGCAAGGAGGCAAACTTAAATGCAACGTCAGGCAATACTTTTTAACAGGAAGGGGAGGGAGGAGCAAAAAAACCAGTAACAAAATTCAAAAAGGCATGGGACATACAGAGGATCCATGAATAGCTAAACTAAGGCATGAGTGAGATGTGTGTCACTGAGTCAATGCTGACTCCTGACGACCTAGCTCCTGAGTTTAGAAGGGGGTAAACTAAATGGAGCAGCAGGTTCAACCTTAGCAAAGGCACAGAGGGGAGTAACCTGCATGGAGTGGTGGGTACGACTAGATGTGCCATACTGGTCTTATCTGACATCATTTACTGGGTTACTAATCACTGTTTTAGCAGTATTTTGGATGTGCGCAGCGAAGGACACAGAGGAGACTTGAGGAAAGCCACTAGAGACTCCACACAGGTCAGCAGGAGTACGGCTCATTCCGCAGGTACACAAATTTACTTCTTTCAACAAAAGCTTTTTTTTGGAAAGTCAGCATGATCATCCATTATTGAAATGTAGATCATTCCAGTGTGTCTGCCAAAAGAATAACTATTTTCATTTTATTTGCAGTACCTAGAAATTCTTTTCATTTCTTTAAATGATGTATTACTTTCATTTCGTTGGTTGCAACTTATAAAATGTTTAATATTATCATTTTGTACTCTCCTTTCTACCTGGGACCATCATTAAATGATTGCATTCCAGTACTACTCTGATCTTCTCCCAGAACACATTCAACTAAATGTTAATTTATAAAAAAAATACTTTTCAAACTATCATTTTAGAAGGAATATAGTTTTATGAATTTCAGCTTTTTTTTTCATTAGTCAGAAATCGGTCAGCTGGCAGACAGCATAATCCAGAGCAGTTTAAAAATAACAGCGCAATAATGATTACCTAAAGCTAGATTAATCGTATGATAGGTACTGTTGCGCAGGGCTCACATGGTTCATTGGCTACCCATCTGTCACTTCTACTGCTTTTCATATTATTAGTACATTTATTTTGAAGGGAAAAAAGTCATTTATTTCCTTCTTTCCAAAACTTTCATCAAAACTCATAAAAGAGCTCGTACAGCTAAGTTTCCTATAAGGAAAGGGGAGAGATAATAATATGCACAATAAAATCACAAAATGCAGCTGGAAAACACTATGAGATCCCATTCTCATAATTCAGGCACTGCAGGAATTGCGCTTTCTACTCCATTCTGAATTTTAAAAGGTTTGCTATTCTGCCACCCCTATAGTTTTGTATTTTTAGATTATGTTTGCCAGTATTAGCATAAAATGTTGAATCCAATAAAAGTAGGATAGAAAGCACATGAAAGGATCATGGCAGCAAATCGGCCAATTCTGAAATTTAAGATAGCTGAGAGTACCGGGTCCTCATATTCACATCTGTGAATATGCTGTAAAGAAATTCATCAAAAGAAACAGTTCCCAGATATTAATGGAAAGCAGGGGTTTATTTCCTAACTATGCATGACTTTTGGGGGGTAAGTTCTTAATTGGCATCTAGGAAGATTTTTAAAAAGGTGACTATTTCATGTCTGTTTTGGAACGGCAACACAGGTGCCTTTATAATCAGACTCCCAGACCCAACTCCAGTAGTGCACAAATTCAAACACACAAAGTGTAGAGTTTAAGTACTTGTAGAGGTAGAGGTTAAGTATGACAGATTTGGGGTTAAGTATGATAGATTTGCTTTTAATTTTTAAGTGCTAAGGATTAATAATGTTCTTGGTTCATAATCACTTAATGGCTGCCCTGAATCTCACAAAAAATTGCTAAAGAACAGCCACGCTGCTATAACATGTGAGCCAGCATTCAGGCCTTTGCAAGAAGAGATCCAGCACCGGAAGGAACCATATAAGGAGATATCATGAGCCTTGCAAGGTGCCAGTTTGGACTGGAGAGTCTAGACTTGGGCCTACAAGGGGATATCAGATAAAGGCCTGCAGAGGCTAGGTGCAAAGAAATGCATACACAGGAAACCACAAAGCTACCAACATATATGCTAGGCCAGGCTCTGAAGAAAGCAGATAGCTGGATCATGGTTGGTGAGTATGGGAGGAGGGGGGCCAGGAGGGATTTTGCAACAGGAACTAAGGGGAGAAAAAGGCAATAATAGGAAATAGGAGGGGGGACGGGGAGAGAACACAAAGGAATAGCTCTGGGGACTGTATGCAGAAAAACGGAAGAGAAAGAAAGGTATAAATGTAACATGCTTTTCATATTCAAGGGGGAGAGTTGCATTCTTGAGGTGCCTAGTGCCCGATAGAACTCTCTTCCCCACTTTCTACCTGTATTTGGTCATCAGTTATCTAATAAACAGAGACTCTGATTGCACCTGTACTGACTTTTTGGATCTGATCATTGCAGGTAATTAGTAATAATTAGGTTGTGGTCCATTTTTTGTACGAAACAGGGCCGTACAAAAGTTACATCAGCTGCAAAGCGTGGGTACTCTATTCATGAAACCCTGCCTGTGCTATGCCTAAACTATGCCTTGGGAATGCCCATACACAGAATGCAGAAGCAAGGGGCAAAAATGCAATGGGTGCCGCTAAGTCAGTGCCGACTCCTGGTGACTCAGCAACTTCAGGGTTTTCTTGGTAAGGTGTGACTGGAAGTCTATTGCTAGGCCTTTCTTCTGAGGCAATGCAAGGTAAAATGCCTTGTCCAAGGCCACAAGGAATGGCAGTGGGAGTCAAACCCTGGTCATTTGGTTATAAGGCAGTTGCTCTAGCCACTAGGCTATTCCTCCACACTGAGTAAGGGGCATATTATTGAAATTAACATGCGTTAAGTGCAACTGCACCCATAAGAGTAAGAGTTGATGGGCACTTAATGCATATTCATTTTATTAATGCGCATTAAAACCTTTAGTAAACATGCCCCCAAGTGCTAGGTTGCTGTGTATCTACAATTAACATGTGATTGTTCCTAAGCAATTTCCTAAGAGCCATTTTCTGACTATAAAGCATGCTCCTTAGGATATATGCTAAATACACCACACTGTTTACTATTACAGGCCAAAACACTAAGGGAGTCACTTTAAAAGTCTTAGTCATGATTTGGATCTCCGAAGACGTGAATGTGGATGTTGAAATCACTGCGATGTCTCCAGTGCCATTTTAAAAAAGACGTTTACAGATGTCTCTTGTGAAGGGACATCCAAATAGGCAAGGGGACGTGGTGGAGGTGTGTTGGCGGAGGTCCAATAAACTTAGACGTCACCGTTAAATTTCAGAAACATCAAGGAGGTCTGCAGGCACGTCCGCATTAAACCTGCTCCAGGCACAAACAGGCATCAGGAAAGTCCTTGATGTCGCCTTAAAACATCCAAAAGGTGTAGAGAAGATGGAGAATTAAGTGACTAGCCTAAAATCACAAAGGCACACACTGGAATTTGAACTCTGGCCACCCTGCTCCTATCTCACTATGTTAACTTTTATGCTAGTAGATGTCCATGTTCTGAGATGCTCTTCTGGGGATGTCTTTGTAGACATCTCTATAGATGTCCATATTGGGCAGATCCACGTTTCTGAAATTGTGCCTGAACTTGCATGTGCCTACTTGTTTTTTTCCCAGACGTTCTGACTTTGATGTCCCAGACTGCACTTGGAGAACCCATTGTAAAATGTGCCTTCACATGCCTAGATAGGATAAATATTTAGGAGAAATAATTAAAATGTCTCTGCAAGTGCAAGCCCTGCAGGTAAACACTACCTTCAGGCTTTGCACTAACAGGGCCAACCCTACGCATGAGCAACTGTGCATTTTACACAAGACCCTGCTTCTCAGACCCTACAATAATTCCCTGCCCATGGGCCCACATCCCCTACAGGCCACTGTTGTGCATCAGTAATCAAAGAACAATTACACACATATAGTTCTGTTTTGATTATAACTACAGGAAAAACTCCTCAGAGAAATTAGCACCTGCTTTTCTGCAGATACATTGTCCAGGCAAAACAAAGTGCATTACCGCCTCCCCACACCAAAGCACACCCCCAAAGAACATCTCTGCAGCATGCAGATAAAAGTACATGCCTCTTTCCACAATGTGCATTCCTTTGCCCATACAGATAGTGTGGAGCTGCCAACTACTAAGCAAACTAGACGGTTACCTAGGGCATTAACCTCTGGAGCGCAGCAAAAGCCGACCATTCAAAGTTAATAATAATAGATTTTGGCAGCCAGAGGGGGGTGTAAAGCTTGAGGTTTGCCTAGGGCTGAGACGTTTTGGCCAGTCCTCATTTTCAACTTATATCCCAGTTTATAGTTGCATTTATAGTCCCTGGTTTTATCCATTTAATCAATGCTTCAGGTCCCAAAATGCAACAGGATGAGTTTGTCAGAAATCCAAGACTGACTTAAAATCTCCCTCTTAGAAATGGGTAACTTGGCAGCTCTGAAGGTGGGCAATTTTCAAGAAGCTCATTTTAGAGGTAAAACACTGTTATATTTGCAGAAATGGCTTTAAGGTTTGCTGTCTTAACCCTGGAATTACCGAGATTTTTTGCGCACACTGAATACCGATAGAGTCATAAATGACCCCACGACGAATTTTAATGAAAAATTTAAACTAAACAGACAAAATATTATTCCGAATTAATTATTTATTATATGAAGGTTAAATGTTTTGAAATTTAATGCTTTATCATAAAATTGCATGAAGAAGAGTTGCCATGAAAGCAGTTTTTGCATGCACGTGATGAACACAGTAAAGTACTACAGTCATTTGCATGAGACACAGACAATTTCTGAATGTTCTTTGCAAACATTGCGCTTGCAGGAAGTGCAAACTATGTTGCTTTTCTTGCCTTTTTCTCTGGAACAGCAGTGACACCTTGCCCTTTTCTTTGGGATCCCGACATTGCAAACAGCATCAGTGGCTTCTTCAATGCTGGAAGAAGTCTCGCTGCAATTACTCTGAAGCAGTTGTTTTCCTAATTCCAAGAGGAATAGACAACATCTGTGCTTTGACGTGGACTGTCATTCTGGATTTAGTGACATCCAAACAATGAAGGCGTTCAAAGCACTGATGTCCAACATGTTGTAGAAGATTGTCACCAGCCAGCGTCTTGTCATTCGTTTTGTGGTATACGTGCGTAACATTTGATCTGCCGTATCTACTCCACCTTTACTAGAATTATAGTCCAAGATCATGTGTGTTTTTTTGTCTGGACGTGTGTTATCTAATTCTTCTTGATCATCAAAACTGCGCAGAAGAACAAGCACTTTTCCTTTCTTCGGGCAATAGGAAAACAGGGTGGCGTCATCGCAAAAGGCAAACAGTGAAGTGAATACCTCTCGGCCCTTTGCTGTTACAAATTCTGGAGGTAATTCTTTTCTGTTCTTCCGAATTGTCCCCAAAAGTGTCATTTGTTTTTCTAGCAATTTCCGTGACAGGGATAAACTGCAGAAGAAATTGTTAACAGTAACATTTCTGCCAGATCGCGTCAATCTTTCAGTGAGTTGCAGCACAACCCTTTCACCCTGATTCTGTTCCCTGTTTTATCCGAGTTCCCTTCCTGTATATACTTGAAGATGCAGAACATATGACGTTGCACTGTCACACAACATCCATAGCTTTATGCCATATTTCCAAGTTTTGCTGGGAATATATTGTCTGAATGGAACACGGCCACGAAATGTAAGCAGTTGCTCATCCACGGTAACATTTTCACCAGGAACAAAGTCGTCACTTAGAGTTGCTTCCCAGGTATCAAAAACGTGTCTGATTGGAGTAAGCTTATCCACGCCTCGTTGTTCACGTCTGGTGGTTGCATCATCATATCTGAGAGCACAAGAAATTTGCTGAAAACGGTTATGGGCCATATTTTTGCCAAAAACAGAACGACCATCTTCAATGTTCCACAACTGAACTATGGATTCATTTCGTGACTTGTACACGCCTGAGAGGATCAGAAGTCCAAGAAAACGTTGAAATTCTCCGTCTGCCAAATCTTTCCAGGTGTCGTCATGAATGTGTCTTCCTTGTTTGCTTGTCCACATCATGATTTCATTCAATAAGTTCTTCCTCATGAACAAGTGGAATGCTGCGAGAGGGCCATCAACATTTCATACAGCATACCTTGTAGGACCTTGTTGTACGGGCATGACATTAGCTCTGGCGTATCTTCCAGCAGCTTGCTTTATAGGTTTCCTGTTCCATGATGTGGCATCCTTAGATACATAGGCTTCAATGGCAACATTTGTGCTTATAGTTGATGACCTCTTAGCCTCTCTACGACCACAACTAAGATTCCTCACAGATGATACTGACACCAAGGACTCCTGCCTTCTTCACCATCCAGCACAGCCTCGACCTGTAACTTGACTCTTTGCTGCAGGCGATGTTACCGGCTCAACATCAGTCTCACATTCACTTGGCGACCAACTGCTGTCGCCATCTGAATCATGACTGTCATCATCAGATTTATCACCCGAACTTGGCTGATATGCTTCTTCGCTTGCTGAATATGCTGCATCATCAGACGACTCAGAGCCGTCACTGTCAGCATCTCATTGCAATATTTCTCTTACTTGGGCAACTGAATACTTTTGTTTTGACATCATAAACAATAACCTAATATAAGTAAACAAAGATAAAGTTGAATAAAACGCAAAGTAGTTTTACTATAGGTGTACAATAATCGTGATGAACGCGCTGAAAGCCTTTAGATTTCATCGGAAATAATGAGAGAACGTATGATATCAATTACAGAAAATGTGTAATTTTCATAAAATAGGAGTACAAAAAATAAATGATACATAATTAATGATAAATACCTTTGTCAGATCAAAAAATTCACAAAACTGCAAATTGTATCATGATCCAAACCGGACGTAAGCAACTGGGGTCAAAAATGACCCCACTGGTACTCTGTGCTGCAATTCATCACTAGCGTCACCTAGCAGATGAAAATTATTCCTCTCATGGTGCAATATAAAGAGAATATTGACATGTGAAAAGCCATAAAAAGATTGCATTCTTGAACAACTAGTTTCCAAGATACGCGTTGTGAAACTTGCAATGGGGTCACTTTTGACCCCATCGGTACTCCCAGAGTTAAATCATTACCTAGCTATTTATGAAACCTTGGGCTTAAATTTAATGCATCTATGAGATATTATCCTTCTTTGAGCTTAAGTACATGGCAAGATCAACATGCTAGCACTTAATGAAAAGAAGAGGCATTGTGCAGGCTATACTCCATTTTCTGCTCCCACTTCCCAATGCATAGAATCCCTTGATCTCTTCTGACTCCCCCCGACATACTAAATCCCAGATAGCCTCACGCTGCTTATCTCCCTGTAATAGGAAAAGCTCTTTGACAGCTTTCACTCCTTTCAGTCCATCGACATACAAAGTCTTCTGATTGCCTCCCTTTCATACCAACCACTGTCATTTTGGATTTGACACTGTACACTAAAATCAGTCTCTATTCATCTATGAGGAATACCTATCAACACAACTATAATTCAAGTATACGCCCCAACAACAGCTGCAGAAGAGAATGAAACTGAAAAGTTCTATGAACAAGTACAAGCTGAAATGCAAACAGGATATCCTGATAGTCATGGGTGACTGGAACGCAAATGTTGGCAACAAAGAAGGCGGCAAAGTAGTTGGAAAATATGGACTTGGCAACAGAAATGAAGCTGGAGAAAGACTGATAGAATTCTGCAAGACCAATGATCTATTCATCTCAAACACCTTCTTCCAGCAACACAAGCGGCGACTGTACACATGGACTTCACCCAATGGATTGTATAAAAATCAAATTGACTACATCTTTGGAAGTCAATGATGGAAAAGCTCTGTAACATCAACAAAGACAAAACCTGGAGCTGACTGTGGTACAGATCATCAACTACTGGTATGCAGACTCAAGCTAAAGTTGAAACAGAGCAAACCACTCATGAATGCAGCAAAATATGACCTTGAGAATATACCACTGGAATTTAAAGACTGCCTGCAAAATTGATTTGCTGTTTTAGAAACAAATGACAGAGCTCCTGAAGAGTTATGGAATGACATCAAGAAGGTTGTGTTGGAAGAAAGCGAGAAGTCTCTACAAAAGGTGAAAAAGCAAAAACGGCCAAAATGGATGACGGAAGAAACTCTGAAAATTGCCCAGAAACTCAGAGAAGCTAAAGCCAGAGGAGAAAGAAAGACAATCGCAGAACTCAACAGAGATTTCCAACGTGCAGCAAGACAGGACAAGGAAAAGTACTACAATGACGCATGCAAGAAAATAGAAGCAGAAACTATTAGGGGAAGAAAAAGATCGGCTTTCCTAAAGCTACGAGAGTTAAAGAAAAAGTTCCAGCCTCGAATTGGAATGTTACAAGATGCTCAAGGTTCTATGTTGAATGATGCTGAGAAGATGAAGAAAAGGTGGTAGGAATATACAGAGTTTTTATATGATAAAGCTCCGGCTGCGGATTACCGCGGCTGGACACAGACTCGGGCCAGCAAGCCAAGGGTTAACCTTGGTGGGGGGCGGGGGGGAGGGGGAGGGCGGCGCAACGTCCGGCTATAGAAGCACCGGACGCGCCGCGTTTCGCCCACTTTCCCTCCTCCCGGCGCAGCACGAGCGGGCAACTGGCAATTGGCAGGACATCGGAGCAGCGGCCTTTCGCGTGCATTGGAGCAGCGGTCTTCCTCGCGAGTCGAGTGGCGGCTTACTCTTCAGCGGAAAGCGGGCAAGTAACCAAATTAAAAAAAAAAAAAAAAAAAAGAGGATGGATGCGGGCGAAAAGCGTGCGCCGCTCAGCTCTGTAGGTTTTGGGCCCCGGGGGAGTGCTAGTCTAATGCGGGGGGAGCAGAGGAGCATTTGTGGGGATGGAAGGCGCACATGGCGGGAATGCCAGAGCAGGGTACCTGGTGCTGGCTGGAGAGGTCAGAGGATCCCGGCCGTGCGGGGCATGTGCGCGATGTTCAAGCTCCGAGCACAGGGGGAACCCGGATGGGCTCACCGAAGACCACAAGTCGTGCCCCCGCACGTGAGTCAGCTCGAGGGGAGATGGTATATTTAGGGGAACAGTGGCAGCAGAGGGTATATACAAAGAATTTAAAAAAAAAAAAAAAAAGGGAAAAACGGATAATGGGGGGAATCAGAAACGGGAGGAGCAGTCAACTACAAAAAAACCCCAACAACTGAGAATAAGGGTACGGAATGGAGTAAATTAACGGAACAAAGAAAAGGAGAGCAGAAGAACAAGATGTAATGCTGCCATCTAGTGGTCAGAGAGCATATAGTCAGGCTGTTTTTTACAAATGAACTCACTGAATACAGGATTTTATTGGAATAAACATGATATGTGATGGTGTGTGGTCAATGTTCATTGATATAAGTAATGGAGGGCTAGATAGGCAACTGTGTTAAATGTACGAGGAAGGAAGGAGAGGTTTAAAAGGAGAGAAAAGATAGGGAATAAATAACCTTTCATGAATGGCTGCTAGGGAGGTTCATAGCAAAAAAAAAAAAAAAAGGGGGGGGGGGGAGGACAGGGAACAACGAAGGGGCCCCACTGACCATAGCCATTAGGAAATGCTCCGGGATGGTCCCCACATGGTAATGGCAAAGAGCTTAATGAGAGCACCCCTTTTTCCCATTGCTTTTCTCTTTCTAGCATTTTCCAACAGGGTACCATGCCGCGGAAAGTTGCACAGAGCGGTGGAAAGGACAGCAGGATGCAAACAGACCCCGAGAGAGCAGGGACCAGGCAAGGTGCACAACGTAGAACAACACGCGTTGCTGTAAAACGGGCAACGCAGGAAAAAGCGAAGAATGGGGACGGGCCCCGAAGGGGACAGGCGGAGAAGAATACACGGCAAAGCAGCAGACGGGCCCCAACACGGCAACAAGCACCCGCCCCCTCAGCAGCGACGTCCAGCCAGGAGCTAGATGAACTTTTCAGACTCATACGCGAACAGGTGAATCAGCACGGACTGAGCGCGTTTAAGCAGCGGCTGGAGGCAGCTAACACAGGATCTGCAGACCCACAAACAGTGAGCAACAGCATGCCCAGCACCAGCGGCATCACGCCAGGCACCAGCAGCAGCACGCCAGGCACCAGCAGCAACATACCGAGCACCAGCGCAGCGGCCGGTAAGTCTATTGGGGGGAAAGAAGCTTTTGTAGTGTCTTCCTCGTCAGAGGAGTCTACCTCTGATACAGACGGAGATACTTCTTTAGCAACCGCAATGCGGAGCATGTTGAAGACCTTCAAAAAGAAAAAGAATAAAGCCCAAAAAGGGAAACACTTAGCAAGGGTATGGGCAGAGTGCGGGGAAACCCCCATGCGGGGAACGGAGAATGGTGAGGCCAGTGTAGCGGAGACGGCAAGGACGATCCTGGCTACACTGGCAAGCCCAGCAGCGGTGAGTGGGGACCCGCGCTGCGGAGTGATCTCTCTAGCCAGCGTTGTGCCCAGGAAGTTAAAAAAGCGGATCTGGCGGAGGGAATTTATTGATATCTTCTCTTTGCTGATCAGAGACCAGGAGGGGGAGTCCAATGAGAATAAGGAAAAAGATAGGAGATGGGAGAGAAAACCCAAGATTGTGAAATCTATCAACAATTGGGTCTCCGCCTTTTATGAGCGTGGTTTTAGAACGGGAGCCGGAACTCAGCCAGTACCTGATCAAGTACCTTGACACCATAACCCAAGCGCATAAGCGTCTAGGCGGGTGGGCCTGGCTGAACTACGATGTCAAGTTCAGACAGAGCATGGCAGAGGACCCAACCATGACCTGGCAGCACAGGATCGTGGATCTATGGCTGGAAGAAATGGCCCCCAACAGACCATGGACTCAGGAAGTGACCTTGCAGTCCTTTCAGGCACCACAATGGCGGCAGAACTCCCAGCAGGTCAGTCGCAAGGCGTGCCGGCAATACAATACGGGGAGCTGCACATGGCGGCCGTGTAAATTCAGGCATGCATGTTCCAGCTGTGGGGGGAGTCACCCCGCCACCTCATGCCGAGTCGGTAGGGATACCAAGACATTCCGGCCAATGCTGCCTAGAGGGAACGATGGGCATGGCCCCAACCCCCATCAGGCTTGACCACATGCGGGCTTGGCTGAGGGCCTACCCCCAAAAAGACAAAGCTCTCAATATCGAGAACGGCTTTGCTCATGGATTACGGATTCCAGCCTCAGTCACACCACAGGGGCAGGTAATCCGCAACTCACCATCAGTTTAAAAATTTGCATGGGTGGTACAGCACAAAATATTGAAGGAAATAGAGTTAGGGAGGGTGGCTGGCCCTTTCACCTGCATACCCCTCCCGAACCTGGTACTGTCCCCGTTGGGAATAGTTCCAAAAAAGGAGCCAGGAAAGTTTTGCCTAATCCACAACCTATCGTACCCAGAAGGGAGTTCAGTCAATGACCACATCGACCCAGCCCTATGTTCTGTAAGATACTCGACGATCGATCAGGCCGTGGGCATCATACGGAAATTGGGGCGGCAGGCAAAGCTGGCGAAGGCGGATATCGAATCAGCCTTTCGACTGCTCCCGGTTCACCCAGAGTCCTTTTCACTACTGGGCTTCACTTTCAACGGGGAATATTACTACGACAAATGTTTGCCCATGGGATGCTCCATATCATGCGCATACTTCGAGCAGTTCAGTACATTTGTACATTGGGTTGTGGAAGACATTGCGGGGTACAACACCGTCGTACATTACCTGGACGACTTCCTATTCATCGGAAATGGGGGAGAAGACTGTCAAAGGATCCTCAGCATATTTGAGCACGTTGCCCAGTGCTTTGGGATTCCCCTGGTGAAGGAAAAGACCAGTGGACCCACGGGGACCATCACATTCTTGGGCATAGAGCTCGATGTAATAGCACAATTCTCTCGGCTGCCCGATGACAAAATCAACAGGCTGCGAGCTGCCCTACGCGAAATTTCAGGAGCGGACGAAGGCAACATTAGAACAATTCCAATCATTGCTGGGTCTGCTGTGTTTCGCATGCAGGATCATGCCAATGGGACGGGTGTTCTGCCGTCGCATGGCGATGGCTACAAGGGGGGTCAGGAAAAAACACCACAAGATTAGAATTACAAAGGGCATTCGGGAAGACCTGCGCATGTGGGAGCTCTTCTTGCAATCCTTTAATGGCCTGGCATTCTGGCAAGAGCTGCCAGTGCCGAGTAAGTCCCTGGACTTCTTCACTGACGCTGCGGGAGGGAGCGGGTTCGGAATCTATTTCCGAGGCGCCTGGTGCTCGGAGGAATGGCCGTCCGAGTGGCAAGCTGAGGGTATCCCTAAGGATATTACTTTCCTGGAGCTATTCCCCATAGCGGTGGCACTGTACATCTGGGCCCCTCAGCTAGGCAACAAGGCAATCATATTCCATACCGACAACGTAGCGGTGGTGTATGCCGTAAACGGGATGCGGGCTCAGACTCCGGGGGTCGTTGCACTCCTCAGGCACATAGTGATGATATGCCTAAAGCATAACATAAATATCAGGGTGGAACACATCCCCGGGCAGCATAATAACATTGCCGATATTCTCTCTCGTTCCAAGATCCCACTCTTTCGATCGCTCGCTCCCGATGCCGATCCCGCCAAAACGGCTATCCCGCCACAGGTATGGGAACTTGGCCCACCGAAGTTTGGGAGCTTGTTCTGAGCTCCCTATCCGAGCGGACAAGACGGAAATACCTGGCGGCCTGGGAGAAATTTCAAGCCTTCTGCGGAGGAACCGGGCTCAAGGACGACGGTCCCACAACGGAATCCATCCTGCAGTGGATCCTACACTCCAGGAATTGTGGAGTCAAGAAGTCAATGGTACAAACGCATTTGGCCGCAATTACCTTCTTCACGAAGGTGATGGGTAAGACCAATCCAAGATCGGACTTTGTTATAACCAAGGTGATGAAGGGCTGGAAGATGGAACAGCCCCGCACAACAGACTGGCGACGCCCTATAACACACGAAATATTGCAGAGACTGATAGCGATCACGGGCCAGATATGCTTCAACAACTTTGAGACCCGGCTATTCAGATGTGCATTTTCATGGGCATTTTTTGGACCATTCAGAATAGGTGAACTTGTAGCCTCGGCGAGCCGCAAATCTGCCGAAGGAGGGATTCGGGAGAGCAATGTCAGTCTGTAGGATGGAAAACTCATACTGCATATACGTAAGTTGAAAACTGACACCGAAGCAAAAGGCGCACGGATAGTGCTAGCCCCGCTGCCGGCGGACCCATCCTGCCCAGTAGCAACCTTCACCGAATACAAGCATATACGCCCAGTAGGGGCCGAGCAATGGCTGGTCCACCCAAATGGAATCCCCCTCTCGCGGTTCCAGTTCGCTAGGGTATTAAAGCTGCCACTTGAGGCAGAGGGTTTGGAAGCGTGCTTTTACAGCACCCATTCATTCCATATAGGGGACGCTTCCACGGCGGCCAAAATAGGTATGACGAGGGAGCAGATCATGAACATCGGGAGATGGCGCTCCGAGAGATACAAACTATACGTACGCCCGGTTTGACGCCGGGTGTAGGTCGGCCCGTTTGTTAAGTTAAGGTATAAAAAAAAAAAAAAATTTTTTTGGTTTGGTTTACTTAAGGGAAATTTCAAGGGGGAGGCGAAGTCGGTTGTATGCACTATAGATTGCTGTGTGTAAATATGTGACATAGACCTGTTACTGGTACCTTTGTATTCCTGCACCCTCAATGTGATCTTAACAAGCTGTGTTGGTTTCTTGATAATAACACCATATAGGTGCCAATCCCCATTGCGAGGCGTGGATCTGTGGCCATTCGTTTGTTCATTGGGCTGAAAAGAGGACGAGACGAAGACCGCAGCGGCTTAATTTGGGCTTCCCTAAGGAGCAACTGGCAGTGAGATGGATGGGTCGTCGTGGTATGGTGTGCGACCAGCTGATGCCATTCCTCTTACAGTTGAAGAGGGCGGGCGGACAGCCATGGGCAATAGTGGTGCACCTTGGCGGTAATGACCTGACGGGTACGCGCAGTGTTGAGCTCACTAAGAAGATGCAGAGGGACATGCTGACACTGACGGGTGCCTTTCCAGGAACATTACTAGTTTGGTCACACATCATACCGCGGCGAGTGTGGAAGGGTGAGTGGTCGCATCACGCAGTGGAAAGAACAAGGAGAAAAGTGAATAGATGGATGGCCCGGTTCATGGAGTCAATCGGAGGATATGGCATCGTCCACGACTTGATAGAGGAGAACTGCCCCGGATTGTATCGCACGGATGGGATACATCTATCAGATATTGGGATGGATGTGTATCTCTGTGCAATACAAGACACAATCGAACGCCTGTGGCAGAAAACGCGGGTTGGCCACAGCAGGGAGGGGTAAAGGGGAACTTCCCAGCAAGCGAGGGGTCGCAGCCGGGAAGGATTGGCGAGAGAGATAGGGACCCCATCCTTATGAGAGAGTGCACAGCCCAGACATGAGAAGGGGGAGCGGGGCACATGGGAACTGACGTGTCCCCCAGAGTACAAAGATGTGGAAGCAGCAACAGTGTCTAGAAGACCTCCTGACGCTTTCACGGCCGGAGAGACGAGCATACTCTTTTCTCAGCGTACCCCTGCGCATGCCTTTTGACGGGCCCTGGGCAGAGGTAGATACGGACACTGCTGCAAAGAGTAACGGAGCCCTGAAGGGCCGGGGGGTTAACTGCAACGCCCCTGGTCCACTGTCATGTTAGTTGGGACCAACGGCAGTGGGGAAATGGCTTGGACGGCCATGTTCCAGAATATCCCTGCCGGGCGTCAGAAGACCTGATGAAAGTAGGCTGTGCCTCTTGGGGAGGGATGAGGCGAAGTGCTAAGTGAAGTGAGAATTATGATGTTTATGATGGAATGCTGTTGTAATGCTGTTATAAATATTTGATGTGATAATGTTTGATGTTGTTAAGTTATGCTGTGGCCAACAGTTCTAATACTGTATTTTCTACTTGTTGTTGACAAATAGAAATAAAGACATCTTTTGTGGCAAGTCCAGATGCAGGGTAGTTATTTCGGGCAGGGAAAAGGGGCAAGGGGGGGGGGAGGGAAAAGGGGTGGCGACCCGCGGCTGTCATGCTGGTCCCCTGGCTGAGATCAAGTGGACCAACAGCCGTTTCAACCTTATGATCTTATGAACGGGAACCATTGGTGATGAAAGAAGAAGTTGAAGCAGCATTGAAAACCTTATCAAAGAACAAAGCACCAGGCATTGATAGCATTCCCACAGAAGTATTACAGCAATCTGATGCAGCTGTTACTGTACTTACAAGGCTTTGCCAAGAAATATGGAAGACAACATCATGGCCAACTGACTGTAAAAGATCTGTGTTTATACCAATACTAAAGAAAGGTGATCCAACTGACTGTGGAAATTATCGCACAATCGCTCTGATCCCACATGCCAGCAAGATTCTACTGCAGATTATTTTAAAGAGACTACAACCATACCTGGAACAAGAACTACCTGAAGTGCAAGCAGGATTCAGGAAAGGGTGAGGAACGAGAGACATCATTGCGGATGTGAGATGGATCCTTGAAAAGACTAAAGAATACCAAAAGAATATCTATTTGTGTTTTATCGACTATAGCAAGGGTTTTGACTGTGTAAACCATGAGAAACTCTGAGCCACATTAAGAAGCATGCATATATCAGAACACCTGATCGTTCTCTTGCACAATCTGCACATTGATCAAGAAGCAACAGTTCGAAAGGAACAAGGAGAAACAGAATGGTTTAAAATAAGCAAAGGTGTAAAACAAGGCTGCATACTTTCCCCCTACCTGTTTAATTTATATGCAGAACAAATCATCAGAGAAGCAGGATTGTATGAAGACAACAGAGGTGTGAAGATTGGTGGAAGACTCATCAACAACCTTCGCTATGCTGATGATACCACATTACTGGCTGAAAGTGACGATGATCTGAAACATTTGCTTCTCACAATCAAAGAACATAGTCTCAAAATGGGCCTGCACCTTATTGTAAAGAAGACAAAGATCATGACAACTGGCATAATCAACAGGTTCATCGTTGAAGGAGAAGAAATTGAAATTGTGAACAACTTTAACCTACTTGGATCAACTATCAATAAAGAAGCAACAAGCAGTCAAGAAATCAGATGACACATTGCTCTTGGCAGAATGGCTATTAAAGACCTAGATAAGATTCTCAAGAGCAGAGATGTCTCTCTCCATGCAAAGATTCAACTTGTTCAAGCCATGGTATTTTCAATAACATCTGTCACGCCCTTAGCCCCTTACAGACAGTATGGAGGGGCGTGCTTGTCATAGGAGAGACTCACCCTTCAGCCTTTACCTGACTGGTTGCCTTGTAATGCCTCATGGGAAAGGAAGTTCAGTCAGGAGGTACTTGGCTTCAGGTAAAAAAACCACAATTGTAGTTGGCTTTGAGTGGTAAGGCTTTTGACAGAAATTTATTGATGGGGTAAACGCTAGGGTCATAAATTAACACCTTTGGATTGTTTCTCCAGGATTCTTTCAAAAATACATCAGGATGTAACTGAACTCAAAACAAAACAGCTTATAATGTTCTTTAGCATAAAGAAAAGTCCTTTCAACAGCTAATGCTACCAGACATGGCTAGCAGTGCTGTTCCAAACAAACAGAAACAGCTTTTCCTAAAGCAAGTTTCTTTTCTCTCCGTCCAGAACACTTCCCGGCTGTTTGTCTCCTTAAGCACAGTAAAAACTTTCAACAAGAAGTCAAACTCTTCATAGGCAAACAATTCTCTATGCAAGGTTTTTAGGAATAGTGAAAACAAAATCAAAACTTTTCTTACTTTCACCGTTAGCACGGCTTCAGGCTGTGCACTGCACTGGCTAGCAGCTGTTCCACAGGTTTTAATTAGAAAGCTTCAGCTTGCTCAGCTAAAAAGGTATTTCTCCTTTTAATACAGGACTTTCACAAATTATCAACAGGGTCTCAGGGTTACCGGACTCTGGAGGTTTTCCTTATGGTTCACTCCCTTCCAAACCCTCTGTAATTAAAGATTGGCATAAAGAGCAATCCATGTATGAGTCTTCTTCTTCTACAGCTAGGTCTTGTTCACCCAGTTGCATTGGCTCTACCTTTGTTTCTGGCTCAGAGGGCTTAGCTGACTGCTTTCCATTAGGGCAAAAGCTGTCTCTTGCAACTCTGTAGTGCTCCAAATTAGACAAGCTTCTAATGCTCCTACCTGGGGCAAGGCTTGTATCAGCTTCTCCTCGCTCATGCTCTGGCCACCATTCACCTGAGCTTCCTCGTCCTGTCCTCCAACTTGTGTTCCTTGTTCCTGCTGTTCTTAGTGTTCCAGCTCCATTCCTCTTCCAGTAGGCACTCCTACTCCTCTCCCTCTCTGGATAATCTGACCTAGTCTTAAACCTCTCAGGCTCCAGCCCCACCCCTTCTCCTCTCAGGTGTTGGAGATCAAACTGCCTCGTGGCAGCTGAGCAATTGGGGAATTCAGTGACGTAAGGGTTCCTCACCCTGGGCCTGTATTCCCTCTCCTTTTCTCCACTAGGGGCATTCTGCAACCTATTGCAGCTAGGAAATACCTGCTTTCTCGGTGTAAATGGAGTTTTGTGTCTCTGACCTTGTAAAATAGGTCCTTTGATAAGGGTGAATTCCTTCTCTTTATCCCTGTCTCCTGGGTCCTGATAAGCTTCCTTATCACACATCATATGGATGTGAAAGCTGGACAGTGAAAAAGATAGACAGGAAGAAAATTGATGCCTTTGAATTATGGTGCTGGCGGCGAATATTGTGTATACCATGGACTGCCCGAAGAACAAACCAGTCGGTACTAGAGATCAAACCTAAGCTTTCTTTAGAAGCTCAGATGACAAGATTTCGACTTTCATACTTTGGACACATCATGCAAAGACAGAGATCATTAGAGAAAGACATCATGCTTGGCAAGATAGATGATCAACGCAAAAGAGGAAGGCCAACAATGAGATGGATTGATACAATAACACCAGCTATGGGTACCAGTCTGTCAACAATGAGCCGCCTGACTGAAGACCGAGCACAATTTAGGATAGCTATCCAGAGGGTCACCATGAGTCGACTCCGACTCGACGGCACTTAACAACAACAACTAAAATCAGCATACATATTATTCTCAGCATACAAGGAAGGCAGAGAACCATCGTGGTAGTGGTCCTAAAGTCAGTAGGAAGTAAGTCTGTCTCCTCTTGCCTGTTTAAGCTGTAAGAAAAGATATATAGAGAGGGTGAGGGAGGAGGCCTTTGGATGTTTTAGAAGGCAGAAGGAGGGAGAGAATCGGGTGTGGGAAACTTACATACTAGGAGATCAGATGTAGAAGGAATCTACTGGAGTACTATTTATGTTGGGGATTGCAAAGGGGGAAGGCCACTGTGGTGCTTTGTATGTCTAGGACAGGAAGGAATTTTATATGTTGGATGGTAGGGAAGGGATTAACCTTTGCTAACTGACCCTTTCTTTGAACTGGTTACTAAAGGAGAAGACCTATGATTTGTGGAGTTTGCATATTCTAAGAGTTGCCCTTTTAATATGCATATTAATGAGTATGGGCACAGTCTGCATATTATTTGTTTAGTGTTACTGGGTTTGAAAGCTTAATGTATCACACAGAGCAAAAAAATGCACTAAATCATCATTTGTTTTTAAAATGCAGTCTTGTCAATGCTGACTCCTAGTGACCTAGCAGCTCATGGGTTTTCTTGGTAAGGTATGACTGGAAGTAGATTGCCAGACCTTTTCTTTAGAGACAATGGAGGGTAAAGTGGCTTGCCCAAGGTCACAAGGCGTGTGAAAGGAAATTGAACCTTGATCTCTTGGGTACTAGACTGTTGCCCTAACCACTAGGCTACTTCTCCACTCCACCATTACTGATTTTAATTGGTGGTGGGAAAAGTAATGGAATAACTACTGAAAGAAAGATAATGAACTTTCTAGAATGCAGTGGGTGGCACGTTCCAAGGCAACACGGATTAAAAAGGAAGATCGTGCCAAATGAATCTGATTTCTTTGACTGAGTGACAAGAGAACTGGATCATGGGCATGCGATGGATGTGATCTACTTGGAGTTTAGTAAAGCCTTGAATACTGTTCCTCATATGAGGCTTATGAACACACTGCATAACACGGAGATTGTTCCCTGGGTTGTGAAGTGGATGAGAAATTGATTGACTGATAGACGGCAGAGGGTAGTGGTAAATGGAATTTACACAGAAGAAAGAAACATGATGGCAGAAAAAGACCACATGGCCTATCTAGTCTGCCCTTCCATATCAACTACAATAGTCCTCTTTTTTCCTTAAGAGATCTTCTGTGTTTGTCACATGCTTTATTGAATTCAGATACTGTCCTTGTTTCTACTACTTTCACTAGGAGACTATTCTACCAATCTACCACTCTTTCCGTAAAGAAATATTTCCACATATTATTCCTGAGTCTGTCCCATTTCACCCTCATCCTATGTCCCCTCATATCAGAGTTTGCTTTCAATCGAAAGAGGCTCTCTTCTTATGCATTTATGCCATGGAAGTATTTAAATGTCTCTATCCTGCCTTTCCTCTAACGTTATACATATTAAGATCTTAAAGTCTGGCTTAATATGCTTTATAACGAAGACCATTGACCATTTTAGTAGCCACTCTCTGCAATGACTCTATCCTGTTTATATCCTTTTGAAGGTGCGGTCTTCAGAATTGCACACAATATTCCAAACGAGGTCACATCACAGACTTTTACAGAGGCACTATCACCTCCTTTTTCCTGCCGGCCATTCCTCTCCTTATGCACCCAAGCATTCTTCTGGCTTTCACCATCGCCTTTTCTACTTGTTTAGCTGCTTGAAGAACATCAGAAACAATCATGCCCAGGTCTTGCTCCTCTTTCGTGGATAGAAGAACTTCGCCCCCTACACTGTACTGCTCCTTTGGATTTTTGCAGCCCAAGCGCATGACCCTGCATTTTTTAGTATTAAATTTCAGTTGCCAAATTCTTGACCATTCTTCAAGCTTAGCTAGATCCCTCCTCATGTTACCTACTCCTTCCTGGGTGTCTACTCTATTGCAGATTTTAGTATCATCTGCAAAGAGGTAAATCTTATCCGACAGCCCCTCTGCAATAATCACTAACAAAGATGTTAAAAAGAATCAGACCAAGGACAGAACCCTGCGGCACACCACTGGTAACTTCCTTATCCTCAGGGTGAGCTCCATTTACCTGTACCCTTTGTCACCTCCCACTCACCAATTTCTAACCCAGTCAATCACTTTAGGGTCTATCCCTAGAGTGCTCAGTTTGTTTATAAGCCGCCTGTGTGGAATCGTGTCAAAGGTTTTACTGAAATGTAAGTACAGCATATCCAGGGCTCTCCCTCGGTCCAACTCCCTGGTCACCCAATAAAAGAAATCAATCAGATTAGTCTGACAAGACCTGCCTCTGGTAAACCCATGCTGCCTTGCATCCTGCAATCCACTGGATTCCAGAAACCTCACTATTCTCTCTTTTAGCAGTGTTTCCAAAACTTGCATGTAACTTGTATCTAATATGTAAATAGTTTCTCCTATGTATTCCAATTTTTGCTGTTCCTGTTATTTGTAAACTCTCCCTGTTATCCAAGTTTGCTGTCCGGTTATTTGTAAACTCAGACTCATGTTATCTTGTCTGATTTTTCTGTTCCATGTAAACCGCGCTGATGCAGAATAGTGCGGTATATAAGAAATTGTAATAAAAATAAATAATAAATAACAACTCACCACAGAGGTTAGACTAATTGGCCTGTAGTTTTCAACATCATCTTTACTTCCACGTTTGTGTAAAGGAACCACATGTGCCTTTCTCTAGTCTTCTGAGATCACTCCCGACTCCAAAGAAGCATTGAAAAGGACAGACAGTGGAGCTGCTAGAACGTCCCAAAATTCCTTCAGTATTCTTGGATGTATCTCATCTGTCCCCATCCCTTCATCTATTTTTAGTTTAACTAGTCCCTCATGAACACAGTCTTCTGAAATCATTCAAGATCCCCATCACTTCTGTTCCTATTTGTGGGTGTTTTCTAAGGTCCTGCTCCTGCCCTTCATCTGTGAACATAGAATAAAAATATTTGTTAAGCAATTCCGCTTTATTCTCATCAGCTTCTACATATTCCTTTCCTTCACTCTTGAGTCGGAGAATACCACTTTTGCCCTTCCTCCTCTCAATAACATATCTGAAAAATGTCTTATCCCCACATTTTATTGCATTGGATTGTTGATTCTGCAGGCTCTGGTGACTTAAGTCCAATTCTCTTCATTCTGTAGTCTCCCATCTTCACCTCTGTCACAGAGCTTGGATGTTTCAAGAAGCATCTCATCAATATACTTCTCACTGTCTCGAATGCTTCTCAGTCTCGCCACCTCTACTCTGAGTTCCTCCACTTGTTTCATGAGAGCTTCAGCTTGCAGGTATCCTGCACATAGAACCGGTCCTTAAACTGGCATCAGGCTCTCTGCCTCGACAGAGGCAGAAGCTGTAATGGTGGCAACAGCTTTGGCAATATGATTTTTCCTAGCCATTTTTCAGTTGGTGGAGCTTTGGTACCTGTTGAAGTAAAAGAGAGAGACCTACCATCCTATCTTTTCCTCTGTTGTCCTTTAAAAGAACAAGTACTTAACCTCTTTTAAGTGTGTTCTAACAGAACTGTTCTATGTCCCTGTGTGTAGCTAATTGGGGAGTTGCCCTATAAAAAACTATTATGACTGCCGCTTCGGGAGCGTGCCTGGGACAGAGATCAAGCAGATGGTAGCGGAGGGAGTGAGCGGGAGCTGCTCCTCACCTCCAGGTACCACCAATTAGCTTTGGCCAGCAATGGCATTAAACTGCTGCTTCGGGAACAGGCCCGCACCTTGCGGGCCTGCGCCTGAGGGCCTTGCCAGAGGGCCCTTTGGCGTAGGACCGTGCTGGACCAAGTAACGGCTGCTTTATATTTGATTCTGTTTTAAATGTAGTTTAAATGTAATGTATTGTATGTAATGTTTTTCCCTGTAATAGCCAGCACCCACTCCCTAACCTTGAGGGTTTGAGGAGGGGTGTGCCTTGAGGTTAAGTTGTAGTTGTGAAGGTCGAATGACAAGGCAGGTATAAAGAATATTTTTTTACATAAGGATTTATTTCTCCCGCTCCTTGGTGGAATGGAACAGGCGTAAAGGAATATACTTTTGTAGCCAAAACAAGAACAAAAGGAAAACAGGCTTTTTCCAATACTGTGTTCAAAACTGTCCTTCAACACAGGAGTTCACATTCCTGTCATGTGAGCTTTACTTTGAAATCACTTAAACAAAGAGCAAACAATAAAGTTCATGCACTGTAACTAAATTATGCTTTAGCTTATTCTTATCTCTTCATAAGCTCTTCAGGTAAGGAACTTAAACAGCATGCACTTCAGCATATTATAACGAATGACCACACAAGCTTTGCTTGACTATTCTTTGTCTATGAGACAGGTTGAGCAGTCCATTGGCTGATTCAAATCCACCAATGGTACGGGATGAACCAATGGCACTTGTGCTTCTGGGCTCTGTACTGATTCAACTACTTTCTGTCCAGAACTCCTGAAAGCCTGCTTGCTATATGGGCTAGGCGGGGAATTAACTCCTTCCTGGGGTGAATGATAGCTTGTGGGTTTTTCTTCAGGCAAACAAACAATGCCGTCTCTCTTACTATGCTCATTCACTGCACTGGAGTTACCCCTCCCCCACTTGTCTCTGTCAGCAAGTGCTGGGTAAGTCAGTTCATTTGCAGGTGAAGGATTTTTAGACAGCAACTCAAACTTAGAACCTCCTAAAGCCTTCTGGCATATATCTCTAGCAAATATATCTGCTACGTCCTTGTAGCTAGCTTGCTTGCTAACTCTGTCAGCAGTTTGAGGAGAAAAGCTGGGTTTATCTGAGTGAGCTTCTGGTTGCAGCCAACTGCCCTCATAAAACCTGGGTTTGCCCTGGGTTTTAAAATAAGCATTCACACAGTCTGGCTTCTCATAAAAGCTGTTATCAGAATTAAAGACACCCTGTACCTTGTGTTGAGGAATGCCTGAATGTTCTTTAGCAGTCTGCCATTCTTTCCACGGGTCAGCTCTCTGTTCCAAAAGCATAGGCTTTACCCCTGGGTCTCTCAGTGCCTCGCCCTTCTCTTGCTCCCAGAAGGTTCTTCTATGCACTGAGTCTCCCTGGTACCTGCTTCTTGGCTTTACAAGCGTTCTCCTGGAATTGCAGCTGGGGAGCGTTTCTCCTTCAAAGTCAAAGGTTCTGGTATCTAAGGCTACTTCCTGCCTTCCAAGATGCTTCCTTTGTCTCTGCACTGCTCCGTCTCTAAAGCACACATCTGCTTTGTCTGTTTCCTGTATTTCCTTCCACCTCCTCGGCTGGTTCTGTCTTCCTTCTTCCTTCTTCCTGTTTAACAAGCTGCCTCTGCTCTGGGGAACCCGCCTCCTGCTAGGGCGTGCCCAATCAGCAACTCTGCTTCTCCCCTCCCCCGAGGTGAGCTGTGTTAGCTGATTAGCCATGTGCATCTTGTGCTGAGAAGGGAATATCTTGCATTTACCTGCAGTACCCGGACCTTCCACCGGGTCACCATCTGTTTCCATGGCTTCTGGCACTGCTACAGCGTCACAGATCCCCCCCCCCCCCTTAAGATATCACGGGCTGGTTGAGGAGAATCTGGACAGCACGCGATACGACTTAACGCATCCGCGTTCTGGTGGAGTTTGCCCGCTCGGTGTTCTACTTGGAACTCGAAGGCTTGTAGCGCCATAAACCACCTCGTAAGCCTGGAATTGTGGTTATGCATCTGGTTTAACCACTTTAAGGGCGCGTGGTCCGTGATTAAGACGAATTTCCTCCCCACTTAGTAAAAGCGCAGGTTAGGGCTCTTTAACCTGGAAAAGAGACGGCTGAGGGGAGATATTATAGAAGTCTATAAATTATTGAACGGAGTGGAACGGGTAAACGTAGATCGATTGTTTACGTTATCAGAATATAGAAAGACTAGGGGACATGCAATGAAGCTACAGGGTAAACTATTTAAGACTAATAAAAGAAAATATTTTTTCACTCAACATGTAATCAAACTCTGGAATTTGTTACCGGAGGATGTAGTAAAGGCTGTTAGCGTAGCTGGGTTTAAAAAAGGTTTGGACAAGTTCCTGGAGGAAAGGTCCATAAACCATTATTAAGAAGGGACTCAGGATATCAATGCTTGACCGAGTACAAGCATTGTGGAACCTGTGCCTTTTGGAGAAACTGCTAGGTACGTATGACCTAGATTGGCCACTGTTGGAAACAGGATACTGGGCCTGATGGACCTTGGTCTGACCCAGTATGGCATATCTTATGTTCTTAAATTGATTAAAACAAGTGCTCTCAGTTTTAATTCACCAGGACCAATGTGGATTTATAAGCGGGAGATCAACTACAGATAATGGAAGGCTAATGTGCTATATATTAGCTCAAGCAGAAAAGACCTCTATACCATTATTAGGGCTCTCACTGGATGCTGATAAGGCGTTTGACAGACTTGAATGGAGATTTCTGTATCAGGCGTTATAATGGTTTGGAATAGGGCCAAGGTTCATTGTCATGATTAGTCTGATGTATAGAAACCTTATAGGACGAATAAGTGCCAACTCGGGTCTGTCAGATGCCTTTAAATTACAGAGAGGCACCTGACAAGGGTGTCCCCTTTCTCCTCTTCTATTTAACCTTGCCTTGAAGCCATTAATGATACGGATACGGAACTCAACTCAAATTCAAGGTATAAATATAGGTAACTATCAAGTTAAACTATCTGCATACGCAGATGATTTAATGTTATTCCTAGATCCCTCCACCCTTACAAATGCTCTAGAGATAATAGAACAATATGCCACCCTCTCAGGATATAATATAAATTGGGAAAAGTCTTTGGCAGTCCCCTTAAATACATTGGTCAAGAAAGAAGACCTGAAGTTCCCTTTCAGATGGGCAGATTGTTTAAATACTTATGAATAAAGTTTGGCTTGACAATACAAAGAACTATTCAGCAAAATATGGAGAATTGTAAAGAAGTACTGAGAGTTTTAATTACGAGATGGTCTCCATTACATATCACATGGTGGGGACGTCTAGAGACAACAAAAATTACATTAGCTCCAAAAATAAACTATATATTGGTCATGCTCCCTCTAGTATTTCCAGACTCCTTTTATAAAGAGGTAGAGAAGATCCTGACCAAATTTCTTTGGAAACAGAAAGTTCCACGTATAGCTTTATGGAAGCTCAAACTACCAAAAGGAGCAGGTGGGGTACACTTTCCAGACTTTAAATTATATCATACTGCCTTCATTCTCAAGCAGGGTATTAGTTGGCTGAAGGAAGACACAACAGAATCAGCTTGGAAGACACTGGGAAAGACAAGTTCTTTGGCCCATTTCTATACATTTAGCATTAAGGATGAAATAAAAAGCAAGACAGTAAAGATCCAGTAATTCAGGAAACGCAAAAGGCTAACCAACATTCCTCCTCAATTTGTAGGAAGAAAGGGAATTTTGCAAGAAACTCATCTATTTGGTTACATCCCCTCTTGAAGATACACAAAGATCCTATTTATTGGAAACACTGGATAGATAAACAGATATGGATGTTGAATCAGATAGTTAATACAAGTTTTAAATCCTTTGAAGATTTACAATCAGAATACAAACTTCCAAGTTCCTATGCATTCTAATACCTCCAGCTCAAACACTGTCTGAAAGTAGCAGGGGTGGTACCGGGAACACTGGCAAAAGAACTCCCACAAATAAAGAAGCTCCATGATATAGCTGAGACAGGTAAAACTGTAGCAAAAATCTATACTTTTCTCCGAGAGGAGAAATCCAGAGGTTGCATAGGGGCTGAGAAGATTTGGGGATTGGAAGCTGGGGAACTGCTTACTCCTCAACATTGGCAAGCTTTCTGGAATGGGTTAGTATGTATTTCAAATTCAGCAACTTTGACTCAAACACTCTATTTTCTAGCGCATAGAACGTATATAACACTTGTAGTGATTTCTAAATGGGTCCTACAATAGGGAAACAGGTGTTGGACCTGCAAGACCCAGATAGGAACACGACGACACATGTTATTTGACTGTGTGCATGTTAATACTTATTGGAAAGTGTGGAGACAACTCTCAAACATTTTTCAGCTTAAGGAAGCGATAACATATAAAATAGTTATTGTATATATAGATCCCTGGCAGGAATAGATAAGTTAATGAAAAAAGATGGCAAATTATTTGACTTGATGGTCAGTATTGCTATCAAAAATATACTTTTACACTGGAAAAACCTAGATCTCCTACATGTACAGCAGTGGTGGAAGAGATTTGTACATATAGAAAATATGAAAAGGTATATTCTTCTGTGAGAATGAAAATTACGACCGAACAGAAAAAATGGGAGACTCTGGACAGATTTATGGCCAAATAGGTGTGAATGAAGAAGCACAGATAAATAAGAGGAGGATGAGAAAAAGGAAGATAGAGTTTAACTAAGAATTGATACACTTAGACTATAAATAAACTATGGGAGAGTCAGGGGTAGGGGAGGGAAAGGGAGGGGCGGGTACAGTTTATTTTTAAATGTTAAAAATGTTCAAGTTGATGTTTGCAATTGCATATAAAGCCTAAATAAATATTTAAAAGAAGAAAAAAGAAAACCAAAACCCCTTTAAGAGCGCTCAGGCAGGGAGATTGTATTTAAAAGCCACACAGTATTACTTTGCTTGCAATGGAGTCCTGTTAGGAAAGGTAAATGAATAGTGGAGTGCTTCAGGGATCGGTCCTCGGACTGGTACACTTCAATGTCTTTATGAGTGATATGCCAAAGGGTTAAAAGGAAAAGTTTTGTTTTTTTGCGGATGACCTGAAGATTTGGAAAAGACTAGACACCTCGAGAGAGTAAATAACATGAGAAGAGATCTACAAAAATTAGACAAATGGTCAAATGCTTTGTAATTAAGATCTAATTTGAAGAAGTGCAGAGTGGTGGCCAAATCCAGAGGAATTGATTGTATAAGAATGTATATAGTTAAGTTTTGTAATTTAATTACATGTTCCTTGTAACCGCTTTAAATCTTGCATAATGTTCTATGTAAAAGTACTGTTCCAGTGTAAACCGCCCTGATCACTGGAAAGAGCGGTATAAAAAAAAAAAAGAAAAAGTATTTTAAATAAATAAATAAAGGCTAGGCTGGGAGAGTGCAATTTGTTTTGTGACTATCCATTGGGTTTTCATGTGAAGATACAGAAGTAGATTTGCCAGGCCTTTCTTCCGTGCAATTAATTCCAGTGTTGTTTCATTTGTCACAGAAATGTTATCCTCTCCTTAAAACATTCTGCTGCTGCCCAGATATTTATTTATTTTATTTATTTAATGGTATTTATATACCGCCTTATCATTCAATCAAAGCGGTTTCCACGGCAAACAATCAAGGGGGCAAATGTTTTCATGCAGTGTACAGAGTGGTGTGTATGTGTTGGCGGGGATGTGATTAGATTTGGTTTATCTACATAGTGCGCTATTATACATCATGAGCTATTATACAGTCTTATATACAGTCTTGGGGTGGAGGGGGGGTTGATGATCTGACTTGTATGCTGGTTCAGGGGGTATGTCCATAGTAATCGATGAACAGGGTTGTCTTCAGCTGTTTTCGGAAGTCCTTGATTTCTGTGGTTAGTCTCAGATCATCTGGGAGGGAGTTCCATATGGATGGAGCAGCCAGGAAGATTGCTTGTTGTGCGGTGTCTTTGCGGGTCTTGGTGAAATCTTTTGGGGTGTAACCCGATTGGAGGTGCCTCTTCTTCTTGGCCGTGTGCTTGTGTCGGGTTGTATGAGTGTGTGTAGGCTTATGGCGGAGGAGTGTTGTTTGATCTTGAATATGTTTATGATAGTCTTGTATTTGATGCGTGGTTTGTCTTAGTCTGGCTTTTCAGCTGAGACCTGTCTATCTTGGGAGACCCTGTCAGTAGCTAAGCTACTGATGGCTTAGCTCTCAGCATCACTGATGCACACAAGCCCTCACAGCATGACAAGCTGTGAACCAAGTGAGGGACTATCTGGATAGTGGTATTGAAAAAAAATATATATATATATGGATAATTTAAATACCATGATTGTCATTAAAAATAATGCTTAGTATCTGAGGTAAGTGACTCACCCAAAGTTTCAAGAAGCAGCAACAGCATTTGAACCTGGTTTTCATCCCAGTGTTCTAACCAGTAGGTTAATTCTCCAGTCAAGTTCCTGTGTCTCCCCTGTGACTCTCACTGATTTTATATGCGCACTAAAAATGAAAAATTAAGGACAGTATGAGACGTGGTACTGTTGATTGTAAAAAATTTGCATAAGGGTAGAACCATTCAAGTCAAAGAAGCCAAATATGTGAAGAACCCTCCCTCATAAATACTGTCTTTCTTATGAGAGACTGTATTTATGTTGTGAGAGTAGAGATTTTTTTTTTTTTTAGTCAACTGTTTTATACATATGCTGCTTTTCCAAGTTGGTATACTGAGGCCAATTCCGATCGGGGCATGTCAGGCCTGTCCTGACCTCCAAAATCTGTATGGGCCAGATTTGCACCCGATTCTGCACCTGTAGGAGCTATATGTTCCTGCGGGAGCAGAATCGGAGCAAATGGACAGGCCAGACATGCCCCAATTCAGAAGCGCTGCATGTCCAGCAACCACTCCACCTAACCCTGCCAATGCTCCTGCATGGAACCGGGACACCAAGCAGGAGCCCCGTGCCCTGCACCACATTTAAATTTAATTTTCACACTGCTTGACCCCAGGAAAGGTCTTCCATGGCTGGGGCTGGGCTACAGGGAACCCCCTTCTGCTGCCCACCATCTTTTTGGGGCCCACCGGTGCCAATTACCTCCAGTGGGGGGACATATTCCACCTCTGAGATGGAATAAGTTCCCTGGCCATCCTTGACCCCCAGGCATACAGGACCGTGAATGGAATAGGCCCTGTATGTCCAGGGATGTGGGCCTGCCTTCACTCCATCCACACTCCTCCTTTGGCCCTTCCTCTCCCGTCCCCATCCAGAGCTCCTCTCTGTATATGCGGGGAGCTCTGGAGACAGAATCAGCCCCAAGCAATTGGCAGTGGATGTACGTCCAAACCGGACATACATCCCCGCTAATCATTGTGCAGAATGACCCCCATTGTGTCTAGGATGATTCCATGATACCTTAGCATGAAATTAAGGCATGATCCCTGAAAATGCTGTCAACTAGGAAGATGTAAAAACCAAACACTTTTGAAAGGCCCTAAACAGATTTAAGCCTATCCAGGATAACCTCTACAAAGAATGATTCCTCCTCATTCATTCATGACCAAATACATCATTATGCCCCTGAAGAATGTGTTTCATTAATCCATAGTTCTAAAGTCACAAGTATCACTAAGCTTCTCTGTTGCTATTAGATACCATAGACATTTTTATGAGCTCTGTTAAGAAAGTTCTCTATGAAATCATAAGAATTTGATTTGTGAGATTTACTCTTTGTATAAGGACTGTAAAATTCAGCTAATCTTTACAAAACACACACCCACTCAACCAAACTAAACGCATAATCAGATATTAAAAGGTTATTCTTATGTAAAAAGGTTGTAATTATGTAAAAAGTTTGATTACATCCACTCAATACAATTGGATGAAATCATTGTTTGCATGTCTTTTGATTGCATGTCCTTAATTATACTGTTAAATGTAAAAAGTTAAATCTGTTCCCTGTAAAACAACAAGGACATGATTATCCATGTACCTTAAATTTTTTCTGTTCTCTGTAAACCGCACTTGATACTTGGGAAAGAGCGGTATATAAATGTGTGCTAAATAAATAAATAAATAAATAAGAATAAATATGGCAGAGTCAAAGTTTTCTTAAAGGCGTGAGTGAGACATTGGATGTGCTGAAAAAGCAGAATTTAATATGTATTTGTTTACAATAAATCAGACTTAGGTTGCTTGCAAGGATGCTAAGCTATTTTAGCAGAGGAGGACATACAGTTTCCATCAATTTCTATTTTTCACTCAAACATCTATATAGAAAAAGATATACTACAGCACTAAACAGAGCTGTGGCAATATCTAAATCTTGAGAACCACATAAAACTGGAGACTTTGAAAGTAGATGACAACAAAGAAACAGTAAATCACAAAAAAAATGAAAAGTGTTTATACAGAAAGAGAAGGACCACACACACTTCACCCATCTGTGCATACCTACTTTGCTGCCACATGTCCTATTACATCTCCAGACTACTCTTGCCCTCTGCCACCAAGATCCCTTTGATTTTGCTTTATGGAATCCCTCTAAATATTTGAATTTCCATATGATGTCTGCCCTTTCCCTGCTTTCTTTTAGAGAATACACCTTTAGACCTCTCTGCATATGGCCTGTGATGTAGGTGGCTCTTCTCTGAACTGCCTTTTTATCTATATTCTTTTGTAGGTAGGACCTCTAACACCGCACACAGTACTCAAGGCAGGTTCCCATCAAACACCTATAGAGAAGTGACGTTACTTTCCTTATTTTTCAGATTTTTTTTAAGGCCATCTTTCAGCTTATCTTTGCTCTGTTTGTCTACTTTATTGTAGTTTTCGGTACAAGCTATAAACAAGAACTCCTTCTCTTATTGTGTTTTCACAATGTCACTTACAAAAGCAGCAAAGAAGAAGAGACATCACTAATCCTTGCTATAGCCCTCTGGACACTTTCTCTTCACTAGAGAGAATACCACTGATCACTTGTTGTTCAAACATCATCTCACCCAATAGACACGGGCATGCATTAGTATGGGGGCATATTTACTGAAGTGTGCTAAGGTTGGACACCTTAGCGCATGCTAGTAGCCAAAAATTAGTGCAGACTCAAGCTAACTGTTGGGGGGAGGCATTCCCAGTATGTTCCCATGCAGTTAGTGTGGTTGTGAAGACCTTGCCACACTAAACCAGCAATCACACTTCACCTGGCTACACTTACCGCTGCCCACTGAGGTGGTGTTAAGTGCATCTGCATGAACTGGAACAATCACTAATGGCGCCTGTACTAACCGTGATGTGCATTAATGCCCATTCTCACCTAAACCTGCCCAGTTGCTGCCTTATCTCATGCTATACAGTTAATGTGGGATTTGCACTGGAGCCGCAATTTTGGTGCAGGGTAAAGGTTAATGCGATCCCACATTAACCGCTCATCATTGGATTAGCATGCAGTAGCCATTACTGTACTTTGTTAAACATACCCCTTGGTTTGTTAAACATTTTAGTGCATACAAAATCAATTTAGTGTAGATTAACTTATAAATTAACCCATGCACATCAATTTTTGAGCATCACAAAGCTCCAATGCAGGTTAATTTTTTAACACAAATATGTGAAACAAATAAAAAAAATGAATGAGAATTGGAGAAAAAAAGCCAAATTAAAAAAAAATGGTTTCCTGTTTAATTTTCCTTCCATCTCCCACAATGGCCAGCTCGCTTGTTAGACTTCTATGAAGAACAGTGTCAATTACCAAAGGCCTTACTGAAATTCAAATAGGCCTGATATATTGCAGCATTAAGCATTTCTGTAGAAAGGTCTGCATATTTGGAATTTAAAAAAAACATATCTAAAGAAACTCACAATTTCAAATGTAGATGGCAGGGAAAATTCCAAATGGCAAAACAATGAAGAAAAGTAGCAGAAGATAGTGTTTAGCTACTTTTAATTCAAGAATTTGTTCTGAGAATGAAATGGAAATTATTATTGTATAATATTCACCCCTTCAGGAGAAATTTTGACAAACAGCAAAATCTTCTTTCAAATATGCCATCTCTCACTGTGCCTACGTAATTTATTTTCAAAGGCATTTATCAAATATGTCTCCTGTGGTTAAGCAAACTACCATCTATCTGAGTTTAGGAATTCTTGATATGACTGCTGCTTCACTGCTATAATAATTCACACAATAAGACTCTGAACTCATAAAACAATTAACTTATTCATTTATTGTAAGCTGAGCAGACTGAGTCTTCAGGGGAAAAAAGAATACTTACTGTGGAAGGAAAAGGCTATTATCCTAACACTGTGAAAGATTATAAAAGAAGGATATTGTATCTGATGGCAAGTCTTTTTATTCAAACTCAGACAAGACTAAATCAACAGTCACTAGCAGGGGCGGCCCAAGGGGGGTGCGGAGCCATGTGCGGAGACTCGGTGTGGGGCCCCATTTGCATAATATATTAACATACACTAACTTTTAGTAAACATGCCTCTTAATGAGTGTATGGATAAAGAAAGACTAAAAGATTTCTGCATTACTATAATCCAGTGCCAACCGTCAGGCACATTAGGAACTATTACAAACACTGCCTATTTAGAACCCATAGCAAACCCACCGTATCCTAACGGCACTACCAAGACTCACAAAGCACCAAACCCTACCTATCAAAAGGCAACACTGCAAATATTAAACCAGTACATCTCAGAGAATACCAATACATGACCTACTGGGGAAAGAGAACAAGTGGCACTATCAAATAGAAACTACATAAATAGAATACCTCAGCTCAGTTACACATGCAGAACATAGACCATCACCAAAGAACAAGTAATCACAATTTAGAAGTAGGAAGACAGTAATTAAACTGGGAAACCCTAAAGCCAAACTTGGAATGTACAACACCACTATAAAAATAAAACTATAAATTAATTTCCTCTTGTACTAAACAAAGCACAGACGTTAATGATGCACATTTATTTATTTATTAAACATTTCTTATATACCGCCTTTCATGATATCAAGGTGGTTTACATTGAACAAACAAATTACATAGAACAGGGCATTATAACTTGGAGATACAGTAACTATTTTACAAGGAACATTTCCCAGAGATGACATATTCCAGTTAATAAATTCAAAATAAAGAGATATTTTCTACCTTTTGTGCATTTTTTTTCAGTTAAAATTGCTCCAGCCACTTTCTTCTGGTTTCTTCGTGTCTTCTAACTCTCCATCGTCTGCTGTCCATTTGTCCTTTCTTCTCTCTTCTAGTTTTTTTCCATTCTCTCTCTACATCTGCTTTAACATACTAATCTTTCTCCTTTTGTGCTTTCCTCCATCTCTTTCTTTATTCCTTTTTTATCCACTCAAATTTTACCCCTCCATCCTCAATCCCCACTTACTCTCCCAATACCCGGCCAATTGTAGATTTTTCTTCCCTCCCATACAAAATATTATTCCCCTCTCCATTTCACTCTCCCAGCCCCATCCCATTCTAGTCCTCCCCCAACATCAGCTCCCTTCTAGTTCCAGCCCCACCCAGCATCCACTCCCTTCTAGTCCCCGCATCAGCCCATTTCCAGTCCTAGCCCCCCATCAGCCCATTTCCAATCCTATCCTAGCCCCACCATCAGCCCATTTCCAATCCTAGCTCCCCCATCCATTTCCAGTCCTATCCAAGCCCCTCCATCAGCTCATTTCCAATCCCAGCCCCCCATCAGCCCATTTCTAGTCCTTTGCTAGCCCCACCATCAGCCCATTTCCAATCCTAGCTCCCCTCCACTCAGCCCATTTCCAATCCAAGCCCCCATGAGCCTATTTCCAGTTCTAGCCCCTCCATGAGTCCATTTTTATCCAAGCCCCCACCACAGCCCATTTTCAATCCTAGCCCCCCCCAAAAGCCCATGTTCAGCCTATCCTATCCTAGCCCCTCCATCAGCCCATTTCCAGTCCTAGTCCCCCCCACAGCCCATTTCCAGTCCAAGCCCCCTTCCCCATCAGCTATTTCCAGTTCAAGCCTCCCCTCCAAAGTCCATTTCCAGTCCTAGTTCCCTCCCCTCACAGCCCATTTCCATTCCAAGCCCCCCTTCCCCATCAGATATTTGCAGTTCAAGCCCCCCTCCACTCAGCCCATTTCCAGTCCTAGACCCTGCCACAGCCCATTTCTAGTCCTAGCAACCACCCCCCAGCCCATTTCTGCAACAAAAAAAATAGACTCTCTCACACTAACTAAATGAATTTCTTTAATTTAGCCATTTAACTAACCTGCAGTAAAATAACACATTTTACTGCAATGATATTTACTGCAGGAATCACCAGCCTGAGCTATCCCTGCACCACAGGTTAGTGATGCCAGCAGTAAATATAAATTTGCATTGCTGCACGAGGAATATCCTGTGTTATCAGTTGTAGTAGTACAAAGATAATGGGCTCTAAATCAGGGGCTGGTAGTTTAGAAATTAATCCTCCCCCATAAATCTCACACAGCAAATTCACCCTTTCAAACAGACTCCAATAAGCACCCCATATCCAGACACTTCCCAATCAGCACCCCTGAAACCAATCCCCCACCCTCCTATACTCCTGGCACCTACAGGGAGGGGGGGGGGTCTCCTTGGTATCTAGTGGAGGATCAGGAAGAATTCCTAGAAGCTCCTGCTTCATAAGCTGCTGACTTCAAAATGGTGCTGGTTGACCCCTAGTGGTAGTCTCACAGTACTACCCCCCAGGGTCAAGTTGCTAAATAAGGGATTTGGCAACATGACCCCTATTGGTGCATCACAAGACTACTGTTAAATGTCAGTTAGTACCATTTTGAAGTTGACAGTCTATAGAGAAGGAGAAAATGTGAATTGCTTTTGCCCCTCTTGTAGACACCAGGGAGATCTCCAGTAGGTGACATGGGCATGGGAGTTGGTGGAGGGGGTTGCTTTCAAGGTACAGTGGCCAGATCCTGGGGATGGATGCTTATTGGGGGAGTCTGGATTTGGGGGTGTTGATCGGAGAGAGCTAATTGGAGGAGAAATCTGTTTGGGGGTGGTTTGTGGGAGTATTGGGGTAAGCAGGATCATTTGCAGGCCACTGACCCTTTTATGATGTCCCCTCTGGGAGCATCTGGTTGCTGTTGTCATCTCAATACTCCTGAAAGGAAAGATAGTATCATCTTTCCACAAATAATGCAGCTTGTGAGGTTAAATGCATGCTTTTTATCTCATTATTTTTTATCTTGTGTTCTGTTGTCAAAACTGCACTAAGGACATATAACCCATGATTCTACCATTTAACATGCATTATTTGGCCAAACTGCATGTTAGTAACTACCCCTCTGAATAGGATCAGAGTAAGGGTATTAGTCATCCTAGGTGAACTTTCAGATTTGTGACTTCATCAATTAACTTCTAGGGCTCTAGCTCCCTCTAACTAAGAACATTCTCCAAAGCAAATAATCATAATAATCATTCCAACAGCATCACTCCCATAATAAACTGAGCAACATACCCTAGTGGCAAAAAAAAGAGTGCCAAAATAAAATAATGTCAACACGGTTTTAGAGAGGCGCACGGTGTTGAAACACTCTTCACCATACTCTTTAGCAACATAATAACTCGAATTGATAACATCCGTCAAGGGTGTGTTCTCATCTTCATGGACATAGCAGCTGCCTTTGATTCAGTTTGCCACAAGCTCCTCCTGTGACGTCTCGAGGAGAAAGGGATATATAACACAGCACTAGAATGGTGCAAGTTATATCTCTCAGATAGATGGCAGCATGTTCGATCAGGCGATTCAACATCAAAACCTTTCCACCAGAATCAAGGATTCCCACAAGGATCCTCCCTATCTGCTCTGATGTTTAACATATACATGCAGCCTATATGTGACATCATCCGGTCTTTCAATGTGAATTGCTTAATATACACTGATGATGTTCTCCTTTATATGCCATTCTCGACAGAGAACCCTGACCTCTCTCCACTGACAGACTGTTTTAACGCAGTATCCAGCTGGCTCCAAACACAAAATCTCCGAATTCAGCATAAGAAAACGGAGCTCCTATTTATCACAAGGAATCCAAGCTTCATCACACCACCCTGTCTGAAAGTCAAGGAAGCAGAACTTCTCACCAAAACCACGATCAGATACCTTGGTGTCACCCTAGACCAGCGTCTAGACATGAAGACGCACATAAGCAATATAGCAAGAGCAGTGTACCATAAAATCCGATCTCTCAGACACCTACGCTTCCTGCTGGAACCGGATGACTTCCGGACAATTTATCAGGCGTTGATCATACCACACTTTGACTACGCAAATGCCATTCTTCACGGACTCCCTCAATCCACTCTGCATCCACTACAGCTGGCGATGAACTCCGCAGCAAGGGTTCACCATGGTGCATCCAGGAAGTATCACATCACGCCCATCCTGAAACAGCTCCACTGGCTCCCCATACAAGGCAGGCTCACGTTCAAAACCTTGCTACTGACTTTCAAAACTATCAATGGGCTCTCCCCCCCATCTTTAAAAGAACTGATACAGAGCAACCCCCTTAATAGATCTAGAAGATCACTAGCGGCCAACACATTAATAGTCCCAAAAGAGATAACCAAGTGCACCCAGGCAACAGTAAACAGGGCTTTCAAATTCAGTGTGCCTAGATGCTGGAACACCCTCCCACCCAGCATCCGGGCAATCACTGAACTAGCCCAGTTTAGGAAAGCTTTAAAACATCATCTCTTCCTCCTGCATTACCCAGAAGATGGTACCATAATAGCCTCATCAACTAGATAACCAATATAGTACAAAATGATGCACCAATACTAGATTGTACAGATGTAAATAATTACCCAAGTTTGGATCCAAGTTCGAGTACCTGTTAATTGTAAACACAGATCAGCTATTTGAAATGTGTAGGTTTGTTGTTTTCCATGTAAACCACACTGATGTGGAATAGCGCGGTATATAAGAGAATGTAAATAAATAAATAAATAAATAATTTAATTAAACAGGCTGTGTAACAGTAGCTAAAGCGGCATGGACATGCCAAGACACTGAAAGTAGAAGAGAGCACCCAAGGCTGGTGCAACGATATTGGGTTCCCTAAGCTGACTGTTGGCTTTGAAACTAGATGATGGGAAAAAGCTGACAGTCACCCAAGAGCACATAGTTTGGAATGATGTACCTTTGAAAGATACTAGCAAAACAGGGAAGTCAGTAGTGTATCCCAAAAGAGGTTCTGATAAAGATAAAAGTAATCCAGATGCCTTTAAATAAAGAACAGAGTTTAAAATTTTCAGCTGATAACCAGATTGTTAATATGAATAAAAAACAAACTTTGAAATGTCTGTATGCAAATGACAGAAGTTTATAAAATAAGATGGGAGAGTTGGAATATATAGCACTAAATGAAAGGTTAGATATAAGTGGCACTCTGCAACCTGGTGGAAGGAGGACAACAAATGGGACACTGACACCTGGGTACAAATTATATTGCAATGATAGGGTAAATCAAATTGGCGGAGTGATGACACTATGTTAAAGAGAGCATTGAGTCAAACAGAATAATGTATTGAAGGAAACAAAATACACTGCAGAATCTCTATGACTAGAACTTCCATGTAAAAAAGGGAAGGCAAAGGGAGCTGGGGTGTACTACCATGCTCATAGCCAGAATGAACAGATGGATGATGAAATGCTAAAAAAAAAATAGGGACGCTAACAAAAATTGTAAAACAGTAATAATGGGGGATTCCATTGCTCTGGTATCAATTGGGCAAATGTCACATCAGGACATGCTAAGGAGAAAAAGTTTCAAGATGAAATAAATGACTTCTTGGAGCAGCTGGTTCATGAACCAACAAGAGAGAAAGCTATTTTAGATCTATTCCTTAGTGGAACACAGGATCTGGTGCGAGAGGTAATGGTGTCGGGACCACTTGGCAATAGTTATATCATGATCACATTTGATTTAATAAATGGAGGGAGGACAGTAAGGAAATCCATGGCACTAGTTTTTAACTTTCAAAGGGGGACTATGATAAAATGAGGAAAACAGTTAAGAAAAAACTAAAAGGAGCAGCTGCAAAGCTTAAAGGATTACACCAAGCCTGGGCATTGCTTAAAATACTATCTTGGAAGCCCAGACCAGATGTATTCCATGCTTTAAGAAAGGCGGAAGGAAGTCCAAATGATTGCTGTAGTGGTTTAAAGGTGAGGTCAGAGAGGCTGTTTTATGGAAAAAGGAACCAAATATGAAAACAGGAAACATAAGCACTGGCAAGTTAGATTCAAGGCATTCATAAGACAGGCAAAGAGAGAATTTGAAAAAAAGCTTGTTGGCAAAGCAAAAACTCTTAATTAAAACTTTTTCAAGTACATTCATAGCAAAACACCTGTGAGTCATTTGGACAATTAGATGATATAGGGGTAAACGGAGAACTAAGGGAGGACAAGACCATAGTGGATAGATTGAATGAATTCTTTGCTTCAGTCTTTATTGAAGACAACGTAGAGAAGTTACCGATGCCAGAAATGATATTTAAAGGTGAAGCATCAGAACAGGAAACAAATCTCAATAAACCTGAAAACTATGTTACAGCAATTTTAAGAGTAGCAAATCACCTGGACCAGATGTTGTACATTCCAGGGTGCTGAAAGAACTCAAAGATGAAATTGCAGATCTATGATTAGTAATCTGTGAACTATCTTTAATATCACCCGTAGTACATGAAGACTGGAGAGTAGCATACAGTATGTAATGCCAATTTTTAAAAAGGGTTTTAGGGGTGATGTCAGTGAGCCTGATGTCAATACCTATGAAAAATGGTGGAAATTACTGAACATATAGGTAATCATGGTGGTATGTTTACTAAAGGATGGTAAGGGAGCAAGTGAGCCATTAATGCAAATTATCGGCGCCCATGAGTGATTAATGCTGCGGAAAGCTCCGATAATGCTGGATTAATGATCGGAACAGGGACCCACAGTGTTAAGGGAAAAGGAGGTGGAGAATAGGTGTTGATGGGGTGAGGGTTGGAGAGTGGGCAGGGACAGCGTGTGTTCCCTCACTGCAGGGCTGTGTTACCATGCGTTGGAGTTCCCAGCATTGGGAACCCTAATGCCAACTGAAAGCTCATGGAAAGGGGTATTTCTGAGGGAAGAGAGTCTATTTAAGTGTATGCAATGTGCTTCACCCACCGGAGATGCCAAAAGTATGATAGTAATGCTCCAAAGGCAGCAACAGTTTGAAGCCCTATTATAAAAGGGCACTACATTGATGTTGCCAAATATGCAAAGGGGATACCACGTGAAAGATGAGGTGGGGCTGGCAAGTCCATTAGGCTAACAAGACAGCTGGTGAGGGCACATATCTGTGATGCCCGGCAGGACCCACTGTGACAGTAGCAGCACACATATATTCTGCTGCAGCCAAAAAGGAGGTATGCCACCCCTAATGCCACTATGCTTCCATGTCTGCATAGCATGAGGGTGGGAGTGGTGGGCACAGTGGATGCGGCCTACTGCTGATGAAATGATGTCCTGGCCCTGTGTGTTTGGTGCAACACTGCAGTTGCCACTGTGAGTGGGATGGAAAGGATGGCAGCAGCAGGCATAGCGCAGCACAGGGCACCCCTCCCTACTGCGGCCAAAGGAGCAGCAGGAGTGGCCACAACCCCTGGTGGAGGCTGTGGCATGATGGCAGGGAGGGAGGGAGGGATTGGCTGTCATGCTGTCCACCCTGATTGGACCCTAGCACCTGGCTAGTTGTCCTACTGAATGGGCTGGCCCTGGGATAAGGATGCCCCCCTCCCGCATATATTGAGTAGATATGTGCAGTTAGGGGGGAAAATATGCCACTGAGGCAGAAAGTTTGGGCAATATCTTCACACTCCAATACAGACGGGATATAACCACACTGCCTCCTCAGTTGCCAAATGATGACCAAGACCTGTCTGTAAACTGGTGACCCTTGTGGGCACTCGTATAGGTGTCATATCATCTGCATCACATGGGTATCTAAACAGCTCAGAGTAGCCTGTCAACCAAGGGATCAAACGGGGAGTGGCCTACAAGCACACCCCATGAAATGGTTACGTTGGTCACCCTACTAGGTCACCAAGGGTCTTGCATGTGTGTGGTCATGTATCATGCCTTACCCCTCTGGCAGGACAAATCCCACATGTGCAACATGAATATAGGTTCAATAAGCAGCATATCAATGCGGTTCCACATACAAACCTAACAAGATGTCTCTCTCCCACCTCAGCTGACAGACCTTGTCAGACAAGTACAGCAGAGAGACTGCAGGGATAGAAGCAGACAGAGGCATACCCTGACCCATGCTGGCATGCACACAGACACTGCCCACAGATATACTCATGGATTGCTGAACCCACATGGCTACTCTGTGTCTCCAAACACAGGGCCAGTGTGTGCATGAAAGAAGGGTCACAAGTTCAAGACCAGTCTTTGGAGCAGGAATGGTAGGTCCAGGTTTGCTCACTTTATCCTACCATTCAAGGAATGGATCATCATGTGCAAGCCTGAATACTTCATCTAGCAGGAGTCCACACACTCAGCTGCCTAAATTGTGTAGCTGCCCCATCCATGGATGGATGGCAGAGGAATCTAATAGCACCAGCACACTGAGTAGGCGTTACCAGTGCCCGAACATAGCAGAGCACGCTAATAGCACCTGCACAGTGTGCAGGTATTGACAATGAAGGAGCATCAAAGGCCAAAGAGGCAGGTAAGGATGCCACCCTCCACCATTTTTAGATAGTGGGGTCATGCGTGTGTGAGAGTGTATGCATGTGCATCTGTTTGTGTCTCCAGATGTGTGTGACCCAAAGCAAAGTACTGTGCAGGCATGTGCTGCCTAGGCTCTATGGCTATGCAGACAACATCCTGCAGGTCAGCTATACAGCAACCCCACATACTGTGTGAGACACCAATGACATGTGAAAAGTTAGTTTCCAGGACGTAGTTGCAAGCTGTCGCCATGACACCGTAATGTATTCCTAGTTACACCATCGCCGAGGCATATCACCACAGCATTCTCCTACACCTACCACCCAACAGAACACTAATTTGCAGCTCCCACATTGTCTGCTGGTATGATTGGAGTAAGCAGGGGGATACATTTGTGGGTCATATAACCCTCACCACAGACACAGCTTCCAGGCCACAGGACAACACCAATGAGCACAGATGTGAGGCCAGATTAATGACAACTGCCTAACCGCTATATCCATGGCAACAGTGTCCTCCGAACTGACACTGCAGCAGCCTATAGGGAACTAGGCTCGGGGGATGGCTGGCTTCTGTGACGGTCCAATTCATTCACACAGCTGGTGACACAGGCAGGACTTTGCCAGTTATCTGCAGGCACACAGATCTTGTCCCATGCTGCATTCAAAGAGGGCAAGCCAGATGACCCATTGCTCTATGCAGTGGATGCACATACAGGGAGGTGCATATCAGGCAATGTCATGCACAGGAGCCAGCACTTTGACACTGTCTACTGATGATTAGCGAAGACAACTAGCAGTGCATTACCTATTACCCCCAAATGTCATCCCATATGCACCTGTGTGCCTGATCGGAGCAGTGGGACACTAGAAACATAGAAAAATGACAAAAGAAAAAGATCACATGGCTCATCTAGTCTGTCCTTCCATATCAACAACTACAACAGTCCCCTTTTTCTTTTTAGAGATCCTCTATGTTTGTCCCATGCTTTTTTGAATTCAGATACTGTCCTCATCTCAATCACCTCCACTGGGAGACTAACATCTGAATGGTGCATGCACACATCCAGCTGCTGAAAAATGGCACAAAATGTTCTGTTGGTCTCTGCATCCTTAACCACCAAATGGGAAGGACGTGCCTGGCGGTGAGTGTTAAGGTGGAGGGTTGGGCTGCTTGGAAATATACCATACATGTTTAGTCTGTGACCTCCATCTGTGGCATTTTTGTCCAAAGCCTATGTTCACATGGCTAGAACCTTTGTGGGTCTACTCCGTGTCAACATGTGTTATATCAGAGGGCCTGCATGACAGCCTCACTGCCTCCCTATAGGCTCCAAGTGTGACAGTCACAAGGTTAAGAACATAAGAACATAAGGTATGCCATACTGGGTCAGATCAAGGTCCATAAAGCCCAGTATCCTGTTTCCAACAGTGGCCAATCTAGGTCATAAGTACCTAGCAGTCTCCCCAAAAGACACAGGTTCCTCAATGCTTGTTTTGGGTCAAGCAGTGATATCCCTGGTCCCTTTTAATAATGGTTTATGGACCTTTCCTCAAGGAACTTGTCCAAAACCTTTTATAAACCAAGCTATAAACACAGCTTTTACTACGTCCTCCGGTAACAAATTCCAGTTTGATTACAAGTTGAGTGAAAAAATATTTTCTCTTATTAATCTTAAATAGGTTACCCTGTAGCTTCATTGCATGTCCCCTAGTCTTTTTATATTCTGATGACGTAAACAATCAAACTACGTTTACCCGTTCCATTCCATACTTAAATGTATAGACCTCTATCATATCTCCCCTCAGCTGTCTCTTTTCCAGGTTGAAGAGCCCTAACCTTTTTAGCCTCTCTTCATAGGGGTATCCTTCCATCCCCTTTACCATTATGGTGTTTTCTAATAATGCTATATCCTTTTTAAGATATGGCGACGAGAATTACACACAATATTCACGGTGCAGTCGCAACATGGAATGATACAGAGGCATTATAATAGCCTTTGTTTTATTTTCCATTCCTTCCCTTATGATACCTAGCATTCTATTTGCTCTCTTGGCCGCCACTGCACACTGGACGGAGGGTTTTAACATGTTATCCACGATGATGCCTAAATCTTTTTCCTGGGTGGCGGGTCCCAATGTGGAATCTTGCATCTTGTAACCATAGTTTGGGTTGTTCTTTCCTAGGTGCATAACTTTGCACTTGTCCACATTAAATTTCATCTGCCATTTGGATGCCCAGTTTTCCAATTTATCAAGATCCTCTTGCAATTTTCCACAATCCTCTTGGGTTTTAACAACTTTAAATAGTTTTGTCTCTGAAAATTTGATAACCTCACTCGTTATTCCCTTTTCCAGGTCATTTATGAATATGTCAAAAAGCAGCGGACCCAGCACAGATCCCTGGGGACACCACTATTCCCCTGTCTCCATTGGGAAAATTGGCCATTTAGCCCTACCCTCTGCTTTCTATCTTTTAACCAGTTCCTGATCCACAATAGTATATCATCTCCTATCCTATGACTTTTTAGTTTTGCCAAAAGTCTCTGATGAGGGACCTTGTCAAAGGCTTTCTGAAAGTCCAGATACACTATATCAGTCAACTCACCTTTGTCTACCTGTTCATTCACACCTTCAAAAAAACATAACAGATTAGTAAGACAAGATCTTCCTTGTCTAAAGCCATGTTGGCTGTCTCCCATTAAGCCATGACTATGTACATGTTGAGTAATTTTGTTCCTTATGATAGTTTCTACCATTTTTCCGGGTACTGACGTCAGTCTGTCGTTTCCCGGATCACCCCTGGAATCCTTTTTAAAAATTGGCGTTACATTGACGATCCTCCAATCTTCAGGTATTACAGATGATTTTAATGACAGTTCACAGATTACTAATAGCATTTCTGCAATCTCATATTTCAACACCCTTGGATGTATATCATCTGGTCCGGGTGATTTGCTACTCTTCAGTTTATCAAATACTTGTAATACATCTTCCCGGTGTAGCGATATTTCTTTCAATTCTTCCACAGTATCACCTTTAAATACCACTTCAGTCATGGGTAACATCCCTACATCTTCCTCAGACCGAAGCAAAGATGTCATTCAGTCTCTCCGCTATAGCCTTGTCCCCTCTTGCTGCCCCTTTTACCCCTCTATCATCTAATGGTCCAAATGACTCTCAAAGGTTTTTTGCTATGAATGTACTTGAAAAAGTCTTTATTATGCATTTTTCTTCCACAGCAAGTTTCTTCTCAAATTCTCTCTTTGCCTGCCTTATCAATGCCTTGCATTTACCTTGCCAGTACTTTTGTTGTTTCCCGTTTTCTTCATTTGGCTCTTTTTTCCATTTACTGAAAGATGCTTTTTTGGCAACAACAGCCTCTCTGACCTCACCTTTAAACCATGCTGGCAATTTTTTAGACTTCCTTCCACTTTTCTTAAAGCGTGGAATACAGCTGGTCTGGGCTTCCAAGATAGTATTTTTAAACAACACCAAAGCTTGATGCAAGTCACAACCTTTGCAACTGCTCCTTGTAGTTTTTTCTTAACGATTTTCCTCATTTTATCATAGTCCCCCTTTCAAAAGTTAAAAGGTAGTACTGTGGATTTCCTTACCATCCCTCCTCTATTAATTAAATCAAACGCGATCATGCTATGATCACTATTGCCAAGCGGCCCTAACACCCTTATCTCTTCAACCAGATCTGGTGTTCCACTAAGGACTGTCCAAAATGGCTTCCCCTCTGGCCGATTCATGAACCAGCTGCTCCAAGAAGCAGTCATTTATTTCATCTAGGAACTTTATCTCCCTAGCATGTCCTGCCGTGACACTGACCCAGTCAATACCGGGGTAATTGAAATCACCCATTATTATTACTGTTCTGTAACTTTTGTTAGCTTCCCTGATTTCTTTAAGCATTTCATCACCCATTTCTTCATTCTGGCCAGACGGTCGATAGTACAACCCCACTGCCATTGCCTTCCCCTTTTTGCATGGAATTTCAATCCATAGAGATTCTACAGCAAATTTTGTTTACTGCAAAACTTTAATCCTTTGTGACTCAATTCCCTCTATAACATAGAGCGCAACCCCTCCACCAATTTGATCAGCTCTATCATTACGATATAGTTTGTACCCAGGCAGGGGCGGCCCAAGGGGGGTGCGGGGCCATGTGCGGAGACTCAGTGCGGGGCCTCATTTGCATAAGGGGCCTCATTTGCATAAATATTTGCATAATGTTACCATACACGAACTTTTAGTAAACATGCCTCTTAATGAGTGTATGAATAAAGAAAGACTAAAAGACTTCTACATTACTATAATCCAATACCAACCGCCAGGCACATTAGGAACTACTACAAACACTGCCCATTTAGAACCCATAGCAAACCCGCCGTATCCTAACAGCACTACCAGGACTCATAAAACACCATACCCTAACTATCAAAAGGAAACGCTGCAAATATTAAACCAATACATTTCAGAGAACAACAATACATGACCTACTGGGGAAAGAGAACAAGTGGCAATGTCAAATAGGAATTACATAAACAGAATACCTCAGCTCAGTTACACATGCAGAACATAGACCATCACCAAACAAGGAATCACAATTTAGAAACAGGAAGACAATAATTAAACTGGGAATCCCAAAAGCCAAACTTGGAATGTACAACACTGTAGAGAAATAAAACTATACATTAATTTGCTCTTGTACTAAACAAAGCGCAGACGTTAATGATGCACATTTCCCAGAGCTGACATATTCCAATTAATAAATTCAAAATAAAGAGATATTTTTCTACCTTTTGTGCATTTTTTTTCAGCTGCAATTGCTCCAGCCACTTTCTTCTGGTTTCTTCGTGTCTTCCGCTAATTCTTCATCGTCTGCTGTCCATTTGTCTTTTCTTCTCTCTTCTAGTTTTTTTCCATTCTCTCTCTACATCTGCTTTAACATACTAATCTTTCTCCTTTTTGCTCTTTCCTCATTCCTATTTCATCCACTCAAATTTTACCCCTCCATCCTCAATCCCCACTTACTCTCCCAATATCCGGACAATTGTAGATTTGTCTTCCCTCCCACACAAAATATTTTTCCCTCTCCATTTCACTCTCCCAGCTCCATCCCATTCGAATCCTCCCCATACATCAGCTCCATTCTAGTTCCAGTCCCACCCAGCATCCGCTCCCTTCTAGTCCCCGCATCAGCCCATTTCCAGTCCTAGCCCCCCATAAGCCCATTTCCAGTCCTAGCTCCCCCATCTATTTGCAGTCCCATCCAAGTCCCTCCATCAGCTCATTTCCAATCCCAGCCCCCATGAGCCCATTTCTAGTCCTTTCCTAGCCCCACCATCAGCCCATGTCAAATCCTAGCTCCCCTCCACTCAGCCCATTTCCAATCCAAGCCCCCCATGAGCCTACTTCCAGTTCTAGCCCCTTCATGAGTCCATTTCAATCCAAACCCCACCACAGCCCATTTCCAATCTTAGCACCCCCCAACAGCCAATTTCCAGTCCTATTCTAGCCCATCAGCCCATTTCCTGTCCTAGCCCCCCCCTCACCCATTTCCAGTCCTAGCTCCCTCCCCCTCACAACCCATTTCCATTCCAAGCCCCCGTCCCCATCAGCTATTTGCAGTTCAAGCCCTCCTTCCACTCAGCCCATTTCCAGTCCTAGCCTCCTCATAGCCCATTACTAGTCCTAACCCCCCATCAGCCCATTACGTCCTAACCCCCCATCACCCTATTTCCAGTCCTAGCCCCCCATCAGCCTATTTCCAGTCTTAGCACCCCTCCAATAGCCAATTATCAGTCCTACAGCCCCATCTTCCCATTTACATTCTTAGACCCCCATAGCCCCTTAGAAGTCCTAACCCCCCCATCACCCTATTTCCTGTCCTAGCCCCCCATCAGCCTATTTCCAGTCTTAGCCCCCCCCCATAGCCAATTACCAGTCCTACCCCCCCCATCAGCCCACTTCCAGTCTTAGCCCCCCCATAGCCCATTACCAGTCCTAACCCCCCCATCAGCCCATTTCCAGTCCTACCCCCCCACTTCCAGCCTTAGCCCCCTCCCCATAGTCAATTACCAGTCCTAACCCCCCCCCATCAGCCCATTTCCAGTCCTACCCCCCCACTTCCAGCCTTAGCCCCCTCCCCATAGCCCATTACCAGTCCAAACCCCCCCATCAGCCCACTTAGCCCCCCGATAGCCCATTCCCAGTTCTTACCCCCCCATCAGCGCACTTCCCCCCCCCATAGCCCATTACCAGTCCTAAACCCCCCCCCATCAGCCCACTTCCAGTCTTAGCCTCCCCCCCCGGCCCATTACCAGTCCTAACCCACCCCCCTGGCCCATTACCAGTCCTCACCACCCCCCCCATCAGCCCACTTCCAGTTTAGCCTCCCCCTCCCATCAGCCTACTTCCAGTTTAGCCTCCCCCCCCTCCCATAGCCATTACCAGTCCTAACCACCCCCCCCCCTATCATTCCAAATTAAAATAAAAAAAAAACCCCAAACCGGCTGCTTCTGCCGCGACAGCTTCAAGAGCTCTGCCGCGGCAGCATCAAGAGCTCTGCCGCGGGGCCCCCCCTGCCCGGCAGAGCCTCCGTGCATCTTCAGCTCTTCACGTCCAAAACGCGGGCTTCTTTCAGAGCCGCGAGAGTTTCTTTTCTCGCGGCTCTGTTAATCCCGCCGAGGGTGATGGGAAATCCCATCAGCCCCGCGGGATTAAGAGAGCCGCGAGAAAAGAAACTCTCGCGGCTCTGAAAGAAGCCCGCGTTTTGGACGTGAAGAGCTGAAGATGCACGGAGGCTCTGCCGGGCAGGGGGGGGGCCCCGCGGCAGAGCTCTTGATGCTGCCGCGGCAGAGCTCTTGAAGCTGCCGCGGCAGAAGCAGCCGGTTTGGGGTTTTTTTAACTTGGGATGCTTAAGAATGTTTTTTGCGCGGGGCCCCCTGAAACGCGGGGCCCTGTGCAAAAAACATTCTTGCTCAATGGACGGGCCGGCCCTGTACCCAGGTATCACAGTGTCTCACTGGTTGTCCTCCTTCCACCATGTCTCTGAGATACCAATCATATCTAACTTCTCAACTCTCCCATCTTATTTTTTAGACTTCTAGTATTTGTATAGAAGCATTTTAGAGACTGTATTTTATTCATATTAATCTGGTTATTGGTAGGCAGGGATGATTTGGAATCTTTAAGCTCTGCTCTGTATTCAAGGGCATTTGGGCTACCTTTGTCTTTATTGGAACCTCTCTGCTAATATGCCCTAACTTCATTTTTGTGGTAGTATCCTTCAAAGATATATTGTTCCGAACCATGCACTCTTGGGCGACTGTCGGCTCTCCCCTATTATCTAATTTAAAAGCTGCTCTCTCTCTTTTTTTAAAGGTTAATTCCTGCAGCCTGGTTCCATCCCGGTTAAGGTGAAGCCCATCCCTTCGGATGAGCCCCTCCTTTCCCCAGACTATTCCCCTGTTCCTAACAAATCCCAAACCCTCATCCTTGCACCATTGTCTCATTCACGCATTGAGACTCTGGAGCTCTGCCTGCTTTTGGGTCCTGCGCATGGAACGGGAAGCATTTTGGAGAACGCTACCCTGGAAGTTCTGGATTTCAACTTCCTACCTAAAAGCCTAAATTTAGCCTCCAGAACCTCTCTACCACATTTTCCTATGTCATTGGTATAGGCATGTACCAAGACAGCAGAGTCTTCCCCAGCACTATCAAAGACCTTGTCTAGGTGGCGCGTGAGGTCTGCTACCTTGCACCAGGCAGGCATGTTATCAGGTGATCCTCACGTCCACCAGCCACCCAGCTATCTACATGCCTAATGATCAAATTACCAACTATAACGGCTGTCCTAATCATTCCCTCATAGGCACATGGCCCTGGAAAAACTTCCTCGGTGCGAGAGGGTTTTACATCTCCTGGAGGACAGGTCTTAGCTATAGGATCACTTCCTGCCACACTGGGGTGATGCTCTCCTGTCATGTGACCTCTGTCCTCCATGGCATCATGGATGCTGCCAGGTTGGAGGTGGAACTTCAGGACTATATCCCTGTAGGTCTCGTCTATGTACCTCTCTGTCTTCCTTATGTCTTCCAAGTCTGCTACTCTTGCCTCCAGAGATCGGACTTGTTCCCTGAGAGCAAAGAGCTTCTTGCACCTTGTGCACACATAGGACCCCTCACCAACTGGGAGAAAATCATACATGTGACACTCAATGCAAAAGACTGGAAATCCCCCATCTCGCTGCTGGACTGCTGTCTGCATCTTAGTTTTAAGATTGTGTTTAGATATTTAAGTTCTTTACTTACTAAGTGTTGCTGGGGATATTTATACTAATAAAACTATACCTAATACATTTAATGTACTTTGTTCACCTGAAATTTAATTAATCTCAGATCCTTAATGTATGCTGATGAGAATAAACAGCTGCACTTCAGAGTGAATATGGCACCTCCTTTCCTTAAAGAGGGTTAAGCACCTATATAGCTATAATTATCCCAGGGGTGGGTGGGTGGTGTCGGGGAGGGAGGGAGGGAGGGAAAGAAGACTTATTAAAAGATGGCTGCTACACAGTACCCTGTCCTGCGCTTCTAAGGTAATCTGTGACCAATCTCCATGGGGAGTCCCACAGCCCTTGCTGCGATAGAGGGAGTCTTGGGTTCTAAATTTAACCAGAAAGCTCTCTTCTGTGTTTTAAATTTAAACTGAAAGGTCTTTGCTGCTACTGGACCCTGACTGAGTATTAAATTTAAACTGGAAGCTCTCTGATTGGTTCTAAATTTAACCAGAAAGCTCTCTGCTGTGTTTTAAATTTAAACTGAAAACTCTTTGCTGTTACTAGGCCCTGACTGATTTAATAAATACTCTGGGTTCACAGATTAATCAGCTTTAATCTAAAGAATTCCTTTTTCCCCAAGATTTAGAAAAATTCCCAGAAGTAAATACTTACAATTGCAGATCTCTGTCCAGAAGTAGCAGTCCCCTTTTGTAGTCCTTCAAGATGGTATTAGAGTGCAAAGAGGCAGAGAATAGTGGGGTTATGTGTCACCAGCAACTGTTTCAGCATCAAACCCCTCTTCCACCCTGCCATGATTCCTTGCACTCTGGAGGGGGGGGCACTGCAGCTGCTGCATGGGAGGGTGCTTCAGCTGCACTGGCCAGGTTTGGAGCATCCATGGCTAGGGACATGACTGTATCTGCACATACAGGCATTGGACTAGGTCCAATGCTCACTGCCAAGGGCTCTGTAGGGGGACCCCTGAATTGTGTATGTCCCCGATGTAGGCCACTGTGTGCCAGTATGCACTCTCAGCCTGTCTCTGGCCCACTTCCCGCCATGCCATACATTGCATGAGGTGTCATTAGGTCCAAGATAACAGGGTACATAATGATGAGCAGAGGATTCTGGGTATCACTTAAAACAGAGCACTATACACAGCCTGTAGATGTGGTGAAGGTGAGGTCAATGGTCTGCCATGGGCATGGCCTTGGCGTGTACCACTATTCATGATGAGAGGCTACCCTCACTCTGACTGAGCCATGACCATATCACAGCTATGTATGCACATGGCTCTATATAGGGTCAAGCAGTAATGATATGTGGGCTGTCACTCTTATGGCAGATCAGTCACTGGACAGTCTGCTGGGTGTCCATGCTGTCTGCATATAGCCAATGTGGTCATAGAGGCTATGTGCACATACAGCTTGTGGTGACTAGCATAAGAGGCACAGATGGAATTTGAGTGGCTGATACTGGATGTTGTTGCTCAACATCTGTAGGCTGCCTGGGATTGTTCTGGATGTCCTGGACTGTAAGGCTGGCAGCTGGTTTTGGGCTGTTTGTAACCTGATGATAACAATGGTCTTGGCAGGCACATCTGCTTGCTGTCAGCACCACCTCTCGTGCCCAGACAACACTCGCTTCAGTCGGGTTCTGTGGCAACGGTTGTGACAACCTTAAGGACAGACATGAGCTATTATAGGAGAGTTCCTGGCCAACATGGACAGGGCCAGACAGGCCACTGCGGCATGCCACATGTGCACAGATTGTCAACTGACTTGCATCATATCCTGCAAACAATACCTGTGGCACATTAGCAGCATTACAGAGCTAATCCAGTACCTGCAGAGTCCATCTATTGCAAGGCTTGATCTGCTAACCAGGTTATATGTGCCTTCCCTCACATTCAGTGTGACTGCAGGAACGGTCATTTACACATATAGTAGCCATCATGTGCTGGAAGCATGAATTGTCGCTGCATGTATCAATGCTGCTGTGATGGATTGTGGCATTCACCATATGGACAATGCTGCATATATGTGCTCAGATTGTGTATTGCATCATGGGTACTTGAGTGGCTAACCGATACCGGCACCCAAGGCCCCAATTACAGCCATAGCATTGACTGTGATCACTGGAGCATTGCCCAGTACAGTCATCCCTCGTTTATCGCGGTTAATCAGTTCCAGACTCTATCGCGATAAGTGAATTTCTGCGAAGTAGGATTCTTTATTTATATCCAAGAGTTTTACCTTCCCCTGGATGGTAAGCATCTTTCTCCGGCGCTTAGTTTCATCGTCAGAAGGCTTAGAAGCAGCAGCACGTTTAGGAGACATTGTGGGGCTTAAAGGCCTACAGTCCATACGTACAGTAATTTTAATTTTAATTGTAATACAAGGGTGCATAATTGACTCAGACAACCGAGCGTGCGCTGTATCATTTTCACTGTCTCAATCAACTTTTTAATGAATATACATGTATTTGAAAAAACCTCGATAGAGTGAAGCCGCGAAAGTCGAAGCACGAAGTGGCGAGGGACAACTGTATCTGCTTGTCTTATATAATGGTGGGAGATGTGTGCTTGGCCCCCCGAGGTGGGCAGGATGGTCTGCGATGGACTACAGGGATCATGAATGTGGTTTGAGGTGATAACTCTGCAGGTGTACCTATCCTGCAGTGCACAGCAGGTGACAACGGTCTGCACACCCTGCACATGTGCTGCCTCAGGGTTAGTGCCGGACTACAGTGCAGTGGACCTCTGCATGTGACTGCGGTCTGGCGTTCGAGGTACAGTGGCTGGACATGCATCTTGAACTCACATGTGGCTTGGCATTTGGACAAGGGATGTATTCTGCAGCTGTGTGTCTGTTATATAGCTAGTGTAGTGGGTGCACAGTGCAGTGCATAATGTGTGTACACCGCTGTTGGAAGGCCCTTGGTGTGGTGTTTCACTGTCTTAGTCTGTGCCAGCCCTGGTGTTTCATGTCCTGAGTTGCACCCATTGCAGGAAGGGACCTGCAGTCACTTTGATTCTCAGAGAGGTGTGGGACTAATGGTTTGGGCACTGGCTTGGTAAGCAACGAACCAGGGTTTGACTCCCACTTATTCTCTTTGTGGCTGTGGGAAACTCACTTCAATATACTACCAGACACAGTCTGGGGTCTGCATTGACTGGGGGGACAAATAATCATATATTTTGTCTTGTGTTATGGTTGCACATTGGGTCTGCAAACATGCACATTGCATTCATGCACATCTGACGGCACGACTTTATTGCTGTAGCCAATTACAAGGGGTCAGATATGCTAACCCTGCAGTTGTCTGACATGAGTTGTACATGATGGGGATATTTCTTCATTACTGTGCCTGCTCATCTTTGGCTCCATCACATGGATGCAGTACATGCAGGCACATCCCACTCCTGGAATGACCACCTGCAGGGATCACCACATGACCCTACTCACTTCATATGAGCAACAAGGGTGATGCTTGTCCAGTTGTTACCTGAACATGTCAGGGGGATTGTATGTTGGTTGGGGGATTGTATGTTGGTTAGAAAAGCTGTCACAGCTCTCATACCTACATAGCTGGTACTGGGACTTCCCCATGGCACAGCTACATTTTTTTCACACATACTGCAACTGCATTTGTGCGGTCACAGCATGTATATATGGCCAACAAGGCCATACCGCGCTCTCATCTCCCACCATCCATCCTTGAGCCCATCCATCAGCATGCATCCATTATGCACAGTCATGTCTTCTCCTGGCAGCTGCGACACCATGGCTCATACAGGAACATTTTCATCATTTGGATGTCTCACTCACACCTCTCCTGTACCTGATCTGCATGATCCTACTCCTGCTCGGTCATCCTTTGGATGCCCACATTGTGATGATTCTGGATTCTCTGGGGGACACATCTTCATACTCCTATGCCACACACGGACATTCCAGCATATTATGTGGACACTTCTCACTGATTCAGTACAGCTGCCTTCCACATGCTCATCCCACTTATTGCCCGACATGTCCGATGCCCATGGATCTGACATTTCCATTAGCTCTTGCCTTTCCTTCCATCCATTAGCTGGAATGTGTCTTTTACAGGGGCTTCCTTCTCCTGCATTAAGGTGACAGCCGTTTTCAGGCATTAAGGTGTGCGCTTGTCATCTTAATTCCCACTGTCCTCCTAGCATCTGATAGGTGGAGCCAGGCACCCTTACTGCCGGAATGCCCTTTACCATATGCAGACCTTTACCACATGCAGACACCCTTACCGCTGCAGCTACCACTTGCTATCCACTACTTCCTTAACGCCCTTTAGTAAACATACCCCATGGTCTAATGGGATAAAGCCAACATGGATTTAGCCAAAGAAAGTCTCGTCTCACTAATCTGTTATTTATTTTTGAAGATATGAACAAACAGGTAGATAAGGGTGAGCCAGTTCATATAGTATATCTCTACTTCAGAAAGCCTTTATCAAGGTCCTTCATGAGAGACTCTTGAAGAAATTAAAAAGTCATGGGATAGGAGGCAGTATACTATTGTGATCTGGAAACTGGTTAAAAGATAGAAAGCAGAGATTAGGGCTAAATAGACAGTTTTCTCAATGCAAGGTGATAGTGGAATACCCCAGGGATCTGTGCTGGGCCTGCTGATTTTTAACATATTCATAAATGACCTAGAAATGGGAACAATGAGTGAGGTAATCAATTTTGCAGATGACACAACATTACTGAAAGTTGTTAAAACACAGGAGGATTGTGAAAAATTGCAACAAGACTCTGAGAAATTGGGAGACAGGGCATCCAAATAGCAGATGAAATTTAATGTGGACAAGTGCAAAGTTACACACTTAGGGAAGAACAACTCAAACTACTCTAGTTACATGATGCAAGGTTTCACATTAGGACTCGCCACCCAGGAAATAGATTCAGGTGTCATCGTGGATAAGTCATTGAAATTCTTTGCCCAGTGTGCAGCAGTGGCCAAGAAAGCAAATAGAATGTTAGGAATGGAGCATAAAACCAAGGTTATGATAATGCCTCTATCACTCCATGGTGCAACCACACCTTGAATATTGTGTGCAATTCTAGTCACCATATCTTAAAAAGGATATAGCAGAAATAGAAAAGGTACAGAGAAGAAAGATCAAAATGATAAAAAGGATGCAAGGATAACCTTTCGAGAAAAGGCTTAAAAGGTTAGGGCTTTCTGGCTTGGAAAAGAGACAGCTGAGGGACCATATGATAAAGGTCTATAAAATAATAAGTGGAGTGGAACAAGCAAATGTAAACCAATTGTTTACCCTTTCAAAAACTAAGGAACATTCAATGAATCTACAATGTAGCACATTTAAGCTATACAATGTATAATCAAACTCTGGAATTTGTTTCTGGAGGATGTAGTAAAAGCTGTTAGTGTAGCTGGGTTCAAAAGAGATTTGGACAAGTTCCTGGAGGAAACCATAACCATAAACCATTATTAAAGTTGAGTGAAGAAATTTACCACTGACCCTTGGGATAAACAGCATGGAATGTGTTTACGTTTTGGAAATCTGACAGGTACTACAACCTGAATTGGCCAGGATACTGGGCTCGATGGATCTTTGGTCTGACACAATATGGCGTTTTTATGTTCTTATATTCTCATGGGAAGGGAGGAAGGCAGAAGATACTGGGTTGGACTAGAGTGGGAGGGGAGGAAGGGGAAGAGACATGGGTATGTGACTGGGAAGTAGGTGAATGGGAAGAGGATAGAAATAAAGCTGGGGAGTTGGCAAATGGGCAGCAGATCCTTGAAAGAGAGTTAGGAGAAAAAAAGAGGAAAGCGGAAAAAAGAGACTAGGACCAACATGACTGAAAAAATAAAATTCTTAGATAAAGATAGAAAAGGTATTTTATTTAGAAATTATTATTTTAATTCTTATTATAAATGATTAATTATTATCGCTGTCTGTATTTTGCTCAGTATAAGAGAAAATGCATTTGTTTCTGCTTTGCTGGCATGCAGTATTGCACTTCATACTGAGTCTGAGTTCTTGGAGGTTTTACTTAAATTGTTGCCTGCATATTTCTATTTCTAGTTTGTGGTCCCTTGCTCTTTATCTGTTGAGAGGTTATCTGTGTTTTGCATATGTGATTGAGATACAGAATTCTGCTATTGTCAACTTTCTGTGTTGTGGTGTATATCAGTCCTGTTTGTTCTATCCTACCAGTAGGAGGACTATCGCTGTTCTAGGGCCCAATATAGTGTCTGCAGTGCTGACTTGTCACAAGTAGGACTGATGCTGTGAGTGCTGGCAGTGTTACAGCATGACAGGTATACTATAGGCTCTGAATGAACAGGGTTTTGAGGTACTTTATAATGTACATGGCAGTTGCATCGGAGGGAAGTTGTATAGTCATCTTGTAATCCCAGTGCACATGTAAACAGTGTTCAAACCCTTATGAGCTGAAGCAGAAAGACCAGTACATCCTTTGCACGCAGATAATGCAACATATACTTAAAATAGGCATCTTCTGTTAAACAGAACAACAGAAATGAGTGATACGAAGAAAACCAGCACAAACGGTACAACGAAAAGTATTTAACCCAATGAATCAGACAAACATCACTTGTGCAAAAGATAGTTGCACCGAGTAGTTTTTCTAGCGAAGGCTATCTTTTGCACCAGTGATGATGTTTGGTTCATTGGATTAAATACTTTTCATTGTAGGCAATGCCGCTACAGTGTAATGTATTCCGGGCTGATAGGAGCATATAGTTTGCCAGGCAACATATAGGCAATCTCTGGCACTCCGATCATGAAGATGTCATAAAGGCTCCTTGTGTAACTGTGCTTAGAGAAGGTTTGGTTAGGTTCCAGGGGAATGGTCATTGCACCATTATGCAGGGGGCACTGTGGATCCGCAGCTTGCCCCACTACAGGCATCGTTGAACATGGGTACCTTTTAAGGATTCAGCTAGGTACTTGTTAGCGTGATTGGCCACTCTGGGTCAGAGGATATGGGGCTTGATGTACCATACTCTAACCCAGTATGGCATATCTGCGGATCCTCTGATCTTATGCCACTATGTGCCACTGGTCCACACTGTACACCTGCACCTACCACTGCGTGACCAAAGTGCCACCCCCTTTGCTCCATTGGCAGCATCAGCATGGTGCCCTTTCATACTTGTGCACCATGCTGCTGCTGCTGCTGCTAACGGAGCATTACTAGCACTGTCTTGGGCTCCCTTGTCATTTCATCACACTGCTCACGTTAAATAGGCTCTCTCCCCTCTGCAGACAGCCCTTCTGCGAGGTTTCACATGACGGTACGGTTACAGGCGTAAAGGGGCTCTAAGGGGTGTTGCACAAGAGGCGGTAAAGGAACACATAGTGTTTCCACCCACTCTCCGCCTTCTGTTCCCTTTATGCTTGCTGGAGCCTTTTACACACGGAAAGATGAAATTAGACTTACCTGCTAATTGTTGTTCCTTGAGGAACTCCAGTCTAGTCCTGAACCTCTGGGGTTTAGCACCTCCTCCAACAGCTTTGGAGACTGAGAAATGTCATTCTTGTGATGACACTGGTACAAATCCCCCAGGTGCCGCCTCCTGACTCCACTAATCTATTGACAAAGCAGACTCACTGGAGCAACAATTAAGTAGTAAACATTATAACCAACCTGTATCTAACTTGTACATTAACTTTCTACATTAACTGATTAAGAGGAAAATCACGTACTTACTTATGTATAGCTTAGGTCCGCCGTTCCCCTTTTTATAGAGGATGTTGACCCTAGCAGAATCCCCATCTATCAACCTCCCCTTACGGACCGCAACCCACACAGCTGCTCCTCCACCCTGTCCTGATAAATAAACCTCTTCGCTTCAGGCTATAGTCCAAAAGAAACTACCAGAGAGGGATGCGGGACTAGACTGGAGTTCCTCAACGAACAACAATTAGCAGGTAAGTCTAATTTCACCCTCCTTGTCATCCCTCTAGTCTAGTCCCGAACCTCTGGGGATATAACAGAGCAGTGATAAATTCAACGGGAGGGCCCAGCTAGACCAGCCTGAAGTACTGCTGATCCAAAATGGGTATCCTTTTCTGCTTGAACATCCAGACGGTAATGTTTGACAAAAGAATTTAAATAGGACCAAGTAGCCGCTTTACAACTGTTAATAGTTGGAACTAAACTGCACTCAGCCCACGACGACGCCTGCGCCCTAGTGGAATGTGCTCTAAGCCCATCAGGCACTACTTTTCCCTTCAAAATGTACGCTGACGCTATAGCATCCTTGAGCCACCTAGCAATAGAAGCTTTTGATGCTGCTTCTCCTTTCCTTGGCCCCCCCCCCCAAACAGGACAAACAGTCTATCCGTATTGCGGAACCCTGCTGTCCTCAGAATATACTTCTTTAACACCCTACTAACATCTAAGAGATACAATTTCGCTCCGGAAGCACTCTCACTATCTTCATCAAAAACCGGCAACGAAATCACCTGATTTACATGAAAAACCGATACTACTTTGGGCAAAAAAGATGGTACCGGCCTCAATACCACTTTCCTCTCGTAAAAGGAGAGAAAAGGCTCTCGACAAGACAGAGCTTGCAATTCCGAAATTCATCGAGCAGAGCATATAGCTACCAGAAACACCACTTTGAGAGTCAAGTCTTTTATTGATGCCTTCGATAAAGGTTCAAATGGCTTGCGTACCAACGCTTCCAGCACTAATTGCAGATCCCACGTTGGAACTGTTGGTCTACATGGTGGTCTCAAAAGAGCCACCACCCTCAAAAAATGCTTAATATCTGGATGCGCTCCCAGTGCCTTGCCTTTTATCTTTCCTCTGTAACAGGATAGTGCTGCTATCTGCACTGTTAAGGATGCTGCAGCCAAGCCCTTTTCAAAACCATCCTGTAAAAAGGACACCACCTCCGGAATTGAAGCTCTCAAGGCCTCAACCTTCTTGTCCTCACACCCCGCTTCAAATATACACCAAATACGAACATACGTCAATGAAGTAGACCTCCGTCTCACTTTCAACAAAGTGGAAATCACCGCTGTAGAGTAACCTCTCGCTGTTAACCTCGCCCTTTCAAGAGCCAAGCCGTAAGTGAGAACCGATCCACCTGAGGCATGTGCAGGGGGCCCTGCAATAAGAGATCCCTATGATTCAGTAGATGCCAAGGCTGCTCCACTAAGAGCCTTATCAGATCCGCATACCAGGGACGCCATGGCCAGTCTGGTGTGATCAATATCACTGGACCTTTGTGCACTTCTATCCGTTGTAGCACCCGACCTATTAACACCCAGGGTGGAAACATGTACAGGAGTTGGTCTTCCGGCCATCTCTGAATGAGAGCATCTAAGCCTTCTGACATTCTTTCCTGTCTTCTGCTGAAGAATCGGTTGGCTTTTGCCAACTCGAAGGTCGTCATCAACTCTATTACTGGCATCCCCCAGTGTCGCACCACCATCTCGAACACTTCGGGATGGAGAACCCACTCTCCTGGGTCCACCCTGACCCGACTCAAAAAATCGGCCTCCACATGGTCTACTCTTGCCACATGTGCCGCCGACAAAGCTAGCAGATGTACTTCTGCCCAATCTAACAGCTGCTCGGCCTTGGCTTCGTCTTCCAGGGACACACTGCTAGTGCCCCTTTGTGGTTGATGTAGGCTACCGTGGTCGCGTTGTCCAAGAAAATATATATAGAAAATATATATGGTATATATAGTCACATAAAGTGTAAATAGACGCTAGGCAGTCCGGTCGCTGACCAGACTGCCTAGCCTGGAGCATGTACATAGTTATCCCAGTTAGCCCAAGTTAAATAACCCTGTAAGACCAGTACTGGCGCTGCCTGTAACTGTTCAATCTGCTGTTACTGTAAACCGAGCCGATTTTTAAAAAGCGCAGTATAGAAAAGACTGTAAATAAATAAATAAATAAAATGTTGAAATTCTCCATCTTTCAAATCTTTCCAAGTGTCGTCATAAATGTGTCTTCCTTGTTTGCTCATCCACATCATGACTTCATTCAATAAGTTCTTCCTCATGAACAAGTGGAATGCTGCGAGAGGGCCATCAACATTTCATACAGCATACCTTGTAGGACCTTGTTGTACGGGCATGACATTACCTCTGGCATATCTTCCAGCAGCTTGCTTTATAGGTTTCCTGTTCCATGATGTGGCATCCTTAGATACATAGGTTTCAATGGCAACATTTGTGCTTATAGTTGATGACCTCTTAGCTCCTCTACGACCACAACTAAGGGGTATGTTTACTAAACCGTCTTAACGTGCGCCCGGCGATAGTGTGCAGAATGCCATAAAAGGAGTGGGCGTTTCAGTCTTAACGTAGCAAAACGGGATTATCTCGTGATAACGTGCGCTGCGCACAATATCGGGCAAAACGCCGCTAAGCGCGTTAACGCGCGATAATCTTAAGTAGGCGCGCACACATGCAAACATAGAAGCAGAGGTGTAGCACAATGGTTAATACACTGACTGATGGTACAGGGGTCATGAGTTTGATCCCCCAGTGTGCCTAATGCATAAGGCTGGCTGAGGCATCACCCTTTACGTTTAAGTAGTGCTTTTTGAGGCATTTTACTTTTATTTTAAATAGTGCTGCCAGCAAACACACCCTCACGGTGGTGTAACCTAAGGTGCCGCATAAGGCACCCCATAACGCACTCCATAGGGCACATTATAAAGTGCACTGTGCGCCAAGGCACCCTATTATGTCCCCTATAGGACACCTTATAAGGCACCTTATAAGGCACTTGATAGGGCGCCTTATAGGGCGCCCCATAAGCCGCCTTATAGGGTGCCCTATAAGGTGCCTTATGGGGAGCCTTATGAGGCACCTTAAGGTTACAGTACTCTGAGGGTGTTTTTGCTGGCAGCCCTAATGTACATTAAAAATAGACAATGCCTCAGACAGCCCTATCAAATAACCCCACCATGGGTTTCAACCCATGACCTCTGGCTTCACAGGCAGTGAAGTAACCAGTGGGCTACAGCTGCCAACAAACCCCTGGCTGGCTGCAGAAGGACTGCACGTAACTACACAAACTGTCGCTATGGTTACCAGGATAGGGTTAACCCACCCGTACCCATGATGCACTGGTAGGGGGAACTGACTGTGTGTGGTACTGGCACAGAGTAGCCACAGACCGTCACATTGTGCGGGTACTGTGATCACCCTGAGGGTGAGGTGGGGCACCCAGCACCAGGTCCACAGCACCTTTCATGGCTGAAATAAGCCATGCTGCAGGTCCCCATCAGTGCTATTGTGTGTGATAGATAATTCCTGCAGATACACCTAGGTTACATCTGTGTCCTTCTGTATTTCACAGTCATGTCTAGCCCTTATGGGCTATGATGCACCCAGAATAGTGCATATCCTGTGTTGGTGTCATGGTTACATGATGTAGGTGAAGGGGGGGGGGGGTGTTTGGACCCATAGGCGGATTATGTACCACCACACAACCCATCCTCTGGGGCTCAGGGTGGGAAACAGGATCTCCCACCAAAAGATCCACATTCTACCTCCCTGCAATGGTGGCAGTAGAGGGGAAAATCAACCCCACTCCTGCTGGGAAACAGACACCCTACAGGGCAGGCAATGCAGAGCTGTACACAGCCATAAAGCAATAGCAGACAGACAGTAGGCCTGGAAATGCTCAGCTGCCCCCCACCACTATTTGACATTCTCCAGCAGCAAGCCTCCAGCCGCTGCAACCTGCAAGGTGTTCCTGCAAGACACATACTAGCTGCAGACAGTCTGCTAGCTAGTCCATAGTCCTGGAGGAAATGCATGTACCCAGAACTGGGATGTTAGCATACACACCAAGCAGATAAGTCAGTGATTGGGCCCCAAAAGAGAACCCATAAATATCACATGAGAGAAATACTATATAGTGCTATGGGGGAACCTAGCCATGCCGTGGTCACTGCTCAGTCAGGGTGAGAGTGACCTCCCAGCAGGACATGCTGTGGCCACCCTGTCCATGCAGGTGGTGGCCGGCCACTACAATGTCCGAGCCATTGCCCTATGCTCTGTACAGATGAATCCAGGCCAGGCCACCCTATCCAGGCTATTCCCACGGCACCTTGCTCCTCATTATGCACATTGGCAGGCCAATACTGGCAACAGTGCTAGCAGTGTGGGCTGAGGAAGGTGTTAGCAGCCACCACACACTGGATAGACAGACACACACTCCCCACACCTATGCCAGCATTGTGCAACTATAGAGGTGTTTGGCAGCCCTGGCCACCACACCAGTCCTGGGCACAGTGCAGGCATGGCTATGGTACGCAATACTGTTGGGGTCACCCCCCAGGGTGGTAAACACTGTCAGACACAAGACCTGTAGCACACTCCACAGGCATCAGAAAGGTTGCTATGATGCAGCTCACTCAGAAAATTGTACTTAACCTCGGAATTGCTATCTGCCAGTAATCATAGCAACCTTTTGATAGCTGTGTACCATATTCCCAGGTTTAGGGTGGCATTGCTAAGGTATGCAAGTGTTAGTATTGGGAGATGCACGCAGGGCCCAACATCCTGCCTCTCCAGGAGTGATTGGATAATGGAGCCTGTGGGTGTGGGTGTGTCTGCCCCTGTTGGCCACTGCTTTAGGGCAGAGGTTCCCGACTCCAGTCCTTGTGGGCCAGACACTGTTCAGGTTTTCATGCTGTCCCTCATGCATATGCATGAGATACATCTGCGTACCATGGGGGCGGCGCATAGAAATGCAGCACAAGCATCTTTATTAGAGACAGCATGGAACCTGAATGGTGTTTGGCCCTCCAGGACTGCATTTGGGAGACTCTGCTCTAGGTAATGCGCATGTTTATGGTGTCTGTGCTCTGTAGGGTAAAATGTAGGTGTTTTGGGCATGTTTACATCATCTGCAATAAAGGTTCTGTCTGTGTTAGCATGTTTTAGTAGTGGGTAGAATATGGGCACTGGGTTGGCACAAACCACAGCTGGGACTTGAACCTGTGATCTCCTGCTTCTGAACACACTGGCTGTGTGCACTGCACCACTGTGTTGCCACAGAGACAGTGCATTCCCTGGTGATGCCATGACTGTTCGTCAGACAGGGCGTCTGTTGCAATGCATGGCACCCACCTACACAGGGCTAGGCCACGGTCTGCTCTGGGCAGCTGCCACTGCCCCCTCCACCACCAGTATCCCTCTGCCACCATGCTGACATGCCCTTCTGCTGGTGGTGCTGGTGGAGCGCAGTCTCAGGCCATCCAGTGTGTGGGTAGGCAGCTGCCTATGGTGCGGGTTCTGGGGTAGGGGTGCCTGTATAGCTGTCCACGCTTCCTCCCAGCACCGCATGCCAATGTTCCATGCCCTTCGGGGTACCTGCTGGGTACTATCCCCTGTGACACTGTGGGAAGCACACTCGTGCCCATGTTGGGCCCTCAGCAGCTGCTGTCTGGCTGCTGTACTGTTTCAGCATTCCTATGGGCCAGCTAGGCATCACCCTAGTCCACACTGTAGGCCAGCTGCACCGCAGCATGTGCCGCCTGCCGCCCTCTGTGTCCCCTTTTCCAGCATCTGTCCAGTTGCCCGTTCCAACATGCCGGCCCTGCTGTTGCGGAACATGCGCACGCCACAGGACACCTGCCCACTGGAGAGGGAAAACCCTGCTCTGCGCACTTTCACTGTGGGCTCATTCACCTTGTATGGGGACGGAGCATAGACCCTTCCAATATTCTTTTTTTTTTTTTTGGAGCTTTCTCGGGGGGGGGGGGGGGTTAATGTTTCCCATTAATATCACTATTGCCTAGCTTGGTTATATTTTTTTTCAATTTTGTTCCGGTCATTTTCACTGTTTATTTGCCCTTTTGTTCTGTGCACATGTATCACACATCAGTTTTTGCAGGTTTCCCTGGTTTTGCTGTACATTGCTGATGGAAATGGTTTCTTTTCCCTTTAAATCAGCTCTAACGCCAGGGTTTCACTGGCGTTAGTTTTGAGCCTCGGATTTCACATCGTTAGTGTGCGGGGAGCCTCTCCCCTCCCACTCTCCACCCATTGACCCCTTCTCTCTGCCCCTGGGGAGCCTTCCTCCGCCCTCCGGGAGCATTTCTCTGCCTTCAGCGCTCGTTTGCGCCGCCGCGCACGTTATTGTGCACTAAGGTACCTCTGCGCCCGATAAAGCACCATTATTGTGCGATAAGGTACCTTATCGCGCGATAATGTCGCAAAGCGCACATTAAGACGGTTTAGTAAATATACCCCTAAGATTCCTCACAGATGATACTGACACCAAGGACTCCTGCCTTCTTCCCCGTCCAGCACAGCCTCGACCTTTGCCTCGACCTGTAACTTGACTCTTTGCTACAGGCGATGTTACCGGTTCAGCATCAGTCTCACATTCACTTGGTGACCAATTGCTGTCACCATCTGAATCATGACTGTCATCATCAGATTTATCGACTGAACTTGGCTGATATGCTTCTTCGCTTGCTGAATATGCTGCATCATCAGACGACTCAGAGCTGTCACTGTCAGCATCTCGTTGCAATATTTCTCTTACTTGGGCAGCTGAATACTTTCGTTTTGACATCATAAACAATAACCTAAAATAAATAAAGATAAAGTTGAATAAAACGCAAAGCAGTTTTACTATAGGTATACAATAATCGTGATGAACGAGCTATAAGCCTTTAGATTTCATTGGAAATAATGAGAGAACGTATAATATCAATTACAGAAAATGTGTAATTTTCATAAAATAAGAGTACAAAAAATAAACGATACATAATTAATGATAAATACCTTTGTCAGATCAAAAAATTCACAAAATTGAAAATTGTATCACGATCCAAACCGGACGTAAGCAACTGGTGTCAAAAATGACCCCACTGGTACTCTGTGCTGCAGTTCATCACTAGCGTCACCTAGCGGATGAAAATTATTCCTCTCATGGCACAATATAAAGAGAATATTGACATGTGAAAAGTCATAAAAAGATTGCATTCTTGAACAACTAGTTTCCGAGATACGCGTTGTGAAACTTGCAGTGGGGTCACTTTTGACCCCATCGGTACTCCCAGGGTTAAGTGGCAAACATGGAGAGCTGAGTAGCTCTGGTGTAGGAACAAAACCTCAGCTAGGCCTGTGATTTACAAAGAATGCTTTTCTCCCTACCATAAAGAGACTAGAGTAGCCAAGCTATCATACCTCGTACTACTCCAACATTATATAATCTTGCAGAAACTGACCCAAAAGTTATATAATTTAGTCCTGAATTTCTCCGTACTTCCTCATGAATGCTACTCCTCTGCTTCACTAGAGGCATTAGTGGCTGAAGTAGGTGACTTCTTTGCAGCCAAAATCGAGACTATTTGTAACAAATAAATGCGCTTTCTGAGGGAACTGGAGAACCTCCTTCCTCTGTTGGGCTCAAGAGACTGAAAACACCAATTATATTAATTTTTGGCCATCAGACATGAATTTACAGACAATGATCCTCTTTTTATTAGACAACTAAGCTTGGTACTGAAAAACCTCTGAGAACTATGAACCTCCTGGTGGATCCTTTCCCTTCTAATTTGGTAAAAAAATCCACTGCTTAAAAAGGCTGCTCAAAATTCCAGATGCTCAAGGATCCATGTTGAATGATGCTGAGAAGATCAAGTGGACCAAAAGCCATTTCAACCCGTACCATATGATCCAGAACCATTGATGATAAAAGAAGTCTAAGCAGCATTGAAAGTCTTATCAAAGAACAAAGCACCAGGCATTGATGGCATTTCCATTGAAGTATTACAGCAATCTGATGCAGCTGTTACAATACTTACAAGGCCTTGCCAGGAAATTTGGAAGACAACATCATGGCCAACTGACTAGAAAAGATCTGTGTGTATACCAATACTAAAGAAAGGTGATCCAACTGACCTGTGGAAATTATTGCACAATCGCACTGATCCCACATGCCAGCAAGATTCTACTGAAGATTATTCAGCAGAGACTACAACTATACCTGGAACGAGAACTACCTGAAGTGCAAGCAGGTTTCAGGAAAGGGCGAGGGACGAGAGACATCATCACGAATGTGAGATGGATCCTTGAAAAGACTAAAGAATACCAAAAGGATATCTATATATGTTTTATTGACTACAGCAAGGCTTTTGATTGTGTAAACCATGAGAAACTCTGGGCCAAATTAAGAAGAATGGGTATACCAGAACACTTCATTGTTCTCTTGCACAACCTTTACATTGATCAAGAAGCAAGAGTTCGAACAAACAAGGAGAAACAGAATGGTTTAAAATCAACAAAGGTGTATGACAAGGCTGCATACTTTCTCCCTACCTGTTTAATTTATATTCAAAACAAATCATTACAGAAGCAGGACTGTATGAAGACAACAGAGATGTGAAGATTGGTGGGAGACTCATCAACAACCTTCACTATGCTGATGATACCATATTATTAACTGAAAGTGAAGGTGATCTGAAACATTTGCTTCTCAAGATCAAGGAACATAGTCTTAAACTAGGCCTGCACCTTAATGTAAAGAAGACAAAGATCCTGACAATTGGCAAAATCAATAAGTTCACTGTTGATGGAGAAGAAATTGAAATAGTGGACAATTTTAACATACCTGGATCAACTATAAAGAAGCAACAAGCAGTCAAGAAATCAGATGACTCATTGCTCTTGGCAGAATGGCTATGAAGGACCTAGACAAGATTCTCAAGAGCAAAGATGTCTTTCTCCATACAAAGATTTAACTTGTTCAAGCCATGGTATTTTCAATAATGTCATATGGATGCGAAAGTTGGACAGTGAAAAAGATAGACAGGAAGAAAATTGATGCCTTTGAATTATGGTGCTGGTGACGAATACTGTATATACCATGGACTGCCCGAAGAACAAACCAGTCAATATTAGAGGAGATCAAACCTAAGCTTTCTTTAGATGACAAGACTTCAACTTTCATTCTTTGGACACATCATGCGAAGACAGAGAACATTAGGGAAAGACATCATACTTGGCACGGTAGAAGATCAACGCAAAAGAGGAAGGCCAGCAATGAGATGGATCGATATAATAATAGCAGCTATGGGTGCCACTCTGTCAACAATGAGCCACCGGACTGAAGACTGAATACAGTTTAGAACAACTATCCAGAGGGTTGCCATGAGTTGACACTGACTCGACGGCACTTAACATTAACATTATGCATCATGATAAACTCTAGTCTGCCTATAGGAAAGGTGCTTGTACTCTGGAAAAAGAAAGTGATCTGGACTGTGCTCAAATTATACTGTCTTCACTCAACCGACTTATTTTATTTATTTTAGCTTAATTTTGCCTCCAAGTTCCAGCTCCTTACGTTCCATGTAATAGTTTGAAATTCACTTAATTGTAAAGTGCTTTGACTCTGAGATATATCACAAAAATGTAAAAACAAACCATAACCATAACAATGACTGCCTTTACTCTATGGATTGTGGTAATATTCAGTACCTAATCATATAGCTATGTGTATTTGCTGGTTGACTTACTAATTATTGTCTTAAACTTCAAATTGGAAGCTATTTGGGTCTGCAGGTCCTTGTCATTACCTAATGTACATCTGTCCTCTTTATTTCATTAGTCCTTCGCTCAGTAGCCATCACACTTAAAGTCCATCTCAACTCACTCCTTACCTTTGATCAGCAGATCTCATCAGTCATCCACTCCTATTTTTGTGCATCCTTTCTGAGGCCTCTGCTTCATGAGGTGGACCTCTGAACATCTGACATGTTCTTAGCATTAATAGAATTGACTACTATAATGCCCTCTATATGGGCTGAGATTGTCTATTAGATAGCTCACTGTACATATTTTGCATGGGGCTCATTTCTTGGATCACATAAACCCAGTCCTAGTTCAGTGTCATTAGCTTTTTGTACCAGTCTGCTATGCCTTACCTTAATGCCCCATCATTTCTTGTGGATTTGTTGCAGTCCTATTTTTCTCTCAGGACACTCAGATCCTTATAGGCTCTTTTACCTGCTCTTCTTTTTCCTCATTCATTTTGCTTGCAGCCTACTCACAAAACAGCTTTCTCACCCCTTGCTCCCCTGTAAAGGAACTTTTTTTTTGGTGGCTCTTGGATTAGAGGTACCCCATACTAAGTTCAAGAGGAGCAAGACCCCTCTTATAGAGACATTTGTTGAAGCAGCAGCAGTGGGTACACCTCTAAACAAAAGCATGGAGAGGAGTGATCTGCACAGAGTGGCAGGTGCACCTACTCTTGCCACCTTGCTGGGCAGACCAGATGGACCATGCTGTCCTTTATCTGCCATCATATACTATGTTACACTATGTAAATGAAAATGAAAATACAATATGCACAGAATTATATCTTAACAATAACAAAAGTATCATGACCACTTGAGTTTCTGGATCAGTAATTTTCCTCCCTAAAGCTTTAGAAGAATTTTGTTATTGTTAAGATATAATTCTGTATATATTGTATTTTCATTTACATAGTAACATAGTATATGACAGCAGATAAAGGACAGCATGGTCCATCTAGTCTGCCCAGCAAGGTGGCAAGAGTAGGTGCACCTGCCACTCTGTGCAGATCACCCCTCTCCATGCTTTTGTTTAGAGGTGTACCCACTGCTCCGTGCAGGTCACCCCTATTTGTTGAGATATAAGAGATAGTTAAGTTTATTTTGATTTCATCCTGTAGCAATAAAGGGATCCAATGTGTATGTGCCATGCCATTTTGAATTCTGTCACTGTATTTTCCCCCACCATTTCCATCGGCAGGGTATTCCAAGCATCCACCACCCTTTCAGTGAAAAAGTATGTCCCGATTTTGCCTTTCAGTTTACCCCACTTGCAGTTTCATGTTATGCCCTCTAGTCTTTGAAAATGGTTTGCTTGTTCATTAATACTCTAAGTCAGTGGTTCTTAACCAGTCCTCCTTGAACCCCTAGGCCAGTCGGGTGTTCAGGATAGCCCTAATGAATATGCATGAGATATATATGCATTAGAGATATCCTGCCAACCTGACTGGTTTGTGGCCCTCTAGGGCTGGATTTGGAGACCCCTGCCTTACACCTCTGTCATTTAGGATTTTGAGTGGGCAAGGTGCAGATGTCCTAGACATCAAAAGGGTAGATAGAATGTGTCACATGCCTCCTCAATTCTCACCACCACCAAAAAGTTGTCTAATAGACAATATTTTGGTGGTGGTGAGAAGCAAAGAGGCATGTGACAAATTCTATCTAACCTTTTTGATGTCTTGGAGTAAGAATCCTGAAGGGACTTAGAAAATATCAAGCCGAGAGTTTTTAAGTAAACATCTTTAAGGTGATCCCCCAAAATAATATAACTATGATCCTTACAACAGGCAAAAATGATTATTATTATTATTTAGCTGTATTTATAAACAAAGATAAACACAAATTATAAATGGTTTCTAAGAGTCCTTACTTAGGTTAAGAGTCCAAAGAGTCCAGAGGTTCTTCTCTCCTGATTTTCATTTTCTGTTTATTCCCAGAGCATCTTCCTCTTCTCTCTTCCAATGCTCCCCTTGAAGAGGCAGCAGATCTCCCTTCAAGCAAACACTGCGAAGAGTGTTTATATTTCTCTGGACAACAAAACATCAAAATTTTTCTTTAGGTCCTCTTGCAAATAGGGATATACATTCTGTATGGAGATATGCTTCAGAGGAACTGCTTGCTCTCCTCCCCAAGAGTATAAATGTGAAAATAGATTTGAACATACATAAATAAATTAAATAACTTTCTGACTGGGAGATTAGGAATATACATAGGTGCAAGGCTCTTTCCACACATAGTGCCAAGTCATCAAATCAGACACCAGGGATGCACCTATGCATCAGGTTCCTCCTACAACCGTGAGTTAAAGTTAATTTTCCTCCTTCCCCAATACATGAACAAATGGTTACCTCTCCCTTGGTACAACAACTCTGTTACTCTGTTATTGAATTCCTTATCCTCTCCACAAATCTTCCTTGTCCGTGTGCTCTTTATCTTTTTCGTAGCAAATTGCTTGTTCAAGACTAGCTGGCTTGTGGATGACTACTATCTTGTAGTTAGTGGCGGGGTAGGTCAGATAGGAAGTAACCTGCAGGATGTGCTGCACCCTAGTGGTGGGCTCTGTAAACCTCTCCTTACTCCTCAGACTTCTTGAGGAAGGAAGGTCCTGTGCACTTGCTTGCAAGACCTTTTAATAGTTCCCTCCAATTTGTGGAGCCGACACCTGCTATCCTGTGAGTGACCAGGAGGGATATTCTCCATTACATCATATTGCTAGGATTTTATTTAGGAGCAGGGACTCCAGCCTGTTCCTCAGAAACTTATAGAAAGAACATGGTGGGTTCCTGCTACACTTGGAGAACATTTTCTTGTGTGTTGCCTCATGCTGACATTACTGGGGAAGTTCCTGGAATAAAGCTTTGGCTCTGCCCTTCTCCATTTTCTGACATCACTGCCTTCTTCTAACATTGCTGGCACTTGCAAATGATCCACCATTCTGGCCCTACCAACCATACTATCAGTTTACTTCCTCTGTGATCAGTGTCTTTGTAGGTCCGTGCTAGTATTCCTCTTCTACTTGCTTTGCATTTTTCTTCATTTAGCATCTTCATTCCATTGTTGCTGCTACTATTTAACCCTTTTCTGTAGTGTCTTGGAGTCTTCTTCCCTCTATGGTACATAGAGGAATTTATTGCTGAACTTCCTAGCTCCCAATTATCAAAAAGGCCCTCCAGGATTAATTTTCTTAAGCTAAAAAATTTTTGAGCAGCCAATTATCTCAGGAGATCTTGAGTACTCATAACACTTTGAATGCTAATGTAAACAGAAGTGAAAAAAATAGAAATAAAAGGGTTTTTTTAACCTGGTTTCTGTTCGGCTGGGTGCTGGCTGAAAATGGCGGCAATGCTCCTCAGCTTTAGTAAAAAAACTAAAAAAAAAATGTATGGCAGCCAATTTAAAATTAAAATAGAGAAAAGAATAAGGGCCAGAATTCAATTAATTTAAAAAACTGGAACTGCAGTCGTATTCGCAGCCGAGAGGCTCCTGGGAGCTGTGGGGTATTGGGTGCCACGATTGGGCAACCGATACCAGTGAGAGCTGTGCTGGGGAGCAGTAGAAATGTCCTTGGTGCTGTCAGGCAGCTCCAGGTCTGTTTTGAGCTGGCCAGAGCCTGCTGATTGCATCGGGGAGGGGAGGTGGGTGAGTGGCTCAGCAACAGCATCAGGAGTGCACTCTTAGGCCTAATTTTGGCCTAGCGAGGGGGTGGAGCTGATCTTTAAAGGGGCCAGAGGCCCTTTACTGATCGAGAACAGCTGCAAGAGGGGGGACTTTGGAGGAGAGTCGGGGAATCAGGAGGGGTCCTGAAAGTGCTGCACAAAACTGGGGAAGCTCCAGGGAAGGAACTGAGCCAAGAAAAATAATTTTTATATGGCCTTTTGGCGGGCCCTTAGGCGGGGACCAGCTAACATACAACCATCCACAAACAGAAGCCCCTGCAGAGACCAAGAGCAGCATATGACACCTCTCCAACCACCAGACTGATAACCTGCACTCCACAACAACATCGTGTAGTGCAAGAAAGCACGAGTACCAGGACAAGAGACTACTGCTGACTGGCCTCCTGATGACCCGGTAAGATAAGGAAGCACTCCTGCAACTTCAAGAGAGACTAGCAAGCTATCAAAGTTTAAACTCTTAACAAACTAGTTGGTTCACACAAGATGACCTTTCCTATAAACAGTTGTACACGATGCCGCACAGACTCAACAGCATGTTAATTCCTCTTTTGTGTAGCTCAATTCATCACACAAACGGAAACTTTGACCAACCAGGCCTAATTCCCACAATACAAGGCTATGGCAAAAGGGGTCAGAAGGAGACCTTCACATCTACAATTGAACCACACCCGAGAGACCATACCCACCTCATACACATAGTCCTTCAACTCCCAGCAAGGGCACTACAAGCAGTTAGCCTGAATTGCATGCTCATAAATGTTCGTTCTATTCGGAACAATTGGCCAACCCTCGTAGATTATGTCGAGCGCTAAAAGTTAGACATGCTCTTCATCACTGAAACGTGACTTACAGACACCGACACAGTACTGTTAAACCAAATCAAATTCCCAAACTATGACATCTTTAACTGCCCCAGAACCAATAGGAAGGGAGGAGGCATACTCATCCTCACCAGAATCGAGTTACACCTTCATGTCTTATCATCAGACAGCACAGCCAAACTAGATTCATTAATGACTCAATGATTCCAAAGAGATCACGAGGTTTGTTCAAGGAGTGCATCAAGATGCTGGTATGGTACTCTCTACATTTTTGTTCAATTGCTTTGCGGTGTTGTAGGCTGGCCATGTAATTAGCTTGGTCCTGGGAGCACTTTGAGTGCTGCCATTTCTGCTCGAGCTTCCTGAGTCATAGTAGTGTTTCTCATAGTTCTGCAGTGTACCATTTCACTATGTGGCGGCGCTTAGCAGGCTTCAAAGCGTATGGTAGGAGTGAGGCCATATTTAGGGTCCTATTCCAGCTATTTACTAGCTCATCAAGTTCTGTAATGTCTGTATTAAGCATGGGTAGAGCTTCTTCTAAGAAGGACTCCTTATTAAATTGTCAGAAGCGATGATTAGGCTGGGGCAGCCACTGCTTGGTTCTGCTCATCCCGCTTATCTCGGTCCACAAGGATTTGGAAGATTTTGTTTCACCTTTATCTATGCTCCTGTCATCTCCTTTCTAGTCTGTTTCATTGTGCCCTGTCTTCTCTGTTTTCTTATCCATAATTTTGGTGTTCTTTTCCTACCTATTCCAGCCTATTTTGTTTTATTATACACTGCCCTGATGCTTTTGCCTGGGTGGTTAATCAAGTGAACGAATAAAGATAAATATGATTGCTATGGTCCAACCAGGGGATCGGGTTAATAGTTGGTAGGGTTGGAGTGTTTGGATTGCATGTGGATGAAGGTGCAAAGATCAGGTCAATGGTATTTCCTGTCATGTGGGTGGGTGTATTTACTATTTGTTCATAGCTCAATTCCATCATTGCTTCCAGGAAGGCATTGGCTTGTGTTATTGGGAGCCAGGAGGGGCGGCTCTATAATGAGGTGAAGAAAGGCGGTTGCCTCAGGTGTCAAACTTTTGGGGGCAGCAAAAAATGCCCCCAAAACAGCCACCTCACTATGCCTTTAAAGTTAAAAGAAAAAAAAGGGTGGACAAGCTGCTGCCACTACTTTTCAGCAGTGGCAGATTCAACCCCCACCACCCCCGCTGCTGCCCTGGGAGGCCCCGCACTTGCCTGACCTGCCAAAAGCCTGGCACCCTGGCTCTGCAGAGCCGTGAGAAAGAACAGCATTTCCCTTCCTGTGGCTCTGTTAAAATTGAGACCGGCGGTGCGCTGAGGGTAAACGACAGCATTTCCTGTCTCGTACTGGACTAGCACTGGAAATGGGCAGATGGGGGTGGGGGGGGGCTATGACTGATAATGAGCTGATTAGGGAAGCTAGGACTGGTAATAGACTGGTCAGGAGGGTTAGGACTGGTAATGGGCTGAGGGGGGACTAGCACTAGACGTGGGAAGATCGGGGGTCTAAGGCTGGTAATGGGCTGATTAGTGGAGACTAGGACTGGTAATGGGCTGATTGGAGGGGGCTAGCATTGATAATTTGCTGAGGGGAACTAACACTGGAAATGGGCAGATCAGGGCGTCTAGGACTGGTAATGAGCTGATTAGGGGAGGCTAGGACTGGTAACAGGCTGATCGGGCTAGCTAGGACTGGAAATGGGCTGATTGGAGGGCTTGGACAGGGAAATGGGCTAATGGGGGGGGTTAGGACTTGAAATGGACTGATGGGGGGCTAAGACTGGTAATGGGCTGATTGGGGGAATTAGGACTGGAAATGGACTGATGGGAGGCTAGGACTGGAAAGGCTTGATGTGGGGGCTAGGACTGGAAATAGGTTGGGACTGGAAATGGGCTGATCAGGGGGGCTAGGACTGGAAATGGGCTGATTAGGGGGGCTAGGACTGGTAATGGGCTTAACAGAGGGGTTATGACTGGAATGTGCTGATGGGGGGGAAAGGAATGGAAATAGGCTGGGACTGGAAATGGGCTGATGGGGGGGCTAGGAATGGAAATGGACTGATGGGGGTGGGGGAGAGAGAGCTGCTGGCCCTGGAAGAAGACTGGGGGCTAGAACTGGAAATGGGCTGATGGCAGGGAGGTGAGGATAGTGCTGCTGGCCTGGAAGAAAACTGGGGGCTAGGGCTAAGGAGGGAGGATAATGGGACTGGAAGGGATGCTTAGAGGGGCTGCCAGGGGAAGGAAGGGGAAAGGAAAGGAGCTGACACATAGGGGGTGGGAAAGTGGGGGCAGGAAGGGAGCTGACACGGGGGGAGAGGGGGCTGGAAGGGAGCTGATACCTGAGAATGGTACTGGAAGGGGACTGGAAGAGTGATGACACTAGGGAAGAGAGTAGGGGAATGGAAGGGAGCTGACACCTGGGAATGGTACTGGAGAGTGATTGGAAGGGAGCTGATACCTGGGGGTGGGACTGTAGGGAGCTGATGCTTGGGGATGGGACTGGTAGGTGGCTGAGTAATCAGGAGGACGCTGGAAGGGAGCTGATATTTGAGGATGGCACTGGAAGGGGGATGGACAGAAGGTAGGGTGACTAGAAGGGAGCTGACGGGGGCGGGGTGGCACTGGGAGTGGAAGTGAGCTGATATCTGCAATGGTATTTGGACTAGAAGGGGCTGGACAGTGGGGAAGGAGGGGGACTGGAAGGGAATGGACACCAGTGGCAGTCATGGGAATGCAAGGGAGTTGACATTGGAAGGTACTGGGAAGGGAAGACTGGAAAGGGGACTGATACTGGGAAGAGTTACTGGGACTGGAAATAGGCTGATGGAAGGAAGTGAAGAAAACAAAAGAAGAGATAAGAAATGGCACATGGACCATAAACCATAGAAAGAGAGCTAAGAGAAGACAGGAAAGCAGAAGCCTCAGATCGGGATCAGCATTATCAGAGAATAAAATGGTCTGACAACAAAGGTAGAAAAAATAATTTTATTTTCATTTTAGTGATTGGACTTTGCGCTATCTTTATATTTTACACAGTATGGGGAATTGCATCTCTCTCTGAATTTGCACTGCATGTGGAGTCTGGCTTCTTGGGGTTTTAGTTTAATTTTTGTCTACATATTTTTAAATTTTTACTTTAGGTTGTAGCCACTTATTCTGTACTTGCTGAGGGTCTGTGATCTGAGTGTGTGACTGAAGCCAGTTTGTACATAGGGATCTATACTGTACTGTAGTAATTTGACTTGTTCATCTTTTCAAACAGGTATATGGATGATCTAGGGCCCGCTGCAGTATTTATAGTGCTGCTTTTTGCTGAAGGACCCAATGAAGCAACACCCTACGAACTCCCCCCACCCACAAATGTTTGTTGACCATTTCCAAACCAAAACCAATATTAATTACACTCCCCAAGCAGAATCTCCAACAGACAACAGCGCTACCATTACAGTGAAGATATCTTCCTTTAGCCCAAGTTCCACAGAGCACATCAAGGACATAATAAAAACTATTGACACCACCACTTTTCCCAACAACCCATGTCCCACACACTGGATCAAGCTAGCACAAACTGACCTGAGCGCGACCACTGGCAGAATTGTACATCTCTCCCTCACCACCAAAGTTGTTACACCCTCCCTGAAGACCGCCTCCATTAGACCATTACTTAAAAACAGTTGTCACAGGGTAGACCTAGGGCAACCCGAGAAAAGGCAGATCAGCATGAATGATCACAGAAAAAGTGACAAGGTAAACAAAGAAATGTTTGATGGTTGCTACGAACAACCTAGGCACACGTGCACAGAGCCCATGAGGACACACCCAGATAGCAAAGGAAGGGAATTCGTTTTGCCTGATCAGGATCAGCTGGGTGGAGGTGGAGTCAGGAAACATGGAGATAAAATAGGCTCCCAAACAATTAGAAGCAGAGAGGAGTTGAGGCAGCAAAAGTCACAATCCGAGAGGCAGCAGCAAATACAGTTGAAGCCGTGGAAAGCCTGGAGCTGGTGTGAAAGAGAGGAAGAGAGTGAGAATGGGTCATTGAAGCAACAAGGGAGCCAGCGTGAAGGTCGGAGAGAATTCTACGACCTGTGTGAAACAGTGGGAAGGCAGCAGCCTGAGAGTGTGTATGTATACGGAAGCCAAAAGAAGCGTGGGAAGACTGCAATAGCAGGTACCGGTGCAAGTAGTGAATGTAAGGGCTATTGGCTACATGAGAGGGAAAAACCCTGGAGGTATAGAAACAGCCCCATAAAGCCAAGCTATCTAGAGGCTGAGAATAACTTTTCCCCTGGTTATAGAAAGCCTAGGAGAAGAAGGATTTACTTGCCAGAAGAAGTTGAAGATTTTCCCAATCAGTGTGAGCTCCCAGCTTCTAGAAAATCCTCGTCAAAAGCTTTGCAATCTAGCCCAGCTGAGTTCCGAGGGCTAGCTCTGAACAGGCAGGAAGCCTGCCGTAATTATCCAACTAGCAGAGCAAATAGAGACCTGAGCCATCTGCTAAGATACCAGCAGGGGCAGAGCTCTGAAAGGTTCAGCTCAAAGGTATATGGTAGTTCCCAGAGAGGCATTTCTTCAGAGGGAGAGAGAAACTTCCTGGGTAACGAACTAGGCCAGCCATACTTTCATTCCACATCTGACGTTAAGAATGAAAATGCTAATGAACCTGAATTGATGGAGTGTGAAAGTTCTGAAGTTCCTGTAAGTCCAGAATTGATGGATTGTTCTCTAACTGTAACTGAGTCAGAGTTCTCATTAAGATAAACGCTTACTGTGTGACCTTAGCTCCAGTGGTAGAAGCTGCATGCTGTATCTCACTCACTCTCCAGCCAAACAGACGTGAGCTGTGCTATTGCTGTGATATCAGCCACGATAAAAAGGATCTGTTATTGAAACAGTTAGGCTGTTTGTTCTTTTGTTTTGTTTAAAGTTAAAAGCTGAAGGAAGCTGTTTGTGTTGCTCATTTAACTTTTGTTTATGCCAAAGTTGGTTCTTATTTTATGTTTACCTGAGGATAAAGAAACCTCAAGGGACGGGGAATAAAACCCTAAACTTAAAAAGAAGTTCTCTTTGTGATTTGTACAACTGAAGGCACAACTACCACACACACAGAGCCAAGCAATACCAGTTGCCACCGCTTGGGCTCACAGCGTGTGACACAGTAAACTAGACCTACTCATCATAAGTTCCTATAGATCGATATCTAGTCTCCCACTCCTTGTGAAGATAATGGAGAAGTTAGTCCAGCAACAGATTCAATATCACATTGACACTCACACACCACTTGACCCACAGCAGCACAGGTTCAGGCAGCAGCATGGCGTCAAAACCCTCCTGGCTACCCTCCACAACAGACTAATCCTAGGCATTAACAAATTGAAGCAAGGAGTCATCCTAATCTTCTTGGACATTGCCTCTGCGTTCAACACTGTCAACCACAACCTTTTACTCTGTCGGTTACATGAGAATGGAGTACAAAACTCAGCTCTGGACTGGTGCAGATCCTACTTAACAGATCGCCAACAGGTATGAATAGGCACTTGAACATCAGACACATACCTGCAAATGCAAAGAGTCCACTAGGGCTCATCACTATCTGCCCTATTCTTCAATATCTACATACAGCCAATCTGTTCAATAATACAATCATATGGCATATTATATCACATATATGCTGATGATGAACTTTTATATACCTCATTCTCTACAGACAACCCGGATTGCACCAAGATAGCAGAATGCTTCGATGCAGTCTCAGACTGGCTCCTTACACACAACCTTAAAGTGAACTTCAAGAAGACGAAATGTTGTTCATAACAAGGAACCAGACCTTCACTCCACCTACTTCTATTGGGTGATGCTGAGCTGATGACAAAGCAGGAAGTACACTATCTCGGAATCACCCTGGACCAATGACTCAATATGTACACTCACATAAACAACATTACCAAGGCAATATATCATAAAATGAGATTCCTTCGACACTTGGTCCACTACTAGAGGCACCAGACTTCCGCACCGTTTTCCAGGCACTACTCTTTCCTCACTTTGACTATGCCAATATTATACTCCAAGGCCTACCAATAAGTACACTACAGTCACTCCAAATGCAGCTCGAATCTTGCAAAGATCATCTAGATATGAGCATGTCATGCCCATCTTAAAGCAAGTACACTGGCTACCAATATCGAGTCACCTGAAATATAAACTTTTACTGCTTACATTTAAACTACTACATAGCCTATCCACAGCCTCCCTCTCGGACATCATACACATGACTCCTCAAAACAGAGCAAGGAGAACTGGAATGGCTAATATAATCATAATCCCTTCAGCAATAACAAAAAGTACCCAATCTGCTAAGAACCGGGCATTCTCATTATGCGTTCCATCACTATGGAACTCTCTCCCTACCTCGATCCAAACAATCTCTGACATGTCAGCCTTCAGAAAGGCAATAAAGACTCATCTGTTCCACCTATACTATGACCGTGTAACATAACCATATACTTTCACAGGCCAGCCAGTCTCGGCACAGACTACCCTACAGGTTTTATTATGTAAGATACTTCTCCTAGTGGTTACCAAGTTGACAGCCCTGTTCAATGTAAAACCTTAAATTTAATATTCTATGTAAACTGCATTGATTTCAAAAGAGTGCAGTATGTAAAATTAAATAAATAAATAAAATATATTTGGGACTTAGGACCATTGCAGGGAAAATGCAAAATGCAGTGTATTTAAATAAGTACTAGATCTTTGCAGTCTGATTTGCAGGTATAGTGGAACATGTTTATTGTCTATGGCAACTTGTCGTTCTATGTGTATATTGTGTATATTTATTCGATCTTTACCGAGGAAGATGTAGGGATGTTACCCATGCCTGAAGTGGTCTTTAAAGGTGCGGAAGGATTGAAGGAAATATATCTATACTTTGGGAAGATGTATTACAACTATTTGATAAACTGAAGAGTAGTAAATCACCTGGACCGGATGATATACATCCAAGAGTGTTGAAAGAACTGAAATATGAGATTGCAGACCTGCTATTAGTAATCTGTGAACTATTATTAAAATCATCTGTAATACCTGAAGACTGGAGGATGGCCAACGTAACGCCAATTTTTAAAAAGGGTTCCAGGGGTGATCCGGGAAACTACAGACCGGTGAACCTGACATCAGTACCGGGAAAAATGGTAGAAACCATCATAAAGAACAAAATTTCTGAACATGTAGATAGTCATGGCTTAATGGGAGACAGACAACATGGCTTTAGACAAGGAAGATCTTGTCTTACTAATCTGTTATGTTTTTTGAAGGCATGAATAAACAGGTAGACAAAGGTGAGTTGGTTGATATAGTGTATTTGGACTTTCAGAAAGTCTTTGACAAGGTCCCTCATCAGAGACTTTTGCCAAAACTAAAGAATCGTGGGATAGGAGGCAGTGTACTATTATGGATCAGGAACTGGTTAAAAGATAGAAAGCAGAGGGTAGGGCTAAATGGCCAATTTTCCCAATGGAGAAAGGTGAACAGTGGTGTACCCCAGGGATCTGTGCTGGGTCAGCTGCTTTTTGACATATTCATAAATGCCCTGGAAAAGGGAATAGCAAGTGAGGTTATCAAATTTGCAGATGACACAAAACTATTTAAAGTTGTTAAAACCCATGAGAATTGCGGAAAATTGCAAGAGGATCTTGATAAATTGGAAGACTGGGCATCCAAATGGCAGATGAAATTTAATGTGGACAAGTGCAAAGTTATGCACCTAGGGAAGAAAAACCCAAACTATGGTTACACAATGCAAGGTTCCACATTAGGAACCACCACCACCCAGGAAAAAGATTTAGGCATCATTGTGGACATGTTAAAATCCTCCGCCCAGTGTGCAGCAGCCGCCAAGAGAGCAAATAGAATGCTAGGTATCATAAGGAAAGGAATGGAAAATAAAACAAAGGATATTATAATGCCTCTATATCGTTCCATGGTGAGACCGCACCTTGAATATTGTGTGCAATTCTGGTCGCCGTATCTTAAAAAGGATATAGCGATATTAGAAAAGGTTCAGAGAAGAGCCACCAAAATGGTAAAGGGGATCGAAGGATACTCCTATGAAGAAAGGCTAAAAAGGTTAGGGCTCTTTAACCTGGAAAAGAGACAGCTGAGGGGAGATATGATAAAGTCTATAAATTAATGAACGGAGTGGAACGGGTAAACGTAGATTGATTGTTTATGTTATCAGAATATAGAAAGACTAGGGGACATGCAATGAAGCTACAGGGTAAACTATTTAAGACAAATAAGAGTAAATATGTTTTCACTCAACGTGTAATCAAACTCTGGAATTTCTTACCAGAGGATGTAGTAAAGGCTGTTAGTGTAGCTGGGTTTAAAAAAGGTTTGGACAAGTTCCTGTATGAAAGGTCCATAAACCATTATTAAAAAGGGACCCAGGATATCAATGCTTGACCCAATACAAGCATTGTGGAACCTGTGTCTTTTGGGGAAACTGCTAGGTACGTTTGACCTATGTAGATCGGCCACTGTTGGAAACAGGATACTGGACTTGATGGACCTTGGTCTGACCCAGTATGGCATTTCTTATGTTCTAGTCATCGTAAATATTATTGCTCAATTATATGCTTTTATGACTGTTGTAGATTCTTTTTTTTTCAGATATTCACCTTCAGTGAGTGAACTGAGGCCAAAATTATTTTCTGAGAATGATGAAATTGTTATGATGCAAGCAGTGCACTGTGCAAAAAGGAAGGCATTATACTATTTGTAAACAGACCATGATAAATTGCTTATTGCCAAGGTATTCTGAGAGCAATGAAGTTTTCACTTATAATTTGTTACTACCCGTAGGATATAAGTACTCTCCTGTATAGCAAGTAAGAGAGTGCTTTTGTATTTGACGTGTAAAAACTGCAATAACATATTGCCTGATAAAGCAACAAACTGGAATACAGTCTGTCCACTGAAAACAAAGCGCCCAGGGTAAAGAGTACACATAACTAATAAAGCTATACAGATTAAATGGGGCAATATGTTTAAATGCTACCAAGGTAGAACACCTGACTGTTAATTTGGAGATTCTCAACTCCAGTCTTTAAAGGCCATAAATGGATTTGGTTTTCAAGGTAGCCAACATTTTCATATTGCCTTTTTCTTAGACTAACATAAGAACATAAGATATGCCATACTGGGTCAGACCAAAGTCCATCAAGCCCAGTATCCTGTTTCCAACAGTGGCCAATCTAGGTCGTACGTACCTAGAAGTTACTTGATCCTTTTCTAAAAAATCTGGGCTGCCCTCCACAGCACCTACTAAGTTCCCTGATGGGTAATGGGGGGGGGGGGGGGGGAAGAAGGAGGGCTGCAGTGAACCCTGGGCACTCCTGTGTAACTTCCTCAATGACAGCCTTAGCTCTAATAGCAAGCTCTTGGTAGTCTTAAAGTACTACCAGAAGGGGTCAGGCTACCACATAAGGCAGTAGAGGAGTAGCCTATTGGTTAGAGCTACTACTGCTGTTCCTTGTGACTTTGGGCAAGTCACTTAACCCTACATTATCTCAGGTACAAAATTAGATTGTAAGCCCTCCAGGGACAAGGAAACACCTTGTGTATCTGAACATAATTCAACTTGATCTACTACTGAGAAGACACGAGCTAAATCCAAATAAATAAATATTTAGCAACCCAACCCCGAGTGGTAGTACTGTAAAGACTACCATGAGAGGCCAGCATCACCACTTTGAAAGCAACAGGAGTAACCAGAGATTGTTTCATCTCCTGAGTTCCCACCAGGGAGCCCTATGCCAGGAGAGGCAGGTCTAGGTCTTTGGGAGCAGATATTTTTGAAAAAAAAAAGGAATAGGTGTTGTCACTGTTCTGGAAGGGATCAGATATGGGGAGTGCAGAGGTAGCTATTGGAGGAGTGTGCTTTATTTTTAAAAGGGATTGTTAACAGGGGATGGGATCCGGGATTTGCTGCTTGCAACTTAGAGGAAGAAATGAGAATCGGGGTGGGGGAATGTTTGGTGGGGTCCACACATGTTTTTAAAGGTATTGAAGGGGTGAATTTTTTTAACAATATGGTCCCCCCCTTCACTTGTTCCCTGGGACAAGTTGACACCTTTTGAGGAGTTGCTAGTGTTCAATAAGCTGAATTGGCCACTGTTGGAGACAAGATGCTGGGATTAATGGACCTTTGGTCCAACCCAGTATGATATTTCTTATGTTCAGAGACTGACACAGTCATAAAGGTAGAAATAATGATTTTTTAAAAAATGTAGTGATTGAAATATTTCAGGTTTTGAAATTTACATCTGTTATCTCTATATATTGCACAGTACAATGGGAAATGCACTGTATCTATTTCTGTGGTGTCATACTGCATGCAGGGTCTGGCTTCTTGGGGTTTTGTTGTACTTTTTTTCTACATGCCTCTATTCTAACTTCGTGGCTACTTCTTCTGTACTTGGAAAGGGTGTGTGTGTGTGTGTGTGTGTGTGTGTGTGTGTGTGTGTGTGTGTATAAGAGGCCTCATATTCTCTTAGTATTGAATGTCTGTAGGATTGATCTGTAGTAATCCGTCCTCTTTAGTTTTTCCCAGTAGGTGTTTGATGTTCTAATGCCCACTGCAATTTTCACAGGCCTGAATTTAGGCATAGGCAATATCGGCAACTGTCTCCAGTGCCAAATTTTGATAAGTGCTTGAATGTTGCTGCCCTTGCAATGCTTTGATCTACGATTGGTGTGGCTGTTCCTTAAATCCCCTGTAACAGCCAGCAATGCTCTTTGATGAAGTAACTCTCAAAGGCATGTGTTCTGACAAACTTTGATATGCATGGGATCTCAGGAAGCCTGGGCTGGAGAAAGGGGTGGAACATTGCAGGGACATTGTAAAAAGTTTAAGCAAACACATTGCTGGCTGCTGCAAGGGATCTAAGGTACAGCACCCAGGTAAGAAGGCACCATAAAAGAGTGGCTCTAGGCAAGAGCAATTGGAGTTGACCCTCCCTCTGGTGATTTTGGGAGTGGTCATTCCACCCCCCTTGCCTTTGTCTAAGGGCACTACAACTAAAAATTCAACCCTGAATGTTTATGGTGCTGCCTTTTCCTAAGTAGTCTCTTGTGCGACTTCGAGAAGTTAGTACTCTTATGGTGGTAGATTTGTGCTACAGATACCGAGTGCTTTTGTAATACTTCACAATATGCCTGGTAGTGGACAGAGTTTATATAGTGTCGTTACTGAGAAATCATTTGGCTGGTGATTTGAGTGAGGGGTCCACTTTGCTCCCCCAGGGAAAGTTCAGTGCTGGATTTACTACTCACCAATGGAGATAGCGTATTGAATGTCCGGGTGGGTGCACATGTGAGCAGCAGTGATCATCACACGGTGAGGTCTGAGGTAAAAGCCAAGGCAAAGTCCAATCACAGCAAGCTCAAAGTTCTAGACTTCAAAAACACTGACTTCAGTACAATGGGAAAGTACCTGAAGGAGGAATTGGCAGGGTGGGAGGAGATAAGGGAAGTGGAATTGCAGTAGGCTAAAGTAAGAGACAATGAAAGGGGCAACAGATATATATGTAAGGAAAGTAAATAAAAACAAGTGGAAAAGGAAAGCTATATGGTTCCTCAAAGAAGTGGCTGCACAAATAAAGGCAAAAAACACAGCTTTTACAAAATTCAGGAGATCGCAAACAGGTGAACACAGAAAAGAATATAGGATAAACCTAAAAGAGACAAAGAGAGAAATAAGGATAGCAAAGCAAAGGCAGAAGAAATGATGGCTAAAGAAGTGAAGCGTGGAGACAAAACTTTTTTCAGGTATATTTGGGAGAAGAGGAAGATCAGAGGTTTAATTGCAGGACTCAAAAATGCCGAGAACAGATTCATGGAAAATGACATTGAAAAAGCCTGAATATTAAACAAATACTTCTGTTCTGTATTCACTAAAGAAATCCTGGAGAAAGACCATGACTGATTGACAAATATACAAAGGGAATGGAGTTGATACCACACCATTCACAGAAGATGATGTGTTTGATCAGTTTAAAAAATTGAACATGGACAAGGCCAAGGAACTAGATGGGATACATCCCAGGATACTGAAAGAGCTCAGAGAGGTTCTGATAGGGCCTTTATAAAGGATGTTTTTAATAGACCCTTGGAGACGGGAGATGTTCCACAGGACTGGAGAAGGGCTAATGTGGTACCCCTTCACAAAAGTGGTATTAGGGAAGAGGTGATAAACTATAGGCCTATAAGCCTTAACTCGGTGATGGGAAAAGAAATGGAGGCGCTCCTGAAAGAGAGAATAGTGGACTTTCTAGAAACCAATAGGTTGGATGATCTGAGGCAACATGGCTTTACCAAAGGACGATCATGCCAAACAAATTTGATTGAGTTCTTTGACTGGGTGACCAGAGAACTAGATCAAGGGCATGCGATGTATGTGATCTACCTAGATTTCAGCAAGCCTTTCATACTGTTCCTCATAGGAGGCTTATCAATAAACTGAGTAGCCTGGAGATGGGTCTCAAGGTGGTGAACTGGATCAGAAATTGGTTGACAGACAAATGACAGAAAGTGGTGGTAAACAGAACTCACTTGGAAGAAAGGAAGGTGAGTAGTGGTGTGCCCCAGGGATCAATCCTGGGACCAATACTGTTCAATGTGTTTGTGAATGATATTGCTGAAGGACTGAAGGGAAAAGTCTGCCTTTTTGCATATGACACAAAAATTTGCAACAGAGTGGACTCCTCTGAGAGAGTGGACAACATGAGGAAAGATCTACAAAAGCTGGAAGAATGGTCTAATGCTTAGCAGTTAAGATTTAATGTGAAGAAGTAAAGAGTCATTCACTTGGGATGCAGAAATTCAAAAGAATTGTATGCAATAGGGGTCGAGAGGTTGATGTACACAGACCAGGAGAAGGACTTTGAAGTGGTTGTTTCTGAGGATCTCAAGGTAGTGAAACAATGTGACAAGGTGGTGACCAAAGCCAGAAGGATGCTGGGCTGCATACAGAGAGGAATAATCAGCAGAAAAAAGGAGGTATTAATGCCCCTATACAAGTGGTTGGTGAGGCCTCACTTGGAGTATTGTGTTCAGTTTTGGAGACCATATCTCACAAAGGAAGTAAAAAGACTTGAAATGATTCAGAGGAAGGCAACCAAAATGATTCAGAGCCTGTACCAGAAGATGTATGAGAAGAGACTTGAAGATCTAAATATCTATAACCTGGAGGAGAGGAGGGTCAGGGGAGATATGATACAAATGTTTAAATACTTAAAGGGTATCAATGAACAAACAGACTTTTTCCAAAGAAGGGGAAGTTATAAAACTAGAGGGCATAAAATGAAGCTGCAAGGAGGTACACTTAAAAGCAACATCAGGAGATACTTTTTCATTGAAAGGGTGGTGGATGCTTGGAATGTCCTCCCGATGGAAGTGGTGGGGGCAAATACAATGACGGAATTCAAAATCTCATGGGACAGAAACAGTTGATCTTTGTTTTGATTTTATACTCTTGTTATATAAACATTTCTTATACTTGACCTGTACAGAGTGAAAGGTACACCTACTTTAGCACCCTTACTGGGCAGACTTGATGGATCATACTGGTCTTTATCTGCCATCATGTACTATCAACACCATGCCTAGCCCTGTGTGAGTGGTGCAGCCACACAAGACCCAAAGAAATAGGGCTGCATTTGAGGTTGCTGAGCTCAGCTCCCCCACGCTGCCTGCTCTTGCCCCCCTGCTGTTTTTTATGTTTCCATTGTGGAGGCAATGGCAGCAGCGGAGCGGACATCAAATTGAAAAATAAAAAGCGGGTCTTTCCGACTCCACGCTTGCTTGCCTGCATGTCTGATCCCCCTCTCCTCTGATGTATGTCCATGTCAGAAGAGGGAGGGAGGGACCAGACCAGCCAATCAAGTGCGGAGTTGCAAAGACCACATGTGAGTGGCTAGTCTGGTCCCGCCCTCCTCTGATGCAGGCATGTGTCAGAGGAGGGAGGGATTAGACATCCAGGCAAGTGTGGAATTGGAAAGACCCGCAGTTTTGTTTTGTTTTTTTCAATTTGATGTCTGCTCTGCTGTTGCCATTGCCCCCCACCACCGCCAAGGAAACATAAAAAATGGCAGCGGGGCAAGGGCAGGCAGCATGGGGAGCCAGCTGGGCATGGAGGTGTAGGGTACGGCACGATGGGGAGATGCTGGGCAAATGGCAAACTTGTGATTGGGGGGGGGGGGAGCACGCAAGATGTGCAAGTCCCACAGGACACATTTATGGCTCAGTATGACCCTGTGTACTGTTACTGTGTAACTACTAAGCTTTACATTCCCTTTTTTCACCTTAGAGATCCTTTATGTTTGTCCCATGCTTTTTCCACTTCAGATACAATCCTCATCTCTAACACCTCCAATGGGCATTCCAGGCATCTGCCACCCTTTCTGTAAAGAAATATTTCTGCATATTACTCCTGAGACTATCACTTTTCACCTTCATCCTATGCCCCCTCATTGCAGAGCTTGCTTTCAATTGAAAGAGACTCTCCTCCTGTGCATTTATGCCATGGAGGTATTTAAATGTCTCTGTCATATCTCTTATATCCCACCTTTCCTCTAACATAGACATATTGAGATCTGTAACTCGGTTCTCATATGCCTTATGATGAAGCCTACTGACCATTTTAGTATTTTAATCTATTTTCTTAATCAAGCTGCCTTCACATGCCCTCAGCAGTATCTGTTCTATAGCAGCTAATTTGAATTAGTTATATTTCCTTCTACCTAATGTGTTATTCTCCAGGTGGTCATACAGATATGGTCTCTCGTCTGCATCCCTTTGATTACCCTCCACAAAAATACTGTAATTGATAGAACATAATACAAAATGAACAGCTGGTCAGTAAGGAGTTGGAATAATTAGTGTCACATCTAGCAGTAATGCCTAATAAGAAATCAGGCATTCTGGTACGAATGAAAACCTCTGTATCCCATCTTGCCGTCATCCACCTCTATACTCTTCTACTCAAGCTGAGTGAAAATAAAATTCATGCAAAGGCTGTCGATAGAGAAAATTGCTTGTCGCTGTGAATTCACAGAAGCAATGACTGTGAAATTCTCTCCTATTACTCTCTATCCAGCACATGAATGCCATTATTTGCTGATAAAAATGTACTGAAATATTATTCATAAATGTATCCCCATTGAAAGGCCTATAGTGCCTTGTAAAAGTCTTCACACCTTTTTACATATTTTTCATTCGGCTCTCTATAAAACACTTTAAGGTAGGAGCTTGTTTCACTGATCTACACAACATACTGTATACTTTTAACATGAAAGAACAATTATTAAAGTAGTAATTATGAGGACTCTCACTAAATTAATTGACTATTTGCCATTCTCCTTGCTTTCAAGCTTACGTGAGTTTGTTGTTTGCCTTAGCAAATTTTCCAGGAAGGACTAGATGGCCAGCTGCAAGCCAAAAAATGCAAACGCTGGAGTTAAGTTCTAATCCCCATTTGAGGAAGGGCGGGACCAGGTGCTGGGAACTCAGTCAGTGTATCTGCCTGAGAGAGGGAAAGGAATCAGCTTAGAGGCCTCCTCAAACCCAGAGGACTGTCAAGTTTCTCTCCTAGAGGCAATGACTGTTGAACAGCAACAGCAAAGTCTGAGGAGGTGACAGCTTCCAGTGACAGAAGTAGGTTTGTTGGATTCTGTTGATCTGTCTCTTGTGGGAATTTTGATATGTGAAGCATTTAGTGTGTGTGTGTGGGGGGGGGGGGGGGGGGGTGAGCATAATGACTAGATGCAAGAGGTGCAGGGGTGGGAGGGGTCGTGGAGGTTAAAGGTTCCCCATCTGTTTGAAGGGGGGATATTGGATGGAGAAGAGCGGTGGAGGGAGAAGGGAAAGAGGATTGGAGTGCAAAGTAGGGGTTTGGCAACACTTATTTTGGTCAGAGGATGCTGAAATGGGGAGGGGTGCTGCTAGGTGATTGTGATTCTAAGAACTGAATCCTGCCTATGAAAAATCAGCACTGCAAATACTCTCGAACACTAATAACCTCTAGGTGGAAAAAAGAGAATAAGTCAAACTACTACAGAACCAATATGTTAACAGAATCCCTCACCTCGGCTGCACTGGAAAATAAAAAACCACAAATCAGAAAAAAAAAGCGCAGACAAAAACTCAAATGGAGAACCTCCAAAACAGACACTGAAGAAAGAGAAACAGAAATGGGCATTTCCTCCTCTACTGAACTCTAAGAAATGCACATTTCCAAAACTGATATATTTCATTCTCTAAAAAACTTCCACTCTTTCATACCTTTGTTTTCTGATCATTTTATTTTTCTAATTGGTTGGTCCTGGTCTCTCTTTTCCACTTCCTCTTGTTGGTTTTCTTCTAAGTTCTTTTCCAGGATCTCATTTCCATTTTTGATTTCTTCACATTGCCTGTCTTTGTCCCTTCCTTCCCTACATCTCTCTCTGACATTGATTCTTCTGTTTCATCTCTTTTTCTCCATTTCTCTCTGCCTTTTACCATAACTATTCATTCTATTCCTCCTCTCCCTCCTTCAATCTTCAGCCTCCCTCTTTTTGCCTTTTGCCTTTTTATCAGCTTTCTATTTCCTAACCTTATTTCCAGGTGTGACTTCCGAGTTGTTGTACCTCACGTGGAGGCATTGTAGTGCCGTACACTTGGGTCACTGCCTGCCACTGAGGTGCAGCAACCTGGACGTTGAACTCCAGCCCGTTCCCCCCCCCCCCCCCGACAATGTTTTCATGGCATCGAAGATTCTCCTGATGCAGCGATCCCCTGATGCCATCAAACAGTGTCAGGTGGGGAGATTCGCACCACTGCAGTGCCGGCATTTCCATGCCATGTTCGGCCCAGTTTGTTGAACATGGGCTGCAGCAGGAACCAGTTCAGGAAAACCGGGCCAAACTGACCCAATCCCACCACTGCTTACTTCCCTAGTCCTTCCATTCCCCACCTGTCTCATTCCTTCGCCAGCCTCCTATGTCACATCTTTCACCCACTTTCTAGTCACCCATTTCCACCCTCCATATGCATCCCATCCCCAACCTCATCTACCACCTTCTGCCTCTCATCCCCTAATGAGCTCCAGCTCATTCCCTAGCACATCCTCTATCCATCTACAGGCTCTTTCTTATGTCTTAACCCCTATCTAGGTTTCCATTTCTACTTTTACCTCTCCCATTTCTACTCTCTATCACCACATTCAAGCAAAACCTATCCCTTCCTGTGGTTTCCAAACACTCTTATAGCCCTCTGTCCTTTTCCCCCCATCCTTCCCGATACCCCTTCAAACCTTTGCCCCATCCGTATTTCTTCACTGTGTCTCACAGACCTACTCATACCCTTCACCCAATCATCTTATCCCCACTGTCCTCCTAATCTCTGGTCAATTTCTTAGTCTCCACTATCCCCCCAGATAACTCAAGTCCCCCACTTTTTAACCCTACCCAGTCCCTGAGTCCTCACTCACAACCCCATCCAAACCCCAAGTCCCCACTTACATGCCCAATACCCAGCTACGTTACTCTTTCTTCTGCTTTCACACCTAGTCTTAGATTCTCTACCTAAGCCTAAGTCCGTGCTCTTCTACATCCTGACCTCACCGGTGCCTATCTTCCTCCCTCCTTTTCCAATAATTATTAACCCTTCCATTCCTCCTCCTTACCCCAGCATCTGATCTTATATCCCAGCCTCTCAACCCTCCCCTCGTTATTGTGGAGGCTGGGAAAGAAGCAAAGTCATATCTGTCCTCCTCTTCTTTCTCACTCCCCCAGCATCTCCTTCTTTTTCACCCCCTAACTCCAGCATTTATCAACACTAGCTCCCTTTCAATACCAGGCCCCCCAGCCCTAAAATTAACCTTTTTCCAGCACCAGTCACCTTTCAGTCCCAGTCCCATTCCAGCATAAGCCCATTTCCTTTATTAAAAGTACCATATGAATAAAATACAGTCTCTAAAATGCTTGTATGCAAATGCTAGAAGTCTAAAAAATGAGATGGGAGAGTTAGAATATATAGCACTAAATGAGAGGTTAGATGTGATTGGAATATCAGAGACATGGTGGAAGGAGGACAACCAGTGGGACACTGTGATACCTGGGTACAAACTATATCGTAATGATAGAGCTGATCAAATTGGTGGAGGGGTTGCGCATTAGAGAGGGCATTGAGTCAGAAAGGATTAAAGTTTTGCAGGAAACAAAATTTGCTGTAGAATCTCTATGGATTGAAATTCCATGTAAAAAGGGGAAGGTGATGGCGGTGGGGGTATACTATCGACCGCCTGGCCAGAATAAACAAATGGATGATGAAATGCTCAAAGAAATCAAGAAAGCTAACAAAAGTTACAGCGCAGTAATAATAATGGGCGATTTCAATTACCCCGGTATCGACTGGGTCAGTGTCACGGCAGGACATGCTAGGGAGATAAAGTTCCTAGATGACATAAATGACTGCTTCTTGGAGCAGCTGGTTCATGAACCGACCAGAGGGGAAGCCATATTAGACCTAGTCCTTAGTGGAACACCAGATCTAGTGCAAGAGATAAGGATGTTGGGGCCACTGGGCAATAGTGATCATAGCATGATCGCCTTTGATTTAATTAGTGGAGGAGGGATAGTAAGGAAATCCACAGTACTACCTTTTAACTTTCGAAAGGGAGACTATGATAAAATGAGGAAAATAGTTAAGAAAAAACTAAAAGGAGCAGTTGCAAAGGTTAAAGACGTACATCAAGCTTGGGTGTTGTTGAAAAATACTATCTTGGAAGCCCAGACCAGCTGTATTCCATGCTTTAAGAAAAGTGGAAGGAAGTCCAAAAAACTGCCAGCATGGTTTAAAGGTGAGGTCAGAGAGGCTGTTGCCAAAAAAGTATCTTTCAGGAAATGGAAAAAAGAGCCAAACGATGAAACCTGGAAACAGCATAAGCACTGGCAAGTCAAATGCAAGGCATTGATAAAGAAGGCAAAGGGAGAATTTGAGAAGAAACTTGCTGCGGAAGCAAAAACGCGAAATAAAGATTTTTTCAAGTACATTCATAGCAAAAAACCTGTGAGAGAGTCAGTTGGACCATTAGATGATAGAGGAGTTAAAGGGGCACTAAAAGGCGACAAGGCGATAGCGGAGAGACTGAATGAATTCTTTGCTTCGGTCTTTACTGAGGAAGATGTAGGGATGTTACCCATGACTGAAGTGGTATTTAAAGCTGTGGAAGAATTGAAGGAAATATCGATACATCGGGAAGATGTATTACAACTATTAGATAAACTGAAGAGTAGCAAATCACCTGGGCCAGATGGTATACATCCAAGGGTGTTGAAAGAACTGAAATATGAGATTGCAGACCTGATATTAGTAATCTGTGAACTATCATTAAAATCATCTCTAATACCTAAAGATTGGCGGATCGCCAATGTAACAGCCTCACGTCAGTACCGGGAAAAATGGTAGAAACCATCATAAAGAATAAAATTACTCAGCATGTAGATAGTCATGGCCTAATGGGAGACAGCCAACATGGCTTTAGACAAGGAAGATCTTGTCTTACTAATCTGTTATGTTTTTTTGAAAGTGTGAATAAACAGGTGGACAAAGGTGAGTCGGTTGATATAGTGTATCTGGACTTTCAGAACGCCTTTGACAAGGTCCCTCATCAGAGACCTTTGGCAAAACTAAAGAGTCATGGGATAGGAGGCAGTGTATTACTGTGGATCAGGAACTGGTTAAAAGATAGAAAGCAGAGGGTTGGGCTAAATGGCCATCTTTTCCAATGGAGAAAGGTGAATAGTGGTGTACCCCAGGGATCTGTGCTGGGTCCGCTGCTTTTTGACATATTCATAAATGACCTGGAAAGTGGAATAATGAGCGAGGTTATCAAATTTGCAGATGACACAAAACTATTTAAAGTTGTTAAAACCCAAGAGGATTGTGGAAAATTGCAAGAGGATCTTGATAAATTGGAAGACTGGGCATCAAAATGGCAGATGAAATTTAATGTGGACAAGTGCAAAGTTATGCACCTAGGGAAGAACAACCCAAACTATGGTTACACGATGCAAGGTTCCACATTAGGAACCACCACCCAGGAAAAAGATTTAGGCGTCATTGTGGTGTTCTTGTTGTTAAGTGCCGTCGAGTCGGAGTCGACTCATGGCGACCCTTTGGATAGCTATCCTAAATTGTGTTCGGTCTTCAGTCAGGCAGCTCATTGTTGACAGACTGGTACCCGTAGCTGCTGTTATTGTATCGATCCATCTCATTGCTGGCCTGCCTCTTTTGCGTTGACCTTCTGTCTTGCCAAACATGATGTCTTTCTCTAATGATCTCTCTCTTCGCATGATGTGTCCAAAGTATGAAAGTCGAAGTCTTGTCATCTGAGCTTCTAAAGAAAGCTTAGGTTTGATCCCCTCTAGTACCGACTGGTTTGTTCTTCGGGCAGTCCATGGTATACACAGTATTCGCTGCCAGCACCATAATTCAAAGGCATCAATTTTCTTCCCGTCTGTCTTTTTCACCTTCCAGCTTTCACATCCATATGATGTTATTGAAAATACCATGGCTTGAACAAGTCAAATCTTTGTATGGAGAGAGACATCTCTGCTCTTGAGAATCTTATCTAGGTCTTTCATAGCCATTCTGCCAAGAGCAATGCGTCGTTTGATTTCTTGACTGCTTGTTGCTTCTTTATTGATAGTTGATCCAAGTAGGTTAAAGTTGTTCACAATTTCAGTTTCTTCTCCTTCAACGATAAACCTGTTGATTATGCCAGTTGTCATGATCTTTGTCTTCTTTACATTAAGGTGCAGGCCCATTTTGAGACTATGTTCTTTGATTGTGAGAAGCAAATGTTTCAGATCATCTTCACTTTCAGCCAGTAATGTAGTATCATCAGCATAGCGAAGGTTGTTGATGAGTCTTCCACCAATCTTCACACCTCTGTTGTCTTCATACAATCCTGCTTCTCTGATGATTTGTTCTGCATATAAATTAAACAGGTAGGGGGAAAGTATGCAGCCTTGTCTTACACCTTTGCTTATTTAAACCATTCTGTTTCTCCTTGTTCCGTTCGAACTGTTGCTTCTTGATCAATGTACAGATTGCGCAAGAGAACGATCAGGTATTCTGGTATACCCATGCTTCTTAATGTGGCCCAGAGTTTCTCATGGTTTACACAGTCAAAAGCCTTGCTATAGTTGATAAAGCACAAATAGATATCCTTTTGGTATTCTTTAGTCTTTTCAAGGATCCATCTCACATCCGCAATGATGTCTCTCGTTCCTCGCCCTTTCCTGAACCCTGCTTGCACTTCAGGTAGTTCTTGTTCCAGGTATGGTTGTAGTCTCTTTTGAATAATCTTCAGTAGAATCTTGCTGGCATGTGGGATCAGAGCAATTGTTCGATAATTTCCACAGTCAGTTGGATCACCTTTCTTTAGTATTGGTATAAACACAGATCTTTTCCAGTCAGTTGGCCATGATGTTGTCTTCCATATTTCTTGGCAGAGCCTTGTAAGTATGGTAACAGCTGCATCAGATTGCTGCAATACTTCCATAGGAATGCTATCAATGCCTGGTGCTTTGTTCTTTGATAAGGCTTTCAATGCTGCTTCAACTTCTTCTTTCATCACCAATGGTTCCCGATCATAAGGTACAGGTTGAAACGGCTGTTGATCCACTTGATCTTTATCATATAAAAACTCTGTATATTCCTTCCACCTTTTCTTGATTTTATTTATTTATTTATTTACAGTCTCTTATATACCGCACTATTCATCATCAGCGCGGTTCACATGGAACAAAATGCTCAGTACATTTAACACGTATGAGTTTACAGGTAACAGGGCATAAATAACTTGGATAACCGGGGTAACTATATACAAAACATACTACATGGAATCATATGCACAGAGGTTTCATAGGAAATCACCAGCCCACTATAGGATTGAGTATCAAACTTGGTGTGATGTTGAAGTACCATAAATTTATCTGGGACTGGTATTAGTGGGTGATATTAAGCTCTAGGTGATGCCATTGGGTTCTATAAGGTACTTGTTGAAGAGGTGGCATTTGAGGGCTTTCCTAAACTGTGTTAGGCTCTTAATAGCCCGGATATCAGGGGGTAGTGCATTCCAGCATTTTGGGGCACTGAGACTGAAGGCTCTGTTGGCTGTCGATTTAGTGCAAACAGTAAGTTCCTTCGGGATTTTTAGGGAGTTTATAGCCGTGGATCTTCTTGCTCTATTTGGAGATGTGATATGGATGAGGGAGGCTAAGGATGCGGATGTGAGATTATTAACAGCTTTAAAAGTGATTATCAGGGTCTTGAAAACTATTCTAGCTTGAATGGGTAGCCAATGCAACTGTATCAGCAGAGGCGTCACGTGGTCGTTCCTGGAGGCTCCGTGGATGACTCTTGCTGCCGCGTTCATGGCTAACTGAAGCGGGTTTAATGTAGATTGGGGAAGGCCTTGCAATATGACGTTGGCATAGTCGAAATGAGGTATAACCAACGCCTGGAAAATTGTCCGGAAATCAGTTGGATCAAGCATGGAACGTAAATGTCTAAGTGAGCGGATCTTGTAGTAAACTGATCTGACTATGTTTCCTATGTGGGCCTTCATGTCCAGGCGTTGATCAAGGGTGACTCCCAAATATCGTATTGAGGGTTTAGATTGCAACTCCGCTTCTTTTACTTTAAGATATTCTGGGGGGGGGGGGTAAACTTGGGATTCCTTGTAATGAAGAGTACTTCTGTTTTCTTATGTTGTATTCTGAGGTTTTGAGACAGGAGCCAGTCAGATATTGCATTGAAGCAACTCGTCAGGGCGGAGAGGTCCAGATGCTCGGTAGAGAAGGGAATGTAAAGCAGGACATCGTCTGCGTATAACATGCAATCAACATTGAAAGACCGGATGATATTACAAATTGGCTGCATGTAAATATTGAACAGGAGCGCAGAAAGGGAGGATCCTTGAGGGACTCCTTGGCTTTGGTGGAAAGGTTCAGACTTCATCCCTCCAGATCGAACATGCTGCCATCTTTCGGACAGGTAGGATCTGCACCATTCAAGTGCTCTTCCATTAATGCCTTTGTCAATCAATCGTCCTAGTAGAAGCTCATGATTTACTGAATCAAAAGCTGCAGCGATGTCCAGAAAGATGAGTGCAAATCCTTGACGGATGTCGTCAATGCCAGTGATTATTTTGCAGAAGAGAGTGGTAAGGAGGGTTTCCACTCCATGGAATTCCCTAAAACCATGTTGGCAGGGGTCTAACGGTGCAACGGAGTCAATGTGATCCTGCAATTGCCTTTGGGCCTCCTTTTCGATGATCTTCGCGAGTAGTGGAATGCTAGATATGGGTCTGTAGGATTCCACCTGTTGGGAGTCAAGCTTGCAGTTTTTTAGCAGAGGTCTGATAGAGGTGTGTTTAAGGGCTGAAGGGAAGGAGCCAGTTGAGAAGGAGAGATTCATTATTTTGGACAGTACTGAGCTGAAGTGACTGCGAAGCTCCTTGCTCCAGAAGGTTGGGCATGGATCGGTCTGAGCAGTCGTGGTGTTAAGGGCTGCAATAGAGTCTTCAATTCCTCTCTTGGAGGGGGTAGAAAACATGGTTAGGGTTGTTTGGCAGTTTTGCACTGTGGTAGAGATTGTAGTAGAGGTTTTGTTGGTCTGGCATATCTTGGATTGTAAATAGGTTGCAAAATCTTGTGGGTGTAACTCAAATGGAGGTCCAGAGTGTGGTTCCTTCGATAAAGTCTTGACCAGGTCAAAGAGGTCATGTGGTTTATTAAGTGATCTCTTTAAGGTGTCAGAGTAGTACTGCTTCATCGTGTCGGAGATTGCGTTGCGATGCGCAGCCAGATGACAGTTATATGTTGTCAGGTCATTTAAAGAATGAGATCAGCGCCAGCGTTTCTCCAGTTTCCGTAATTGGCTGAGTGATGCTTTAAGATCAGCTGAGTACCATGGAGCACTTACTCTTTTACCTGGAGGCCTTTTGGATGTTGTACGTAGGGTGATTGAGCTGAGGCAATTGTTCCAGTGAGAAATTAGGTCATCAAGGTTCTGAGTGGATTCGGAGATGAGTTGCTGCGTTTCAGCAAGGATAAGATCTCTGTTGTAAGGCTTGAAAGATCGAGAGGGAGGTCTTGCGGTGTTGCTTTGGATTTTGTTGGTTTTTGTGTAGGCTTTGTAAGAGGGAATCTGAATGATGATCAGTTTGTGATCTGACCAAGGAACAGAAGTTATGGAGGTTATGGGGTCCTGGGCTGGGTTAAGAGAGGTTTGCGGGGCGAATACAAGGTCCAGGATATTTCCCTTAATATGGGTAGGATCATTAACTAGTTGCTTGAAGCCAAGATTTTCCAGGGCATCAAGGAAGGCTGTTGCTTGATGATCTTGTAATGTAGGCAGGTTAAAGTCACCTAGGATCCAATTTGGGAGGCCTGGGTTATGAGTATTGGATGCCAGATCGATGATAGCCGCGAGATTATCTGGGGAAGCTGAGGGTGCTCTGTAAAGCAAGTTGATTATGCAGCGTTTGTTGGAGATGGTGACAGTCTCGAGGTGGTTTGTACTGGTGGAGTCTACTGTTCGAAAATGGAGGTCTGTCCTGGTGAGGATGAGCACGCCACCTCCTCTTTTTTCTTGCCTATGACTTGAATGTATGGTGAAATTCTGAGGGAGGAGCTGGTTAAGTATTACGTTGTCTTCAGCAGATAACCATGTCTCAGTGACCATGAGTATATCAAGGCCGTGGCTGGCAATTATGTCAGTGACAGCTGGCCACTTCTTCCGGATAGAACGGGCATTGATGAGGGCACATTTTAGGCTGTGAGGGTAGGAGTTTTGAATTTGTTTGGATTTCATATTGTGTTGAAGAGCAATGTGTAAGAGATGGGGGTGGTGTAAGCGGGAGTCCCAAGTTATGTTGTTATGGGAAGCACTAGTCCACCTTCTCCCATGGCTCCGTAATATAGGAATCTGGTTGGATGCTGGGGTTAAGGCTAGAGAGTTGGAGAACCAGCCTGAAAGGATGATAAAGCATCCTATTATGGTGGTAATGAGGGAACCCATCTTGTCAGAGCACAATGTGATTGGGAGCGGGTCAATCAGGTTAGACTACCAGGAAGTTATTAACAAACTCTTGTTACTTAGTGCAGTAGGCTGGGTGACAACAGACAATATGATCGAAGGCAATGTTTAAAGTTAGATAACTAGTACAGTACCTTGATGACTAGAACTGGTGAGACTACTGACAATAGTAAAGTAGATTGTTAACAATAATAGATCTATTATTATAATCTATTGCAATGGAATATTACTGGCAATGGAATATTACTGGCTACTGACAACAGTATAGAAGTTGATTGCAATGGAATATTACTGGCAACAGTACATTGGTTACTACAATGGAGCAGTGGTGACTGTAACTATTAACGGTTGCTGACAACAGTATGGTGGATAGATAAATAACATAGACCTGATATGCAGTGGCTCTATTAGCGAGGCTATACTTGCGGAAGGCAGCGTGTGCCGTCATTAAACGAGTTCAATCTGCTGGACAGTCTTGCATTGGTTCTGTATGTAGTGTCCGTTGCTGAATCTGGGCCACCTGCCTAAGGGCCACGCCAAAGGGCCCTCTTGCGAGGCCCTCAGGCGCGGGCCCACAAGGCGCGGGCGCGCCCGACGGCGCTTTCTTTTAAAATCATAGGTTGGCTGCCCCGATTGGGCAACTGCAGCTGGAGGCGGGCCCTGTATCCCCGGCGGCTCGATCCCGGCCGGGAGAGCAGTGGCTGAGCCGGGGTGCAGGAGGGCAGAGGACCACGCGCCCGACGGCGCTTTCTTTTAAAATCGTAGGTTGGCTGCCCCGATTGGGCAACTGCAGCTGGAGGCGGGCCCTGTATCCCCGGCGGCTCGATCCCGGCCGGGAGAGCAGTGGCTGAGCCGGGGTGCAGGAGGGCAGAGGACCAAGCGCCCGACGGCGCTTTTTTTTTAAATCGTAGGTTGGCTGCCCCGATTGGGCAACTGCAGCTGGAGGCGGGCCCTGTATCCCCGGCGGCTCGATCCCGGCCGGGAGAGCAGTGGCTAAGCCGTGGTGCAGGAGGGTAGAGGACCACGCGCCCGACGGCGCTTTCTTTTAAAATCGCAGGTTGGCTGCCCCGATTGGGCAACTGCAGCTGGAGGCGGGCCCTGTATCCCCGGCAGCTCGATCCCAGCCGGGAGAGCAGTGGCTGAGCCGGGGTGCAGGAGGGCAGAGGACCACGTGCCCGATGGCGCTTTTTTTTTAAATCGTAGGTTGGCTGCCCCGATTGGGCAACTGCAGCTGGAGGCGGGCCCTGTATCCCCGGCGGCTCGATCCCGGCCGGGAGAGCAGTGGCTGAGCCGGGGTGCAGGAGGGCAGAGGACCACGCGCCCGACGGCGCTTTCTTTTAAAATCGTAGGTTGGCTGCCCCGATTGGGCAACTGCAGCTGGAGGCGGGCCCTGTATCCCCGGCGGCTCGATCCCGGCCGGGAGAGCAGTGGCTGAGCCGGGGTGCAGGAGGGCAGAGGACCACGCGCTTCATTCAACATAGAACCTTGAGCATCTTGTGTCATTGTGGATAACATGTTAAAACCCTCGGCCCAGTGTGCAGCGGCAGCCAAGAGAGCAAATAGAATGCTAGGTATCATAAGGAAAGGAATGGAAAATAAAACAAAAGATATTATGATGCCTCTATACCGTTCCATGGTGAGACCGCACCTTGAATATTGTGTGCAATTCTGGTTGCCGTATCTTAAAAAGGATATAGCGCTATTAGAAAAGGATCAGAGAAGAGCCACCAAAATGGTAAAGGGGATGGAAGGATACTCCTATGAAGAAAGGCTAAAAAGGTTAGGCTCTTTAACCTGGAAAAGAGACGGCTGAGGGGAGATATGATAGAAGTCTATAAATTAATGAACGGAGTGGAACGGGTAAACGTAGATTGATTGTTTACGTTATCAGAATATAGAAAGAAACACAGAAACATAGAAACATGATGACAGAAAAAGACCACAAGACCCATCTAGTCTGTCCTTCCATAACAACAACTACAACAGTCCACTTTTTACCTTTAGAGATCCTCTGTGTTGGTCCCATGCTTTTTTGAATTCTGTTACTGTCCTCATCTCTACCACCTCCACTGGGAGACTATTCCACGGATCCACTACTCTTTCCGTAAAGAAATATTTCCGCATATCACTCCTGAATCTATCTCCCTTCACCCTCATCCCATGTCCCCTCGTAGCAGAACTTGCTTTCAATTGAAAGAGGCTCTCTCCCTGAACATTTATGCCACGGAGGTATTTAAACATCTCAATCATATCACCTCTATCCCGCCTTTCCTCTAAGGTGTACATATTAAGATCCTTAAGTCTGTCCTCATATGCTTTATAATGAAGCCCATTAATCATTTTAGTAGCAACCCTCTGCACCGACTCCATCCTGTTCACATCCTTTTGAAGGTGCGGTCTCCAGAATTGCACACCATACTCCAAATGAGGTCGCACCAAAGACTTATACAGAGGCATTATCACCTCCTTTTTTCTGCTAGCCATTCCTCTCCGTATGCACCCAAGCATCCTTCTAGCTTTTGCCATCGCCTTTTCTGCCTGTTTAGCTACTTTAAGATCATCAGACACAACCACGCCTAGGTCCCACTCTTCTTTAGTGGACAAAAGTACTTCACCTCCTATACTGTATTGTTCCCTTGGATTGCTGCAGCCCAAATGCATGACCTTACATTTTTTAACATTAAATCCCAGCTGCCAAATTCTAGACCATTCTTCAAGCTTAGCTAGATCCCTCCTCATGTTATCTACACCTTCCTGGGTGTCTACTCTATTGCAGATTTTGGTATCATCCGCAAAGAGGCAAACCTTACCCGACAGTCCTTCCGCTATATCACTAACAAAGATGTTAAAAAGAATCGGACCAAGGACAGATCCCTGGGGCACACCACTGGTAACATCCTTCTCCTCAGAGTGAGCTCCATTTACTTGTACTCTTTGTCGCCTCCCACCCAACCAATTTCTAACCCAAGCAGTAACTTTTGGGTCCATCCCTAGGGTGCTCAGTTTGTTTATAAGTCGCCTGTGAGGAACAGTGTCAAAGGCTTTATTGAAATCTAAATACACCACATCTAGAGCTCTCCCTCGGTCCAACTCCCTGGTCACCCAGTCAAAGAAATCAATCAGATTTGTCTGACAAGACCTGCCTCTGGTGAATCCATGCTGCCTCGGATCCTGTAATCCGAGGGACTCCAGAAACCTCACTATTTTCTCTTTCAGCAGCGTTTCCAATAATTTACTCACCACTGAAGTTAAACTAACCGGCCTGTAATTTTCAACCACATCCTTACTTTTGTGTAAAGGCACCACATGAGCCTCTCTCCAGTCCTTTGGCACCACTCCCGACTCCAACGAGGCATTGAAAAGGTCAGTCAGTGGAGTTGCTAGAACGTCCCCAAGTTCCCTCAGTATTCTAGGGTGTATCCCATCCGGTCCCATCGCTTTGTCTACTTTAAGTTGAGCTAGTTTCTCACGAAAGACTAGGGGACATGCAATGAAGCTAAAGGGTAAATTATTTAAGACTGGAATTTCTTACCAGAGGATTTAGTAAAGGCTGTTAGTGTAGCTGGGTTTAAAAAAGGTTTGGACAAGTTCCTGGAGGAATGGTCCATAAACCATTATTAAGAAGGGACCCAGGATATCAATGCTTGACCCAGTACAAGCATTGCAGAACCTGTGTCTTTTGGGGAAACTGCTAGGTACATATGACCTAGATTGGCCACTGTTGGAAACAGGATACTGGGCTTGATGAAGCTTGGTCTGACCCAGTATGGCATATCTTATGTTCTTATGCTTCACTACAGCACAGCCTCGAGAGCAAATGAAAGTGCTCCTGCGGCTGTGTTAAGTGTTAATACAGCCGTAGCTATCTCCTCTTTTCCTCTGCGCCGCTGCGGCCGTATTAACACAGCCACAGGAGCACTTTCGTTTGTTCTCATGGTTGTGCTGTAGTGAAGCAGCCCTGCCATGGCACTTTTAGTAAAGCAGGAAGCGCTGATTTTGCTTTACTGTAAATGCCCCGGCCAGGCTACTTCAGTACAGCACAGCTGTGGGAACAAACGAAAGTGCTCCTGTGGCTGTGCTAATTGTAATTATGGCCACGGCAGCACAGAGCAGGTAGGATGATGGACTCTATACTTCTGCCTCTTCCAGAAGTGCCAAAATGCCGTTCTGCCCCATTCCGGCACAAATTAAGCCCTGCCTCTCTCCCTCCTAAACAGATTATATCCAGGCATGGCAATATCCCATTCATGAAACTCAAACCATATTTCAGTAATGGTCACAATGTCCAAGTACATTTCTACCATCAGGGTTTCTAGGTCAGGAACTTTCTGACTGACCTTACATTAAAATACACACAAGGAATAGGTAAAGACCAAATCAAACTACTTCCAAAGGTAATCGTGAGACAAAAATCAAATTGAAAACTTGCCTTCTCTTTCTTATTTATATAATTAACTCTCTGAACTGTATGATTACCAACAGCTACGCCAGGAGTTGGCATTGACTCGACTGCGCACAACAGCATCATCAAGCTGTTTATTTAAACCAAAGAACAGTCACATTAATGGGCTCTAGTTTTTACTCCAAGAGGCTTGTCCATTAAAGCTACAGAATTGCAGGGCTTATGAGCGAAGGTGGAGGCACTGTGAGGTAAAATGGAAAGAGGGAATGGAGCATCCATTTGCATTGGTGCGGTATATAGATCTCCTTCAGAGGCAGAAGTGGACAGATATTTAACGGAAGACATTCACAGTATTGCTATGAAAGGAGAAGTGCTGCCGATAGGTGATTTCAATATGCCAGATGTTGATTGGGATATCCCTGCTGTGGTAGCATCTAGAAGTAAGGTGATCCTGGATTCTTTAAAGGGAGAACTATTCCAGCAACTGTAACAGATTCCACACATGACCTGGTGCTTATGAATGGGGGCAGTGTTTCTGATGTTACAGTGGGTGTTCATCTCGCATCCAGTGAACACTGAATGGTGTGGCTCAGTATTAGGGCAAGAGCTTATATAGTTCATTCAAAAGTTAGGATCCTAAACTTTGTTGCCACCACACTACACAGGGAAGGGGCTGCCACATGAGGGGGGCTTCTGCCATGACAATGGAGGACCCTTGGCAACATTTTGCTAGAGTAGTGGGCTAGGACCAAGGAAGCCAAAGTTTATATCTCACTAATGCTCTCATTGCAATCATGGAGAGTACTGGGGATAGTGGAGTGCCATCTTCTCTATGCCCTCTGGATGTTTTATGGCCAAAATGAGCACTTCCCCTTTGCTTATTCGTGCCTGGAGAAGGTCTAAACTTGGGTGAGGTCGCAGATGCACCCCGACGTTTCTATAATCAAGCAGGATGTCTAAGTCCATTGCACCGCCTGAGACAACGCTTCTGTCACACCCCCTGCCTACTTGGCCATCCACCGGAGACGTCTTTAAAAGCCATTTGTAAAATGGCTCTGGGACAGTTACGTGCTTTGGACATCTGCGTGCATGTTTTTGGGTGTTCAAATTGTGATTAAGGCTTGTGGCAAGGCCATCAATCCTGAGAATGGGGGAGGTGAGAAACATAAGGAATTCATCCTAGTAAAGGGTCCCCTTTTAGGAGTGCAGGGTGAGAAAGCCACAGCCACATCTAAGAACCAGAAAAACCCCAGCTGGAGCAGGTTTCATGCATTGTCTAATAGAGTAAGAGAGAGAGATTATGGGCACGAGGTCCAAAACCCTTACTTCAACAAGTTCCCTGATTACTCAAATACCAGAAGGCAGGGGGATTGCCAACACCTGGGGAGGAAAGAGGTGGGGCGAGAACCCTGGAGGTATAAGCCTATGCTAGAGTATACAGACAGAGAAAAAGGAAGAGAGAAAGGAGGTAGAGAAGGTGCTGACTCATGCAGCAGAGCCAAGCTACCAAGAGGTGAGAGGGCTGAATTCCCTGCAACAGGTTGGCCGCAGAGCTTGGAGCCAGGAAGTGGAGAAGCTCTCAGAGCACCGGAGAGGTTGTCAGCTGAGCAGTCTGACCGGGTGGGTGATCAGAACCCATGCAACTGGGAGAGCCAGTGGCAGAGTTGGGGGAAGAAGACATCCTTATGGATTGCTCTCTGTGTCAAGCTTTAGACATGAAGTCTTGAGGAAAAGTCAGCCCTGAAAGAATTATCCTCCTTGAAAAGGTAACCATAAGAAGCAGGCAGTGTGGTGGTAAATTCCCATATGTTTTTAAAAGGGAAGTTTACTGAAGTATAAGGATAAGCAGAAAGCTGTGATTCATGCTTGTTATCCACCTGTGGTTTGAACTGTGAAACGGCAAGAAGCCAATTTACCTGCTAGAAGAGTTTTTCTTTGCTCCTCTGTTATGTGAAAAGCCTGTTGAGAGTTTTTGATGGCAGTCTGAATGTTTGCTTCTTGTTTTGAGTTCTGTTGTACCTGAAATGCAGCCTGGAAGGAATTGAGGCTGATAGAAGCCAAACTGCCACAGAAGATTAAGCTTGTTTGGACTTTATGCTGTAATTAGCAAGGACAAAAAGGAAGGTGGCAGCCTTGCTATCCAAGGCTGTGCTTCTGAAAGTAAGAAGACTTTGAACAGCCATTTTTGGGTTATTTTGTTTACTTTACCAACCATCTGCTGTACCTTGAGCAAATCCTACAGAAATAATCCTGTATTTGGTACTTTGAATCTTTTTGTGCGAAATAAATTTTCTGTCATATGCCTTACCTCGGTGGCCTTAACTACAACTTTCTACCTGAAGCACAAACACATCTTAGCAGTACTACATTTCCCAGAAGTCACCACAAGGAAATAGGCTGCTAAGGCTGATAGGAGAAGGTTCCTCCAATAACCACGCCCCTCTAAAACTAGAGGCGAGTGGTGAGGGTGTTGACAGTGGCATAGTTGTACGGATTTTGCCATTCAGGATATACAAGGATATACAGCAAGCTTCACGTGGAATTCGCTGGTAGAGTCGGCCAGACGACAGAGCAGTCCAGTTTGGAGCGTCACAAAGACATCCCTTTTGAAGCAGGAGTCAACACCTGAGCCAGGTAAAGGGTACCAAGGCAGCGGTTGGCTCGGATAAAAGAGGAGGAAAAAAAAGTGAATGCTTTTGAGGAAAAGGGGACAAGGAGGCTGTTGAGTGGTGCAGCCCTTGGTGTTTTGTTCTCTCTTTCAGGTATCCCTGAAGATGGATCCCAAGGAGTTGATTCAATGGATGGCCACGCAATTCCAGCGCCAGTAAGAGTTGGCACAGCAAGCACAGGAGAGTGCAGTTGCAGCTATAAAGGAGCAGCAGAAACCTGTCTTGGACTTAGTGGCAGCCCTGATTGCATCCCAAAGACAAGAAAGTGGAGGAGAGCCGGTACCAGCAGGACCATCAATAACTCGAATGGACAGTCTGGTAGGCCCATCCACAATTGGGGCCTTTAACTTTGGAAAACTTTCATCTGAGGATGATATAGATGACTTTTTAGAATCATTTGAAAGAGTAGCGCAAGCTGTGGGATGGCCAGCTAGCCAATGGGCAGTACGATTAGCAACCTCTTTAACAGGGGAAGCACTGGCCACATAAAGGGCTATGCCAGCTACCCAGGTCCTGGACTATAATACGGTAAAAATGGCAATCAGAGACCATTTGGGGTTGACAAAAAGCTGTATCACCGTATGTTCAGAGCCATGGCCCTTAAGGCCAGAGAAACCCCTAAGGCATTAAGCCAGAGGATTCGGGGCCTAGCATTAAAGTGGCTGACCCCGGAGGAAAAAACTACGGATATGGTACTAGATATGATAGTATTGGAGCAGTTTATGGCTGCAGTGCCCAAGGAGATACAATCATTTCTGATTCAGCAAAACTGCCAGAGCACAGGGGAGGCAACCCTTCTGACCGAGCACTACATGGAAGCTGAATTAGCGTGTCAGCCAAGAGGGGGCGCTCCAAAAGTGAATGCCGAGGCTAGTTTTGGTTCATCAGAAAGGAAACAGGGAAATAAAACAGAGTTTGTGAGAACGTATGTGCCTGCTCAGGAGGGAAAGTGGGCTGGAAAGAAGTGCTATCGTTGTGGGGAGATGGGATACCTACAGAGAGGATGCAAGGCTCGCACTGGGTTGGTCGGTACAAGTGTGAAATCTCTGGGAGAGGGATTCCTCTTAAGAGTTAATATACAGGGGATCACTACCAATGCTTTGCTTGACTCTGGGGCTGACCAGAGCATGGTATCGCAGAAGCTTTGGCAGGCAATTGAGGCTCAGAATGAGTATGTCCCGAGGAGACCAGAAGGTCATGTCCAGATCCGTTGCATCCACGGGGCTGCCTCTTGTTACCCCGTGTATACAGTGGAGATAAAAGGGTTAGGGGCACAGAAAAGAATTCCCGTAGCTGTGGTACCAAAACTTACCCACGACCTGGTATTAGGAAGGGACTGGCCCCAATTTAGGAAAGGGTTAGAGAAAGGCCTTGGGCAAAAGGCAGAGGGGATGGTAACGGTGGTCCCTGTCCTTCTGTTTGGGATTCCCCAAAAACAGACTGGAAAGCCAGGTGGAAAGCCTCCGGGAGGCAGTCCCCACGTTAAACAGAAGTTCTTCTGAAAAGGCCAGGAGTCCCAGGATGGCGTCCCCGCAAGCCGCGGGATATGATTTATGTAGCGCCGTGGATGAAGTGGTGCCCAGCCATGGAAAGGCTCTCATTGATACCGGCCTACAAATTGAGATCCCCGTTGGCTGCTATGAGCGGATAGCCCCTTGCTCGGGTCTGGCATTAAAACACTTCCTGGACGTCGGTGCGGGCGTGATTGACCCTGTTTATAGAGGGAGTGTAAAGGTATTATTGTTTAACTTTGGTAAAGAAGACTTCCCTGTGAAGGTCGGAGACCAGATTACCCAGCTGCTGTGCGAGAGAGTAGGGTTTCCCCCACTGGAAGAGGTCCCCATGTTGACTCCCACTGAGCCTGTGGATCTGGTTCCACCAGACGGGCCGGGGTGGAAGGCCTGATGGCCACCTCGGAAGAGAGAGTGGAGGAAGCCGAGAAGGAGGACTTGGGTCCACAAGTAACAGAGTGGAGGAAACAACAGGAGCCCCAGGTGGGTGAGGAGCTATCCTTGGTCCAGAGGCAGGAGTTGGCCAATCTATTACAGAGGTTTCCAGATGTTCTGACGCCGGTTCCTGGTGAAACCCGATTGGTCGACCATGAGATTGTAACTACACCAGGGAAGGTGATCCGACAACGACCCTACCAGTTACCAGAGGCTAAGAAGCAGGAGGTAGTCGCACAGGTACGCGAAATGGTGGAGATGGGGGTCATCGAAGAGTCAAGGAGCCCATGGTGCAGTCCAATAGTGCTTGTTCCAAAGCCAGATGGTACTGTACTGTTCTGCATAGATTTCAGACAGGTAAATGCCATCTCGGTATTCGATGCTTACCCAATGCCCAGGATCGAGGAGCTACTGGATCGGTTGGGACAGGCCCAGTTTTTGACCACCCTGGACATGACAAAAGGGTATTGGCAGATTCCCCTGACTAGGGAGTCTCGGCCAAAGAACGCCTTCAGCACCCCGATTGGACTATTCCAATTTAAGAGGATGCCCTTCGGCTTCCACGGCGCCGCAGCAACCTGTCAGAGACTGGTAGATCAAGTCCTGCGCCCTCATCAAGAATATGCTTCTGCATATATGGATGACATCATTATCTACAGTCGCACCTGGGAAGAGCACCTCCCGAGGGTTGAAGCCATCCTGCAGTCTATGAGGCAGGCAGGCCTCACACTGAACCCGAGCAAATGTGCCTTCGCCAGGCGAGAGGTGAAGTACCTAGGGCATATGATAGGACGGGGCAAGGTCAAGCCCTTAGTTGACAAAGTCGATAGCATCAGGAATTTTCCCAGGTCAGCAACAAAGAAGCAATTGAGAGGTTTTCTAGGCCTGGTAGGCTACTACAGGAGGTTCCTGCCCCGCTTTGCAGAGGAGAATTCCATCTTCACTGATATGTTGAAGAAAAATTACCTGAACCGTCTTAGTTGGACCCCGGAAGCTGAGAGGGCCTTCAACCTGTTAAAAGGGAGGCTATGCACAGCCCCGGTATTATGTGGACTGGACTTCACGCAGCCCTTCATTGTACAAACGGATGCCTCAGAAGCAAGTTTAGGTGCGGTCTTATCCCAGAAGCATGAAGGAGAGGAGCACCCTGTAATGTTCCTTAGTAAAAGGTTATCCCCGGCGGAGCGCAACTACTCCACCATTGAGAAAGAGTGTCTTGCCATTAAATGGGCAATAGACGCGCTCCGGTTCTATCTTACAGGGCGAAAATTCCTACTAATCACAGACCACGCACCCTTGAAATGGCTCCAACAAATGAAAAACCACAATGCACAACTAACTAGGTGGTACATGGCCCTGCAAGCTTTTGACTTCAGGATAGAACATCGGGCAGGAAAACTACACCAAAATGCAGATGCCTTATCCCGAATTACAGACTGTTCGGAGGAACCCCAACAACCTCCGACAGCCAGTAATATCTTAAGTAAGGGGTATGTGGCAAGGTCATCTATCTTGAGTATGGGGGAGGTGAGAAATGTAAGGAATTCACCCTAGTAAAGGGTCCCCTTTTAGGAGTGCAGGGTGAGAAAGCCACAGCAACACCTAAGAACCAGAAAAACCCCAGCTGGAACAGGTTTCATGCAGTGTCTAATAGAATAAGAGAGAGAGATTATGGGCACGAGGTCCAAAACCCCTTACTTCAACAAGTTCCCTGATTACTCAAATACCAGAAGGCAGGGGGATTGCCAACACCTGGGAAGATAGGGGGTGGGGCTAGAACCCTGGAGGTATAAGCCTATGCTAGAGTATACAGACAGAGAAAAAGGAAGAGAGAAAGGAGGTAGAGAAGGTGCTGACTCATGCAGCAGAGCCGAGCTACCAGGAGCTGAGAGGGCTGAATTCTCTGAGTCAGAACCCATGCAGCTGGGAGAGCCAGTGGCAGAGTTGGGGGAAGAAGAAAACCTTATGGATTGCTCTCTGTGCCAAGCTTTAGACATGAAGTCTTGAGGAAAAGCCAGCCCTGAAAGAATTATCCTCCTTAAAAAGGTAACCATAAGAAACAGGCAGTGTGGTGGTAAATTCCCATATGTTTTTAAAAGGGAAGTTTACTGAAGTATAAGTATAAGCAGGAAGCTGTGATTCATGCTTGTTATCCATCTGTGGTTTGAACTGTGAAACGGCAAGAAGCCAATTTACCTGCTAGAAGAGTTTTTCTTTGCTCCTCTGTTATGTGAAAAGCCTGTTGAGAGTTTTTGATGGCAGTCTGAATGTTTGCTTCTTGTTTTGAGTTCTGTTGTACCTGAAATGCAGCCTGGAAGGAATTGAGGCTGATAGAAGCCAAACTGCCACAGAAGATTAAGCTTGTTTGGACTTTATGCTGTAATTAGCAAGGACAAAAAGGAAGGTGGCAGCCTTGCTATCCAAGGCTGTGCTTCTGAAAGTAAGAAGACTTTAAACAGCCATTTTTGGGTTCTTTTGTTTACTTTACCAACCATCTGCTGTACCTTGAGCAAATCCTACAGAAATAATCCTGTATCTGGTACTTTGAATCTTTTTGTGCGAAATAAATTTTCTGTTATATGCCTTACCTCGGTGGCCTTAACTACAACTTTCTACCTGAAGCACAAACACATCTTAGCAGTACTACATTTCCCAGAAGTCACCACAAGGAAATAGGCTGCTAAGGCTGATAGGAGAAGGTTCCTCCAATAACCACACCCCTCTAAAACTAGAGGCGAGTGGTGAGGGCGTTGACAGGCTTTTAAAATGACCCCCTTAGAAAGTATGCATTAGAGCCCCTCAGGGGAGGAGAAGGACTTCCAGCAGACTCAGGAGACAAGGCAGGGAGCAGGGAGGTGGACACAGTGATTCCAACCCTAACAGAGAGGAGATGGAGTACATAGGACTACGTGCCAGGCTTTACTAACAGTCAGCTGTTAGGACCGTTGCCATTTGTTTTTCTTTTGGCACAGTAGGAGGTTGTAGCATTTGTGCAATTGTGCTATGGAGGGTGGTGTATCTTATTAACATAAGCCCTTGACCACATTTTTGGGCTGCCTGATAGTGAAAGGTTTAGGAACAGTGGAAGCTGTGTTTTTGTTCTTGAACCTTTCCTTTTGAAGACTAGAGCTGTGAGACCAGAGAGTTGAATGCAGCTTTAGACTGAAAAAAGGAAGTTTTCTTGCTGCTGAACTGAGGCAGTGACTGGGCTTCTTGCAATTATTTAACAAACACAATGCCTGCAATAGAATTTAGAGTGGACTTCTTGGAAGCAGCACATAGGCTTTTAAAGAGACTGTGACATGCTATTATAACAGTTACAGGTTTGTCCAGGACATTTGGACTAATTGTGGTTAAAAGACCTGTGATAACAGCATAGGCAATAGTGACCTCCCCATGTCAGTGTCCCCCAGCCCTCTGGGCTTCCTCTCTGTATGTGGGGAAGCCCAGATCAACACTGACGCTGCTTAAATTTGGCAAATTCAGGCCACAGCTTTATTACAATAAATAGTAACAAAGGAAACTATGATAGAAAAAGAAATTGACCCGAGCCAGCAATTACACACAATCACTTGTCAGGGTTAATCAGTATCATCCATCATGGGAACCAGCAGGGACGCTGCCATCTTTGCTGCTCTCTTCAGCCTCCTGCCCTGAAGCAAGATGGCTCCATGCGAGATACTTCTTAGGCCCCAATAAGCCTTGTGTCTATCAGGTGTTCTCCATCCCGACCTGGCCTTCCTGACCATTGTTGGACACTCTTGGTGCATTCAAAACAGTCCATCTCCCTTAAAAGATCTATCCCTGGCTCTAGTTAACCCACTGTAGCAAATTGGCAAAAGTGCGTGTGTATGGGGTAGCAATCTGGTCTGTTTTAAATACCACCTCTGGTCCCTCCCCCCACCAGATTACTTAATCCTCCCTCCCTTGCAGGGGTTCTGATGGCAAGAATCTAAAGAGAATATCACGGTTCTTGTGAGCCACAGGGTGGCACCATGTTATTCTCGGATGCTGTGCACCTCGGCCCTTTGCCTCCCCAAAGCCATTTTGAGAGCTTGTTGAAACCTTATTCCTGAAACCTAGGATTCTGCAGCATGATTGCCTGTGAGAAGTATGAAATGGCATGCCCAAGCAGACCTATCTGGAACTTAGTGGAAGCATACGTCCTATCATCCCAACACTTTGTAAATACCAATTTGCCCAAATAAACTGACCTACCTGAAAATTACCCTTTCCCCAGTTAAAAGGGTAATTTTCAGGAGAAGCTGTCATCTTATTAATATAAATGATGGCCATAGGAGGGCTGTATAGTCAGGGCCATTATATATGTAGTCAGAAGGCTGAATATATGTTTTCACCATTGATCATGGCCTCCACTATTCAGCAGGCCTAAACTGAATGCATAAATACTCGTAGAAGTATAGTGGCTGAATGTCACTGCTATATAGTTAGTTTCCAATTGCTGGCCTCCCTCTATTCTTTCTTTGCTCCTTCACTATACGGAGAGTGCTCTCCCTCTGCCCCTTAATTATACAGATAATATAGAGCCATTCAGAGAGATGTTAGGCCTCATATAATCCATACGATTTTTTAAACATATGGTAGGCGAAGGCCTATGATCCATGGTGTCTGAAATAAGCAGAGAGGCCTAAGCAGCTTGACCTGTAAATGAAGCCTGTGGAGAGACCCAAAGGAATTACACACTCCCCTAAATGCTGCTACCATAGAATCGAAACTTAGCTGAGCACAATTAAGTATAGCTAAGCAGAAACGAAACTTAGAGAATATAGAAAAACAAGTTTTAATTGGTATTGATAAGATGTGTGAAGCTTCTATGCATTAATTAACTCTGTTGAAAGAAAGGTTACCGTGCCCTGCTTTCCCACATATTCCAGCTGGTTAGCGACCTTGGAGGAGAAAAGTATCAAAGTTGGAAGAACTGACCATTGTAATTGGGACTGTAAGGGGGGGAAGCAGGTGCTGAGCCCAGTCAAAGGTCCTCATTGGATGGCTACGTAACGGTACCGGGACCAATAGAAGGGGTAAGAAGGGTTACCGGGACCAATGAAAAGTTTGACTATGTCTAGAATGGGAACGAACGGTATAAAAGTTGTTGTTTTGCTAGAAACCATTGCTCAGCCATTTTGAATGTGATTCTGCTTGAGTCTTGTGCACAAATAAATGATTTGGACCTTCTGAACAGACTCCTGGTATTATAGGATTGTTTGCGCTCTGCTGCTACATATTCTTGGTGCGTTGGCCGGGAACGTGTGGTGAGTAGAGGGTATATGAGCTGATATACCACGACTTTCCGCCTCTATAGGTTTGGTCCTGCTGGGCTCGTGCCCTTCCGACCTGGGCTCGGCTCCCAGGCGCCACCGGTCCAGTTGCATCGGAGGGAGCTGGGCCAGGCCTCGGTGGGTGCCGGACCCGGACGGAACCAACACCTCGAACCCGTGAGGGGAGTCCGAGGTCCAACTCATGCGCTTGCTCAGGAACGGGGACCGGATCCGGTGAGTATAGTTTTGATTTGGTATGTCTAGACAGATGAGTCAGAGCAGAACTGCTGTTTGAATTTTGAAACTTTGGAATTTGGTATTTGGTAAGAGAGCTTGATCACCTCTCAAGACGGTCCGACTAACCCCGCATGAGTATGCGCGGGGTGAAACTATCGTCTTTTTGATTTTGATTTTGGAATTTGATATAGCCTAGTCAGCGGAGACAGGATTGGACTGTTTTTGGGATACGTTGCTAGCATGATTGTGTGAATGAAGTGGGAATGAGAGGTCTGGCAGCACGGACCAACTGAAGGCGGACTCCTGAGTAACGCATTTCCTGGCCGGGCGACCGCGTCCAGGTCATAAAAAGGAGGAAGCGACCATCGTCTTGTCTTGTTATTTGTTTCCCTTAAATGTTTCTAGGGCCGTGAGGACCCCTTACCCACGGTCCACCTCCTTTTCCCTTCTGTTTGATGTTGCGCGCACACATCGATATAGGAGGGGCGGGGTCTACTAGGCACACTCCGTTAGAATGTATGATCAAGTATTTTAATAAAGGATATTCAGGAGATTATGGAGTAAAAATGACTGCCTCACGATTACAGCTTTTGTGTACTAGGGAGTGGCCCATTATAGACCCCATGTGGCCCCGAGATGGAACATTTAGCATAGGAATTGTTCGATCAGTTCATCTGAAGGTGCGAGCAGCGCACCCCGATCAGTACCCCTATATAGACTCTTGGTTAAGTATTTGTGAGAACCCACCCCCGTGGGCACAGCGCTGTTATGAAGAACAGTGCAGAATAATGTTAGCATTAACATATCAGACCCAGAAGACAGGGACAGTCGAGAAACCTAGTCAGAAACCTGTTCTTGTGGATCCTGAGTCCCCGGGAGTTGTAACTAGACAGCCCCGAGCCCAGCACCCAGTGAAGGTACCTCCGCGTCCTGCGGCAGCACCGCGGCGACAGCGGGACCCATCCCCAGACCCAGACCCAGACCTAGAAGGGCAGATAGATGATGATCCCCCTCTTAACGAGGATACTGGCTCGCCTGAGACTGAAGAGAAGGGTGAGTCAGAGCAAGAAGAAGAGGAAGTGTCCTCTCAGGGCGAGACTGATAGCGTAAAATCGACTGTCAGTGCAAGCTCATCTGTAACAAGCGAAGCGCCTCAGACTAAGCGCACTGTGATACAGAAAGCCCCTGTCAAGAAAGTTTCTATTAAGCTACAGAAGGCTTCTGTCAAGAAACTGATGCCACTACGGCAAGTCCCGGGAATGCCCGTGCCAGATGAGAATGACCAGATAGTAGCGGGACCCCTAAGTCTAGTGTATGTGCCTTTTTCCACTACTGATTTGCTGAATTGGAAATTGCATTATGCTTCCTACACTGATAAGCCCCAAGAGTTAACAGAATTGATGCATACTATTATGGAAACTCACCAACCCACTTGGTCAGATTGCCGTCAGCTCCTGTCTACTTTATTTACTACGGAGGAGCGGACACGAATTAAGCGAGCAGCTATTGACTGGCTAGCAGACAATCCCCTGGCAGAGGGAGGGGAAGGAGCAGGAATAGACAATCGCGAAGCAGCTAAAAGAGAATTCCCTAATGAAGACCCCCAGTGGGATCCGAATACTGATAGAGGATCCAGAGCTCTATCACGGTTTCGCCAAGGCCTTATGCAAGGTGTGCGAAAGGGGGGTCAGAAAGCCATGAATCTCTCTAAAGTGACCGAAGTTAATCAGGGCATAGACGAAAGCCCAGCAGTATTCTATGAAAGATTGTCTGAAGCATACAGGATGTACACTCCCTATGACCCAGATGCACCAGGAAGCCTATGCATGGTGAATGCTGCTTTTGTAAACCAGTCCCAACCAGATATTAGACGTAAGCTACAAAAACTAGAAGGGTTTGCGGGCATGAATGCAACTCAGTTATTGGAAGTCGCTCATAAAGTGTTTGTGAATCGTGATAATGAAAGACAGAAAGAAAGTGATCGAAGGATGAAGAAAGCAGATTTTTTGGCTGCGGCCATAGTGGAACAGAGAAGGGGAGGTGTCCCTAGTCGAAGGAGCAGAGGAAGAGGGCGGGGCCGAGGAGATGACCGGCCCCCGTTAGGCGCGAACCAATGCGCTTATTGCAAGGAAGAAGGACATTGGAGAAGTGGATGCCCGCGACTCAAAGAGGCCTCTCAGGATGAAGGGGAACACGCCCCTTGGAGGGAAAGAGAGAGAGGCCGACCCCAGAACCGCAGAGGAACCAATCGAGAATATTTTCAACGAGAACGGGCGGAGGCCATACAGGGAGTTGCAGCAGCAACGGCCTCCGATTTAGATGAAGCAGATTAGGACAGACCGGGCTCCGAATTCGCTTTAGGTCTCCAGGAGCCTATGGTCAGTATACAAATAGGAGACCATTTCATGGACTTTATGGTTGATACTGGAGCAGAACATTCTGTAGTAGATAAACAAATAGCCCCTTTTTCTACAAGAGCAGTCACCATTGTGGGAGCGACTGGTGCTAAAGCCACAAAGCCATTTCTTCAAAACCGCATATGTAATTTAGGAGGACAACAAATAACACACCAATTCCTTTACATGCCTGAGTGCCCAGTGCCATTACTGGGACGAGATATGCTAGCCAAGCTGCAGGCCCAAATATCCTTTACTGAGAAAGGAGAAATGCAAATGACAGTGAATTCAAAACCTGCTGGACTGATGGTGCTTACTGTTCCTCGAGAAGAAGAATGGAGATATTATAGTACCGAGCCAATCCATGATACCTATTTCGAACCTACTCTGAAAAGCATTGATGCCCCTCCTGGAGTATGGGCAGAGGGCAATCCACCAGGCCTGGCCAAACATATAGCTCCAGTAATTGTGAATCTCAAGCCTAGTGCAGAACCAGTACATGTCAAGCAATACCCACTTCCAAGAGCAGCAATTGAAGGCATCCACCGCCACTTGTTGAGACTACTGGAGTATGGCCTACTTAAAGTTTGTCAGTCATCATGGAACACCCCTCTCTTGCCAGTAAAGAAGCCTGGGACAGGTGATTACCGCCCAGTGCAAGACCTAAGGAGAGTGAATGAAGCAGTTGAGACCATACATCCAGTTGTGCCAAATCCCTACACACTCCTAGGACTGATTCCTGCTGAAGCTACTCACTTCACTGTTTTGGACTTGAAAGATGCATTCTTTTGCATAAGATTAGCCCCAATTAGCCAATTGCTGTTTGCTTTTGAATGGCAGGACCCTGTCTCAGGGAGACGGGGCCAACTCAGTTGGACACGATTGCCTCAAGGATTCAAGAACTCACCTACCATTTTCAGTGCTGCACTAAACCAGGATCTTTCAAGCTACCCAGTGGCCCCTGAAAGAAGAGTACTCCTCCAATATGTAGATGACCTACTGGTAGCTGCCACATCGGAAAGTGAATGTATACAAGCCACTACTGACCTCTTGCAACTATTGGATGAAGCTGGATATAAAGTTTCCAGAGCAAAAGCACAGCTATGCCAAAAAGAAGTAAAATACTTGGGCTTTCGCTTGACAAAAGGAAGCCGACAATTGGGACGAGAAAGAAAAGAAGCCGTGTGCAGTATCCCACACTAGTGGCCTAGTGGTTGGGGCAAGGTACTTCGGGCCGGAAGGTCGGGGGTTCAAATCCCACTAGAGGACAGCAATCTTGGGCCGGAAGGACTGGGGTTTCTAGTCCCACAGGTGCTCCTTGTGGTCTTGGGTAAGCCACTTAACCCTCCATAGCCCATGTTCCCTGTAAAATAATTCTCTGTGTGCTGTGCTTTCCTGTCTAATCAATGTGTTTATACCTCAAAAATTTCCTGTCATGATTTGACAATTTCCAATCTGTAATCAAACCGCTGCTGATCACTGGAAGTAGCGGTATACAAATGTATACTAAATAAAATAAATAAATAAAATAAATAAATAAACCCCAACTACCAGAAAGCAAGTCAGGGCCTTTCTGGGAGCAGCAGGGTACTGCTGGATATGGATACCTAACTTTGCTCAGATTGCTAAACCACTATATGAAGTCATCAAGGGAGAAGAAAAGTCGCCACTAGAGTGGGGACCTGAGCAAGACACAGCTTTCAAGACCCTGAAGGAAGAATTGATGTCGTCACCAGCACTCGGGTTACCAGATGTTCACAAGCCCTTCCACCTATTTGTGCATGAGATGCACGGGAACGCTCTAGGCATGTTGACTCAGAAATTAGGACATTGGGAGCGACCAGTAGCATACCTATCGAAACAATTGGACACCGTAGCCAAAGGATGGCCACCATGTTTGAGAGCAGTTGCAGCTACAGCATTATTAGTGAGTGAAGCAGACAAACTCACCTTAGGACAGAATCTACGCGTCACAGTACCACATGCGGTACTTGCCCTTATGGAACAAAAAGCAAATCATTGGCTCACCAATTCTCGAATGCTGAAATACCAAAGCATGCTATGTGAAAATCCACAAATACAACTAGAAGTGAGCCATGCCTTGAACCCAACCACGCTGATACCAGTCAGCGAAGACCCTCCAGAGCATGACTGTATAGAAGTCATGGATACAGTATTCTCAAGTCGACCTGATCTGACAGACGTGCCCCTAGAGAATCCCGATCAGACCTATTTCGTGGATGGAAGCAGCCTCATCATTAATGGACGACGCTGTGCCGGGTATGCAGTAGTCACCCGGGAGAAAGTCATTGAATCATCAGCTCTTGCATCAGGCACATCAGCCCAGAAAGCAGAATTGATAGCACTCACCAGAGCACTAGTATTGGGTGCGGGACTTCTGCTGAACGTATACACGGACTCAAAATATGCCTTCACCACTTTGCATGCACATGGAGCTCTCTACAAAGAACGAGGGCTCATTACGTCGGGAGGCAAATCAATCAAATATGGCCCAGAAATATTGATGTTACTAGACGCAGTATGGGCCCCGACACGTGTGGCCGTCATACACTGTCGAGGACACCAAGCGGGGAAAGGAGAAGTTGCCCAAGGAAACAGATTTGCTGATGCTTCAGCACGCAAAGCAGCTATGACAGGTCAAATTTCACTACAAGCAACACCAGTACAGGCAGCATTGTTCCTAGTACCCCTTAATTTATGGACACCACGATATACCACCAAAGAATTGGAGTACTACTGTAATAAAGAAGAGGGAGTACTGAGAGATGGATGGATTGAGCTGCCACCACCCGAGGGCAGTCAACCCCCAGGACGAATAGTGATCCCTGAATCATTGGGACCAGCCTTTGTTAAGGCCTTTCATCAAGCCACACATTATGGGAAAAGTGCTATGGAGAAAGCACTTAAACCACATTTTTGTATCGCCTTATTGGGAGCCCTGTCAGCCTCAGTAGCCCGCCAGTGTCTAATTTGTGCCAAGAACAATGCCAAACAGGGTCCCACTCCAGCACCACGAGTTCAGTCGGGAGGTGTAACCCCCATGCACCACCTGCAAGTAGACTTTACTGAAATGCCAAAGGCCAATGGATACCGTTACTTGCTAGTATTAGTCTGTACCTTCTCTGGGTGGGTGGAAGCCTTTCCCACCAGGACTGAAAAAGCCCGAGAAGTTACTAAAGTTTTGTTAAGAGAAATTATCCCCAGATTTGGAATTCCAGCAGTAATAGGGTCAGACAATGGACCCTCCTTTGTATCTCAGATTACCCAGCAGTTAGCAAGTGCCTTACAGATACAATGGAAGTTACACACTGCATACAGACCCCAAAGTTCAGGGAAAGTTGAGCGAATGAATAGAACTTTGAAATCTCAGATGTCCAAGCTATGTCAGGAGACCCACCTAAAGTGGCCCCAGGTTCTCCCAATAGCATTACTTAGAATACGCTCAGCCCCTGTGAAGTCATCAGGATTTTCCCCTTTTGAAGTTATGTATGGCAGACCTCCACCAATAGTGCAGGGTGTAAAAGGTAGTTTGCCACAGATTGGTTCAGAAATAACTAGACAAGAACTTCTAGCTCTTAGTTCTGTTCTGCAGACTCTCCATGTGTGGATACAGGACCAGTTGCCTATCAATTTGACAGAACCCCTGCATCCCTACAAGCCTGGTACCTCGGTGTGGATCAAAGATTGGAAGAAGACACCGCTGGAACCGCATTGGAAGGGGCCATACACCGTCATCCTGTCTACCCCAACTGCAGTAAAGGTAGCAGAAATCGATTCCTGGATTCATCAAAGCAGAGTCAAGCCAGCAGCAGTTCCAGATCAGGACCAGTGGACAGCAGAGCCACACCCTGACGTCCCTCTGCGTCTTACCCTATGGAGGCAGCCAGCAACCTAGAACTCCTCGGGGACACTCATGAACTACAGTGTCCTACGGTAGACAAGTCTTTCGAAGAGGATCGCTGTTTCTAATACAGCAAAGACATTTGTTTTCTTCATTGAATCTTCCATAAACCTTTGTCAGGCCAACTACGATTGGTAAGTTGGCATCACAGCGGGACATTTGAGGATCTTCAATCAACATTGACACCCGTTGAATTGCTTCATTAGCAAACGGGTCAGCATTGTGCCAAGAAGAAGAGGACGTCGAGGTCAAGATTTTCCGGCGGAGATCCAGAAGAACTACAATCAACATGCATCTTTATTTCTATTTTGTTCTGGTTGCTTGCCTGGGGCGCTTTGAACTTGCTCATGCTTTGCCCCCATGCACTGCCTGCATTACTTCTACTTGGACTGGAATGAAAGTGACTCAGACTTTGCTTTATCATTCTTACTATACCTGTACTGGTACAGTAAGTCGGTGTGTATACAACACCACTGAACTGAACGTTTGTACCAAGGGTAATATAAAGTTTGTTTTAACCCACATCAGAACCCATCCTATTATACTCTAGAAATACGATGGGATGATGCAGATGGAGCTGTACTTAATGCTACATCTCCACTTACTGATCCCACAAAAGGTGCTGCTTTGTATTTTGATGCTTGTGATGCCATCAATAGAGATAGTCGTTCTAAATGTGCCGATTGGGAGAAAGCTTATGCTAATGATGATAAGTATATGTGTCCCGAAGGAACCACTGGATGGGGGGCCTGCACAGGTAAACGAGTTTTAGCAAATGAATATAGCACAGCACCAGTTCAAGACTACTATTGCCCAAAGTGGGAATGCGTGTTCTATGCCACATGGAAAACTGGTATGGTAGAGAATACCAGAGACAATCGAATGGCTGCTTTAATCAAGCCATATGTAAAGAATCCAGAAAAATGTAAGAAGGGTGCCTGTAACCCATTAGAACTACACATAATGAATCCCAGTGCATGGAAACAAGGGTATAAATTTGGATTACGCATTGCAGGCTCTGGATCAGATCCAGGGACCATTGTATATATTAGACTAAATACCCAAGCCCATCGATCATCAAGGTACCATATACATAACACTTTCTATGAGACCATGCATATAAACAAGTTTGATATCCCTCACCCTTCTCAGAATTTGTTCTTAGAGTTGGCTGGAGCTGTGGTCTCCAGTCTCCATATTTCAGATTGTTACTTTTGTGGTGGAACCAGAATGGGTGATCAATGGCCTTGGGAGGCCCAAGAACTGAATTACTCAGTAACCTACAATCAGACAGAGCTGCACAAGACTACCAGTGAATGGGAATTAGCACACCCAATAGTTGGACATCTGTGTTACGCTCGAACTGGACCCCAGTTTACCTCGAAGGTAGGACAGCTCGTCTGTCTTAGCCAGAGGTTCTATAATGACACCACAAAACAGACATCCTGGTGGTCAGGAATTAATGAATCTGAACCCACCAATCCATTAGCGAGATTTCCTGAGCTTGCCCCTCTATGGACTGACCTTGCCCAACCTCATGTCTGGCAAGCCCCACCTGGCCTATATTGGATTTGTGGAACCCGAGCATATGCTCAACTCCATATTCACTGGGGAGGGGCGTGTGTTTTAGGGACTATCCGACCCTCTTTCTTTCTATTACCCACAGAACATGGGGAACAATTAGGCTACCCAGTCTATTCAAAGAGACAGAAGAGAGCAGCTTTACAGATAGGCAAGTGGGAGAAATGGGATGGTGAGGATTGGCCACCCGAGCGAATCATCGCCTATTATGGACCTGCCACTTGGGAGCAAGATGGCATGTGGGGATATCGTACCCCAATTTATATGTTGAATAGAATTATATGCTTGCAGGCAGTAGTTGAACTCATTACTAATGAAACCAGTCAAGCACTCACACTTCTAGCCAGACAAAGCACACAATTGCGCACAGCAATATATCAAAATCGCTTGGCACTAGATTACTTATTAGCTGCTGAAGGAGGAGTCTGTGGTAAGCTAAATCTCACAAATTGTTGCTTGAAGATAGATGATAAGGGTCAGGTAGTTGAAGAAATTGCTGAAAACATGCGAAAGCAAGCTTATGTGCCAGTACAGACCTGGCATAGCCTTAAGATACCCAATTGGTTTGCATCTATCTTCTCTGGTTTAGGAGGACTTACTACTTTCGCTATGCTGATATTGCTCTTTCTAGCATTGTTTCTACTCTTACCATGTATAATCCCATGTTGTATGCGCTCTATTAACAGTGTTATTGAGAATACTGTGGAGCGGAAAACCGCAACTAAGATTTTAGCCTTATGGCATCCTAATCCTGCTACATATGGTCGAAACCCGACCCCAGTGTAATTGAGTGATTTAAATCTCACACCTTATTAGTAATAGGGTGAGATTAATCAAAGGGGGGAATGTGGTAGGCGAAGGCCTATGATCCATGGTGTCTGAAATAAGCAGAGAGGCCTAAGCAGCTTGACCTGTAAATGAAGCCTGTGGAGAGGCCCAAAGGAATTACACACTCCCCTAAATGCTGCTGTGGCAGGTGAAGGCCTGTGATCCACCTTGTCTGATATAAGCAAGCAAGCCTAGCTAGCTTGACCTGTAAATGAAGCTAGTGAAAAGGCCTGTGGGAATTGCACATCCCCCAATATGCTCCTGTAGAGCTGGAACTTAGTAAAAGTATTGGATTAGCTTAGACAAGCAGAACTGAACGATGGAAAAATACAGAAAAATATGTTCAAAAGTCACTGATAAAGAGAATACAGTTGTGAAGGATTTAATTAAGACTGCTGACAGATGAGTTACAGAGCCCTGCTCCCTATACGTACGAACTGGCTCAATGGCCTTGAAAGTAGGAAAGTAACAAGTTGGTGAACAGGCCATTGTAATTGGGACTAGAAGGGGGGTAAGCAGGTGCTGAGCCCACTGAAAGAACATAATTGGATAATCATATCAGTACCGGGACCAATAGAAGGGGTACGGGAGGTACCGGAGAGTACCGGGACCAATGAAATGTTTTTCTATACCTAGAATAGAGCAAAAGTCTATAAAAGTTGTTGTATTGCCAGAGAACATTGCTCAGCCATTTTGAAATTGACTTTGCTTGAGACTTGTGCACAAATAAATGATTTGGACCTTCTGAACAGACTCCTGGTATCATTGGTTTGTCTGCGCTCTGCTGCTACACTGCTACCATAGAATCGAAACTTAACTGAGCACAATTAAGTATAGCTAAGCAGAAACGAAACTTAGAGAATATAGAAAAACAAGTTTTAATTGGTATTGATAAGATGTGTGAAGCTTCTATGCATTAATTAACTCTGTTGAAAGAAAGGTTACAGTGCCCTGCTTTCCCACATATTCCAGCTGGTTAGCGACCTTGGAGGAGAAAAGTATCAAAGTTGGAAGAACTGACCATTGTAATTGGGACTGTAAGGGGGGAAGCAGGTGCTGAGCCCAGTCAAAGGTCCTCATTGGATGGCTACGTAACGGTACCGGGACCAATAGAAGGGGTAAGAAGGGTTACCGGGACCAATGAAAAGTTTGACTATGTCTAGAATGGGAAAGAACGGTATAAAAGTTGTTGTTTTGCTAGAAACCATTGCTCAGCCATTTTGAATGTGATTCTGCTTGAGTCTTGTGCACAAATAAATGATTTGGACCTTCTGAACAGACTCCTGGTATTATTGGATTGTTTGCGCTCTGCTGCTACAGTCAGGGCCATTATATATGTAGTCAGAAGGCTGAATATATGTTTTCACCATTGATCATGGCCTCCACTATTCAGCAGGCCTAAACTGAATGCATAAATACTCGTAGAAGTATAGTGGCTGAATGTCACTGCTATATAGTTAGTTTCCAATTGCTGGCCTCCCTCTATTCTTTCTTTGCTCCTTCACTATACGGAGAGTGCTCTCCCTCTGCCCCTTAATTATACAGATAATATAGAGCCATTCAGAGAGATGTTAGGCCTCATATAATCCATACGATTTTTTAAACATATGGATAGTCTAGTTAGACATTAAGCAGCAGCTCGTGAATGTAAAACTGGCTGTGAATTTCAGCCTGTCTATGTATAAACTTGAACAACCAGTTGAAATGCTCAAAGCTAATCTTTCCCATTGCAAACATTTCTTTACACAAACAAGACAGTGGTTACAGCTTTAATTTAATAGAATGCCAGGGCCTAAAGTCAAAATAAAAATGCTATTATTCATTGGAGGGTCAGTAGCTTGAGGATATTGGATCTACTGGAAAGAGCAGAAGACATTTTTAGTGGTCACTGAGAAAGGAAGAATTACTACCTTACTAACTCAAATAGTTGAAACTAAGATTAAGTATCCCCTGAAGGTAAGTACAAGCTAAAAGACTGATAGTGCTACGGAGAAATTTATACCATAGATTCATATAACATTCTCCCAGAAAAAAATCTAAACATAAAATAAAAGAAAATCAGCAAACTTTAAAACTGACCTTCGACAAGAAAACAAAAATAACTTGGATGTTCTTATAACCGAGGTAGATCGGACCTGGTGCTGCAGGCCCCTCTCCCCATTCACCCCTTTCCCCCTCCCCCACACCTTTAATTCCGCCCCCACAATTCCCACAAATTCACACAAACCACATCTTGGGAAACAACCGGTCGCAGCTTTATTAACTTTTATAACATACCGAACATTATAGTCCAAGAATAATCCTCTTAACACTCCAAACAGCGGAACAATGCCCCACCAGCCATGCTATTAGCAAGGTGACACCGCCTCCGCTTCTGCTGCGGTCTTGCCAACGGCAATCATCCTAATCCCCTTTCCCCGACCTCGCCATGTAATTAGCAAAGGTCAGCCAGGGGTTATCCGGGTCGGGGGCACCCCGCCCCCGTCCCAAGTTTAACCTAAGGCTCCGGACCCCAGAAACCTCCGGGATCCCGTCCCCCCCCACCCACCGCTGCGACAACCCATCAACCCCAACCCAACATCCCTAACATAGGGAGGGAGGGAGGGAGGGAAACAGCCGCCGTACTCCAAGGAGGCGCAGGAGTGCCGGCAACTACTGCCTACTCCTGACTCCTCCCACATCTGGCCACCTCCTCCTCCCAGGCTCCACCGTGCTCCCACACGCTGATGGAGCCCGCCCTCACCGCCGGCACCTGCCCTCAATGCCAGCGCCCGTCCTTCTCACTGACACACGTCCCCGTGCCTCCACCCCAAACCACCGGCCCGAGCAAGGGTCCCCGCACCGGCCGACCACCCGGTTACGGGCGGCCGCCGGGACCCTGCCCCGCGGCCTTACATTAACCGAGGTAGATCGGACCCAGTGCTGCAGGCCCCTCTCCCCATCCACCCCTTTCCCCCTCCCCCACACCTTTAATTCCGCCTCCACAATTCCCACAAATTCCCACAAACCACATCTTGGGAAACAACCGGTCGCAGCTTTATTAACTTTTATAACATACCGAACATTATAGTCCAAGAATAATCCTCTTAACACTCCAAACAGCGGAACAATGCCCCACCAGCCATGCTATTAGCAAAGTGACACCGCCTTCGCTTCTGCCGCGCTCTTGCCAACGGCAATCATCCTAATCCCCTTTCCCCGACCTCGCCATGTAATTAGCAAAGGTCAGCCAGGGGTTATCCGGGTCGGGGGCACTCCGCCCCCGTCCCAAGTTTAGCCTAAGGCTCCGGACCCCGGAAACCTCCGGGATCCCGCCACCGGCTCAGAGGACATTAATGTAGGGCCAAGGGCACCCCGCCCTGACCCAGTCACGGCCCATGCCCCGGACTCCAGTCCCTCCGGGGTCCCTCGATCGGCACTGGTGACATTAATGTCCCGAAGCCACCCCTCCCCCCACCACAAAGCTGTGACCAGTGAACCCACAAGCAAAGCATACATCCAAGGCCTCCAGCCAATTGTTACTGAGCAATCTAACCCCCCATTGGCGGTAAAGGCCCCAGCCCCTTATAACACTGCCCCTCGCTCTCGTACCCGAATGCATGAGTGTATAACCCCCGTGTTCGGGGACCCACACCGCCACCTAGCCGATGTCATGTCCTTATTTCTCTTGTTGTTTTTTTTTTGTGTGTTTTCCTCCCCCCCCCATCGGCCAGCCGACAATACAACAAAGCCTAACCACGAGTCAAATCACTGCCCCCTCACCCTTTGCATACTTATTTATAGTATTATAGCTATCCGGCTGTCCCTCCCGCCTTATCCCGCCATCACTAACAGGGAGCCCCCTGAGCGTTAAGCAACACTTGAACTCCCGGCCCTCCGGCCTACACCATATCCGATCACTAGGCCGCGCCGCCCCATAGCCATGCCGGCACGCCCCTTTGATCAGCCCTGGTATCTGAACAAAGGCAGGAGCTCCTGCAAAGCCCGCCCACACCGAGCCATAAAACCTATGCCAACGCCTAATCCCAACCCTGGGAGTCACCGGCCCCATCGCTGCCTCTAACCCTCCCCATAATGAAGGAATGATTCCTCCACCACCGCTCCTAGGGCTTCGACCCCCGTCTGAAACTCAACCAGTCATTGCCAATCAATTGTTTGACCCTCTCACTCACCCGCCAACCTATCCTCCCGCTCGTCGTACGCTCGTACCCCCGGCTCCGGCCTCCCCCTCTTGCCCACCCTGGTTGCTGCCGCAGCGCATTAAGCGTGTGCTGCGAACTGACTCGGGCCTCCCACCATGGGCTGCCACACACGTCACTAGCCCCGCAGCCGCCTATTGGAAGAGTCTCCCCCCCCCCCCCCCGTGCTGGGCATAACCGCGCCTTACCTTCAAAGTATCCACCGGGCATGACACGACCCAACAATCTCCGGCAATACCACCCCCAACCCTTACCATGCCGGTCCAGTGTCGATGTCAAGAGGAGGACAGGTAACGGTCCCTACGCGCCGCCGTACCCACCTCCAACCTCTAGCCTGCGGGAGTTTGCTACAAACCCCCCCCCCCCCTTGTGAAAAGCGCAACCAAATACCAAGCAGAACCACCCATAATAGGGAGGCCTCCCACCGCAGCAATGCCCCCCAACAGTCCGGCTGTAAAGAGCCCAGGCACAACCCGGAATCATGGGACGGCAGCCACGACCACTCCCCCCATGTAGCTATTAAGTGTAGCTATTAGTTATTTCCACATCTCTCTCCAACGATGCTCCTTCTTTTTTTTTTTTTTTTTGTTTTGTTTGGGCCAAAATTCCGTCCCTGTCCCCATCTGCAGCCACTTCCGCTACCGTTCCCCAAGTGGAACGTGCCCGAGCATTGGCAATCCTGTCAGTACCATCGGGGATATGCCGTGCCGTATGCAACGCCTTCACACGCCAGCCTGCCACCACAACCTCCCTCATTAAGGCTGCCCCCCCCAGACCCCATGGCATCACCCGAATGCTAACACCGACCGACGTGGCCTGGTCACCCCACATTCTATCCAGCTGTTGCAAACTGAGCCATCCCCACTTTCAAGCCCCTACATGGAGAAAAAATTCCCGGAAAACTCCTAGCCAGTGAGGCTGGAGTCGCCGCCAAGCCTACCCCTAGCTGTCCCTTAACCTGCTCCCCGGACATAGTTCTCCCACCTTTAAAATGGCTATCTCTGCCTACCCTGTCAGCAAATTCCCGAGCACGTCCTTATACCAACCTCCCCCGATCCACCCTATCAATTGGCTAAGGCAGTATGGCAGTTGAAGTACCCAAGTTGAGGCCGCTGGCAGCCGCAGCAAACCCGACTTGGGGGAGCATTCCTAGCATCAATGTCATGCACGACGAAGCTGCCCCCAACAATCCCCAACCCCAGCCATTTCACCTGCTATCAAGAGGGAGCATTCCCCCTACCCCTGAAATTGAATCCTCACCAACCAGGGTACTCACATCCCCGGGCCTCCTGCCCCACCACCGCAGACCGCACCCCCCCCCCAATCGCGCACCCATCCACTGACTCCTTGTAAAGGCTCCCAACCCCTCCCGGAGTGCGCCGGTCCACAACAAAGCAGTCACTCCCGAACCACAATCCCCTGTCTACCTGCCGCCTCAGCGCTACTAGCCGGCAAGTAATACGTAATGGACATAACACACTAGAATTGCAAGGCCAGTAGGCCTGCCGTTCCCAAAAAACTGCATCCAGCTCAGACCGTGCAACCGACCCGACATAACGTTTCCTGACCCTACCCCCTGAGTCCAGCACTACCATGCTGCAATGCCCTGTGACCCACTCAGCGCACCGCTTCCAGCTCACTCGACAAGAGCACTGCACCAAACCCTGCCCACGGCAAACCCTCCATGGAAGGCTCCCTCCCGCACCAATTCCACACCTTGGCCACTACTACCTCTCCACGTACCCAATGAACCAAAACCCTGGAACCCCTTGTGACCTACTTATCCCTCCGCTTTGGCCCTTGCCATAGCCCGGTCTGTAAGGCCTCTGACCGCCTTAGTGTACGGGGCAGGCCCCCATTCCCCTATTGATTGAGGTCCGGCATTGAAGCCGAAAGGACCCCTTCTACAAATATGGGGACTGGGTTGGCAGGAACCACCGCTGAGACTTGAACCTGTGACCTTCTGTTGAACACACTAGCTGTGTGCCCTGCACCGCAGTGGCGCCACCCACATCCTGCTACCACGTGCCCCTCTACAGACTAATTACTCATGCCTATATGTGCAGCCGAGGGACCGACACGAAGCAAGCTAGCCGCCGCCCCGCCCCTTCCGAGCAGTAGTGCCCCCTGCCGCTCCGCCCGACAGGGGCGGCCCCTCTCCCCCCCACCCCGCCGTGTCCACTGATCCTCCTTTTGCCCCCCCCCCAACACGCAATACATGCCCTGTCAGACCTTCCGTCGGCCACGGGTGAAAAGCCTGTGCCCCCTACGCCAATAACTAGCTCTCCTCCCCCCCCTCCTTGTTTCATTGTAGTTAGTTATTTACTATTATTTGTTTTGTCCGGTTCGCTGCCACCCCCCTTTTCGACTTCTGACCTCCGCTACGTACTCTCCCGTACCACCGTCCGCCCTTTGGAAGGCAGAGAGAGTCTCCAAAAGAAGGAGGGGATGACTCCGGACCCTGTCACTGCCTACCCAAAGGCCTCCGTTTCCCACGTGCTTTACCCCAGGTGCCTTCCGCTAACCGCCCGGCCACCCTACTGTCCCCTGATCGGCCCGCGGCCCCCCTACAGCCCCCAACTTTGCCCCCCGCTATACACACACGAGCTATCGAATGGCCACAATCCTTGATCCTCCACTGTTGCCCAGCCATACGTGTGCTGGTAGCATTTCCTGACCACACCCGCCTCGCTGTGACGCCGGTGTCCTTGCTCTCGCAGCCCACTGGACCTCCACCGCTACACCTGGCAGTGTGCGGATTTCAATCGCCACCTGCAAAGACAAAAGAAGAAAACCAGGAGGGGGAACCACACAAGACCCCCAGAAGCAGCCATACCCCCTCCCCAACACTCAATCCCAAAGGGACCCTGGCCCTCCCATGCCCATGCACCCTGGACCGTTCCCCCTACCGAACTTAAGCGAAAGCGATGGGTTTCTTTTTTTTTTTTTTTTGAAACCCCATCTATCCACACTCCACCACCTCCGGTACCGGGGCACCTGTCTGTAGCCGCTGAGTCCCGGTCGGCCAGCACGAGCCTAGCGGAACTGACCGTCAGCCCCTGGGACACTCGTAACTTGCCTGCACCAGATGGGGACCCCTCGACTCACCGTGCTCTGCCCCCCGCCTAGCACCCACTGCTACCGCCCCCACCCCAACCCTTGGCCCGCCTCCACCAGCACGCGACCCCCGCCCCCTGCAGGTGTCCCCCCTTCTTGCCCCAGAGCCCCGGCCCTGCTTCCGTTGGCTTTGTTTTTGTTTTTGTTTTGTTTTTTTAGTTCCGTGTGGTTTAAAGCCAAAATTAACTTTAGAACCCCCCTGTGAAGTTCTCACATCCTGCCGTCCGCATCCTACCACCCAATGAACGAGGGCCATTAAAACTGGGATTTTCTTCTTTTTTTTTTTTTGAAGCAATGGCGGGTCAAATGACGTGCCAGATAGCACCAAGGAGTGCCAGTAGTAAATGACGCCTGGACTCAGGTATACCAAGCCAGTGCGCTAACCACTAGGCTCCTCCACAGCTCCCCTAATCTGCAGCGGAGCACCCTACCTCCCGCTTGCTACAGTCCCATGCAGGTGTAGGCCTCACCATGTCCTGCCCGCTACAGCCACAAGGGCACCAATTGCCACGCGGCTGCTCGCCACCCCACAAACACACCACCCCTTCCAAGGTCGCAATGGCCTCGACTCCCGGCAGCCACCCCCCTCCTCCCCCATCCTACCCGAGCCTGCTCCCTCATTCCGCACCCTGCAGCGAGTGCCTCTCTTCCACCGCGGGACTCTAGCCCCAAACTAGCCCTGGAGATCCCCGCAGTGCGAATCGGCTGGAATGGGAAGGCCCACTAAACAGACCTCCGGCTCACCACCTTATCCCCCAACCCCAATCCTTACCCCCAATCCTTACCCCCCCCCACCAGCCTCCCTGGACCCGAGAGGAATTTGAAAAAACTCACCGTACCCCCAAGCATAAACAGCCACCGTACTCCAAGGAGGCGCAGGAGTGCCGGCAACTACTGCCTACTCTTGGCTCCTCCCACATCTGGCCACCTCCTCCTCCCAGGCTCCACCGTGCTCCCACACGCTGATGGAGCCCGCCCTCACCGCCGGCACTCGCCCTCAATGCCAGCGCCCGTCCTTCTCACTGACACACGTCCCCGTGCCTCCACCCCAAACCACCGGCCCGAGCAAGGGTCCCCGCACTGGCCGACTACCCGTTTACGGGCAGCCGCCGGGACCCTGCCCAGCGGCCTTACATTTCTCTAGCAAGCAAAGATTATTTACTGTAATAAGCATTACAACTGTAAAGAAATCTATGGACTCTTTTCCTAAGTCCTATGCTCCTCCCAGGAGGGTGTGCATAGTGTCGTGAGTGAACTGGCCCATTTTCTGACACAGTACAATTCGTGGTATGAAGGAAGGGAAGATTTTATTTCACACAACTTAAGCCCAAAAGCCCGACACAGGCCGTGTTTCGAATCCTTCTTCATCAGGGGGATTCAGGCACACTGTATCCATGGGAACATGAACAAATAATAATTAAATAAAAACATATTACATCAATAAAACATTTGAATAGGTAATTAAAACAGAATGATAAAAATAAAAACTTTTCAAACACAATAAATGATCATAAAAAATATATATGATACAAACTATAAAACCAAATAGATCAAATATAGTAATAAATGCAAATTAATCAAATCAATAAAAACAATAAAAAACAATAAAAATATGTTGGAATGCCAACAAATAAATATTGTAAACAAATATGCATTGATAAGAACGTCAACCATGAAATCAATGAGAAACATATACAAAAGAATGGAAAGGGATGTGTGACCATTACATGAAACCAATACTAAAAACAAACATACCTTATCAGTGAACTCAAAATGATTTTATATATTTCTTGCTAAGGGGAGGAAGAGAAACAGGACATAAATGTGACAGGCAGAATAACTAAAAAATTTTAGACAACGAAGCAGGAGTGATGTCAGATAACGGAACCAACTATAAGAGCTATAAAAAAATAATGCAAAAAACTTTCTCTTATTCATTATAAAGTGTGTACATGGGAAACATCCAAAGGATGGGAAACCCTAGATCCAATGGACTCAAAACCAAAGGGTCTTTTAAGGCAAAAGCGAATTTAAACAGCACACATCAGGCACTTCACATGAGGAGCGCTATTTGCAAGAACTATCAACCGTATAAGTACTTAAAAACCAACACAACATGATAATTTTACAAAAAGGAAGGGTATTCTACTGCCGACCCATTGAATAATAAATCAAATTTTAATCAACCAGAGTACTCTATTCTGCAGATGGTATGTTAGTAAATTTGTAACTGATTGATGGGGAACATTTATAAATTACCGTTCGACGGATTGCACTATTTTAAGGAGATAAATCATACGACTAAACCTATTGTTAAAAAATGTGACATGCAAAAATTTTATTCAAAACCTAATGACTAAAGTTTAAAATAAAAGAGCTGATCTTTATAAATTCTTGTGTGATATCTACCCCAATAATATGTCGTAATCAAATAATTATTATATATAAAAAGAATGCTTTGGGCGTCCTGTCAGTTGTGAAAGTTGGGCTTAAGTTGTGTGAAATAAAATCTTCCATTCTGGAAAGTACGCGGGCAGGGTCCCAGTGGACGCCTGTAACCAGGTGATCAGCCCGGACCCGGGGCCCTGCTTATGGCTCTGAAGGGGGAAGAAGTGGGGGCGAAGGGAATGTGATGCGGCTGACGCTTGCAGCGTCATTTAAAATCATTGGCTCCACAGAGGACAGGAGCGGAGCCAATGAGAGGGAGCCGATGTGCCCGAAGCTTTAAAAGTAAAGGAGGCTGGCGGGTTCCGTCTTTCCAGCGGCGGGTGTGCGGCGGTCCGGCTTGGCGTACGAGGAGCGGAGACGGCAAGCCTCGACTGTGGGCCTTTCATAAGGTGGAGAATTCAGTGCCGTGAGGTACCGCGTCGGGAGTGGGAGCGGAGGTGGTGCGGGAGGTGATTCTTTTGGGGTTGGCCCGAGCTGAGCGAGCTGCGAGGTACTGCATCAGGAGAGGGAGCGGAGGCGGCGCGTGAGGTTCGCCACGTGCAGCGGGCCCGGAGCAGGAGAGCGAGTGCATAGGGGGAAGGGACAGGAGCTGCGGCAGTAGGTGTTGAGAGCGGAGAGGCCCGTAAAAGGCAAGCGCTCCTTTTTTCCTTTGTTTTTTAAGCCATTGCCAGAGTCAAGGGTTGTTTTAAATAATAAATAAATAAATAAAACTGAGGCAGTGCGATTAGAGAACTAAATTCAGTGGTGCAGATTGCAGGCTGGTAGATGGCTCGAGGTGGGGAGCGGGCTAGAGCATGGGGACCCAGCAGGGTGAGGGGAAGCGTGTGGGGGTGGGGCGCGCAGAGCCAAAGTGGGGGAAGAGTGATTGAGGAGGTTTCAGAAGGGGAGAGTAGTCATGGTGGGCGTGGGCGCCTGGTGACTTCGAGTAGGAGTCAGGCAGGGGCAAAAGGGTCTCCTCGAGGGAGGGGTGGGCCTCCAGTGGTGAAGGGCAAAGGGTGTACGGGGTCCTGGTGGCGGGGGACAGGAAGGCGAGGACAGCTGCAGTGTGTGGGTAGAGGGGCCGGTTCAGAGGCGGTGCCCATAGGTAGCGAGGTGCACGGAGCTGTTATGTTTGGAGGAGAGCTGGATAGGGAAGGGGGGATAGAACAGGTGCCATGGAATATTGCACAAGGGAGGAGGGGCAGTGGGGATCAAGGGATGGAGTCTGTGGCTGGGTCTGCGGGATCCCACAATTTGGCGGGTGGAAGCATGGCATCCCCTATAGGCGGGCAGTCAGGCCAAACTGGCTGTGGGTTCTGGGGTGGCCATCCCGCTTGGGCGCACTGGTTGGGGGGCGGTCAAGGTTCCTCCAGAGCTCAATGGTTAGGGGCATGGCACCCAGGTTGGCCCCCTGCTGTTTCCCCCCCTCCTTTTCCTATTATGTCTCCACAGTCTCCAGTGATGCAGTCGCAGGCCATGGCACGAGAAACAGGAGGATATGAGGGAGCAGGAGGACAGCTGCCAGCTGAGCACTTGGATCCGGGGAATTCTGCAATGCAACGGATGGGGTCAGGTGCGGTCATGTCCCGAGAGGAGGTTGGTCAGCGGCAGGATCTTGGGCTCAGCACGGCGGATGTGTGTCCTTCGGAAGTGGTGGCGTCTGCGGCAGCTGTGTCGGGTGAGTTACGGGAGGCACTGGAGGAGGGTTGGGAAAAACGGCACCGGCACTGGAGGAGGGTGGGAAAAACGGAAAGGAAAAGGAAGTAAAAAACAGAGGCATTCCTGTAGGATGCGTCGGAGATCTAGATCATCGGCATCGTCGTCCTCGGCTTTGTCGTCCTCGTCGTCATCCTCGGAAGATGGTAGGCGTCAAAGAAGGAGCGGTAAGGGGTTCCGGGAGGGGGGCAAGCGCGGGGAGCTCCTACGGCGGTAGCTTTCTCAGAGTTATGGGAGGGAGTTCGAAGAAGTTAAGACAAAGAATTAAGAAGCGTCATTATATTGATATTTTCCGGCTGTTGGAGGGCCGGAAACATTCGCAGGAAAGTAGAAGGAAGCGTAAGGAGGATGAGAAGGCTGGGCGCGTTAAGAAAGTTTCGCGGAATGTGGTTAACTGAACCTGAGCATTTTTGCGTTTGGCGAGTGTTTGGGGACAGCATTATCCAGAGCAATACGAGATGCTGTTATCGTATACCAATGCAATTTTGGAAGCTTCACAGACGCACGAAGGGTGGTCATGGTTAAACTATGACGAGAAATTCAGGGACAAGATGGAAGAGAATCGATTGGTGTCGTGGGGCATGCAGGACATTAATTTGTGGTTGACCCAGATGTCGGCCAAGGTGAGCGGGGGTGGAGGGGGTGGGGCCAAAGGAGCAGCGGGGGTTAATACGGGAGCGGGTCATTTCTTTCGGGGGACAGGGAGCGTCGGGCAGCAGCGAGCAGGAGGAAGTGGAGCAGGCGATGTCTGCTGGAGGTTTAACAAGACCTCGTGCCCTTTTCCAGACTGCAAATTTAGACACGTGTGCTCCATTTGTGGTGGAGCCCATCCTGCAATCAAATGCCTTAAAAAAGGAGCTTCTCAGGCCCCCGTGCCTGGCGCAAAGCAATGAGGATTTATTTGGCCTTGCCCCCACGCCGATTCGGGTGCAGGTGTTGAACGGTTGGTTAGGCCGATACCCTAGGTGAAAGGATGGAGCGGTTTTGTATTCAGGTTTTAATTTTGGTTTTGTGATTCCAGTTTGTGGGCAAGTTGAAGGGACGGGGGCGCGGAATTCGCCTTCAGTTCGGCGCTTCGCAACGGTTGTGTGGGAAAACTTGGAAGGGGAATTGAAGCTTGGGAGAGTAGCGGGCCCTTTTAGGAGGCAGCCATTCGCGAGGATGGTAGTCTCACCGTTAGGGATCATACCTAAAAAGGAGCCTGGGAAATTCCGGCTGATACATAATTTGTCTAGTCCGCTGGGCGAGTCGGTAAATGACTACATCCCACGTGAATTGTGTACATTACGATACGCGTCATTCGATAAGGTGGTTGAGTTGGTAAGGGATGCAGGTCATGGGGCAAAAATGGCAAAAGTGGATATTGAATCGGCGTTCAGGCTGCTGTCAGTTCACCCGTCCTCCTTTTACCTCTTGGGTTTTCATTTCGAAGACGGAATTTATTTTGATAAATGCATGCCAATGGGCTGCGCTGTGTCTTGTGCATACTTTGAGAAATTCAGTACCTTCTTGCATTGGGCAGTGGAGCGCAAGGTGGGTAAGACGAAGATAGTGCACTATTTAGATGATTTTTTGTTTGTTGGGTCGGCACAATCGGAGGAATGCTGCGACTTGCTGGCAGGTTTTGTAGAGTTGTCGCAGGAATTAGATGTGCCACTGGCAAAAGATAAGATGGAGGGCCTGGCCACAAGGATCACGTTTCTCGGAGTGGAACTCGATTCCGACTTAATGGTGGCGCGTCTTCCTCAAGAAAAAGTTAGGAGATTACGCGTGCTAGTGGCCAATGTATTGACATCATCCATACTAACCTTGAAGGAGATGCAAGCATTGATAGGATCATTAAATTTTGCGTGTCGGGTGATCCCAATGGGAAGGGTATTCCTGCGTCAGTTAGCTGCATCGACGGCGGGAGTACGCAGGCCACATCATCATATTAGGGTCTCGAAGTCGATTAGGGCAGATTTGAGGATCTGGCAGGTCTTTTTGGAGGAATTTAACGGGACCACGGTCTTGATGGAGGCAGAGCTCAGTAGTGTGGATCTGCAATTGTACACCGATGCAGCGGGGGGCATAGGTTTGGGTATTTATTTCGGGGGGTCGTGGTGTGCGGAGCAGTGGCCGCAAGCGTGGCACGAGTCGCGATTCACCAGCAATATAACTTTCTTAGAGCTGTTTCCTATGTTAGTGGCGTTGGAGTTGTGGCCGGAAAGACTGCATAATAGAATAGTGGTATGGTGGTGTGATACGAAGCGGTGGTCAGTGTATCATTACACGCCGCATAGTGTCCAGGTAGCGAACTTGATGGGGGAAGTGGTTTTAGCATGCTTACGTTTGAATGTGTCATTGAGGGCTAGACATATACCAGGGCACTCTAACAAGATTGCGGATGCTCTTTCTCGTTTCAAGTGGGATCGATTTCGAAGATTGGCACCAGAAGCGGATGCGGAAGGAGGCGCGGTCTCTTGGAAGTTATGGAGTCTTGGCCACCAGGGATGAAGGAATTGCTGTGGACTTCAGTTGCTGCTGGGACATGGGCAGCGTATCTGCGAGGATGTGAAAAGGTGGTGGCCTTTCTGGACAGCTGTGGGTGGCAGTATGGGGCGGTATCTGCTCAATTGATGGGACAGTATGTAGTTTGGGCTAAAGTGCATGGTGTGGCTCGATCTTCAGTGCGTAGCCACCTGGCGGGCTTTGAATTTTTTGCGAAAGCGGTTGGTTGGGATTTCCCTGTAGAGGGATTCCTAGCTCGTAAGCTGATTCAAGAGTGGGGCTGAGTCGCACCTGCTCCTCCGGATGCTCGGAGGCCGATCACACATGAATTGTTGGAAAAGTTATGCAAGTCTTTGCTTGCGGTGGCTTCGTCTCAGTATGAGGCTGTTCTCTTTCGGGCAGTGTTTAGTCTTGCATTTTTTGGTGCCTTCAGGATGGGGGAACTGGTGCCGAACTCGAGCAGGGCCGGAGCAGTCGGGTTTTGTTAGTCACATGGCGAGGTCGGGGAAAGGGTGGTAGGAAGTTGGCCGGTGGCAGGACATGGCCGAAGCGGAGGCGAGGTCACTTTGCTAATTGTATGGCTGGTGAGGCATTGCTCCGCTGTTAGGAGATTGTTAAGAGGATTGTTCTGGTTTGTAATGTTCAATTGTTTACAAATATAATAAAGCTGCGACCAGTTGGTTCTTCCCACTAAGATGTTCTATGTGTAATTTTTGGAGAAGCAGAGGAGGGGTGGTGAAGGGAGGCGGGGGGGGGGAATAGGGGTTGTGGATGGGCTGGAAGGGTAGGGTACCGGGTCCGATCTACCACGGTTACTTCATACCACGAATTGTACTGGGTTTCTTCTGTTCACATGGTATCGTGCTTCCTTGGTGGACTTCTCAGTTTCAGCATGTTCTCTCCCTGGAAGGATGTGCTTAGCTTTGGAGATGATGCCTTGGACAAACTTTTATCGCAAGAATCACTTATGGACCAAGCTATGGAAGCTACTGATGACAATTAGACTAAATGAGAAGAGGTGGTCCTGTTAACACAAAAATTAGTGAAAGAAGAAATGCATGCGGCATACCTCCTGGAATGCTGTAAATCTAAGATTATCCCTAGGGGATTACGCATGAACAAAGCTCCAGGCTTGTATCTTAATGAAGAAGGTTTTATCAAATGTTGGAATGCCATTTTAAACAAATGTTCTTTGGATCTTATGCTATTATTAATTACAACAGCTAATAAATCAGAAATTTTGAAGAGTGAAATTGATGAGAAATTGACAGTTTTAAAAGGGTGTGATAATAATTTTGAAAAAATACAAACTGACTATGAAAGAAACATTCAGTTATTTAAGAATGAAATCAAAAATAAGAAAGTTGACAAGTTTAAAAGGGATGAGGATGATTTTCGGGTAGGTTATGTATACCACTGGTGCAAAAAGGTAGAGAATGATAGAGTTTGGATTAAGAAGAGGACTTCTATTTTTGATCGTAAAGAGAGTGTGGTTGATGTTCCTCAGAGAGAAGCATCATTAGAGCAAAAAAAGAAACGAAGCAGGAGTGAGTCTTTGGAAAATTTGGATCCATCGGCATCCTTATTTTCCACTCAAAAGGATAAGTCCAGATCACAGAAGGCTAAAGGACCTGAAGGTGGTTATAATAATGTTTTTTTCAATATGGACCAGTTCTGGAAAGGCGGCGGCGGGGGTTCCTCCCGGACCCGTCAGCCACAAGTAGAACAAGACAGAACTTACGCCCTCCAACAGGAGAGGGGAAATTACCAGTACAATCAACAGGAGAAGGGAAATTATCAGTACAATCAAAACAGAGGTTGAGGGCGAGGACAAGGATGAGGCAATTGGAATACGGAGAGGTCTCGAGAAAGGAGATATTGAATAACACTATTACAAACAATGTTATTAACATCTCAGGATATGTATTGACTGCAGATGAAATTTCTATCTTGAACAAAGGTTTATTTGTGCCAGTTAGGAATCCAGATCCCTTTGAAATTGAAATCGATTTATTTAAATTTTTCCGTAAAATTCGGATCAAACATTTGTTTATGGGTCAGGAGTCTGGTCCCAATGATATTTCAGTAATTTCCAGTAAATCATCTTGAATGCCTCTGGGACAAACAGATTCAATTATAGCAGTCTTTGAACAAGTTGTTTCTCAAAAAGTGAAAGAGATTTGTACGAAGCCACGGTTCAGTTTTCAGAACCTTACAAGAGGAGAAAATTAGGCCATTAAGTCTTTACAAAGAGATGATAAAATAATTATTAAACCCGCAGATAAAGGAGGTGCTGTAGTCATCCTTGAAAATAAGATGTATATTGATTTATTTTTTTATTATTTTATTACAAATTCTTATATACCGCGCTATTTGGCATCAGCGCGGTTTACATTATAACACAACAACCATAACAACATGCTGTTTGGTTTTACATCGAACAGGGGTCCAAACTTGGATAACAGGGGTAACTATATACATGATGAAATCTATATACTATATACATGATGAAATCAATAAGCAGCTAAACTATATACATGATGAAATATGTATATCATGTATATAGTTTATGTATACTATATACATAAACTATATACATGATGAAATCAATAAGCAGCTAAAGGATAAAACGTTTTACCTCCCACTAGGGGGTGATCCTACACAGAAGCTGAAGAGCAGCATTGATAATGTTGTACTGACGGCTTTTGAGATAGGTTTCCTTACTGAAAAAGAAAACGATTTTTTAATTGTCCCTACGCCGGTTATTCCTACAATTTATGTGATCCCAAAAATTCACAAATCTTTGACAGCCCCTCCTGGTCGCCCGATGTTCAGCAATAGGATCAATTATGGAACCCATTAAAAAAATTTTGGACGTATTACTTAGACCCTTTGTTACCAGAATGTGGTCCTATGTGCGTGACTCTTCACATGTTATTGATATTTTGTCGGCCTTTCATGATTTTTCACAAATGTAATAGTGGTCAAATTTATCACAGAACTACAATTTTGTCAATAAAGAACACGACTCTTCACACTCAACTCGAAAGTATTGAAACAAAATTTTTATGATTGTGGTTATCCTCGGTCTGTTGTTGATAAGGCGTACAAAACAGCTTTGTATGCCAACAGAGATTTACTTTTACGTCCTCGTGAGAGGTTGGTCTTGAAATCCAGTGAAGATTCTTCGGTCAATTTTATCACTAAATTTTCTCCTTTTAGCTCCCATTTGAAGCGGATTGTCAAACGTCATGCAAATGTGTTGCACAGTATCCCTGGCCTTGAGGATAAAACCGTACGATGTGTATGGCAGCGGAACAATAATCTTAAAGAAATGCTGAGTCCGGCTGTGTTGCGCCCTTTGTCTCCACCACTTGAATATACCGAATTTGGGCATGTGAAGTGTGGCGAATGTAACATCTGCCACATTACAAAAGAATTATGTGAATTTAGTTATCGGGGCAAGATGTACCGGCTTAAACATTCTACTTCCTGCACCTCTACCTATGTTGTTTATTGTGTATTCTCTGCCCTTGTGGCTTAGCATATATTGGCAAAACTATCCGAATGTTTAGAGTACGTATGAATGAACATAAGAGCAAATTAAAATGCCAACGCCGTGAAGCACCGATTGTGGATCACTGTCTGCAATTGCACCATACATTTGAGGAGTTACAATGTTTCTGTCTTGATTTAATTTGTTCATCACAACAAGGTAAAACCAGAGACCGCACTCTTTTATGGCATGAACAGCGTTGGATCCATAGGGTGGGATTGGTGGTCCCTTATGGTCTCAATTTGCGGGTAGAATGGGAAGTCTGCACCTGAGTTTTTTTGCGGGATAGAAGAGCCAATCCCGAGCGTCTATTCTATAAAATGCATAGTCCGCATGCGCGGCGTTCTGAAACAGCCGGCAAGTTTGGATAGTGTCTTCAATCAACGTGTTGTGAGGTATGTGGTTCTAATTCCTTCTCCCTTTGAATTGGATATGTTAGTGGGATGGGAACAGCTGGGGGATGTAGAAAAACAGTGGGCAAAACTGAAAGGGGGTATTTTAAAGGCAACCAACCTTTTTGTTCAAATGGTAAATAAAGGCAAAAGGAACAGGAGACCGCTATGGTTTTAGAAGGAAGTAGCTGAAAAAGTGAAGAAAAAGAGGGAGGCCTTCATGAAATACAAGAGATCACAGAGAGAGGAAGACAGGCATCTGTATTTGGAAAAACTTAGGGGCATGTTTACTAAACACCGTTGCTGTGCGGGTTCCCGTTAGTGTGCTGGTGCCATATAAGGAGTGGGCGGGCCAGGCAGAAAAAAGCAAAAAACTGGACCGTACGTGTGTGCGTCACGCTAATGTGCGGGGCCCACATTAGCGCGTGGGAAGGCTAAGTGGGGCGCTGCTGCAAAACCAAACAACAGAGCCGTAATACAATGGTGAAGACACCGACCAATGGTGCAGGGGCCAGGGGTTCAAACCCCCATTGCGCTCAACAAAAAAGACCAGCTGAGGCACCAACATTTATGGGCAAAAGTGGTTAGGAGGCATATTAATTTTGGGCAGCAGAAGGCGGCGCACTGTTATTTTTATTACGGCATGAGGCGGCGCACTGTTTAGTGTGGGCGGCAGATGGCGGCGCATTGTTAAGTTTGAGCGGCAGAAGGCGGTGCGCTGATAAATGTGGGCAACAGAAGGCGGCGAGCCGGTGGGCAGAAGGCGGCGCGCTGATGTGTGAGGGGGCAGTCCAATAGTGGGAGGGATAAGTGGCGCGATGATGTGCAAATAACAGGAACGGGGCCATAGCACAATGGTTAAGACACCGACCACTCGTGCAGGGATCATGGGTTCAATTCCCCACAGTGCCCATTGAAGACAGCTGGCTGAGGCATTATTTTAGGGGCATTTCCATGTTGTGCGGCATAAGGCGGCGCGCTGTTAATTTAGTGCGCCACAAGATGGCGCGCTGATGGCTACAAGGCTGCGCGCGGATGCACAAACACAGGAACAGAGCCACAGCACAATGGTTAAGACACTGACCAATAGTGCAGGGGCCAGGGGTTCAACCCCTCACAGTGCCCAGTGAACAAGGCTGGCTGGGGCAGTATGTATCATGGTGAGGAGTGCTGTAGGAGGCCTTCCATTTATATTTTATTTCCCACCACTAGTAAACCCGCTCTCACAGTGTGTTAACATACGGATGCCCGTAAGGCACATGTTACAGTGCACTGTCCGCCAAGGCACCCTAGAATGTCCCCTATAGGGCACCATGTATGTTGCGACACAGGATAATGTATAGTGCACCCTATATGGATGACAACCATAAGGTGGCCTATAGGGCGCCCTATAAAGCACCCTCAGAGGCACCTAATGGGTATAGTAAGCTGTGTGTGGTTTTGCCGGCATAGACATATGTACAGTAAATAAAAATATAGCTGTGGACGGCCCTATCAAAGGGCCCCACTGTGGGTTTGAACCCATGACCTTTGGATGTACAGGGAGTGACATAACCATTGGGCTACAGCTCTATAGCTGACAGCAAGCCCCTGGCTGGCTGCAGAGAGCCTGCATGTCACCCCACAGACAGTCTGCTGTTGTAGACAGGATAGGGTTAGGCCACCCGTACCCATGATGCACTGCACATGCAAATCAGCTGTCCACAGATGCACACAAGATGGGGAATGCACCCCAACAGCTACCCGGCCTGGTAGGGGGAATTGTCCATGTGCACCCACACAGCACCTCGGCCTGGTAGGGGGTCCTGAGCGGGTGGACTACCAGCAAAGAGTAGCTACACACCGTCACATTGTGCGGGTACTGTGCTCACCCTGAGGGTGTGATGTGGCGGCCAGGACCAGGTCCACAACACCAGCCATGGCTGGATGAGGCCATGACAGAGCTCCAAAACAGTACTAACCTGTGAGATAGGAAGGTGCTGCAGAAACATGTTGGATATCTCTGTCTGTCTCAGTTAGTGGAAACCCCCATGGACCCCCCTAGGTGGTCAAAGTTACCCCCCCCCAAGGGTGGCAAACCGCCCCCCCCCCCCCCCCCCCCCCCCACAGCAGTAGAGTGGACCATCAAACCCCAGTCCTGCTGCGGAACAGACACCCTACAGGGCAGTCCAAGGAGCTCCACACACATCCATAACACAATATCAGACATACTTTAGGCCTGGATATCCAAAGATGCACCCCAGCACTATCTGATATTCACCTGCAGCAAGCCATCAGCCGCTGCATCCTGCAAGGCACTCCATCAAGACACATACCAGCTGTGAACAGTCTGCTGGTTAGCCCTGATGGAAATGCATGCACCCAAAACTGGGGTGGCAGCACACACAAGCAGAGAGTTCTGTGAGGAGGCCCCAACAGTAAACCCATATATATCACAAGAGAGAAACACAATACAGCACTATGGGGGTGCCTAGCCATGCTGTCATCACTGCACACTCAGGGTGAGAGTGCTCCCCCAGCAGCACATACAGAGGTCACCCTGTCTGTGTAGGTGGTGGCCTGGCACTACAATGTGACAGCCAGTGCCCTATGCCCTGTGCAGATGCATCCTGGCCAGCCCACCATGTCTGACCTATACCCATGGTACCTTGCTGCTCATTATGCACATTGGCAGGCCAATACTGGCAGTAGTGCTGGCAGTGTGGGTTGGGGAAGGTGTTTGCAGCCAACACACGCTGTATAGACAGACACACACTCCCACACCTATGCCAGCATTGTGCTACTATTGAGGGGGTGATTAGCCTTGGCCACCACACCGGTCCTGGGCACGGCACAGGCATGGATATGGTACGCAGTACTGCTGGGGGTCACTCCCCAGGGTGGTGAACACCATCAGAGGCCAGGCCTGGAGCACGCACCGCAGACACCAAACAGATTGTTCGGATGGGGTCAACTAGCAGTATGTGCGTAACGTAGGGATATCTATCAGCCTGTACTCTTAGCAAACGTTTCAGAGCTGTGTACCTCAGGTGTAGGGTGACATTGCTAAGGTATGCAGGTGCTGGTATTGGGAGATGCACGCAGGGTCCAATGTTCTGCCTCTACAGGAGACATTGGCCAATGGGGCCTGTGGGTGTGGGTGTGGGTGTGTCTGCCCTGTTGGCTGCTGCTTTACGGCAGCGCTTCCACACTCCAGCCCAGTTTTGCATCACACTGTTCGGGTCTTCCTGCTGTCCCTCATGAATATGCATGAGCTACATCTACATGCCGTGCATAGATATACAGCACAGGCATTTGTATGAGTGGCAGCATGGAACCTGACTGGTGTGTGGCCCACCAGGACTGCATTTGGGGGATTCTGCTGTAGGTTCTGCCCCTGTTCATGGTGTCTGTGCTCAGTGGGGTAAAAGATAGACGTATTACCATTGCATATGTCCTCGTCACGCAAGGTGTGTCCTTACTGTCACTGTTTATTTGTGGGGAAAATATGTGGGCAGGATTGCCGGTAGCCCCAGCTGGTCTTTGAGCCTGTGACCTTCTGTTCTTGCATGCACTGTCTGTGTGCACTGCACCACTGTGTAGCCACAGCTTGGCTGAATTCCCTGGATAGTCCATGACTGTGGATCCGGCAGGGCCTGTCTGTTGCTGTGGACTGTGCCAGCCTGCACATGGCTAGGCCTCTGTCTTCTGTCGCTAGCAGCCACTGCCCCCTGCACCACATGTACTCGTCCGCCAACAAGCTGGCATGAGCTTCTCCCATAAAAGGCAGGTGACCTGATTGGAATGTGGCAGTACGGGACTGCAATTGGGGTACTTGGCTGTGGGTAATGCCCATTGTTGTGGTGTGTGTGCGTTGTTGGGTAAAATATGGGTGTTTTCCCCATGCTTATGTCCCCTGCAATACAGGGGTGTCTGCGCTATCTGTGTTTAGTGGTGGGTAAAATATAGGGACTGGGCTGGCAAGTGCCCCAGCTGGGCTTTGAACCTCTGACCCTCTGGTCCTAGAGGTACTGACTCTGTCCGCTGCACCACACTATGGCAACATAGACAGTGCAGCCCCTGGAGATAGTAAGCCTGGCAGGATGGAGTCACAAACGCTGCTCTACGCAAATTTACTGTGGGCATATGCACCCTGTCTGGTGACAAATGTGCACATAAACCCCGGAAATGACCACGGGAAATGGGGAACAAAATATCACCACGCTGGGCAACAGTGATATTAATGGGCAACCATAGCAAACACTCCCAGGAAAGCTCCACAAAAGGAAATGTTTTTTGGAAGAGTCTCCGCTCCGTAAACCCTTCCAAAATTCATTTCTTTTTTCTGGAGCTTTGCTGGGTGTGTTTTCTGTATTTGCCCATCACTATAACTGTTCCCCAGCTGAATTACTATTTTTAATAGTTCTGTTGTGGTCATTTTCTATTTTTATTTGCACTTTTGTGCTGTGCACATGTATCACACGGCTCACGTTTTGCTGGTTTCCCCCGGTTTTCCTGTACATTGCTGACGGAAATGGTTTCTCTTCCCTTTAAATGCTTTCTACCGCGAGGGTTTCCCTCGCGGTAGTTTTTACATGCAAATTCGGGCCCGATACTGTGCGGGGAGCCTCTCCCCTCCCACTCTCCACCCATTGACCCCGTCCCTCCGCCCCTCCGGAGCCTTCCTCCGCCCTCCTTTAGCCGTTCCACGCCTCTATCGGACATTTGCGGGCCCGCACTTGTACGGGGCCCGTTAGTGTGCCGCGCACCTTTGCGGGGGTGACACGCACGTGTGCGGGGCGTTTAAACGCATTTATTAGTGTTTCAGTGCCGCGTTTCCGTGCGCTCTTTTGCGGCGCGCACATTTCCGGTTTTTAGTAAACATCCCCCTAAGTGTTCTGATTTTATTGTATATGGTCCTGGTTGTGTTTCGTATGTGCTCCTTAAAGTCAAAGTGCTGATCCAGCGTGATCCCCAGGTAGCGTATGGTGAGTTTACTTGGAAGCTCCGCATCTCTTACCTTTAGGGATGATGGAGGGGAGAATGTTTTGTTCCTTGAGATGAACAGAACTTCGATTTTCTTGAAGTTTATGCAGAGATTTTGAGTTAGTAGCCAGTCAGTGATTGCGTTGAAGCAGCTGATAAGATTGGTAAAGTCTGGGTGTTTGACTTTGAATGGCGTAAACAGCAGGATGTCATCTGCATAAATTAGGGTAGAGATATTATAGGAGCGGAAGATGTCACATATAGGCTGCATGTAGATATTGAATAGCAGTGCAGATAGCGAGGAGCCTTGTGGAACGCCTTGTTGTTGGTGGAAAGGTGCAGATGTGATGGACCCAACCCATACATGTTGCCAACGATCAGTTAGGTAAGACCTACACCATTCCCAGGTGAGGCCATGGATACCTTTCTCGTGGAGACGGGTGAGAAGTTGATTGTGATTGACGGAGTCGAAGGCGGCAGCGATATCCAGGAAAATAAGAGCAAAGCCATTTTCGACATTGTCTATACCTCTATTCAAAGTATTGGTTAAAGTGGTGAGCAGAGTTTCTACTCCATGAGATTCTCTGAACCCATGTTGACAAGGGTCAATAGGGGCTGCTACGTCAATGTGTTGCTGGATCTGTCTTTGGACAACCTTCTCGATTATTTTGGCTAACAGAGGTATGCTTGAGATTGGGCGGTAGGAGTCAGGCTTCAGAGGGTCAAGTCTGTTATTCTTCAGGAGTGGTCTTATTGATGTTTGTTTGAGGAGTGAGGGGAATGAGCCTGTATATATGCTCCAATTTGAAGAAAAAATTTTAAAGGACCATGTTTTTAAAACTAACATTAAACTTTGGATACGGTACATTGGTGACATTTTAATTCTCTGGGATGGCAGAATGGATTTACTTACTAGATTCAATATATGGATTAATGATTTAGATACCAATTTACAATTTCATCTTACATATGACTTTAATCAAATTCCATATTTGGATCTAATAATTAAAAAAGAGGGTAATCAGTTGTTTACATCACTTTATAGAAAACCTACTGATCGGAATCAACTTTTACATTTCAATAACTTTCACAATCCGTCTCTAAAAAGGAATCTTCCGGTGGGTCAATTTCTCAGGGCTAGGAGAGTATGCACCACATTACAGGAGTTTGAAATTCAGGCGGATATTATGAAGACAAGATTTGTGGCAAGGCAATATCTGCTTAGCCATATCAATCAGGCATACAGAAGAGCCTGAGAGGCTTCTCATGAGTCTCTCCTAAAACCTCAGAAAGAGAGGAAAGACGTAGGTATAGTTCATCCTCTACGATATTCCATTGCCTCTAAGGAGATTATAAAAGTTTTAAAGAAAGAATGTTATCTTATTCAGTCTATCCCTGGTTTTCAAGACCTTCCATTAACAATAGCTCACAAACGTAACATTAATTTGCAGAATTTATTAGTTCCATCTGCTTTGACTGAACAAAAATTTCTTTCTCAGCATAAGGGACAGTTTCAGTGTGGACGTTGTTCCATTTGTCCCCACGCATTGCCCATAAGAAAGGAGTTTGTACATCCCATCACAAGAGCAAAGTTTTTAATTGATGACTTTGCAAACTGTGAGACATCTCATGTAATTTATGTCATCCAATATCCATGCCCGCTGTTATATGTGGGGAAAAACCATACAAAGTGTTAGAACACGTATTGTTGAACATAAGAGCTGCATTAGAAGGGGTGTGGTTGAAAAACCCCTAGTAATGCATTGGCAGAAGAAAGCACATAATATTACAGATTTGAAGTTTTTTGTTATTAAAAAAGTTAAATTGAATTGGCGTGGGGGGGATATAGACAAGACATTAATGAGATTGGAGCAGAAATACATTTTTAGGTTGAACACGTTGACCCCGAATGGATTAAATTTAGATAAGGATCTCTCCGTGTTTTTATGATTTGGACAGTGTTTTGGATAAATCAGTTATTTTTGTTTATTTTTGTTTTTGGTATTACTCGGTTTCTGTTGTTTTTCCAGGGTAATCAGGATTTATTTATTTAAATTATTTATTCATTTATTCATTTTACTTTTTCCAATTCTTAGATACGCTTATGACAAGCAGGTTTTTTTTTTTTTTAGTTTATTTTATCCATATTTATTTTCCTCAGTTTTATTGGTTTAATGGTTACTAGGTTTTATAACTTATCCCCCCATTTTGATCTATATTTATTTATACTTTTTATAATCTTTTATATAGGTTCTTACTTGGTTTTATATGTGCACTAGGCCTTATTAGTTTTAATACGGTATCATTAGTTGTTGATAATTTGTTACAGTTTAAATCAGCTTGTGTACACTCATGAAACATGTTTGTAAGGTCTCCATTGGTATTTTGGGGGACTTTTACTTTTATTTTTATGTCATATTTATTAATTTACATGTTTTGATATACATATGGTTTTAATGTATGAGTTACTTTTAGATATTTGGAGTGTAATATGTAAGGTTTTTCTGGCTGCACTTTATGTTTTTATAGTAATCACCATGCCAATTTACATAGTGGTTTAACATTTATAGATCCATGCATGAATGGATAGCGCACGAGAGCTGCTTACAGCACTAGTTTTGTTTTAACCGAGGTAGTTCGGACCTGGTGCTCCGGTCTGCACTAATCATCCAACCCTCTTCTCCCCCCCCCCCCCACCTTTAGCTCCACCCTCATTGCCCACAAATTGCACACAGACAACCGCTCTTGGGAAATAACTGGTCACAGCTTTATTAACCTTTATAAGATACCGAACATTATAATCCAAGAATAATCCTCTTAACAATCCAAACAGCGGAGCAATGCCTCATCAGCCATGCTATTAGCAAGGTGACCCTGCCTCCGCTTCTGACGCGGTCATGCCAACGGCAATCTTCATAATCCCCTTTCCCCGACCTCGCCATGTAATTAGCAAAAGTCAGCAGGGGTTGTCCGGGTCGGGGGCCCCCCGCTCCCGGCCCAAGTATATCTTAAGGCTCCGGACCCCGGACCTCCGGGATCCCGCCACTGGCACAGAGGACATTAATGTCAGGTCGAGGGCACCCCGCCCCCGACCCCGGTAGGCCTACAGCTCCGGACCCCGGACCTCCGGGATCCCTCTACCGGCACCGGTGACATTAATGTCCCGAAGCCGCCCCCCCATACAAGCTGCGACCGGTGAGCCCCCCACCTAAGCACACATGTCACACCCCAGCCATTGCTGCCAAGCAAGTCCCCCATAGGGGATAAGCGCTCTCCATCCCCTGACCCACCATGCAACCTTACTCTCCACGCACAAAGGTCTGATTAGCTAAACCATCTTGCACACGGACCCCGACTGACACACAGCCGATTCCCCCCCCCCCGTTGGTTGTGTATGTCATTGTTTATTTAATATAAAATTTGCCAGCCAGCCTTGACATGAAGTCCACCACAGAAACCCCACTGGGAAACCTGCACCAAAGTACCGCAAGAGTCCTCGCTACCACTCCTATCACCGCTGGCCGCTCCCTAATCCAACCGTTGCCCTTCAGCAACTGTAACCCGATCCATGCCGGCTAGGCCCTCGATCCCGAGGGTGACCGAGCAAAGGCATTAGGAGCGGCCCACATGCGACTGTGCTCACCCAGCCATAATGACACCCCAGCCGGATCCTGACCACAAGAGCCCACACCAGCCACACTGATGCCCACTCACTATCCCCCTACACGATGGGATGACCATCAGCCAACCTACCCTAGGCCTTGCTCCCACCACTGAACCCCAACCACCCTGAACTCCAACCAGTTAGCCACCAACAATGGTAAGTCCCTGCGCCTCCCTGAAGCATAAACCAGCCAGCATACCCCCATTCCCCCTCCTCCGATGCTTGTAGCCATTAGTCCGGCACCACCACCACGAACCCCCCCCCCCCCCGGTCGCTGCCCCCAAAATCATACGGGCTGGCTGCGAACCGCCTCATGCCGTCGCCGACACGCGGACACACCATCCCCCAACACCCCTGAATGTACCACAGCGCCCATCTCGGCGTGCTGGCGCCGCATCCTCAGTCCCGCTGAACTGACATCACTGCCCTCACCCCGAACCCTCATACCTGAAGATTCCCCTCCCCTGCGTGCAACTAACACCACAAGGGGGCCAATGGGCAGAACACTAGCCCAGTAATCCCCTCAATACCTGGAGCCTCCTTCCCTTGCAGTCCACTTCTGATTACTCGAGGATGACCCGCAACAGCCCCTTGCCTGCCCATACCCGCCGTTGCAGCATACCCCCCCCCCCCGCCCTTGCCGTGCTGGAAATAGCTATGGACCCACCCCTGTGGACCGCAAATAAATTACCCGACATCACTGCCCTGACTAGGGAGGCGACATACTGCAAACCTGCCCCCCCTCCCTCGGTAAGGCAGAGCATCCTTCCCCCGCAGCCCTCGTGAAATAGACCCACCAGTGTCGAGAGGCATTGACCATGGATACTCCCACCCCTGCAGCAATTCGTACGCCTCTCATCCGTCCCGGCCCCTGGTCCAGCCCGTCCGCGGGACCCCGCACCATTCCGGGTCTACCACCATACCCCTTCGAAATGGGAAAACGCGTCCATCATCCCATTGGAGCCGTCTGGGATATGCAGAGACGCGTCCCCCCCATTCTGGTACAAACCTGCCAACAACACTGCCCCGCTCCGACCACTGCTACAGTGTTGCCCCCACTCCACTAACCTGCAGTTGCGCACCTCACGAGCTACAGCCCTCCCGCCCGTAACTGAAAAACAATTCCTGGAAGGCTATTGCTAGATAGGCAGGAGTCACGCCCAGCCTGCTTGCTAGATAGGCAGGAGTCACGCCCAACCTGCTACGAGCTGTCCACACGCCCACACCCAAGGAAGGCTTCCCGCCCCCCTATACTGACAATCCCAGCACAGAATGCCCCTCAAGCCCGCATCACAATCCGCTCGCATAACCTCTGATTCCTAAAGCCTGTGGGGCATTACAAGTACTCCTGCAGCTGCCAACACCCACTGCTGCAGCAACCATGTATCAGGGGAGCCTGCGTTTCCTTCAAAGCTACGCACAATGCAGCCGACCCAGTCATCCTGAACACCCCCCGTATCGACGTCTTATCAAGAAGGAGACGATCCGCCAAATCCACAACATGCAATATCCCTGCAGAACTGGCACTCCTCAGCACCGGGCCTTCCGTCTTACCCAGCCCGTGCTGCAAATCCATGTGCCCAACCTAACTTCCCCCCCCCCCCCATCGGTACCGAAAGTAGTAAACCTCAAGTAGGCAACTGAAAATGCACCGCCCATCATCAGGCATTTTTGACCGTCACAGCCAAAACCACCATTGACACTCCGACAGGTGTACTGTCCACAACCTCAAGCGGATTCCGCAACCCCTGTGCCAACCGTGCCCCAAGACCAAAATTGCCCACCAATGCAACCGTCCAATCCATACCCAGCATGACCCGTACCCCGCTCCAATGGACGCGAACATTATCGGCATGCCCCACCGACACCGATGAGGTAGGAAACCGCCGGAATTTCCAAGCTTCGTCATTGTGTTGCTTGGCGGTTTTTTTTTTTTGGTGTTGAATATCCCCCACTCGAACCTAAACCCACGCCGAAGTGGCACAACCCATGGACCTCACGCCTGGGCCGCTCCCACAGTTCATATACCGGACCCCAAAACCGTCCAGGAATCCCCACGCCCCTTAATACATCCCCCTCTCCACAGCGGGACATGTCGAAGCCAAATCCTTAAGGCCCCTAAACGAATTAGCGTAGTAGGCCGGCAGCCCCCCATTGAATGCTCGAGGGGTCGGCACGGAGGCCTAATGGGCCCCCCATCCCGCAGTCCTGCCGCGCTTCTGCCCTCCAGAAGGCGGAAAGATCTATCGCTGCTTCCGACTCCTCCGGCCAGAGTCTTCGGACGCTATCCCAGAGCCCCTTCCCCTCGAAACACGGCTTCCCGCCCTTTACGCAACAACAACCGCCCCCAACAACGCGGTCGAAAAGTAGGTGAACAAAGCGGGGAAGGACCCCACACCGTGGGGCCACCCCAACACTACTGCCCTATATGGCACGCTTGTCCCCTTGCTCCTCCCCGTGATCTCCACCACCGAATGGGCCCCCTGGCTGCTTGCAACTCACCTGCTGCCCTAGTCTCGGCCACCCTGCTGTCGATGGCTGAAGCCTCAATCGTCCACCTTCCTCGGCAACTGGTGCAGCCAGTCCTGTACGCTCTGCTCGCAGTTGGCCACCTCCACCGCACCTACCAGTGTGCCGAGTTCCGAACGCCACCTGTGGAGACAAAGAGAACAACAAAAGAAAACCAAGGTGGGGAAACCACTGAAGCCTGCAAGGAAGCCCAACCCGCAACCATTCCGCCCCACATGGACAAAGGCCTCCCCCAAGCCAGCTCTCCCATCGTCAAGGCCCCCTACTGGTGAATAACCTCCCGGAACGCGGCCAGCCCTACGGGAGAACCCCACACCGCTCCACTCCCACCCCCGAGCCCCATCACCGCCTGCCATCGGAAGGCCCACAATCCCATTGCCCCCGAGACCCCCTCCCGCCTTGGAGCTGCCCAGTGCTGCGACCCCTCACTAACCCCCCGTTTCACTTGGAGCACCGTAATAGCCCCCCAGATCCCTCTGCCCACTCTTCCAACCCGCGACTCACCACCCCCAAAACCCAAGCCCTGCGAACCGCTCGGTGTCCCCTTCGCCTGAGCACATGCCTCCCGAGCCCTCCCAGCCTCCCCTGCGACCACTCCCTGTGCTCTGCCGGCCACTGCGGGCCCTTTTATTGCTCTTGCTGACCTTTCGTGGCACATTTATAGTATATAGCAATTGTACTACGAAGAAGCATGTTAGTACTCTGCTCCTGTTCATAAATTAATACCGCAAGTTATTGTTGTGCTACTCCTTCTTATCAGACTTATCTCTGGCTTCCCTCCTGCAATATTCGTTTGTATTTCCAGTTATCTCTCATATTACCCACACATTTTTATTTTTTTTTGCATTATATAGTTAGATATAGTTAACTAGATATTTGATTACATCTCTTCGTTGCCCCCCCCTTTTTTTTATTTTTTATAAGGATGTGAGAATCAACTGCCATCCGTTCCCCACACAATTACCCCTCACAATATTCAAGGTCTGCCTGTTATAGTTGCTGCTATACCCACTTATGTCCACCAGATGGCAGCCATAGCAAACGCTAGGCCTCCGTGTTCCTCCGTTTTGTTTTTTTTTGCATGTCTCCGTGCTCTCCGGGCATCCCCCAACAGGCCCCCATCTCCAGCCCCACCCCCTCCCCTCAATACTGGCTGCTCCCATCCACCTAGCCCCACGCACTCCCGAGAATCGACCGGCAGCACTGCTCTCCATGTGCTCCAGCTTGGTGCCTCCGGCCCCCCATAGCTGACACTGCTCTCACTATCCTCCGGCACCGAGTGAACCCGCCCGTGTTTGATCCGTGGATCGGGGCTCAGCCCGCCTCCCCATGCTCGGCGATCAGGGCCCTGCGCTGCCGCCGCCCCACTCAGCCGGCATCCCGCCCGCTGCTCCCCCCCACCACCACCAGAGGACGCGAGGGCCCCGCCGAGGCGCGACCAACAGTAGGCCGCCTCCGTCTCTCCCCCCACATCGTGCCTCCCCCCTTTTCCCTTTTCTAGCCTGCTGGTGCTGCACGCCAAGGAGGCTCCTGGATGCCACGTGCTCCAAGCCGCTCCCGGGGCACCGGCGAGCAAAAAAGGCCCGCTCACCGCCCGTCCCATAGCCGCCAGCCCGATGCGTGGAAAGAGCAAGCAGGCACCAGACCACGAGGAGACGCATGAGTTTGGGCAACCGCTGCCGACTCATGGCGCCTCTCCTCCACTGCCGCCTGCCTCCAGCTCCCAGGCTCCACCACGCTCCCAGGCGCGGGTGGAGCCAATCACCACCATCGGAGCCCCCTACGTCACCGTCCCTCCACCCCATTCCGATGACGTCCGCGGGCCAGGGTCCTCGCACCGGCTGAACACCCGGTTACATGTGGCCGCTGGGACCCTGCCCCGCGGCCTTTCATTTATGAGGGATAGTATGTTTTTAGTATATGTTTTCAGTTAGTTGATTTTAGGGTTTTTTAGTACATTTTTGGTTGGTGTTTCTCATATAAGTAGAATGTCTGCTCCTGGTTGCCTCTTACATTTTTAGCGCTAACTGATATATGCACACTATCGGCATCAGTGCCCTTTTCTGGTAATCGATTGGTTGACGGTTCTCCAATCAAAGCGCTTCAAGTTTTCCCCACCGGGTTGCTTTCTTTATTTTCAGCGCGCAGGTGCCGGCATCCTCCTACAGTTTGTTTACTCTTTGATGGACAATAGCTGATCCGCATCACAGTTTGTGAGGAGTTGATGCATGAGAAGTGGGCTTTGCTACAGATCCCTCTCGAGGCGCTGATCAAGTTCTTTGAGTTGAAAGGACGCCCAAAGCATTCTTTTTATATATAATAATTATTTGATTAAGACATATTATTGGGGTAGATATCACACAAGATTTTATAAAGATCGGCTCTTTTATTTTAAACTTTAGTCATTAGGTTTTGAATAATATCTGCGCATGTCACATTTTTTAACAATAGGTTTAGTCGTATGATGTATCTCCTTAAAATAGTGCAATCCGTCGAACGGTAGTTTATAAATGTTCCCCATCAATCAGTTACAAATTTACTAACATACCATCTGCAGAATAGGGTACTCTGGTTGATTAAAATGTTATCTATTATTCAATGGATCAGCAGTAGAATACCCTTCCTTTTTGTAAAATTATCATGTTGTGTTGGTTTTTAAGTACTTATACGGTTGATAGTTCTTGCAAATAGCGCTTCTCATGTGAAGTGCCTGATATGTGCTGTTTAATTCACTTTTTCCTTAAAAGACCCTTTGGTTTTGAGTCCATTGGATCTAGGGTTTCCCATCCTTTGGATGTTTCCCATGTACACACTTTATAATGAATAAGAGAAAGTTTTTTGCATTATTTTTTTTATCGCTCTTATAGTTGGTTCCGTTATCTGACATCACTCCTGCTTCGTTGTCTAAAAGTTTTTAGTTATTCTGCCTTTCACATTTATGTCCTGCTTCTCTTCCTCCCCTTAGCAAGAAATGTATAAAATCATTTTGAGTTCACTGATAAGGTATGTCTGTTTTCAGGATTGGTTTCATGTAATAGTCACACATCCCTTTCTGTTCTTTTGTATAAGTTTCTCATTGATTTCATGGTTGACGTTCTTATCAATGCATATTTGTTTACGATATTTATTTGTTGGCATTCCAACACATTTTTATTGTTTTTTATTGTTTTTATTGATTTGATTAATTTGCATTTATTACTATATTTGATCTATTTGGTTTTATAGTTTGTATCATATATATTTTTTATGATCATTTATTGTGATTGTTTGAAAAGTTTTTATTTTTATTTTTATCATTCTGTTTTAATTACCTATTCAAATGTTTTATTGATGTAATATGTTTTTATTTAATTATTGTTTGTTCATGTACCCATGGATACAGTGTGCCTGAATCCCCCTGATGAAGGAGGATTCGAAACACGGCCTGTGTCGGGCTTTTGGGCTTAAGTTGTGTGAAATAAAATCTTCCCTTCCTTCATACCACGAATTGTACTGGGTTTCTTCTGTTCACATGGTATCGTGCTTCCTTGGTGGACTTCCCATTTTCTGACACGCCATCCTAGGAGTAGCCACAGGCATTTAGTCTAAGAAAGTAATTCTCAACTCAGTCCCGGGGACATGCCCGGTTAATCCAGTTTTCAGGATATCCACAGTGACTATGCATGAAATAGATTCCCCCATAGGGAAAAGGGTCCCACAGGGATCTTCCCTGTCTACCACTTTCTTTAATGTTCACTAGTTTCCGCTACATCAGCTATTTATTTAACAGGCTTTTTTAATACAGCTCTATCATTTTAGTCAAAGCAGTTTATATAGTAAATTAAACTTGATGATGTATATTAAACAGGGACATTAATAACTTGAATTCTTCCAAGGCAATGGAGGGTTAAGTGACTGCCCAAGGCCACAAGGAGTGCTAGTAGGAATCAAACCCTGGTCTCTTGGTTTCCAATCTAGTGTTCTAACCATTAGGCTACTCCTATGCTATTGTGAAGTATGGGTATTATGTTGTGTATATATGCTGATGATATTTTATTCTCCATGCTTTTTGTGGTAGAGGATGATATTGATCAATTGGCGTTACTAAGAAATTTTACTACCATTTCAGCTTGGCTGAAGCAGAATGGTCTTTTATTTACCTGCATTTATATCTCACTTTTCACTGGGTCAAAGCGGTTGGGGGGATACATTTAACATAAGGGGATATGAGACACATACACTAATACTTACAGGGAACATGGGCAATGGAGAGTTAGGTGGCTTGCCCAAGACCACAAGGAGCATCTGTGGGACTAGAAACCCCAGTCCTTCCAGGCCAAGGTTGCTGTCCTCTAGTGGGATTTGAACTACTGACCTTCCAGTTTTGTGGTACCTTGCACCAACCACTAGGCCACTCCTCCCACTTTCATTAAATTATGAAAAAACAGAGGCAAAGATGATAACTATCCCAGATTTCTGCTACTCTGTAGGGTTTGAGTATGTTTTAGTTTCCTTTGGTGCATGCGGTATTTGTCTTATTTATTGTGCCCGCAGTGCCCCTGTAGATTCAGGGGAATTATGGGAACATCTGTGCACACTGGAGATTGATCTTTCCAAGTATTTAATTGTAGGTGATTTTAATATTCCGATTGATTGGTCCTGCCATTTGGATAGTCACCTTGAACGTCTTCATTTAATAACTGGTTTAGAACATATCCAATGTGTTAATGTTTCAACACATATTAAGGGGCATTATTTAAATTTAGTATTCATAACTCATTGTTTTTCACATTGTTCTTTAGACTTATTAGTACAACCCATTCCCTGAATGGACATAGAATTACTACTTTTAGTATTAAGGGGGGGAGGAAATATTAGTTTTCAATCATCTTAAAATATGTCAGAAAAATTGGAGCCCTAATCTAGATCCAGGTCAGTTTTCATTAAGTTGGGTCAATGCTAATCATGGTTTATTTTTTTCAGATTTGATTCACAAGGTTCCTTTGTTTACTAAGAAATTAGATGAAGTGTTAGAAAATATTGCACCTTTGCAGCTGAGGACATTATGAAGGTCTGCCTGTGCTCCTTGATTTTCTAAAGAAGTTCAGTCAGCTTAAGTGTATTTTAAGAAAAGTGGAGAAGAAGTGATGTAAATTTAAAACTGAAGAGACAAGTATGTCCTATTTTTATTTGTTGCAGGATTACCATCAGATAGTTGTGAAGGCAAAACAACCTTTTAATTCTTTTCTACTGAGCTCTGCAATAGCCCGGCCGTGTGAATGATTTCAATTAGTTCACTGTTTCACCAGTTAGTTTACACAGTTGATAGCTGGTTGCAGGGCCGGCCCATCCATTGAGCAAGAATGTTTTTTGCACAGGGCCCCACGTTTCAGGGGGCCCCGCGCAAAGAACATTCTGCTTTTTTTCAAAATTAAGTTAAAAAAAAAAAAGCTGGCTGCTACCGCTGCCGCTGCCGCCGCAACAGTAGCAGAATGGAGTGTCCCGCGGGGCCCCCTCTGCCCGGCTGAGCTCTCCCTCTGCGATGGCTGAGCCCCTCTGTGCCGGCTTTAAGATACGCGAAGGGAGAGTGTCTCCCTCGCGTCTCTGTTAAGCCTGCAGGGGCAGATGGGAAATTTCCCATCAGCCCCTGTGGGCTTAACAGAGACGCGAGGGAGACACTCTCTCTTCGCGTATCTGAAAGCCGGTACAGAGGGGCTCAGCCGTCGCAGAGGGAGGGAGGGAGGGACTCAGCCAGGCAGAGGGGGCCCCGCGGGACACTCCATTCTGCCGCTGCCACAGCGGCAGCGTTAGCAGCCAGCTTTTTTTTTTTTTTTAATGTTCCTTGAACTGATGGGGGGGGGTTAGGACTGGTAATGGGCTATGGAGGGGGTTAGGACTTGACTTGAGGTGGGCTGTGGGTTGATGGGGGGGGGGGGGGGTTAGGACTGGTAATGGGTTATGGGGGGGCTAGGACTGGAAATGGGCTGGGGGGGTTAAGACCGGAGGTGGGCTAATGGGGTTAGGACTGGTAATGGGCTGTGGGCTGATGGGGGCTGTCTGGTAATGGGCTATGGGGGGGTAGGACAGACAAAGGGCGATGGGGGGGCTAGGACAGGAAATGTGATGATGGTGAGGAGTTACGACAGGATATGCGCAGTGGACAGATGGGGTCTGTCTGTTAATGGGATATGGGGGGTTTAGGACTGATAATGGGCTATGGGGGGGCTAGGACAGGAAATGGGCTGATGGGGCGGGGTTCGGACTTGAGGCGGGCTGATGGGGTTAGGACTGGTACTGGGCTGTGGGCTGTTGGGGGGGTTAGAACTGGTAATGGGCTATGGGGGGGTTAAGACTGGTAATGGGCTTTGGGCTGATGGGGGCTGTCTGGAAATGGGCTATGGGGGGGGGGGGTTAGGACTGATAATGGGCTATGGGGGGGCTAGGACAGGAAATGGGCTGATGGGGAGGGGTTAGGAATTGAGGTGGGCTGATGGGGTTAGGACTGGTAATGGGCTGTGGGCTGATGGGGGGTTATGACTGGCAATGGGCTATGGGGGGCTGACTGGAAATGGGCTGATGGGGGGTTAGGACTGGTAATGGGTTATAGGGGAGGGGCTTAAACTGAAAATGGGGTGATGGGGGGTAGGACTGTGTATTGCCAAGTTTTACGCTTTTCCTTTAACCCTGTCACTCACTAGTTCACTGACTAGGCAAAAATATTCTGGCAAATACAGTATGAGTTAACTCTGTCACTCATTAGCTCACAGACTATGCATAGACACTTTAGCAAATGCAATATGAGTTTATTAAATTAAGTCCTTTTGAAATAATGATAAAGCACAAAGGTAAGCATTAATACTTTTACCGGATATTATAGCTCATCATTCCAGGTGGGGGACTGTTTAGCAATCACTCTCAGGAGGAAAATCCAGAACGCTTGTCTCGTATATCAGTTGCAGTCCCATCTTTCCTTCTGAGAGTCCCCCTAAAGTACCTTAACCAGACTCATGCTGGCTGCATGCCATAGGTGAACACAGAATCAGACTTGTGCTGGCTGCATGCCATAGGTTAACACAGAATCAGACTTGTGCTGGCTGCATGCCATAGGTTAACACACTGCATGCTCAAATCAGGATTGGTTGTAACCCCCAAGCTCAGTTCCATTAGCTCCTGGGCTGGGCTATCAAGCTAATTCCTAATTCAGCATGGCTGAAGAATACAACATTCTTTGCTGATCGAACTCTCACATGAACTTCTCTCCACCCCATCTACCTTTTTTACTTTGGTTTCCGGGCAGGCTTCTGATCACCCCCCTTGTGGTCAGACATCTGAGAATGCTCAAAGGACACATCCCCCATGGTCTACATTCCAAGGCTAGATGAAGTGTTCTTTTGTCATCATTAATGGGTTTAAATTTGTTTGCCTTAAGGACTCCTTGTCAAGGGAGACACCCCCCATGGTTTTAGTAGCAGCTCAAGGCTTCTTCATTACAATTGATGAATTCTTATCTTGTCCTCACAGGCAGAATGGCTCATGAGTTCAATTTCTTATAATAAAGTACAATATCTTTCCTGATCCAAAAAAAATCCAAATAAATCTTTAATTAGTAATACATTCCACCCTTGGATCAACAAGGATATTGCACGTAAGCAATGGCTGAATTGCCTTTGTAATTCATTTAGAAATACAGTAATAACAACTTGGGCTAAAACATAGTGGATAGCATTAAGGCAAACGCTGAAGGGGACAAGCATCAGTGTAATTTGGGTGATATTTCCCCATTCCCCTCCTCCCCCCCCCCCCCCCGGCATTACAATTGTCAAAGCCAAATGGCTTGTAGGTCTCAGCTATCTTTATCAGTTCCCCATGCAGTGGGGGATTCATTTCACCTGCACATTCATTTCACCTGCACATTCAGAACTTTTTCCCACTGTACATCTGCCCCATAGACTTTAATAACTAAAATCTGGGGAAGCAATTGGGCACATGATGTTCAGCAGAAAAATAAATCTGAGATACTAAAATTACTGTTACTTTCCAAGGAAACAACAACAATACATAAGGAAAAAAAAATCATTCACAAAAAGTCCACAAAAGTCCAATAGTCCTTTTCCTATTTTCAGATAATTTGGCCTGCTTCTCAGCAGTTTTTCAGGACTCCGTAGCGTCATTTTCACCTTTCTCTGAAGTTTAAACTTGGCCTCTCTCAACAGTTGAACCTCTCATTCTCGTAGGTGGACATCTTGGCCTTTCTTTCATTGTGACACATTGAAGTAGATAGGGACTTCCTCACACGTTTCTGCGGTGTGTAGTTCAGATTTCTCGGGATGGTCTGCTCCATCTGGACTCTGGCCAATTCCCTCTACTGGACTCTCTGGCTTGCAATTGGTGACATGGCTCCAGGCCTCATTCAGAAGAGCAGCGCCAATATTAAATGAAAAGACTAAAAATTCTAGATTAGACTTCACAATAAGACAAACTTAATTTCATCTATATTTACTAAGATCATATCCTATAGATAATAAATATTGCTTTTATAAACTTTCAGTGATCTATTAGTAACTATCTCGTATGGTGTCAATCTTATCTCGCAGTTTGATTAACTCCTTGTCTCTCTATCACTGGAAATTCATTTTGCTTGTAGGAAATATTCCATTTTGCCCTTGAATGACCTTTACATGTTTCAGATCAGACAAGCTGCACATACGTGTTCTGCAATTTTGACAAGTTTTAGAATTATACCCAATTGTGTGAGAATTTGTCATCAAATCATCCCCCTTTGCCTCTGCATGCCTGGCCAGGACATACAGAGGAAAAGTGAGGCACAAAGCATCCGGAAGTACCACATGGCCAGTGTGGGTTTTCCAGAGCTCATCAGGGTGCAAGGTGCACCTAGCCTGTCTCCAAATATCTATTTCTTCCAATTGTTGAGTATGACTTCCTGAATTGAAGCTTCTGGAGACGGCACAGTCAAATAAAGTGCTCATAATTTTTTGTTTACATATTCATTAGGCAAATACATCACTTCAAATTACCTTCATCAGTTTATTGTCTATCACAGTTTCTCCTTTAATATTCCACTTCATCCCTCCATAACACAACACTTTTTCATCACCTGCATCATTCCACCAACTACTTACATAGGTCCTTTTCCTGTTTCTTTTATACCACACTAATGTATCCTTATTTGGCAAGGCTGCTAAGAATATCAAACAATTGTTAATAACTTAAATTTAGATTCCTCAATGAGATAACAGTATGAGTAAACAGTGTCCCTTTCCCATCAACTTAATTGGTCCAGTGCTAAGTGGACATATGCTCATTCTAAAATAGGAACAATCTGGGTAAAATCCTTACAATATAAAACTATCATTTTGCAGCATTTTATAACATCAATCCCAATAGAAAGAAATATGGCTCATATCTCTCACGTATAACTAGAATCTGTCATATACACTGTTCTCAGTGAGAGTGCTGTTAGACTGATTTTAAAATTGCAGTGTTCACAAGGATTTGTATAAGCTACTCATTAATTATGGTGTCAAAAAGAGATCCTTTTGAGGTGAGAGATCTAAGAGGGTACAAGGCATTGGTGGCTAGGCCTCATCTTCAGGTTCTTCTTGGATTGCAAGGCTTGTGGCTGGGCCTCATGACTATCCTCGGGTTCTTCTTGGCCGATTCCACCCTGCCTATTCATGTCTCTTCAGAGACATAAATATGCAAGGTTCCGGTTCTTCAGGCCTTCTGTGTCCTCGAGGCGTCTTAGAGCAGTAGCCCAGATCATCACACTGGAAGCAGCACATTTTCTTCTTGGATTGCAAGGCATTTGCGGCTTCACTTTTCTGCCTCTCTCTCTCTCTCTTATTCTTTTCTCAAACCTCTCCTGGATCATTGCTGACAAGCAAGATTTGGTGTTATCCAATCAACTCAAGTTCTCATTATTTTCTGGGAACTCAGTTCCATCTTTAATCTATATTTGTTCTATATGCTTGAGAACAGAGCAATTTCATATCAGCCTCTGTCTAAAATTTCATCAAACTTATTAATATTTTACTCATCTGGCAATTGCTGTGTGTGTACTGGACATCTGCGTAATGTACTACTGTAACAGGTGTATTTATCCTAAAATCCCATATTGTAACAAATAAAACTGTGATGTTACTGTCTTATCCCTCAGTCGTTAGCATAAAGCTTAACAAGGCAAAGTAATTATCTTGAATCCTACAATTCAAAAAGAAGCATGAAACTGAAACTTTGTCATAAAAAGGTTGATGGATATCTGGAATGCAAATACTCTTTTTTTATATGTTTAAAGTAATTCAGTAACATGGAATAGACAAGTCTTACTAAAACCATTTTAAGGTAATGTCAAAACAGCATAAAAGATGGCATATCATGCAGAAGTATTACTTGTATATGCAAGTTCATAAAAAGATTTGTTTGCAAAACAGAAAACATTTGTGCAGAAAACACTAAATTTTTTAAAAGAATGAGCCAAAATACATTAAACAACATCTATTCAAGTGACTTCAATGAAGCAGTTTTGTTAGTGTATACCTGAGACTGGTATCAAACTGATCTGAAATGTTATCTTCAACACAGCCAGTAGAACGAACCATTGTTTTGTGTCCTTCATGCAAATGTGGCTGAACAATTAACCTATAGTTATAGCTGTTTATGGTTAACTATGCCCCCTGGGGTGCTTGCCACAATTTAAAAATCCTCCTTTTAACTTTTAGGTTTGCCTGGTAGCATATACAGTCAAAGACAAAGAACAGATGCATAACATATTAATGATAAAGATCACCCTCTCACTTACTCAGGATTCAATGCCCCACCATCCTGTCAGGATTCTCAACCTCCACTTTGGAGGAAAAAAAGTTTGCCTTGTTTGTTTGATCTAGTCACGTCAGCATTCAGGGACTATAAAATCTACTGGAGTAGCCAGTAATGAAAGAAAAACAGTTTTTTACTACAAACATTTGAATACAGAACAAATTAAAGCTTACAAGTGCATTATACCTATCTGATCAGAGTTTCTTTTAACCGGGGACCTTAAAAGATAGGCATCACATTAGATATGCAGGCAACAAAAGCAACAGTTGCAAGCATGTAAGGAAAAACCAACACCCAGTTCTCACTTAATCCTGACCCACAGGAACACTTAATGCCAGCCTTAAATATTTACAATATTCACATTTTTACACTATTTGCATTCTTCACTCTTTTCTTTTAATACATAATCTTTTCTCAAACCCCCACTCCTGGTACCAAATATCTTACTACATCAAAGGTTAACACCTTGTAATTAAGACGTGCAGTTTATCCACAAACAAAGCAAGAAAAGCAAACAGCTCTCCCAGTCACACCTGAGTGGTCAGAAAAGAAAATTAGAAAGCAATTAAAATAATAGCTAAACACACTTAATTACAGAAGAATACCGGTAATACTTCACTAAAAAAGTTATGAGATAGTACAGCAATTTACAAAGAATATTTACGTCACCAAACTTACATCATGCAGTACAGTAACATCAGCTGGGAGAACTCAGCGGAGTCTGCAGAAGTCTGGGATCCTTCATGCTGGCCCAAGCAGATCCACTCTCTCTCTGTCCTGAATTCACTTCAGCAGATTTCTCATCATACAGCCCCAAAAGCTGCAGACGTCTGAGATTCTTCATGCCTGGCCACGCAGATCTACACTCTCTCCGTCCTGGATTTTCTCTATCCAGTGCTCGATTCCTATATGCTATTAACAACACCCAGGTCTGTCTTCCTAGGGTCTGCAGCCCACCAAGTACTCTTTCCACATCGGTGGGGGTTGCTTTCTTAAGCTTATTATTCCAGGACTCAGCTAACCCATTATGTAATAATTTAGGCCATCCCACTCTCGTCGCCATTTATGTATTGCCAAGTTTTACGCTTTTCCTTTAACCCTGTCACTCACTAGTTCACTGACTAGGCAAAAATATTCTGGCAAATACAGTATGAGTTAACTCTGTCACTCATTAGCTCAAATACAATATGAGTTAACCCTGTCATTCATTTAGCTCACAGACTATGCATAGACACTTTAGCAAATGCAATATGAGTTTATTAAATTAAGTCCTTTTGAAATAATGATAAAGCACAAAGGTAAGCATTAATACTTTTACCGGATATTATAGCTCATCACTCCAGGTGGGGGACTGTTTAGCAATCACTCTCAGGAGGAAAATCCGGAACGCTTGTCTCGTATATCAGTTGCAGTCCCATCTTTCCTTCTGAGAGTCCCCCTAAAGTACCTTAACCAGACTCATGCTGGCTGCATGCCATAGGTGAACACAGAATCAGACTTGTGCTGGCTGCATGCCATAGGTTAACACAGAATCAGACTTGTGCTGGCTGCATGCCATAGGTTAACACAGAATCAGACTTGTGCTGGCTGCATGCCATAGGTTAACACACTGCATGCTCAAATCAGGATTGGTTGTAACCCCCAAGCTCAGTTCCATTAGCTCCTGGGCTGGGCTAGCAAGCTAATTCCTAATTCAGCATGGCTGAAGAATACAACATTCTTTGCTGATCGAACTCTCACATGAACTTCTCTCCACCCCATCCACCTTTTTTACTTTGGTTTCTGGGCAGGCTTCTGATCACCCCCCTTGTGGTCAGACATCTGAGAATGCTCAAAGGACACATCCCCCATGGTCTACATTCCAAGGCTAGATGAAGTGTTCTTTTGTCATCATTAATGGGTTTAAATTTGTTTGCCTTAAGGACTCCTTGTCAAGGGAGACACCCCCCCATGGTTTTAGAAGCAGCTCAAGGCTTCTTCATTACAATTGATGAATTCTTATCTTGTCCTCACAGGCAGAATGGCTCATGAGTTCAATTTCTTATAATAAAGTACAATATTTTTGCTGATCCAAAAAAAATCCAAATAAATCTTTAATTAGTAATACAGACTGGAAGTGGGTTGATGGGGGGCTAGGAATGGTATTGGGTTGGGGGTTGCTAGGACTGGAAATGGGCTGATGGGGGGCTAGGACTGGAAATGGGCTGATGCAGGGACTAGAAGGGAATGGATGCTGGGTGAGGCTGGAACTAGAAGGGAGCTGATGTTGGGGGAGGATTAGAATGGGATGGGGCTGGGAGAGTAAAATAGAGAGGGGAAAAATATTTTGTGTGGGAGGGATGAAAAATCTACAATTGGCCGGGTATTGGGAGAGTAAGTGGGGATTGAGGATGGAGGGGTAAAATTTGAGTGGATGAAAAAGGAATGAGGAAAGTGCAAAAGGAGAAAGATTAGTATGTTAAAGCAGAAGTAGAGAGAGAATGGAAAAAAAAACTAGGAGAGAAGAAAGGACAAATGGACAGCAGACGATGGAGAGTTAGCAGAAGACACGAAGAAACCAGAAGAAAGTGGTTGGAGCAATTGCAGCTGAAAAAAAATGCACAAAAGGTAGAAAAATATCTCTTTATTTTGAATTTATTAATTGTAATATATCAGCTCTGGTAAATGTGCATCATTAACGTCTGCGCTTTGTTTAGTACAAGAGCAAATTAATGTATAGTTTTATTTCTACAGTGTTGTACATTCCAAGTTTGGCTTTTGGGATTCCCAGTTTAATTATTGTCATCCTGTTTCTAAATTGTGATTCCTTGTTTGGTGATGGTTTATGTTCTGTTCATGTGTAACTGAGCTGAGGTATTCTGTTTATAATTCCTATTTGACATTGCCACTTGTTCTCTTTCCCCAGTAGGTCATGTATTGGTATTCTCTGAAATGTACTGGTTTAATATTTGCATGTTTCCTTTTGATAGGTAGGGTATGGTGCTTTGTGAGTCCTGGTAGTGCTGTTAGGATACGGCGGGTTTGCTATGGGTTCTAAATGGGCAGTGTTTGTAGTAGTTCCTAATGTGTCTGGCAGTTGGCACTGGATTATAGTAATGTAGAAATCTTTTAGTCTTTCTTTATTCATACACTCATTAAGAGGCATGTTTACTAAAAGTTAGTATATGGTAACATTATGCAAATATTTATGCAAATGAGATCCCTTATGCAAATGAGGCCCCGCACCGAGTCTCCGCGCATGGCCCCGCACCCCCCTTGGGCCGCCCCTGGCTGGTTGGATTTGCTTGGCAATAGCTGCCATGTGATGGTCACCTTTCTGGATATTGTTGCAGCTTTTGATATGGTTATTCTTATAACAATATTGGATTGGTTAAATGGATGTGGGCTGAGGAATTCCATGTTAGAATGATTTTAGTCATACCTCTCTGATGGAGAACAGAGCTTCTAGTAGGAGATGTTAAATGTGAATGGTACCCTTTAAAACGTGGGCTTCCTCAGGGCTCCTCATTGTCTGCTCTTAAAACACAAGCAGATTGTAAACAATTGCGTGGGGGCCTTAATAATTTGGAAGACTGGGCATCCAAATGGCAGATAGAATTTAATGTGGACAAGTGTAACGTTACGCACTTAGGAAAGAACAACCCAAACTACAGTTACACGATGCAAGGTTTCACATTAGGACCCACCACCAGGAAAAGGACTTAGGTGTCATCATGGATAATATGTTGAAACCCTCTGTCCAGTGTGCAGCCACGGTCAAAAAAGCAAATACATAGTAACACAGTAACATAGTAAATGACTGCAGATAAAGACCAGTATGGTCCATCTAGTCTGCCCAGTATGATGGCAAGAGTAGTTGCACCTGCCGCTCCGTGCAGGCCACCCCTACCCATGTCTTTGTTTAGGGGTGAACCTACCACTCCATGTAGGACACCCTTATTTGTTGAGAATTTAGATGGTTCAGTTTATTTTGATTTTATCCTGTTGCTGTAAAGGGATCCATTGTGTCTGTCCCAAGCCATTTTGAATTCCGTCGCCGTGTTTGCCCCCACCACTTCCATCGGGAGGGCGTTCCAAGCATCCACCACCCTTTCAGTGAAAAAGTTTTTCCTGACATTGCCTTTCAATTTACCACCTTGCAGCTTCCTGTTATGCATTCTAGTTTTACAGCTTCCCCGTCTTTGGAAGAGGTTTGTTTGTTCATTATTTCCCTTTAAGTATTTAAAGGTCTGAATCATATCTCCCCTGTCCCTCCTCTCCTCCAAAGTGTACATGTTTAGGTCTTCAAGTCTCTTCTCATAAGGCTTCTGACGCAGGCTCCAAATCATTTTGGTTGCCTTCCTCTGAACAGATTCCAGTCTTTTTACATCCTTTACAAGATACGGTCTCCAAAACTGAACACAGTATGCCAAGTGAGGCCTCACCAGTGACTTGTACAGTGGCATAAGTACCTCTACCTTTCTGCTGGTAATTCCTCTTTGTATGCAGCCCAACATCCTCCTGGATTTGGCCACCGCCATGTTGCAATGTTTTGCCACCTTGAGATCTTCAGAAATAATCACACCAAGGTCTTTCTCCTGATCCGTGCACACCAACCTCTCGCCCCCTATCACATATATTTCCCTTGGATTTCTGCTACCCAAGCGCATGACTCTGCACTTCTTTGCATTATATCTTAATTGCCAAGCATTAGACCATTCTTCCAGCTTTTGCAGATCTTTCCTCATGTTAACCACTCTCTCGGGGGAGTCCACTCTGTAGAAAATTTTCGTGTCATCTGCAAAAAGACAGACTTTTCCTTTCAGTCCTTCTGCAATATTGCTCACAAATACATTGAACAGTGCCGGGCCCAGGACCGATCCTTGGGGCACCCCGCTAATCACGTTCCCTTCATCTGAGTGAGCTCCATTTACCATTACCTTCTGTCTGTCAGTCAACCAAATTCTGATCCAATTTACCATCTTGGGATCCGTCCCCAAGCTACTGAGTTTATTGATATGCCTCCTATGAGGAACAGTATCAAAGGTTTTGCTGAAATACAGGTAGATTACATCCATCACATGTCCCTGATCCAGTTCCCTGGTCACCCAGTCGAATAAGTCAATCAGATTTGTTTGGCAAGATCATCCTTCAGTAAAACCATGTTGACTCGGGTCTTGCATCCTGTTGGTTTTGAGAAAGTTTACTATTCACTCTTTTAGGAGCACCTCCATTACTTTTCCCACCACTGAGGTACGGCTCACAGGCCTGTAGTTTGACACTTCTTCCCTGTCACCACTTTTGTGTAGAGGTACGACATCAGCCATTCTCCAGTCCTGAGGAACCTCTCCTGTTTCCAAGGATCTGTTGAAAACGTCCTTTAACGGCCCTGCAAGAACCTCTCTGAGCTCTTTCAGTATCCTGGGATGTATCCCATCCGGTCCCATGGCCTTGTCCACTTTCAGTTTTGCAAGCTGTTCTAACACTTCATCTTCTGTGAATGGTGAGGTATCTACTTCATTCCCATTTTTATATTTGGTTGTCACAGGAGGTCCTTCTCCAGGACTTTAGTAAAAACAGAGCAGAAGTATTGATTTAGCAATTTCGCTTTTTCAGTGTTACTTTCCATGAGTCCGTTCACAGCACTCCTGAGTCCTGCAATTCCACCTCTGATCTTCTTCCTTTCCCGAATATACCTGAAGAGAGTTTTGTCCCCACACTTCATATCTTTAGCCATCTTTACCTCTGCCTTTGATTTTGCTATCCTTATTTCTCTTTTTGTCTCTGAGTTTGATCCTGTATTCATTTCTGTGTTCCTCTGTGAGCTTTTGAATTTTGTGAAAGCTGTGTTTTTTGCCTTTATTTGAGCAGTCACTTCTTTGGAAAACCAAACAGATTTTCTTCTCCTCCTGTTTTTGTTTACTTTTTTACATATTTATCTGTTGCCCCTTTTATTGCCACCTTTAATTTATCCCATTGCAATTCCACTTCCCTTATCTCCTTCCACCCTGCCAGCTCCTCCTTTAGGTACTCGGCCATTTTATTGAAGTAGGTGTTTTTGAAGTTTAGGACTTTGAGCTTGCTATGATTGGCCTGTACCATGGCTTTTATCTCAAACCACACCATGTGATGATCGCTGCTGCTCACAGGGGCACTTACACAGACATTCAACATGCTATCACCGTTGGTGAGCACTAAATCCAGTGTTGAGCTTTCTCTAGTTGGTTCCATCACCATTTGTCTAAGTAACGCATCTTGGAGGGCATCCACAATTTTTTTGCTTCTTTCCAGATTTGCAGAAGGAGTAATCCAATCCACTTCTGGTAGATTAAAGTCACCCAATATTATCACTTCCCCCTTTGTGGCTATCTTGGCAATATCTATAATCAGTTCGTTATCTATCTCTTCAATTTGTGTCGGAGGTCTGTAGACTATAGCAGTATGGATGACAGTGACATCTCCTCTTTCCAACACAATCCACAGCGCTTCTTCTTTTCCCCATGCCCCCTGCATTTCAGTAGCTTTAATATTGCTTTTGGCATACAAGGCTACTCCTCCTCCTCTTCCATTTTCTCTGTCTCTTCTGAATAGATTATAACCAGCTATGGCTATATCCCAATCAGGCGATTCATTAAGCCATGTTTCTGTAATGGCCACAATGTCCAAATCCATTTCTACCATTAGGGCTTCCAGGTCCGGAACTTTGTTGGCTAAGCTTCGAGCATTTGTGCTCATTGCTTTCCAGCATTTAACTAGCTTGTGTGTATTTTGCATTGATATTGATCTGCCCACATCTTCCCACTTGTTTTTGATGTGTGGTTTAAAAGTGTGGCTGTTTCTGATTTTAATCTGCTTTTGCAGGGGGTGACATCCAGAGCTTGATCTTCCACATACGTCACACCCTTTTTCTAGTTTAAATGCATATCCACATATTGCTTGAATTTTTCACTTAGGAGTATTTTCCCTGCGATAGAGAGATGTAGTCCATCAGCACAGTATAGTCTTTTGTTGTTCCATCTGTTACCCCATTCGCCAATAAATCTGAATCCTTCTTATTTGCACCAGGTCTGGAGCCATGTATTAAAGCTGTTAATGTGATGCAGCCTTTTTGCCCCCTTACCAAGAACAGGTAGAACCTCTGAGAATGCAATAGTGTTAACAATGGGCTTGTGTTTCTCTCCCAAGGATTGGAAGTCCTTTTGGACTGTAGAGGCACTGTTTCTATTCAGGTCATTTGTGCCCAGGTGGATAACAACATCAAGTTTGGAGTGTTCACTTTCTGCTCTAAGTACTTCAATAACGTGGTTTGTATTCCTGCTGGCTGAAGAGCCTGGGAGGCACCTGACTATCTTCTCTCCTTTGAACTGTGTTCCCAAGTTGGTGCCACTGATGATGGAATCACCAAGTAGTAGTAGCTTGCTGTTTGGTGAGGTTTTCTTCATATTTAGTCCTTTAGCAGGAGATTGGGCATCATCTGTCTCATTTAAGGGCCCTTCAGTTTTTTTGGATTAGGCATCCTCATTCACCAAGGCAGAGAAGGCATTATGCAGGGATATCGCCTGATGCATAGGATGCCTCTGTGTCACAGGTCGCAATCTACCAGAACCCACTGTGATCCATTTGTTCCTGGGATGTTTGATTCTTTGTGGGAGCGGTGGTGGACTTTGTTCAGTTTGTATCCTAGAAGAGGTACGCTTCATTGCAGCCAGTTCCTCCCTCAGTTCCTTGTCCTCATTGGCCAAGGCAGAGAAGAAATTATGCAGGGATATCTTTTGATGCATAGGATGTCTGTGTGTTACAGGTCACAATTTACCAGAACCCACAATGATCCACTTCTCCCTTGGGTGTTTGATTCTTTGTGGGAGTGGTGGTGGACATTGTTCAGTTTGTATCATACAAAAGGTGTGCTTCATTGCAGCCAGTTCCTCCCTCAGTAGGGTCACCTCTTTATGCATGGCAGCTAGGTCTTCCCTTGGTAGAGTCAGTTCTTTATGCATGGCAGCTGACCTGAGGCACAGAAGACAAGCTCTTAGTTTCCAAATGATTCGTCTTGGAATGAATGTACTGCAGCTATTGCACCGAATACAGGACATGCTGAATAAGCAGTGCTAGAAGGAGAAGAGGAAGAAGAAGAAGAAAGGAAGAAGAAGATGTGCGATAGTAACGCATGCGACTACTATATAGGCAGTGCAGCCCCTGGAGGGGGGTGAGGGGTAGGGTGGGCGGGAACCTAAGTGTCTCTGGTCAGAAGGCGATTTCTGAACTGGGGGCATCTACAGATATCTGCTCCAAGGCTACCCAGAAAAGCAGTCAGTCAGTCAGTCAGATTATCCCCAAGCTTAATGTATAACCACAGTTAAACTTTATATTAGCAAGTTCCCCAAAACAGACAGTTAAACTCTATATAGGAAGCTAGAAACCAGCAGAGATAAGAAAGAAAATTATAGTTTTTGCGGGCTTTAGGGCTACACAGTCAGAATATTCCCAAAGTAAGGTATAACAGTTAAAAGCTATATTAGCATCAAGCAAAAAGAAAATATAAGCTGTAATTTAGCATTTTGCAGGCTTTAGAAACTGTGCAGTCTGGAAAAGACTGGAACTATGGCAGCCAGTAAGCTGATCTAATTAGCCCTTCCCCTGGGAGCTGGCTTGGACCAGAAAATTCAAACAATGCAAGCCAAATAGTTACACTGAACTTTTTCTTTCCTTCCTGTGTCACACACAGCTATCTGATTTAAAGGCTGCACAGTCAGAATATTCCCAAAGTAAGGTATAACAGTTAAAAGCTATATTAGCATCAAGCAAAAAAGAAAATATAAGCTGTAACTTAGCGTTTTGCAGGCTTTAGAAACTGTGCAGTCTGGAAAAGACTGGAACTATGGCAGCCAGAATAGAATGCTAGGAATCATAAGGAAAGGAAGAGAGAATAAAACCAAGGCTATTTTAATGTCTCTGTATTGTTCCTTGATGCACCCGCACTTTGAATATTGTGTGCAATTCTGGTCGTCCTATCTTAAAAATATAGCAGAATTAGAAAAGGTACAGAGAAGAGACACCAAAATGGTAAAGGGGATGGAAGGATACCTCTATGAGGCTCTTCAACCTGGAAAAAAGATGGCTGAGTGGAGATATGATAGAGGTCTATGAAATACTGAATGGAGTAGAAAGGGTAAACATAGATCGGTTTTTCAGTTCAAAAAGTAGAAAAACTATGGGACATTCAATGAAGCTACAATCTAGCCCATCTAAGACTAATAGGAGAAAATATTTTTTCACCCAACACATAATCAAACTCTGGAATTCATTACTGGAGGATGTAGCTGGGTTTAAAAAGAGTTTGGACAAGTTCCTGGCTGAAACGTTCATAAACCATTATTAAAAAGGACCAATGAAATCCACTGCTTGTCCCGGGATAAGCATTGTGGAATCTGTGTACCTTTTTGGGAACCTGGAAAAACACAAAAAGGAGCAGAGTGTCTTGCACTACCAGCCAGGAAACACAAAGGAGCAAGATACGAAGATGTGGATGTTTGTAGAGCCTTTAATGATGAAGGTCAGAGACCCCGACTCGTTTCAGCGTGGGACGCCTTCCTCAGGGGGTACAGAGCTTAAAAACAGGGGAATGATACATAATGTTTAATTAAAATTATAAATAATGAATAAAATTAATAATATAACAAACAATACATGGAACACATGTTAATAAACAATTGGATTAATACCATAAATACATTAAAAAACATAAATATATCGTTACAATTAACAAAGTGATTACCCTTATAACTGTGTAAATTAATATAGAGCAGTATACATTAACTATAGTTATGGGGATCACATGAATATACAATAAAAACTCTGAAAAATTACTAGGGAGACGCAGGACATGAGGAATGAAACCAAGAAGCAGGCAGACCACCTAATTAAATAATTGGTATATGTGATCAACATGTGTTAAAAATAAATAAATGTATAAAAGGGATGATGCTGTGTTTAAAGGTCAAAATGATAATAAAACAACTGAACATGTAAAAATTACATATATAAAATTAAATCTGTAATAAATAGATATTAAACCACAAATTGCTGCTGTTTGAGCATAAAAATACATGCAAATATAAAAATATAAAAATGAAATAATAAGTGTATAAATGATAATAGTAAAAATAAAAATGAAAATGAAAACGAAAACTGTGCCATTGAGCATTCAGAGGATATTATTGATCCTTATAATATAATTAAGATGTTAGAAATCTCAATAGGGCCACTAACCTGAGTTAATCTACTGATTTGTTTGCATCATGTTCAAGAATTGTTCAATGAACTGTTAGGTGAAATATGAAAACATCGACAAAAATAAAAAACAAAAAACAACCGGGAGAAAGGAAAGAGATTAAAACAGACAGGCTAATAAAAAAATATATATATATACCATGTTAATCTGTGTAAAAATTGATGTATTCATGAAAACATATAGTGTATATTAAGTACGTAATTATCGTGAGATAGTGTGAAAAAACAATTGTAGTAAATCTATTCTTGTGATGCTCCTGACTACTGCGGTGCCCCTTACATAAAATTGATGATACTAAGGGACAATCTCAAACGGGAGCGGCACAGGACCTGAAGATTATCTGTTGGAGCTTTGGTTTATCCACCTCTATCTGGATACCTGATAAATTGCGATGGAAAAATGCGGTGGAAGAAACTGTGCCTTACATAAAGTTGTTGGGGGAACCAATTGGATAAAATAGCCAAGTTACTTCCTAGACTAATAAGACCGTCACCCTGTTGAACCTTAAAAAAACATACTGGACAATCAATTGGAAGCGGTGACTATCTAAAACAGCATATTAGAATATGATAAATTAAATCTTCAGGTCCTGTGCCGCTCCCGTTTGTAATTTTTACATGTTCAGTTGTTTTATTATCATTTTGACCTTTAAACACAGCATCATCCCTTTTATACATTTATTTATTTCTAACACATGTTGATCACATATACCAATTATTTAATTAGGTGGTCTGCCTGCTTCTTGGTTTCATTCCTCATGTCCTGCGTCTCCCTAGTAATTTTTCAGAGTTTTTATTGTATATTCATGTGATCCCCATAACTATTTTAAAGGGCTTATAGTTAATGTATACTGCTCTATATTAATTTACACAGTTATAAGGGTAATCACTTTGTTAATTGTAACGATATATTTATGTTTTTTAATGTATTTATGGTATTAATCCAATTGTTTATTAACATGTGTTCCATGTATTGTTTGTTATATTATTAATTTTATTCATTATTTATAATTTTAATTAAACATTATGTATCATTCCCCTGTTTTTAAGCTCTGTACCCCCTGAGGAAGGCGTCCCATGCCGAAACGCGTCGGGGTCTCTGACCTTCATCGTTAAAGGCTCTACAAACATCCACATCTTCGTATCTTGCTCCTTTGTGTTTCCTTTTTGGGAACCTGACAGGTACTTGTGATCTGAATTGGCTACCGTTGGAAAGAGGATACTGTGCTTGATGGATCTTGGTCTGACCCAGTATGGCATATCTTATGTTCTTATTTAACATTGATATACATCCACTATGTGAGTTATTACATTTGTTAGGGATGGACTATTGCCCATATGTGGATGACATCATGATCTCTCTTCTTTTTGGCAAGGATGTTGATGTAGCATTGGTGAAATCAACTGATTGTATCATTAAATTGATGGGCTGGTTGGGTTTGGAAGGTTTAGAACTGAATTTAGCTAAAACTGAAATCATAGTCATTTGATATAGTACTGATATAATACTATTGGAACATCTCAGGTAGCTTTGTGCACAAGCATGCTATTTGGGTACACATTATTAGTGGACTCCCAATTGTCTTTTCACCCACGTTAGGGAACTGGTTAGAAAGTATTTTTATAAAGTTAATTTAGTTCAAAGAGTAAAGTACTATCTTGATCCAGTGGATTTGAGAAATATTATCCAGTGTATGCAACTATCACACTTATGGCCCTTTTTACTAAGCATTTTTCCCATAGACACAAAATAGAAGTAGTCTTTTAGTACCATATTATTTGGTTCACCTGCTGTTACTTTGAAATCATTACAAAGAGTCTAAAATATTGCAGCTGGATTGTTGGTGGGTGCAAAGTGACATGAGCTAGCATATTTCCCCTTCCTTACAGGCTCTTCATTTTTTACATTTTGAATTTTGATTTTATTTAGACTTTTGACATTAATTTTTAAGAGTCTCCATTTAGAGGTACCTTTGAAACTTCCTTGGTAATTTTATGTCCCAAAGCTATGTGTTATCTTTGATATTATGTTAAGGGTTTCTGATTTATTTTTGTTTATGATTATGGCTTATGTTATTTGTAAACCATGGAGGAAGAGATGGATCTGGCTTTATAGAAGCTTAATAAATAACTACACACTATAAATCTGGTTAGATGGTCATGTTATTTCTATCCAATCAGAATTTTAAACTCTGTTTTGTCAATGTGACCCCATAATCTGAAAGTGGTTTGCACTTGCTTTTTTAAACTCAGAATGCTTAGTAGTATGAAACATTATTTACCAGCTAATGATTTTCATATGGTGGTATAATCCTTAGTGAAACTTTCACTTGATTGTTGTAATATTTATTTAGGGTTATCTGATAGTTCATTCTGTGCTTGGCGAATGATTCAAAACTCTGCTGTTTGAGTCAGTTTTAATCTATGAAAGATGGATGACACTTCTGAATATTTTATGGTGTTGCATTCAGCTTAAATCTTATAAATGTCTTTGTATGATATATCGACTTTTATATTCTGAATATTCTACTGAACTTTCTGCTTCCTTATTTATTATCTTGGGTACTTTGCTCAAGCCAGGGTAATTTATTGAATGTCCCTTCTGTCTCTCTTGTACTCAAAATTACTGCTAGAGCACGGGCCTTTTCGGTAATTGGCCCAGACAAGTGGAATTTACTTTCACTGAATATTCGACAATCACATGATTATTTGTCCTTTTGGAAAGCTTTTAAGGCATATTTGTTTGTATAATTAGTTTTTTCCTTTTTTTTTTAATAAGTTCATTGCTTATTTTAATTGTTTGTGTTTTTAGAATGTGTGTATTGTTGTAACCTGCTCAGTAAATCTATGATGAGTGGGAGCAAAATATGAATAAATGAAATATGCAATCTATCTTATGCAGTTGGCAGCACCCTCTGGACTTATTCTGCAGCACAATCTGGAAAGTGCCGCTGAATATCAGCACAGACCTGCCTCGTTACTATCCAGATTATGCCGGAGCACTCCAGAGGTAGATTTGGGTTAGAGTTGGACAAGCCCAGAAACCAGCAGCAGTGAAGCTATCAAGTTATTTTTAACATCTTTGTTAGTGATATAGCGGAAGGGCTGTCGGGTAAGGTTTGCCTCTTTGCGGATGATACCAAAATCTGCAATAGAGTAGACACCCAGGAAGGTGTAGATAACATGAGGAGGGATCTAGCTAAGCTTGAAGAATGGTCTAGAATTTGGCAGTTGGGATTTAATGTTAAAAAATGTAAGGCCATGCATTTGGGCTGCAGCAATCCAAGGGAGCAATACAGTATAGGAGGTGAAGTACTTTTGTCCACTAAAGAAGAGCGGGACCTAGGCGTGGTTGTGTCTGATGATCTTAAAGTAGCTAAACAGGTAGAAAAGGCGACAGCAAAAGCTAGAAGGATGCTTGGGTGCATACGGAGAGGAATGGCTAGCAGAAAAAAGGAGGTGATAATGCCTCTGTATAAGTCTTTGGTGCGACCTCATTTGGAGTATGGTGTGCAATTCTGGAGACCGCACCTTCAAAAGGATGTGAACAGGATGGAGTCGGTGCAGAGGGTTGCTACTAAAATGATTAATGGGCTTCATTATAAAGCATATGAGGACAGACTTAAGGATCTTAATATGTACACCTTAGAGGAAAGGCGGGATAGAGGTGATATGATTGAGATGTTTAAATACCTCCGTGGCATAAATGTTCAGGGAGAGAGCCTCTTTCAATTGAAAGCAAGTTCTGCTATGAGGGGACATGGGATGAGGGTGAAGGGAGATAGATTCAGGAGTGATATGCGGAAATATTTCTTTACGGAAAGAGTAGTGGATCCGTGGAATAGTCTCCCAGTGGAGGTGGTAGAGATGAGGACAGTAACTGAATTCAAAAAAGCATGGGACCAACACAGAGGATCTCTAAAGGTAAAAAGTGGACTGTTGTAGTTGTTGTTATGGAAGGACAGACTAGATGGGCCTTGTGGTCTTTTTCTGTCATCATGTTTCTATGTTTCTATGATTCTATGTTACTAAACAAAATTAAACTGAGATGTCCCCTTAAAATTTGAGATTTCCTTGAATCTGAATGACAAAATATTTTACATTTCAGTTGAGTAGCATCAAGAATGCAAAACTGCAAATCTCAAAAGCACTCCACAATGCAGTACCCCCCCAATCAAAACCCTACAGTTGAGTATACACCAAGAATCTAGAGTACAGGACCCATAGCACAAATCTACCATTCCATAACAGTTCTAAATTATGAAACTCTCACAACATGGAGCGGACCCAGAAAAGGGCAGCACCATAAATATTGCAGTGGAATCTTGAACATCCATACACCTACTGGGAAAACTGAACAAGTCAGATTCTGCATAGAAACTCTATACAAACAGAATACCTAGCCTCAGTCATACACTTAGGGGAATGTTTACTAAGCTATGCTGACATAGGACCAAACTTCAAGGGTTAGCCATTAGCCCAAATTAGTAAACATTCCCCTTAGAATGTAGATAGACTCTCACCAAGTACAGAATAAGTGGCCAAAAACTATAAATAGAAAGATATTGACAAAATCAAACTGAAACTCCAAGAAGCCACACTGCATGCAGCACAATAGCAGAGAAATAGAAAGATGCATATAAAGAAGTCCATGTAAATTACAATCGCTGAGGGGCATGTTTACTCAGCTGGGCTCATGGTTAGCATGCGCTATTAGTAACTAGATCCTGTGTTATTCAATATTTACAAATAGTGCACGCTGTTAGCTCAGCTGAGTAAACATGACCTAAATTGAAAATAAAATACTTTTTTCTACCTTTGTCTGGCAGTTTTATTGTTCTAATTGTGTTGGTTCCAGTCTCTGGTTTCTGCTTTCCTGCATCTTCTCTGAATTTTTTCCAGGGTCTCTAGTCCATCTGCTACTTCTCTCCTCTACATCCATTTCCAACACTGAGCTTTTTCTTTTCAGCTTTTTTTCTATATATTCTTTTCTCTCTATGGACTCAAATTTCTTTCTTTCTTCTTGTCATCAGTCTAATACTCTTTAACCTTATCTACAACCTTCTCATTCGCCATCTCTCTCTCTCTTTCCCCAGTCTCTTATTCCCCAGTGTATCACTAATTCTCCCCTTTCTCTCTTCCCTGCTGTGTCCAGTATCTCTCCCTAACTCTGTCCCCACTATCCAACATTTCCCCATCCAATATCTGCCCCCTTTCTCCCCATCCTGCACCTCCACCTCTCTTTTACTCCATATTCCCCCACTGTATCCAAAATATCTCCTATCTCCTTGTGCCCAGCATTCCCGTCATCCTCTCTATTTCCCATATCTAGCATTTCCACGTCATCTCCCTATATCCTGCCAAGTTCGGTTCTCCCATCTGTAGCTCTATGCATGTCCCTTGTTCAGCATCGCTCTTTGTCCATCTTCTCCCTTCCCTCTCATCCCTCCCCGTGTTCTCCATCTCCCTATTCTCACCTCCCCTGTGCCCAGCATCATTCTCGTCTCCATTTACCAACCCAGCATCAGAGGGGGCGCACCCATCAGGGCTTTACAAATATGCCAGAGTCTTGAAAACCCTGCGTTTTTCCAATTTTTTTCCTTTAAAAGTTGCTAGCCAGCTACCACTGCTTTACTCATGATCTCTTTATCTCTAATGCTCTACATCTTCTTGCTCTAACTGAGACCTGGCTCCTCCCAGATGATACTGCATTATGGAGTTATCCCACACACCTCGTCCCACTGGCCGTGGTAGTGGTGTTGGGCTTCTACTTTCTCCCTCCTGCCAATTCCAAACCCTCCTGCTGCCTCAGTCTCACTCCTTTCTCTCTTCTGAAGTCCACTCCATCTGCCTTTTCACTCCATTTCCTCTCCAGGTAGCTGTTATTTATCGACCTCCTGACAAGTCTGTTTCCTCCTTTCTCACTGACTTTGACTCGTGGTTTTCCTTCTTTCTGGATTCCTCTTCCTCCACTCTTATTCTCGGGGATTTTAACAATCATGTCGCTAACCCCTCTGATCCTTATGCTTTAAAGCTCCTCTCCCTTACCTCCTCGTTTGACCTCCAGCTTTGTTCCACTGCCCCCACTCACCAGCATGGCTACTGCCTTGACCTGATATTTTTCTCTAGTTGCTTACCCTCGAACATCTGTAGCTCAGTTCTTCCCTTATCTGACCATCACCTTTTAAGCTTTAATCTTCATCACCCGCTACCTCAACCTCGTCCTGTCTCCTCCAACCTATTTAGAAATCTTCATGCTATTGATCCCTTGGTTCTCTCTTCCACTATTTCTTGATCTCTTTCTTCCACTATGTCATCCAAGTCTGTTGACGAGGCAGTAACTTCTTATAATGCTGCACTCTCCTCTGCTCTGGATGCTCTTGCTCCGCCCATGCCACATCCTGTGAGACATTCTGCACCGCAGCCCTGGCTCTCATCCACTACCTGCTATCTACATTCCTGTGCCCGTTTTGCTGAGCGTGCTTGGCTCAAATCCCGCTCCCTTGCAGACTTTCTACACTTCAAATTCATGTTTGTCTCTTTCCAGTCAGCCATAGCTCTTGCCAAACAATACTATTATGTCCATCTGACTAACTCTCTTGCCTCTGATCCTCGCCGTTTCTTTATTACTCTCAGCTCTCTCCTCAAAGTGCTTCTGCCTCTGATTCCTCCTTCCCTTTCTGCCCAAACCCTAGCTGACTATTTCCATGACAAAATCCACAAGATCACCCTCCAATTCCCCACAGTCAGCTACTTCCCCTCCTCCCCAGCTTCACTCCCAACACCCCCCCCCCCACCTCTGATACCCTCTCTTCCTTTCCTGTGATCTCTGAAGAGGAAACTGCAGCCCTTCTTTCTTCCTCCAAACTCACCACCTGCTCCTCTGATCCTATCCCCACCCGTCTCCTAAGCCTCATCTCCTCCAACGTTGTCCCTTCCATCTCTCATATTCTCAACCTATCACTCTCCACTGCAACAGTCCCTGCAGACTTCAATCATGCTGTGGTCACACCTCTCCTCAAGAAACCCTCACTTGATCACACCTGTCCTAATTATCGACCCATCTCCCTCCTTCCCTTCATTTCTAAACTACTTGAATGTGTGGTTCACCACTGCTGCCTCGACTTCCTCTCCTCTCATGCCCTCCTGGATCCTTTACAGTCTGGCTTTCGTCCTTTACACTCTACTGAAACAGCTCTTGCAAAAGTCTCCAGTGATTGTTCCTGGCAAAATGCAAGGGCCTTTACTCTGTCCTCCTTCTTGACCTCTCTGCTGCTTTTGACATTGACGACCTGTGATAAGGAAGCTTATCATAGCTCAGGAAGGAGCTATAGAAAAGGTGAAGTGACTCTGAACAAGCAACCTGTCAGTTCTGGTAGAAATAAGAAAACAGAATTTTGCCATAAAAGACTACCAGTCCCAGAATGCACCAGGTTTCCAACAGCCATTAGAGGAGCTGAAGTGGGGAAACGTGTGTTCAATCAGGAGGGCTATGAGGTAATCCCTAAGCACTCATCTCAAAGGGCAGGGCCTGATTCAGCACAGCTGCGCTGTGTTAAAGTGGAGCACTCATCAAAGCAGAATAAAGGTAGAGTTTATTCTACAGAGAATGATCCTCATCTTGATCCTCATCATCATCTTCATGATCAGCTTGGATATCCTCAGTTTCATCTAGAGGATCATCAGAAGCAGAAGCCAAACCGGACGGACAGAGAGGGCAAGAAACCCTTTGGAAGAAAGAAGAAAAAAGCCTTTGGGAGGTCTACAGGAGTTCATAGCAATACGTATACTGGAAGGCATTCCAAGGGCCAGCATACACCATTGGACTGGGGAAAGCCAGAGGAATGGTGCTGCAGAGCTAGGAATCTCCAGATGGTACCTGTGAGGGAGACGGCTGCACGTGGAAGGGACCCTAAGACCCGTGCCAGAAGGTATGTGAAGAGAGATCCAGTGTCCAGGGATCTGGATTGGAAGGCTGGACATAAGAACTGTACTACATACTGGCCAGGCTATATAGAAAGGAACTCTAACAGCAATGGAAGCTCAGGTATGAACACTGATCTATGCCCTAGCTATAACCTTGAAAGACAGCAGGGAAACAAGTATTCTCCTGAAAGTGCTCCATTGGGAGATTCATCTGTGCCAACCCATGCTTGTTGAAGAAGGGGGAGTGATTGCAGATGAAGAATGTGTTCACATGGACTGCTCTCTGTCTAAACTCCTTTGGTGATTTTCTGTTATAAAATGCAACAACCATCACAAAGAAATACAAACTTGTTCTTTAATCTACTCAGAAAAGCTCCTGAGTAGGATTTCTAGCCACGCAGTAGAAAGCAAGCCAGCTAAGGGGTTTCAGCTGGGTAACTGCTAGCAATTGAGCCTTACCTAATTGCTTGTGAGCTCTGAGGGAATCACTTCTGAATCTATGTGGGAAGATATAAGAAGTTAACCTGAAAAGAACAGTTTTTCTCTCTTCTTTGTGGATATTGTTTGTTGTTTGATACACTGCTAAGAAAATATTAGCTAAAGCCTACAGAAAAGACCAGTTTGTTACCAACCAGGTCTTTATTTCTTTTGCTTTGATTGCCTGACAAGTTCAAATGTTGTTTTCCTGATTTTGTTTTTCAAAGTTTAACACTGAAAGCAAGTAACCTGATTTATGTGCTACCAAGCATATCTGTGTTGGGAGAAATAACCCCATAAATAAATATCTTATTGGCTTTACACTTGAGCACAACTAAATTATTGTGAGCAGCTGTGTCTGGTGTGAATGGACTGCATTGCCCACAATCCCTTGCAAATCATATTGACATATGCACTTGCCAAGACTGTGAACATTCTCACCCAGGCAGCCGTCTGACATGACCACAGCCTTCTCCTGGATACCCTATCCTCGCTTGGTTTTAAGGAATCTGTACTATCCTGGTTCACCTCCTATCTCTCCCATTGTTCTTTCAGTGTGTGTTCTGATGGCTCCTCCTCCTCTGCTATCCCGCTCCCAGTTGGTGTACCCAAGGATCTGTCTTGGGTCCGCTCCTTTTCTCTCTCTATACTCAGTCCCTTAGTGCGCTTATCTCTTCCCATGGCTTTCAGTACCATCTGTATGCTGATGACTCCCAGATCTACCTCTCTACACCTGAAATCTCTCCAGCAATCCAGACCCAGATCTCTGCCTGCCTTTCTGACATTGCTGCCTGGATGTCTCACCGCCGCTTGAAATTGAACATGGCCAAGACTGAACGTCTTATCTTTCCCCCTAAAACCTCCCCCCCTCTTCCTCCTTTCTCAGTCTCTGTGGATAACTCTGTACTCCTTCCTGTTTCCTCGGCCCTCAATCTTGAGGTTGTCTTTGACTCCTCTCTCTCTTTCTCCACACACATCCATCTGATATCTAAGACCTGCCGTTTCTTTCTCTATAGCATCAGCAAAATCCATCCTTTCCTTTCTGAACACACTACTAAGATGCTTATCCACTCCTTGATCACCTCCCGTCTTGACTACTGTAACCTACTCCTTGCTGGTCTCCCTTTGAATCATCTCTCTCCCCTTCAATCTGTTCAACATTCTGCTGCGCCACTAATCTTCCACCAGCCTCGTCATGCCATATTACTCCTCTTCTCAAGTCACTTCATTGGCTCCCTATCTGTTTCCACATCCAGTTCAAACGTCTCCTGCTGACCTATAAATGCATTCGCTCTGCGGCTCCTCGCTACCTTTGTTCTCTTATCTCTCCTTACAACCCCCCTCAGGAACTCCGCTTTTCTAGCAAACTACTTCTATCTGTGCCCTTATCTTCTATCGCTAACTCAAGACTTCTCTCCTTTCACCTTGCTGCACCTTACGCCTTAAACAAACTACCTATGTCTATACGCCAGGCACTTTCTCTAATCCTCTTCAAATCCAGGCTGAAAACTTCAGCTCTTCGCTGCTGCTTTTGGATCTTAACTCACCTGATCTCCTTTTTCTTTTTCTATCCCCCTTGTTTCTCCCTACCTACACCTTCTGTGTTGTCTGTCTTGACTAGATTGTAAGCTCTGATGAGCAGGGACTCAGCAGCAGTAGTAGTAGTCCTCAGTTCTGGGTCAGCAGCAGCAGTGGCAGCAGGGTAGTGATGCCGCCGCTGTCGACCTGGAAGAAGAGGTGACGGTGGTAGCTGCTGGTCGTGATTGTCTATAGTTTTGCAGGTTCACGGCATGGATCCATGTGTGGGCAACATGCCTAGGGCTGGCTCTGGGCTATCAACCCAGTTGTCAATATCCTGGAAACCAAACTGACTTTGTGGCCCCTGAGGACTGGATTTAGAACCACTGGTTTAGAGTGTTGGTCAGAGGATTTGGAGCTTGGAAAAGGAAAAATTAAGTCTTCTTTTTCTGAGTTCTAAGAGGGAGGAAGAAAGCCTTCTGTATTTGAGTTCCTGCAGTGGGTGCCAAGAGCCACATAGTAAACTCCTTCTGGCATTTCACTGTAAGCAGCTGTGTCCCTGAGGGATCCAGTGCAGTGGAGACTATCCTCACTCTAAGGCAGGAGTTCTTAACCTCTTCATGAATACAGACCCCCAATGGATTGCCCACTATGTCCCCATACCCCCTTCGTCAGACTGTCAAAATCATATATATGTACATAGCTAGAAACAGAACAGTTTAAAGAAAATCTTAAATATTTTTTCATATGTATTCAAATCACAAATACACAAGACAACTACAACTAGTGAGATTTTTGTGTTGTTTTTGTACAATCAAAACAGGGAATCGAGGTATAGTTACTGACAATGTTACTCGCATAACATGTGACAAAATGTGCCAATTTCTCCACTTTGATTTCAGGTTTAATAATGCAGAGAATTCTGTTTCACAGAGATAAGTAGTTGTGAAGGGAATCAAAACATTCATTGCCTTCATCGCCAAGTTGCAATGTGCTCACACCAAAACTGCCTGATATCTAGTCCAGACTTTTCCAAAGCAGCTTTCTTTCTTGAGTCTTCTTGGAATTCAAAAAATCATCCTTTGCTAAATCGTTGTCACTCATCGTAGATATATCAAACGAGAATGGATTTATGATCCAAACAGATTCTGTATCCAAATACGCACAGTACCTGAATATAACTTCCTTAACTGCCTAGCTGCTACCTGCTATAGGCGGTATATTAAGTAAATAAACTATAACCATTCCATGCTAAAATCATTAATATAGGAGAAGTAATCCTCAAAATTTGTACATAGGACTTCCAAATGGTTCTTGACTTCTTGAAGTATTTCTGCAGGCAATGTTTTACCATCTCCAGTGAGAATATCATCAAGGATTGGAAAATTTGCTAGATTTCTGCTTTCAAAATGACGATTCCAAATAAGAAATTTCCTTATAAATGCCACAAGCTTTCCACTTGAATAATATCTACATTCCTTCCCTTCATCGACATATTCAAATCATTGAAGAGACTGAAAATATCGACCATCGCCTCTTTAAGATTCTTTGGCAATGTTTTGGATGCCAAAGCTTGACAATGTAGAACACAATGTGTGATCAACATGTGTGGAGCTTTTTCCTTGACCAGAGCAATGAATCCAGACTTTTTGCCAATCATGGCAGGAACTGCATCCATATAAATAGATGCAATCATATCCTATGCTAACTCATGACGATTAAAAAATAATTGGATCAACTTGAACACATCAGCTGTATTGGTTGTTGTTTCAAGTCAATCACACAATAAAATCTCTTCTTTGATGTTCTTTTCACAAACCAATACTAGCAAATGACTGGGGTTTGAAATGGCAGTTGATTCATCAAGCTGCATGCTGATTTTTACAGGACTATTTTTAATCTTTCTGACAACTTGGGTTAGTATGTCCTCACTCATGCCTTTAATTCTTTGGTGTACAATGTGGTTGGACAAGGGCACCCGACTCAATTGCTTCATGGCATCCTCTCCCAGCATGATTTAGCCATCTTCAGTATACAGAGCTTCACTAGGCTTTCACTGATTGTGTGGGGCTTTTTCTCTGGCAATCATATATGAAACTTTGAAGGAGGCTTCCAGAAGAGGTTTCCTAGGAGGAGCAAACCCATATGATGAGAGTTCCTTTCTGATCATAACTAATTCTGCTCAGCTTGAAAGCATCAATCGAGGTTCCCACATAATTACTGTGTTTGGTTTTGAGATGTTCTCTCAGTCCTGATGGCTTTAAATTTCCAATGCTAATTACCAAATTGCAGATCATACACTGGGGTCTTTCAGTCCCATTTTATTCTCTCAAACAGGTGAAGCCAAAAGCAACAAATTCATCTTTCCACTTCCGTTTTTTAACAGATGACATTTTGCAACAAATCTGTGAAACAATAATAAAAAATTTAAATTTCAGATGAAAATTTTTTTTATTAAAGTAAAAGTATCCAAGAAAAAGTATTTTGAAATAGACACTTGTTTGTAACAAAAAGAAAGTTGTGCATAACAGCTGGGTGGTCTGGAGGCTGTAGAAAGCAATTTAATGCTAATGCTGCCAACATATCAATTGGCAACACAGGGAATTGGGAAGACACCTACGTTGAGTGATCTGATCACTGATTGGTTAGCAGCCTTAATGCCTTATTCTGTGTTGATAACTTTGATAATTAATAATCCAGATTTTAATCTAACATCTGTTTTAATTGTTCAGAGATCCAGTCCCATACCCCCATCATTTGGGTCCAATACCCTCGGTTAACAACCTCTGCTCTAAGGAGTCTTTTTTTCATAGGGAAGGAGGACCCATATTTCCGTTCCAGAGAAAATAAAAATCATCTTTCAGGAGTGGTGAGAATTGTGTGTTAAGTGCCTGTCTGGAGGTAGCAAGCCACATGGAAAGGTAGAGAAAGGAGAGCTATCCATCCAGTACTCTCATCCAGCAGTTTAGGGAAGGAAAGACAAAAGGAGCAAAGAGAAGACATTCTTTATAAATGGTATACCAAGAATGCTTGAAGAGTCAGCAAGCTCAATAAGTCCAAAAACAGCCTAAAATCCAATAAATTGAAGAGAGGGTATCCCGGGAGAGGGTAAGCAGAGATCAGAAAGCCCTATTCTGCTCATAAATGTACTCTGAAACTAAACACTGCAGTTGCTCTGGCCCCAAACTGTACTGGTTGTTGTTTCTCTTTTGGAATATACTAAGGGGCATGTTTACTAAACTGCGGTAATGTGATTCGCGTTAGAATCCGCGGTAGAGGCAAAAATCCTAAATAAGGACATGGGCGGTACATCGTTACCGATAACGCGTGTTATAAGGCGCCTTACATTAACGAGCGTTACATGGCATGTTACCGCGCGTTAATCTTAAGAAGGCGCGCAGATATGCAAACAAAGAAACAGAGCTGTAGCACAATGGTTACTACACTGACTGATGGTACAAGGGTCATGGGTTTGATTCCCCAGTGTGCCTAATGCATAAGACTGGTTGAGGCATCACCCTTTATGTTTAAGTAGTGATTGTTGAGACATTTTACTTTTATTTTAATTAGTGCTGCCAGCAAACACACCCTCATGATGGCGTAACATAAGGTGCCGCATAAGGCACCCCATAAGGCACTCCATAGGGCATATTATAAAGTGCACTGTCCGCCAAGGCACACTATAATGTCCCCTATAGGACACCTTATAAGGCACCTTATAAGGCGCTTGATAGGGCGCCTTATAAGGCACCCTATAAGGTGACTTATAGGGTGCCCTATAAGGTGCCTTATGGGGCGCCTTATGAGGCACCTTAAGGTTACAGTACTCTGAGGGTGTTTTTGCTGGCAGCACTAATGTACATTAAAAATAGACAATGCCTCAGACAGCCCTATCAAATAACCCCACCATGGGTTTGAACGCATGACCTCTGGCTTCACAGGCAGTGAAGTAACCAGTGGGCTACAGCTCTATAGCTGCTAACAAACCCCTGGCTGGCTACAGGAGGAATGCACAGCACCACACAAACATTCTGCTGTGGTTACCAGGATAGGGTCAATCCACCCGTACCCAGGATGCACAGCACATGCAAATCAGCAGTCTACAGATGATCACAAGATGGGGTATGCACCCCACAGCACCGCAGCCTGGTAGGGGGTGCCGACAGTGTGTGTTAGTGGCACAAAGTAGCTACTGACCGTCACAGTGTGTGGGTCCTGTGCTCACCCTGAGGGTGAGGTGGGGTGCCCAGCACCATTTCTGCAACACCTGGCTTTGCTGAGATAGGCTATACTGCAGGTCCCCATCAATGCCAATGTGTGATAGGTAGTCCTTGCGAACACCCCTAGGATATGCCTGTGTCCATCTGTATTTCACATCTAGTCCTTGTGGACTATGATGCACGCATAAAAGTGCATACCCTGTGTGGGTGCCATGGTCACATGATTTAAGTGAAGGGGGGGAGGTGTTTGGACCCACAGGTGGATTACATACCACCACCCAACCCACCCTCTGGGGCTCAGGATGGGGGACAGGATCTCCCACCAACAGATCCACATTCTACCCCCCTGCAATGGTGGCAGTAGAGAGGACCATCACCCCAGTCCTGCTGGGGAACAGACACTATGCAGAGCTGTACACATCCATAAAGCAATAGCAGACAGACAGTAGGCCTGGAAATGTACAGCTGCCCCCCACCACCACTATCTGACATTCTCCAGCAGCAAGCCTCCAGCCACTGCACCCTGCAAGGTGTTCCAGCAAGACACATACTAGCTGCAGGCAGTCTGCTAGCTAGTCCATAGTGCATGGTCCTGGAGGAGATGCATGTACCCAGAAATGGGATGTCAGCATACACACCAAGCAGATAAGTCAGTGATTGGGCCCCAAAAGAGAACCCATAAACATCACATGAGGAAACTACTATATAGCACTATGGGGGAACCTAGCCATGCCGTGGTCACTGCTCAGTCAGGGTGAGAGTGACCTCCCAGCAGAACATGCTGTGGCCACCCTGTCCGTGCAGGTGGTGGCCGGCCACTACAATGTCCGAGCCATTGCCCTATGCTATGTACAGATGGATCCAGGCCAGGCCATCCTATCCTATCCTGGCTATTCCCATGGTACCTTGCTCCTCATTATGCACATTGGCAGGCCAATACTGGCAACAGTGCTAGCAGTGTGGGCTGTGGAGGGTGTTGGCAGCCACCACACACTGGATGGACAGACACACACTCCCCACACCTATGCCAGCATTGTGCAACTATAGAGTTGTTTGGCAGCCCTGGCCACCACACCAGTCCTGGGCAGAGTGCAGGCATGGCTATGGCAAGCAATACTGTTGGGGTCACTCCCCAGGGTGGTAAACACTGTCAGACACCAGACCTGAAGCACACTCCACAGACATCAGAAAGGTTGCTATGATGCAGCTCAATCAGCAAATTGTGCTTAACTTAGGAAGTGCTATCTGACAGTAATCATAGCAACCTTTTGATAGCTGTGTACCGTATTCCCAGGTTTAGGGTGGCATTGCTAAGGTATGCAAGTGCTAGTATTGGGAGATGCACGCAGGGCCTAATGTCCTGCCTCTCCAAGAGGCATTGGATAATGGAGTCTGTGGGTGCAGTTGTGTCTGCCCCTGTTGGCTTCTGCTTTACGGCAGAGGTTCCCAACTCCAGTCCTGGTATGCCAAACACTGTTCGGGCTTTCATGCTGTCCCTCATGAATATGCATGAGATACATCTGCATACCATGGGGGCGGCGCATAGAAATGCAGCACAGGCATCTTTATTAGAGGCAGCATGGAACCTGAATGGTGTTTGGCCCTCCAGGACTGCATTTGGGAGACTCTGCTCTAGGTAATGCGCATCTGCAATAAAGGTTCTGTCTGTATTAGCACGTTTTAGTAGTGGGAAAAATATGGGGACTGGGTTGGCAGGAATCACAGCTGGGACTTGAACCTGTGACCTTCTGCTTCTGAATACACTGGTATTGTGCACTGCACCACCATGTTATCACAGAGTCAGTGCATTCCCTGGGGATACCATGACTGTTCTTCAGACAGGGCCTGTCTGTTGCAGTGCATGGCACCCACCTTCACAGGGCTAGGCCACGGTCTGCTCTGGGCAGCTGCCACTGCCCCCTCCATCACCAGTAACCCTCTGCCACCATGCTGACATTCCCTTCTGCTGGTGGTGCTGGTGGAGCGCAGTCTCAGGCCATCCAGTGTGTGGGTAGACAGCTGCCTATGGTGCGGGTTCTGGGGTAGGGGTGTATGCATAGGTGTCCACGCTTCCCCCCAGCACCGCCTGCCAATGTTCCGTGCCCTTAGGGGTAGCTGCTGGGTACTATCCCCTGTGACACTGTGGGAAACACAGTCGTGCCCATGTTGGGCCTTCAGCAGTTGCTGTCTGGCTGCTCTGCTGTTTCAGCATTCGTATGGGCCACCTAGGCATCACCCTAGTCCGCACTGTGGCCCAGCTGCACCAAAGCATGTGCCGCCTGCGGCCCTCTGTATCCCCTTTTCCGGCATCTGTCCTGTTGCCGTTCCAACCTGCCCGCCCTGCTGTCGCCGCACATGTGCACGCCATAGGACACCTGTCTGATGGAGAGGAAAACCCTGTACAGCGCAATTTCACTGTGGGCTCATTCACCTTGTATGGGGACGGAGCATAGACCCTTCCACGATTAATATCCTTTTTTTGGAGCTTTCTCGGGGGGGGGGGGGGGTTGATGTTTCCCATAAATATCACTATTGGCCAGCTTGGTTATGGTTTTTTCCAGTCTGTTGAGGTCATTTTCAATGTTTAGGTGCCCTTTTGTTCTGTGCACGTGTATCACACTTATCACTTATTTTAGGTTTCCCTGCCTATGCTGTACATTGCTGACACTTAAATGGTTTCTCTCCCCTGAAATGTGCATTTAACGGCAGGTTTTCAATCGTGTTAGGATTCAGCTCTTCAGATCAGCGCGTTAGTGTGAAAGGAGCCTCTCCCCACCCACACTCCGCCCATTGACCCCTTCTCTCCACCTTCTGCAGTGTTTTACCGCACCACGGAACTTTACAATCGTTAAGTAACGTTAACGCGCGTTATGAGACGTTAACGATTGTTAACGCATCATAACGCGCGTTAACGTTACTTAACGATCGTTAACGTTACATAACGCGCGTTATGTACCGTTACCGCAGTTTATTAAACATGCCCCTTAGGGTTGAAGAAAAGCAGAGGATCTTGCAGCTTGGGCAATAAAGGACCTCTGTATCATACCATCCATACATATTCTTTGGAGAAGAAATTCCAGCTTTGCTTTATGACATTGATACAATATTGAAAGCAGCATCCGCTAATTATAAACCCTCTCCCAACGGCATAGAACATGAGTAGCAGTATTTGCATCAGATGATTCAGATTTCATTGGATAGCTAACACCCTCCTTAAATTAAGCAGCCTTCAGGAATCATCATTTCTTTACAACCTGGGTGTATGAATTTAAGGCATTGCCTAACAAGGTATTTGAAAATATTGCATGAAATAAAGTTAGAAGACAACTGTTAAGTTTGGGTGCTAGAATGTCAGAACTAACAAAACTAGATTGTCAAATCTGTGAAACTCGTAAGAGTTATATCAATGAAATATTGGAGACACTCCAAGCCGATATTGTTACTTAGGAAAGAAAGTTTGCATTGGCAGATTCTATCAGGGTAGTGCTTCTCAAACCCTTCGCCAGGAGCCCAAAATCAGTCAGATTTTCTTGATATTGGCAATGAATATGCAATAGATATATTTGCATATAGTAAGTCTCCAATATAGATTTATTAAACTGGCTGCGGAAGAAGAAAGGTTGCCCCAAAGCAAGTTTGAAAAGTCCCACCTTAGGGACTTGAATAGCAAGTCAATATTCAGCCGTGGTGGTCAGTGTTTTCAAAGCTGCTGACTGCTATGGCTGAAATTGAAACTGGATTTTCAGTGCCAGAGTCTATCCGGCAGTGCTGAATATCCGGTAATGTTCAGCAGCTAACTGGACTGCAAGTCCGCATAAAGTTAGGGTTGCCACTGACCTGACCTTATGCAGGCACTAATCCAGTTAGTGGACTGAAAATGTTCACTAACCGGATTATTACTGGGGCCACCATTACCATGCTCGCGGACCACCCTGGCACTGTTCAGACAGCACCCTGGCAGTCAAAGTGAATATCCAATGGCATTGGTTAGTCTGGTTAGTCTGGTTAGTGCCGCTGAATATCCCTCTCAGTGGGGTTTATTCAGTTAGCAAGCCCTCCTAATCGGATAAACCCTTTTGAATATTAGCCCCTAGGAAACTCAAAATGACCTATTAACGTCCAGCACTGCAGTTAATCATAGGCCCACAGGCTTTCTTGTGGACATTATACTTCTCTGGTGTATAATGGACCAAATTTGTCCTACTTAGAAATTACTTATCATTCTGAGCAACTTGAATTTTTGTATGTTTTTGATTGCAAAAGAGTTGAGTGGTTTTTGTACGAAGATATATAGAAAACCAATGGATCGTGATGCTTATTTGCAATCCATCCTTATTCTTTAAAACATGGACTGCCTAAGAGTCCATTTCTATGAGCTTGTAGAATTTATTCCACTGAGCATTTTTTTTAAGATTGAGGCTGATCTTTGTAAACAAAGTGGTTTTTTTTTTTTGCCTGGGGCTATCCCTGCTCTTCAGTAATGAATACATATCATCGTGCAAAATCTGCTCAATGTGATTTATTATTGCATTATAATTAGTCTCCACGGATGATGATGCTTTTGTATGTGTTATACCTTACTCTACGGCCTCAAAATGTGTGGTTTAAGTTATGAGCTAAACACTGGTCTGTTCTAGCATTATACCTGACTTTAAGTATGTTTCCACATATACAGTAGCTTACAGATGTGTTTGTGGACACTGCTCTTGATGTACTGCAGCCTTGCCAGGACCATCTTGGTCATACAGTGATGGTACTGTTTAGGTTCATAAGGGCTTCACTGATTGTGATTCATCATGGGTTATATATATGATTGTTTGTTCTTGTCCCTGTATTTATACTAGCCGTACTAAGTGTAAGATCCATCTACGTTTTAATGAACACAAGAGGAGAATAGTGAACAGTGTGGAGAATTCCCCGTCGGTGGCCCATTGGCTTTCTTGTGGACATACACCTGCAGATCTTCACTGGCGTTAATGGACCAAATTTGTCCTACTTGGAAAGGATGAGATAATGAGCGGCGATTAAATGAATGTGAGCATGCATTAATTTTTCACTTACATTCATTCAAAATGATAAAGGAGATGGAACGGCTTCCTTATAAAGAAATATTAAAGAGATTAGGGCTCTTTAGTTTGGAGAGGAGACTGCTGAGGGAAGATATAATAGAGATCTAAAAAATTACGAGTGGAGTGAAGTAGGTAAATATGAATTAATTTTTTACTCTTTCAAAAAGTAAAAAGACTAAGGGACACACAATGAAGTTACTAAGTAGTATATTTAAAACAAATCAGAGAAAATATTTTTTCACTCGATATATTAAGCTCTCAACTTCATTGCCGGAGGGTTTGTTAAAAACAGTTAGCATAACTGGGTTTAAAAAAAGGTTTGGACACATGAATTATGACGACTTTTAGAAACAGGATACTGGGCTTGATGGACCCTTGGTCTGACCCAGTATGGCATATATTATGTTTCTGGCATATCAAGGGTGAGGTGATGGGTGCGGGCTTGGAGGGGGGTGCACCCCTGCCAGGCCTACGGAGGCTGCTCAGAAAATTTACTATAAAGCAGGATTACTGCACTGCCTTGCACTCCAGGTCCAGCCGCTCTTCTCTCCTGACCAAAGTCTCGTGAAGAGTGAGTGGCAGGGCCTGGACCATGGGAAGCCAGCTTTATGGTAAGTTTGCCATGCTGCGTCCATGGTCCTGGCGGGGGGGGGGGGGGAAGAGAGGGAGTGTGTGGGGTGGACGGTGGCCCACAGTGCCATGCTGCGTGAGGGGGGGGGGGCACTGGCAATGTGGGTGAGGCTGGGAACACCACTACTTTCCAGTTCCCTTATCCCTTCCCACCCTGCCGGCTCCTCCTTCAAGTACTTTCATATTTTATTGAAGGCAGCATTTTTGACATCTAGGACTTTGAGTCTCTGCCTTAGCTTTTAGCTCAGACTACACCATGTAGTGATCATTGCTGCATTTGTTAGCACTCCTTTATAAACCTTAGTGTATGCTAAAATGATTTAACATGCATTCACCTATGACTTAATGAGCGTTCATTTTTTTTATTAAACTGAATATGTGAAATGAAAATCAGAGAAAAATCTGAAAATTCTATGAGCATCTCTACTCTGGATCCCCAGAACAGATTTTGAAAACCCTGAACTAAGACATATTAGGAATAGGGTTGCCAGGCTTTTGGAGAGCAAATCTGGGATACCTGAGCAGGACTGAGCTGGGCTGGAAAGAGCAGGGGTCCTCTTTCCTCGGGCATCTTTTCCACATAAATTTCAAGACAACCACTCTAAGTAACATTCACTAATTTCAATTGTTTAAAAAAGATAGTAGTCGCCTTTCTCAAGTTATAAGCATGCATACGTACATATATAATTAAAATTTTATTTTATTCACATGGATAAATATTCAGTGTGTTTCTAAAATTCCTCCTTTCCAGAAAAGAAGTTAATTTTATATCTTCTCCTACCAGGATCAAGAAGACTGTATTAGGTGGGTATACAGGAGAAGCAATGTCCTTTGCCTCTGTCCCCACTGAAATCAGGGACAGGCGGTGGTTATAGTCCATGGAGTCTGAGACACTACCTCAAAATCATGGACAATCCCCAAAAATCGGGGACATCTGGTAACCTTAACCAGGAGGCATGGAAGGTTCTGGCTGCAGCCATGGCCTGGTGCATTCTACTGCCGAGTGCGAGGGGTTAGGGTCCCTGCCAGAAGGCATGGACGGTTTTGTCCGCAGCTTTGGTCTGGTGCGATCTGTGTCGGTGGGGGAGGGGGTCCGTGTTCTTTTCAGAATCTTGTGGGGCTTTCCTTCATTGGAAGCATAGCTTTGTTTGCGCACGTGCAAACAATCCTATGTGTCTGGACAGATGGAGCCTCACCAGTAGACACTATCACTTAAGTGAAATAGCAACATAAAAACGGAGAAAAATTATGATAGACAAAGATGAAACGGCCTATCCAATCTGTCCTTCCATACAACTACTAAGCTTTACAGTCTCTTTTTTCCCCTTAGAGATCCTCTGTGTTTATACTTGAATCTACCTCCACCACTGGGAGACTATTCCTTGCATCTACTACTCTCTCAGTAAAGAAAATGTTTTCTCAGATACTCCTGAGTCTGTGCCCTTTTACCTTCATCCTATGCCCCTTCATTGCAGAGCTTTCTTTCTACTGAAAGAGGCTCTACTCTTGTGCATTTATGCCATGGTGGTATTTAAATGTATCTATCATAGCTCCCCTCTCCCACCTTTCTTCCTAAGTATACGGGGGGGGGGGGGGGGAGAAGGCATAGGACGATGGTGTAAGAGGATAGGCTCAGGAGTAATTTGAGAAAATATGTCTGTATGTAAATAGTGATAGATGCGTGGAATAATCTCCTAAATGGAGGTGGTAAGATAAGGATTGTATCTGAATTCAAGAAAGCATGGGACAAACATCAAAGATCTCTAAGAGAAAAAAAAGAGACAGTAAAGCTTAGTAGTTGATACGGAAGGACAGAGTGGATAGGCTGTATGGTCTTTATATGCTGTTAATTGTCTGTTTCCCTACCTTGTCCTTACTTCTGCCTAACAAAGGGTTCAAGGTGACAGACAACATACCAGTGCATAGGGCGTAGTTTTAGAAAGGACTTTAGCTTGCAGAACAGTATTTATGTGCTCAAGTAGGCATATGGGAATACATGTATAAAAAGTAGGTGCACCAAAAGATGACTCCAACTTTTAAGCAAACAGCATGTAGACATTCACAGGGATATAGTTTTAACAGAGCTGAGGCTGTGTACACACTTAAGAGGTAAAAGTTTTTTTCTGGGGTAGCGGATAGTATGTGGGCATAAAAGATCTCTTATAAAATTACCTCATGTATACATGAATGCGACTTTAGAGTAGGTGTGTCAGGAGAAGTTAGGGCAGAGTGTGGTCGGAGTATTGAGTTATATGCAAAAAGCACATTTTACAAATGTCCAAGCCAAAATGTCTGAAAAAAAAAGCAGGTACGTCCAAGTTCAGGCACAATTTAACAAATGTGGATGTGCTCGATATGGACTTCTGTGGGGCGTCTACACAGATGTCCCCTGAATAATATTCAAGACCATGGATGTCTAGGAATAGCCTGATGGTTGGAGCAGTGGGTAAGACCATGGAAGCCAGGTTTCAAATCCCACTGCTGCTATTATTGTGATTGTGCAGAGTAATGGGGATGGTAGCGTGCCGTCTTCTTTGCACCCTCTGGTGGGTTTATGGGCACAATGAGCATTCTCCTGATACCTCTTCGTGCCTGGAGCAGGTCTAAACTTGGACGAGATCCCAGACACCTTTGATGTTTCTGAAATTGAGTGGGAACATCTAAGACAATTGCAACACCCCAGAAACGCCTACACTATGCCCCTCTGACTACTTAGACGTTCCCACACCGATGACATCTTTAAAAGCCATTTATAAAATGGCTCTGAGAATGTCTCCATGATTTTGATGTCTGCATGTATGTTTTTGGATATCGAAATTGTGACTAAGGGGTATGTTTACTAAACTGCGGTAATCGTACATAATGCGCGTTATGTAACGTTAACGATCGTAAGCGCAGCATAACGCGCGTTATGATGCGCTTACAATTGTTAATGTTATATAACGCACAGAAGGTGGAGAGAGGGCGGAGAGAAGGGGTCAATGGGCGGAGAGTGGGCAGGGAGAGGCCCTTGTGACACTGTGGGAAACACAGTCGTGCCCATGTTGGGCCTTCAGCAGTTGCCTTTATTGCAGATGACGTAAACATGCCCAAGACATCTACATTTTACCCTACAGAGCACAGACACCATAAACATGCACATTACCTAGAGCAGAGCCTCCCAAATGCAGTCCTGGAGGGCCAAACACCATTCCGGTTCCATGCTGCCTCTGATAAAGATGCCTGTGCTGCCTCTGATAAAGATGCCTGTGCTGCATTTCTATGCGCCACCCCCATGGTATGCAGATGTATCTCATGCATATTCATGAGGGACAGCATGAAAACCCGAACAGTGTTTGGCACCGCAGGACTGGAGTTGGGAACCTCTGCCGTAAAGCAGCAGCCAACAGGGGCAGATACACCCGCACCTACAGGCCCCATTATCCAAAGCCTCCTGGAGAGGCAGGACTTTGGGCTCGGCGTGCATCTCCCAATACTAGCACTTGCATACCTTAGTAATGCCACCCTGAACCGGGGAATATGGTACACATCTATCAAACGGTTGCTATGAGTACTGGCAGATAGCAATTTCTAGGTTAAGTACACTTTTCTGAGTGAGCTGCATCATAGCAACCTTTCTGATGTCTGTGGAGTGTGCTACAGGTCTTGTGTCTGACAGTGTTTACCAACCTGGGGAGTGACTCCTACAGTATTGCGTACCATAGCCATGCCTGCACTGTGCCCAGGGACTGGTGTGGTGGCCTGGGTTGCCCAACACCTCTATAGTTGCACAATGCTGGCATAGGTGTGGGGAGTGTGTGTCTGTCTATCCAGTGTGTGGTGGCTGCCAACACCCTCCACAGCCCACACTGCTAGCACTGTTGCCAGTATTGGCCTGCCAATGTGCATAATGAGGAGCAAGGTACCGTGGGAATAGCCCTGGATAGGGTGGCCTGGCCTGGATGCATTTGCACACGGCATAGGGCAATGGCTCGGACATTGTAGTGCCTGGCCACCACCTGCACGGACAGGGTGGCCATAGCATGTCCTGCTGGGAGGTCACTCTCACCCTGACTGAGCAGTGACCATGGCATGGCTAGGTTCCCCCATAGTGCTATATAGTATTTCTTTCATGTGATATTTATGGGTTTCCTTTTGGGGCCCAATCACTGACTTATCTGCTTGGTGTGTATGCTGACATCCCCGTTCTGGGTACATGCATCTCCTCCAGGACCATGCACTATGGACTACCTGGCGGACTGCCTGCAGCTAATATGTGTCTTGCTGGAACACCTTGCAGGGTGCAGCGGCTGGAGAATGTCAGGTAATGGTGGGGGGCAGCTGAGCATTTCCAGGCCTGTTGTCTGTCTGCTATTGCGTTATGGATGTGTACCGCTCTGTCTGTTCCCTAGCAGGCCTGGGGTTGCTGGTCCCCTCTACTCCTGCCATTGCAGGGAGGTAGACTGTGGATCTATTGGTGGGTGATCCTGTTTCCCACCCTGAGCCCCAGAGGGTGGGTTGTGTGGTGGTACATAATCTGCCTATGGGTCCATACACACCCCCCTTCACCTACAGCAGGTAATGATGGCACCAACACAGGATGTGCACTATTCTGGGTGCATCATCACCCATAAGGGCTAGACATGACCGAGACATACAGCAGGGCACAGATGTATCCTAGGTGTGTCTAACGGAACTACCTATCACACTCTGATGGGGACCTGCAGCATGGCGTATTTCAGCTATGAAAGGTGCTGGGCGCCCCACCTCAACCTCAGGGTGGGCACTGTACCCGCACAATGTGACTGTCTGTGGCAGTGCCACACACGGTCTGTTTCTCCTACAAGGCCGAGGTGCTGTGGGGGTGCATACCCAATCTTGTGCCCATCTCTCGACTGCTGATTTGCATGTTCAGTGCATCATGGGTACGGGTGGGTTACCCCTATCCTGGTAACCACAGCGGACAGTTTGTCCACATCCTTATAAGGTGTCCTATAGGGGACATTATAGGGTGCCTTGGCGGACAGTACACTTTATAATGTGCCCTATGGAGTGCGTTATGGGGTGCCTTATGCGGCACCTTAGATTATGCCACAGTGAGGGTGTGTTTGCTGGCAGCCCTAATTAAAATACACGTCAAATGTCTCACCAATCGCTACTTAAATGTAAAGGGTGCTGCCTCAGCCAGCTTTATACATTAGGCCCACTGGGGAATCAAACCCATGACCCCTGTACCATCAGTCAGTGTTGTAACCATTGTGCTTGTATGCCTGCGCGACTTCTTAAGATTAACGCGCGGTAACGTGCCCTGTAGCGCTCGTTCATTTATGGCGCCTTGTAACGCGCGTTCTTGGCGTGTTTTCGGAAACGATGTACCGCCCATGTCCTTATTTGGGGTTTCTGTCTCTACCGTGGCTCCTAACGCGAATCGCACTAACGCAGTTTAGTAAACATACCCCTAAAACTTTTAAAATTCCCCGCGTAGTTTATAAAATACGTGCACACATCTTAAGTTAACATAATGGCTGCTCCTGAGCAGGCAGAAATATTATGTGGCTTCAATCTAACCACCCTTTCTACTGGATTTGCTCTTTTTTTTAGTGCAATCTTTTTTATAACAATAGACATACAAAAATAAGTACAGAATACAGAGACTCACAAAAAGGAATAACGCTCTCTATAAAGAATTCATAGGGGAATAAATGTAAGATTATACTTATGTTATTCCTCCACCAACCACATATGGGAGAGCAATAGAAGGACAGCCCTAAAAAGCCAAACTTCTGAAGAAATACTGTAGAGCCTCGTATTGCTGAAGTAGCTTCCTCCCTGCAAGATCATAAACAACATCCTGACACACACTTCTATCCCCACCCTTGCTAGCTTATCTAAGTATTGGAAACTTCTCATCCAATATTTTTGTATCCTGGGCGTGACTCAGGGTGCTCATTTCATCACCACACTTTTGGCACAACCCAAATGCTGCTATTTTAAACCTGCGGCTCTCTGTTGGAAAGCATAAGCCCTGCTCACTATTTTGCACTGTATTTTCCACAATGCCATATTAAGAGTTACAATAATCAAACCCACTCTGGTGAACAAAAATCTCAACAAAAACACCAAGTTCACTTGAAAATACCCCACAATTAGAAACACCTCATTTTTGTTGAAGCAAGCCGTAGGAAGGTCGGTATTGAGACTCGACCCACACCAGACGGCCGACTACCCACGGTGACGGCGTTTTGCAGCTTTGTTGCCTGATTTTGCATGGACAGTGAGCACTTGATACAGGGCTGGTTGCCTGAAATGTGCACGTCTACCATTTGCACAATTTTTGAGATTACGTAGGGTCTGTCATACTGTTGATGAATATAAGCGACAAGCTTCTGACTTATGCCATCGTTTGGTTAACAGGGGTTATCCCCGGTCTATTATTCAACATGCCTATCGCAGAGCTTCCCATGTACATAGGGAGTGGTTGTTGGACCCGCAATATATTAAGGATGGGTCACAACTTGATACGTCGATTACTGGGGTCTTGCCATATACGGAGCGTAGTTCTGGGATGCTCTGGATTTTACATGCCCACTGGTCAATATTGCAACTACATGACTGTTTTAAAAAAACCTTACGTGTTGCCTTTATGAGAGGTCAAAATCTTAGCGACTGTTTGGTTAAAACAGCTTTGTTGCCCGATCGGGCTGTAATTCCGCGGCCACAGGTGGGACATGGCCCATGTAATGATTGCCTTTATTGTGCTACTACACTTACGGGGTTATTGTGGAGTCATCCAATGACATCTAAAGTATATAAACGCAAATGGGGCACTACTAGTGTATCTTCATATGTTGTGTATATTCTGCAATGTCCGTGTAATATGGTATACGTTGGCAGGACGATCCGTCCGATCAAGAGAAGACTGGCAGAACATGCTTTACGTTTACGGCGGGGGATAGACTCAGCACCGGTGGTGGCTATTGCATCGCACTTGATCATTCTTTTGAAGATCTTCGATGGACTATTATTGACAGTGTACCCCTGAATCCTTGAGGGGGGGATCGTGAGAAGAGACTTCAGTGGCTCGAGCAGAAATGGATTTTCTCATTGGATACCGTCGAACCTCATGGGCTAAATCGAGAAATTGATTGGTTGAGTGTGATCTGACGTGGTGTTGCTGTTGGGCCAATTGTAACAGGGATTCCCCTGGTGGTGGGGTTTTCCCTGCTCCTATTGGCTGGTTGTCTATATAAATGCTTTCATTCAGCCTTAGAAAATGTTTGACGCGAGCCGCGGTGATGGCATTTTGCAGCTTTGTTGCCTGATTTTGCATGGACGGTGAGCACTTGATACAAGGCAGGTTGCCCGAAACGTGCACGTTATGTAATGAAGACATTCTGGGAGCAACATTTATGAAGATAACCTTTTGAGAGCAACGGGATCTTTGCCTTACTGAAGATAAGTAAATGGATGTTTTTGAGTGGAGAACTTTAATTGAGTAAAAGGTAGTGGGCCGTCTGGTGTGGGTTGAGTCTCAATATCGACCTTCCTATGGCTTGCTTCAACAAAAATGAGGTGTTTCTAATTGTGGGGTATTTTCAAGTGAACTTGGTGTTTTTGTTTATATTAAGAGTTACGGTATTAATCCCTGTTAGACATTTGGTCAATCGTTCATGCATACAATACAACTTCATGTTGTTAAGTGCCGTCGAGTCGGAGTCGACTCAAGGCGACCCTCTGGATAGCTATCCTAAATTGTGTTCGGTCTTGAGTCAGGCGGCTCATTGTTGACAGACTGGTACCCGTAGCTGCTGTTATTGTATCGATCCATCTCATTGCTGGCCTTCCTCTTTTGCGTTGACCTTCTATCTTACCAAACATGATGTCTTTCTCTAATGATCTCTCTCTTCGCATGATGTGTCCAAAGTATGAAAGTTGAAGTCTTGTCATCTGAGCTTCTAAAGAAAGCTTAGGTTTGATCTCCTCTAGTACCGACTGGTTTGTTCTTCGGGCAGTCCATGGTATACACAGTATTCGCCGCCAGCACCATAATTCAAAGGCATCAATTTTCTTCCTGTCTGTCTTTTTCACTGTCCAGCTTTCACATCCATATGATGTTATTGAAAATACCATGGCCTGAACAAGTCAAATCTTTGTATGGAGAGAGACATCTCTGCTCTTGAGAATCTTATCTAGGTCTTTCATAGCCATTCTGCCAAGAGCAATGCGTCGTCTGATTTCTTGACTGCTTGTTGCTTCTTTATTGATAGTTGATCCAAGTAGGTTAAAGTTGTTCATGATTTCAATTTCTTCTCCTTCAATGATGAACCTGTTGATTATGCCAGTTGTCATGATCTTTGTCTTCTTTACATTAAGGTGCAGGCCCATTTTGAGACTATGTTCTTTGATTGTGAGAAGCAAATATTTCAGATCATCTTCACTTTCAGCCAGTAATGTGGTATCATCAGCATAGCAAAGGTTGTTGATGAGTCTTCCACCAATCTTCACACCTCTGTTGTCTTCATACAATCCTGCTTCTCTGATGATTTGTTCTGCATATAAATTAAACAGGTAGGGGGAAAGTATGCAGCCTTGTCTTCCACCTTTGCTTATTTTAAACCATTCTTTGTCTCTTTGCTCCGTTCAAACTGTTGCTTCTTAATCAATGTACAGATTGTGCAAGAGTACGATCAGGTGTTCTGGTATACCCATGCTTCTTAACGTGGCCCAGAGTTTCTCATGATTTACACAGTCAAAAGCCTTGCTATAGTCGATAAAGCACAAATAGATATCCTTTTGGTATTCTTTAGTCTTTTCAAGGATCCATCTCACATCCGCAATGATGTCTCTTGTTCCTCGCCCTTTCCTGAACCCTGCTTGCACTTCAGGTAGTTCTTGTTCCAGGTATGGTTGTAGTCTCTTTTGAATAATCTTCAGTAGAATCTTTCTGGCATGTGGGATCAGAGCGATTGTGCGATAATTTCCACAGTCAGTTGGATCACCTTTCTTTAGTATTGGTACAAACACAGATCTTTTCCAGTCAGTTGGCCATGATGTTGTCTTCCATATTTCTTGCAGAGCCTTGTAAGTACGGTAAAAGCTGCATCAGATTGCTGTAATACTTCTATGGGAATGCTATCAATGCCTGGTGCTTTGTTCTTTGATAAGGCTTTCAATGCTGCTTCAACTTCTTCTTTCATCACCAATGGTTCCCGATCATAAGGTACAGGTTGAAACGGCTGTTGGTCCACTTGATCTTTATCATATAAAAACTCTGTATATTCCTTCCACCTTTTCTTGATCTTCTCAGCATCATTCAACATAGAACCTTGAGCATCTTGTAACATTCCTATTCGAGGCTGGAACTTTTTTTTTAACTCTCGTAGCTATAGGAAAGCTGATCTTGTTCTTCCTTTAATAGTTTCTGCTTCTATTTCCTTGCATGCGTCATCGTAGTACTTTTCCTTGTCCTGTCTTGCTGCACATTGGAAATCTCTGTTGAGTTCTGTGATTGTCTTTCTTTCTCCTCTGGCTTTAGCTTCTCTGCGTTTCTGGGCAATTTTCAGAGTTTCTTCCGTCATCCATTTTGGCTGTTTTTTCTTTTTCACCTTTTGTAGAGACTTCTCGCTTGCTTCCAACACAACCTTCTTGATGTAATTCCATAACTCTTCTGGAGCTCTGTCATTTGTATCTAAAGCAGCAAATAGATTTTGCAAGCAGACGTTAAATTCCAGTGGTATATTCTGTCGCGGCTCCGTCGGCCCGGTGGTTGCCTAGAGACTGGAGACGTGAACTTTTTATATGTTTTCCCAAAGATTGCCTATAATTGTAGCTGTGCGGTTGAAATGAATCAGCCGAGAAGGTTTATAGGCTCGCAGGATTTTTATTATTTTTTTCTTCAGCCAAATGAACTTCTTATTTATAGTTCAATATATCAAACATAAGTGCGGGTGTTTTTCCCACAGTAATCAAACATAAAATGCTTCCATATTCAGCTTGGCAATCAAAACAACAGAAAGTATTTCTTCATACAAAAACAGCAGTGAAACTCTTGTGCAGACAAAACCAGCTTCTCACGTGGCTTTAAAACAGGTACAGTTTGCAATTCTCCAGTATTGTACAAACTCTATTGCAGACTGTTTCCTTCTTCTCACATTCAATTAGTTTCTCTATTTGCTGTATTGCAACTCTATACTTCTTAGCCAACAGTCCTTTAAACACACAGTCAGAGCTTAGAATCTCAGCAACCTCATTTGCATATTCTGCTCAGCCGTGCTCTTTTGAAAACAGCTGCTATGTTTTCAGAGTATCTAGAAACCGTATAGCTTTCCTTATTTCTTATAAACTAGAGAGCAATCCATTTCTATGTCTGAGCTTGCTTCATTTATCACAGGGGCTCCTAAATCCATGCTTTCCACATCTGACTCTGTTAGAGAAGCATTAGATTCAATCTCAGACCTATAGTGCTTTAAACTCTCTAGTATTTTCAACACTCTGCTTAAAGCAGACTCTTCTCTCTTCTGAGGAGTGTTTTTACAATTAGGAAGTTTCTTAACTTTCAGAAAATTAGTAGAGGATTTTAAACGGCTCACCTTAGTTTGTGGAAGTAAGCTTCTGGCAGGCTTTACTGCTGTAAGCTCTGTTTCCTTATAAATTTCAGGAGAATGCTTTCTGATACTCACATGGCTTGCAATTTCCCCTGGGTAAGAGTTCCCTCTAAACGGAGTTCTCCTGTCTCTCTTACAGGTCACTGGGCTAACTTCAATACCTCTGGCTGGCCTTGCCTTCCTCCAAGAGGTCTGGTGAAGTTTTCCTGACTCTCCGTGTTCCTTCCTTGGTTAGTGCTCTGGAGCTCCTAGGGCCTCCTCCCCTTCTGGGACCTTCTGCCCTATTCCAACCGGTTCCAGAATCAGAGATAGGACTCCTCCTTGTCCTTCCTCTCTCAATGAAAGTTTCACCTTCTTTGGCAGTCCATCTCCCAATGCACTTCCTCTCCAGGCTCTCTAGGCCCTCTAGCCTCTTTAGCCTTCCTGGGTTCTCTAACCCTCCTTGGTTCTCTCCAAGGCTCTCTAGCCTCTTTAGCCTTTCAAAGCCTCCTTCATCCTTCTCATTCCTTTCTCCAAGTTCCTGCCGTTTATATCTGTGATTTCGCTTTCTGCCTCCTAGCCACTCCCCCAGCTGTCCCTCGTGAGCAGGGCTGGTAATTATGGAGCTAGGGCGTGTCTCTTCACTACAAACTTTCTGCAGGGATTTTTTTTCTGAACCAGGAGTTTTAACCCCTAAACTCCTGGATTTGGTTCCTTTCTCTGGGGAAAATGACTGATTTTTCCCTCTTTTCTTATGCTCTCTCTCGGCTGCGCCATCACAGATCCCCCCCCTTACGATATTCCGGGCTGGCAGACAACTGTCGGCCCAGCACGGAATCCTCAAAAAGGTGTCTTGATCTGACTGACAGTCATTCTGATCGGGTTTGATTTCAGCCAATCGGGCTAACACTACCCGGTCATGCTATGGGCGCAATACATTTATATGGAAAGTCTGCTGCCTTCCTTTCCTCGTCTCTACTACATAGGAGACTGGTCCCACCCGTTTGACAACCCTAAAAGGATCTTTCCATTTGGCCTCAAACTTTGGGATGGACCCCTCTATCATTACAGCCACTTTTTCCACAATTTCCAATCGACGGGGTCGGGCCCTCAGGTCATAACGTTCTTTCTGGCGATTCTGACTGGTGGTATTATACCCTTCTGCCAACTGAGTGGTATGCTGTAAGCATCCTCTCAGATCCTTTACCACCTGTTGCTTCGCTGCAGGTAACCTATATGACCTCTTGTGAATACCTTCCCCCGGAGGGGTTACCACTTCATGGCTTACCTCTTCCACCTCTTCTATAGGTGGAAACGCTACCCTTTCACAGATTAACTGTGCTATCCCATCCCCTGTATTTACTTTAAAATCAGTATGGGATGAATTGAGCAATAAAACCTTTATCTCCCCTCGGAAATCAGGGTCTATTACGCCTGCCCCTACATCAATGGAGTTCTTTACGGCTAGCCCTGAGCGCGGAGCTACCCTCCCGTAACATCCAGGAGGAATCTCCACCTGAATGCCTGTTTCCACTAGAGCTCTACCTAGTTTGGGAATGATCCTATCCTCCGCAGTGTATAAATCATACCCTGCAGCCTGTTCGGTCGCTCTCTTAGGAATTCTGGCGCTCGGGGTAGTCCTACAGACTTTCAAAATAAACTTGGGTTTATTATCTGAGGTTTCTTTTTGGGCTATTCTTCTTTATGGTTCCTTTCGAAACAGTGGCGCTAGTATAGGGTTAGCTTTGGCCTGGGTCCTACTAGAGGAGACGGGTAACTTGTTCTTCTCCTTACTGCCTAAGGGTACTTCCTCCGTAATGGGCATAGAGTGTTTTTCTAACCCTTCAGTTTCTCCTGGTGTTAGACTAGTTTCGTTATCCGTTTCTCTTTGTAAACCTTTTTCCAGGCCACGCCTGAACTGCGGCCAGTCTTTCCCAAGTACTATGGGGTGAGGGAGCTTAGGGACTATAGCGACTACCATTTCTCGCTCTAAACCTAAGCCCTTCACTTTTACCTTCGTCAAGAGGTATGCTGATGTGGCACCATGCACGCATCTTATCTTAATAGAATTCTCAGCTTGGGTTGGGGCCTGACCGCTACATGCTTGTATATCAGTCCACAGCTTAGCTGATATCATGGACTGCTCCGCACCGGAGTCTAAAAGAGCTTCTGTGGGAATGCCTTCGACCTCCACAGTCAGCAAGAATCCTTCCCCATCGTCCTTGCAACAGGTGGATACCAGCGCTATCCTAGCCTTGCAATTCCGACTAAAGTGTCCCCCTTCCCCACAAGTAAAACATTTATTCTGAGCATACATAAATGTTTTCCTGGGCTTTACTCCTAGGATTTCCCCTCATAAAGAGTTTCCTATCTTTTCTGAACCTCCATGCTCAGGACTTTTTCCAACACCCACCTTCACCTGGCTGACCACGCTGGCCTCAAGAAAACGCTCCGCCAGTGAGGTTGCTTCTCTGGTGGTTTTACAGTCCTGGAGGATCAGGAAAGATTTTAATTCATTAGGAACAGCTTCTACAAATTGCTCCAACATTATGCAATCCAAGAGAGCATTAATGGATTTACCTTGTGGTTCTAACCACTTCCAGACTAGGTTCTGTATGCGTTGGCATAAAGCTCGTGGCGTTTCTCCCGCCTTTAACTTACACGCTCTCAAATGGCGTCTGTAAACCATTGGGGTAAGCCCCATTCTATCCCTAATGGCTTTCTTAACTTCAACATAAGAGGCGGCAAGATCATTGGGCATTGCACGATAGGCAGCCAAAGCTTCACCCGTGAGTGAGGCTGCGATGCAGACTGCCCATTGGTCTTCGGGCCAACCGCTTAGTTGAGCCACTCTCTCAAACACTTCCAAGTAATCATCCACATTATCATCCTTGGTTAGAGGGCTAAAAGAAAAAATACCCTTCCTAGGTAGTCCCAGTCCCTGTGAGGCTCCTAAGGAACCAGTCATATTCCTCAGGGCGTCAGAGGTCTTCTTTTGCTCTCCTAACCAGTCCGTCATCATGGATAGCAACGGCTGCTGCTCGTCTCTCATCATGCTGGCTACTCACTCCTGGGCTTTAGCGGCTTCTTCCTGCTGCTCCCTGAAGCGGTCTGCCACCCAGCCAATCAGATTGGGCTGCTCCATCTTCCCGGTGATGCTGTAGAGAAAACAAACACAAACACACACCAAGTACGGCTCTTCCACACACAGGTTGTTTCCCCAATACTTATGAGAACTACAGTTTCCCACCCCAGCAGGCAATCCTAAAATAACCCAGTTTATCTATGGGTTACCTGCCGAAGGGGTTGACTCAGGCTCAGCGAGGTAGGCACCCTCTGGAAACACTGCTCCGGTCCTTCCTTCCGCTGGAGGTCTGGTCACAGGGTTGCTGTAGTTCCTTCTTGGACTCTCTGGATTCCTTCCACGCCCTCCTTACGTCCGGATATAGGCTTGAAGAAAAAATCCAATAACTACACCAATGTCACGGTTCTGTCTACCAGGCGGTTGCCTAGAGACTGGAGACGTGAACTTTTTATGTGTTTCCCCAATGATGGTCTATAATTGTAGTTGTGCGGTTGAAATGACTCAGCTGAGAAGGTTTATAGGCTCGCAGGATTTGTATTATTTTTTTCTTCAGACAAATGAACTTCTTATTTATAGTTCAATATATGAAACATAAGTGCGGGTGTTTTTCCCAGATTAATCAAACATAAAATGCTTCCATATTCAGCTTGGCAATCAAAACAACAGAAAGTATTTCTTCATACAAAAACAGCAGTGAAACTCTTGTGCAGACAAAACCAGCTTCTCACGTGGCTTTAAAACAGGTATTTTGCAATTCTCCAGAATTGTACAAACTCTATTGCAGACTGTTTCCTTCTTCTCACATTCAATTAGTTTCTCTATTTGCTGTATTGCAACTCTATACTTCTTAGCCAACAGTCCTTTAAACACACAGTCAGAGCTTAGAATCTCAGCAACCTCATTTGCATATTCTGCTCAGCCGTGCTCTTTTGAAACAGCTACTAGGTTTTCAGAGTATCTAGAAACCGTCTAGCTTTCCTTATTTCTTATAAACTAGAGAGCAATCCATTTCTATGTCTGAGCATGCTTCATTTATCACAGGGGCTCCTAAATCCATGCTTTCCACATCCGACTCTGTTAGAGAAGCATTAGATTCAATCTCAGACCTATAGTGCTTTATCCTCTCTAGGATTTTCAACACTCTGCTTAAAGCAGACTCTTCTTTCTTCTGAGGAGTGCTTTTACAATTAGGAAGTTTCTTAACTTTCAGAAAATTAGTAGAGGATTTTAAAAGGCTCACCTTAGTTTGTGGAAGTAAGCTTCTGGCAGGCTTTACTGCTGTAAGCTCTGTTTCCTTATAAATTTCAGGAGAATGCTTTCTGATACTCACATGGCTTGCAATTTCCCCTGGGTAAGCTTTCCCTCTAAATGGAGTTCTCCTGTCTCTCTTACAGGTCACTGGGCTAACTTCAATACCTCTGGCTGGCCTTGCCTTCCTCCAAGAGGTCTCTGGTGAAGTTTTCCTGACTCTCCGTGTTCCTTCCTTGATTAGTGCTCTGGAGCTCCTAGGGCCTCCTCCCCTTCTGGGACCTTCTGCCCTATTCCAACCGGTTCCAGAATCAGAGATAGGACTCCTCCTTGTCCTTCCTCTCTCAATGAAAGTTTCACCTTCTTTGGCAGTCCGTCTCCCAATGCACTTCCTCTCCAGGCTCTCTAGGCCCTCTAGCCTCTTTAGCCTTCCTGGGTTCTCTAACCCTCCTCGGTTCTCTCCAAGGCTCTCTAGCCTCTTTAGCCTTTCAAAGCCTCCTTCATCCTTCTCATGCCTTTCTCCAAGTTCCTGCCGTTTATATCTGTGATTTTGCTTTTTGCCTCCTAGCCACTCCCCCAGCTGTCCCTCGTGAGCAGGGCTGGTAACTTTGGAGCTAGGGCATGTCTCTTCACTACAAACTTTCTGCAGGGAGTTTTTTTCTGAACCAGGAGTTTTAACCCCTAAACTCCTGCATTTGGTTCCTTTCTCTGGGGAAAATGACTGATTTTTCCCTCTTTTCTTATGCTCTCTCTCGGCTGCGCCATCACAATTCTCAATGTCATATTTTGCTGCATTCATGAGTGGTTTGCTCTTTTTCAATTTTAGCTTGAGTTTGCATACTAGTAGTTGATGATCTGTACCACAGTCAGCTCCAGGTTTTGTCTTTGTTGATGTTATAGAACTTTTCCAACGTTGACTTCCACAGCTGTAGTCAATTTGATTTTTATACAATCCATTGGGTGAAGTCCATGTGTACAGTCGCTGCTTATGTTGATGGAAGACGGTGTTTGAGATGAATAGATCGTTGGTCTTGCAGAATTCTATCAGTCTTTCTCCAGCTTCATTTCTGTTGCCAAGTCCATATTTTCCAACTACTTTGCCTTCTTCTTTCTTGCCAACCTTTGCGTTCCAGTCACCCATGACTATCAGGATATCCTGTTTGCATGTTCTGTCAATTTCAGCTTGTACTTGCTCATAGAACTCTTCAATTTCATTCTCTTCTGCAGCTGTTGTTGGGGCATATACTTGAATTATAGTTGTGCTGATAGGCATTCTTCGTAGACGAATAGAGATTAAGCGTTCGCTGACTGCATTGTATTTCATTACAGTTCTTGCAAGTTTCTTCTTTATTATAAATGCAACACCATTTCTTCTTTGTCTTTCATTTCCAGCATAGTAGACCATGTGATCATCTGATGCAGAGTGCACGAAGTCAGTCCATTTCAGTTCGCTGACACCCAACAGATCAAGTTCTACACGTTCCATTTCATTCTTGACCACCTCCAACTTCTCTTGATTCATGCTTCGTATGTTCCATGTTCCAATGCATAAGACATCTTTACAGCTTCTGACTCTCATTTCATGCGCAGCTATATCAGCAGTCAGATGTCCCAGGGGCTTTGATCCAACCACATCATAAATGCTGGCTTTACTCTGAAAAGTCTTCAGCTCTTCCCCAGTAGCTAGTTGAGTGCCTTCCGACCTGGGGGTCTCATCTTCCAGCACTATAGCACAATTTGTTGTGTTGTAACTATCCATTGTGTTTTCATGGCAAGATACAGAAGTAGATTGCTGGGCCTTTCTTCCACGCAGTTTAAGTTTGGTGTTGTTGCCATTGTCACAGAAATGTGATCCTTCACCATCAACACTATCCCATTCTGCTGCTGCCAAGATGGGTGGTTTGTCTTGGTTTGGCACCTCAGCTGAGACCTGTCCATCTTGGGAGACCCTGCCAGTAGTTAAACTACCAATAGTTTAGCTCTCAGCATCACTGATGCACACAAGCTCTCACAGCATGACAAGCTGCAAACCAACTCCATATCCCTCTTTCATCTATCCAGGAGGCCAAACATCCAACCCCTGTAACACCAACTGCATTGAGAAATAGACGAGCCTTCAGTCCCCCCCCCCCCCATAAAATGATTACTATCAACAGAAAAAACAGTTGCTTAGCTGTGAAAATTCCTAACGTTCCTTATGATCCAGATCATAGCACTGTTTCAAATCATTAAACACTTACCCACCACATGTGCAATCATCAAATCCCTTTCCAATTCCATTTCCTACATACCATGTTCTGCCATTGACTCTGTATTCCCTCATACTGGAAGAAATGACTAAAAAGTAGGGTTGTGCTGACATTTACCCACAAAGGATTAATCAACATATTAGCTCACTGACTGACATGAAGGGTACATCTTAAATTCGACTGGTGAACAAGTGTCTTCTCCCATGATTGCTGGGTATGCCGACTTGTGTCATATGCAGTAGCCAATCTTTTAAGTGTCTCAGAACACATGCCCAATTGTACTTCTCCAGATTTGGAAGCCCCATGTCCCTATTATGCCATGGCTTAATCAGAATTGACAAAGCCCTTCCAGATTTTATCGCGGATCATAGAAATATATTCCAATGAAGCAGCTTGAAATCTCTTAACAGCCTAACTAGTAACACCTGCCAGACGTAAAGCCGCTTGGGAAAGAGCGTCAATTTAAACAGAGAGAAACGTCCAGCAAGAGAGACAGGATGACAATGCCATTGGCCCAAATACATTTAAGTATTCTCCAAAAGTGCATCTGCATTTCTCAAGAATAAAGCACAATGTGGGAACATTATACCTACTGTAATGGGGAAAAGATATCCTGTGATAGAAAAACAGAGGAACCTATGAGCAATAGGGCTGTTTCTAGCAGGAAGGAAGATATCAGGACACCCAGTTGCCAAGAGCAACACAAACTTTCCCAGCCACGAGGGAAAGAACCCCGCACAGCTGATAAGCAATCCCCAGCTCATAGCTCTAATAGATTTCACCTGGGAGGGGGAAGGGCTGGATTAGAGCCTCAGCAAACGTATAAGGGGCGTTCACTAGAGTTAGTGAGGAGCAGCAGTGGCAGTAGGAAGAGCAGGAGCTTTGGCTTTGGTAGCTCCAGAGAAAGCAGCTCAGAGAATTCAGAGAAGCCAGCAACAGGAAGCAGGAAAGACGTGGTGAATCAGAACCAGCTGTAGTCTGTGTGCAAGCTGAGGTCTGAATCTGGAAAGCAACGTCTGCCCTGGGCTGGTAGGAAAACTTACGTGTGTGACTCTGATTCTGAATGGGAAAGAGAAAGGCAGCTAACAGCTAATAGAGTTAATTGGAGGAGAAAGGCACAGAAACCTTTTTTTTTTTTTTTTTTTAATTTGATTTTCAGTCATTACAACAACCAAAAAAAGCTAAAGAAACATATTGTACACCAACAACGATATACTTATACATAGGAAAACCATACCCATACAGGCAATAAAATATATTTGTCATGACAATGTCTAGCCCTCATCAAGGGAGTATACCTGCATTAAGTGTTAGATATAATATCAAAGAAAACATGAGAAGGAAAAACAGGCCCGAAGGCCACCAAATTGGGGGGGTCAATTAATTTTAAACCTCACCATCCCCAGTTGTGCCCTGCTTATCACTGAGAAATTTTTCCAGATGAGAAATATCAAGAAAAACATATGAAGCATCCTGATAAGTGATTAAACACTTACAGGGGAAGCGTAGGAAAAAAGTAGCACCCAATGCCAAAACACGGGGCTTCAAAGATAGAAATTGCCGCCTTCGCAATTGGGTGCTACGTGACACATCTGGGAAAACTTGTACAGCTTGCCCACAAAACTTGGCTGCCTTCGCTTTAAAATAAGCTTTCAAGATACGCTGTTTTACCAAAATAGACGAAAACGTAACCAACAATGTGGAACGCTGTGCGATTAGATCCTGGGAATCTTCCAAGAAGGCAGTTAAATTAGCGATGGAGGGAACAATTTCATCAAGATCTCCTTCTACGGGATTAACCTTTTTTGACCTTGAGGGTATATAATAAATTTGTACCACATCAATATCGTCCAAAATAGCCAAAACCTCCTTAAGGTACTTCTCAAGCAATATTTTAGATGACAATAAAGAAGAACAAGGGAAATTTAAAAAGCGTAAATTACTGGCCCTAAATGAGTTTTCAAGGGCCTCCATCTTAGAGTGCAAAACCAATGAATCCTTAATTGCAGCCACATTCACAGTTTGTAATGGAAGCACTTGAGACTCTAATTTATTGACCTTCAAATCCATTGAGGACATTTTCTCATCAAGCTGCCGTATTGACACAGCTGCTTCCTGAGAAAATTGGCATAAAGAACTTAGTGCAAAAGAAACTTTAGAGTCGATAGACTGCAAAGCCCCCCAAAGATCCTTCAGGGTAATCTCAGCATTGGGAGACACAACAGGAAGTTCAGAAAAACCTTCCAAAGTTGTCAACGAGACAGGAGTAGGGAAATCTACCGCTACTCTATCTTTAGAAACCTGCCCTATTAAAATACCAGGACTAACCAAACTCTGTGAGGCAGGACACACTGGAGGAGATCTCCCTCCGGGGCTCAATGAAGCTCCTTCGGGAGAGGACTGCGCTAGGGGGAGAGGGGCAAAATGCTTATCTAGCGGTCCGACCGTTTTAGAAATCTCCGGACCGGCCGCCTGTGGCTTATCCTGTAATTTACCCTTCCGCTTACCCATCATAGAAGGAAAACGTAAAACTACAGCAAACAACCTAAACCGAAGGGCTCATACAGGCATATTCCAAGCAAACCCCCTCTATCCCTCTAGTATCTCAAAGGAAATCAAACAGCACAGCAATTCCTCACTAGTGTCGAAGGGGCATCAAAGGGGCAGGACCTGCCCCTTTAACCACGCCCCTTCATAACACGCCCCGCGGTCGCGCTCCGCGGTCGCGGAGAAAACCCTGAAAACCTTTTATAGATACAAAAAGGAAAACACAACACGGGTTCAGTCCCGGAAGTTCCACGGCCCGATAGACAGGGCCCAGCTCACCCCCTCACTCTGCAGGTAGGCTCCGGCGGCAGGAAGACAGATGACTGCTTTTAAAGCCTCTAGGTCCCAACAGAGGCTGGCTGCCCCGGGCGTGCCTGCCCGATGGAAATAGGGCAGTATCAGCTACACAACACGGGTTCAGTCCCGGAAGTTCCACGGCCCATTAGACAGGGCCCAGCTCACCCCCTCACTCTGCAGGTAGGCTCCGGCGGCAGGAAGACAGATGACTGCTTTTAAAGCCTCTAGGTCCCAACAGAGGCTGGCTGCCCCGGGCGTGCCTGCCCGATGGAAATAGGGCAGTATCAGCTACACAGCACGGGTTCAGTCCCGGAAGTTCCACGGCCCGATAGACAGGGCCCAGCTCACCCCCTCACTCTGCAGGTAGGCTCCGGCGGAAGGAAGACAGATGACTGCTTTTAAAGCCTCTAGATCCCAACAGAGGCTGGCTGCCCCGGGTGTGCCTGCCCGATGGAAATAGGGCAGTATCAGCTACACAACACGGATTCAGTCCCGGAAGTTCCACGGCCCGATAGACAGGGCCCAGCTCACCCCCTCACTCTGCAGGTAGGCTCCGGCGGCAGGAAGACAGATGACTGCTTTTAAAGCCTCTAGGTCCCAACAGAGGCTGGCTGCCCCGGGCGTGCCTGCCCGATGGAAATAGGGCAGTATCAGCTACACAACACGGGTTCAGTCCCGGAAGTTCCACGGCCCGATAGACAGGGCCCAGCTCACCCCCTCACTCTGCAGGTAGGCTCCGGCGGCAGGAAGACAGATGACTGCTTTTAAAGCCTCTAGGTCCCAACAGAGGCTGGCTGCCCCGGGCATGCCTGCCCGATGGAAATAGGGCAGTATCAGCTACACAGCACAGGTTCAGTCCCGGAAGTTCCACGGCCCGATAGACAGGGCCCAGCTCACCCCCTCACTCTGCAGGTAGGCTCCCACAGAAACCTTTTAACCAAACCTCAAAACCTATTCCTTATGGTAAAGGCATTCACAAGGAGAAAGTACCAGACAGGATAACTGGAAGGCATTTGCAAGCTTCAAGAAAGGGAGAATATACGGTGCCAGACATTTGTATGTTGGAAGAGGGTGCTGAGCAGCCTGAACGTAGAGAAAAGCCTCTAAGGTTTAAACCCCTTCTAAAAGGAGCAGTGCACAGACTTTCTCTTGCCTCAAACCCTGAAGGTAGGCCAATTAGCCAATGTAAAGCTGGATACAAGACTTTCTCACGTAGGAGATATAAGGGACATAACTCTCATTACAATTATATGCCAAGATATGGTGATACAGACCCTTACCTGCTAGAGGAGATAGTAGGGAGGTCACGGGAGCTGGCAGAGAATAATCTGCCAACACTCTATAGGCAGCAACAGATTGGTACAGATGATAGTCAGATTGAATCAATGATAATTGATCCACCAGAAGCAGAATTATCTGACAATCAGATGGACTGTTCATTGGCTGTATTAAGTGAGGTGATTTCACTGTGCTGAAGAGATACAGTTGTGGAAGTAATTTAACTGCCTGTTTAAGAGTACAAGACTTTACTTTATCCTATCCTTTTTTCCAGAGTGTATGGCTTATGTTTCTTTATTACCTGTGTTTGGAATCCGTCCCCGGGAGGGGAAATAAAACCCTGTCTTGACCTTAACCATTCGTGCCTCAACTACCTTATTGCAAAGGAGCCCAACTACAACCTTTCAATAAAAGGTCCCCCTGCAGCCCAACCAGTACGCTAAGGCTACCGGCGGCCCAGGGTGTGACACTACCTACTGAAACCTGTGAGAACATTAAATGTATGAGAGGCTAAAGTAGCAGACTTGGAAAACATAAGACAGACAGAGAGGTACATAGACGAGACCTACAGGGATATAGTCCTGAAGTCCCACCTCCAGTCTGGCAGCACCCCTGTTGCCATGGAGGAGAGAGGTCACGTGACAAGAGAGCATCACCCTGGTGTGGCAGGAAGTGATCCTGTAAATAGGACCTGTCCTCCAGGTGATGTAAAACCCTCTCGCACCAAGGAAGTTTCTCCAGGGCCATGTGCCCATGAGGGAAAGGTTAGGACAGCCGTTATAGTTGGTGATTCGATCATTAGGCATGTAGATAGCTGAGTGGCTGGTGGACGTGAGGATCGCCTGGTAACATGCCTGCCTGGTGGGAAGGTAGTGGACCTCACGCGCCACCTAGATAAGGTCTTAGATAGTGCTGGGGAGGAGTCTGCTGTCTTGGTACATGTCGGTACCAATGACATAGGAAAATGTGGTAGGGAGGTTCTGGAGGCAAACTTTAGGCTTTTAGGTAGGAAGTTGAAATCCAGAACTTCCAGGGTAGCATTCTCCGAAATGCTTCCTGTTCCATGTGCAGGACCCAAAAGGCAGGCAGAGCTCCAGAGTCTCAATGCGTGGATGAGACAATGGTGCAGAGATGAGGGTTTTGGATTTGTTAGGAACTGGGGAACATTCTGGGGAAAGGAGGGGCTCTTCCGAAGAGATGGGCTTCACCTTAACCTGGATGGAACCAGGCTGCTGGCATTAACCTTTAAAAAGGAGATAGAGCAGCTTTTAAACTAGATATTAGGGGAAAGCCGACAGTCGCCCAAGAGCGGATGGTTCAGAAGAATGTATCCTTGAAGGATACTACCAAAAGCAGAGAGGTTCCACAAAAGAGTAAAGTAGCCCAAATGCCCTCAAGTATGGAGCAGACAGAGCTTAAAGATCCCAATTTGCCCATGTCTAACAATAGCCAAATTAACATGAATAAAATACATTCTCTAAAATGCTTGTATGCAAATGCTAGAAGTCTAAAGAATAAGATGGGAGAGTTAGAATATATAGCACTAAATGAAAGGTTAGATATGATTGGAATATCAGAGACATGGTGGAAGGAGGACAACCAGTGGGACACTGTGATACCTGGGTACAAACTATATCGTAATGATAGAGCTGATCAAATTGGTGGAGGGGTTGCGCTCTATGTTAGAGAGGGGATTGACTCAGAAAGGATTAACATTTTGCAGGAAACAAAATCTGCTGTAGAATCTATATGGATTGAAATTCCATATAAAAGGGGGAAGGCAATGGCAGTGGGGGTGTACTATCGAGCACCTGGCCAGAATGACCAAATGGATGATGAAATGCTCAAAGAAATCAAGGAAGCTAACAAAAGTTACAGCGCAGTAATAATAATGGGTGATTTCAATTACCCCGGTATCGACTGGGTCAGTGTCACGTCAGGACATGCTAGGGAGATAAAGTTCCTAGATGAAATAAATGACTGCTTCTTGGAGCAGCTGGTTCATGAACCAACCAGAGGGGAAGCCATATTAGACCTAGTCCTTAGTGGAACACCAGATCTAGTGCAAGAGATAAGGGTGTTGGGGCCACTTGGCAATAGTGATCATAGCATGATCGCCTTTGATTTAATTAGTGGAGAAGGGATAGTAAGGAAATCCACAGTACTACCTTTTAACTTTCGAAAGGGAGACTATGATAAAATGAGGAAAACAGTTAAGAAAAAACTAAAAGGAGCAGTTTTGAAGGTTAAAGACGTACATCAAGCTTGGGTGTTGTTGAAAAATACTATCTTGGAAGCCCAGACCAGCTGTATTCCACGCTTTAAGAAAAGTGGAAGGAAGTCCAAAAAACTGCCAGCATGGTTTAAAGGTGAGGTCAGAGAGGCTGTTGTTGCCAAAAAAGCATCTTTCAGGAAATGGAAAAAAGAGCCAAACGACGAAACCTGGAAACAGCACAAGCACTGGCAATTCAAATGCAAGGCATTGATAAGGCAGGCAAAGAGAGAATTTGAGAAGAAGCTTGCTGCGGATGCAAAAACGTGAAATAAATACCTTTTCAAGTACATTCGTAGCAAAAAACCTGTGAGAGAGTCAGTTGGTCCATTAGATGATAAAGGGGTTAAAGGAGCACTAAAAGGCGACAAGGCGATAGCGGATAGACTGAATGAATTCTTTGCTTCGGTCTTTACTGAGGAAGATGTAGGGATGTTACACATGACTGAAGTGGTATTTAAAGGTGCGGAAGAATTGAAGGAAATATTGATACATCGGGAAGATGTCTTACAACTATTAGATAAACTGAAGAGTAGCAAATCACCTGGGCCGGATGGTATACATCCAAGGGTGTTGAAAGAACTGAAATATGAGATTGCAGAACTGCTATCAGTAATCTGTGAACTATCATTAAAATTATCTCTAATACCTGAAGATTGGAGGATCGCCAATGCAACACCAATTTTTAAAAAGGGTTCCAGGGGTGATCCAGGAAACTACAGACCGGTGAGCCTGACGTCAGTACCGGGAAAAATGGTAGAAACCATCATAAAGAATAAAATTACTCAGCATGTAGATAGTCACAACCTAATGGGAGACAGCCAACATGGCTTTAGACAAGGAAGATCTTGTCTTACTAATCTGTTATGTTTTTTTGAAGGAGTGAATAAACAGGTGGACAAAGGTGAGTCAGTTGATATTGTGTATCTGGACTTTCAGAAAGTCTTTGACAAGGTCCCTCATCAGAGACTTTTGGCAAAACTAAAGAGTCATGGATCAGGAACTGGTTAAAAGATAGAAAGCAGAGGTTAGGGCTAAATGGCCAATTTTCCCAATGCAGAAAGGCGAATAGTGGTGTACCCCAGGGATCTGTGCTGGGTCCGCTGCTTTTTGACATATTCATAAATGACCTGGAAAGTGGAATAACGAGTGAGGTTATCAAATTTGCAGATGACACAAAACTATTTAAAGTTGTTAAAACCCAAGAGGATTGTGAAAAATTGCAAGAGGATCTTGATAAATTGGAAGACTTGGCATCAAAATGGCAGATGAAATTTAATGTGGACAAGTGCAAGGTTATGCACCTAGGGAAGAACAATTCAAACTATGGTTACACGATGCAAGGTTCCACATTAGGAACCACCACCCAGGAAAAAGATTTAGGCGTCATTGTGGATACCATGTTAAAACCCTCGGCCCTTTGTGCAGCGGCGGCCAAGAGAGCAAATAGAATGCTAGGTATGATAAAGAAAGGAATGGAAAATAAAACAAAAGATATCATAATGCCTCTATATCGTTCCATGGTGAGACCGCACCTTGAATATTGTGTGCAATTCTGGTCGCCATATCTTAAAAAGGATATAGCGATTTTAGAAAAGGTACAGAGAAGAGCCACCAAATTGGTAAAGGGGATGGAAGGATACTCCTATGAAGAAAGGCTAAAAAGGTTAGGGCTCTTTAACCTGGAAAAGAGACAGCTGAGGGGAGATATGATAGAAGTCTATAAATTAATGAACGGAGTGGAACGGGTAAACGTAGATCGATTGTTTACCTTATCAGAATGTAGAAAGACTAGGGGACATGCAATGAAGCTACAGGGTAAACTATTTAAGACTAATAAAAGAAAATATTTTTTCACTCAACGTGTAATCAAACTCTGGAATTTGTTACCGGAGGATGTAGTAAAGGCGGTTAGTGTAGCTGGGTTTAAAAAAGGTTTGGACAAGTTCCTGGAGGAAAGGTCCATAAACCATTATTAAGAAGTGACCGAAGATATCAATGCTTGACCCAGTACAAGCATTGTGGAACTTGTGTCTCTTGGGGAAACTGCTAGGTACATATGACCTAGATTGGCCACGGTTGGAAACAGAATACTGGGCTTGATGGACCTTGGTCTGACCCGGTATGGCATATCTTATGTTTTTATGTTCTTATTAGGAGAAATAATATGCTATACCAGGTCAGACCAATGGTCCATTATACCAGTATCCCGTTTCCGACAATGACCAATCCAGGTCACAAGTACCTGGCAAGATTCCAAAAGTACTACTACTACTAATCATTTATATAGTGCTGCAAGATGTACATATCGCTGTACAGATACACATAAAAGACGGTCCCTGATCATCAATCTAATCAAGACAGACAATAGATTAGGTGAGAATAAGCATAATAAAGGGAAAGGCAAGGAGACACAAGGAAAACAAGGGACCAGGATCCAAAAGCAGCCTCAAAGAGGTGAGCCAGTAGCATGGATTTGAAAAGGGGGAGAAATAAAGCGTAGTTACTCACCTGTAACAGGTGATCTCTGGGAACAGCAGGAATTTAGTCCTCACATATGGGTATCGTCGGTACCAATGGAGCCTGCGCGGGAACGCTCCCCAGCGTCCAATAGGAACGCTTTTGGGAGCATCCCTCAGAACATGCGCGCTGCCTTCCCGCCTTTCCAACTGTCCCTCTTCAGTTAAGTTTGTAGCTGAGTGAATGGATAGAGGGAGAGAGGAAAGAGACAAAGAGAGAGAGAGAGAGAGAGAGAGACAACTCCTAGGGGAGGTGGGTGGGTTGTGAGGACTGAATTCCTGCTGTTCCCGGAGATCACCTGTTACAAGTGAGTAACTACGCTATCTCCAGGAACAAGCAGGAATGTAGTCTTCACATATGGGGACTCCCTAGCTGAAGATGCCAGGGAGATATCCCCAGGAAGGTGCCACCATCGAAGGTGAGAATCCTTCCTTCCATGGATCTCTGGCATCCCACCGGGGTGGTGGGTAGGAGTTGGATTAGGTTTGAAAGAGATTTTGAAGAACAGCTTGGCCAAAGAAGGCATCCCGATGGGAGGCTTTATCTAGGAAGTAGTGGGCTGTGAAGGTGTGTACCGAAGCCCAGGTGGCTGCTCGACAAATGTCATCGATAGACACAGAGTGGAGATTAGCCATAGAAGCTGCCATGGCTCTCACATTGTGAGCTGTGACATGGTCCTGAAGAGGAAGACCCTTACTCTCATAAGTAAAGGATATGCATTGGGCAATCCATTTATATAAAGTTCTTTTGGAGATTGGAAGTCACAAATGACTAGGGTCAAAAGCTACAAAAAGATGCGAGGACTTTCTATGTTGCTGTGTTCTTTGAATGTAAAAGGCTAAGGCCCTCTTACAATCCAAAGTATGAAGGTTTCTTTCTGTATTAGAGGCGTGAGGCCTCGGAAAAAATACAGGAAGGTAAATTGATTGGTTTAAATGAAAAGGCAAAACCACCTTTGGCATAAAGTGTGGGTGAGTTCAAAGAACAACCTTATCATGATGAAAACTAGTATAAGGAGGATCAGCCACTAAAGCTTGCAATTCACTAATGCGACGGGCAGAGGTGATTGCAATCAGGAAGATGACCTTCCAAGTCAAAAGCTTAAGGGCTGTAGGGGCTAAAGGTTCAAAAGGTGGCTTCATGAGCTGCACGAGAACTAGATTTAGATCCCATATTACTGGTGGTGGCTTGATGGGAGGTTTAGCTAATAAAAGGCCTCTCATAAATCCTGATAGGAGTGGATGAGAGGAAATTGGTTGTCCATTTAGAGGCTTATAAGAAGCTGCAATTGCATTAAGATGGACTCCTACCGAATTGGTCTTTAGACCAGAATTCGATAAGTGAAGGAGATACTCTAGTATCAATTCTAAGGGTATGACCAGGGGGTTTAATCCCTTCTTGGAGCACCATATAGTAAAAAGTTTCCACTTGAAGGCATAAGATCTTCTTGTGGAAAGTTTCCTAGAAGCCTGAAGGATATCTTTTACCTGCTGGGACAGGTTGAAATCCTGGAGGTCTAAGCATTCAACAACCAGGCCATGAGATGTAGGGACTGGGGATTCGGGTGCCATAGCATCCCGTTCTCCTGGGAAAGGAGATCTGGAGCACATCCTAATCCAGAGGTGCTGCTTGAGAGAGATGCAGAAGCAGGAATACCATGTTTGGCGTGGCCATCGTGGTGCTATGAGAATCATGCAACTCCTGTCTCTCTGAAGCTTGAAGAGAGTCTTGGGGATGAGGGGAATGGGTGGGAAGGCATAAAGGAAGTCCTGACCCCAGTGAAGGAGGAAGGCATCCCTTGCCTGACAGTTGTGCGTCGGAATCCTGGAACAGAACCGGGGAAGTTTGGCATTCAGTGGACTTGCAAAGAGGTCTATGTCTGGAGTGCCCCATAGATGAAATATCTTTGCCACCTGGTCTAGGTGGAGTGACCACTCGTGAGGTAGCAGTACTCGACTGAGTTTGTCTGCCCAAAGGTTTTGAATGCCTGGAAGATATACCACTAGAAGGTGAATTTGATGCTCTCTGGCAAAGGCCCATAGTCGTAAAGCTTCATTGCATAACGACAGAGAGCCTGTCCTGCCATGCTTGTTCACATAGAACATGGCTACCTGATTGTCCGTCTGGACTAGGACTGTCTTGTAGCTGAGCTGTGTGTGGAACACTCAAAGAGCTAAATAAATTGCTCTTAACTCCAGGAGGTTTATGTGTAAACCAACCTCCTGTGGAGTCCAGGTGCCCTGGGTAGAGAGATGATTCAGGTGTGCTCCCCAACCCACCTGTGATGCATCTGTTGTTAGGGTGGCCTGAAAGAGGGGTTGATGGAAAGGAGACCCTACTGTCAGATTTTCTCATGATTGCCACAATTGCAGGGACAAAATTAGTTGTTGGGAGATTGTTATTTTGCCCGACAAATGACCCGTGGCCTGTGTCCACTGTGTGGAGAGGGTCCACTGAGCTGCTCACATGTGGAGGTGAGCATATGGGACTACATGAACTGTGGATGCCATGTGTCCCAGCAACTGCAGTAGCTCCCGAGCAGTGAGGGAGGATTTGCCTGCTGCTTGGGAAGCTAACTGCATTATGCGAAGACACTGGGCTTGTGAAAGGAAAGCCCTTGCCTGTCTGGTATTCAGACAGGCTCCTATGAATTCTAGGCAATGGGAAGGAACTAGTTGAGATTTCGGGAAGTTTATTACCAGTCCCAAGTATTGGAGGATTTGCATTGTACGAGACAATCCAGATGTATAAAAAACACTCTGCCATCTGCACGGATAGCAATATGACATTTCCTTGTTCATGCCTAATCTGAAGTATGTGTGTTTTAATCCGGATTTTCTTCAGCAACTATAGCAGAAGATTGTTGGCCTTGTTGGAATGCTTGGAAGCATGTCTAGTCCGTGGCATAGTTGCAACATCTGTTCTGAATTTAGAGTGTTCAACTTCCTTTGAACCTTTAGCAGATTTATTAGAATTGCTCCTTCCCTTTTGTCTTGTGAAGCCACTCTAATTGGAGGAACAACAACAACAACACGGCTTCCGCCCTCTACATGGAGTTGAGACCCTCATGACCACACTGATGAACACTCTCCTCATAGGAACACAAGAGAAACACTCTGGATATGCCATGATCTTCCTAGATATATCCGCAGCTTTTGACACCATCTCCCACAACATCCTCATACACAGACTACGGACAATTGAGATCAAAGACACCGTACTAAAGTGGTTCCAATCCTACCTAACAGAGAACAATTAATCCGTACCAGCACCTCGACATCCCCCCCATTCCAGCAACACCAAGGAGTGCCCCAGGGATCCACACTATCAGCCATGCTCTTCAACATTTACCTTCAACCACTTTGCTCAATCATACGCACTCACAACATCAACTTCCACATATATGCTGACGATATCATGCTCTACGCCCCCATTACAACCACAAACCCAACAAACACCCATCTATCAGCATGCTTCTCCGAGGTGTCCGACTGGTTACAAGCAAACAACCTATCCATAAACATAAAGAAAACTGAAGCCCTCATAGTGACAAAGGACCCAGACTTCACATCACCTCCACACCTCCACATAGGAACCACAAGCATTCAAATACAACCACAAATAAGATACCTGGGCATTATTATTGACCAAGCCCTCACCTTAAAGCAGCAAATCACCAAAACCTCCGGAACTATATTCCACAAGGCAAGAACAGTGCAACGTCTCAGACCCCTTCTTGAACATTTATTTATTTATTTATTTATTTAGCAAACACTTATATACCGCTACTTCCAGCGATCAGAAGCGGTTTGATTAAAGTCTTTGGGATATGTCACAAAATCAAGACAGGAAGATTGGGGCATAGATAGAAAGAAGAGGGGTAATACACAGCACACATCGCAGGGTCTAGATATAGCCCTCCAGTAGGTATCATTCATATGTACAAAAGCGATTATCCTTTAACTATTTACATTTGACAAACAGCTATTTGTTTCTTTTCATCTTGTTGGATTCACAGCTGGCCATAGTGGCAGTTGAATAGGTGAGTTTTTAATTTTTTTCTGAAATCGAGTAGGTCTTTTGTTGCTCTCATCTCATGTGGTAGGTTGTTCCATAAAGTGGGGGCAGAGAAGGAGAATGCTCTGCGGCCAGTACTGGATTTTACATGTCTGATGCTGTTTGGAACTATAAGTGTGTCTTCGTTTATGGTTCTCCTGCTTCTGGAGCTAGTTTGCAAGGTGATCAGGGTGGAAAGGAATGAAGGGGCTAGGTTGTGAATTAGTTTGAATGTCGTTACCAATGTTTTGTATTGGATCCTGGCAGAGACTGGGAGCCAGTGTAGTTCCATCAATATAGGTGTAATATGTTCGGTGACGCTTGTTCTCATGATGATCCTTGCTGCTACGTGTTGTGCCAGTTGTAATCTGTTGGTCGTTTTCTTTGGTAGACCCTGTAAGATGGCGTTACAGTAGTCGAGGTGAGGCATGATGAGTGCTTGAGCAACTGAACGGAAGTCGCATGGATCTAGTACATTCCGTAGGGGTCGTAATACTCTAAGCTTGTGAAATATGGCTTTGTTGGTGTTGCTGAGGTGTTTTTCCATTTTCAGACTTCCGAACTGTAATGCAAGCCATGACGCTCCCACATCTGGACTACTCCAACATAATCTACCATGGCCTTCCAGCCACACAGACCAACCCCCTCCCAACAGCATTGAACACCACAGCAAGAATCATTCAGAGAGCAAAGAAAACCGACCACATAACCCCAATTCTGAAAGACCTACACATACTTCCCCTCGAAGCAAGGACCAAATACAAAGCCATCCTACTCACCACAAAGCCATCCATCAAACCCAGAACACCCAACTTCACACCCTACTGTCTCGTCCAGCCCACGGCAGAACTACCAGACAAGCCTCCAGCAATTCCCTCACCGTCCCTCACAAAAGAACCAAACCAACGGACATGCAATCGAGCCTTTGAACTTTACGCTCCATCCTTATGGAACTCTTTACCAAGTTATCTCAGGAACAATGCCGATCTACTATCTTTCAGAAAGCAGCTAAAAACCATCCTTTTCCAAGAATACCTCAACACGACCCTCACCAAAAAACGCACTAACCCCTGATCTCGCCCACCTTAGACCTCTGACTCAAACCCATACTAACCTGTCCATGTCCAATGTCTGTCCCATGTCCAAAGTCTATCCTATGTCAAAATCATCAATGTTGCCTCCCGGTGATGGCCCCCCCCCCATACTTAATTCCCCCTCCCCTTTATGTAACGCCACTTTGACCCAGTGAAAAGCGGGATATAAATACAGCAAAATAAATAAATAACTCAGCATAGAGATGCTTGTGTTGGAATATTTTTTGCTTTTTAAAGGCCACTGCAATTGGGGTGATATGTCATCTCGGGGCAACCTTTGCAATATCCCGCAACAGCCCCAGTAAGACCTCAGGCATCTTAATAAAAAGCAAAAAATCCTTCCTCACAAATGTCACAAAACGCTGGGTCCTTTAATAACAATCTATTTATAGAGCCATTGAAAGGATTTCTATCAGGATCCACTTGATTCAAGGTGAGTGATACCTTACATGGTGCAAAATACTAACACTATGAATTGTACTATCATGTATCTCTGCCTTTACTGCCTGGGAAACAAACAAAAAGTCAATGCAGGGGTACCACTGAGTAACAAGCATAGTCCTGGTCCCCAAGATGTAGACAGTACCAAATAACCACTAGTCCTGATTAATGCAGCCAGCTCTGCAAAGTTTGCATGCCTACTGGGTTAATTAATTTGTTTGCCAAGTGATCTGATGACAAGAGACTGCAAATAAAGTCTCCTGCTAACTACTCACCACCTCCATTGCACTGGGTAGCAAGCCAAAAAAGAATGAAAGAAAGGACCCACCTGATCATTGAGCACATAAACAGCAGCTAAGATTACCTTGGAGGAGTAGCCTAGTGGTTAGAGCAACTGCCTAGCACTCAGAAGATCAAGGATTCATTTCCCACTAGCACTCCTTGTGACCTTGGGCAAGTCACTTTACCCTCTATTGCTTTGGAAGAAAAGGGTGGCAATCTACTTCCAGTGATGCATTGCCAAGAAAACCCAGAGGTTGCTAGGATGGCACTAAAAAAAAAAAAAAAAAGATTACCTTGGAGGTCCCTGTGAGGATAAGAACGACCCTGTCTATCTACAGTTTGCCTATCCAGTTGAAATGAACACTTTCAACAACAAGAATGGCCACCCCTCACTTGTGTGCTTTGAAACGAGGAAAATATATTTTTCAGCCCCTCCCTTTTATCTTCATATGCTCATACTGCAGAGGAATTGAGAGAAATATCGCTACACCAGGAAGATATATTAAAACTATTTGATAAACTGAATAGTAGCAAATCACCTCGACCGGATGGTATACATCCCAGAGTGGTGAAAGAACTGAAATATGAGATTGCAGACCTGCTATTGGTAATCTGTGAACTTTCATTTAAATCATCTGTAATACCTGAAGATTGGAGGGTCGCCAACGTAACACCAATTTTTAAAAAGGGTTCCAGGGGTGACCCGGGAAATTACAGACCGGTGAGCCTGACGTCAGTACCAGGGAAAATGGTAGAAACCATCATAAAGAACAAAATTACACAGCATGTAGATAGTCATGGCCTAATGGGAGACAGCCAACATGGCTTTAGGCAAGGAAGATCTTGTCTTACTAATCTGATATGTTTTTTTGAAGGTGTGCATAAACAGGTAGACAAAGGTGAGTCGGTTGATATAGTGTATCTGGACTTTCAGAAAGCTTTTGACAAGGTCCCCCATCAGAGACTTTTGGCGAAGCTAAAAAGTCATGGGATAGGAGGCAGTGTGCTATTGTGGATCGGGAACTGGTTAAAAGATAGAAAGCAGAGGGTAGGGCTAAATGGCCAATATTCCCAATGGAAAAAGGTGAATAGTGGAGTACCCCAGGGATCTGTACTGGGTCTGCTACTTTTTGACATATTCATAAATGACCTGGAAAAGGGAATAACGAGTGAGGTTATCAAATTTGCAGATGACACAAAACTGTTTAAAGTTGTCAAAACCCAAGAGGATTGTGGAAAACTGCAGGAGGATCTGGATAAATTGGAAGACTGGGCATCCAAATGGCAGATGAAATTTAATGTGGACAAGTGCAAAGTTATGCACCTAGGAAAGAACAACCCACACTATAGTTACACGATGCAAGGCTCCACGTTAGAAACCACCACCCAGGAAAAAGATTTAGGAGTCATCGTGGATAACATGTTAAAACCCTCCGCCCAGTGTGCAGCGGCGGCCAAGAGAGCAAATAGAATGCTAGGTATCATAAGGAAAGGGATGGAGAATAAAACAAAGGATATTATAATGCCTCTGTATCGCTCCATGGTACGACCGCACCTTGAATATTGTGTGCAATTCTGGTCACCGTATCTTAAAAAGGACATAGCGTTATTAGAAAAAGTACAGAGAAGAGCCACCAAATTGGTGAAGGGGATGGAAGGCTACTCCTATGAAGAGAGGCTAAAAAGGTTAGGGCTCTTTAACCTGGAAAAGAGACGGCTGAGGGGAGATATGATAGAGGTCTATAAATTAATGAATGGAGTGGAACGGATAAACGTGGATCAATTGTTTACGCTATCAGAATATAGAAAGACTAGGGGGCATGTAATGAAGCTACAGGGTAAACTATTTAAGACAAATAAGAGAAAATATTTTTTCACTCAACGTGTAATCAAACTCTGGAATCTGTTACCGGAGGATGTAGTAAGGGCTGTTAGTATAGCTGGGTTTAAAAAGGTTTGGACAAGTTCCTGGAGGAAAGGTCCATAAACCACTATTAAAAAGGGACCCAGGATATCAATGCTTGACCCAGTACAAGCATGGTGGAACCTGTGTCTTTTGGGGATATTGCTAGGTATGTATGACCTAGATTGGCCACTGTTGGAAACAGGATACTGGGCTTGATGGACCTCGGTCTGACCCAGTATGGCATGTCTTATGTCTTATGTTCTTATCCACCATAAAGTGGGTCTCCTGCAGGAACACAAGTTCTGCTCTGGACTTTTGTAACTGAGCTAATACTCTCTTTCTCTTAACCAGGGAGGTCAAGCCACTGATATTCCATGACACTAATTTAACTTTAATCCTTTTTATTCTTTGCACTCAGCATAGAAAGCCCACAATTAGTGGCCGGACTCCCTTTTACCATGATAGGAAAGGATAACCCACCCACCCCATCCCCGACCAGTCGTATTCTTCCCCTTTCCTCCTCCCTCCGCCTTCTTCCCCCACAAAAGTGGTGAAAGCCCCTCTACCGAAGAGGCACCCCAGATTACAGCCTCTCCCATCCCATTTAGGCAGTCTTCCTACTCTGAGATATGATATGATTTTTTGTTCCATTCAAAAAAGAGTGCAAAGGGGAAGCCTCATCTGTACTTCACTCTCTTACTTTGCAGTAATTGTATGTGGGAACAGAAAGTTCATATTTTTACAGATGCATCACAATTGGAGACATTTTTGCTAGACAAATTTGATACTGGGAATGTATAAAGATAGTTATAAGTATCTGATTCTGTTAGGCTGAGGATGAATAAGGGGGTCCATTATTTAAAATTTGTTAATTTGGATGCTGTTCTTACTGATATGTGCTATTGGTCTTTCTTGTGCTTTGCTATGATGTGGGCTATTGCAATTGTTTGTTATTAGTTATGTATACATACCGTCTATTCAACGCTGACTCTTAGCAACCCAGCATTTTTGTGGCAAGGTGTGAACAGAAGCAGATTGCCAGGCCTTCTGAGGTAATGAAGGGTAAAGTGACTTTCCTAAGGCCACAAGGAGTACAGGTGGGCAGGGCCCCCTGCGGACACCCCCCCTTGGCGCCAACAGCAGTGACTACTGCCTCTGAAACTGCAATGCAGTACTTACCCTCTGTCTCTGGGGCTGCGTCATGGTTTCATTCTCTCCACTCTGCATCTTCTGGCCCAGAAATGGGGCCAAAGCAGCAGATTAGAGAGAATGAAAGCATGACATAGCCCCAGAGACATAGTGTAAATGCTATGTCGCAGATTCAGGGGCAATTGACACCTCTATTGGTGCCAAAGAGGGGCACCAATGGGCATGGGGGGACATACCCAGAGGATCAGCAACCTAGACAACTGCCAAGTTTACCTAATGATAGCACTGGCCCTGTCAGTGGGAAGTGAACCCTGGCCTCTGGGTCACCAGGCCACTGCTGTAACCACTAGGCTATGCCTCTACTCCTTGTTATTAGTTAATAGGCGAGTTTCCTATGGGCCTTTTTTGATGAATCAATCAATTCCTTTTCTTTTATGCTTGCAGAACTTTGTAACATGTAACTTGCAATTTAAAAAGAAAAAAGATCCCCAGTAAATTTAAATATTGGGCCACCTTGCACTAGCAGAAGCATCTGATTTTCTTTTCAAAGAAATGTAAAAAAATTAGAAGGAGGCCTCTCTTTCTGAGATTACTGCAGGAAAAAAAGAACATTATTACTATGAAATGTGTGCTTTCTAGGGTCTGCTAAAAACAAAACTTGAGATCTATTTATACCTGTCAGAAGTAATTATGCTTTTCCTTTGTGCAAAATCAACATGCTGTCTGCATTGAGCATTGAGTCACAAAGGATTAAAGATTTGCAGGAAACAAAATTCACTGTAGAATCTCTATGGATTGAAATTCCATGTGAAAAGGGGAAGGGAAAGGCGATGGCTGTGGGGGTTTACTATCGACCACTTAGCCAGAGTGAACAAAAGGATGATGAAATGCTCAAAGAAATCAGGGAAGCTAACAAAAGTTACAGTACAGTAATAATAATGGCTGATTTCAATTACCCCGGTATCGACCAGATCAGCGTCACGGCAGAACATGCTAGGGAGATAAAGTTTCTAGATGAAATAAATGATTGCTTCTTGGAGCAGCTGGTTCATGAAACAACCAGAGGGAAAGCCATTTTGGACCTAGTCCTTAGTGTAACACAATATCTGGTGCAAGAGATAAGGGTGTTGGGGCCACTTGGCAATAGTGATCATAGCACGATAGTGTTTGATTTAATAAATGGAGGAAGGACGGTGAGGAAATCCACAGTACTATCTTTTATCTTTCAAAAGGGAGACAATGATAAAATGAGGAAAATAGTTAAGAAAAAACTAAAAGGAGCAGATGCAAAGGTTAAAGATTTATGTCGAGCATGGGTGTTTAAAAATACTATCTTGGAAGCCCAGACCGGCTGTATTCCACTCTTTAAGAAAAGTGAAGGAAGTCCAAAAAACTGCCAGCATGATTTAAAGTCAGAATGACTGTTATTGCCAGAAAAGCATCTTTCAGGAAATGGAAAAAAGAGCCAAATGACAAAAAGTGAAAGCAACATAAGCACTGGCAAGTTAGATGCAAGGCATTGATAAGGCAGGTAAAGAGAATATTTGAGAAGAAGCTAGCTGTGGAAGCAAATACATGTAATAAAGACTTTTTTAAGTACATTTGTAGCAAAAAGCCTATGAGAGGGTCAATTGGACTATTAGAGGATAGACGGGTAAAAGGGACACTAAGAGTGGACAAGGCCATAGCGGAGAGACTGAATGAATTCTTTGTTTTGGTCTTTACTGAGAAAGATGTAGGGATGTTACCCATGACTGAAATGGTATTTAAAGGTGATACCGCAGAAGAATTGAAAGAAATATCGATATACCAGGAAGATGTATTACAACTATTTATAAACTGAAGAGTAGCAAATCGCCTGGACTGAATGGCATACATCCAAGGGTATTGAAAGAACTGAAATGTGAGATTGCAGATGTACTATTAGTAATCTGTGAACTATCATTAAAATCATCTGTAATACTTGAAGATCGAGGGATGGCCAATGTAACGCCAATTTTTAAAAAGGGTTCAAGGGGTGATCCGGGAAACTACAGACAGGTGAGCCTGACATCAGTACCGGGAAAAATGGTAGAAACCATTATAAAGAACAAAATTTCTGAACATGCAGATAGTCATGGCTTAATGGAAGGTAGACAACATGGCTTTAGCCAAGGAAGGTCTTATCTTACTAATCTGTCATGTTTTTTTGAAGGTGTAAATAAGCAGGTAGACAAAGGTGAGTCGATAAATATAGTGTATCTGGATTTTCAGAAAGCCTTTGACAAGGTCCCTCATGAGAGACTTTTGGCAAAACTAAAGAGTCATGGGATAGGAGGCAGTTTACTATTGTTGATCAGGAACTGGTTAAAAGATAGAAAGCAGAGCGTAGGGCTAAATGGCCAATTTTCCCAATGGAGAAAGGTGAATAGTGGAGTACCCCAGGAATCTGTGCTGGGTCCGCTGCTTTTTAACATATTGGTAAATGACCTGGAAATGGGAATGAGTAAGATAATCAAATCTGCAGATGACAAAAAATTATTCAAAGTTGTTAAAACCCATGAGGATTGTTAAAAATTGCAAGAGGACCTTGATAAATTAGATGACTGGGTATCCAAATGGCAGATGAAACTTAATGTGGACAAGTGCAAAATCATGCAATTAGGAAAGAATAACCCAAACTATGGTTACACGATGCAAGGTTCCATATTAGGAACCACCACCCAGGAAAAAGATTTAGGCGTCATCGTGGATAACATGTTGAAACCCCCTGCCCAGTGTGCAGTGGTGGCCAAGAGAGCAAATAGAATGCTAGGTATTGTCATGCCACCACCACTCGCCTCTAGGTTAGAGGGGCATGGATTTCTAGAAGAAATTTCTGCTGTATGCTTTTTCAGCTTTTTTTAAAACTATTTCCCTGCAATGCCCTCTGGGAAATGTAGTCCTTATTCAGCTGTATGAGTGCACCATGCAGAAAACTGTAGTCAGGCTCAAGTAGGTAAGGCAAATGACAGAAATTTATTATTTTTATATACACAATGGTTCGATCATACCACACATAGGATTGTTGGTTCAGGACTCTTGGAAGCAAAAATTGTCCAAAACATATCCAAGCACAAAATGCAGTTTTAAAGGTTCTCTCTATTGCAAGATACAGTCTTTACCAGCAAACTTATTATATTTCCTTCTCAGCCTTGCTGGCTAAAGCATCAAACAAAAATCACATTTAAAGTCTGTGGTAAACTTCCCCTTTATAAACACAAGGGATACACAGCCACCCTGCCTGTGGAATAAGGGTACCTTTTTCCTGGATAACCTTCTCTCAGGACTGGCTTGCTCTCTCTATGTTCCCCAGGTTTACAGCTTGGCACAAGGAACAGTCCATGGGTGTGTCCTCCTCAATCCGCTTCACCTCGGGCTCTCCCAGCTGCATAGGCTCTGACTCCCCATCTTGCTCACAGTGCTCAACTAACAGCCTTCTGGGGAATCCTGGAGTCTCTCTTGTTCCTGGCTCCAAACTCTCCTGCAGCCGTGCTACATGCCAAATAGCACTCTCTCCAGCTGGAAGTTCCATTCCTCTACTCTGCTCAGCCTAGCTTCCTGCTTCTCCTCTCCTCTCATCTCCAAGTCATACTCTGCTCTGGGTTTATACTTCCAGGGCTCTAGCTCCAACCCCACCCTACTCAGGTGACGGCAATCAGCCTGACTCCGGGTACCTGAGTGCTTGAAGCATTCACTGTCTAAAGGGTTCTGAGCCTTGTATCTTCTCCCCTTCATTCCACTAGGGGGAGCATGAAATGTGGTCCACGTGGAAGATTTCTGATTCCTGGAGGTGTTTATGGCTTTCCTACCCTGACTTGAGTAAAGGGGGCCCTTTACTAGGGTGAATTCCCTGTCTCTTTGTCCTCCCCCAGACTCTGGATAGGCCTCCTTGCCACAGTATCATAAGGAAAGGAATGGAAAATAAAACAAAGCAAATTATAATGCCTCTGTATCGTTCCATGGTGCGACCGCACCTTGAATATTGTGTGCAATTCTGGTCGTTGTATCTTAAAAAGGATATAGCGTTATTAGAAAAGATACAGAGAAGAGCCACCAAAATGGTAAAGGGGATGGAAGGATACCCCTATGAAGGGAGGCTAAAAAGGTTAGGGCTCTTCAACCTGGAAAAGAGGCAGCTATGATAGAGATCTATAAATTAATGAATGAAGTAGAGCAGGTAAATGTAGATCGACTGTTTATGTCATCAGAATATAGAAAAACTAGGGGACATTCAATTAAGCTACAGAGTAACCTATTTAAGACTAATAAGAGAAAACATTTTTCCATTCCACGTGTAATCAAACTCTGGAATTCATTATCGGAGGATGTAGTAGAAGCTGTTAGTGCAGCTGAGTTTAAAAACAGTTTGGACAAGTTCCTGGAGGAAAGATCCATAAACTATTATTAAAGGGCACCCGGGATATCTATTGCTTTCCCCAATACAAGCACTGTGGAACCTATGTTTTTTAGGGAAACTACTAGGTACTTGTGATCTAGACTGGTCACTTTTGGAAACAGGATACTGGGCTTGATGGACCTTGGTCTGACCCAGTTTGGCATATCTTATGTTCTTATGATATCAGATGTTCTCATTGAGTCATGTCATTAAGGGCTCAAGACTTGCATGACAAAGTTTGTCAGTTTGATTCATCTTTGAATCAATCATTCATTCAGTTCATCTTTGGACTCCAAATCATTCTGATTATTCAGGTTCATTAAAATTAATAGGCAAAACAGCTTTGCATTCTAATGGTTGGATTTGCCATGCATTCTTATTTAAATTTGTTGAAAGCTCCTGGCAGGCATCTGCCATAGTGGCAACAGCATGTCAAGACATCAAGACTGGCATGAAGACAAAGCTGCAACGGGTACTATCAGTGGCCTGAAGACTCCAGGCCACCACCAGAAGGACAAAGCAGCAGTGAATGGAATAAAGAACTTAAGACACAGGGAAAGAGGCAAGGTAACATCAGTATTGCCAGGAAACCCCCAAAGCACTGGGAAAGGGATACGATCTGCACCAATATTGTCAGGAAGACCCCAAAGCACAGGCACAGGCATAATGTAGCATCAACATTGCTAGAAAAGCCCAAAGCCCTGGGAGAGGGGCAAAGCAGCACCAAGATGGGCAGGCAGACTCTAAGGGGTATGTTTACTAAACGGTCCTAATGTTACTGGCGCTAGCTGCAGCGATAACGCGAGGAATGCCATATAAGGCGGTGGGCATTCCGGCATAAAGGAAGCAATGGCGGGATATCGCACGATAGAGGGTGCCCTGGCCAAAATCGCACAATAGATGCGCCGTGGCACGTCATCGCGCAGTAACCTTAAGTTCACGCGCTGAGCTATGATCAAAGGACTAGAGGTGTAGCACACTGGTTAATACAATGACTGCTGATACAGCAGTCAAGAGTTCCATTCCTCAGTGGTGATATGTAATTAGGCTGTCTGTGCCAATTCCTTTTCCTGCCTGTAACAGTCAGACACATCTCAACAATCTGCACTGTCCCCCAAAAAAACGCTTATCCCTGTGCCCTAACCTAAAGCACCTTTTAGGGTGCACCATAAGGCACATCATAAAGTGCCACGTCAACCAAAGTGGGTCAGAATGTGGCCCAGAGGGTGGCACGAACGGGTGGTACCCTCCAAGGCATCATATAAGGCACCCCAGAGGCTGGCTGAACCCAAGGTGGTGCTAAACATGCCCCAAGGATGTTAAGGTGACCAAAGAAATGTTGGCCAAGGGCAGTAAGGTGCACCAACCTCACAAGCATGAAATGTATGGGTCAAACATAGATGTAACTCTAACACTGCATAGAGCAGCAATGAAAGCCAGTGAAGAAGTGATGTAAGGAAGCAGATGTCTGAGGTGATGGACCTTCCAAATATGTGAGCAGCCCATATGGTAGCTGGTAAAGTAGACAAATATATCAGGAGCAGCTGTACCGATGCACAGGGTGATGGTACTGTAAAGTGCAACAATAACAAAGTGTGGTAGAGGATGGGAATATGTGTCCAGCAGAGGAGCCAGGAGAAGTGCAATGACAGGAGGACAGAGGAGTAGCAGTGCCATGCAGAGCAGACACCAGAGAGGCAAGAATGAAGAGCCATGATGCAGAAAAGGGTGCCAGTGCAGGACATGGGGTAGCAGCCTGCACAGTAGGGCAGGACGCCACAGAGCTTGCAGACACAGATAGACTGACAGAAGGATGGTTGGCAATAGTGATGAGGGTATAATGTGCCAGCAGCACAGACCATCACAGATAGGACTGTGACAGGAATGCAAAGTACGTGTGTGCGAGAGGCATAAAATAATTAGAACAGAGAAGAATCAAACCCATGACCACTAGCACAGATGGCAATGCACAAACCAGTAGGCTACAACATCAATGCGAGTGCCATAGCAAAGGCTGAATACAAGAACACTGGAGGGCAGCAGACTAAAACACAGCTGGCTGCCAGGATAGGGCAACCCCGACCGTAACGAAGATGCAATGCACATGCAGAACCGGTGTGTACAGCTTATATCACAGTCAGTAATTGGGACGACAGCCACATATAAACACATGCACACACACAATGAAATATTATGCAGTGGACACAGCATGCAAAAGAGCAAAGAACCTAAACCCAATGGGCGGCATGGAATGCCCTGTGGAGCAGAGCAAAATGGGGAACAGAACGGAAAAGGAGCATGTGAGACATGAACCTACAAACAGACATGGACCAGATCAGACAGCAACAGCAATGCTAATCCCTCAAGCCGACATGGACAGTACAAAGAAAGAGTCATATGTAACAGCTAATATGTGACGGATAGGCTGCATCGAGGGCATACTGTGGTGTACATTGAAGAGATGGAAGGGTGTGTGGAGAGGTGACCAATCGTCAGGCAGTTCCTGGTCAGGTTAGCACAAAACAAGGAACATGTGGGACTCAAACCTGCAACCTATGGTGCTCCAACACATGTCTGCAACCACTATCCCAAACAACCACAGCAAGCACGATGCAAATATGCCCCCTCAAAGGGAATGTCGGTATGGAAACCCTTAGCGCCCTGTGATGTGTCAGATGGCTGCCACATAGCCAGCTGCCACCGTACAAGGATGTGAGCACAGGTGGGCATGTACATTACCAGAACATAACGAAAGACATGTGTCAGTGTGGTCAAGCAGCAGGAGAGAGAAATATGAGTCCAACACATAATTTTATTGTGGTCAATCAGTCGACATATCGTATATACCGCCTGTCAGCATATCAAGGTGGTTGGTTTACAGTGAACAAACTGAAAACACATTGAGCATGCCAGCTACCCACATGTCACCCCAAAGTCACTGGCATGTCTACAGATGATGGGCAGGAGAGATAATGTGCTGTAGCTGCACGGTGTTCACCATGCAGTATCCCCCACCCCCCACATGCTGCTGCACGTCCTAGATGCCCTAGTCGCAAGTAGACACTAGGCGGTGTATGATGAGGAACCAACACACATCAGTCATGAATTGTCCCCCAAAACATATCCGTCTGCCAATACAGGTGGCAAAAGCCCGAAAAAGCATGAGTAGCAACATGTAAGCAAGTGTACACACAGATATAGATATATATGTCACAGATGCCCCATAATGCCTGATATAGCAATGAAAGCATCACCAATGTAACCCAAAACAAAGGCCAAATGCAAAATGAGGATATGGTAACAGGTACAAGAGGCACATGATCCCAGAGGAGACCAAACAGAGGAACCTCACAGACATTCAGAGATAACACCATGCAGCAGGTCCCCTGCAATGGGTGGTGTGGATACATGGACCGTACACAGAGACCACGGTACATGGGATGCGCAAATGAAGGACGAAAACTGCCACACTGCAAATGTCATGGGTGAAGTGAGTGACGGAACACCAGGGGATAAAGAGGATTGTGCAGACATGCAATGCTATGTTTGTAAATCAATGTACAGCAGCACGTCTGTACAGTAACCAAACACAATGACCTGTATATGGAGTTTGAAAGAAAGGTCGAACATGGGCCAGTACCCCACACAGAAGCCACACTGCCACATGTTCTGGTGTACCAACATATTCAGTCACATGCACATGCACCATGTACGTTGAACCATGACACAGTGATGCCCCAGATGCACTATAACTCCCTTGGTGAGGGCAAACATCAATCCAATATGTTGGCGGCCATTAAACTGGTGTGGTGGTAACAACTGTGTCATGTCCAAGTGCAGGGTAGGCCGACATATACAAGACTACGTATACAATGTTGCCACACGCATGGCTGTATGTTCCCGTGACCTCAACAGATGAAGATATCTTGCGGTGCATGTGACACACATGGCCAACACAAACTAACACAATGTCAGATGGCTGAAGAACATACAGCGACTATTTCAGTCAGTGATGCACACGTAGGAACCAGTACACAGTGTCCAGAGTGCAAAGGGCGTCTGCAACCCAACATGTCTTGTTAAGACTGTCCGTGAATCACTGGGCATGCATAGTCAAGTGTGATATCTCAATGTGCCACAGTACTCGAAAGGTCATGTCTGTCTCGTGCAATCAACAGGACACCCAGCCAGACCACGGTAGCAACAGTGTGTTGGACAGGCCTGTTATACTCAAAGTAGCAGTCCAACAGTAATGTTCATCATAGGCATGTGTCCCACTCGCAGAGGTCAAACATCCTATGGCACCATCTCCCAGGGATAGTTGAATGGTGTGTCCTCCAACAGGTGGGTGATGTCGCCCGCAGATGCACTTAAGTAGATGTGCTGTGTGTGTCCATTGCCCTGTGGCAGAATAAGGACAAACACTGTCTTGGTATGCTGGATGCAACATCAGGGCACATTGCAGGGAGTCAAACATCAGTATCGATGTAATTAAACGTCACACAGGCAAACATAACATGATCACAACACAGAACACTGTGCATGTTGTGGACATTTGGAAATGCAACCGCAGACGAGCATGTCCCATGGATATGGTCATGTCCATGCACATGTAACACTGGCGTATCACAGCTGCACCCCAATTCCATTGTTAGTGCACAAAGACCAACAGGAAAGGTCCATGAAACAAACAGCAAAACACAAACATATAAAGGCAGATGTCACACCCAAACGATCCAAGGTGCAACCTATTGTGTGTCTGCAGCAAATGTCTGTTTGGGACCCTCAGAGGCAGGCACAGTCTACAACAAGTCACAGTAAAGGCAGAAGATGTCATAAAAATGTGTCAAATTACCATGTACCCATGTCCAGCTGACGTTGCCACATGTCCAAAATTATGGTTATATCTGGGATACATAAATGCTGTTGTCTGTCAACACACATGAGATAGGTCAACCCACAACAAATAACACACGCGCACACTGTGCACAAGGTCAACACTAGTAAGGTAGAGATAGCACACACACCATCACTCCACAGGTGTGCAGACCCCGCCCACCACATGATAATGCAAACTGCATGCACACTGTATCATAACAGAGTCACCCCCAAACACACACACACACAGTATGAGAAGGTGAGCGTGCCACCAGTAACATATGGTCTGTATGTGCACAATTGGAGAATAGTGGAGCTAAAGGCCTTGCAAATGCTATGATACACTGCTGTTGGCCGATGCTACAATGTCAGGGAAGGGTGTAAGTGTGGCCCACCACCAGAACGCCTAGGACATGTAGACATAAGAACATAAGAACATAAGATATGCCATACAAAGCAGCGGACCCAGCACAGATCCCTGGGGTACACCACTATTCACCTTTCTCCATTGGGAAAATTGGCCATTTAGCCCTACCCTCTGCTTTCTATCTTTTAACCAGTTCCTGATCCACAATAGTACACTGCCTCCTATCCCATGACTCTTCAGTTTATCTAATAGTTGTAATACATCTTCCCGATGTATCGATATTTCCTTCAATTCTTCCGCACCTTTAAATACCACTTCAGTCATGGGTAACATCCCTACATCTTCCTCAGTAAAGACTGAAGCAAAGCATTCATTCAGTCTCTCCGCTATCGCCTTGTCGCCTCTTAGTGCTCCTTTAACCCCTTTATCATCTAATGGACCAACTGACTCTCTCACAGGTTTTTTGCTATGAATGTACTTGAAAAGGTCTTTACTTCGCGTTTTTGCTTCCGCAGCAAGCTTCTTCTCAAATTCTTCCATTTTTTATTCATTCATGATCATTCATAATACTATTTTTAGGTTGTAACATTTGCGCTCATACATTTGGATTCATTTGACTGTCATCCCGCGCCTTTTTTGGGCCTGTGAGCATGCGTTGGCATCTGGTTCAAATACTGCGTTTTCAATGCCGACAATGTTGACTGCCCCCCTGATTTTGGAAGCAGTGGCGGTTTATGTGTATGTAAGTTCTTCTTTACAGGTCTGTACTTTCCAACAGTCACGGGCGCTTTTTAGTCTTGATTCAGGATATTTTATGACATCCTTTGGGCTCACATGTTTAGTTTTAAAACATGGCAAAGTACCGGTACGGCAGTTTTTCAGAGTGATATTGCGACGCCTGCATTTGTGGGCATTCTCCGGTAGGGTTAATCAATTTTTCACGGGTTTTACTATTCCATTAAGGACATTGGTTACTGTTTTATACGGTTCCTTTTAACAGTCTAAAGACTGATTCATGTGTTTTAGAGCGATGCTTTGAGCCACATAGCCAATTTTTAGATATGGCTGGACGCCGGTAGGGTAGTTCACATTATTGGGACACTACGGGGTCTGCAGTCGTTTTTATTGTTTGGTATGGCATTTTTTAATTTTTTTCATAGACGAATTGTATGGTATGTTACCATCCAATGGCCTTTTTTGATTTTCTATGGTTCGCTACTGGAGGTTGGCCATCGCCCTATGAAAGGATAAGGAAACACAGCGTGTGCTGTGTGGTTGAATTTGGCCGCCAAGGATATATCTAATTAGTAAAGCATCTTTTTCTATTTTAACAATAGCCGGGGCCTTTTTTGGCTCTATACACAAATGCTCTCTTTTTTGGTTCGCCCTTTTTTCTTGGGTTCAGTCGGTGGAATGTTTCTGTGATGCCTGATTTGTGTACGCAATGCCTAACTTTTAGTTTACATCCGGGCGTTTTTCTTTTTTCTTTTATCTATCTGTTTCATTTACACCTTCACGGGTGTTGCTCCTCCATAACACGACAGTCTGGTATGTTTTTTATCATGGTTGTTTTTTGAGTTTTAAAAGAATCATGTTCTTTTTTTTTTTTTTATATTTTTATTTATGAATTTCCTGAATTACAACAAACAATAAAGAATAAAGTTAACACCCACACAGTTTACAATATTCAAGAAAAAGTATATACCACATAACAAGAAACCTCATCAAGGAAGAGCATACTACCAATTTATACAATACATGATAAGGAAATCAGAAGTATACAAAACTCCACTATTGGGAGACAGAAATCTCACTGCCTACTTCCTTTGCCTTTTTCTGATTCAAAAAGGATTTAAGTTGGGACACATCCGTAAACACAGAAGACTGACCCTCAAGAGTAACTATACATCTACAAGGAAATTTTAAGTAGAAGCATGCACCTATAGCCAAAACAGATGATTTTAACAGCAAAAACTGCCTACGCCGGGCCTGAGTAGCCCTGCTCACATCTGGGAAAACCTGCAGCTTTTGGCCACAAAAAAGGGATTCCCTGTACTTAAAATAAGCACGAAGAACAGTTAATTTAATAAGCTCAGAACCAAAGGTAGCAACTAAGGTGCTACGCTTGGAAATAGTATCTGCGGAGTCTTCTAAGAAGGCAGTTAAATCCCGCCCAGCAGTGTCGTCTAAAGGAGAAGAAGAAACAACCTCACCCTGAGCTTCAGAGGAGGCAGAGCGAGTAGGCAAATAATATAGGTAAATAGCCTCAAAACTACCATCCAATTTTAATACTTCAGTAAAATATTTCTTAAGCAATATAACAGGAGACAACAAATGGGTGACAGGAAAGTTAAGGAAACGTAGGTTTTTGGCTCTAGACTGATTCTCAAGTATCTCCAATCGATAGTTAAGGGAGGAAAAATCCCGTATCAAGGCATAACTATTATCTGAACAAACTTGGAGTTGAGATTCAGTCTTAGCCAAAACATTAGTTATGGCACCCAATTGTTTATCAGTGCTTTGCATTTTACAAACCGCTTCAGAGGTAAACATACAGAGAGAGGATACTGTAGCTGTTAAACGCTTATCAATGCCATTGATAGCAATCCAAATATCCTTTAGAGTTACCTCACCAGAACCAAGATCAGAACTCTGTGGGATTTCCTCTGGCTTCCCCGGAAGAACCGGTATGAAGAATCATGTTCATGTTTGATAGAATTTATTTTATTTTTATTATCAGTTTTCTAATATTATCCTTTTTTTATTTATTTTACAGTTACGAAAGCTTGTTTCACTTTTAGTGAGACAATTAGTTTTTATTGACGTTTTCTTATCCAGCTCCTAAGGTAACAGTACCTTCACTCCTGCTCCTAGATCCGTTATTTGGTGTCTTTTAGTTCATGATCCTCATCTCTTTTGTTCTTCTCCATATTGTTTGCTTTGCAATCTTTTGCATTTTATTGTTTTACTATTATTGTAGTTATGGTGTTAGCAATATGTTATTTATTTATTTATTGTTTTTATGCATATTTTACATATCAGTTTTTAGTTAATATCTGCATGTGATTAATGTTTCATTGATTCTTTTCTTATATTCCTTTTGATATATGCTGAGCTTTGTTGGAGGTTTGTTTTAACATTGTTCAACATGTATATGATTTAACCATTCATGTTTTTATATGGTTATATACATATTATAACAAGTTTTGTCTATGGATTATGTATATTATATTTGTATCCTTTTTATACATTTATTTATTTGTTGTTTCGCATTCTTACAGTCTTTTTATTTATGAGTTTCTTTGTATTTGTGTTTTAATTATTTAACTATTAATGATGTGTTTTTAGCATAAGGTGAGCCTACCCCTGAAGAAGAGTTTTTCGAAACACGGCCTGTGTCGGGTCTGGTCTCCCTTAACAAGTATGGATTAATAAAGTATTGGTGAGAATTTACACCTGCCTACGTTTTTGTACTGTTTGCTCCATACTTGAGGGCATTTGGGCTACTTTACTCTTTTGTGGAACCTCTCTGCTTTTGGTAGTATCCTTCAAAGATACATTCTTCCGAACCATCCGCTCTTGGGCGACTGTCGGCTTTCCCCTAATATCTAGTTTAAAAGCTGCTCTATCTCCTTTTTAAAGGTTAATGCCAGCAGCCTGGTTCCATCCTGGTTAAGGTGAAGCCCATCCCTTCGGAAGAGCCCCTCCTTTCCCCAGAATGTTCCCCAGTTCCTAACAAATCCAAAATTCTCATCTCTGCACCATTGTCTCATCCACGCATTGAGACTCCGGAGCTCTGCCTGCCTTTTGGGTCCTGCGCGTGGAACAGGAAGCATTTTGGAGAATGCTACCCTGGAAGTTCTGGATTTCAACTTCCTACCTAAAAGCCTAAATTTAGCCTCCAGAACCTCCCTACCACATTTTCCTATGTCATTGGTACCGACATGTACCAATGACACACGCAGCTCTGTTGGATGTGTCCCAGAGACAGTGCTGGAGAAGACAAACTGGGCATGAACACATGTGGATATGTGTGGCCAACATCAACATATGGGGTACAGGGGAGCACACTAAATAGTTCATCCACAACATATGTGCATTAGACAGATAACCTCTGACATGTGCTGCTCCTGACTGTCCACACAGGTAAATTACCTGTATGTCCACCTATCCCAGTGTCCTGCACATTGAATGAGGTACACACAGCTGCCCCTTCACTACAGCGCCAGGAACATCACCAAGCATGTCCTGTGGATTGAGAAACACAAGGGAAACATATATATATGTCAGGTTGGAGCTTGTGGTGAGGAAGCTGCCCAGAGCCCAGAGAATAGTGATAAAGGAAGGGAATTTACCCTAATCAAGGGATCTGTTTTGGCAGGTCACAGGAATAAAACTGCATGTTTACCTAAAAGGTTATTCCAGGCTGCAGTGGCCTGCAGAGAGTCTCTAGTAGAGATGAGGTGAAGGAATATAAGCCCAGATGGAGAAACCCTTATGTTACTCCTAATTACTCAGTTGCCAGGAGAGACTTTGATCAGCAACACCTGAGGAGTGCAAGGGAGGGGTTGGAAACTGGGAACTTTAAAACTAGAACAGAATATGCAGAGAGGAGACGAGGAGAGCGAGGAGGCAAGCCTGAGAGGAGGCTTGAAGGCAAGCGTGAGAGCAAGGAGAGAGGAGCTCTGAGAGATTCATGTTCTTGGAGAGATTCCTGGGAGAAGCCAGCTTCAAAGGATTGGGGAAATCCAAAGGCTTGGAGAACTTCAGCTGGGAACCCTAAGAAGAGGTATGGAGCAGATGCCCTGAAGTCCAGGAATATAGACTGGAAGACAGATTATAAAAGCTCCAATGCATACTGGCCAGAATATTTGAGAGGACAGCCTATTGCTTTAACCCAGGTATGAACTATGAACGTTTGTCTAACCTAAAGCAAGGCAAAGTGTTTAGACACAGTTCCTGTCCTAATGAAGGTCAGTTAGTAAAGCCCTCTGATCCAGCTCCTGATATAGAACCTATGCAAATAGAACAACAAGCTATAATTACAGAGGAAGATGATAATATCATGGACTGTTCTTTATGCAAGGTTTCTAGCACAGAGAAATCCTGAAAGTGGGATCAAACATAAAAAAGGAAACGTTCTAGTAACGGGCACTAGAAGTTTGTGTAAATACTTGTGCAGAGAAGAAGAGCTATTGATTGAAGCTTGTTAGCCAGCTGGTATCAGAGAAGCACACAGTTCATTATTAAGAAGTGACCGAAGATATCAATGCTTGACCCAGTACAAGCATTGTGGAACTTGTGTCTCTTGGGGAAACTGCTAGGTACATATGACCTAGATTGGCCACTGTTGGAAACAGAATACTGGGCTTGATGGACCTTGGTCTGACCCAGTATGGCATATCTTATGTTCTTATGGATACAAAAGTGCTTTAAATGTGAAAAGAAAAGCTGTTTTGGTGAAGAAGCTTTTATTTTTGGTTTCCTTTACACCAGCACTGCTGAGCAGGTTTGTCAGCAGTGACTGAGAGACTTTCTGTTGTTAATGGACTTTACAAGCTACTTGCTTTACCTTTCAGTTGTATTGTTATTTTGAATATAAAATCCTGGAGAATACATCCTAAGGTGTTACCAAGTGAATCTGTGTGCATTTGGATTTACCTCATAAATAAATATTCTGTCATCGCCTTACACTCGAGCCAACTACATTGTTTTCATTTACCGCAAAGGCAAGCACCGCATGACTGGACTACCAGTACCATAATCCTTTGCAAGATAGCTAGTCTGGAACATTGCTTAATTGGGAAACTCTAACAAGCACGCCCCTCCATACACATGTAAGGGGCTATGGGCGTGACAAGCTGTGCAACAAACACACCACCTTCACGTCCTCAGCTCTCATAACTCCCTAGATCCGTCACAGTCTGGCAGTTCGTCATGACACTGTACCTAACTGCCCCCACCCAAACTCGCCACTGACGTGTCCTTGGCCAAATACAAGGGCCTGCAAGCCTGTCCCCTTTGTGACCTCTCTGCTGCCCTCGAGACCGCTGACCACAACCATCACCTCGCTACCCTGTACGTGCTCGGCACAAAGGTCTCGGTATAATCCTGCTTCCCCCATATGTCTCCCATAGCACCTTCAGTGTGTGTTCCTGTGGGTCCACCTCCCCTGCTAACCCGCTCCCAGTTGCTGTACGACAGGGATATATGCAGGGGCTGCTACATTCCCCTGGCTCCATACCCAGTTCCCTGGTGCAGCAGGCACATCCCCTGGCTATCAGTAGCAGCTGTACGCTGATGTGTCCCAAAGATATCTCTCCACGCCTGAACTATGTTTGGCAATCCACACCACGATCTTAGCTTGCTCCCTGACATTGCTGGCTGCAGGTTCCCCCGCTGCATGAATTGAGCATGGCCAAGACCGGACATCTGATCATCGCCCCTAAACCCTCCCCAACCTTTACAGTGTCTGTGTATAGGTTGGTACACCTTCTGTCAACGTGGTCTGCATGGTAACAGTTCTCTATGACCCCTCGCTACCCTTCCCCACACATACCCATCATGTAGCTAAGGCCTGCGGTGTCCTTCTAGATATCATCAGCAAGATTCCTGCCATCACCCCAGAACACACAAATAAAATGCTAATGCCCCCCTTCATCACCTGCCATCCTGGTCACTGTAACCTACACCTTGCTGGTCTGCCTCGAAATCATCTCTGTCCGCTGCATTGTATGCAACACCTCACTGCATGGCTAATCTACTGGCAGCCTCAGCATGGCAATAATACTCCACCTGTCGGACACCTCACAGGCTCCTGATCTGTCTATGCAGACAGGTCAAGATGCACCTGCTGATCTATACATGCAGTCACACTGTGGTTGCCCTGTACCTTGACTTGCATAACTCAAGTACTACAAATACTACTACTGCTGAGCATGTAAATAGTGCTAACACCTGTATGCATCGCCATACTGAAACATGTAACACACAGTCCCTGATCATCACAGCATACAATCCAATCAATCCCCTCATATCCCCCAAATGTGATCCCCACACGTCAAGGCAACTGGTACTATCTATGGGCCGCTCCCCCACTGTTAACGTGGGACCACACGTCTGTCACCTTGCAGCACCCAATGCCTGGAACTAACTACCTGTGGCAGGGCAGCCACCCTCTCCAACCATCTCAAAACCATGTGTGACAGCTTACCACATCGCCTACGCCTAATAATCCTGACTACATTAATCACCTCCACCCACTGTTAAGAACATAAGAACATAAGATATGCCATACTGGGTCAGACCAAGGTCCATCGAGCCCAGTATTCTCTTTCCAACAGTGGCCAATCTAGGACATATGTACCTAGCAGTTTCCCCAAGGGACACAGGTTCCACAATGCTTGTATTGGTTCAAGCATTGATATCCTGGGTCCCTTCTTAATAATGGTTTATGGACCTTTCCTCCAGGAACTTGTCCAAACCTTTTTCAAACCCAGCTACACTAATAGCCTTTACTACATCCTCCGGTAACAAATTCCAGAGTTTGATTACATGTTGAGTGAAAAAATATTTTCTTTTATTAGTCTTAAATAGTTTACCCTGTAGCTTCATTGCATGTCCCCTAGTCTTTCTATATTCTGATAACGGAAACAATCGATCTACGTTTACCCGTTCCACTCCGTTCATTAATTTATAGACTTCTATCATATCTCCCCTCAGCCGTCTCTTTTCCAGGTTAAAGAGTCCTAACCTTTTTAGCCTTTCTTCATAGGAGTATCCTTCCATCCCCTTTACCATTTTGGTGGCTCTTCTCAGAACCTTTTCTAATAACACTATATCCTTTTTAAGATAAGGCGACCAGAATTGCACACAATATTCAAAGTGCGCTCTCACCATGGAACGATATAGAGGCATTATAATATCTTTTGTTTTATTTTCCATTCCTTTCCTTATGATATTTGCTCTCTTGGCCACCGCTGCACACTGGGCCGAGGGTTTTAACATGTCATCCACAATGACGCCTAAATCGTTTTCCTGGGTGGTGGTTCCTAATGTGGAACCTTGCATCGTGTAACCATAGTTTGGGTTGTTCTTCCCTAGGTGCTTAACCTTGCACTTGTCCACATTAAATTCCATCTGCCATTTTAATGCCCAGTCTTCCAATTTATCAAGATCCTCTTGCAATTTTCCACAATCCTCTTGGGTTTTAACAACTTTAAATAGTTTTGTGTCATCTGAAAATTTGATAACCTCACTCGTTATTCCACTTTCCAGGTCATTTATGAATATGTCAAAAAGCAGCGGACCCAGCACAGATCCCTGGGGTACACCACTATTCACCTTTCTCCATTGGGAAAATTGGCCATTTAGCCCAACCCTCTGCTTTCTATCTTTTAACCAGTTCTTGAACCACAGTAGTACACTGCCTCCTATCCCATGACTCTTTAGTTTTGCCAAAAGTCTCTGATGAGGGACCTTGTCAAAGGCTTTCTGAAAGTCCAGATACACAATATCAACCGACTCACCTTCGTCCACCTGTTTATTCACACTTTCAAAAAAACATAACAGATTAGTAAGACAAGATCTTCCTTGTCTAAAGCCATGTTGGCTGTCTCCCATTAGGCCATGACTATCTACATGCTGAGTAATTTTATTCTTTATGATGGTTTCTACCATTTTTCCCGGTACTGATGTGAGGCTCACCGGTCTGTAGTTTCCCGGATCACCCCTGGAACCTTTTTTAAAAATTGGTTTTACATTGGCGATCCTCCAATCTTCAGGTATTAGAGATGATTTTAATGATAGTTCACAGATTACTAATAGCAGGTCTGCAATCTCATATTTCAGTTCTTTCAACACCCTTGGATGTATACCATCCAGCCCAGGTGATTTGCTACTCTTCAGTTTATCTAATAGTTGTAATACATCTTCTCGATGTATCGATATTTCCTTCAATTCTTCCGCACCTTTAAATACCACTTCAGTCATGGGTAACATCCCTACATCTTCCTCAGTAAAGACCGAAGCAAAGATTTCATTCAGTCTCTCCGCTATCGCCTTGTCGCCTCTTAGTGCCCCTTTAACTCCTCTATCATCTAATGGACCAACTCTCACAGGTTTTTTGCTACGAATGTACTTGAAAAAATCTTTATTTCATGTTTTTGCTTCCGCAGAAAGCTTCTTCTCAAATTCTCCTTTTGCCTGCTTTATCAATGCCTTGCATTTGACTTGCCAGTGCTTGTGCTGTTTCCAGGTGTTGTCCCCTGCCCACACCTTCTGTGTTAGCAGTTGGACTATATTATAAGCTCTGATGGCCAGGCATTGTGTCAGCAATGTCAGTGCAGAGCTGCGTATGACTGGTAGTGCAATACCAATGCTCAGTAGTAGTAGTAGTAGTAGTATTACATATATCTATCCAAATGTTATTTCCAAAATATCAGGTACTCACATGAGAATAGCTCCTCAATCAGTTGCCGCCTGAGTGCTGCGCCCTCACGTGTGTCACCACGGGCATGTACATGAGGGCACGTTGTATCATCTTCCAGATCATCATTAATTTGGACATCGATATCGTGCCTGAGAGCAATGAAGTGCAGGATGCAACAGGCAATAATGATCTCTGCCACTGTCACGGGTTGGTACTGTAAGGCCCCGCCGGACCTATCCAGACATCTGAAGCGACTTTTCAAAATGTCAAAGGTGCACTCGATGACGGAGCGACTGGAGGCATGGGCCTCATTGTACCTCATCTCGGCATGTGTCCATAGTAGATGCACAGGGGTTAGCAACTAGGGCTGACACCCATAGCCTGCATCACCTGCAGAAAGAAATGTTGAACGTTAAACCAGGAGCTGATGTCCACACACATGCACACATAAAAGTACGTGCAAAACAACAGCACATACAGGTCAGACAGAAACATAGGGGAACACATGATGGGACACAACAACTATGCGCCAGTGTCTGAAGGTGTGAGATACAGAGCACGGGGGAGGTAGAAGGAGTGCAAACAACATTATCCTGAATCACAGCAGACACATGGGCAGACACCAGAGGCCGAAAGGTAGTAGCGCCAGCCCTGAACACATCAGAGACACACATGCAATGCACCCTGGACAAGGGCAGAGATGCACACATGTGCAAACATGTGACGGTCATGCTACTGTCCACACACAGATGGTGCGACAGGAACATATGCCCCACCGTGGTAGGCAGGATGGCATAGACAACACCACACTGTTGATAAACATGAAGCATACATGTGTGTTGTACTGTGCCAACCCAAACACACAATGTCAAATGGCCTGAAACATCAAAAGTCAGTGTGCCACCAACACACAGCACCACAGCACAGAAGACCTGGAGTGATCCCCCCCATCAGCTCTCACACACACAGATCACACACACACACAACTCGGGACACACGTCAAAGACAGAATGTGTGCAGACGGCTAGTCAGGGGTACACGTTGTGCATGTCAGAGATGACAAATACCCACCCAGCAGTATACAGTCCTCAAATTGAGCGGCCTCAAATTGTCTGTACAGTGCCGAGTGACGCATGATATAGGAGTCATGGATGGACCCTGCAAACCGCAGGACCACATTCAAAATATGCATACCTGCATCACATACAACCTGAACATTCAGGAAGTGGTAGTGTTTGCGGTTGCGGAACACTGCCTCCCTGTCTCTGGGTGGTACCAGGGCAACATGTGTGCAATCAATAGCTCCCATCACGTGTGATAACCTGGAAAATGCCTCAAAGGCCTGGTTTAGGGTCCCCCACTGTTGCCTAGTGTCGGGAAATGCAATGTAATTCCCAACCCGGCTGATCATGGCACGCAGTACTTGGTGGAGACAGCGTGAGAAGGTGGGGCGGCTCATGCCACCCACTGCAGCCACAGATGACTGGAAACAGCCAGAGGCAAAGAAATGTAGGGCATCAAGGAGCTTGACCAAACCCAGTATGGCATGTGACCGACCAGTCAGGGCTCGAGGTCAGGTTTTAGATCCTCATAGAGCTTCCTAATAGCCCCTGTGCTCAGGCAGTAGAGGGAGATGACCTGGTCCTCACGCATGTCCTGGAGCCGGGCCCTGGGCCTGTAGAGGCGAGGCTGGCGAGCCTGCAACTCAGCACGCCTCCTGCGCCATGCCGGTACAGCCCCTGCCTGGCCTGCCCCCACAGCTGCAGGTCGGTGTTGCAGTGGGACTGCACCCCTGCCCCATGCCCCAGCCCCATGGACACCATCTCCCCTGTCAGGCAACCGCAAGCCCTGCACATCCTCCAAAGCACATGTAGCAACCACAAAGCCCGCCATAGTGGACACTATAAAACCAACCCCCCTCACTTCCTCTACCTCACATTAACCCTGCCACTCACCTCCCCCACCACACACCAACCCAGCCGCTCAACTCCCCACCACACACCAACCCCGCCGCTTACCTCCCCCACCACTCACCAACCCAGCCACACACCACACCCACCATCAACCAACCTTGACACTCACCTCCCTCACCACACACCAACCCTGCCACCTACCTCCCCTACCACTTACCAACTGTGTCACCTACCTCCTCCACCACTCACCAACCCAGCCACTCACCTCCCCCAGCACTCACCAAGCCCACCGCTCACCTCCTCCACCACTCACCAACCCAGCCACTCACCTCCCCCACCACTTACCAACCCAGCCATCTACTTCTCCCACCGCTCACCAACCCTGCCACTCTCCATGCCTAACCTGCCTCTGACCCTCTGTTCGCTTCACCATCAACAATGCACGCCTTCAAACACACGGCAAACTATCTCTGGGGCTGCATGAATACACGTCGGATACGGAGATTGGCGGCCACGGTAGCTGGCTTTAGTTTACAGCATCGCATGCCTTATGCTGGTTGGCCTGGACCGCATCTGGTGCGCCTTAGCTTTCGGTGCCTTATGACGCGCTTTCAGTGACACAATGGCATGCCTCTCCTTAGGGTATGGGACAAAGATTAAAGTATTTTAGGCTTGTGTCACTGATTGTAGAGATGTGTCTGACTGTTACTAACACTCATTTTGCTGTTGGTGTACTGGGGAATCAAACCCATAAGCAGTGACTCTGAGGGCATTGTATTAACCAGTATGCTATGCAATATAGGGAGGTGGGCGTGCCAACGTAGCATGACTGCGTATCGCCCAATAGGAGGCGTGTTGGCTGTTTACGCGTGGTAACCTTAACTTCATGGCAGCGCTGTGAGACTATGTATAGAGCTGTAGCCCACTGGTTAATACATTGACCACCAATCCAGAGGTCATGGGTTTGATCCCTCAGAGGTCTCATCTAATAAGGCTGTCTGAGGCAATCTCTTTTGCTGCATGTAACAGTCAGACACATCTCTACAATCTGTGCTGCCAGCAGAAACACCCTCACCTCATTGCCATCACCTACAGTGCCCTATAGGGCAGGGGGGGGGGGTGTCTGGACCCACATGAGGATTAGGGAGCACCGCCTACTGACCCACCCTCTCAGGGCCAGGGTAGGGGGATAGGATCTGCCACCAACAGACCCACACTCTACATCTTTGTAATGGCAGCAGTGGAGGGATATGATGAAGGACTGTGGGACCAGCAACCCCAGTCCTGCAGGGGAAGGGGCTCCCTCCAGGTCAGTCAATGCAGATCTGTATCACGCAGGGCACTGGCAGACAGGCAGTAGGCCTGGAAACACTCAGATGCTCCCCACCACCATCTGACATTCTCCAGCAGAGGGCACGGTCAGTCTTCACCTGCTGCACCCTGCAAGGTGCTCCAGCCATACACATGCTAACTGCAGAGGGTCTGCTAGCTAGTACATAGTGCATGTTCCTGGTGAAACTGTGTGCACCCAGAGTTGGTATGTCAGTGACTGGGCCCCAGCCAGGGGAACTCCCAGATATCACTTGAGAGAAACACTGTATAGCACTATGTGGGGACCTAGACATGCCATGGTCACTGCTTAGTCAGGGTGAGAGTGACCCTCCCCCCCCCCCCTCCCCAGCATGACATGCTGTGGTCACCCTGTCTGTGCAGGTGGTGGTCGGCCAATACAATGTCCCAGCCATTGCCCTATGCCCTGTGCAGATGCATCCTGCCCAGGCTGCCCTGTCCGGCCCATACTCACAGAACCTTGCTCCTCATTATGCACATAGGCAGGCTAACACTGCAAACAGTGCAAGCATTGTGGGCTCACTAAGGTGTGAGCAGCCACAAAACACTGGATAGACATACACACACTCTCAACACCTATTTCAGCATTGTACAAATATAGAGGTGGTTGGCAGCCCTGGCCGCCACACCAGTCCTGGGCACAGCGCAGGCATTGCTATGGTACTCAATACTGTTGGGGTCACTCTCCGGGGTGGTAAACACTGTCAGAAACAAAAACCGAGACACACTCCACAGATATCAGAAAGGTTGTCTGATGGATCTCTGTTAACAAATTGTGTTTCATTTTGGACTTGTTATCTGACATTAATCATAGCAACCCTTTGATATATGTGGAACGTGTTTCCAAGTTTATGACGGCATTGCTAAGGTATGCAGGTTCTTGTATTGGTAGATGCTGCTCCACGCAGGGCCCAACAGTCTGACTATCCATGAGGCTTTGGATAGTGATGCTGGCCGATGCTCTGGAGCAGAGGTTCCCAACTCCGGTCCTGGTGGGCCCAACACGATTCAGGTTTTCATGCTGTCCCTAATGAATATGCAGGAGATGCATTTGCATACAATGGGGGCGGTGCATACAAATACATCTCAAGAATATTTCTTAGGGACAGCATGAAACCTGAATGGTGTTTGGCCCTCCGGGACTGCAGTTGGGAACCTCTGCTCTAGGGACTGCACATATCTATGGTGAATGTGCTCTGTAGGGTACAATATAGGCGTTTATGGCATGTTTTATTTTATCTGCAAAAAGGTTCCTTCTTTATTACCATGGTTTAGTACTGGGTAATATATAGGGACATGATCTGCAGGAGCCACAGCTGGGACTTGAACCTGTGACCTTCTGCCCCTGAAAGCACTGGCTGGGTATACTGCACCAAACTGTTGCCACAGAGGCAGGTCATTCCCTGGGGATACCATTACTGTTCATCAGATGGTCAAACGTCTTTTGCAGTGCACGACACCCACCTAGACAGGGCTTGGCCTTGGTCTGCTGTGGGCAGATACCACTGCCCCCTCCACCACCAGCACCCCTCCACCACCATGCTGACATGCCCTTATGCTGGTGGTGCGCAGTCCCAGGCCATCCAGTGTGCCGGTAAGCAGCTGCCTATGGTATGTAATCTGGGGTAGGGGTGCCTGCATAGACATCCATGCTTCCTCCCCCCCCCCCCTGGCACCATCTGCCAATGTTCTGTGCCCTTTGGGGTATTTGCTGGGTACTGTCCCCTGGGACACTGTGGGACACACACACTCGTGGGCATGTTTGACCTTGATCAGTTGCTGATATTCCGTTTCTGCTTTTCTATGTGTCACCTAGGCATCTGCCTAGCCTGCCCTCTGCCCCAGCTGCCCCACTGCATGTCATGCCTGCAGCCCCCTGTACCCCATGTGCAGCCACACCATAGTGCCCTTTTGTACTTGGGCACTATCTGCTGCTGCTGCACATGTATCACTACTATCACTGTTCTTGGTCTCCCTGCCTTTGCTGTACATTGCTGACTGAAATGGTTTCTCTCTCCTTCACTTTTGCCTCCAATGCCAGGTTATCACTCTCGCTATTTTTCGAACCTTCATTTTACAGCGATAGTGTGCCTGGAGCCTCTCCCTGCCCATCCCTCGCCCATTGACCCGTTCTTTCTGCCCTCTGGAGAGCCTTACTCCACCTTTTCTGTGTCTTAGCACCGCCAGGGATGTTGTCGGGTGAAACGGCATGTTATCGCGTGAAAAAGTTAATTTATCGCATGATAACGTCACGTATTGCACGATAATTGCACCGCTGCAACGTTATCACTGTTTAGTAAATATACCCCTTAGATAATGTGGATAAAAGTTTGGACATTAGTGCTCAGTGGGTGGGGGTTTATTACCAAAGTTTTGGCTTCTTCGCTTTTCCCCTAAACCTAGCTCTCTCCTTCTCCTTGTCTCTATTTCTCTGGATAACATCATCATCTGCCTCATCTTCTCTGCTCGTAACCTTGGGGTCATCTTTGACTCTTTATCTTTATCTACACATATCCAAGAGACTGTTAAATCCTGGCATTTCTTGATGTACAGTATTACCAAAATCTGTCATTTGCTTTCTGAAAAAACTACTAAAATCTTTATCCATACTTTTATCAGCTTCCACTTAGACTACTGCAACCTGACCCTCTAAGGACTCCTTCTGAACTCCTTTCTCTCTCACCCTTTAATCTGGTCAAAATGCTGTTGTATAATTTGTCTTCCACAAGTGTTTCTAGACTGACATAGACCTGCTTTTTGAGTCACTTCTTTGACTCCCTATTCATTTCCACATACAGTTCAAACTTCCCTTAAGTGCATTCATTCTGCAGCTCCCCATATCCTAAAATCTGCTTTATTGTATACGTGCAAAATTTCTATGCATGTAGGAATGTTTTGCATGTGCAAATCAATTGTGCACATGTTAATTCATAGGTATAAATGCATAGAAGTGGTTTGCACACTTTAAATTTTAAGGCATCCAACAAACCAAATACATATTCATAAATGCACATCACTAGAAAAAAAAAGTATAGGCAAAGAGCGTGAGATAGCAGGAATGGGAGGACAACAGATCACACACATCTCCTCATCTCCAAACAAGTGAAAACTCTGCCACCTTATCCTTCTGATTGCTAAGAGTAAAATAGAACTATGTGAGGCATAAAGGCTAAAACCAGACACCTTCACCTATAATTATAGTATTGTCATTGGGGCATTGTGCCCTCATCAGAGCCAGCACAACCATTAGGTGAATTAGGCTATTGCCTAAAGCATTGGCCCTCTGGGGGAGCCCATTGCTACTACTGTTGCACTTCTCCGGGATCAGCAGCAGCGACAATGGCTTGAAACAGCCTCACACTTACCTTCAAACTTCGATGCTGCGAGGCTGTTTGCTTCTGACTCTCGATACTGACTTCCTGTTTGCACAGGAAGTTGGCATCCTGCAGAAGAGAGCAGTGTAAGCAAATTGCCCCATTGTGCCAAAGCTTGAAGGTAAGTGCTGTGGGGCTGTTTGTGGCTATTGCCACTGCTGTTGGTCCTGAAGAGGGGCGGTAGCAGTGGCACTGGGCGCCAGAAGTGCGCAAGGGATGAGGTTCACCCAGGGTACTTCATCTCCTTGCACCATCCCTGACCCTCATATTTACTGGTGTCTAAAGCAGTATGTAGGAGTACAAGGTGACCTAAAACGTCCTATGGTATAAAGAGGATGTGAACATAATTGGCAATAATTTCTGTATACCAAATACAATAGTGTGCCAGGGGACATACAAGAAGGAATGAGGCATTGAAACCTCTACAGCACTATATAACTATCCCACTCTGGCCAGGTAACACTTGGAAGCAGGGCTCACCCAACCATTAAACAAACTAGGTGGCTGTCTAGGGCGGCAATGTCTGGGGGGGGGGGGGCAGATAAAAGCAGGGCATTCAAAGTTAAACAATAGAATTTGACAGCTTGTGGGGGGTGGGGGGGGGGGTGATGCTAAAGCTTAAGGTCTGCCTAGGGTGTTAACATTGGCTGATCCTGCTTGGAAGTGTTAAAGAACCGCTACAACTTTACTACTGCACTCTGGCATCCAGAAGCTATGCAGGGAGCCCCCTTTATCGGGCTCTCCTCTTTACTTACTTACGCTATATACAAACTTTATTAGGTGCAATAGCTCTGACGTTTTATTGGGAGTCTGCAACAAACATGTGCTTGGCATGTCACAAACTCAGGTTGCCCTTTATGCCAATAAAGCACAACAGCCCCACCAAATGATTTCTGCAGTGATACAGATTGTGCCCACTAAAAAACCCCAGACAAAGCTAGCCTCACACAGCTATGTGAACACTTTGCATATCCGTATAACAGAGCCCTTGATCTATAAATCCTAAAATCACACCTTATTACACCAGATGGAGTAAAATGCAAGGATGCCAATTTCTGCACTTGATGTAGTAGCAGTTATGCAGAAGAAAAGGCAGTTCTATGATGCATATGCTAGTGCCATCCCTTCTGCTGGCAAAGATCCCAGATACAAGTGGAGCATAGCTGAAAGCTCAAGGTCATAAGCCAGAATATAGAACATATGATTTTACTTAGAGGAAAAGGCAAGCACTCTGAAGCTAACCACAGACCTCTAGAGCAGGTGTTCTCAACCCAGTCCTCAGGACACACCCAGCCAGTCAAGCTTTCAGGATAACCACAACGAATATGCATGGGAGGGATGTTCAAGCACTGTCTCCACTGTATGCAAAACTCTCTCATACATAATCATTATGGTTATCCTGAAAGCCTGACTGGCTAGGTGTGACCCAAGGTCTGGGTTGAGAACTTCTGCTCTAGAGTAAATGGCAATACCTATGTGCTTGCATTACAGGAAACCCTGGATGCCCTCAAAGCATGTGCTTGCATAACAGAGTGACCAGAAGAACGTGAAAAAGTGTGAGATATCTATACTGCATGGCTGAAGTGAATTACTATTGGGAGAGGCTGCAGAGAGTGTCTTGACCGTTAGCCTACTAGGAGATAGAGAAAGACCTCCTAAAAAATTATCTCATGGGTTATGTGTGTAAATCTACATGCAGTGACAAGAAACTGTGTACTTTTATGTGACCCAATGTGTAGGCAACTTCGGGAGCTTACTAACGAGCTGGTGTAAATGTACATAGGTACATTTTATCTGCAATTGAGCAGGATTTATGCTAGTATTTTATAGAGACACAACCATCTGTGTCTTTATAAAATAGCTTCAATACTCGTAGATGCCACAGCCTTTCATTCATCTAGCTGGTCAACCTGCGTCTATCTGGTCTTTCTCCTCTTCCCTTTCCTGTCTGATACCATGGAGTTGTTCTCCTTGCTGTTTTTCTTATAAAGCTAATTTGTGTAACTGTGCCGAAAGCTTGCAAAAGACAGTATATCAAACCATAAACTATACAGTACTTGGAGAGGGCAATACTGCTGACAAATGGGGAGAATGTTTCTGATATTGTAGTGGGTGACCATCTGATATCACTGGTCAACATTAAAATCGTTACTGACTTTAAAAGGCCCTAATCTGTAGTATCTTGGTGAGCTGAATACGAATATAACATTAAAAAAATTGTATTGGCTCTCATTTTGAAGATATTGCATGTAGTTCATTTTTTACATTTCACCGTGTAAATTTATCCAGTAGGACATCAACAACATCCCAAATAAGCCTTGAATGATGTAATATTGCATCACATTGCATAATACCAGCATGCACACATCATCCAGAGTTGATTGCATCATTTTCTGATGTGATGCAATACTATGGCCAGATGGCTGCTGAAGCCATCTGACGTCAGCAGTGTACTATACGCAGTTGGAAAGGAAAGTAATCTGGTATTCTGTTCCGATATTGAAAGCCTCATGAATGCCTTAAAAATCACTCATGACCCACAAGACTGGAGACTATTTATAGACTCTTCGAAACTGAGTCTGAAGGCTATGCTTTTGAACAATGGAAACCGTCTTCCATCTATTCCAGTAGCTCATGCCATCCACATGAAAGAGACATACGATAACTTAAAGCATCTACTGACTTCCATTAACTATAACAAGTACAGCTGGCACCTCTGTGGTGACTTGAAGGTAGTTGCCCTTTTAAAGGGACTGCAGCAGGGATATATAAAATACATGTGTTTCTTATGTGAGTGGGATAGCCGAGCAAGGGATTGGCACTACTTGCGGAATGAATGGAATCGCAGACAAAATGTAACAGTTGGAGAGAAGAATATCCAGCACCCAGCTCTGGTTGAGGCTCACAAAATCCTGCTACCAACCCTTCACATCAAACTAGGTTTGATGAAAAACTTTGTGAAAGCCATGAACCGCACTTCGCCAGCTTTCCGATACCTGTATGAAAAATTCCCTCGCCTCAGCGAAGCAAAGATTAAAGAGGGAGTTTTTGTGGGTCCTCAGATTCGAGAGCTCTTCAAAGATGACTGGTTCAAAAACTTGCTGCAGGGTGATGCGAAACAAGCAAGGAATGCTTTTCGCCTAGTGTCAACAAACGTTCTTGGGAATGTTAGGGCAGAAAACTACAAGGAACTATGTATTATGTATTTATTTTATATTCTCTTATACACCATGCTATTCTGCATCAGTGCAGTTTACATTGAACAAACTGAAATTACATTGAACAGGGCATTATAACTTGGAGATAACTATTTTACAGGGAACATGGGCTATGGAGGGTTAAGTGGCTTGCCCAAGACCACAAGGAGCACCTGTGGGACTAGAAATCCCAGTCCTTCCGGCCCAAGGTTGCTGTCCTCTAGTGGGATTTGAACCCCTGACCTTCTGGCCTGAAGTACCTTGCCCCAACCACTAGGCTACTCCACTCCACTCCAACTAGTAGAAGACATGCTGATGCAGTATCAGAAACTTGGCTGCAATATGTCTCTAAAGATCCATTTCCTTGATTCCCATCTCGATTTCTTTCCTGACAACTGTGGTATGGTTAGTGATGAACAGGGCGAATGTTTTCACCAGGATATTGCAATGATGGAGCAAAGATACCAGGGAAAATGGTCCACTACAATGCTGGCTGACTACTCCTGGACACTCCCCAGAGAAGCTCCCGAACAGCTGTACAAGAGACAGGCGAAAAAATCTAAGAAGTCATCTATGACTTGGTTTTTTACAGGTATTAACCGAAGTCCTATTATATTTACTATTGACATGCATTTAGTGATGTAAACATTAATTCTTGTAGATTACCTGATATATGCCGACGATGTACTACTTTACATGCCCTTCTCGACAGAGAACCCAGACCTCTCCCCACTGATAGGCTGCTTTAATGCAGTATCCAACTGGCTCCAAACCCAGAACCTCAGAATTCAGCACAAGAAAACAGAGGTCCTGTTCATTATGAAAAATCCAAACTTCACCACACCGCCCCACGTAAAGGTCAACGAAGCTGAACTACAGACCAAACCCACGATCCGGTACCTTGGAGTCACCCTGGATCAGCGCCTGGACATGAAGGTATATATAAGCAACGTAGTTAGAGCCATATACCATAAGATCCGTACCCTCAGGCACCTCCGCTTCCTGCTAGACCCGGACGACGTCCGGACAATCTATCAAGCGCTGGTCATACCACACTTTGACTATGCCAATTCAATCCTGCATGGTCTTCCTCAATCCACTTTAAACCCTCTACAGCTCGCGATGAACGCCGCAGCGAGAGTTCTACTTGGGGTGTCCAGGAGGGACCACATCACGCCCACCCTGAAACATCTCCACTGGCTCTCTATACAGGCCAGACTCACTTTCAAAACCCTGCTGCTTACCTTTAAAACCATCAATGGGCTCTCCTCTGCATCACTAGCAGAGCTTATTCAAGTCACTCCCCCCAACAGATCCAGAAGATCAGTAGCAATCAACACACTAATAGTCCCGAAAGAAATAACCCAATGCACCCAGACAACAACAAACACAGCTTTCAAATTCTGCGCACCCAGATGCTGGAACACTCTGCCACCCAGCATACGCGCAATCCCTGACCTTGCCCAGTTTAAGAAGGCAGTAAAGCACTACCTATTCCTCATGTACTACCTCATGTGATACAATAGCCCCATCCATGATCTAGACTAGGCCGTACAATCAAATCTGACCCTACAAGACACCCATGAATTTGACTAGCGAGATACGACTTCCATGAAAATTAGATGTAAATAGTTACCTAAGTTATCCAAGTTTGAATACCTGTTCCTTGTAAACACAGTTCAGTAATTGCAATGTGTATGCTTTATGTTCCATGTAAACCGCACTGATGTTGAATAGCGTGGTATATAAGAAAATGTAAATAAAATAAAATTACAAAAAAACTAGAGCCAACTTTGCAATTTCACTGTCATATTCGTGTTCAGCATATAAAAATTGATAAGAAATGACTTTTTATTTCAGTAACATGACATTTGTAAAAATTTGTTGACCAGTGTATCCAGTAATCACTGGATACTGTGGTACAGTATTAGGACATGGATGGAGTTGTTCATTCAGAAGTGAGGACCCTAGACTTCATGAAACTATCTTTTTTTGTGTGTATAATTTTTATTAAGCGAAAAAGGAAGGATTACAACACCAAACAGCCCAAAAATCACAGCATCACCAAAAAGTACATTATACATCTTGATCTACTAAACAAACAGAAACAAGGAGACAACAATCAAAAGTGTATTATAAAAAACTGGTCAACAATCTAGTCAAAACATCCTTCAGCACAAAATCCCATCGGCCCTCCCCCTATCCCTTCCTCTGCCGTCCACCCTCCCGGCCATCCACACCCCACTCCTCCCTACATGCCCCCCATCCCCAGCACAGTAGAACTCACTATACAGGTAACAAGCAATGCAACTAAGAGAGAATAATGATAGGGCCTGCAAAAGAGCAAGAACAAAGAGGCTATCTACTCGCTATCTACTCGCACATCTCATGATCTGGTGGGAGATGTTTCAAGGTGAGGAAAACATAGGCAATATACATCATGAGGGAGAACACTGACCGAAAGAACAAAAACGTAATCCAGGAACAGTATGAATGGCAACCCTCCAGAGAGTTTATTAAGCTCTGAGTCAAGCACCTGCAGGTCACAATACCCTCCATGGAAGATCAAGCCTCCAAAGGTAGGAAGCTAGACCATAAATGTGGGATTTGTCTCCGGCTTACCCCAAAGGTCCGCCATAAGTTTCTCCATGCAATAGATGTCCCAAACTTTGACCAGCCATTCTTTATACGAGTGTGGCTTGCTCTTTTCCAATTATGATCAATGACACTATGGATCACCAAAAGAAGGCAGCTCGAGAACCAGAGCAAACCTTCAGGAAAACGGTCAGGGGGTAAATATCCCAGTACACATGCGCCAACTAAAAACGGAAATTGCATTTTGAGAGATCAAGTAATGTGCCTGTATATTTGGGATCAGAATAACTGCAACTTGGGGCAGGACCACCACATGTGGTCAAAGTCACTTCGTTGTCTGCAGAGTCACAAACATAGGGGATCACTTTCCTCACCCAGCGGAAGAGGTAAATCAGAGTGACACACATCCTCAATAAGATAAGATGCTGGGTGTTCACAAAAGATAAGGAGATGGAGAACACATGAGAATACTGATATAGCTCCTCCCAAAACTCCTCTGAGGCGTCACCTACTGTATTGCTCCAGAATTCTCTATGAGCAATACTCTATGTAGGTGTTGGGGGGGTCCAAGGCAAAGGCTTTATAGAGTCAAGCTAAAATGATTTAAATCTTTTGGACTCAAAAAGAACTTGCTCTCATTGTTGGGGGTGCAAGATCTCCAGGAGTTGGGAGGAGATTCCAAAGCAATGTCTGAGTTGTAAGTATTGGAAAGACATCAGTGAGATACTCCAGAATTGCACCAATCAAGCCTTAGAAAGAAAGTGGAATAGTCAAACAGTGAGGAGATGCATAAAGTACTCCCAAGACTAAGAGCTTTCCTTCCAAAATCTCAAATGAAAGAAAAGGCAGAGATCGGAGTGTAGGGTGACAACTCGGGGAACGTACCGTGGCATGTAGAGATAGCATGCCATGCTCTCCAGATGGGTCCCAAGAAGGGATGGGAAAGCAAGGAATGGTTTCCTAGTTGGGCCCTAGAGAATAAGACGATGATGAGGGGGATCAGAGACACCCAGGCCTCTTCCAAACATACCCAAACTGTGCTAGGGCTATGCGTCCAAAAATAAAGGGCCCGAAGGCATGAGCAATGGTAATACATTTCAGGGTCAGGAAAGCCAAGGTCTCCAGCGTATCTGGACTGAACAATGGTGGGCCAGCTGATCCAAGGTTTTTTACCCTGCAGTAAGAGCTCATCATAGGGATTTGAAAAAAACTCTGAGATACCCAAATAGGAAGCTGTGGGAACAAAAATATTAGTTTAGGAAGTAGAAGCATTTTGACAGTGGTGATGCGGCCAAGCCAAGTGATAGAGGCATCTCTCCAGGACTCAATGTCCTTGTTCAAACCTTCAGAAAGCGTACCATAATTAAGTAAGAAAAGGCGAGAGAGGTCCCAGTGGACTTGTACCCCCAGATAGCAGAACTGCTCAACCCTAAAGAAGCCTCCAGGCAAAGCGGAAGGGGGGCAGGTGATGTCACGACAGTAACACATAGGAGAAGAGCCAATTTTTGATGGTTAACAGTAAAGCCAGAGACACTAGAAAAGCAACCAAGAATATCCATTATACTCGGGAGTGCAGAAGCAGGATCATGAAGGTAAATAAGCGTGTTATCATCGTATAATGAGATTGCATATGAATGCCCTTCAAGATTAATCCTGGTGACATCTCTTGCTTACACAAATAAGAAGCAAGAGACTCTATGGCTAACGCAAAGAGAAGGGGAGACAAGGGACATCCCTGACAAGTTTGACGCTGGAGGGAGAAGGGTTGGGCGTGCAAGCCATTGACAAGAGCAGAGGTTGTAGGTTGGGATAGAGGGCTGCTATCCAGCCATTCAAATTTGGGCTGAAGTTGAATTCCTATAAGACCTCGAACAGATGGGGCCACTCCACCATATCGAAAGCCTGTTTGGCGTCCAGTGAAAGAATCGCGTAGTGGCTAGATTTACTTCAGAGCTCATGCAAGACATTAATTAAACGCCAGACATTTTTAAAGCCATATTTATGTTTCATGAACCCTATCTGGTCTGGATCAATGAAGTCCTGGAGTTTCGATTCTAATCAAGTGCAAAGGATTTTGGTGAAAAATTTTTAATCGATGTTTAGCAAGGAGATAGGCCGGTAATTGTCACATAGAAGTGGGTCCTTGCCTTCCTTTGGAATTATGGTAATCATAGCCTGTTAGAAGGAAACAGGCGGAATCTTCCTAGGCAGGATGTCACTAAAGACACGGACCAAGGTGGAAGCGAAAAGCTCTTGTAGGGCTTTGTAGAGTTCTGCCGGAAGCGTTCTTTAACTAATGAATGGCCATGAGCATCTCATCTAAAGAGAAAGGGCGCTCCAACACCCTAGCCACTAGCCACTGCCACTAGCCATTCCTGGATCTCTGCTCCATCAATTTCCAAATGTGAGGAATAGAATGAACAAAGGTGTCTGCAATCGCTTGTGACCGATATATGGACACAGGCGATGGCACATATGAGTACCTTGTGCCGAGGACAGGGTGTGTAGACATTGTCGCTTCAACTGCCATAAAAGTAGCTGATGAGCCTTATTTCCATACTCAAAAAAGTGATGCCTAGTTTGGAGCAGCGCAAAGGCAATATCCTCTGTTTCCAGGACAGAGAGTTTGCCCCTCAGGTGGAATAATCACTGCCACACTTTGTGGTCACCCCACCCCCCTCTGATGACACCATTCCAGTTCAAGACTGTTCTTCCGGAGATCATCCTGTCAGGCCAGGTCATGCTTCTTAAGGTCACTGGATAAATATATCAAGTGTTCCCTAAGTACGGCTTTGCCCACTTCCCACAGTGTGAAGGCAGTAACATCCTCAGTATCAGTGAGGGCAAGATATTCCTGCCACCCATTTTGAATGGCTGATAAAAAGTCTCTGTTCTTAAGAAGACCCCTCCAGAGAGCCCAAGTGCAAGGAAGAGTTTTAGATGCTCGATCAATCAACTCAAGGGAGATAAGGGCATTATCTGAGATTCCCACAGTACCTATAGAGTTAGTGACTACAGTGGAAAATAGACTCCAGATATAAGCCACATGTAAATCCTAGTATGACTTTGATGGGCAGATGAATAGTAAGTGTAGTCTCTCTTTCCCACCTGAGAGATCCTCCAAGCGTCACAAAGTTCTAAATCTGCCAAGAGTTTGCAAAGCTGGTACAGATTCATTGAGGCCTGGTTTACTTTTCTGGTTCCATCAATACCTGACATAATTTATTTATTTATTTATTTATTTATATTCTCTTATATACTGTGCTATTCTGCATCAGTGTGGTTTACATTGAACAAACTGAAATTACATTGAACAGGGCATTATAACTTGGAGATAACTATTTTACAGGGAACATGGGCTATGGAGGGTTAAGTGGCTTGCCCAAGACCACAAGGAGCACCTGTGGGACTAGAAACCCCAGTCCTTCTGGTCCAAGGTTGCTGTCCTCTAGTGGGATTTGAACCCCCGACCTTCCGGCCTGAAGTACCCTGCCCCAACCACTAGGCCACTCCTCCGCTCCATAATACAATTAAAGTCACCTCCCATCAGTATCTCTCCCTTTTGATGGAAATTTATGACTTCAAGAAGCTCTAACAATATCCTACCAATCTGTGAAGGTGGGATGTAAGTATTAACAATCATCAGTGAGATATCGTTCAAGTCTCCAGAGATAAGAAACTTAACCCCTTGGTTTCTATATTGAGCGGTAAGTGGGAAGGAGCTATTCTGAGAAAAGAGGCTTGCCACTCCTCTTTTGTGAGAGGAAAAATTAGCCGCATAGATCTGCGGGAACATACGAGATTTAAGTCTTAGGTAATCCTGTCCAGTGAGATGAGTTTCTTGTAATAGAACTATATTGACTTTCTCCTGTTTTAACTAGTCCATGACCCGCCTATGCTTAACAGGGCTATGAAGACCATGAATGCTCCATGAAATGATCTTAACCATGGTCTTGTAATGGTTTCAAGAGAGTAGAGCTCACACACTGGACTGGGGGATGCTGGAGAGTACACTTCTACTGTCCAGTGCCCCCTCATGGTGTATAATGCAGTTCCAATCAGTATTCCCCCATATGCATACATTACCCAAACTGCCCTCTCCTTTTCCTCCCCTTCCCCAAACCCCCCTAGAGTTGTAGTCCTAATTAGTAAGAACAAACATAGTACGAGGCATACTAGCAATAAGCAAGGTTGCAAATATATTGCCATAGAAGGAAGCGCTGTTATCCAGCTACAGAAGCTCCCCTCCTTCTTCATCCCGCCCTCTAAAAAAAGCATTCACCTGACCACTCAACCGAGAGCACCTCTCTACAGATCCCCAACTGAGGTACCTTCCAACCTACCCCCTAAATCCCTGTCCCCTGCCCTATTAAGAAACAGAAGGATAGCCCCTAGCTAACGGAAAAAGAGGTTTGTCAACAGTCCAGTTTGCACTATCAAAAGTGCTAGAACTCCCTGGGCGTGACTTCCCCAGAGAAAGATTCCTAAAAACATACCCTCCAACCGTATTGGCAGAATATAGAACACATAGTGGTAAGGTACACAGAAGAGCCCATCAAAAACATTTGCCAAGTTAACAAGTTGCAACAAGAAATTTGCAAATATGTATAGAAAAACAAGATAGCAGAGAATAAGGAGCATAAAGACCCTCTCCCACAAATTAGGGGGGTTTAGTAGTGTCCATATCTCTGTTCTGATAGTCCTCTTCGCTGCTGCTTTTGGATCTTGACTCACCTGATCTTGTTTCTTTACCATTCCCCCTTGTTTTCTCCCTGTCCACCCTGATAAGCAGGGACTGTCTCTTACATGTCTGTGCAGCACTGCGTACGACTTGTAGCACTATACAAATGCTCAGTAGTAGCAGTAGTAGTAATCTCCAGGTACCGTGAATCTTGCATCTCTTAAGTGTGGAAACATCCCAGTCTTGCTGTTCACTATGCTGTCGTGGGGTGTAACCTCCTTCATTTTGGATTAAGTCCAGCAAGTCCAAACAATCTGCAAGCTCGGATATTCTGTGCTGTACATTGTTCTACTCAAATATTAGGGTGAAGGGGACACCCCATCAATATTTGATGGATTTTTTCTGAAGCAGCTGGATCAGGGGCTTTAAGCTCTTCCACTGCTCAAATATTTACTGAGAGAGGACCTGGTATAACTGGATCTCATGACCTTGAAATGTGATAGAACCCTTGCCTTTGAGTTTATGGAGAAGATGTGTTTTATCCTCGAAGGAGTGGAAGCACGCTATAATTGGATGAGGGCGGGCCACTTTGACTCTGAGACTTCTATGAACTTTCTCCAATTTGACTGGGCCAGGTGCTCCAGGAATACAGAAGGTGTACAGGTCCTGAATGAGTTCTTTGGTATTCTCCTTGTCTCCATGATCCTCAGATATATCAAGGACATGGTTATTATTTCTGCATTGATGATTTTTCAGATAATCCTGCCGTTCTTTTAGGTCTTTTACCATCTGATCCAGCTTGTGGAGTTTGAATTGGAAGAAGGCTGTTGCATCGATCTGCTCTCCAATATTAATTTTGTTTTGCATGACCCAGTCATCCAATGATTTTATGTCTGCTTTTATATCACTCACTGCCTTTGGGAAATCCATCCGAAAGAATTGAAGCTCCTGCAGGATCTCCCTGAGGTCAGCTTTGGTAGCAGGGGGAGAGAGCCCCAAAGACTCTTTGCGATTACTGTTGACATTATGAGCAGGGTCTGGTGTCGAGACAGTAGCAAGTGTGGGCTCGGTAGCTGGGAGAATCTGGACAGAGCTGCGGCATAAGAACTTCCGTCGGTCATTTTGGCCCAACAAGGCCTTCCTCAGGGATATACAACATCTCATTTCCTTTGATATACATATATCCAATAGATCATATAGCCAAATAGGGTAATGAAACACCAAAAGTGGCATCAAAACCGTGAACCAGCATTTCAGCACATATAAAACATATCCTTGATGAAGGCTGATACTGAAAAACGGTAATCTATTTATTTATTATCCATGATGGTGTTACTTTTCTCAATTGTTTCTTTTTGTTTCTTTTTTTTTTGAAAACTCTGTTTATTAATCCATACACATCACATTACATAACAATTACATAACACAGCAAGCAACCATTGCACTACATCTCCCGGAGGGGGGGTACTCTCATCCACCGCCTCAGAGATAGCTCTGTTTTCAGTGATAAAACACAACTCCCCCCCCTTCTTCCTCCCTCCCACCACGCTGTTCCCACCCCCAGGAGTGAAATCAGCCCTCTACATTCCCCTACCAACCCCCATCCTATCCCAACACAATAATAAAAAACAAACAAACAAAAAAACCCAACCCTTTGGGGCCCTCCCTCTCCCCTTGGAGCTCTACGTTGGTCCCCTCCTAAACCTCCTGCAATAATTCATTACATATACGTGGTTGCAACTTTTGAATATAAGGTTCCAATATCAACCAAAAGGAAGCCCAATGGGAAACACTTCCCCTCGCCCCACGCCTCTCAAAGAGCATCAGTTGATGGAAGCTATTTCGCCATTCCCAAAAACTAGGGGGTACTGGCTCTCACCATCTATGCAATATCGGCCCCTTACCCACCAGACATGCCTGCCTCACCAAGTTGTGCTCCCATCTCCCCTTGGGGCAAAGTGGTCCAAGTTGATCCAAAACTACAAGGGCCCCCGACCAGGCAATCTGTGGATGGAGCAGGCTACCCATATAAGTACTTATTTGCGTCCAGTATCGTCAAATTTCCGGACATCGCCACCACATATGACCCAAATCTGTGAGGGGAATGGAGCATTTCGGAAAACCACCATCTGCGGCAAGATGGCTCCGCAGAGCCCTCTTCGGAGAAAAATGCATGCATAGAATGCACTTAAACTGTATTTCTCTCCAGCTTGCCCCCTCTACCAAACCTGCAATCTGGCCTAGGGCCTTACCCACTGACCCTAAGGCCACTCCCTGATTCAACTCCTCTGCCCACCTAACTTCCTCTCTGGAGTAGTCTGGGAGCACCCTGTATTGATCCAGTCTCTTCTTCAAGCCCGAAACCATTGGTGGGGAATCTCCCTCCAATGAAAAAAATTCCAGCAGGTGGGCGGAACGCTCCCCAGATAACTCACCCGTCGGGAGAGACGCCACATAATGAGAAAGTTGTGCATATGCAAAGAACTGGCTGCTACTCACCTCATACTCCCTACACAACGTCCCAAAGGATTTGCACTTCCCCTTTAGGTCCACAACATGTCCAATAGTTTGAATACCCAACCTATACCACAACCGAAAGACGTCCGTTTCCAAGCCGGGCGTGAAAGTTACGTTCCCCTGCAGAGGCAACCAGCTCGAAACTGCCGGGGATCTGCCCCAATATCTAGTCAGTTGCTACCAGGTGCTCCGCACTGACATCAGTAATCCGCTCCCACTCGTCCCTTTAGGCAGCAGCGAGGTCTCCAAATGTAGGACTGCCAACAACGTCTGAGGTGCTACCATCGCTTCCTCCAATGCCCTAGGAGTGTATATCTCCGTGCCGCCTAACCAATCTCCAATATGGCGCACCTGGCATGCCAACATATATAAACGTAAATCCGGAACACCTATGCCCCCTTTCTCCACCCCCCTTGCAGACAACCCAAAGGGATCCGTGCCCGAGCCCCTCTCTACAAGAAAACCCGAATCTCCCTCTCCATTCTATTCAAATCCTTCCGCAATAACCAAACTGGGAGGGTTTGCAGTCAATACAACACTCGCGGCAATCCCCTACCCAATAAAGACAGCGGAAGAGGGTTCCATGCCTGTAGCTGCCCACGGAGTTTAAGAAACACTCTCTCGAAGTTCTGCCTATACATCTCTACTGGGTTCTGGCTCAGAATAATTCCTAAATAAAGAAAAGAATCAGTCGCCCATTTAAGTGGAAATGTGCCACTCCAGGTCCCTTGAAGCTTACCCGACACCTCTATGGCTTCTGATTTGTCCCTATTAATACACAAACCTGCAAAGCTTCCAAATCGCGCAAACTCCTCCATCAACCTAGGCAATGACTGTTGCGGGGAGAGCAAGTGCACCAGCATATCATCCACAAATGATACCATCTTAAACCCCTATTTCCCAATCTGCACCCCGTGTATCACTTGCAATGCCTCTATCGCCCGCATCAGCGGATCCAAAGTCAACAAAAACAGCAGGGGGGAAAGCAGGCATACCTGTCTAGTACCTCTCTCCAAGGCGAAGGTGTTGGACAGTACTCCATTGCAGACCACCCCAGCCATGGGACCCATGTATAGCAGATCCACCATTCTACAAGAGGAGTCGCCCAGGCCATACTGTGGCAGAAGGAATTTCAGATATCGCCAGCTTACCCGATCAAAAGCTTTCTCTGCATCAAAGCTCACCAACAGTGACTTGAGCCTTTTTTCGCACACCCATTCCAACGATGCCAGAATCTTTTGCATATCTTCCTTTCACAAACCCCACTTGCGCTCCATGTATCAAGTTATCCAAAACCGATGCCAACCGCTCCGCCAATTTCTTGGATAAAAGCTTCCAATCATAATTTAGCAATGATATGGGCCTGTAGGAAGCTGCCTGGAGCGGGTCTTTGCCTGGCTTAAGTATCAAGATAATATCTGCATGGTTCTCTCCCCACCTAACATTGACTTGTTCAACCCACTTGTGAAACACCGCCAGCATAGCAGGAGCCACCAGATCGCTCAACAGTTTATAAAACTCCGCCGCATACCCATCAGGTCCAGGTGACTTACAGCAGTTAGCTGCCTGAATAACTTGCTGTACTTCACCGAGCATTATTGGCCTGTCCAACTGGGCCTTCTGCTCCTCTCCCAGTTGCGGCAGAGTCAATGCCTGACAATAATCCTCCATGTTGGATCTCGATCCTTCCTCTGCCGAATATAACTTCTGGTAGAAGATTCAAAAAATTTGGGCTATCGCTCTGCTGTCCTTGTGCAAGTTACCCTGGTCGTCCCTCAGGGCTGCCACCACCCTATTGCCTCTGCTCCCCTGGAAGCACCTCGCTAAAAGCTTTCCTGGCCTATCCCCGTAACAATAAAGCTGATAACGATAGTATAGAAGGGACTTCTTTGCTCTTTTATGAAGCAACTCATTAAGAGCCATTTGAGTCTCCCACAACCCTTTCTTATTTCCTGCACTAGGGCAACTTGTGTATTTCCTCCTTTCTTTTACCAATTGCCGCTCTAGGCGAATTACCTGCTCTGAAGCCAATCTGCGTTTCTGTGCCGCATAACCAATGATGTTCCCTCTCAACACCACCTTAGCTGTCTCCCAGTATAACTCCGGATCGCTCTGATGCTCCTGGTTATAAAACGCAAATGACGTAGAAAAACGTAAAGTAGGCGACACGTCATCCGAGCATAGGAGGAAGGGTATAATAGAAGACGGTTTAGAAGAATCCCTCATGAGCGGCATTTTTAGCAAAATTGGTTGGTTTGAAATCCTAAAAAGAAAGGCGTCTGCAGCATCGGTGCATCTGGTATGTGAATGTCTTAGTTAATAATAAAACATATGGGATAAAATTAATAAATAGACAGTGTGAAGTAGAAAGCATGTTTAAAAAGTATTTTTAATTTTTTGATCTTTATAGAGTACTGAGTTACATGACCCCCTGAAGAAACTTGAAGGGAGTGAAACGCAAATAAGGCGCCAAGGAGAAGCGTTGGGGAACACACAGAGATAAGCATATTTAAAGGGTTTATCTTTAATCTACGTTTACATGTATAGGGAAAGTCATTGATGCAAAAGGGCACTAATGTAGATAAGATCAACATCTACAAAATGTTGCCGACAAGTCTGAGACCTCCTATGCTATAGCTAGTTGTACATGCTATCACGCCCTCGCCACTCGCCTCCAGCTTAGAGGGGCGTGGTTGCATGAGGAACTTTCCCCTTTCAGCCTTAACTGACTAATTCCCTGCAATGTTTTCGGGGAAATGTAGTTTAATTGCGCTATATATGGGCTTCAGGTAGAAAGCTGTAGTCAGGCTCCTTGGGGTAAGGCAATGACAGAAATTTATTGAGCACAAAAAAGGTTCATAAATACCACATTCAGGCATACTTCTCCAGGCTTCTTCAAAGTACAACAGGTTATAAGCAAAACAAAACCCAAAACCAAAGTGGCAGCTTAAAGTATTCTTCAGCTCAGAAAAACATAGCCTTTTAACAGCAAGGCTACCAGCTTCCTTTAGCCTTGCTGGTTAAAGCACATAACACAAAACAGGCTTTCTTCTGTGGCAGTTTGCCTTCTTTTCCAGTCTCAAACCTTTCCAGGCTGTTTCCAATTTACAAGCAAAAACAAAAACTCCAAACAGGAACAAACTTTCAATGTGCAAGCAAAGTTCTATTCAGGTTTCTCAGGAAAAATTCAAGAGTAAAAAGAAAGCTTTTTCCTCACAGTTAATTTGGCTTCTTGCCATCTCACTTCACAGGTAGTAGGTGGTTAACAAGCACAATTCACAACTCCAGCTTGTTCTTACGTCTTAGTAAAACTTCCCCTCTTCACCACGTGGGAATTTACAATCCATCTACCTACTTCTTATGGTTACCTTTCTCTAGAGGCTGTCTCTTAGGGCTGGCTTTCCTTCAACTCTTCAGGCTTGGCACAAAGAGCAATTCATGAGGGTGTCTTCCTCATTCAGCTCAGCATCAGGCTCTCCTAGCTGCATAGACTCTGACTCTCCTTCTGGCTCACTGGGCTCGGCTGACAGCCTCTCGTTAGAGCTGAGAGTGTCTCCTGCTCCTCTGCACTGCCCAGCATTAGTCAGGCTTCTCCTGCTCTGCTCAGCATTAATCAGGCTTCTTAGGCTTGTACCTGTGCCTCCGCTTGTATCAGCTTCTCTCCCTCTTTCTCCTCTTCATGCCTTTGCCTCTGCCCTTGCTTCTGGCATTCCTTCCACCCTCTCCTTTCTCCTTTACTATAATCTAGCATAGACTTATATCTCCAGGGTTCTAGCCCCACCTCCTCTCTTCCCAGGTGATGGAGATCACTCTGCTTTCTGGCACCTGAGTAATCAGGGAGCTTACTGACGTAAGGATCTTGGACCTTAGGTCTGTATTCACTCTCCCTTATTTCACTAGGGGAAACATGAAACCTGTTCCAGCTGGGGGTTTTCTGGTTCCTAGGTGAGGTTGTGGTTTTGTTACCCTGACCTTGCAAAAGGGGCCCTTTACTAGGGTGAACTCTTTGCCTTTTTCCCTTTCCCCTAACTCAGGATAGGCTTCCTTACCACAATGCTTGAGCGGGAAAGTGGTTTGTTAACAGAAAGAAGCAATTTTCATACAACTAACTTGTTCGAAAATGAAGTGGATTACTAATACTCTCATTGACAGAAGTACTTATTACACAACTAACTAGTGATTAATTGGAGTGAATTAAATTTAAGTAAAGGCCTTTGATACTATTCCACATTGTTGTTGTTGTTGTTAAGTGCCGTCGAGTCGGAGTCGACTCATGGCGACCCTCTGGATAGCTATCCTAAATTGTGTTCGGTCTCCAGTCAGGCGGCTCATTGTTGACAGACTGGTACCCGTAGCTGCTGTTATTGTATCGATCCATCTCATTGCTGGCCTTCCTCTTTTGCGTTGACCTTCTATCTTGCCAAGCATAATGTCTTTCTCTAATGATCTCTCTCTTCGCATGATGTGTCCAAAGTATGAAAGTCGAAGTCTTGTCATCTGAGCTTCTAAAGAAAGCTTAGGTTTGATCTCCTCTAGTACCGACTGGTTTGTTCTTCGAGCAGTCCATGGTATACACAGTATTCGCCGCCAGCACCATAATTCAAAGGCATCAATTTTCTTCCTGTCTGTCTTTTCCACTGTCCAGCTTTCACATCCATATGATGTTATTGAAAAAACCATGGCTTGAACAAGCCGAATCTTTGTATGGAGAGAGACATCTCTGCTCTTGAGAATCTTATCTAGGTCTTTCATAGCCATTCTGCCAAGAGCAATGCGTCGTCTGATTTCTTGACTGCTTGTTGCTTCTTTATTGATAGTTGATCCAAGTAGGTTAAAGTTGTTCACAATTTCAATTTCGTCTCCTTCAACGACGAACCTGTTGATTATGCCAGTTGTCATGATCTTTGTCTTCTTTACATTAAGGTGCAGGCCCATTTTGAGACTATGTTCTTTGATTGTGAGAAGCAAATGTTTCAGATCATCTTCACTTTCAGCCAGTAATGTGGTATCATCAGCATAGCGAAGGTTGTTGATGACTCTTCCACCAATCTTCACACCTCTGTTGTCTTCATACAGTCCTGCTTCTCTGATGATTTGTTCTGCATACAAATTAAACAGGTAGGGGCAACTTATAAATCAACTCAGCTCCCTTGAGATGAACTTTAACGTGACCAACTGGCTTAGAAACTGAATGAGAAGTGACAAAGGGTAAATTGAGTTCACTTTAAAGATAGGGGCATTCCAGTGGTCTGCAATGGAGATCAGTCCTTGGTCCTGTTTATTTTAACATTTTTGTAAGCGATATTGCAGAAGGCCTGTCAAGAAGGGTTTGTCTCTTAATGAATGATATCAAAATATGCAACAGGGTAGACACTTTTCCAGAAGGTGTAGATAACATGAAGAGGGATCTAGTGAAGCTTAAACAATGATTGAGAATTTGGCAGCTAAGATTTTATGCTAGTAAATGCAAAGTCAAGCATTTGAGCTGCCGAAACCCAAGGAAGCAGTATAATATCAGGGTGAAGTAAATCAATGCACAAAAGAAGAGTGGGATCTGAGGTTGATCATTTCAGATGATCTTAAGATGGTCAAAAAAGAAAAAAGGCATTGTCAAAGCCAGCAGAATAGTTGGGTGCGTAGGGAGAAAAATGGTCAATAGTAAAAAGGAGGTGATCCTCCTACCTTTGGAAAAGTCTTTAATCAGCATTAATTGGAGTACTGTGTTCAGTTATTTATACTGCACCTTTTTGTTAGGAAGTGGGGAACATTCTGGCGAAAGGAGGGGCTTTTCCGAAGGAATGGGCTCCACCTTAACAGTGATGGGTCCAGGCTGCTGGCATTAACCTCTAAAAAGGAGACAGAGCAGCTTTTAAACTAGGTAATAGGGGAAAGCCAACAGTCGCCAAGGAGCACATGGTTCGGAACAATGTATCCTTGAAGGATACTAGGAAAAAGATTAAAGAGAGCATATCAACAGAGAAGTTCCGATAAAGACAAAAGTAGCCCAAATGCCCTTGAGTACAGAGCAGATAGAGCTTAAAAATTCCAAATTACCCTTGCCTACCGATAGCCAGATTAATATGAATAAAATGCAGCTTCTAAAATGCTTGTATGCAAATGCTAAGGTCTAAAAAATAAGATGGGAGAGTTAGAATATATAGCACTAAATGAGAGGTTAGATATGATTGGTATCTCAGAGACATGGTGGAAGGAGGACAACCAGTGTGACACTGTGATACCTGGGTACAAACTATATCGTAATGATAGAACAGATCAAATTGGTGGTGGGGTTGTACTCTATGTGAGAGAGGGCATTGAGTCATGAAGGATTGAAGTTTTGCAGGAAACAAAATTCACTGTAGATCTCTATGGATTGAAATTCCATGTAAAAAGGGGAAGGGGAAGGGGAAGGTGATGGCAATAAGGGTGCCTGGCCAGAGTTAACAAGTGGATGATGAAATGCTCAAGAAATTAGGGAAGCTAACAAAAGTTACAGTATAGTAATAATGGTGATTTCAATTACCCCTGTATCGAATGGGTCAGTATCATGGCAGGCTATGCTAGGGAGATAAAGTTTCTAGATGAAATAAATGACTGTTTTGGAGGAGTTGGTTTATGAATCGACCAGAGTGGAAGCCATTTTGGACCTAGTTCTTAGTGGAACACAAGATCTGGTGCAAGAGCTAAGGGTGTTGGGGCCACTTGGCAATAGTGATCATAGCATGATTGTGTTTTATTTAATAAATGGAGAAAGGACAGTAAGGAAATCCACAGTACTACCTTTTAACTTTCAAATGGGAGACCACGATAAAATGAGGAAAATAGTTAAGAACAGCTAAAAGAAGCAGTTGCAAAGGTTAAAGATTTACATCAATCATGGGTGTTGTTTAAAAATACTATCTTGGAAGCCAGACCAGCTTTATTCCAAGCTTTAAGAAAAGTGAAGAAAGTCAAAAAAACTGCCAGCATGGTTTAAAGGTGAGGTCAGAGAGGCTGTTGTTGCCAAAAAGGGAAAAAGTAGCCTAATGACGAAAGCTGGAAACAATAAAAGCACTGGCAAGTTAGATGCAAGGCATGGATAAGAAGCTTGCTGTGGAAGCAAAAATGCGTAATAAAGACTTTCTCAAGTACATTCATAGCAAAAATCCTGTGAGAGTCAGTTGGACCATTAGATGATAGATGGGTAAAAGGAACACTAAGAGGGGACAAGGCCATAGCGGAGAAACTGAATGGATTATTTGCTTTGGTTTTTACTGAGGAAGATGTAGGGATGTTACCCATGACTGAAATGGTATTTAAAGGTGATGCCACAGAAGAATTGAAAGAAATATTGATATATCTGGAAGATGTATTACAACTATTTGAGAAACTGAACAGTAGCAAATCACTTGGACCAAATGGTATACATCCAAGGGCCAGATGGTATACATCCAAGGGTGTTAAAAGAACTGAAATATGAGATTGCAGACCTACTATTAGCAATCTGTGAACTATCATTAAAATTATCTGTAATACCTGAATTTTGGAGGATGGCCAATGTAATGCGAATTTTTAAAAAGGGTTCCAGGGGTTATCCGGGAAACTATAGACTAGTGAGCCTGACATCAGTACAGGGAAATATGGGAAAAAGAACAAAATTACTGAACATGTAGTTAGTCATGGCTTAATGGGAGACAGCCAACATGGCTTTAGCCAAGGAAGGTCTTGTCTAAGTAATCTGTTATGTTTTATTGAAGATGTGAATAAGCAAGTAGACAAAGGTGAGTTGGTTGATATAGTATATCTGGATTTTCAGAAAGCCTTTGACAAGGTACCTCATGGGAGACTTTTGGCGAAATTAAAAAGTAATGGGATAAGAGGCAGTGTACTATTGTGGATAAGGAACTAGTTAAAAGATAGAAAGCAGAGGGTAGGGCTAAATGGCCAATTTTCCAATGTAGAAAGGTGAATAGTGGAGTACCCCAGGAATCTGTGCTGGGTCTGCTGCTTTTTTTTTTTTTTATATACTTTATTTGTAAACACCAGTAAACAAACAATAACAGTAAGAACAAACACAACTTCGAGTTGGGGTTGGTTCTGATCCCCCACTCAAAGTATAAACCAACATTCAGGTGCATTTTTCTAATAACCCCCCCTCCCCCTCCCCCTCCCGCTCCCCCCTCCCACATAGCCACCATCGATGCATACAGTAAATCAATTTCCGGGTGCCCCATACGGAGCCATAAAGCACATCCCACTTCGTCCCCACCCCTATAACCCCATTTGCAACACTTCATTACGGACACCGGGGCTCAAGACTTGGATATAAGGGTCCCATAGCCTCTGAAAACCTGGCCACCGTCTCACACTACCCCGCGCATACCTGCATTCTAAGAGCATCAGTTGGTGAAAGGCATTTCGCCATTCCCAGAAGGAGGGCGGGGACCGTTCCCGCCATCCACGCAGCAGGGGGCCTTTACCCACCAGACAGGCCTTGCGCACCAGCAAACGCTCCCATTTCCCTTTGGGCCGGGTGGGGCGCAGTTCATCCAATGCCACTAAAGACCCATCCCAGCATATCTGTTGCCCCAACAGCCCAGTCAAAAAGGAGCAAATTTTGGCCCAGTAGGAGTGTATTAGGCGGCACCCCCACCACATGTGAAACAAGGTCGCAAGGGGCTCCGAGCACCGTGGACATCGCCCGTCCGAGGTAATATGGCAGCGGAGGGCTCGCCGAGGAGAAATATATACCCGGGTCAGGCTTTTAAAGTGAATTTCTCTCCAGCGGGCCCCTACCGCCAGCTCCGCAGTATGCTGCAAGGCACCCAGCACCGTGCCGGGAGGGATCGCCCTACCCATTTCCGCCTCCCAGGCCACTTCCACAGAGCGGTAGTCATTTATCGGCCGGAAGGGGGCCACCCTTCTCCGTAACACTCGAATAGACGGCAGCTCCGCACCCCCCAGCCCAAAGAACTCTATGATCTGCGCTGAACGCTCCGCCTGGAGTTCCGTTACTGGCAGTGAGGCCACATAGTGGGAAATCTGCAAATACGCAAAAAAATGACCAGACTTCAACTCGTATTCCGCACGCAGGAGCTGGAATGGCTTACATTTCCCCTGGGAGTCGACCACGTGGCCTACATTACAGAGGCCCTGCCGGGCCCATTCGCGAAACACTCCCGTGTCGGTCCCAGGGGTAAACTGCACGTTACCCTGAAGCGGTAGCCAGCTGGAGGTCCTCCAGTTCCTGCCCCAATATACGTTCAACCGCTGCCAGGTCCGTCGGACCGCTCCCAGCACCACACTGTCTCCCATAGCCCCCCAACTCTGCCTGTTATCGTGGTGTAGCAACGCCAACAAGGAGTTCGGTGCGGCAAGCGCTTCTTCGAAGGCCCTCGGGGTGTACACTTCAGTATCCCCCAACCAATCTCCCAGGTGGCGCGACTGGCAGGCCAGAGCGAAGGCCTCAAAATCCGGAAGCCCCAGCCCCCCCTGTGCCCAGGTGCCCACCAAACGACCATAGGGGATCCGCGCCCTCTTACCGCTCCACAAAAACCCCCGCAACACATTTTCCAACTTCCGAAGATCGCGTCGCAGTATCCATACGGGAAGAGTCTGTATCCAATAAAGTAGCCGCGGCAAGATGACCATCTTGATCGCCGCTATCTTCCCCAACAACGATAGGGGGAGAGATTTCCACATCAACAATTGTTCTCGCACTCTGCCCAAGGTCCATTCAAAGTTACAACGATAAAGCCGAGACGGCTGACATGTTAGCCGAATGCCTAAATACTTGAAGTAATCCTCAGCCCATCTAAGAGGGAAAACCCCCTGCCACCGAGCCCTCAAGTGACCCGACACGTCCAAAGCCTCGGATTTCTCCATATTAATAGTGAGACCCGCAAAGCGTCCAAAAAGATGAAACTCCCCTAACAACGAAGATAAGGAATCCCGAGGGGCCGACAAGTGTACCAGTAAGTCGTCTGCAAAGGCTGATAATTTAAATTCTTGTTTGCCGATGCGGATACCCCGTATCTCAGAAGATTGTTCCACTCTGCGTATGAGGGGATCAAGAGACAGCACAAAGAGAAGAGGGGACAAGGGACATCCCTGCCTGGTGCCCCGGTGTAAAGCAAAGGTCTCCGATAGCACTCCATTACAAGAAATCGCAGCTGACGGGTTGGCGTACAGGCTATGAACCATCTTGCAGAAAGCCGTCCCCAGCCCATAAGACGGGAGCAAGTAGTGGAGGTACTGCCAGTCCACTCTGTCAAAGGCTTTCTCCGCGTCAAAGCTCACTAATAGTGACGGTATCTGTCGGCGTTGTACCCATTCTAATGAACACAAGATTTTATGAAGGTTACAGACTGCATGTCGATGTTTTACGAAACCTACCTGCGAGTCGTGTACTAGCTGGCCCAGCACCCCCGCCAGACGATCTGCCAAAATCTTGGCGAGAATCTTAACATCAAAGTTAAGCAAGGAAATAGGGCGGTAGGATGCCGCCTGCAATGGGTCTTTCCCCGGCTTTAAAAAAAGGGTAATATAGGCCGGATTCCCGCCCCATTTGAATCCACCCTGCTCAGCTCGCTTAGTATGGAGGGCCGCCAGTATGGGGGCAATATAATCATTAAGGATCTTGTAAAACTCCGCCCCCAACCCGTCTGGTCCCGGCGCCTTACAGCACCCCGCCGTAGCAACAACCTTTTGCACCTCCTGAATTGTCAAAGGTTGATCAAGCACTGCCCTCTCTGACGCGCTCAGCCTTGGCAACTCCACTTCCCGCAGGTAGGACATCATCCGTTCAGGGGAACCAGCCTCCGCTGTATACAGCGTCTGAAAAAAGGAGCGAAAAATCCTGGCTATCTGCGGGTTATCCCTATGAAGGGTCCCGTGTTCATCCCTAAGAGCTGAAATCAATCGCGAACCTCGGGGGCCTCGCAGGCACCGCGCCAGCAGCTTACCCGGTTTATCACCCTGACAATACAGTTGAAACCGGTAATACAGGATGGATTTCTTTGCCCGTTGGTGTAGAAGTTCATTTAAGGCCGCCTGTGTTTCCCATAGTTGTTTTTTATGTAGAGGGCTGGGCGCGCTCGCATGCCGTCGTCTAAGCTTCGCAACTAACTTTTCGAGACGAATAATCTGTTCGGCCCGAAGCCGCCGTTTCCGAGCCATATAGCCAATAATATCTCCCCTCAGAACAACTTTAGCAGTCTCCCACACCAATTCGGGATCATCCAGGTGCCCACTATGGTCTGCCTCGAATTCCTGCCAGCGCTGGACCAGAAATTTACGAAACTGGTTGTCCTTGTACAGCTCCAGCGGAAACCGCCAAAGTCGCACCCCCGGATTATCTCCCAGCCCCCGCAGCTCGAGCCAGACCAAAGCGTGGTCGGAAATCTCCACCGGGCCAATCCGTGCCTCTGCCACCGCGGCAAACAAACCTTTCGTGGTCAACAAGTAGTCAATCCTCGCGCTGGTTCCGTGTGCACGGGACTGGTGGGTATAATCTCTTTCGTCCGGGTGTAGAAGCCGCCACGGATCAACCAGCCCCAGACGGGTACACAGACGAAGCAGTGCGCGAGCCGATTGCGACCGTTCCCGTGGTCCCTCTCCCCTCGAGGTATCCAAGGCAACATCCATTACCCCATTAAAATCACCTCCCAAAACCAGGGGTAGTTCAGGTAGTTTCTCTATTTGGGCTGCCAAGCGGGAATACAAGGCTGAATCTAGCACATTGGGGCAGTAAAGGTTCCCGATAATAACTGGCTTCCCACCTAATAGGCCCTGCAATAGAACAAATCGTCCGGTGGGATCCACAATATCTTTGAGAACCTCAAAGCGGGTGTTTTTGTGTATTAGCACTACCACACCGCCCTTTTTTCCGGTGGCCGGGGCCCCCCACACTTGCCCCACCCAACTCCGGTGAAGTTTGTGATGCTCGGCTACTGTCTGGTGGGTTTCTTGAAGTAAGGCAATATCGGCTCGTTGTCGGGCCAGAGCCTGCAATATTTTAGATCTCTTTATTGGGCTCCCTAGGCCACAGACGTTCCAAGAAATTATCCTCAGGTTAGCGGGGTAGTAGAGGCGTCTTTCAGTAGCATAGTTACCGATGTCCCAGAGAGGGCCCCCCCAGCCTGGGGCTCCCCCCACCCTATACCCTGCAATCTCATCCAGTATAAAACCCGGTCGTTCCGAATGTGGCTATACCCCCCTCCCCCATCCCCCCTCCCCCCCTCCCCCATCCCCCCTCCCCCATCCCCCCTCCCCCCTCCCCCATCCGCTCCCCCCCATCTCCTCCCTCCCCCCCCCACCCCGTCCCCCACTCATTCCTCTCAAGCTCTCTGTCTTCCAATGACCCCTATGGGCCACAGAGAGCATCACCTCCGAACCAGTTAGATGCGTGCAGTCTTCCCCGACCCGTTGCCCCGATATGTTACCCCACTGCACCCTATGTGTCATGGTCACTATCAGCTTCTACGGTGGGCCCCCTATTATAATCCATGACTAATTCCTACATTTCGACATTGGGAAACCAAACAGGTCCCTCACAAAAATCGGGGCCTACTGGGGACCCCCAAAAGACCCCCCGAGGCCCATCCCCATTTGGGACTATCCCCAAGGAACGCTACCGTATATATCGCCCGCCAGGTCTCCGGGAGCTCCTATCGAGTTGGTGGGGGAATTCTCTCTCTCTTTCTGCCCAACCCTCCCCGCCCTCCGTCCCTAGGCCTGCCGTGTAGGCAGAGGCCCGATCTATCGGCCACAGCTCGCCCAGCCCCTGTCTCCCTCGCACCATGCCCGGTACTCCCACGGCAAGCTCGGGTACTGCAACGGGCTGAGGATGACTGTACCGGGCCCACCCCCCAAGGGCACGGAAGATCCCTCTTATTTCTCCATCCACCCCAGCGTTACCAGCAGGCCCGCGGTGCTATTCCACCCCTTCCACCAGTATTTTACAGCTGGAATTACGGCCCCTGGTCTATATCAGGCAAACTTCCCCACAACCAACATACCAACAAGGAGGGAAGTAATATACTTAAATAATATTAAAAATATAAAAAAAACCCCAATAACCCACAACAGCCACCTACACACCAGTCCATTTTCGGCAATGTGGCTGCCCAGCGAACGCCGCTCCGAGCGTTCAAGACCCCGTAGTAGGAAGCCCGTAGGGGAAAAACTGCCCAAGCACTGGCAGCAGACCGGGCTCTCCTACCTCTTCCCAGTCCTCGGCATGTCCATCACAGATCCGGTAGATCCCTGCCCCTGCTCATCTCAAGGTGGGGTCCTGAGTCTGCTTAGGGGCTCTTGCTGAAGTCCACCAGATTTTCCGCTGGGTAAAAGTCCATTATTCAGTAGGAGTCAGGTCCTTACCAGTGTCCGGGTATCCCGCAACAGTCACTCTCCTTTCTCCAGCTCAGCGATATAGGGCCCAGCCTCACTAGCGGATTCAAAGGACCGGTGGCGGCCAGCGTGGAAAACGTGCAACCGGGCAGGGTATTGTACGGAAAACTTTATATGTAGAGCAATCAGTTTTTGACAGAGGGGGGCATAGGCGCGGCGTTTTTGGCTCAATGCTGAAGAATAATCCTGGGCAAAGCGGATTTTCATGTTGTCGTGTATGAGCTCTCCCCTTTGCCGTGCAGCTCGAAGTATGGCCTCCTTCTGGGGTAAAGAGAGAAATTTCGCCAGCACCACCCTCGGCCGTTGATCCGGGGACTGTCTGGGCCCCACTCGGTGCGCTCTTTCGATCTGCACCTTGCCGCCCTCCTCAATGCCTTCAAAAAGCTGCGGGATGAGCGTTTCCAAATAGTGCACAAGGTCCTTATCAGCAACTGAGTTAGCGAGGCCCATCACCCTGAGGTTGTTGCGCCTGGAACGATTTTCCAAATCGTCCATTTTTAATTCATGGGCTTGCAGTTGGGATTTCATTAGTGTTAGATCCTGTGTTAGGGTCTCCAGGCTATCCTCAGCCCTGCCGATACGATCCTCGGCTTCTTGCAGCCTGCTTCCCAGGGCCCCGACAGAGGTCTGCAAGTTATCCATTTTGTCGTGCAGCGCCGTGAATTGCACCGACAAGGCCTCTGCTACAGCCGCAGAGACCTCCTCCACGAACGCCGGGGTTGTGGGCGATCTTGGCATGGCCTGGCTGTCGGCCATTTTAGATGCCGGGGTGGCCCGCTCTTTCTCCCTCCAAGTGTTTTTTGCCGCGGATGCCATTGCTCCGGTTGACTCCCGACAGTTGTTTGGGACCCGGTAAATCAACGTTCCCGAGCTGGTGTGGTCGCTGATCAGTTTGCAGTATTAGAAACGGCAGTAAGGCACGGTTTGGACCGGGGAAGACCGGAGCGCTAGCAGAGGTGACCTGCTGCTCTCACCGCATCACGTGGTCTCCGGTCTGCTGCTTTTTAATATAGTCATAAATGATCTGGAAATGGGAATAATGAGTGAGGTAATCAAATTTGCAGATGAGACAAAATTATTCAGAGTTCTTAAAATCCATGAGGACTGGGCAGCCAAATGGCAAATGAAATTTAATGTGGACAAGTGCAAAGTTATGCACCTAGGAAAGAACAACCCAAGCTATGGTTACACGATGCAAGGTTCCACATTAGGAACCACCACCCAGGAAAACGTTTTAGATGTCAACGTGGATAACATGTTAAAACTCTCCGCCCAGTGTGCAGCGGAGGCCAAGAGAGCAAATAGAATGCTAGGTATCATAAGGAAAGGAATGGAAAATAAAACAAAGGATATTATAATGCCTCTGTATCGTTCCATGGTGAGGCCACACCTTGAATATTGTGTGCAATTCTGCCCACCGTATTAGAAAAGGTACAGAGAAGAGCCACCAAAATGGTAAAGGGAATGGAAGGATATCCCTATGAAGAGAGGATAAAAAGGTCTGGGCTCTTCAACCTGGAAAAGAGACGGCTGAGGGCAGATATGACAGAGGTCTATAAATGTATGAATGGGGTGAAATTGATAAATGTAGACTGATTGTTTACGCCATCAAAATATAGAAAGACTAGGAGCCATGCAATGAAGCTACAGGGTAACCTATTTAAGACTAAGAAGAGAAAATATTTTTTCACTCAACGTGTAATCAAACTCTGGAATTTGTTACCGGAAGATGTAGTAAAAACTGTTAGTGTAGCCAGGTTTAAAAAAGGGACATACAGCTTTCACAGCGAGACTGCAGTATTTTAGTACATTTCCATCTGTTTGCAAGTTAAGTGAAAATTTAATAATCTTTACTGGAAGATGGATTTTTAACCAATAGAAAGGGTGTCTGGAATAAAAGGGTCGTTGATGCGAACAGGCATACGTAATGGAGAATAAATCTCTGAAACAAATGCCGAAGTAAGTCTGAGACCCGTAGACAGAAAACCCTAAGATTTGGATCTTGAGACATAGAGAGACTAATAATTTATAAAGTGATAGAGCTTAGGAATCTTTTTCGACATTCCATTAAAAAAGGTTTGGACAGGTTCCTGGAGGGGAAAGGTCCATAAACCATTATTAAAGGGGACCCGGGATATCCACTGCTTGCCTCAATACAAGCATTATGGAATCTGTGTCTTCTGGGAAACTGCTAGGTACTTGTGAACTAGATTGGCCACTGTTGGAAAGAGGATACTGGGCTTGATAGATCCTTGGTCTGACCCAGTATGGCATATCTTATGTTCTTATGTAAAGATGTAAACAGAATGGAGTCGGTCCAGAGGACAGCTCTTAAAATGGTCAGTGGTCTTTATCATAAAGTATATGGGGATAGAAAAAGATCTCAGCTTGTAAACCTTTGAGGAAAGATGGGAGAGGGGAACTAGAACAGACACATTTAAATACATTTGTAGTATAAATGAGCAGGTGGTGAGCTGTTTTCAATTGAAAGGAAACTCTGGAATGAGGGGTCATGGGATGAAGGTGAAATGAAATGGACTCAGGAGTAATCTGAGTAAGTATTCCGTTACAGAAAAGTTTGTGGATGCATGAAACACCCTCCCAGTGGAGATAGTGGAGGTGAAAACTTTATCTGAATTCATAAAAGCATGGGACAAGCACAAAAGACCTCTGAGGGAGAGGAAGGGGCTTGTAGTTTGTATGGATGGGCAGACTGGATTGGCCTTAGGTCTTTACCTACTAGCATTTGTTTTGTTTCTATGTTTTTATGTTTCTATGCCTGGCTCAAAAAAAGTTATTTTCTCACCTGAGAAAATAAACATGGCTATTGGCTTGATCCTGAGGGACCAGGTCAATCGTTTGGATTTGATAAATGTTCATAACAAAGAGTGTGCCTGGCAGGACATTTCCAGCAAGTGAACACTGTTCACCATAATAGGAAAGTAGAGGATCTCCAAAAGAAGTGTTGGGGCTGAAAAAGGAGGCCTAAAGAAAACAGCCCCCACCTCCCCTAGCAGCAGGACCTGAGTACCTTGGAAAAGTGGATGCTGTACTCCATTGATAAGGTGAACATCTGTGGGATCTGAGGGCATGACAATTCCAGACCACAGCAATGTCAGGATAAGGTACTATAGTTTTGTTTGGTGAAGTGGCCTCACCATCCCTTTAAAAACTCACTGCAGCTAGTTCCCATCTCTCCTTTCTTCACAGGCTTACAGGTTTTCCCTTTCTACCGCTGTGACATGTGCAATTTGAGTCGGCAGTTTTGAGTTCCAATCTTTTTATTATTTTCACAACTAAATAAACGATAACAATGCAAAAGCAGATGGCTGTACAATAGAATCTAGCTTGAAAGAAGTCTCAATCATTCCAAACAAAATCATCCAATTTTCCCTGTAGTAGACGGCTATTGTTTGCTAATTGCTTTTTCTCTATGACATAGCCTTCATATTTACAATACAAACATTGTAAATTCCACTCCTGATTAAGATCAATTCTGACAATATCTTTCCAATTATTTATACTAAGCTTAATCGCAACAGTCAGCATGAAGCTCAATAGCATCAAATCTTTAGAATTTAACTGATCTCACAGGGCCACCTTTTTTAAAATAATCACCTTATAGAACATAGGGACAGTTAAGTGGAGAATTTGCCTTATTCCTGCCCATACTGTAGACCAAAATTTATTTATGTGATCACAAAAATAGATCATATGTGACAGGGTACCTACTTCTTTCTTACAGGTCCAGCACCTATTATCTGCTGTGCCTAACAATTTTGATTTCTTATATGGAGTCCATAGAGCGCATTAGTAGCCATTTGGATTGTGTAACTCATGCTGATAAGGAGGTACACATAGTCAGCTTCCATACCTGCTTCCACTCTTCTGAAGTAAAGTCACATCCCAGATCCCATTCGCACACGTTCTCCACCCCGAGGTATAGACTTAAGACCACTCTTCAAAAAATGTGTAGAATTTAGAGCCTGACCTTGGCACTGATGCAGTGCCCTTCATTGCTGCTATCATATCTCACTGATCGTATAATTCCTCCAAACAGAATGAACTATGTCGAAACAAGTTTGATAGCTGCATCCAGCGATTATACTTTGCAGAGAGCAAGTTACAGAGTTGTTGAAAGTCATAAAAAGGTTTGATTCATCCAATATCTATGACCTGATCTATAGTCCAGATACCTTATTACTGCAAAATCTTCCAATTAAGAGGCTTGTTATCAATTTGAATACAATAAGGGCACTTATACCATAAGGACACTTTCCCAGATACACACTGTGTAGCATCATAACATTATTCCAGACACCTAAATGTTCTTTATAATGAGCTGGAAGTATTATTCGATAGTACACCCCCATTGCCATCGCCGTCCTCTTTTTACATGGAATTCCAATCCATACAGATTCTACAGCAAATTTTGTTTCCTGTAAAACTTTAATCCTTTCTGACTCAATGCCCTCTCTAACATAGAGCGCAACCCCTCCACCAATTTGATCAGCTCTATCATTACGATATACTCTGTACCCAGGTATCACAGTGTCCCACTGGTTGTCCTCCTTCCACCATGTCTCTGATATTCCAATCATATGTAACCTCTCATTTAGTGCTATATATTCTAACTCTCCCATCTTATTTTTTAGACTTCCAGCATTTGCATACAAGCATTTTAGAGACTGTATTTTATTCATATTAGTTTGGCTGTTGGTAGACATGGGTAATTTGGGATCTTTAAGCTCTGTCTGCTCCATACTTGAGGGCATTTGGGCTACATTACTCTTTTGTGGAACCTCTCTGCTTTTGGTAGTATCCTTCAAGGATACATTCTTCCGAATCATCCGCTCTTGGGCGACTGTCAGCTTTACCCTATTATCTAGTTTAAAAGCTGCTCTATGTCCTTTTTAAAGGTTAATGCCAGCAGCCTGGTTCCATCCCGGTTAAGGTGAAGCCCATCCCTTCGGAAGAGCCCCTCCTTTCCCCAGAATGTTCCACAGTTCCTAACAAATCCAAAACTCTCATCTCTGCAGCACTGTCTCATCCACGCATTGAGACTCCGGAGCTCTGCCTGCCTTTTGAGTCCTGCGCGTGGAACAGGAAGCATTTCGGAGAAAGCTACACTGGAAGTTCTGGATTTCAACTTCCTACCTAAAAGCCTAAATTTAGCCTCCAGAACCTCCCTACCACATTTTCCTATGTCATTGGTACTGACATGTACCAAGACAGCAGACTCCTCCCCAGCACTATCTAAGACCTTGTCTAGGTGGCGTGTGAGGTCCGCTACCTTCGCACCAGGCAGGCATGTTACCAGGCGATCCTCACGTCAACCAGCCACCCAGCTATCTACATACCTAATGATCGAATCACCAACTATAACGGCTGTCCTAACCCTTCCTTCATGGGCACATGGCCCTGGAGAAACTTCCTCGGTGCGAGAGGGTTTTACATCACCTGGAGGACAAGTCCTAGTTACAGGATCACTTCCTTCCACACCAGGGTGATGCTCTCCTGTCACGTGACCCCTCCTCTCCATGGCAACAGGGATGCTGCCAGACTGGAGTTGGGACTTCAGGACTATATCCTTGTAGGTCTCGTCTATGTACCTCTCTGTCTTTCTTATGTTTTCTAAGTCTGCTACTCTAACCTCTAGAGAACGGGCACGGCCCCTGAGAGCAAAGAGCTCCTTGCACCTAGTGCACACGTAAGACCTCTCACCAACTGGGAGAAAATCATACATGTGACACTCAATGGAAAAGACTGGAAAGCCCCCATCTCGCTGCTGTCTGCATCTTAGTTTTAAGTTTATGTTTAGATCTTTAAGTTCTTTACTTACTAAGGGTTGCTATGGATATTTATACTAATAAAACTGTACCTAATACCTGGTGTGGCAGGAAGTGATCCTGTAGATAGGACCTGTCCTCCAGGTGATGTAAAATCCTCTTGAACTAAGGAAGTTTCTCCAGGGCCATGTGCCCATGAGGGAAGAGTTAGGACAGCCATTATAGTTGATGATTTTATCAATAAGCATGTAGATAGCTGGGTGGCTGGTGGACGTGAGGATCACCTTGTAACGAAGGTAGCAGACCTCACGCACCACCTAGACAAAGTCTTAGATGGAGCTAGGGAGGAGTCTACTGTCTTAATACATGTCGGTACCAATGACATAGGAAAATGTGGTAGGGAGGTTCTGGAGGCTAAATTTAGGCTTTTAGGTAGGAAGTTGAAATCCAGAACTTCCAGGGTAGCCTTCTCCGAAATGCTTCCCATTCCACGCGCAAGACCCAAAAGGCAAGCAAAGTTCCGGAGTCTCAATGCGTGGATGAGACGATGGTGCAAGAATAAAGGTTTTGGATTTGTTAGGAACTGAGGAACATTCTGGGGAAAGGAGGGGCTCTTACGAAGGGATGGGCTTCTCCTTAACCGGAATGGAACCAGGCTGCTGGCATTAACCTTTAAAAAGGAGATAGAGCAACTTTTAAACTAGATAATAGGGGAGAGCCAACAGTCGCCCAAGAGCGCATGTTTTGGAACAATGCATCCTTGAAGGATATTACCAAAAGAATGAAGTTAGGGCATATCAGCAGAGAGGTTCCAATAAAGACAAAAGTAGCCCAAATGCCCTTGAGTGCAGAGAAGAAAGAGCTTAAAGATTCCAAATTACCCCTGTCTAGCAATAGCCAGATTAATATGAATAAAATACAGTCTCTAAAATGCTTGTATGCAAATAATAGAAGCCTAAAAAATAAGATGGAAGAGTTAGAATATATAGCACTAAATGAGAGGTTAGATATGATTGGTATCTCAGAGGTATGGCGGAAGGAGGACAGCAAGTGGGACACTGTGATACCTGGGTACAGACTATATTGTAATGATAGAGCTGATCAAATTGGTGGAGGGGTTGCGTTCTATGTTAGAGAGGGCATTGAGACACAAAGGATTAAAGTTGTGCAGAAAACAAAATTTGCTGCAGAATCTCTATAGATTGAAATGCCATGTAAAAAGGGGAAAGCAATGGCAGTGGGGGTGTACTATCGACCGCCTGGCCAAAACAAATGGATGATGAAATCAGGGAAGTTAACAAATGTTAGAGCACAGAAATAATAATGGATATCTTTCCACTTGTAGCCATCGTGGCTCTAACATGATTGATGCGTCTTGTAGCAGCCAAAATAAACAAAATCATAATAGGAAAGTCTTTTGGTACAAAGAGAAATTGGGGAAACCTATGCCACCCTTCTCTTTTGGAGCTCTTAAATTTTTTAAGAGAAATCCTTGGTGGCTTTCCTTTCCATAAATATTGGTAAAGAAGTTTATCCGGTTTGCGGAAAAAAGTAGACAGACATAAATCTGGGAGGAGTGATAAAATACAATTCACTTGTTGTGCATTCCTCATTTTTATGGCCTCAGCACACCCCCAACAGGACAATGATAAAGGGCTTCATTTAGAAGTGTGAGATTCAACTGACTCCAAAATCTTATCCACATTTACTGCCATAACTACCTTTAGATCCCTATGTACATGCATCCCAAGATGTTTAAAACCCATGGGGGCCCACTTAAGACCAAAGTTCCCAAGCAGCACTTCAGAACATAGTGAATCGAGTGGCATGACCTCAGATTTGATTAGGTTAATATTATAACCAGAAAGGTTAGTGTATTGAGACGCAAGGGGAAAAAATGCAGGAAGAGATATTTTTGGTGAAGATAGGATGATCAAGACATCATCTACATACGCTGAAACTTTATACTCAATCTTGAGTCCTTGACTATTTAAGTAATTTATTTATTTAACGAGTTTTATAAACCACCTTATCTGAGAGTTAAGGTGGTTTACAATTAACAGATTAACAACAACTAAGGGGCTTGTTTTCAAAGCCGCGGTAGCAGCTTCCACCCGATATCGGAGCCGCGGCCCCATTGAATTCAATGGGATCACGGCTCCGATATCGGGCGGAAGCCGCTATCGCGGCTTTGTAAACAAGCCCCTTAGTGTTGAAGCTTAACGTTAGGATTTACATGAAATGATGACATGTAGGAACATAATATACAGAATATAATATAATATAAGTCTTAATGAACCAAGCAAACAACAGTTCAGAATAGGAGATGAGGAGTAATAGTAGTCAACAGGCCTTTTAGTAGTATGCCGGGGGGAGGGGCCAGAGTGTGGCTGGAGGAAGCTGGAGGGGGGGGGGCAGGAAAGTGCGGTCGAGTGGACATTTTTGAGCAGGGGGAGGGGTGAGAGGAACAAAAGGTCTCGGTGAGGTGTATGCCAGACAGGGTGGCCGTCCAGGTGATAGTGTCCCATGCTCTATAGAGGGTCAGGGACTGAGAGATGCATATTGGCGCACATTTCAAATGGTCATATTGGAGCAATTAGCTTTAGGTGCCAAAGTACTCACTGAACAGGTGAGTTTTTAGCTTCTTATGGAACTCGTTTAGGTCCTTTGTGGCATGGATGTAATGAGGAAGTGCATTCCATAGGCTTGGGGTGTAGAGTGAGAATGCTCTGCTCAATGCAGACTGGGTGCTTGTCCAACGTACGGAAGGAATGGTGAGGGTAAATTCCATATTGTACCATCTTGATCTGTTGGTGTCTTGTGTATTAGAGATTGCAAATAGCTTGATGAGAGGTTGTGGTATACTTTAAAAGTAGTACTGTAATTATAGCCTTGTATTTGGTGCGAGCTGCAATGGGCAACGGATGTAAGTTCTTTTGAACTGAGTTTATGTGCTTGTATCTGGGAGCTCCACAGAGTATTCAGGCTGCAGTGTTCTGGACCAGCTGCAGAGGGTGAGTTGCACAATCTGTAATGCCCTGGAGGAGGATGTTGCCATAGTCCAGGTGCAGGAAGACTACGGCTTGGAAGACTGTACGGACACTGTGGGAATTTAGCAGGGGTCACAGGCCTTGTGCCATTGTATGAGTATTTTGTGGTATTTGAGTCTGATGGTGATGGCGATATGCGTTTGAAGAGTTAAGCATTCGTCCAAGGTTATTCCGAGGTAGCGTACCTCCGATTTGACGTGTAGCTGTGCTTCCAGTACCTTTATGTGTGTTGGGCGACAGATGTTCGTGTTTCTGGAGATGAAGAGGACATCGGTTTTGTTGAAGTTCACAGCTAGGTTGTGTTCTGCAAGCCATTGAGTGAGAGCTGTAAAATCAGGTTATTAGAAATGTGTATGTAGACTGTAGGGTGGAGAAGGTCACATAAAGCATTATATGGTCCACGTAAATGTGGTATAATACATTGTGTGGCTGTATGATCAAACAAATGGGCTGTATATAGATGTTAACCCTTTCATACCTGGTGGTTCCATTTGGAACCCATGCAGTTTTCTTGTAAAAACTGAGTGGGGAATAAAACCAGTAAATATCAGAAGTCATTTTCTTACTTACTATTATCATAATAAAATACTATGGTTTAGAGTCACTAGGTGGCGCCACTGGCTCTGCTTTTGTTTTGGTAGCCATTGTGAAATTTTACTGCAAGTGTTCTAGTGTTAAATTTTAATGTTCTGAAGGCTTCACTGCATCAGGAAAATTCTCTCAAGTCAAACAGGCATTGTTTTCCCTTTCTGCCAGTTTTATCACCATTTTTTGCTGAAAAAGTTGTTGAATGAGACAGTTTTGTAGTTGGTTCCATTTGGAACCATTGGTACTTAGTGGTTGTTACATGTTACTGCAGAAATGGTGGTTTGAAGTGAATTTTACCACATAGCAGTTCTGTTGCACAGAAAAGCTGTGGATTTCAACCAGGAGACTTTGTTATGAAATTATGCAAGACACTGCCTAGCACTCAGAGTTTCAAATTGTACTTTGATAACTACTTCAGTTTTCTGGAGCTTCAGCTGATGCTAAAGGAACAGAGCATCCTGTCTACTGGGACAGTACGGTGCAACAGGATCAGAGGATGCATTATGAAAACGGAAAAAGAACTAAAGAAAAAAGGTTGAGGATCCAGTGATTTTATGGTTGATGCAAACTCTGGTTTGTCAGTAGTTTGTTGGTATGATAATTCAGCTGTTCAGCTTTCATCAACACTGAGATGAGTTGATCCAATTTCTATGATCAAGCGCTGGGACAAGAAACTGCATGCCTATGTTGATGTGCCCTGCCTAGCTGTTGTTCAAGACTACAGTCAGAATATGGGAGGTGTAGATCTCTTTGATATGCTTATGGCTCTATATCGCACTGACCATCGCAGTAAGAAATGGTACCGTAGAATATTTTACTGGGGCCTTCATCTTGCGGTTCTGAATAGATGGTTGCTTTACAGACGTCACTGTGAGCAGTGTTAGTACTCCTTCAGTTTGTTATCAGCATTAGTGAGTCGCTGTTCAAAGAAAACAAGGTGCCGTCATCTGTGCAAAGAAAAAAGAGGGCGACCATCAAATGTGCTAGATTCTCCTGAAGTGAATGATCCTGATGACTCCCCTGCACCGCCAAAACAGAAATCATCTGTTCAGTCTGATCCAAACGTCAGCATCAGAAATGACGGTGTAGGACACTTTCCAGTTCACTCAGACCCGAAACAACGGTGCAGGGTTTGCAAAGCTCATGTCAGGATGAAATGCATGAAATGCAACGTTTTCCTTTGCATTACAAAGGAAAGAAATTGCTTCCTCAATTATCACACTTTAGCAGTTTGAATAAAAACATTAAGAACTTTCAGTCTTATATATATTGCCTTACTTTTATTCTTTATATTTTCAGTTAAGACAAGATAGAAAGTTCTCATATTCAGAGTCTGGAGGCTGACATTCTGATGTATAACGCTTTTAGTAAAAGTCTTTGAACTTACTGGCGATGTGGGAATTTGATAGTGCTACTTAAGAATCGAGATGTCTAAGAACTCCTATCTGCGTTTTAGTTTTATCCAATTGCAACTTTTGAGCTAGTAGTTTACAGGATTTATCACCAGTCATAAAATATGGAGTTCTGGTCATAAATCGTTCACGCACCACACTCGTATCTGACTAGAAGCTTTATAATAATCTAGCTTTAATTTTTTAAGTCGGTTGAATGTAACACTAGTGGGGGTAAGTTAGTTTGTTCACTATGATGAATTTCGTTTTCTAATGCATTCAGTAGCAAATGCCCTTTCCTTCTTTGGCCTGAAAAGCAATAATAATGCCATGCAAGTTGGCTTTGCACATTTGCCAAACAATAGATAGAGGCCTATCATCTGTGAGGTTAATTTGGAAAAATTCCTTAACAGATTCTCTAATCTTAGTCAAAAACTGTGGATCTTCTAGCAGGGGCGGCCCAAGGGGGGTGCGGGGCCATGTGCGGAGATCAATTGTGGGGCCTCATTTGCATAAGGAGTCTTATGTGCATAAATATTTGCATAATATTAACATGCACTTTTAGTAAACATGCCTCTTAATGAGTGTCTGGATAAAGAAAGACTAACAGATTTCTACATTACTATATTGCAGTGCCAACCGCCAGGCCCATTAGGAAGTATTATAAACAATGACCAGTTAGAACCCACAGCAAATCCACCCTATCATAACAGCACTACCAGGACTCACAAAGCACCAAACCCTACCTATCAAAAGGCAACACTGCAGATATTAAACCAATACATCTTAGAAAATACCAATACATCTCACTGAGGGAAAGAGAACAAGTGGGACTGTCAAACAGAAACTACATGAACAGAATATCTCAGCTTGGTCAGAATATAGACCATCACCACACAAAGAACAATGCAATGTGTGCCTTTGAGTCAGTCCTGACTCCTGGTGACCCAGAAGCTCCTGGGTTTTCTTGGCAGTGTCACTGGAAGTAGATTGCCAGGCCTTTCTTCTGAGGCAATGGAGGATTAAGTGACTTGCCCAAGGCCACAAGGAGTGCTATTGGGAATTAGGGTTGCTAACTTTTTCACCGAGAAAAACCCGACACCTGTGGCTCGCCATGCTCCACCCATTCTCCGCCCCTAGTCCCACCCCTGCCCCGCCCCCACCTCCACCCACAAAAATTACCGAGGATACGTGTAGGCTAACTTCCTTGGTCAGATAATAATTAAACTAGGAACCCCAAAATCCAAACATGAAATGTACAACACTGGAGAAATAAAACTATAAAGTAATTTCCTCTTGCACTAAACAAAAAACGCAAAGATGTTAGCAATACACACTTCCCAGACCAGACATATTCCAGTTAATAAATTCAAAATAAAAAGTATTTTTCTACCTTCTGTTTGGGCGTTTTATTTTTCAGTTGCAATTGCTCCAGTCACTTTCTTCTGGTTTCTTCGTGTCTTCTGCGAGTTATCCATTTGTCCTTTCTTCTCTTTTAGATGTTTTCCATTCTCTCTCTATTTCTGCTTTAACATATTGATTGTTTCCCTTTTGCTCTTTCCCCCAATTCTTTCCTTATTCCTTTATCATCCGTTTAAATTTCACCCTTCCATTCTCAAGCCCTCTTACTCTCCCAATACCCGGCCCATCATAGACTTTTCTTCCACACAAAATATTTTTTCCCCTCTCTATTCTCATTCCCCATCCATTCTAGTCCTCCCCCAAAATCAGTTCCCTTATAGTTCTAGACCCACCCAGCATTCACTCCCTTCTAGTCCCATTCTCCCATGCCCCATTATCAGCCCATTTCCAGTCCTATTCCAGCTCTTCATCAGCCCATTTCCAGTCCTAGCCCACCCCAATCACAGCCCATTTCCAGTCCAAGTCCCCCATCACAGCCTATTTCCAGTCCTAGGCCCCCCCACCATCACATCCCATTTGCAGTCCTAGCCCCCCCCCCCCACCATCACAGCCCATTTGCAGTCCTAGCCCCACTAATCACAGCCTATTTCCAGTCCAAGTTCCCCCTCCCTCCACCATAGCCCATTTCCAGTCCAAGTCCCCCCCCCCCATAGCCCTTTTACAGTCCAGGTCCCCCCCATAGCCCTTTTACAGTCTGGGTCCCCCCCCCATCACAGCCCATTTCCAGTCCAAGTCCCCCCCATCACAACCCATTTCCAGTCCAAGTCTCCCCCCATAGCCCTTTTCCAGTCCTGGTGCCCCCCCCCATCACAGCCCATTTCCAGTCTAAGTCCCCCATCACAACCTATTTCCAGTCCTAGGCCCCCCCACCATCACAGCCCATTTGCAGTCCGAGTCCCCCCCCCCACCATCACAGCCCATTTGCAGTCCTAGCCCCCCTAATCACAGCCTATTTCCAGTCCAAGTCCCCCCCTAGCCCTTTTCTGGTCCAGGTCCCCCCCCCCCATCACAACCCATTTCCAGTCCAAGTCCCCCCCCCCATAGCCCTTTTACAGTCCAGGTCCCCCCCCCCATCACAGCCTATTTCCAGCCCAAGTCCCCCCCCCCCAGAGACAATTTCCAGTCAAGGCCCCCCCCATCACCACCTATTTCCAGTCCAAGTCCCCCCCCCACAGCCCTTTTCCAGTCCATGTCCCCCCCCCCCGACCAGCACCGCGGCTGTCTGAGGGGCTTTAGAGGGAGCCAGGGAAGCCTGCGCGAGGCCCCGACTCCCTCTGTACAGCCACCAGCGTGAAGATCCTTTTCCTTCACGCTGGTGGCTGTTTCTGTGAAGCCGCGAATGCTGGGAAAGGTTAAAGGGCATTGCCTTTAACCTTTCCCACCAATCGCGGCTTCACAGAAACAGCCGCCAGCGTGAAGGAAAAGGATCTTCACGCTGGCGGCTGTACAGAGGGAGCTGGGGCCTCGCGCGGGCTTCCCCGGCTCCCTCTGAAGCCCTCCGGTGTGTGGGCCGGCCCTGGGTGGGTTTTTTTTAAACTGCGGGTCGGAAGAAAAGCCGGTCTTTTGCTCTGGCCGCTCCCGATCTTGCGGCCAGAGCAAAAAACTGGCTTTTCAAGGGCCGGTTTAACATCTGTGCCGGCAGCCGGCCTGGCCATGGAAAAACCGGCCAGGCTGGCTGAAAACCAGCCAGTTGGCAACCCTATTGGGAATTGAACCCTGGTTGCTTGGTTACTAAGCCAGTATTCTAACCACTAGGCTACTCCTCCACTCCACACAAAGAACAAGGGATCACAATTTAGAAATAGGAAGATAATTAAACTGGGAACCCCAAAAGCCAAACATGAAATGTACAACACTGGAGAAATAAAACTATAAGGTAATTTCCTCTTGCACTAAACAAAAATGCAAAGATGTTAGCAATACACACTTCCCAGACCAGACATATTCCAGGTAATAAATTCAAAATAAAAAGTATTTTTCTACCTTCTGTTTGGACATTTTAATTTTTCAGTTGCAATAGCTCCAGTCACTTTCTTCTGGTTTCTTCGTGTATTCTGCGAGCTATCCATTTGTCCTTTCTTCTCTTTCAGATGTTTTCCATTCTCTCTCTATATCTGCTTTAACATACTGATCATTTCCCTTTTGCTCTTTCCCCCATTTCTTTCCTTATTCCTTTATCATCCACTCAAATTTCGCCCTTCCATTCTCAATCCCCTCTTACTCTCCCAATACCCAGCCCATCGTAGACTTTTCTTCCACACAAAATATATTTTCCCCTCTCCATTCTCATTCCCCATCCCCATCCCTTCTAGTGCTCCCCCAAAATCAGCTCCCTTATAATTCTAGACCCATTTGCAGTCCTAGCCCCCCTAATCACAGCCCATTTCCAGTCCAAGTTCCCCCCTCCCCCCACCATAGCCCATTTCCAGTCCAAATTATCCCCCCCCCCCCCATCACAGCCCATTTCCAGTCCAGGTCCCCCCCCCATCACAGCCCATCCAGTCCTTGATCTCTCCCCCCCCCCAACCAGCCCCGTGGCTGTCTGAGGGGCTTCAGAGGGAGCCAGGGAAGCCCGTGCGAGGACCCGGCTCCCTCTATACAACCGCCAGCGTGAAGATCCTTTCCCTCACACTGGCGGCTGTTTGTGTGAAGCCACCAGCATTGCTTTTAACCTTTCCCTGCAATTGCGGCTTCACACAGCCATCAGCGTGAAGGAAAAGGATCTTCACGCTAGCGGTTGTATAGAGGGAGCCGGGGCCTCGCGCAGGCTTCCCCAGCTCCCTCTGAAGCCGTCCGGTGTGCCATAATGGTGTTCACGTGGGGCCCCCTGAAGCGCGGGGCCCTGTGCGAACAACATTATCGCACAATGAATGAGCCGGCCCTGTCTTCTAGCAATGAAGTGTTAAGCCTCCACCCTGCAGATCCAAACTTAACAGACCAAAGTACCAAGTCACATGAGACTGCTGAATGGTCAGAAATAGATCTAGGTAAGATGGACACATCAAACGTTAACATCTTAGAAATAAAAAAATAATCTATACATGATTAAGACTGATGTGAAAAAGGAAAAAAAGGTAAAATCTTTGCTAGAAAGATTTAAGATGAGTCTACCAAACCACCAACATTAATAATAGTTTTGAGCACTTGTCTAGCTTTGGAAGATTAACGATCAAATACCAGGTTTTGGACCAGACTGAAATCACTTGTACTACCACCGGCATATTATTATCCGTTTCAATCATCTGTTGCAAGGAACAAAAAAAGGAAGGATCATCTCTATAGGAGCATATACATTACAAATGAATAGTTTTCTACTTTGATTTTCCATACATATCTGCCATTCAGATGAAACTGGTGTTCACAGATTGAATAAGCCAATGAAGACTCGAGAAGAATGGCTACCCCATTCTTTTTTTTTAGGCCGGTGCATAAAGCACTTCAAAACCAGAACCTTTTAAGTTTCACACTCTCTGTATCATTTAAGTGAGTTTTTTGTAATAATGCAATATCTACAGATTGCTTTTTAATGCAATTCATAATACATTTCCTTTTAATAGGATGAGAAACATCATTTAGATTTAAGGTCAGCAAATGTATGCCTTTAGCCATAGGAAAGGCTAAATAGCATATTTAATAGTGGAGAGCCCTTACCATGAAGGATCCACATTGGAGAGACACCCTCCTCATTCCATACCCCATTCACACCAAAAAAAAAACTGAAAGGAAAAGGAAAGAGAGACACACACAAAAAAAGATCCCTTTCAACAGCAAAATATCAGAACCATGGAACAAGGCACAGGAAGGCAACATAAAAAAAAAACATATGAACTTGAACTACTCCATCCATCACACCAGAATAAATCAAAGATCAACCTGCAAGAGATCACTACATTTCAACACTGAAACCACAACAGGTAATATAACACATTCTCTCGCAAAAGTAAAGAAAAACATTCCAACTTGCAAGCCTTCGTCCGTAATTAATAAAATAGTCGAGAGCAACTCTCCCAAACTAGAGTCGATAGCAGTCACTATTGGTGAGTCTATCGGAGCATCCAATGTTATGATGCCTGAAGAAATATAACCTGTTAGAGTAGCAGGAACCCTCTCAATAGACCACAAATGATGCATCACCACATACAGCCTTTACATGTATTGTACACCAAACACAACAGGCCTGAAGAACACCATGTAGACAAGGCTCTGTTCAAAGACTAGATCTTTACACCATCTCAAATTGCCCAGATTCATGTGCTATACATTCCTTGGGGTCTCGTGGATCCGTTTATAATTGGGTTACATTATTATGTGTGACTCTAGCAGGATAAAATAAACCATACTTCACGTCGAAGGCCTTAAACTTCAATCTGAGGTTCAGGAACTTCTTTTGCTTAGCAGCTGTAGCCTTGGAGACATCTAGTACGATAAGAATGCATTTACCTTGATAGGATAGATTTGACATTGTTTTGCTTTCTACATGATCTGGAGCCAGGGCCGGCCCATCCATTGAGCGGGAATGTTTTTTGCACAGAGCCCCGTGTTTCAGGGGGCCCCGCGCAAATAACATTCTGATCTAAAAGTAAATTTTTAAATTTTTAAAAAAAGCTGTCTGCCGCTGCGGCAGAATCGAGTGTCCCGCGGGACCCCCCGCCCGGCAGAGCCAGCCCTCCCTGCCCGGCAGAGCATGCCCTCCCTGCATCAGCTCCCTCTCCGCAGTCACACGCACCGGCTTTCAGAGCGCGAAGGGAGAGTTTCTCCCTCGCGGCTCTGTTAAGCCTGCGGGCGCTGATGGGAAAGTTCCCATCAGCCCCTCCGGGCTTAACAGAGCCGTGAAGGGAAACTAGTCCCTTCGCGCTCTGAAAGCTGGTGCGTATGACTGCGGAGAGGGAGCTGATGCAGGGAGGGCAGGCTCTGCTGGGCGGGGGGCCCCCGCCTGCCGCGGCGGCAGACAGCTTTTTTTTTTTTTTTTAATTTTCCCGGGGGGGGGGGGGGGGTTAGGAAGGGAAATGGGCTGATGGGGGGTTAGGACTGGTAATGGGCTATGGGGGGGGGCTTAAACTGAAAATTTGGTGTTGGGGGGTTAGGACTAGAAATGGGCTGATGGGATAAGGACTGGGAGTGGGCTGATGGGGAGGTTAGGACTGGTAATGGGTTGGGGGGCTTAAACTGAAAATTGGGTGATATGGGGTTAGGACTGGAAATGGGCTGATGGGATTAGGACTGGGAGTGGGCTGATGGGGGCTTAGGACTGGTAATAGGCTATGGGGGGCTTGGACTGGTAATGGGTTGGGGGTGTTGCTAGGACTGGAAATGGCCTGAGTGGAAGAGAAGGCTTGAACTGTAAATAGCTGATGGGGACGGGGGCTTGGCATGGAAATGGGCTGAGGAGAAGGGGGGCTTGAACTGCAAAGAGCTGATGGGGAGGGGGGCTTGGAATGGAAATGGGCTGGTAGGGGAGGGAGCTAGGACAGGAAATGGGCTGATGGAGGGGCAAGGATAGGACTGGGAATTGGGTGTTGGGGGAGCTAAGATTAGAAATGGGCTGTGGTGGGGGCTTGGATTGAAATGGACTCATGGAGGGGCTAGAACTGGACGTAGGCTCATGGGGGGCTTGGATTGGAAATGGGCTGAGTGGAGGGGAGCTAGGATTTGACATGGGCTGATGGTGGGGCTAGGAAAGGACTAGAAATGGGCTGATGGGAGGCTGGTATTGGAAATGAGCTGATGAAGGGACTCGGATAGGACTGGAAATGGATGGGGGAGCTAGGACTGGAAATGGGCTGATGGGGGGCCAGGACTGGAAATGGGCTGATGCGGGGACTAGAAGGGAGTGGATACTGGGTGGGGCTGGAACTAGAAGGAAGTTGATGTTGGGGGAGATTAGAATGGGATGGGGCTGGGGCTGGGAGAGTGAAATGGAGAGGGGAAAAATATTTTGTGTGGGAGGGAAAAAAAATCTACAATTGGCCGGATATTGGGAGAGTAAGTGGGGATTGAGGATGGAATGGTAAAATTTGAGCAGATGAAATAGGAATGAGGAAAGAGCAAAAGGAGAAAGATTAGTATGTTAAAGCAGATGTAGAGAGAGAATGGAAAAAAACTAGGAGAGAAAAAAGGACAAATGGACAGCAGACGATGGAGAGTTAGCAGAAGACATGAAGAAACCAGAAGAAAGTGGCTGGAAAAATTGCAACTGAAAAAAAATGCATCAAAGGTACAAAGATATCTTTTTATTTTGAATTTATTAACTGGAATATGTCAGCTCTGGGAAATATGCACCATTAACGTCTGCGCTTTGTTTAGTACAAGAGGAAATTAATTTATAGTTTTATTTCTATATAGTTGTTGTACATTCCAAGTTTGGCTTTTAGGGTTCCCAGTTTAATTATTGTCTTCCTGTTTCTAAATTGTGATTCCTTGTTTGGTGATGGTGTATGTTCTGCATGTGTAACTGAGCTGAGGTATTCTGTTTATGCAATTCCTATTTGACACTGCCACTTGTTCTCTTTCCCCAGTAGGTCATGTATTGTTATTCTCTGAAATGTATTGGTTTAATATTTGCAGTGTTGCCTTTTGATAGGTAGGGTATGGTGCTTTGGGAGTCCTGGTAGTGCTGTTATGGTACGGTGGGTTTGGTATGGGCTCTAAATGGGCAGTGTTTGTAGTAGTTCCTAATGTGCCTGGCGGTTGGCACTGGATTATAGTAATGTAGAAATCTTTTAGTCTTTCTTTATCCATACACTCATGAAGAGGCATGTTTACTAAAAGTTAGTGTATGGTAACATTATGCAAATATTTATGCAAATGAGGTCCCTTATGCAAATGAGGCCCCACACCGAGTCTCCGCACATGGCCCCGCATCCCCCTTGGGCCGCCCCTCTCTGGAGCGCCTGCTGATATTTATTTTATTTATTTATTTTACATTTCTATACCGCAAATTCCTAAGGATCAAATGCGGTTTACAATGAACAACAATGAATTGCTCAAAGGTACAAGTTCAGTTTACAGGAAACATTGTTAACTATGTACGATAGCAATAAAACAATCTAACCATTAACTATATACATAGGTTGCGTGTCATTGTGTTCATGATGAATTATTCTAGGGAATGTGGATCCGGTGGGTGAGCTGTCTAGATAGGATTGTGAGGTTATGTTATAGAGCTGAAGTGATGTGAGGATAGATGTGTTTTGAGTTTTTTCTTAAAGGGGAAGAGGTCTTTTATCTCTCTTAGGCTTTCAGAATTGTGTTCCAAAGAGTAGGTGCGCAGTGTGAAAATGCTGTGCTATTAGTGATCTTTTTAGCTTTAGTGCAGTCTGGTGCTGTTGCAATAGTTTGGCCACAATAGGCCTTGGATTTTAGATGCATGAGTTTGATGCTATGGTACTCAATGCGCATGTTCTATTTCTAGAGGTAGGTCAAAATGCAGGCTAAGCTGAGACTAAAGAAAATTAAATAAGAAGCAAATCATATCACTACCTGTCAAACGTTCCATCACTCCTAGGATTCGAATATTACTCCTGCAATTCCTATGAGCCAAATCTTCAACATCAGTCCCATTGAGGGACTGTGGAAAAGTCAGCAAGAGCCAACAGAGACCCGTGGGCTGGGGTGCACTGGAGACAGCATGGCACAACCCGAGGGTCGAGGGAGTAAGCAACAGATGATTCAGGGGATAATGGGAGGCTTCAAACTAACACTGGGGAGGTGCTAACAAACGGGCAACAAGGGGAGCAGAGCATTGGGGACATGGGTGGGTTGAATAGTGAGGCGGGGTAGGCAGTATGCAGGATGGGGGAGCATTGTCTGTGGAGGCAAGGGAATCACAGCAGCAAAATAGATATGGGATGGGGAATAAAAAAGGGGAGAACAACAGGTTATGGGCATGTTGAAAAAAACTTATGCAGATGGTAGTGGAGGGCAATGCTGGGCATGATCAGGCCCAAGTGCCCAATGAAAAGCAGGGCAGCCCAGCTGAGCAGCCCCTTACATGCAAACAGTAGATAGGAGCAGCTGTGGACACCATCAAGGAAGAGCCAAAAAGGGTGAGGAGCCCAACCCTCAGGGTGAGGAGTGTTTGCTGGGCCAGTGAGACAAAGCTGGCTGAGTACTTTTGCACTGCTAGTTCATTTGATAGCATATAGCTACCAGGATAAAGGAGAAGATCTGGAAGAATGAATATATATATATATTCTCATTACTGGTCAAACACAATGGTATTTACTATGATTGCACTAACTGTCATGGTAAACGCAAGTTAGTTAACAAAAAGGTAGACAAAAACTATTGCCAACTGGTGTGTGGCCTTCCGTATATTGATGAGCATAGCAGGGGAGAGGAACCAGGATCAATGTCAGGGCTTGTTCAACTACCAGGACAGGATATGCAAGTTGTATAGGGTGTAAGGGGGTAATGCATGGTCGGATTATATGACAAGCAGTTCTGCAGAAATATGTTAGAGAATAAAGGGCTCAGCTAGGACAAGAAGGACATTGACTTGTGGATTAACAGGGCCCAAGAGCCAGAGGAATATCAGCTCATCCACCATCTTTCTTACTCAAATGGCCACTCGATAAATGATCATTTGGACCAGTCACTGTGCTCAGCCAAGTACTCCTCAGTAGATCAGGCACTTGACATTGTGAGGACCCACGTCAGGGGGTATGGCTGGCAAAGACCAATATCAAATCAACCTTCTGACTGCTGCTGGTAGACCCAAATAGTTTCTATCTCCTGAGTTTCTGATTTGGAGGCTGTTATAACTTCGATAGGTGCCTCCTGATGGGTTGCTCGGTGTTGTGTGCATAGTTTGAGGAATTCAGCACAGCATTTGCAATGGATAATTGAGATAGGGAGCGAATGGATGATACATTACATAGACAACAATCACTAGGCTTGCCAGAGGGTCTTGAGTGTTTTTCATTGAAAAGCAGCATAGCTTGGTATCCCCCTGGCAAAGAACAAGATGGAGGGCCATGCCAATGCCTGTCTTTCCTAGGCATCGAAACAGACACACAGGAAATGGTGACCCGGCTTCCAACTGGGAAGCTGATGGCCCTGAGAGAGGCCTGCAGATGAGTGGCAAGGAGTCATTTCCAGGCAAATTACATCTTTAATTGGTCATCTGAATTTTGCCTGCTGTGGGATGCCAGTGGGCTGGGCGTTCATCTGATGGTTAGCGGGATCTACCACGGGCATGAAGAGGAGTAACTATTTCATTAGAGTGAACTCAGCTATCAGGGAGGACATGGTCATATGGTGAACATTCTTGACAGCATACAACAGCAGGAATATTTGGAGGGAGAAGCTCACCGGTAATGAGGAAATGGAGCTATTCACAGATGCAGCGGGCAGCATGGACTTTGGGATTTATTTCAGGGGGAGATGTTGCCAAGAAAGATGGCCGGTGGACTGGCATGCAGAGGGAATAGCTAACGATATCACATTCAGCAGCACTGGCATTGTGGAAGGACGATTTTGTGAATAAAATATAATCTTCTGGTCCAATAATGTTGCTGTGGTTTATGCAATTAACAGGCAGTTGGCAAAGGCAGGAAGACTAATGAAGCTAGTCAGGAAGATGATGCTTCTGAGCTTGGAGTTGAATGCTTTTATCACAACTAGTCATGTGCCTGGGGAATTAAATACAATAGCTAACGCCCTTTCTCATTTTCAGCTCTCCGGATTCAGAAGACTCGCACCAGCAGCAGACAGGAAGATGAAACGAATGCCAGATGTGATGTGGAGCACTGGGTGAACAGTGCCAGCCTAATGTTGATCAGCTCTCTTTTCAGAAGCACCTGGAAGTTGTACATGCGAGCATGGTCCAGGCTATTGAACTTTGCAGAAAGTGAGTTTTAACATGCAGCAGGGGGTATCCCGGGTACAACTAACAGAATTCATTGCTGGGCAATGTGAGGAAGGGGTCCAGAGCAGGCATGCCAGGATTATACTTTTTGAAACTGGAGGTAAATCAGGACACAACAAAGGAGTTTATTGTTAAGAAAATAATGGAGGGATGGGTGAGGGGAAACCTACCAAGAACCGGAGAGGAGAAAGCCCATCACCCCACACATGTGATGGGATGTTATTACCAAACCATTGGGGTTAATGAGGGATGCTTATGAAAATTAACTCTTTAAACTGGCCCTTTTGGTCATGTTTTTTGGCACTTTCAGGATAAACGAAGCCCTTCCATGGTCTAGATCAGACACTTTTGGCTCTGTGCTGAGGGTCAAGGATGTAATGATTGGTGTCAACAGAATTAGGTTGTTCCTCAGGAGGTCAAAAACAGATCAGAAATGAGCGGATAGGATGACTTTTGCCCGGTGTATACTATGAGTGAATATTTGAAAGAACTCCCCCCTCACCCCCTTAAGCCAGTAACCACTGACTCACAGTAAGGCCCCACCCAAGAGGTTTTCTAACCATATTGCCCCTGTAGTCCTTATCTCTCCTATGCTGTGCATTGTAACTTCTATGCTGCTTTAAGCCTTTTATAACCCAAGCACACCTGTTCCATGGCTTATACCTTGTTCCTTGTAACCTAAGCGCACCTTTCTTCTCATTGTTGTGAATGTTGTTCCTTGTAAACCATTTTGACTGGTAGAAAAACAGTACAACAAAAACAGTTAAATAAATAAGGCCTCAGGTGGTGGGAGCCCTCCTAAGGCATGTGGAGGCAGCTGCCTATCATAGTTCCAGTTCAAAACAATATTGCATAGGGTTTTGAAGGTGGTAGAGTATGCACGTGATGGCTTAACCCCCCATTCCTTCCAGATTGAGACAGCCACCACAACTCATTGGGAATTGGGAGCTAACTAGGGAAACTGGGAGATGGGCATCAGATAGGTACAAGTCTTATATCAGAAATTAAAGGGAGACAGCCCACTATCAATGTCCATCTGATCTTATTTTGCCACGGAGAAGGGGAACCACAGTTTGGCTAGTTGGGCACTCATACATCTTCTGGGCCAGGAGGAAAGCAGTGGGCAGCTACTATAACAAGTGGCTAGGTTTCCTTTCTGAGACCATAAGGATACAATGGCTAGGAAAGTGGGGGGATGCTTTGGGAGCAGCTGAGACCTGCACTTTACAGTATAACTGGAGCAAAGGCTGCTAGCCTCCGGACTTCATTGTGCTTGGGTGGCAATGACCTGGTTTCCTCCAAAGGCATTGACCTAATCAGCAAAATCAAAAAAGACATTGCATGGATCCGTTTCAGTTTGGGGCAAGCATTACCTGGTCCCAGATTCTCCCTCGGCTGGAGTGGGAAGGAGTCCAGAAACCAAAGGATAGAGAGGAGCAGGAAAAAAAACTTAATACAGAAGTAGGTTGTAGCCCACTTCATACCATGACCTAAAGCAGTCATGTGGCCTAACAGAGTGACCGGAAGCAGACCTGTAGCAAGAGCCTAACTAAATGTGGCTATTGTCTAGTTGCTGGGCAGATTCCAGAGAGCAGAGAACTACAGAGAACTCCTGGCAGTGGATCAAGTATGAGATATGCAGAAACAGGAAATATGCCCACCACAGACTAGACAGGGGGAGGGAAAAGGGGGATAGAAACAAGGAAGAACATAAGCTGGAGGAGAATCAATAACACAAACTCCAGTTATTTGTGAAAATCTGGAAGTCTGTGAGCTAAAACCTGACCAATAGGAATATATTACAGTAAAAAGTCACAACTGCAACTAGGTGACAGGCTAAAATAATTTATTTATTTATTTATTTAACAATTATTTCTATACCGCTCTTTCACAAGTATCAAGTGCGGTTTACAATGAACAGTATGTTATATGGTATGGATAGTATCATACCAAGTCATTTTACATAGAACAGATGAACTAGGTACAGATAACAGTATAAAGTTTAAACAGTAAATTATTAAACTATTATAACATATATACATAGTAAATATATACAAATTGTATCATATGTCGCGTGTGGTTGTATACTTTATATAAGCTTCAGGCACGTGGGTATATGTTATTTGAATTGTAGTAGTTAACCTGCGTCTCTTTGTGTCATCTGGCCAGTCTCTGATCCTTGGTTGTAATGCAATGAGAATAAATGGGTTTTCAGTTTTTTTCTAAATTCCTTTATGTCTGATAGTGAGCGAATGTTGTCAGGAAGGTTATTCCAGAGGGTAGGAGCTGAGTGTGAGAATGCTCTCATGTTGGTTTGTTTTTTTGCTTTTGTGTAGTCTTTTGGTACTGCTATTGTGTTAGTGTTTCTACTTCTTTGTGATCTTTTATCTATTTCTATCTTGATGAGTGTATTGAGTATAGTTGGCGCTAAGTTATTTATTAGTTTAAATGTTGTAAGTAATATCTTATATTTTATTCTGCTGTGGATAGGTAGCCAATGGAGTTCGGCTAATGTCGGTGTGATATGTTCAATTGAGCTTATAATCATTATTATCCTTGCTGCTATGTTCTGAGTTAGTTGTAACTTTTTAATATTTTGCTTTGTGATGCCATTAAGGATTAAATTTGCAAAATCAAAGTGTGGGGTGATGATGGCTTGTATTATGGTTATGAAGTCTTGTAAGTGGATTAATGGTCTTAGTTGTTTCAAGGTCTTAAGTTTGTAGTGTATGTTTTTTGTTAGATATTTTATGTGAGAATCCATGTTAAGTTTATTGTCAAGTATCACACCCAGGTATTTTATTTCTTTTTTTATGTTGATCTCATGGTTATCAAGTGTGATGGTGCTTGGGGGTGTGTATGTTTGGTTTTTAGTAATATATAGAACGTCAGTTTTTGAGTAATTAATGTGTAAGTTCTGTTCATTGAGCCATATTGTTAGTTCTTTAAAGCACTCTGTTATCTGTTGTAGTGGAGGGTGTGGGATTTTAAATGGTAGGTAGAACATTATATCGTCAGCGTAAATATGATAATGAACGCTATGACGTTTAAAGATATTGCTGATTGGCTGTAGGTAAATGTTAAACAAAAGTGCTGATAATGCATATAAGAATGACATTCAGTATCATTCGTTGGGAGGGGGGAGACAAACAGCCTTTGCTCTTTGTCCCCTTGCCTCTCTGACTCAGGCAAACTGTATTTTTTATGAAAATAATGCTGCATTTTGCTTTTTGGATAAGATTTAAACTGACTGGGCATAATAAAGATCTCATTTTCTTCTAAGGGGTATGCTTACTAAACAGCGGTAGTGAAATCAATGGGGCCGCGGCTCCAAAATCACACAGAAGCCGCTACCGCTGTTTAGTAAACAAACCCCTAAGTGTCTGAGTCTGTTTGGAGCAGTGCAAGGTCAATCTTATATCTTTGGGGTACAACACAGCAGCCTTAGTCCACCAAAATCCCCAAGACTTCACTCATTCTATTTCTGTACCATCATCTCTTTGGACTCCAAATACACAAAACTTGGATTTTGAGACTTTGCTGCAGAACTGCACTTTTCCATCTAATTTTACTGATTTGTCCTTGGATAACCAAATGGCATGTTGGAATAACTCCCTTAAGCATGCCCTTGACCAAGTAGCACCACTGCAGCAAAAAGCTCCTCTTTGAAAACGTCCAGTCCCTGGTATCATGAGGGACAGACTTAAAACGACAGATGCATCAGATTGAATGAGCTTGGAGGAAAAATAGATTTTCATCTCTTAATCATTTTAAAGACTTTGCTTGAATTTATGCTTCTCACATTGCCAAGGCATCACTGGAAGTACTAATCTGGCCAGAGAGCTTTTCAAAATTCTAGCTGAGCAGTGTTCTTCTTTCTCACCTTTATCAGATGTCCCTGTTGCTGAAAAATTTGTATCTTTCTTTCATGCCAAAGTTCATGCCATCTGCCAGTCACTTAGCACACTGACTCCCTTACCTATGGCTGCTCCCACCATTTTAAGTCCACCTTGCCTTTCGGAATTGGTTAGTAACCTATCTTCATCGGGCTCCATAGGATCGTGGTCCTCCTTTCATTCCATGATGGCTTTATACTTGCAGAATATTCTTAATCAAATTCGCCCCAATACATCGGCTTTGGATCCTCTGCCCTCAGTATTTCTGAAATCAAAACTTCAGTCCCTGCTGCCTTATATGTTAGCTATCGTTAATTTGTCACTTCAATCAGGTATTCTTCCTAAAGGTTGGAAATGGGCCGCTGTTCGGCCTATCCAAGAGAAGAGGGTCTATTATCACCGATCGTCATGAGAACTATAGGCCTATTTCAACATTCCCTTTCCTTGTGAAGGTAGTCGAAAAAAATCATCTTTCTCCAACTTAGAGACTGTGTAGAAAAAAGAAATATATTACATCCCCACCAATCGAGATTTAGGCCCCATCATAGAACTGAAACATGTGTCACCTTCATGCTCAACGAATTTCACAAGTTTCTTGATTCTGGTCATGTTGTGCTTATAGTCTCATTAGGCTTATCAGCGACTTTTGATTTGGTTGATCACAGCTTTCTGCTTCCGCAACTGGCAAAAGTCAGCATCACCAACACTGTTTTCACTTGGTTGTTGTCATTTCTGACCGAGTGCACCTTTTCAGTATACAGTGGATCACAGTCCTCTTCAGTAAGGGACCTCACTTGCTGAGTATCTCAGGGTTCCATTCTATCGCCCATTCTTTTCAATATCTTTTTGTCCCTTTGGCTCTAATTATACAGCCACTCAGTATCTCTGTCCACTTCTTTGCAGACGATATCCAACTCATAACATATTTGGATCCCCTTGCTCTGGATTTGCAGCCTTGCAACCGCTGTCTTTTGGCCATCTCCCAGTGACTTACATCCTATGAATTAAAGCTAACCCAGACAAGTGCAAAGCTATGAGGGTTACCAATAGGGCTGATCCCACAGCAGCTGCACCTACCTTAGATAGCCTTCTCTTACCGGTGGTTTCCACGTTAAAAATCTTAGGTTTCACTTTTGATACGCAGCTAACATTTACCCATCAAATTTCAGAAACGGTAAAATCTTGCTTTTATACTCCTTGTACCATCAGAGCTCTCCATCCCAATCTAGAGAAGCCTGTTCTCACTATGTTAATATTCTCTTTGGTAATCAGTAAGCTAGATTATGGCAGCTCTCTCTATAATAGTCTTCCCCTTTATTCCATCAAATGCTTCTAAAGACTTCTAAAGAACCCAAAATGCTGCCGTTGGACTTCTTAATCATTCCAAGGCATCTGACCATGTCATTCCCCTACTAAGATCCCATCATTGGCTTCTTGTTTCCTACTGAGTTAAGTTTAAAATCCTGCTGTTAACATATCAAGCCTTTTACTCAGGTTCTCCTCTTTACCCTCTCTGATTCTCTCATTTCCTACATGCCTTCTAGAACCTTGCATTCTCAATCATAATTGCCTGATAGTTCCAGCTAATAATGTTGTCTGCCTAGAATCCAGACGGCAATTGGACTTTTACTTCTTGGACCCAGCCCCGTGGAACCCAATCCCCTCTATATTCAGCAATATAATTCATTAAAATCATTTAAAAAGAGTTCTAAGACTTACTTTTTCGAGCAAGCCTATGGTATTTTGTAGGAGGATGGATCCCTAAGCTGCCGATATGATCTGCTCTGCACTCTCCTTTTGTTCTATTGTTTTTCTTTCTAATTGACTTATGTTATTAGTTTTATTCTTTTTGTAAACCACTTTTCTGCGATTAGCTAAAAGCGGTATATCAAGCAATAAATAAACCATAAAAAGGGGTTTGTGATGTTTTGGTTAAGGTTATTCTGTGTACGATATGTTATTGGATGTAATGTGATGTTGGAAGCTGTGGTTTATGAATCCCACCAATAAAGCTGTTTCATGTTACTGATAATGGAGTGGTGGTTGCCATTCTGTGCTGCAGAAGTCAGAGGGGGAGGCGGATAAGGAGCCCAGAGGACCCAGTGCAGCATGCCTGGGTTATGCTTGGTTTCCTGCATGTTCCATATAGCTTCATCAGATGCTGACAAAAATCTTGTTTGTGAGGTGAACATCTACTATTGTAAACAGCTGGTTTTTTTCAGCGTACAGTTGTCTCCTGCTATTAACTCTATAGTGTTCACATGTAACTTTAGTCAATTAGTCCCTTGCATCCTCAGATATTAATGCTACAGTACAGTCTCTGCATATTTTCTGTGGAAAATACCTCCTGTTAAGAATATCATTTGTCATGGTATATTCTGAGTTTTACTGTAGTACTGACTGGTTGAGATGCATTTTTCTTAGGGCACTTTTGGATTTTGCTCACACCTTTTCTCAGGTGTTCAAAGTGAGTTTTAGTCAGGTGCAGTAGGTATTTTCCTGTCCCTCTGGGGCCTGCAATCTCAGTTTGTACCTGAGGCAATGGAAGCCGAGCAACTTGCCCAAGATCACAAGGAGCAGCTCCTCCACGTCAATATGCAGTCTTGCCAGCAGAATTGATTTGCAAGTCTTACGAATCTGACTTGTCATTAATCTCAGGTATGTGCATAAATATAACACCAACTATATCTCCATTTTTTTAATAGTGTGTGCTTTTTTTCTTTATTAAAAAATGTATCTATTCAAATCCAGTATTTTTGGCATTTTACTATATTTGTCCTTGTAATAACATCACCATAAAGCCGTCACCAGTGAAATACAGTTACATAAATTAATTACATTTTTAAATAAAAATAAAAAAAATGTGTGTGAGGAAGGCAATTAATTTCACACACTGGGGCACTTTCAAATTATGTTGTAGAGCTGGCTTAACTTTCTCTGGCACTATATCATTTTTGCCATCTCTTCGACTGCCTAATGAATATCTGAACTGGCGAAGACCCGGCACTTAGCACGACAGCATCTTTTCATCTTGTTGCCAAACATGCTCCTGGACCAGTGGTGTGAGTAGCATAACAGAAATATATGGTTTTAATCACTAAATAGTATGCAACATCTTTCTGCTTCTCTGTAATAGTCAGCAAGGAAGGTGCAATGTGATGATCAAAGCTACAAATTGAAATAAAGCCAACAAGTTATATTCCTTCTTAGAGGATGTAGTCCAGCAACTTCTAGCCTTGTTTGAAATACAGTATGAGGGAAGAGAATGAAAGCAAAGAGTGGAGTGTGCTCTCTGTGGCATTTCAGGAGTATCTAGTTGAGTTCAGAAGCTTCAGGATTTATTTTATTTTATTAGCCTTTCTTTTTTCCTGCTTTATCTTTGAGTAATTTTCAATATTGGATATGGTCAAGGATTTGTTCATAACGGTAATGTTATGGAAACTCTTTTGGCAGCCTTGTTAGATAAAGTATATATCCTTTTGAACAAGGTGGACTCAGTATTAGAATGATGTAAGGGGTTGAGAATTGGGGAGATGGTGCAGGCTTGGATTCAATCTTTTATGAATGATCAGTGGTTCAGGATTCAAGGAGTCGATGGGGAGTCTCAGGTATATGGATGGAAGTGGGGAGTGCCACAAGGCTCATCATTATCCCCGTTGTTATTCTACATCTATCTATAGCCTCTGGGTTCCTTAGTAAGATCCTTTGGGTTTCGTTTTTTCACATATGCAGATGATATACAGGTGATGGTCCTAGTACTGGGGGATATGGAGGTGGTGATTGAACATTTGAATATTTGCCTGAGGATGGTGCAAAGCTGGTTGATAAACAGTGGGTAGGTGCTGAATGTGGAAAAGACCATCTGTTTGGATTTGGATCCTTAGAAGAGATGGAGTTAAGGTCTCTCCCAAGTATTGCGGGCTATAATATTCCCTGAAGGGATGAGTTGAAATCTCTGGGAGTTATCCTGGAAAGGAAAGGTGTAGGTATTAAGTAGATTAGTAATGTGAACAGAACAGTATATTTGAAGTTATGCCTGATTTGCCAGCTACAGCCTTTTCTGGTCTATGATGCCTTGAGGTTGGTAGTTCATTCCTTACTACATGGTTTCTAGATTATTGTAACATTTTATGTGTAGGTTTGCCAAAGAGATGCCTGCATAGGCTTCAGGTGCTGCAAAATACTATGGCCCACCTTCTACTAGGGGCAAGCAGGCAGGACAGTACGTGACTTTTACTAAGGCAACTATATTGGCTCCCTGTTCGGTAGTGTTGTATTTTTAAGTTGCTGCTTATTACTCTTAGGATGTTGTATGATTCGCGTCCACAATATATGAAGGATAAGCTGTGTTATGTCCTGCCTTGGCCTTTATACTCTTCACAAGGGCATTTATTGACTGTCCCTAGTCTAGAGAAAATACAGACAATTGGTAGGCAGGTTCATGCATTTAGAGTGGCAGTAGCAGAGAAATGGAATCAACTGCCTGAGAACTGTGGGCAATGATTGGGTTTGATATGTTTTAGGAAACTTTTAAAGACATATATGGGGTCATTCCGATGCGTGAATAGTGGGGATGGATGACCATGATCCATCCCCACTATTTGTGCCTCTTCCCACCAGCGGCTACCTTCCACGCTGGTTGTATGGGGAAGTCTGAAAGAGGCGGGGAAGGGGCAGATGAGGGCTGGAGTTAGGGTGGGGGTGGGCAGTCGTCGGCCCTGGACGTACAGGATGATTCCAATGTTGGCCCTGTACGTCTGGGCCGGCGACCTTAACAGGGAAATTATTCCACCTCCGAGGTTGAATAACTTCCCTAGTCACCAGGGGTTGGCGGCCTGGGGCCAGAAAGCAGCAGGAGGGGGCAGTGAGCATTTCCCGCAGCCAGACCCTTGCGGCCGGAATCACAGCTTTACAATAGAGCCAGAGTGCCATGGCAACCGGACGCTGTGGCACTACGGCTCCACTGTAAAGCCCAGACTGAGTTAGTCGGGCAAGACCTGTACGTGCAGGTCAGGCTGAATTGAAGTCCCAGCCTGCACATACAGGCCTGATCATGATTCTGATCCCACGGGACTAGGCGTGTCCCCAGGGATCAGAATTGCAACACCCTCTGTACGTCCAGTTCAGACCGGGCATACAGAGGGCTTGTACATCCAGGACGGAATCAGGCCTATAGTATTTATTTCCAAGTGGGTGATATGGGTGGGAGAGGGATTGAAGGGTAGGGATCAGGGGCTATGGAATGCCTTTTTGGCGGGGAGGGCCAAACTATGCCTTGACTCCACCCCAAGGTCTACCCTAACACCGCCCCTAGCCCCCCACAGCCTTGCTCTCCTGTTCTGTCCATGGGGATCCCATCTTCCATGGGCAGAAGAGAAAGGAATGGTTGAGATTGTGGTAGACTCCTGTCTACCTACATGAGATAGGATCCTCGCAGGCAGGAGGGGAAGGCAGCCATGATTGCGGCAAAGACTCATTCTGTTTGCCCACGGAGATCTGATCTCCCACGGACAGACTGGAGTCTGCTGTGAATGCGGCTGCTCTCTTCTATCTGCAACTGGCAGGCAAAACTTTGGTGGGGCCATGAGACCGTGTGGCCTACCCCATTCTGACACCTATGCTATGTATTTGGGGGGGAGGAGGGAGTCATGAGTAGATTGTATATTTTTTAAATACTTATATTTATACACCATTTTGATTGATTATTCAGAAAAATGGTATAATCTTCCATAAATAAATAAACATTAAAACAAAGGAGTTTACATGGAACATGTTGTATTAGAACTGTTGTAGAATTGGCATTGAATTTATGTAGCAAACTACAACTTAAGAGGGTTAAATGGGGAATTAACTGTCTAGGTGTAAAGATTTATATGTTCGCTTTGTAGTGGTGTCACTATTTTGTCTCCAAAAGGCTCCAGGAATAAATGATTTTTGAGTGATTCTTGCATGACTCATAGTTCTGTGAGTTGCTGGACTACAGCATTATTAGAAAAGGTACAGAGAAGAGCCACCAAAATGGTAAAGGGGATGGAAGGATACCCCTATGAAGAGAGGCTAAAAAGGTTAGGGCTTTTCAACCTGGAAAAGAGACGGCTGAGGGGAGATATGATAGAGGTCTATAAATTAATGAATGGAGTGGAACGGGTAAACGTAGATCACTTGTTTACGCCATCAAAATATACGAGTAGAAAGACTAGGGCAACGGTGGGCAATTCCGGTCCTGGAGGGCCGCAGACCAGTCAGGTTTTCATGATGCCCCTAATGAATATTCATGGACCTATTTCCATACAATGGAAGGCAGTGGACGCAAATAAATATCATGAATATTCATTAGGGACATCATGAAAACCTGACTGGTCTGTGGCCCTACAGGACCGGAATTGCCCACCCCTGGATAGGGGAAATGCAATGAAGCTATAGGGTAACCTATTTAAGGCTAATAAGAGAAAATATTTTTTCACTCAACGTGTAATCAAACTCTGGAATTTGTTACCGGAGGATGTAGTAAAAGCTGCTACTGTAGCCAGGTTTAAAAAAGGTTTGGACAAGTTCCTGGAGGAAAGGACCATAAACCATTATTAAAGGGGACCCAGGATATCCACTGCTTGCCCCAATATAAGCATTGTGGAACCTGTATCTTTTGGGGAAACTGCTAGGTACTTGTAACCTAGATTGGCCATTGTTGGAAACAGGATACTGGTTTTGATGGACCTTGATCTGACCCAGTATGGCATCTCTTATGTTCTTATGTTATGCTCTTATGACCTAATCAGACTTGTTTAGTTTCTCATGGCTGCTAGCTTTTGGCATTTTAAAATCAGAAACATAGTTGTGCATCTAGTACAATTTGCATGTGTATATATGGAGAATTCTATAAATGTAAACTTAACTATCTCTTAGATCTCAACAAATAGGGGTGACCTGCATGGAGTAGTGGGTACACCTCTAAACAAAAGCATGGAGAGGGGTGATCTGCACAGAGTGGCAGGTGCACCTACTCTTGCCACCTTGCTGGGCAGACTAGATGGACCATACTGGTCTGTATCTGCCGTCATATACTATATATGTTACACACACATTAGCAAGGAAGAAGTAATCAGGGGTGGCCCAAGGGTGACGCGGGACCATGTTCGGAAACCTCATTTGCATATCCACTGGGCCTTATGTGCATACATTTTAATTTATTTTATTTTAGATGTATATGCTGCCCATCCAAAATTTTAGGTGGCTTTCAAACAAGCCCTTCAGAAGCCTCTTTTTTGTGCCAGCAATGACTTAGGGGCATGTTTACTAAACATGTGCATTAAGTGCCACAGCGCCAATAGAAATAAATGGATGTTGCTGCACTTAGCACATATTAACATTTGTGAATGCACATTAACTTTTAGTAAAAATTCCTCTTAATGAGTGTCTGAATATCATTCGCATGGGCAGTGAGGATAAAGAAAGACTACCAGGTTTCTACATTACTATCCTCCAGTGCCAGCTGTCAGGCACATTAGGAAGTACTACAAAACCCTGCTTATTTAGAACCTGTGGAGGCACATTCTGGTTCCCATGTGTCCAGCTGCATTGGCCATTCAAAAACTGGATGTGCGGGAGATGGACCCAAATCTGCCGCCTCAGGGCCTGGATATACTCGCGATGACAGAACTGGGGACTTTGATGTCCAGGCACTCTTCATATGCCAATGAGATCGGTATACAGGGAGATACCCGTCCCGATGCTAGAATGCCATGACTGGGGCGCAGGAGCCTTGGTGTTCTGGCGCCATGGCAACGAGCCATCCAATTGATGACTTGGAATGTCATGGCCCATGTCCACCCCTGCAAACCGTGATCCAGCTGGCACCGGAGGTCCCCATGGCCCGGATTGTAGCTGCAGGGGCACAGTGTGGCCAGTGTTGTGGGGGAGTGCAGTACGCATTGTTGGGGACACCTAGGACTTATTCCACCTTTGGGGTGGAATAAGACGGGAGTGAAGTTAGGTGCCGGTGGAAGTATAGGGCCATGACCTAAATAGGCCCTGTATATCTAGGCACCTTGCCACTCCCCTTCTCCTCCTCTGTTCTTCCCCCTCCCACCCCCATCCAGTGCTCCCCACACAAACGCTGTATATGTGCATGGAGCACTGGGACCAGAATTGCGTTCCGGGGCTGAGCACAGGTTAGACGTCCACCCAGGACACCCAACCCCGCTATTCAGGTTAGAAGAATGCTGGCTATAGCAACCATCCCATACCATACCATAATAGCATTATCAGGATTCTCACAGCACCAAACCCTGCCTATCAAAAGGCAACACTGCAAATACATCTCAGAGAATACTAATACATATCTTACTAGGAAAAGAGAACAAGTAGGACTGTTTCATAGAAACTGCATAAACAAAATACTGCAACTCAGCCACACACAACAAAACACAGACCATCACCAAACATAGAACAAGGGATCACAATTTAGAAACATGAAGACAATAATTAAACTAGGAACCCCAAAAGCCAAACTTCGAATGTGTAACACAGGAGAAATAAAACTATAAATTAATTTCCTCTTGTACCAAACCAAATGTAAAGGCATCAGCGATGTACATTTCCCAGAGCTGACATATTACAGTTAATAAATTCAAAATAAAAGTTTTGTTCTATCTTTTGTTGTTGGGCATTTTATTTTTCATTCGTAATTGCCCCAGTGACTTTCTTCTGCTTTCTTCATGTCTTCTGCTAATTTGCCATTGTCTGTTGTCCATTTGTCCTCTTTTCTCCTATTTTTTCCATTCTCTCTCTACATCTACATCTATCATATTGATCTTTCCCCTTTTGCTCTTTCCTCCATGTCTTTCTTCACTCTTTATTACATTCAGATTTCACCCCTCCATCCTCAATCCCCTTTTGACTTTTCACCTATTAACTTTCCATCTACTCCTCTAACCTCCAGTCTAGCCCATCTCCCCAGTTATCTCATTTCCTATGTCACTCTTTTGCTAGCCTTTTATTCCCTTCTCTTTCACCCACGCCCCATTACCACATATCCATAATCTGTAATCACCATCTTCCTCTCACTCATCTCTTTGCCAACTTCCCATGGCCTCTTTCACATATTCTTACCATGCTCACCATCTCCCCTCTCTCTCTCACCACCCCAATTCAGCATCTCCCAATCACTTCACCCTTCCTCTTTTTACCCCTCCCCCCAATTCATCATCTCCTTTCTCTTCCAATTCCACAGCCCTTTTCCCCTTCCCCTGATACATAGACCAGCAGCTTTCTATCCCTTCTCCATCCTCTCTCCCTCCAGTAGTCCAGCATCTCTCCTGTCTCCTCTCCCAGCCCAGCATCTTCTCTCTCTCCCCATTCCCACCCTCATTCCCAGTCCAATATATCCCTTCTCTCTCATAAACCAAAATCTCCCTCTTTCTTTCTCTCTCTCTCTATATATATATCCCCTATCTAGCATATCCCCTTTCTCTTTTTCTCTCTCTCTGTTCCCCATTTCCCCTCTCCATGCAAAAATATTGTACGGCATCATCCCTGTCTTCTTATTTTTCTCCAAGTCAGCAGCAGAAAGATTGCAGAGCACCGCCCTCAACTTCATCTTTTTTTTCTCTGAGTCAGCACACACTTCCAGTGCACAGTTCAATGGCTCCATGGGCTGGTAGTGAATGCTATGGGCAGCACTGGCTGCTGTCGTAGTCTCAGAGAAAGAAAGATGAAGCTGAGGATGGTGCCATAAGATGCTGTGATCTTTCTGTGGTCAGAGCTAAATGCACATTGTGTTGTGCCAGTCCTGAGACAGCTGCCTGATCCACTCTTACTGTCCCAGTACCCAGCAAATCTTAAGAGTCGGTCTTCTTCTTTTCGCCCACCAAATTTTAAAGTCTCCACCTAAGTCCTAGTCCCTGCTCACCTCCATTCCCATATGTTCAGTATCTACCTTCTATACCCCTTCCCCAGACCCACTCAGATACTTCTTTCTCCAATATTCATTGTCCTTCTATTCCTCCTTCTTAACCTAGCATCTATTCTTATGCCCCTACCTCTGTCTGATCTTGTTTCTTCTCTCCCACACAAAATATCTGTTCCCTTTTCCATCCTCACTCCTCCAGCTTCTGCTTCTTTTTCTCTACCCTGACCCCAGCATCTGTCCCTTTTCAGCCCCAGCATCAGCTCCCTTCTGGTCCCAGCTCCTCCCAGCATCAGCTCTCCTCCATTCCCTCCCAGAATCAGATCCCTTCCTGTCCAAGTCCTTCCCAGTGTCATCTCTCTTCTAGTTCCAACCCCCCGCAGCATCAGTCTTCTTCCAGTCATAGTCCTTCCCAGCATCATCTCCCTTCCAGTCACAGTCCCCCTACCCCCAACATCAGCCCATTTCTAGTCCTAGCTCCCCAGGAGTCCTCCTCTAGTACCAGCTCCCCCAGCATCTGTCCATATCCAGTTTCAGTCCCTCCCAACATCATCTTTTTTCCAGTCCCACTGACCCCATCCCCCAGCATCAGCCCATTTCCACTCCTAGCTCCCCAGCAGTTCTCTTCCAGTGCCAGTCCCTCCCAGCATCAGTCCTCCAGTTCCAGTCCCTCCCAGCAAGACCGTACCTAGCCCTGTCTGAGCAGTGTGGCCGCACAGGGCGCAAAGGCTTAAGGGGCGCATTTCGGCTGTCTGCTGTTGCCTGCCGCCAGCTCTTTTTCTTCTCTCAGAGGCGGCAGGCAATGGCAGACAGCTGAAATGCGCTCCTTAAGCCTTCTCGCAGCACGCTAAGCAGGTTTGGTCCCTCCGGGAGGGACCAGACCTGCTTAGCATGCCAGCAACTTGCACATTGGGCGTGGCTCTTCCCTCCCGCCCCCATAAAGTGGCTAGATGGAGGTACGGGGGGGGGGGGGTCACGCCCAATGTGCAAGTCGCACAGGGCACATTTCATGATCGGTACGGCACTGCCTCCCAGCATCATGTTCCTTCCACTCCCAGTCCCTCCATCCCCCAGCATCAGTACATTTCCAGTCATAACTCCCCAGCAGTTCTCTTTCAGTGCCAGCCGCCCTGCAGCAACTCCAGTCCCAGTCCTTCCCAGCATCATCTCTCTTCCAGTCCCAGTGCACCCATTCCCCAGCATCAGCCCATTTCCAGTTGTAGCTCCCCAACCATTCTCTTCTAGTGCCAGAAACTCCCCCCTAGCATCTGTCCTCCTCCAGTCCCAGTCCCTCTCAGCATTATTGCTCTTCCAGTCCCAGTGCCCCCATCCCCCAGCATCAGCCTATTTTTAGTTCTTCCTTTCCAGCAGTCCTCTTCAGATGTTAGCCTTCCAGACCCCAAAGTAACAGTCTTCTTCAAGTTCCCCCCAGCATCAAACCCACCCACTCACCTCTTTCCCTATGGTCTTGCACAACTGTGGGAGCATTTTTCTTCACGGTCTGCAGCTGTGCTAAGTTGAAACTGCTGGCAACACGAAGGTTGTAGATGTGACATCTGTGCTCCAATTCACTTCTGCTGTAGGAACTCTGTGGTGTTGGCAGTTGGAAGTTAGCACAGCTGCGGGCAGCCAAGAAAAACGCTTCCACGGCTGTGCAGAGAGTGAGTCAGTGAGGCAGATTCTGGGCCTCACTGGTGCACCTCTTATTTTATTTTTTATTTATTTGACTGTTTTTTTTTAAACCGCTTTTCACTGGGGTAAAGCGGTGTACATTATAACAACTGAGTGTTACATAGAACATGGAACTTATATATATAACTAATTACTATTTACAACTGGTTGTTACATAGAACTTAGAAATGATTTTGCAGGACTGTTACGAAAGGTTTGCTCTTTGCAGATGATACCAAAATTTGCAACAGGGTACATGTTGTTGTTGTTAAGTGCCATCGAGTCGGAGTCGACTCATGGCGACCCTCTGGATAGCTATCCTAAATTGTGTTCGGTCTTCAGTCAGGCGGCTCATTGTTGACAGACTGGTATCCGTAGCTGCTGTTATTGTATCGATCCATCTCATTGCTGGCCTTCCTCTTTTGCGTTGACCTTCTATCTTGCCAAGCATAATGTCTTTCTCTAATGATCCCTCTCTTCGCATGATGTGTCCAAAGTATGAAAGTCGAAGTCTTGTCATCTGAGCTTCTAAAGAAAGCTTAGGTTTGATCTCCTCTAGTACCGACTGGTTTGTTCTTCGGGCAGTCCATGGTATACACAGTATTCGCCACCAGCACCATAATTCAAAGGCATCAATTTTCTTCCTATCTATCTTTTTCACTGTCCAGCTTTCACATCTATATGATGTTATTGAAAATACCATGGCTTGAACAAGTCGAATCTTTGTATGGAGAGAGACATCTCTGCTCTTGAGAATCTTATCTAGGTCTTTCATAGCCATTCTGCCAAGAGCAATGCGTCGTCTGATTTCTTGACTGCTTGTTGCTTCTTTATTGATAGTTGATCCAAGTAGGTTAAAGTTGTTCACAATTTCAATTTCTTCTCCTTCAACGATGAACCTGTTGATTATGCCAGTTGTCATGATCTTTGTCTTCTTTATATTAAGGTGCAGGCCCATTTTGAGACTATGTTCTTTGATTGTGAGAAGCAAATGTTTCAGATCATCTTCACTTTCAGCCGGTAATGTGGTATCATCAGCATAGCGAAGGTTGTTGATGAGACTTCCACCAATCTTCAAACCTCTGTTGTCTTCATACAATCCTGCTTCTCTGATGATTTGTTCTGCATATAAATTAAACAGGTAGGGGGAAAGTATGCAGCCTTGTCTTACACCTTTGCTTATTTTAAACCATTCTGTTTCTCCTTGTTCCGTTCGAACTGTTGCTTCTTGATCAATGTACAGATTGCGCAAGAGAACGATCAGGTGTTCTGGTATACCCATGCTTCTTAATATGGCCCAGAGTTTCTCATGGTTTACACAGTCAAAAGCCTTGCTATAGTCGATAAAGCACAAATAGATATCCTTTTGGTATTCTTTAGTCTTTTCAAGGATCCATCTCACATCCGCAATGATGTCTCTCGTTCCTCGCCCTTTCCTGAACCCTGCTTGCACTTCAGGTAGTTCTTGTTCCAGGTATGGTTGTAGTCTCTTTTGAATAATCTTCAGTAGAATCTTGCTGGCATGTGGGATCAGAGCGATTGTGCGATAATTTCCACAGTCAGTTGGATCACCTTTCTTTAGTATTGGTATGAACACAGATCATTTCCAGTCAGTTGGCCATGACGTTGTCTTCCATATTTCTTGGCAGAGCCTTGTGAGTACGGTAACAGCTGCATCAGATTGTTGCAATACTTCTATGGGAATGCTATCAATGCCTGGTGCTTTGTTCTTTGATAAGGCTTTCAATGCTGCTTCAACTTCTTCTTTCATCACCAATGGTTCCCGATCATAAGGTACAGGTTGAAACGGCTGTTGGTCCACTTGATCTTTATCATATAAAAACTCTGTATATTCCTTCCACCTTTTCTTGATCTTCTCAGCATCATTCAACATAGAACCTTGAGCATCTTGTAACATTCCAATTCGAGGCTGGAACTTTTTCTTTAACTCTCGTAGCTTTAGGAAAGCCGATGTTGTTCTTCCTCTAATAGTTTCTGCTTCTATTTCCTTGCAAGTGCCATTGTAGTACTTTTCCTTGTCCTGTCTTGCTGCACGTTGGAAATCTCTGTTGAGTTCTGCGATTGTCTTTCTTTCTCCTCTGGCTTTAGCTTCTCTGCGTTTCTGGGCAATGTTCAGAGTTTCTTCCGTCATCCATTTTGGCCGTTTTTGCTTTTTCACCTTTTGTAGAGACTTCTCGCTTTCTTCCAACACAACCTTCTTGATGTCATTCCATAACTCTTCCGGAGCTCTGTCATTTGTATCTAAAGCAGCAAATTGATTTTGCAGGCAGTCTTTAAATTACAGTGGTATATTCTCAAGGTCATATTTTGCTGCATTCATGAGTGGTTTGCTCTTTTTCAACTTTAGCTTGAGTTTGCATACTAGTAGTTGATGATCTGTACCACAGTCAGCTCCAGGTTTTGTCTTTGTTGATGTTACAGAGCTTTTCCATCGTTGACTTCCACATATGTAGTCAATTTGATTTTTATATAATCCATTCGGTGAAGTCCATGTGTACAGTCACCGCTTGTGTTGCTGGAAGAAGGTGTTTGAGATGAATAGATCATTGGTCTTGCAGAATTCTATCAGTCTTTCTCCAGCTTCATTTCTGTTGCCAAGTCCATATTTTCCAACTACTTTGCCTTCTTCTTTGTTGCCAACTTTTGCGTTCCAGTCACCCATGACTATCAGGATACATACATACATACATACATAACAGGGTACATACATTAGAAGATATGGATAACAAAATGAAGGATCTAACAAAGCATAATGAATGGTCTAGAGTGTGACAGCTAAGATTTAATGCTAAAAATACAGGGTTATGCATTTGGCTTGCAAAATCCCTGGGGATGGTACAGTATGGAGGGTAAAGTACTTCTGTGTACACAGAGTGAGATCAAGGGATAATTAATCTGATGATCATAAGGTGGCCAAACAGGTAGAAAAGGTGATGGCAAAAGCTAGAAGGATGCTTGGGTGTATAGGGAGAGGAATGGCCAGTAGGAAAAAAGTAGGTATGTGCAGTTGTTTGAAATGATACAACTAATGTCAACATTTTCTGTATTGTTTCATATAGGGATGTTCATTTGCTGGAAATAACATAGGAAATATCAACAGGATTTTTATTTTGTTTCATATAGGCAGGCATCTTGCAAAAGAGCCATCACATCTCCATGGAGGTTGGTTCTAGCTAGCCTGTTCTTAACTCTGCTGATAATCTTCCTTCCTGTTTCCTTATTGGTCCAAAGTTTTTGTGTGGTTTGGGGTTCTATGGAAAATGCTAAATGGATTTTTTTGTCTTGTGAATGTACCGACTCCTGCTGTAGAGATGTACTCCAAAGATTTTTTTTTTTTGCAATATTCTTGTGCCAGAAATTCTTTGAAACCATTTCCAAGCCTAATCTATATCCTAGTTGTACAATTAGTGATGATCAAATAAGATTCTGGATTAGGCTTGGTCTCTGATGGTATACTTAAACATGGTTTCATGGAATTTCTGGCACAAGAGCCTGGCAAAAGAAGAATCTTTGGAGTAAATGTCTACATCAGGAGTCAATAGATTCACGAGGCAAAAAAAAACAAACAAACAGAATTTTTATGGACCCCCAGACCAGACAAACTTTGGGCCAACTGGGAAACAGGAACAAAGATCACCAGCAATACAAGAGTTTTGTTATTTTTTTATACATTTTCAGTCAGGGCAATTTTGTTAAACATGTACCTGTGGCTGTGGCTGTCAGCTAAATGAAATACCTAGCTGAAAGGTTACTGAAGCTTTCAGATAAATAAAAACAAACTGGCTTTTTTCACACTCAAAGGCTAGCTGAACCAGTGACCTTTGTTGATTTACATGCAAAAAAAAAAGTATGTTATAAATTAGGTCATGCCTAAAAATGTGTGTAGTGCAAGATGGTCCATACTTGTAAAGAAGACATGCTTAGGGGATGTGATGGCGCAGCAAGCGGAGAGCATAAGGAAAGAGGGAAGAATCAGGCAATTTCCTCAGATAGCAGAATAAAATCCAGAAGTTTAAGGGTTAAAACTCCTGGGTTAGAAAAAAACTCTCCACAGAAAGCTGGTAGTAAGGAGACACGCCCCTGCTCACGAGGGACAGTCAGGGGTGGGGCCAGGAAGCCCAAGGGGAAAGCACAGATATAAACTGCTAGAGAGTGAAGAAGGGGAGAGAGGCAGGAACAAGGACGGAGACAAGAAGAAACAAGAGAGACCCAGAGGCAGAGAGAGCTGCAGGCAGAGACGCAGCCAGAGTCCAAGGAACACTGAATTCAGAGGGAGGTCTGAGGACGGTGAGAGGAAGTGCTTCACGAGGATTCCTAGTTCTGATTCCAGTGCAGCTTGGAACAGGTCAGAAGGTCCCAGAAGGGGAGGAGGCTGTAGAAGCTCTGGAGAACTAGTCAAGGAAGGTACCCGGAGAGTCAAGGGAGCTTCATTAGAAACCTCTTGGAGAAGGGCAAGGCCAGCCAGAGGGATTGGAGCTAACCCAGTGACCTGTGAGAGAGACGGGAGACATACCTATAGAAGGGAAGCTTACCCAGGGGAGTTTGTCAGCCATGTGGGCAGCAGAAACCGTTCCCCTGAGGTTTTTATGGAAACTGAGTCTGCAGCAGTAAAGCCTGTTACGTGCTTACTTCCTAAAAATAAGGTGAGCAGTTTTAAACCTTCTACCAACCTCATAAAAGCTAAGAGACTTCCTAAATGTCATAGTATTCCTCAGAGGAGGGAGGACTCTGCCTTAACTCAGGTGTTAGAAATCCTGAGGGGATTAAAACGGGATAGCTTTGAGTCTGAATCTTATGCCTCTCCAACAGATTCAGATATAGAAAGCATGGAACTAGAAATGCCTAGATTAACAGAAGAGAATTCAGATATGGAAATGGAATGTTCTGTAGCCTCCAGATATTAAGTAAAGGCTAGACCATTTCCAGAACCTTTAAAACTTGGCAGCTGTTTTTCAAGAAAGCACGGCTGTAGGAAATATGCAAATGAGCTTGCTGAATTTCTAAGCCGTAACTCTGTATCCTAGCAGCTACCTGCTGAAAATATATAGTTTGAAATATAGCAAGTGGAAACAATTGTTTGATGAGAAGAAAGAAAACAATTTGTAACAGAAGTTTTACCCTGTTGGAAAAGTTACAACTTGTGTCTGTTTAAAAGCCACGTGGGAAGTTGGTTTTTGTATTCTTCTCTGCACCAGAGTTCAGTGCTGTGGTCTTGTTATAGTATGAAGAAATACTATGTTTTCATTTGAGTGCCGAAGCTGAAGTAGAAGCCTTTTTGGTTTGATTATTCTGGAAAATATCCTTACCTTATGTCCTGATATTTTGGAACCTTTTTATAAGAAGTTCCGTTGGCTGAAAATAATAAAAATCCTGCGAGCCTATATATATTCTTGGCTGAATCATTTCACAACTACACAAATATAGGCACTTATCAGAAATAAATATATTGACTGCCCACGTCCAAGTCCTAGGCAATTGCCTTGGGCAAGGGTGCGGTGACAGGGAGTAGTTAGGGCAGAGAATGGGTGCAGTCAATATTTATGAACATATTTCATAAAATACATGAAACATTTTTGACAGTTCTGAAGCGGGGATATTATCCATGCTTTCAATTAAGGTACAATTTCTGTGACATTTGTGCTAGTATTTACTAAAGACACATAGGGGTATGTTTACTAAACCTTCTTAACATGCGCCCGGCGATAGTGTGCAGGCTGCCATAAAAGGAGTGGGCGTGTCGGTCTTAATGTAGCAAAACGAGATTATCACGCGATAACACGCGCTGCGTACATTATCGGGCAAGACGCCGCTAAGCACGTTAACGCGCGGTAATCTTAGGTAGGCGCGCAGACATGCAAACACAGAAAAAGAGGTATAGCACAATGCTTAATACACTGACTAATGGTACAGGGGTTATGAGTTCGATCCCCCAATGTGACTAATGCATATGGCTGGCTGAGGCATTAGCTGTTACGTGTAAGTATTGCTTTTTGAGGCATGTTATGTATATTTTAATTAGTGCTGCCAGCAAACACACACTCATGTGCCGTAACCGAAGGTGCCGCATAAGGCACTCTATAAGGCACTCCATAGGGCACATTATAAAGTGCACTGTCCGCCAAGGCACCCTATAATGTCCCCTATGGGGCACCCTATAAGGCTCTTTATAGGACACCTTATAAGGCACCGTAGAAGGCGCCTTATAGGGCGCCTTATATGGCGCCCTATAAAGCACCTTATACGGCGCCTTATAAGGTGCCTTATGGGGCACCTTATGGCTACAGTACTCCGAGGGTGTTTTTGCTGGCAGCACTAATGTACATTAAAAATAGACAAGGCCTCGGACAGCCCTATCAAATAACCCCACTGTGGGTGTGAACCCATGTCCTCTGCCTCCACAGGCAGTGAAGTATCCAGTGGGCTACAGCTCCATAGCTGCTACCAAACCCCTGGCTGGCTACAGAAGGGCTGCAGGTCACCACACAAACTGTCTGCTGTGGTTACCAGGATAGGGTTAACCCACCCGTACCCATGATGCACTGCACATGCACATCAGCAGTCTACAGATGATCACAAGATGGGGTATGCACCCCCACAGCACCTCGGCCTGGTAGGGGGAACTGACCGTGTGCACCCCCACAGCACCTCAGCCTGGTAGGGGGTACAGACCATGTGTGTTACTGGCACAGAATAGTCACATTGTGTGGGTACTGTGCTCACCCTGAGGGTAAGGTGGGACGCCCAGCACCAGGTCCACAGCACCTTTCATGGCTGATATATGCCATGCTGCAGGTCCCCATCAGTGCTAGTGTATGTGTGATAGGTAGTTCCTGCAGACACACCTAGGATACATATGTATGTCTCAGTCATGTCTAGCCCTTATGGGCTATGATGCACCCAGAATAGTGCATATCCTGTGTTGGTGCCATGGTTACATGATGTAGGTGAAGGGGGGGGGGCGGTTCCTGGACCCATAGGCAGATTATATACCACCACCCAACCCACCCTCTGTGGCTCAGGGTGGGAAACAGGATCTCCCACCAACAGATCCACATTCTACCTCCCTGCAGTGGTGGCAGTAGAGGGGACCATCAACCCCAGTCCTGCTGGGGAACAGACACCCTACAGGGCAGTCAATGCCAATCTGTACACATCCATAAGGCAAGGCAGACAGACAGTAGGCCTGGAAACGCTCAGCTACCCCCCACCACTATCTGACATTCTGCAGCAGCAAGCCTCCAGCCACTGCACCCTGCAAGGTGTTCCAACCAGACACATACTAACTGCAGACATTCTGCTAGCTAGTCCATAGTGCATGATCCTGGAGGAGATACGTGTACCCAGAACTGGGATGTCAGCATACACACCAAGCAGATAAGTCAGCGATTGGGCCCCAAAAGAGAACCCATAAATATCACATGAGAGAAATACTATATAGCACTATGGGGGAACCTAGCCATGCCGTGGTCACAGCTCAGTCAGGGTGAGAGTGACCTACCAGCAGGACATGCTGTAGCCACCCTGTCTGTGCAGGTGGTGGCCGGGCACTACAATGTCTGAGCCATTGCCCTATGCCCTATGCAGATGCAGCCAGGCCAGGCCACCCTATCCAGGCTATTCCCACAGTACCTTGCTCCTCATTATGTACATTGGCAGGCCAATACTGGCAACAGTGCTATCAGTGTGGGCTGTGGAGGGTGTTGGCAGCCACCATACACTGGATAGATAGACACACGCTCCACACACCTATGCCAGCATTGTGCAACTATAGAGGTGTTTGGCAGCCCTGGTCACCACACCAGTCCTGGGCACAGTGCAGGCATGGCTATGGTACACAATACTGTTGGGGTCACTCTGTCAGACACCAGACCTGAGGCACACTCCACAGACATCAGAAAGGTTGCTATGATGCAGCTCAATCAGCCAATTGTGCTTAACATAGGAATTGCTATCTGCCAGTTATCATAGCAACCTTTTGATAGCTGTGTACAGTTTTCCCATGTTTAGGGTGGCATTGCTAAGGTATGCAAGTGCTAGTATTGGGAGATGCACGCAGGGCCCAACATCCTGCCTCTCCAGGAGGTATTGGATAATGGAGCCTGTGAGTGCGGGTGTGTCTGCCCCTGTTGGCCACTGCTCTAGGGCAGTGGTTCCCAACTCCAGTCCTGGAGGGCCAAACACTGTTCGGGTTTTCATGCTGTCCCTAATGAATATGCATGAGATACATCTGCATACCATGGGGGTGGTGCATAGCAATGCAGCAGAGCCACATTTATTAGAGGCAGCATGGAACCTGAATGGTGTTTGGCCCTCCAGGACTGCATTTGGGAGACTCTGCTCTAGGTAATGTGCACGTTTATGGTGTCTGTGCTCTGTAGGGTAAAATGTACGTGTTTTGGGCATGTCTACGTCATCTGCAATAAAGGTTCTGTCTGTATTAGCACGTTTTAGTAGTGGGTAAAATTTGGGGGCTGGGTTGGCAGGAACCACAGATGGGACTTGAACCTGTGACTTTCTGCTCCTGAACACACTGGCTGTGTGCACTGCACCACCATGTTGCCACAGAGACAGTGCATTCCCTGGGGATACCATGGCACCCACCTACACAGGGCTAGGCCATGGTCTGCTCTGTGCAGCTGCCACTGCCCCCTCCACCACCAGTACCCCTCTGCCACCCTGCTGACATGCCCTTCTGCTGGTGATGCTGGTGGAGCGCAGTCTCAGGCCATCCAGTGTGCGGGTAGGCAGCTGCCTATGGTGCGGGTTCTGGGGTAGGGGTGCCTGCATAGCTGTCCACGCTTCCCCCCAGCACTGCCTGGCAATGTTTTGTGCCCTTGGGGGTATCTGCTTGGTAATATCGCCTGTGACACTGTGTGAAGCACACTCGTGCCCATGCTGGGCCCTCATCAGTTGCTGTCTGGCTGCACTACTGTTTCAGCATTCCTATGGGCCACCTAGGCATCACCCTAGTCCGCACTGTGGCCCCCGCTGTGCCACAGCATGTGCCGCCTGCAGCCCTGTGTCCCCTTTTCAAGCATCTGTCCAGTTGGCCGTTCCAACATGCCCACCCTGTTGTTGCGGAACATGCGCACGCCATAGGACACCTGCCCAATGGAGAGGGAAAACCCTGCTCAGCGCACTTTCACTGTGGGCTCATTCACCTTGTATGGGGACGGAGCATAGACCCTTCCAATATTCATATCTTTTTTTTGGAGCTTTCTCGGGGAGGGGGGGGGGTTTGATGTTTCTCATTAATATCAGTATTGCCCAGCTTGGTTATGTTTTTTTTCCATTTTGTTCAAGTCATTTTCAATGTTTATTTGCCCTTTTGTTTCATGCACATGTATCACACTTATCACTTTTTGTAGGTTTCCCTGGTTTTGCTGTACATTGCTGACGGAAATGGTTTATTTTCCCTTTAAATCAGCTCTAACACTAGGGTTTCACTGGCGTTAGTTTTCAGCCTTGAATTTCACAGCGTTAGTGTGCAGGGAGCCTCTCCCCTCCCACTCTCCGCCCACTGACCCCCTCTCTCCGCCCCTGGGGAGCCTTCCTCCGCCCTCTGGGAGCCTTTCTCCGCCCTCAGCGCTCATTTGCGCCGCTAACTCTAATTTTTCGATAAGTATCTTTTAAGTGATGTGGCTTTATATGTTGTAATGCTAGTAGTAACGACTTTTGTGTTCATTAACATTAGTCTATCTATTCAAGGTTCACTGTATTAGTTTGTCTATTTTAGCTTGTAGTTTGACCTCATCATTTGCCTATGATATAATAGTAAATTTAGAATTGGTCTACTGTGAGTATCTATTTATGCATAATGACTTTTGAAACTGTCCCCTTTTTGTCTTTGGTTGTCTGTCTCTTTCTATATAACGGCAATTTATATACAACTTTTATACATATACATGTTTTTTCTATATACATAAGTTTTCTTCATTTTATGTCCTGTGTTACATAAATTTGGGAATAAGTAATTTATAGTTTAAAGTTCACTTTTGATCTTTTTAATCTTTACAAAGTTTTAAATGTTATTAAGGTTTTTATCATGTCTATGTTTATGGTTTATTATTATTGTTATGGGTTTTATGTCTGATGTTTTAGCTGTTACCCCCTGAGGAAGGCAATGTATGCCGAAACGCGTTGGGGACTACTTCAATAAACAACTTCGAATTTATCCTTACGGTCTTTGACTCTTGCTTATTGTGCATCCTGTGGTCATCTGCAAACAAACTTGTTTGTTTGTTCTTCACAAGTATGGACCGTCTTGCACTACACCAATTTTTAGACATGACTTAATTTATAACACACTTTGCATACTTAACTGTTTGCATGTAAAGGTTTTGAGTACAAGCAAATTTTATAAAATATGTACATAACTTTCAGCTCTGCCCACACTCCTTCCCTGAATATGACCGCTCTAAAGTTGCATACATGCTTAACTGCCCCGCATGTACTTTTACGCATGAGGTCATTTTACATCTGCGAAAAATAAATTAGAAAATTACCTCCTGCATGATTGATTTCCCTTTGAAAATTAGCAAGCATAAGGTATACAAGGTAAAAGAGCCCATGTAATTTGCATCTGCCCATTGAGCAGGCATTAGTGGTGGGGTTTAAAGAGAAGACATATTTTTGAAACTGCTAAGAACGCATGTCGGTTTATTCCCCCAACCTAAGAACGCTCAAGGAAGGCCCCTTTGTAATGCAGCAAAACGTCTGCACACTGTGATTCCCACGTACGCTTTTTCCAAAACTTTTTATTTAATTTAACAGGCATCTATACAAATGAAAAGAAGCAGAAGTAACTTACATAACCAATCATCTTAAGTGCACTAGATGATAGCCTTCCCCTATAACATGAATATAATTTTCACCTGCTATGAAGAGACCAATTTTCACATGGACTAATTTACACCCAAGTAAATGGCTTTGAAAAATATCCTCCACAGGATTAGCTTGTTTTGTAGTCAATAGTATATTGATGCCTGTAGAAGGGTAGTGCTAGGAATAAATTAGAGAGGGAGCTGAGGCAAAATGCATCAAGATCATTTGGAAATGACCTTATGTTTTGCATCCAAAGATGATTCATTCTTTTCATCTGGCATTAGAGAAAAATAGATATGCTGTTATCAGTGTAATATGTACCAGAAAATGTGTGATTGACTTTCCAATAAAAACTTAAATCTAGGGAGAACAATTTTGAAATCCATTTCCATGGATAAAAAAGTGCCTCATTCACAGAAATGGGTTTTTATAAAACTGCTGACCAAATATGTAGTTAAACTTGTGTGCATAGTACCACTACTACTAACTGCATTTGGAAGGATTTTCTTCTCTCTTTGGAATTTCATTAGATGCACTAAAATAAAATATTTGTTCATGTTAGTACAGGTATTTTTGGGGGGATAATTTTCAAAGTGAAAGTATGCAATACATTCACTTTGGAAATACAGCAAAACTTGATGGAGCGAAAAGTAGGTACAGTCGTCCCTTGCCACTTTCACGCTTCGACTTCCGCGGCTTCACTCTATCGCGTTTTTTTCAAATACATGTATATTCATTAAAAGGTTGATTGAGACAGTGAAAATGTTACAGCACACGCTCGGTTGTCTGAGCCAATTATACACCCCTGTATTACAATTAAAATTAAAATTACTGTATGTATGGGCGGTAGGCCTTTATCTAAGCCCCACGATGTCTCCTAAACGTGCTGCTTTTTTCTAAGCCTTCTGACGATGAAACTAAGCGCCGGAGGAAGATGCTTACCATCCAGAAGGTAAAACTCTTGGATATAAATAAAGAATCCTACTTCGTGGAAATTCACTTATCGCGGTAGAGTCTGGAACTGATTAACCGCGATAAACGAGGGATGACTGTATATATCTTCCATCCATGTGAGCAGTTATAGAATTACTCACAAAAACATTTCTTACATTTCTTTCACAGGTATATGAATTAAAAAACAGCTGATCTAACTTTTTCTAATTCACAATATGAGATTTGTTGTCTTAGGGCCCATTACTGTGAGTTTACATTATATTTTTGGAACCATTCTAACCAATCATGATGTGATACTCTAGTTGCAAATCATAATTAACACATTTTGCAAAGATTTCCTCCAGCATTTATTCCACTGGGTCACTGTGATATTTTCATTGATAAATCTGAAGCAAGTTTTGCACTGGGGAAGGAACTAGTAAATCTCTTCCACAATCATATTTTTATTATGACTTTTTGTTTTACCTACTCAAAGAGGCAAAAACAAACCATACAGTAAATACTGTTCAGGGATCATTAGACTGGTTACAAACGCAGTGCAACAATACAATGAGAAGAAAATTAGATGTTGTGACACCTGCCAGCAAGCAGCCCTCACATGAGTAGCCCTCCACAAAGTGGAACTCACTCCCAGAGGGGCTATGCCTAACTCGAGATATCTCTTCCTTAACAAGCAAGTAAAAGCCTCACTCTTTTCCCAAGTCTTTAATGGCTATGGTGACTGACTTTCCATTTACTCATACGGCTTCAGAACTAGCTTGCTGCATACCCTGAAACTGAGGTAATGAGGTAATCTGTATATACCCTCAATCTAATCATGCAATTTCATTTATCCCTATATCTTTGCTTTAACCATCTTGTCTGTCTATATGTCCCAACTACATCTGTCTCCTCTTCTATTAGGATGTTTCATTCTGGAGTGCTAACATTGTGAGTGTGGAGGCCTATTCACAATAGGACGTCCAGTATCAAGGGCCACCCATGTCATGTCCTCGCTCCGCCTCCGGAACACCCCCTCCCACCCCCGTCTAGGCCTCCCTGTACAAACCCACTGTTCGTACATGGAGGTTAGTGATGGGGGCAGAAGGGGGACAAATTGCAGAGATGGATGTCCCAACGGGTTAGAATGACCCCCATCCTATTTATGAGATATGAATGTTCTAATGTGTGGCCTATTAATATACATCATTTATATTCTGCTTCATTGTATCATATTTCTGTTATTTGGATATTCTACTATTCTGTTTTAAAGTGTACCTTACTTACATTGTATCATATTGCTATCTCCAAGTTTATCTCACTGTTGTAATTGTCCATTATACTGACATGAATCCGCTTTTCTAATGCCGTGCTGCTACTACTATGTAAGTCGTCTATGTTGGGGAGACCTGTTGTACACTGCCTTGGGTGAATCTCTTCATAAAGTTGGTTAATAACTAAGTAAATACAATAAAATACATATAGCAGCCTTTACATGAGATCCTGTCATAGATTTGGGAAAAAAATAGGAAAAAAGGAAAGGTCTCAGATCTGAGCTTTGCATAGAGTCCAATGGCATTCCAATTCTTTTTTTATACACTTCAGATTTCCCTCTCAATATGTATGCAAGCTGTTCCATAACTCTGCAATTTCAGATAGCTTACTAGGCCAATAAGTTATCAATAGTGCCTATTTCCAAAGGAAGACAATAATAATTTTTCGTAGCATATGAAAAGTATGAAATCAGCACGCTCTTTTTTGTTTTTTTAAAGAGATATCAGGTACTTCCTGAAAACCTAGTAAACATCATTTTGGGTTGAGTGTGTTAATTGCGTAGAGGTCATTTTGAACTTCAGCCTAGAACTATTGTACTAGGACACAAGTCTACCACACCTATTGCTGTATATAGTCTTCCAGGTTGTTCATGTAGCCTTCAACCCCTCATAGTCTCACACCCAAGAGAGCAACTGGGCAACCTTTTCAACAACAGTCCCAAGCTATGGAGAAGTTTGTGTGAGAAATGTTGTAAGACTTGCTTCATGTAATCAGCAGAGTCGGTGGAAATATCCTTCTCAGCCCAGCAGTCTACTCTGTCCACATTTTCTTCCATCGGGTGTACCTAATTTTTGTCAAAAGCAACCAAATGTTCGAAAATTTAGCTTTTCCAACTTTGTGGGCCAATAGTTTGGAAATAGACTTCTTAACCATAGTTGTAAAATTTAATTCAACTCTTAAGTAAGAGGACATTTTTAAGAAGGGAAGTTGGGATCCTCCTCATCATGCTGTTGCTCTGTCTGATACATTGCGTGAGCAACCCATGGGGGTTTGTTTACAAAGCCGCGGTAGCGGTTCACGATCGTTATCGGAGTCGCGGCCCCATTGATTTCAATGGGGCCGCGGCTTTGTAAACAAGCCCCATGGTCTTTTTTTTGTTCTACCATATTAAGTCTCCATTGGTGGGAAAAGAATTTATGCTTAATATCACTTATTTTTATAGTACTACTCGACATGTGTAGTGCCATACAGTGGAGATAAGTATTCAGGTGGTGTATGTATATGTATATATATATATATATCTCCGTACTCAAAAGAGCCTACAATCTAAGTGGGTACCTGAAGCAATAAGAAATAAAGTGACTTGGCCAAAGTCACGAAGAGTGCCAATGAGAGAAGCAGAAATTGAACACTGGCTTCCCTGATTCACATCTTCTATTGCTCTAACCAATAGGCCACTTCTTCTCTACAGGAGCTAATTACTAAAGTGCTCTAATATTAACATGCATTAATTCACTATCACATGTGTTATTTTATCACAGGTCCCATGTTATCCACTGTGACCCAGTTACTAATAGTGCACGCAATGTGCTTTAACATTAGTGCACCTTAGTAACTAGCCTCGTACGTCAAAGTAAAAAAATGCAAAAAAAAATGTTTTGAAGCAGTTAAAATTTGCTAAAAACTGGCTTGAAGAACTTTGTTTTTGCATTTGTTGACCTTAGGATTTATTGTATAAGTTTATGTTTTCTACAAATTTGGAATGATTTATCAAGGGTTAGCATCTGTTCCTTCTCTACTGTATAGTTCGATTTTTCTAAATAAACATTTACTCTTATAAAATCAATGAAAATCACTGTGAACTAGGACTAACTGGCACATTATCTCAGTATGTGCATGGTGGTATCACCTGCTTCACTGATACATATCCTAAGTGTGCACTGGTAGCATGATAGACATCGATTGACATGTAGCTGCAGCAGTTCTGCCTTCTGCTATCACTGCAATCCAGAAGGTTCCAGGCAGCTATACTCTAGCAGAGGACGTGAAAATGCCATCAGTGTCAATAAATGCATCCTCTTAAAAAAAAGGTATATGTAAATCAATTACCTAGAGTTTGTCTCAGACATAAAGTAGAGTGCCTTGTAAAAAAGTGTTCATCACCCTTGTACATTTTTCACCTTTTGCTGTCCTAGAAATGCAATTCAAAATGTATTAAGTAGGAACTGGTTTCACTGATCTACGCAACCCATTTGATAGTTTCAACATAAAAAAGCAGTTATAGAAATATTCAAAAACGTAATTAAGAATAAGAAACCAAAAAGTCTTGATTGCTTAAGTCTTCATAACCCTTGACTCAGTACTTGGTGGAAACCCCTTTTCAGCAATTACACTCATGGATTGTTTAGGATAAGTGCCTATCAATTTATCACAGCTGGATAGTGCTGTTTTTGCCCATTTTAGTTGGCAGAATAACTCCACCTCTCAAGTTGGCTGGGGAATTTCTGTGGACTGCTGTCTTCAAGTCCTGTCACAGATTTGCTATTGGATTCAGATGTGGACTTTGACTGGCCACTCAGAGATATTCCCTCTCTTTTTATGGCGCTACTCCATTCTTGACAAGGCCATAACAGAGCGAGTGAATGAATTGTTGTTTTGGTCTTTACTGAAGAACATGTAGGGAAATTAAGCATGCCTGAAATAGTATTTAAAAGTGATGTATTGGAGGAACTCAAACAAATCTTGATAAACTGTGATGATGAAATGCATCTATTTGATAAACTAAAGAGTAGCAAACCACCTGGACTGGGTGATATACATTCCAGAATGCTTAAAGAACTGAAATATGGGTTTTCAGACCTACTATTAGTAATCTGTAGTAATCTGCAATAGAGTAGACACCCAGGAAGGTGTAGATAACATGAGGAGGGATCTAGCTAAGCTTGAAGAATGGTCTAGAATTTGGCAGCTGAGATTTAATGTTAAAAAATGCAAGGTCATGCATTTGGGCTGCAGCAATCCAAGGAAGCAATATAGTATAAGGGGGAGGAATGGTCTAGTGGTTAGGACATGGTACCTCAGGCTGGAGAGCCAGGGGTTCAAGTCCCACCTGGGGACAGCAATCTCAGGCTGGAGGGACTGGGGTTTCTAGTCATATAGGCACTCCTTGTGGCCTTGGGCAACCCACGTAACTCTCCTATTGCCTCAGGTACACATAGATTGTGAGCCCTTTGGGGATAAGGGAATATATCCAGTACCTGTTTGTAGTAATTACATAATGTAAACCACTTTGATTGACAGATAAGGCAGCATAGAAAACTGGTTAAATAAATAAATAGTATAGGGGGTGAAGTGCTTTTGTCCACTAAAGAAGAATGGGACATAGGCATAATTGTGTCTGATGATCTTAAAGAAGCTAAACAGGTAGAAAAGGCGACAGCAAAAGCTAGAAGGATGCTGGGTGCAAAGGGAGAAGAATGGCCAGCAGAAGAAAGGAGGTGATAGTGCCTCTGTATAGGTCTTTGGCACGATCTCATTTGGAGTATTGTGTGCAATTCTGGAGACCGCACCTTCAAAAGGATATAAACAGGCTTCAAAAGGATATAAACAGGCTTGAGTCGGTACAGAGGGTGGCTACTAAAATGGTTAGTGGTCTTCATTATAAAGCATATGAGGACAGACTTAAGGATCTTAATATGTACACCTTATAGGAAAGGCAGGATAGAGGTGATATGATTGAGATGTTTAAATACCTCCGTGGCATAAATGCACAGGGAGAGAGCCTCTTTCAAATGAAAGCAAGTTCTGCTATGAGGGAACATGTGATGAGGGTGAAGGGGAATAGATTCAGGAGTGATATGCGGAAATATTTTTATACGGAAAGAGTGGTGGATCCGTGGAATAGTTTCCCAGTAGAGGTGGTAGAGATGAGGAGAGTATCTGAATTCAAAAAAGCATGGGACAAACACAGAGGATCTCTAAAGGAAAAAAGGGGTCTGTTGTAGTGGTTGATATGGAAGGACAGACTAGATAGGTCATGTGGTCTTTTTCTGTCATGTTTCTATGTTTCTATTTAGCCAAGGAAAGTCATTTCACTAATCTCTTATATTTTTTGGAGCTGTGAATACACAGGCAGACAAAGGTGAGCTACCTGATACAGTGCATCTGTATTATCAGAAAGCCTTTGACAAAATCACGTAGGAAATGCTCTTGAGGAAATGAAAAAGTCATGGGATAGGAGGCAGTGCAGTATTGTGGATTAGGAACTGGTTAAAAGGATACAATACAGAGTAGGGCTAAATGACCAATTTTCTCAACAAGTTAAGGTGAATAGTGGAGCATCCTAGGGATCTGTGCTGGGGTCCACTGCTTTTCAATATATTCATAAATCATCCATATATAGGAACAAGGAAGGTGATCAAATTTGCAGATAACACAAAAATATTCAAAGTTCTTAAAACACACGGGGATTGTAAAAAATTGCAAAATGATTTTGAGAAATTGGGAGTGGGCCTCAGAATGGCAAATGAAATTTAATGTGGACAAATGCAAAGTTATGTACCTAGGAAAGAACAACCTAAACTACGGTTACACAATGCATGATTCTATGACTACTACTACTTACCATTTGTATAGTGCTAAAGGCATATACAGCACGGTACAGAAACATGTACAAGACAGTCCCTGCTCATGAGAGCTTATACTCTAGTAAAGAGAGACAACACAACAGCTGAGGGCAAGGATATATCTAGGAGAATGCTAAGGAAACACATAGGAGACTAAGTGAATCAGGATCCAAAAGTGGCCTCGAAGAGGTGAGTTTTCAGCCTAGATTTGAAAAGGTCCAGAGATGAAGCCTGATGCACAGATGCAGGTAATTTGTTTCAGGCACAAGGAGCGGCAAGGTGGAAGGATCAAAGTCTGGAGTTGACAGTAGAAGAGAAGGGCATAGATAGAAGAGATCTACCAAAAGAGAGAAGTTTTTGAGGAGGACATAAGAACATAAGATATGCCATACTGAGTCAAACCAAGGTCTATCAAGCCCAGTATCCTATTTCCAACAGTGGTCATAGGTACCTATCAGTTTCCCCAAATGACACAGGTTCCTCAGTGCTTGTATTGGGTCAAACAGTGATATCTCAAGTCTCTTTTAATAATGGTTTATGGACCTTTCCTCCAGGAACTTGTAACATAGTAGCATAGTAACATATTAGATGACGGCAGATAAAGACCAGCATGGTCCATCTAGTCTGCCCAGCAAGATGGCAAGAATAGGTGCAGGCCACCCCTCCCCATGTCTTTGTTTAGGGTAGAACCCACCACTCCATGTAGGACACCCCTATTTGCTGAAATGTTAGATGGTTCAGAAGTTATATGTTTCAGTTTATTTTGTTTTTATCCTGTTGCTGTAAAGGGATCCACTGTGTTTGTCCCATGCCGTTTTGAATTCCGTCACCGTGTTTGCCCCCTTTTTTACCTTTTTTAAACCCAGCTACACTAACAACTTTTACTACACCCTCCGGTAACAAATTCCAGAGTTTGATTACACGTTGAGTGAAAAAATATTTTCTCTTACTAGTCTTAAATAGTTTACCCTGTAGCTTCATTGCATGTCCCCCTAGTCTTTCTATATGCTGATGATGTAAACAATCGATCTACGTTTACCCGTTCTACTCCATTCATTAATTTATAGACCTCTATCATATCTCCCCTCAGCCGTCTCTTTTCCAGGTTGAAGAGCCCTAACCTTTTTAGCCTCTCTTTCATAGGGGTATCCTTCCATTCCCTTTACCATTTTGGTGGCTCTTCTCTGTACCTTTTCTAATAATGCTATATCCTTTTTAAGATACGGCTCTTCAAGTTGGAAAAAAGATGGCTGAGGGGAGATATGATAGAGGTCTATAAAATCATGAGTGGAGTTGAACTTGTAAACATAGATCAGTTGCTTACTCCTTTAAGAAGTAGAACGACTAGGGTGGTATGCACATAGTTTTTCATACAACATGTAATCAAACTCTGTGTTTCATTATTAGAGGAGGTAACAAAAGCTCTAAGGGGCTTGTTTACAAAGCCGCGGTAGCGGTTCGCGATCGTTATCGGAGCCGCGGCCCCATTGATTTCAATGGGGCTGCGGCTCCAATAACGATCGCGAATCACTACCGCGGCTTTGTAAACAAGCCCCTAAGTGTAGCTGGGTTTAAAGGAGGTTTGGACAAGTTCCTGGTGGAAAAGTTCATAAACCATTTATTTAACAACTTTTCTTACTGTTTTATCCTATGGTCAAAGCGGTTTACATCAAAAAGGAACTCAATACATTGTAACAGGGTAATGAACTTAGAGTAAACTTAAATAATGGTGGATCAAAGATAATTGGGGAGAAAGGTGAACTTGGGGATAACGGGGTTTCAGGAATAGGGATAGAGGAGAAAGAGAGTCTTGCGAGATGGGACTGTGTTCTGTCATCTATGAAGTATGACGTAATCCATAAATAGGTGAGTTGAGGACTTTTCTGAATGTTAGTAGGTCCTTTGTGGCTCAGACTATGCACGGGATCGAGTTTTAGAAGGAGGATATATATAGAGAGAAGACTCTCTTGGATGCGATGGTGCTGGATCTAGTGAAGAGAGCTGGGTTGCTTAGGGTATTCTCAGAACCAGTTCATCTTGCGCAGTTGTTTTTCGTATCGTGTATTAGTGTTTGAATGTAGGTGTACGACAGGCCATTAAGGACCTTGAAAATTGTAAGGATGGATATGAATTTTGTGCGTTCAGTGATGAACAGCCAGTGTAGCTGTTTGGATCAGGGAGTAATGTGTTTGGTTCTGCATGCATTGCAGAGGGTATGTGCTGCTATGTTGAGGGCAAGTTGGAGAGGGTGGATTGTTTTCTTCAGTAGGCCTTAGAGGATGTAATTACAGTAGCCCAGATGTGGGAAGATGAGAGCTTGAAGGATTGTGCAAAAGCTCTGGTGTGTTAGGAGAGGCTTGAGGCATTGTACAGTCTTGTGTTTGTAGTATATACTCTTGGTGATGTTTTTGATGTGAGTGGAGAAGGATAGGTGCTGATAAGGGTGACACCTAGATATCATACCTCTTGCTTTACATGAAGCTGAGTTGTATTTAATCTTATGGTGTCTGGTGAAGTTGTTGTCTATAGTGATGTATAGGGCTTCAGTTTTTTTGAGGTTTATGGTCATGTTGTGGGTGGCGAGCCATGAACTAATGGTGGTGAAGTAGTTTTGTTCAGGATGTCAGGGTTGAGTGTATTGATGGGCGCATAAAGCATTATGTTGGCAGTGTATATGTGGTAGTGGACATTGAATGCCTGTATGACAGTGTAGATTGGTTGGATGAAGATGCTGAATATATCATATAAAAACACATACAACTCAAGTCATGAAGCTAACGACATATCTCTCCAAACCTTAGCAAATTACTACATAAACAAATCAAAAATAAATAATATCTTACCAATTCCACAAACCATATCATACCAACCTCCATTAGATTCTTGGAACAATTTCTATCCCATAACAAAAGAGACCCTTAAGAATATAATGATGCACTTAAATACCACAACTTCTCACCTTGATCCCTGCCCAGTAAATTGGATAAAGAACACCCTTCCAACTTTATCCCCTTTCATAATACCACTAATTAATCTATCACTCTCACTTGGTTTGCAGCTTGTCGTGCTGTGAGGGCTTGCGTGCATCAGTGATGCTGAGAGCTAAACTATCGGTAGTTTAACTACTGGCAGGGTCTCCCAAGATGGACAGGTCTCAGCTGAGGTGCCAGACGAAGACAAACCACCCACCTGGGCAGCAGCAGAATGGGATAGTGTTGACAGCGGAGGATCACATTTCTGTGACAACGGCAACAACACCAAACTCAAACTGCGCAGAAGGAAGGCCCGGCAATCTACTTCTGTATCTTGCCATGAAAACCCAATGGATAGTTACAACAAAACAAATTGTGCTATGGTGCTGGAAGATGAGACTCCCAGGTCGGAAGGCACTCAACTAGCTACTGGGGAAGAGCTGAAGACTTTTCGGAGTAAAGCCAGCATTTATGATGTGGTTGGATCAAAGCCCTCGGGAAGTCTGACTGCTGATGTAGCTGCGCATGAAATGAGAGTCAGAAGCTGTAAAGATGTCTTACACATTGGAACATGGAACGTACGAAGCATGAACCAAGGGAAGTTGGAGGTGGTCAAGAATGAAATGGAACGTGTACAACTTGATCTGTTGGGTGTCAGCGAACTGAAATGGACTGGCATCGGGCACTTTGCATCAGATGATCAACAACAACAACAAAGCAAGGCTATCTCCCGCCTACTCTAAAGCATGCACAAATTAGACCCATACTAAAAAACAATACATTGGACAAAACTTCACCAAAATCCTATAGACCCATCTCCAGTATACCATTCATGGCTAAACTCATAGAAAAAGTAGTTCAAACTCAAACACAAGATTACATCGACACATCAGCTCCCCTTGATGACCAACAATATGGCTTCCGCCCTGGTCATGGGGTAGACACTCTTTTAACAGTCCTCCTAGACACACTAGTAAGAGGAATAGACAGCCCTAAAAATGCATTCCTACTTCTTTTTCTAGACATATCTGCGGCTTTTGACAGTGTCCACCATACACTAATGCTCAATAGGCTCACACAAATCGGTGCCAACTCCACAGTCCTTAAATGGTTTACATCATATCTATCCAACAGATCCCAAACTGTCAGGATCAACAATCAAACCTCCAACACATATAAACAAGAAATAGGACTCCCCCAAGGCTCTGCGCTATCTGCTATACTATTTAACATATATATACAACCAATCTGCAATATCTTTAAAAAATTCAAAATCCATTACCACATATATGCGGACGACATTATGCTGTACATCCCATTCACTATCCCTACGATTCCACTCCAACTCTTAACAGACTGCTTCAACGAATTAGCAACTTGGTTAGAAGACCACAATCTCTTTATTAACCATTCCAAAACCGACATACTAATTGTAACAAAGAACAAATCCTTTACCCCCCACACCCACATTACACTTCAGAATCACGACATCCACATAAAAAGCGAAATAAAATACCTAGGGGTGTTACTAGACACACAACTCAGTATGAATACACACATAAGAAACACTACAAAGAAAATTTACTTAAACTCAAAATATTAAAACAACTACGCCCCCTAGTCCACCTGCAAGATTTCCTAGGCATCATTCAAGCCATTATCACCCCCCATTTTGACTTCGCCAACCTCTCTCTACTAGGCACAACAAACCAAAACATCAGAAGACTCCAACTGGCTCAAAAAGCTGCTGCCAGAACTATAATGAAGGTTCACCCTTTCGAGCACATATCACCCTATCTAGCCAAACTACACTGGCTCCCCATTCAATGTAGAATAAACTATAAATTAATAATAACCACTTTTAAAGCACTAAATAATACTGCCCCAGAAACCCTAAATAAACTAATCATTAAAGACACACCCCATAGTGCACATAGAAGAGGCAACGCCAATAAACTAAGAATTACAAAAGAATTCACAAAGTCCAAAAAAACAACAAATAAAAAGGCATTCTCCCATGCAGCCCGTACGCTCTGGAACTCGCTACCTGATGAAATCAGAGCCCTAACCGACTTTAAGGATCTATGCAAAAACTTAAAAACTCACCTTTTTACCTCCTACTACGGCACATTAGCAAACTCTCAACTTCAATATGAAAAGGGATAAACTATACAACATAAGTAGATCAACACCGCAAGGCCTAAAGATATTTTGACCTCAATACTGTCTATTATGCTTATACTGTTGAACTTCTCTTTCTATAACTGTACATAGTTAATTGTACATAGTTCAAAAAAAGTTTAAAAGTTAAAAGTTCAAATGTTAATTGCACATAGTTCATGTTATCGTTCAATGTAAAAAACAGAAATGCCTCTCTGTTTCCTTAACTGTTAGATGTAAACCGCACTTGATCCTCGGAAGGTTGCGGTATATAAAAATTTGTTAAATAAAATAAATATCAGTGCAGAGAGGGCTGAGCCTTGGGAACTCCTTGTTTTTGGGTGCATGATGTTGACTTTATGGAGCCTGATTTTATCTGAAGTTGTCAGTTTGACAGATAGGATTTGAACCATCTCAGGGGGGTTTCTGTTAATACAATTGCTAGTTCCAACCAGACGCACAGAGGGCTGGGACATCCACATCAGAATTGTGCCCTTAGTGTTTTTTTCGGAAAAGCATTCTAAGCATCCATTCTCTATCAGACAACAGTTCAAATGTAACTACTAATGTGGAAGGCTCTACAAGATCACCCTGCGAGCCTTCCAGTATGGCAGAAACATCCAAACTATCAGCTGGTTGAGACCCCACTATATCATTAAGACGACGCTTCTTCCCAGGTGGAAGCTAAAATATCTTCACCACCGGATAATGAGACTCCACAGGAACATCTCAGACAAATAATTTTTATACATGTCCCAGGCAGACACATTTCTAGCTCGAGGAAAGTTAATCAACCTCAAGTTACAAGAACAGGATAATTTCTCGATCTTTTCTATCTGGCTGTTCAATGCAGTAGCATTCTTCAAATGCATTTCTGATTGTAATCCCAAGGCACTTAAATGAGTTTTCATATTAGCACAGTCAGATTGCAAAGTTGTATCCCTACTAGCATTTAATTCAATAGCACTGGAATTCTGCTGCACCTTGGTAGACCAAGAAATGTCCCATATTTCAGGAGCCAAAAGACAAATCACAACAAAAAGAACCTGAATAAACGACAACTGTGTGAAACTTTTTTGTCGGAGCTTTCAAGCCAAAGAAGACAGAGGAAAACTGTCCCCTCGCTGTAGCCACTCCTTTTAATTAAATATTAAAGTGAGCTTATGTGACTGCAGGAACAACTTTTTCTTCAACCTGATGCAGGGTCATGATTAGGAGGCCTGAAACATGGCATGTAGTTGATTGTTGGTTCCTGAAGCAGAACTGAAACACTGGTGGATTTAAAGACCAATGCTGTTTAAATGTTTGCTTACTTTAAAATTTGATTAAAAGGAGCGGCTACAGCGAGGGGACAGTTTTCCTCTGTCTTCTTTGGCTTGAAAACTCTGAAAAAGAAGTTTCACACAGCTGTCATTTATGCAGGCACCTTGGTAGACAGCACTGAAACCTGTGAAACCATTGTCTCTCCCAAAGACTCAAGCATAAAATTGGCTGGATGTGTCAGGGTAAAAGTTACCGGTATTGCAGCAGTGGTGAGCTCTTCCTCCATCAGAACGCCACTTTTTCCTCCACCGCTTCCGCCTGATCTCCAACCGAAGATGCCGAAGCCACTGCACACAGATTCTGTTGCTGTCGTTCTTCAGTGGTATGCGGGGCTACCGCACTACCCGAACCAGGGTCCGGCCCTCTCTAACAGGCTAATCCAATTCCCATCAGAAGGAAACACTGAAGTGGACCTCTGGCGAACACTGGATGTGTGCAGACAATCTTTGGTGAACGCTGTGAATCAGGGGAAAAAGCTGATCAACCCAAAGCAGATGATGAGCTCTCCAGCTCCAAACAATCTACAGTCGAGTACCCTTCCCCTGCTCTCACAGGAATCTGTGCAGGCTCGACAAGAAAACGATCCAAGGGACCGGATACGCCAGGCAACGCCAAAGAGGTAGCGGGAGGCATTGAGGGCTTTACCCCGCCTTTAACTTTCCACTTTTTCCCCATTATTCAAACAGCCTGCATACTTAGCCTGAGCACCGCCATCTTGACTCCTCCCCTCTCAACAGTCGGACTTGACTATCTCGAAGAGTTCACGAGGGCGGTTGATTAAATTTTGGATCAGCTTTTTTCAGTATTCCTTTTTTGCTTAAAGAGTGGCTGCTTGATATTCTTCGAGCTTGGTATTGTAGGTGGCGAGATTGTTGGGTGTTCTGGAGTGTCTCCATTTCCTCTCAATGGCTCTGAGGGTACATTTCATGTCTTTTAGTTGTGTTGAACACTATGTTGCAGATTTGTCTTTTTTGAAGATGGGGTTTGGGTGGAAATTTTGCTGTGTCAGATACAGTTTTGATCCAGACTTGTATGAGGGAGTTGAGGTCTTCAGGAGTAGAATGGCGGTCAGGAAGGATTTTCTCCAGAAATTCTTATTTTTCAAGGTTTAGGAACATGCGAGTGGTAGATTCATTGCTGAGTGGGTTCCCATCTAGTTTGCTGTGGGGTAAGAGGAAGGAGATTACCTTGTGATCGGACCTGGGGACATCAATGGTTGTGGGGGTTGAGATGGGGTGGTTTTGGATGATACTCTGTGATAAGAAGATCAAGTTAAGGGTGTTTCCTTTTTCATAGGTGGGTAGATTGACAAGCTGAGTATAGTCTAGGGCTTCCTGGTATCCAGGAAGGCCTTTATGTTCTTTGGTGTAGTGGAGGCAAGGTTGAGGTCACCGAGTAGAGTGAGGTAGTTGACTTGTGTTACGTAATTGTATGCTGCTTCTAGTAGTGCATCTAGTTGTTCAGGACTGGCACTGGGTGATCTGTAGGCAAGTAAGATGGTTATGTTGCCATTTGTTATTGCTACTGTGTCCAGTTCTTTGTCGGATGTCTTGGTGATAGTACAGAAGTTTAGGATTTCTTGGCGAGGATAAATATAGCTCCTCCACGATGCTGCATCCTTGGTGAGCTGGAATGTTGTAATCATGTGACATCAGTTGGTTTAACAGGACATTATCGGTCTTACTGAACCATGATTCTGTGACACTTAGAATGTCTATACTGTTGTCAGCAGAAGGTCTGTAAGTAGTTTCTTGCTGATCTAGCATTTAGCAGGGTGCACTTCAGGTGTGAGGTGCTGTTTGTGGATCTGTGTGTGGGTGAGATAGCTGTGGGTGCATGTGTTTAATGTGTATGATGTGGTGTGAAGGTCTTCATTTGTTTTTCTGAAAGGTGGAAGGTTTTAGGATGAGTGGGTATGAGTGAATGATAGGCAAAAAGGTTTGAGTGGGCATTAGAACCGTTGTGGCAGTGAGAAGCCAGGTGAGGTAGAGCGATGGGAGGATGGCTAGTGGAGCCATTGTTGTAATGGGGGAGACTGCTGTGATGTTTTGCTGGCAGTCAGATGAGGCACTCTTTTCTGTGTGCTAGTGAGAGCTTACCAGCTGGATGAGGTGTTGCGACAAGCAGGGTCGGAACTGCATAGTGGTTCCTTTGGCGCAAAGATTGTAGCCGCTGTTAGTTTTCTGTTACTGCAGGATTCCTGTCTGTGCCTAAGAGCCATGCCAAAGGACCTGGCGAGGATCTCAAGCGCAGGCCCACCAGGCGTGAGCGCTCCTCCAGTGCTGCAGATATTTGAATTCTTGAGGTGCAGCAGCAATTGGTGACTCGAGGGAGTGGGGAGGAGTCCCTTCCCACACTCTCCAGCAGTAATTGATAGCTCCCACTCCTCCAGCGCTACAGATATTAGAATTCTGGAGGTGCGATGGTATTTCTTTACCAGAGGAGGTAACAAAAACTGCTAGTATAGCTGAGTTTAAAAGAGGTTTGGACAAATGCATGGTGAAAAACATTAATAAAGAGGACCATGGAAAGCCACTGCTTCCATGCCGCTTATTCCAAGGGCAATTGGTCTACCTTTTTGGAAACTTGACAGATACTTGTGGCTTGCATTAGCCACTGATGGAAAAAGGACTTGATGGACCCTTGGTCTGACCCAGTATGGCTTTTTATGTTCTTACTTTTGCTTTGTACTTGAGAACGTTGTTCTGATGAAAAGTGTATCTTCTACCCAGTCTCAGGTCTATGGGCAGGTTCTCCTCCAGGATTTGTACTTTGCATTTCCATATTTCCTCAATCTTCAGATAGAGATAGAGAGGGTAGAAAGGAGGAGGAGTAGCTCTGTATGTCAAAAGTAATATTAAATCTGCTGAAATGCAGGGGACATAGGGAAAAGAAGCAGCGCTTTGGATTGTGTTGGAAAGAGGAGATGGCATTGTCATCCATACTGGTGTGGTCTACAGGTCTCCAACTCAAACCAAAGAAATGGATAGTGAATTGATTGTTGATATTACAAAGATAGCCATGAAAGGGGAAGTGATCATATTGGGTGACTTTAATCTACCAAATGTGGATTGGAATGTTCCTTCTGCAAATCTGGAAAGAAGTTAAAAAATTGTCGATGCCTTCCAAGATGCGTTACTTAAACAAATGGTGATGGAACCAACCAGGGAGAGCTCCATGCTGGATTTAGTGCTCACCAACAGAGAAAGGATGTTCAATATCCAGGTGGGTGCCCATATGATCAGCACGGTGTGGTTTGAGATAAACGCCAAGGTGGAATCTAATCACAGCAAACAAAGTCTTAGACTTCAAAAACGCTGACTTCAGTAAAATGGCCAAGTACCTGAAAGAAGAGTTGGTAGGGTGGGAGGGGTTAAGGGAAGTGGAGTTGCAATGGGCTAAACTAAAGAAAGCAATACAAGGTGCAACAGATGCATACGTAAGGAAAGTAAATAAAACAAGAGGAAAAGAAAATCTATTTGGTTCTCCAAAGACGTGGCTGCACAAATAAATGCAAAAAACACAGTTTCCACAAAATTCAGAAGCTCACAAACAGAGGAACACAGAAAAGAATACAAGATCAAACAAAAAGAGACAAAAAGAGAAATAAGGATAGCAAAATCAAAAGCAGAAGAAAAGATGGCTAAAGATGTGAAATGTGGTGACAAGACTCTTTTCAGGTATATTCAGGAGAGAAGGAAAATCAAAAGTGGAATTACAGGACTCACAAGTGCTGGGAACGGATTCGTGGAAAGTGACAATGAAAAAGCGACAATGCTAAATAAATACTTCTGCTCTGTTTTCACTAGAGAAAATCCTGGAAAAGGACCACCTATGATTGACAAATATACAAATGGGAATGGAGTAGATAGCACACCATTCACAAAAGATGATGTGTTAGAACAGCTTGCAAAACTGAAAGTGGACAAGTCTATGGGACCAGATGGGATATGCCTCAGGATACTGAAAGAGCTCAGAAAGGTTATTGCAAGGCCTATGAAGGATGTTTTTAATAGATCCTTGGAGACAGGAGAAGTTCCACAGGACTGGAGAAGGGCTGATGTGATACCTCTCCACAAAAGTGGTAATAGGGAAGAAGTGACAAACTACAGGCCAGTGAGCCTTACCTCGGTGGCAGAAAAAGTAATAGAGGAGCTCCTGAAAGAGCAAATGGTGGACTTCCTCAAAACCAACAGGTTGCATGATCCGAGGCAACATGATTTTGCCAAAGGACGATCTTGCCAAACAAATCTGATTGAGTTCTTTGACTGGGTGACCAGAGAACTAGATCAAGGGCATGTGATGGATGTGATCTACCTAGATTTCAGCAAAGCCTTTGATACTGTTCCTCATAGAAGGCTTATCAATAAACTCAACAGCTTGGGGATGGGTCCCAAGATGGTGAAATGGATCAGAAATTGGTTGACTGACAAGACGACAGAATGTGACGGTAAATGGAACTCACTCGGATGAAAGGAAGGTGATTAGCGGTGTGTCCCAGGGTTCAGTTTTGGGACCAGTACTGTTCAATATATTCGTGAGTGATATTGCCGAAGGGCTGAGTGGAAAAGTCTGTCTTTTTACAGATGACACCAAAATTTGCAACAGAGTGGACTCCCCTGAGGGAGTGGGGAACATGAGGAAAGATCTACAAAAGCTGGAAGAATAAATCTTAACTGCCAAGCATTAGACCAATGTGAAGAAGTGCAGTGTCATGTACATGTGATAGGGGGCAAGAGATTGGCGTGTGCACAGACCAGTAGAAGGATCTCAGTGTGATTGTTTCTGATGATCTCAAGGTGGCGAAACAGTGTGACAAGGCAGTGTCAAAAGCCAGAAGGATGCTGGGTTGCATACAGAGAGGAATTACCAGCAGAAAGGAACAGGTACTAATGCCACTGTACAACTCGCTGGTGAGGCCTCACTTGGAATATTGTGTTCAGTTTTGGAGATCGTATCTCGCAAAGGATATAAAAAGGCTGGAAGCGGTTCAGAGGAAGGCGACCAAAATGATTGAGCCTGCATCAGAAGACTTATGAGAAGAGACTTGAAAACCTAAATATGTACACTCTGGAGGAGAGGAGGGACAGGGGAGATAGGATTAAGACCTTTAAATACTTAAAGAGTATTAATGGACAAACAAACCTCTTCCAAAGACGGGGAAGCTGTAAAACTAGAGGACATAACATGAAGCTGCAAGTGGGTTCACTGAAAGGGTGGCGGATGCTTAGAATGCCCTCCCGATGGAAATGGTGGGGGCAAACACAGTGACAGAATTCAAAAGGGCATGGGACAGACATAGTGGATCCCTTTATAGCAACAGGATAAAATCAAAATAAGCATAACTATCTCTTCTATCTGAACAAATAGGGGTGAACTACATGGAGCGATGTGTATACCCCTAAACAAACGCATGGGGAGAGGTGACCTGCACGGAGCGGCAAGTGCACCTACTCTTGCTGCCTTGCTGGGCAGACTAGATGGATCATACTGGTCTTTATCTTTTGTCATATACTATGTTACTATGTTTATCTTTATTGAGGTTCTTGCTATACTGCATCCTTCAGGGACCAGCAGGGCGGTTTACAAAATCGAAAAATAGGAGGTAGTCATTGTGGGCCAGGAAAAGGAACTACAATTTATATAGCAAAGCAGCAAGCACACACAAGACAGGGAAGGAGCAAGGGAGAGAAAGAGGGGAGCAAATAGGAAGTAAGCTTAAGTAGAGGGATCCAGTGGGATGTCATATGATAGGTAGAAAAGGTGGGTTTTGATAAGTGCCTTGAATCTAGAATAGGACTGTTGCTGACGGAGAGGAAGTGGAAGGGAGTTCCAAATGGATGGGGCCAAAAAGAAAAATGCGTAGTTGCGGGTGCGTTCCAGGTGGGCGCGGAAGGGAGGTGAGAGCTCAAGGCGGCTAATGTGGAAGGACCAGAGACTACAAGACACGGAGCAGAATTGTAGGGAATCGGCGGGTGTAGAAGGCTCTATGAGTCAGAATTAGAATTTTGAAAAAGATACATTGGGGGACTGGTAACCAATGTAGCTGGAATTGAGATGGGGCATAATGTGACTATAGCGGGTAGAGTGGGATATGATCCGGGCGGTAGTATTCCGTACCATTTGTAAGCGGCGGTGAGGGAGACCGGCGAAGATGATATTAGAATAGTCAATGCGAGAAATCACCCTATCCTCACTGCAGCAAAGCATCCCCACAACATAATGCTGCCACCACCATGTTGTACCGTAGAAATGGTGTAAGGGGGATGTTCTATATTTTATGCTACGTATATTAAATAGCACTGTGATAAAAAAAAAGTTTCCTTTTACTCTCAAGAGACCAGAACATTTTCATCTATAGGCATGAAGTGTCCCATAAGTGTTTCTTTGCCAATGCTATGCAGTGGGCTGATATGCTTTTTCTTCAGCAGTAACTTCCTTCTTGTTTGTGGAATAATCTTGAAATTTTGAACCATTAACAGTTTTCCCAGTCTCAGCCAAAAACTTCTGTAATTCTTTTATAGTTAAACCTCACAGCGACCTTCGTCAGCAGTTTTCCTAACTCACAGATACTGACCCTTAGGGGTATGTTTACTAAACCGTTTTAACGTGCGCCCGGCGATAGTGTGCAGGCTGCCATAAAAGGAGTGGGCGTTTTGATCTTAATGTAGCAAAACGGGATTATCGCGTGATAACTTGCGCTGCACACATTATCGGGCGAGAGGCTGCTAAGCACGTTAACGCGTGGTAATCTTAAGTAGGCGCACAGACATGCAACCACAGAAACAGAGGTGTAGCACAATGGTTAATACACTGACTGATGGTACAAGGGTCATGAGTTCAATCCCCCAGTGTGCCCAATGCATAAGGCTGGCTGAGGCATTAGCTTTTACGTGTACTTATTGCTGTTTGAGGCATTTTATTTTTAATTAGTGCTGCCAGCAAACATACCCTCATGTGCCGTAACCTAAGATGCCGCATAAGGCACCCTATAAGGCACTCCATAGGGCACATTATAAAGTGCACAGTCTGCCAAGGCACCCTATAATGTCCCCTATAGGGCACCCTATAAGGCGCTTTACAGGACACCTTATAAGGCACCTTATAAGGCGCTTTATAGGACATCGGATAAGGCACCTTATAAGGCGCTTTATAGGGCGCCCTATAAGGCTTATGGTTACAGTACACTGAGGGTGTTTTTGCTGTCAGGACTAATGTACATTAAAAATAGACAATGCCTCAGACAGCCCTATCAAATAACCCCAACATGGGTTTGAACCCATGACCTCTAGCTCCACAGGCAGTGAAGTAACCAGTGGGCAACAGCTCTATAGCTGCTAACAAACCCCTGGCTGGCTGCAGAAGGACTGCACGTCACCACACAAACTGTCTGCTGTGGTTACCAGGATAGGGATAACCCACCCGTACCCATGATGCACTGCACATGCAAATCAGCAGTCTACAGATGAGCACAAGATGGGGTATGCACCCCCACAGCACCTCGGCCTGGTAGGGGGAACTGACCGTGTGCACCCCCACAGCACCTCAGCCTGGTAGGGGGTACTGACCGTGTGTGTTACTGGCACAGAGTAGCTACAGACCGTCACATTGTGCGGGTACTGTGCTCACCCTGAGGGTGAGGAGGGGTGCCCAGCACCAGGTCCACAGCACCTTTCATGGCTGAAATACACCATGTTGCAGGTCCCCATCAGTGCTACTGTGTGTGATAGGTAGTTCCTGCAGACACACCTAGGATACATCTGTGTCTATCTGTATTTCTCAGTCATGTCTAGTCCTTATGGGCTATGATGCACCCAGAATAGTGCATATCCTGTGTTGGTGCCTTGGTTACATTATGTAGGAGGGGGGAGGGGTGTTTGGACCCATAGGTGGATTATGTACCACCACCCAACCCACCCTCTGGGGCTCAGGGTGGGAAACAGGATCTCCCACCAACAGATCCACATTCTACCTCCCTGCAGTGGTGGTAGTAGAGGGAAACATCAACCCCAGTCCTGCTGGGGAACAGACAAACTACAGGGCAGTCAATGCAGATCTGTACACATCCGTAAAGCAATAGCAGACAGACAGTAGGCCTGGAAATGCTCAGCTGCCCCCCACCACTATCTGACATTCTCCAGCAGCAAGCCTCCAGCCGCTGCACCCTGCAAAGTGTTCCAGCAAGACACATACCAGCTGCAGACAGTCTGCTAGCTAGTCCATAGTGCATGTTCCCAGAACTGGGATGTCAGCAAACACACCAAGCAGACAAGTCAGTGATTGGTAATCTCCCCTGTGACCGTCAGTTGCTGTCCTGCTGCTTTACAGTTTCGGCATTCGTATGTGCCACCTAGGCATCTGCCTAGCCCGCACTGTGTCCCAGCTGGACCACAGCATTTGCCGCCTGCAGCCCCCTGTATCCCATTTACAGCATCGGTACAGTTGCTGTTTCCTACGTGCCCACTCTGCTGTTGCTGTACATGTGCACGCCCTAACAAACCTGCCCATTCTAAACGACAGAAACCCTGATCAGCGCTACTTCAATGTGGGATCATTCACTTTGTAGGGGGACAGAGCATAGACCCTTCCAAACATGATATCTTAATTTATACGCTTTGTCAGTAGTGTTGTTTTATGTTTATCATTAATATCACTATTGGCCAGCTTGGTTATTGGTATTTTAGATGTGGTTCTGGTCCTTTTATATGTTTATTTGCCTTTTTGGTCCCTTCACATGTATCACAACTATCAGTTTTCTGAGTTTCCCTGCCTTTGCTGCACATTGCTGACTGAAGTTGTTTCTCTTTCCTGCAAATGTGCCTTAACGCAAGGGTTTCACTGGCGTTAGTGTTCAGACCCGGATTTCACAGCGTTAGTGTGCCTGGAGCCTCTCCCCTCCCACTCTCCACCCATTGACCCCTTCTCTCCGCCCTCTGGGAAGCCTTACTCCACCCTTCAGACCCGGATTACACAGCGTTAGTGTGCCTTAATGCCACCACTGCCGCGTTATCACGCGAGAAGTGATGTTATCACGCGATAATACCACCGCTGCGACGTTAAGACAGTTTAGTAAACATACCCCTTAGAGTGACAATCTGACTGATGCAGTGTGTGCCCTTGCCAAACTCTTTCCACTTTAAAGTCATGCACCTGACAGTGTCCCAAGGGATATTCAAACATATCAAATTTTTCATTAATCTGCAGATTTGAAAAACTTTGTCATGGAAATTTCACTAGCTCGATATTTGGTATGTTTAGACCTATGTTTGAAATTACTCCAAGAATAATTGTATCAGCTCAACACAGACACAGGTGGGCTCTATTTAAATTACGGACTTTGTTAGGGCACTTTCTGGTAACAGCTAATTTGGGTTTGTTATGAGAGGGTTTATGATTTAGGCACTTGATATACAACACAGTTACTTACCTGTAACAGGTGATCTCTGGGAACAGCAGGAATAAGTCTTCACATATGGGTACGTCGGTACCGACGGAGCCTGCGTGGGAACGCTCCCCAGCGTCCCAAAAAGGAAAGCTTTTGGGAGCATCCAACAGCGCCTGCACGCTGCCTTCCTGCCTTTCCTAACCGCCTCTCTCCAGTTCGAGTTTTAAAGCTGAGACAAAGAGAGAGAGAGGAAAGGAAAGATAGATAGAGAGATACAACTCCTAGGGGAGGTGGGTGGGTGGGTTGTGAAGACTTATTCCTGCTGTTCCCAGAGATCACCTGTTACAGGTAAGTAACTGTGCTATCTCCAGGAACAAGCAGGAATGAGTCTTCACATATGGGGACTCCCCAGCTAGAGATGCCCGGGAGATCCCCAAGGTTGCGAGACCCTGAGAAAGGCTCTACCTCCTCCTATGGATCTCAGGCATCCAACCAAGGATGGAGGGTAGGAGTTGACTAAGCATGGAACAGGTGTTTGAGAACAGCCTGACCAAACAAGGCATCCTGGCGGGAGTCCTTGTCCAAGCAGTAATGGGCTGTGAAGGTATGAACTGAGGCCCAGGTGGCCGCTCGACAGATCTGGTCGATGGACACAGAATTTAGATGAGCCATAGAGGTTGCCATGGCCCTCACATTGTGAGCTGTGACATGGCCCTCCAGAGAAAGGTTCTTACTCTGGTAGGCGAAAGAAATACACTGAGCAATCCAATTTGACAGTGTCCTCTTAGAGACTGGAAGTCCCAAATGAGAGGGATCAAAGGCAACAAAGAGTTGAGAAGACTTTCTATGTTGCTGTGTCCTTTGCAAGTAAAAGGAGTGGAGGAATGGCCTAGTGGTTGGGGCAAGGTACTTCAGGCCGGAAGGTCGGGGGTTCAAATCCTACTAGAGGACAGCAATCTTTGGCCAGAAGGACTGGGATTTCTAGTCCCACAGGTGCTCCTTGTGGTCTTGGGCAAGCCACTTAACCCTCCATAGCCCATGTCCCCTGTAAAATAGTTATCTCCAAGTTATAATGCCCTGTTCAATGTAATTTCAGTTTGTTCAATGTAAACCAATCTGATGCAGAATAGCGCGGTATATAAGAGAATATAAATAAATAAATAAAGGCAAGAGCCCTCTTACAATCCAGGGTATGAAGATTCCTCTCTGCACTTGATGCATGAGGACCTGGAAAAAAGACAGGTAAATATACCTCTTGGTTAAGATGAAAAGGCGAGACCACTTTAGGCATAAAGCGTGGATTGGTCCTAAGGACTACCTTATCATGATGGAACCTTGTATAAGATGGATTAGCCACTAAGGCCTGCAGTTCACTGATGCGGCGAGCTGAGGTGACTGCAATAAGAAAGATAGCCTTCCAGGAAAGAAATTTCAAGGAGGTAGTGGCTAAGGGTTCAAAGGGTGGCTTCATGAGCTGACCAAGAACCAGATTCAAGTCCCATGCCATTGGAGGTGGTCTAATGGGAGGTTTAGTTAAAAGAAGGCCTCTCATGAATCTTGCAATACGAGGATGAGAGGAAACAGGTTGTCCATTGAGAGGCTTGAGAGATGCTGCAATAGCACTCAAATGGACCCTTACTGAATTCGTTTTGAGGCCTGCATGGGAAAGATGCAGGAGATACTCTAGTAAAGAATTTAAAGGTATTGCTAGAGGGTTAATACCCTTCTCAGCACACCAAATGGTAAACCTTTTCCATTTAAAAGCATAGGAACGTCTAGTAGAAGGCTTTCTGGAAGCATGAAGGATATCCCTTACTTGCTGAGAAAGATGCCAATCTTGAAGGTCTAAGCCTTCAGCAACCAAGCCCTGAGATGGAGAGATTGGGGGTTTGGGTGCCACAATGTTCCCCCCTCCTGAGACAGGAGATCTGGAGCAGACCCTAAGTCCAGAGAGGGAGCTTGAGAGAGATGCAGAAGCAGAGGGTACCACACGTGGCGTGGCCAACGTGGAGCTATGAGGATCATAGTCCCTCGATCTCTCTGAAGCTTGAACAGGGTCTTGGGAATTAGGGGAATGGGTGGAAATGCGTACAGGAAATCTTGACCCCAGTGAAGGAGGAAGGCATCCTTGGCCTGAACTCCCTGACACGGAATTCTGAAACAGAATCGGGGAAGTTTGGCATTCCACGGACTTGCAAAGAGGTCTATGTCCGGGGTTCCCCAAATTTGAAAGATTCTGACTATTTGGTCCATATGAAGGGACCATTCGTGTGGAAGCAGAACTCGACTGAGTCTGTCTGCCCAAGAGTTTTGAACTCCTGGAAGGTATACTGCCAGAAGATGAATTTGATGCACTCTGGCGAAGGCCCACAATCTCAGAGCTTCGTTGCAAAGTGACAGAGAGCCAGTCCCTCCCTGCTTGTTCACATCGAACATGGCTACTTGGTTGTCCATGTGAATGAGGACTGTCTTGTAGCTGAGCAGGGAATGGAAGACTCTGAGAGCCAGGAAGATTGCTCTGAGCTCTAAGATGTTGATATGTAGAGAGGCATCCTGTGGGGACCAAGTGCCCTGGGTGGAGAGGTCTTGGAGATGAGCTCCCCAACCCTTTGGAGAGGCATCTGTTGTAAGGATTGCTTGGGGTAACAGCTGTTGGAAGGGGGACCCCAGCAAGAGATTTTGAGTGGACTTCCACCACTGGAGAGACCAAAAGAGGCGCCTAGAGGTTGCTATTTTGTCTGACAGACCCCTTGATGCTTGGGTCCACTGGGTGGACAAAGTCCATTGAGCTGCCCTCATGTGAAGGCGAGCATAAGGGACCACATGCACAGTGGATGCCATGTGGCCTAGTCGTTGTAACATCTCTCGAGCAGTTAAATAGGTTTTTAACTGAATCTGGGAGGTTAACTGCACCAAGCGTAGGCAACGGGCCTGGGTAAGATAGGCCCGTGCCGTGGTGGTATCCAGCAGGGCCCTATGAACTCTAGAGACTGAGTAGGGGTGAGTTGGGACTTTGGAATGTTTATCACCAGTCCCAGATACTGTAGAACACGCATTGTGCAGGTTAGGGAAGTCTGGGCCTCTGATTGGGATAGAGCTCGGATGAGCCAGTCATCCAGATATGGGAATACGAATATTCCTAGAGTGCGTAGAAATGCAGCTACTACTGCCATGCATTTTGTGAGCACTCTTGGAGCAGAGGCCAGACCAAAAGGAAGCACCCTGTATTGGTAGTGCTTTCCTTGATAAAGGAACCAAAGGAACCTTCTGTGTGTTGGATGGATGAGTATATGGGTATACGCATCCTTGAGATCTAGAGAACAAACCAATCCTGACTCTGAAGGAATGGAAGAAGAGTACCTAGAGAAATCATCTTGAATTTCTCCTTGCATAGGAATTTGTTCAATTCTCTGAGATCTAATATGGGTCTGTAGCCCCCTGTTTTCTTTGGAATTAGAAAGTAGGGGGAGTAGAACCCTGAGCCCTGTTGAAGAAGAGGTACTTCTTCTATTGCCCATTGGGCAAGAAGGGTAGAAATCTCCTGACCCAGAAGGTAGAGGAGAGATGTTGGAGAATTGAACTGTCTCACCACGGTGTAAGGAGGAAGGTTTGAGAAATGAAGTTTGTACCCTTCCCTTATGATGGAAATGGTCCACTGCTCTGCTGTGATTTGCTCCCATCTGGGAGCAAAGTGAGCTAACCTTCCTGGAATGGTGAGAGGCTCTGGTTCTTCTAGAGCCAGAAAGGCTACGTTCTCTAGCTGCAAGTCAAAGGCCCTGAGGAGGCTGAGGCTGTTGGGCTACAGTAGTCCTTGCAGCCTTAGGCTTGGCCTGTTTAAGTTGTTGACGCTTTACAGCAAAACGACCTGCAGAAGATGTCTGTTGACCATAAACAGGATAATATCTTCCCTTCTTGGGAAAATATGCCTTTTTGAATAACCTCTTCTTGACAGGATTAGAGGTAGACTTTGAAAGCCTATCCAAAGCAGAATTTTCTGCATCCATTTGTGTGGCCTTTGCTTGCCAATCCTTGCCAAACAGGTTTTCACCTGTACAAGGAAGATTTCCTAATCCATCTTGGACCCAAGGTTCCAAATCAGAAGCTTGTAACCAAGCAATTCTGCGTGCACCTATGGCAATGGCCGAGGCTCTGCTGGCCCCCTCAAAAGAGTCAAAGGCTGCACGGTTAGAAAATTTGGAAACATCCTGGGCATGCTTAAGCCAGGTAAGAAAGTCTTCCCTTTTATCTTCTGGAAGAAAAGGGAGGAAAGTTTGCAGATGATCTGTAACTTCCTTCAGAAACATCCCCATATAGAGACTATAGGAGTTGATTCTGGCAACAAGCATATTAGCTTGGAAAATTTTCCTGCCAAAAGCATCTAAGGTTCTACATTCTCTTGCTGGAGGAGTAGATGAGTGCCTCTTTGCACTCTAACTTTTTCATAGCAGACTCCACCACAATAGAATGGTGAGGAAGCTGAGTTTTATGAAATCCAGGACAAGGAGGGACACGATACATGGTATCCAACCTACGAGAAAGAGAAGAGATGGTGAGAGGAGTCTCCCATATGCCCATCATGTGGTCATAAAGGATCTCATGAATGGGCAAAGTGGCTGCCTCTTTAGGGGCCTTGGGATATTGCAAAATATCCAATTTTTTGGCTCTAGGCTCTGACTCAGGGGCTACTGAGATAGAAAGCCCCTTGGCCACTTCCCTTATGAAGTCTTGAAAAGACAAGTCTTCTGGAGGGGACATTCTTCTTTTTGGAGAAGAAGGCTCCTGAGGAAGGAGTACCGATGCTTCGACAGAGGCCTCCGATGCATCAGAGTCTTCGGAGGAATCGAAGTATCACCTGTCTGGATGCTCCTGTAAAGCCCGATACGCGTACTGAGTGGTATCAACATCGGGAGTCATCGGTACCGATTCAGCATCATCGGACAGGGTACCGCTGCAGTCGACACCGAAGCCGATGTCGATGCAATCGGTACCGGCACCGGAACCAATATCGGAGCGGTGTCAGAGCCGGTACCGACAACGAAGCTTGTTGCGGTACCAGCGGCGTTGCAGCTTGTATGAATGCCGTAATGGCATGCTGCATGGTCAGAACATTCTGATCCATCGACGCCATGAATGTCTGGAGGTCGGTACTGGCGGATTCCACCGGTACCCCAGAACATTGCAACAGGTGATCGGTCGAGGCCGTGCCATCGATGTCAACCTGTGACCCCATAGGAGGAGCTTTGGAAGCCGAAGCTTCCCGCCGGGGTACTTTTGCCGGTGCAGGATCCTCGAGGGCAAGCCCGGAGGTATCTCGATGCTTAGAGGGAGATCTACCCTTCGAGGACCGGCTGGACTTATGTTTGGTTACCTGAGATCCATAGGAGGAAGAAGAAGCCCTGGAAGACGTCGATGCCACCGAAGCTGCATCAGAGGGAAACAGGGTATTGAGCTTGGCTGCTCGGTTCTGTAAACCTCTTTTAGACATCATGGAACAGGACGCACAATCCGTGATGGAATGGTCAGGACCCAAACACTTAAGACACCAATCATGGGTGTCGGTAACAGAAATGGTACCGCTGCACTTAGTGCATTTTTTAAACCCGAACTGGAGAGAGGCGGTTAGGAAAGGCGGGAAGGCAGCGCGCAGGTGCTGTGGGATGCTCCCAAAAGCTTTCCTTTTTGGGACGCTGGGGAGCGTTCCCGCGCAGGCTCCGTCGGTACCGACGTACCCATATGTGAAGACTCATTCCTGCTTGTTCCTGGAGATCGCCCTTTACCCTGTGTATCAGAGTGGTTTACAAACTTATACTAAGAAGTAATCAAAGCCTTGTTTTCTTATTTTAATTATGTTTTGGATTTTGTTATAATTGCTTTTTCACATTGAAAGTATATAGAGTATGTTGTGTAGATCAGTGAAACCAACGTATTTATTTTCTTTATGAATTTTTGAAATTTACATTCCACTTAAACAATGAAAACCAATCAACACAGGAAACAGCATAATTCAAAATACAGAGACAAATGAAATAGAATGATAAAGCCCACATCTAGGGAGAAGCACCTGAACATACTCTAAGGGGTATGTTTACTAAAGGGCGCTATTTGCGCTGCTGTCGCGTTATCACGCGATAAGATGCCTTATCGTGAGATAATGGTGCTTTACCGGGCGATAAGGCACCTTATCACGTGTTAACACGCGCAGCGGCACAAACGAGCGCTGAAGGCGGAGAAAGGCTCCCGGAGGGCAGAGGAAGGCTCCCCAGGGGCGGAGAGAGAGGGTCAATGGGTGGAGAGTGGGAGGGGAGAGGCTCCCTGCACACTAACGCTGTGGATTCCTGGGCTGAAAACTAACGCGAGTGAAACCCTCGCGTTAGAGCAGATTTAAAGGGAAGAGAAACCATTTCCGTCAGCAATGTACAGCAAAGCCAGGGAAACCTGCAAAAAATGATAAGTGTGATACATGTGCACGGAACAAAAGGGCAAATAAACATTGAAAATGACCTGAACAAACTGGAAAAAAAACATAACCAATCTGGGCAATAGTGATATTAATGGGAAACATCAAAAAACACTACCAGGGAAGCTTCAAAAAAAGGATGTCAATTTTGGAAGGGGCTATGCTCTGTCCCCATACAAGGTGAATGATCCCACAGTGAAATAGCGCTGATCAGGGTTTTCCCTTTCTATTGGACAGGTTTCCTATGGCATGCACATGTCCCACAACAGCAGGGTGGGCATGTCGGAACGGGCAACTGGACAGATGCTGGAAAAGGGAATACAGAGGGCTGCAGGCGGCACATGCTGTGGTGCAGCTGGGCCACAGTGTGGACTAGGGTGATGCCTAGGTGGCCCATAGGAATGCTGAAACAGTAGAGCCGCCAGACAGCAACTGATGAGGGCCCAATATGGGCACGAGTGTGTTTCCCACAGTGTCACAGGGGATAGTACCCAGCAGGTACCCCCAAGGGCACAGAACATTGGCAGGCAGTGCTGGGGGGAAGCGTGGACGTCTATGCAGGCACCCCTACCCCAGAACCCACACCATAGGCAGCCACCAACCAGCACACTGGATGGCCTGAGACTGCACACCACCAGCACCACCAGCAGAAGGGCATGTCAGCATAGCGACAGAGGGGTACTGGTGGTGGAGGGGGCAGTGGCAGCTGCCCACAGCAGACCATGGCCTACCCCTGTTTAGGTGGGTGCCATGCACTGCAACAGACAGGCCCTATCTGACAAACAGTCATGATATCCCCAGGGAATGAACTGTCCCTGTGGCAAAAGTGTGGTGCAGTACGCACAGCCAGTGTGTTCAGGAGCAGAAGGTCACAGGTTCAAGTCCCAGCTGTGGCTCCCACCAACCCGGTCCCCATATTTTACCCAGTACTAAACCATGGTAATAAAGAGGGAACCTTTATTGCAAATAACAAACATGCCTGAAATGCCTATATTTTACCCTACAGAGCACAGACACCATAGACATGTGCAATACCTAGAGCAGAGTTTCCCAAATGCAGTCCTGGAGGGACAAACTCCATTCAGGCGTCATGCTGTCCCTAATAAAGATGCCTGTGCTGCATTTCTATGCGCCGCCCCCATGGTATGCAGATGTATCCATGCATATTCATGAGGGACAGCATGAAAACTCGAACAGTGTTTGGCCCACCAGGACTGGAGTTGGGAACCTCTGCCTTACAGCAGCGGCCAACAGGGGCAGAAACACCCGCACCCACAGGCACCATTATCCAAAGCCTCCTGGAGAGGCAGGATGTTGGGCCCTGCGTGCAGCACCATCTCCCAATACTAGCACTTGCATACCATAACACTGCCACCCTAAACCTGGGAATATGGTACACATATATCAAAAGGTTGCTATGATTACTTGGCGGATAGCAATCCCTAGGTTAAGCACAATCTGCTCATTGAGCTGTATCATAGCAACCTCTCTGATGTCTGTGGACTGTGTTTCAAGTCTGGTGTCTGACAGTGTTTACCACACTGGGGAGTGACCCCAACAGTATTGCGTACCATAGCCATGCCTGCACTGTGCTCAGGACTGGTGCGGTGGCCAGGGCTGCCAAAAGCCTCTATAGTTGCACAATGCTGGCATAGGTGTGGGAGTATGTGTCTGTCTACCCAGTGTGTGGTGGCTGCCAACACCTTCCTCAGCCCAGACTGCTTGCACTGTTGCCAGTGTCAGCCTGCCAATGTGCATAATAAGGAGCAAGATATCATGGGTATAGCCTGGACAGTGTGGCCTGGCCAGGATGCATCTGCACAGGGCATAGGGCAATGGCTCGGACATTGTAGTGCCCGGCCACCACCTGCACGGACAGGCTGGCCACAGCATGTCCTGCTGGGAGGTCACTCTCACCCTGACTGAGCAGTGACCACGGCATGGCTAGGTTCCCCCATAGTACGATATAGTATTTCTCTCACGTGAGAGTTATGGGTTCTTTTTTGGGGCCCAATCACTGACTTATCTGCTTGGTGTGTATGCTGACATCCCAGTTCTGGATACACGCATCTCTTCCAGGAACATGCACTATGGACTAGCAAGCAGACTGTCTGCAGCTAGTATGGGTCTGGCTGGAACACCTTGCAGGGTGCAGCGGCTGGAGGCTTACTGCTGGAGAATGTCAGATAGTGGTGGGGGGCAGCTGAGCATTTCCAGGCTTACTGTCTGTCTGCCATTGCTTTATGGATGTGTACAGATCTGCAATGACTGCCCTGTAGGGTGTCTGTTCCCCAGCAGGACTGGGGTTGATGGTCCTCTCTACTGCCACCATTGCAGGGAGGTAGAATGTGGATCTGTTGGTGGGAGATCCTGTTTCCCACCCTGAGCCCCAGAGGGTGGGTTGGGTGGTGGTACATAATCCGCCTAAGGATCCAAACACCCCCCCTTCACCTACATCATGTGACCATGGCACCAACACAGGATATGCACTATTCTGGGTGCATCATAGCCCATAAGGGCTAGACATGACTGAGAAATACAGATGGACACAGATGTATCCTAGGTGTGTCTGCAGGAACTACTTATCACACACACTAGCACTGATGGGGACCTGCAGCATGGCGTATTTCAGCCATGAAAGGTGCTGTGGACCTGGTGCTGGGCGCCCCACCTCACCCTCAGGGTAAGCACAGTACCCGCACAATGTGACGGTCTGTAGCTACTCTGTGCCAGTAACATACGCGGTCTGTACCCCCTACCAGGCTGAGGTGCTGTGGGGGTGCACACGGTCAGTTCCCCCTACCAGGCCAAGGTGCTGTGGGGGTGCATACCCCATCTTGTGCTCATCTGTAGACTGCTGATTTGCATGTGCAGTGCATCATGGGTACGGGTGGGTTAACCCTATCCTGGTAACCACAGCAGACAGTTTGTGTGGTGACCTGCAGTCCTTCTGTAGCCAGCCAGGTGTTTGTTAGTAGCTATAGAGCTGTAGCCCACTGGTTACTTCACTGCCTGTGAGGCCAGAGGTTATGGGTTTGATCCCACAGTGGGGTTATTTGATAGGGCTGTCTGAGGCATTTTCTTTTTTAATTTAAATTAATGCTGCCAGCAAAAACACCCTCACAGTGCTGTAGCCTTAAGGTGCCTCATAAGGCGCCCTCTAAAGCACTCTATAAGGCGCCCTATAAGGTGCCTTATAAGGTGCCCCATAGGGAACATTATAAGGTGCCTTGGCAGACAGTGCACTTTATAATGTGCCCTCTGGAGTGCCTTATAGGGCGCCTTATGCGGCACCTTAGGTTACGGTACTGTGAAGGTGTGTTTGCTGGCAGCACTAATTTAAATTAAAAAAGAAAATGCCTCAGACAGCACTGATTTAAAGTAAAGGGTAATGCCTCAGACAGCCTTACTCATAAAGCCCACTGGGGGATCAAACTCATGACTCCTGTTTCATCAGTCAATGTATTAACCATTGTGCTACACCTCTGTTGCTGTGTTTGAAAGTCAGCGCACCTAATTAAGGCTAACGCGCATTAACGTGCCACGGCTCCCGCTATCGCACGAAAACGTACCTTATCACATGATAACCCTAAATGCTACCTTAAGACCGGAACGACCACTACCTTATATGGCATCCTGCAACCTAACACCGGCTGCACATTAAGGGGTATGTTTACTAAACTGCGGTAATGCCATTCACGTTAGGATCCGCGGTAGAGGCAGAAATACCCAAATAAGGACATGGGCGGTACATCGTTACCGATAACACGCGTTACAAGGCGCCATAAATTAACGAGCGTTACATGATGGAGCCAAGGCACGTTACCGCACGTTAATCTTAAAAAGGTGCGCAGACATGCAAACACAGAAACAGAGCTGTAACACAATGGTTACTACACTGACTGATAGTACAGGGGTCATGGGTTTGATTCCCCAGTGTGCCTAATGAATAAGGCTGGCTGAGGCGTTATGTTTAAGTATTGGGTTGTGAGGAATTTTAGTTTTACTTTAATTAGTGCTGCCAGCAAACACACCCTCACAGTGGCGTAACCTAAGGTGCCGCATAAGGCACCCTAGAAGGCACTCCATAGGGCACATTATAAAGTGCGCTGTCTGCCAAGGCACCCTATAATGTCCCCTATAGGACACCTTATAAAGCACCTTATAAGGCGCTTTATAGGGCACCTTATAAGGCACCCTATAAGGCGCTTCATAGGGCACCTTATAAGGCGCTTCATAAAGCGCCTTATAAGGCGTTTTATAGGGCGTTGTATAAGGTGCCTTATAGGGCGCCTTATGAGGCACCCTAAGGTGACAGTACTCTGAGGGTGTTTCTGCTGGCAGCACTAATGTACATTAAAAATAGACAATGCCTCAAGCAGCCCTATCACTGAACCCCACTGTGGGTTTTGAACCCATGACCTCTGGCTCCCTGGGCAGTGAAGTAACCAGTGGGTTACAGCTGCTAACAAACCCCTGGTTGGCTATAGGAGGACTGCACGGCACCACACAAACATTCTGCTGTGGTTACCAGGATAGGGTCAACCCACCCGTACCCAGGATGCACAGCACATGCAAATCAGCAGTCTACAGATGATCACAAGATGGGGTATGCACCCCACAGCACCTCAGCCTGGTAGGGGGTGCCGACAGTGTGTGTTAGTGGCACAGAGTAGCTACAGACCGTCAGTGTGTGGGTCCTGTGCTCACCCTGAGGGTGAGATGGGGTGCCCAGCACCATTTTCGCAGCACCTGGCTTTGCTGAGATAGGCTATGCTGCAGGTCCCCATCAGTGCCAATGTGTGATAGGTAGTCCTTGCAAACACTCCTAGGATATGCCTGTGTCCATCTGTATTTCACATCTAGCTCTTGTGGACTATGATGCATCCAGAAAAGTGCATACCCTGTGTGGGTGCCATGGTCACATGATTTAAGTGAAGGGGGTGTTTGGACACATGGCCACATGTAGCAAACACAGCGCTTTAAACAGCAGGGGACCTCTGCTGAGGAAGGCAGTCCTCGGAGTACCTGCCAGAAACTTCAGGAAACAAGCAGCACTCACAGTAAGCCAGTCTGTTTGGGCAGATGGAAACCCCTTTCTCTCTCCTTCTCCTCACACTGCCAAGCACACTCCCAGTGAAACCAATTTTAATGTATTTTGAATTGTATTTTTAGACAGCAGAATGTGAAAAATATACAAGGGTGTGAGGGCTTTCACATGAAACTGTAGCAGACCCTTGTGACACCTGCAAGAGTCACATTGGAAGTCTACACCAGCCGTTCCTTGCTACAGCCACAGAATCAGTTAAAATCTCTAAAGAATATAAGTCATATTAGCTTTCAAGAAACATTTTGGACACTATGCTATGAACACCATTAAAAGCTCTCTCGCAGAGAGTTAGTTCAGCTAACAACAAAGCAAGCGTAAGTATCCTCATTTATTCACAACAGCTGGTCCAGTTTTAGTTTCAGCCTGATCAATGAAGTGGTAGCATATGGACTTAAATCTTTTTTATTATATATATATATATATATTGAATTCAGTAGAAAAAGGGCCATATAAATATTTTGCAGCTGACAATTAAGTGGCACATCCATAAAGTAAGCCATGTTCAGTAGGTACAAATCATGTCATATTGCTAACTTGCCCATTTCATGGTCACCATATAGGTCAGTTGACAACAAAACTGCTTTAAATTACAACTAACAAGTAAAGCTTTCATGAAAGATTATTACCTTTCTGATATATTCTGCTATAAAAGAATTCATGAGAATAGTATGTTGATTAAATATAGCAAATCTTGAAAAGGGGCCTGAAACGTTATTGATCTGTTATGACAAAAGGAAGTGTTTGCATAAATATGGAATAGGAGTCATCGGGAGCTAGTTACTAAACTGCAGTAAAATATCTCATTTTACTGCAGTTTAATTAATCTGCAGTAACTCAATATTGCAGATTAGTAACTTCTGCAGTAAAGGAATGGAAAAGCCCTTGAATGGAAGGTTTACCCTCAGTGGTAATATCGCAAGATTACTGCAATGGATTATGGGCAACATTTTGAACCTGGCGCTGGCATTGGCAGGAGTGAGAGGGAGTTGCTCCTGCTAGTTGACCCCTAGACCACCAACAACTGGTAAGGGTAGGCCTGGGTAACCTTATGGGATAAAGGGAGGGGTCTTCAGGAGCAGGAGTATGTAGAGTTGGCATCTGGGGGGTGCAGATCTTCTGGTGGGGTGCACTGCTGGGGCTTTGGGGGCAGTGTCTCTGTGGGGAAGGGGGTTATTTGGGGGGAAATCCTGACTCCTTGATAGTGTCAGGGGAAGGGATCCTCAGACCACCTGTATATTTTCAGAATGCAGCCCCCTTTAAAACTGTGACCTGGAATATCAGGCTGTATATGAGCAGCTCAGCGCTCCCAGCTAGGAAAAATAATTCCAGGTTTGCTGCCATTTTTTTCCAAGAATAATGCAGCTTGTGGTTATCACTGCAAGCTTTCTTATTTGGTTGGAATACTAATGAAGTGTTTTGCATGCATTTACATACTTGAATCTCATTAGTACTCAATGCAAGGTGAGCTAAAAAATTGTACATTATTATAATGCACATTTTTGCATTTTGCCTCATGGTAAGGAACAAATTGTGTGCATTATTTCCATTGTGCACTTTAGTATCTATCCCCATCCTTTACTAAATCTGGGTAGCTTTATAAAATATCAGGTTTTATTTACGATTTTGCATTAAAATATGTGCTATTAATGAGGCAATTTTGTAAAGTTATGATTGCATAAATGAGCTCCTATAAAATGTCAGTTGGCATAAAAGCATGTGCTTTGGCATAAAGGTACGTACTTTGTCAGTAGGTCTGGGCACAGCGCAAGCAGAGTCTGCACATATGCATGTAGATTATAAAATACCTTAATCTGCAGACTTACTTGTGTAATGTACATGGGACAGTTATACTTGTTTATGAAGAAGTGTAAATGATCACATTTACATTCAAAACATTCTCTGCCACATATGGTAGTAGTTGTAGGGTGTGCAGACAAAAAAGTGTTTTGTTTCATTTCGCTTCCTGTATCATTTGCAGTTTGTTTCATATTATTTTCTTTCATTTTAATGAATTTTCATTTTATTTCATTTCATTTTTAAAAATTTCCATTTCAGGGCAATTTTGTTAATTAAAGAGGTAGCCATGGCTGCTGCCTAAATGAAAAACATAACTGAAAGGTACTAGAGGTTTCAAGCAAATAAGAAAGCATAACCAGTTTTTCTTTCTCACAGTCAGTGTCAAGTGTTGGACCAGTTACCTTAAGGTTATAAGGCAGACATCAGGCAGAAGAATGATCATATCTACATGGGGACTGGCTCTAACCAGCCTGCTCTTAACTCTGCTGATGAACTTCCTTCCTGTTTCTTGATTGGCCCATAATTTGTCTGGTCTGCTGTTCTATGGAAAATGCTACCTGGATGTTTTGCCTTTTGAATTGACTGATTCCTGCTGTAGTGATTTAAGCCAATGATTCTTCTTTTGCCATGTTCTTCTGCCATATATTTTGTAAAACCATGTCTAAGTATAATATTAAAGATATTTACCAAGCCTAATCTAGATACTGTTTGATCATTACTAATTATACAACAATGGTCTATATTAGGTTTGGTTTCATAGAATTTCTGGCGCAAGAGCAAGGCAACAGAAGAATACCTGGAATAAATATCTACAGCAGGAGTCAATAGAGCTTCATACCAGACAAACTTTGGGCTGATCAGGAAGGAAGATCATCATCAGATTTAAAAGCAGGCTGGCTAGAACCAGCTCCTATAGAGATATGATGGTTCTTCTGCAAGATGCCTGACTTAGAACCCCAAGGTTACTGGTTTGAAGCCAGTCTATGATGAAACTGTGACATCATGTCAATTCAGGTAATTTAATTGGCATTTCAAAGTGAAAGTGCTTAGGGCCTAAAAACACCAAAATCTAGCCTTGGGGGATTAGGATCCAAAGGCAGCCATGAAGAGCTGGGTTTATAGCCTGGATCTAAATAGCACCAGAGATGGAACCTGGCATACTGACTCAGATAATATATTCCATGTGTATGGTGCAACAAGGTCGAATGAATGACATCTGGAGTTGGCAGTAGAAGAGAAGAGCACAGATAAAAGTGATTTTGCCAGATGATCAGACTTCCCGAGGAGAGGTATAGGAGAGATAATGAGGAGCCACAGAATGAATGCACTTGAAGGTCAGTAAGAAAAGTTTGAACTGAATGAGGAAACAGATAGGAAGTCAACCCTACAGCTGACTTTATACGAAGAACCTACAGTACAAGACCCATAGAGCAAATCTACCATTCCATAACAGCACTAACTTCCAAAACTCACACAAGGAACATGCCCAGAAAAGGATGGCACCATAAATACTGCACTAGAACCTAGAATATCCACACACCTACTGGGAAAACTAACTCCATGATAACAAAATACCTGGCCTCAGTCACACACTTAGAGCAGAGATTAACCGTCACCAAGTACAGTATAAGTGACCACAAACTAAAAATAGAAATATGTTGACAAAAATTAAACTGAAACTCCAAAAAGTCACACTATGCTTGTAACACCGGAGAAATAGAAAGAGGCATATGAAGAAGGCATATATAAATTACAAAAACTGACATACTCCAATCACTAAATTGAAAATAAAATACTTTATTCTACCTTTATTGTCTGGCTGTTTTATATTTTTAATTGTGTTGGCTCCAGTTTCTGCTTTCCTTCATCTTCTATTAACCCTTTCCAGGGTCTCAAGTCTATCTGCTATGTCTCTTCTCTACATCCATCTCTGACACTGATCTTTTTCCTTTCGGCTTTCTTCCATGTAATTTTTTCTCTCTATGGACTCCAATTTCTCTCCTTCTTCTTAACATCTTGTCCTCAGTCTATTACTTTTAAACCTTAACCCCAACCCCCCTTTTCCCTATCTATCTTTTTTCCCAGTCACTTATTCCTAAGTGTCTATCACTTACTCTCCCCTTTCTCTCTTCCCTGCTGTGTCCAGCAGCTCTCCTCTCCCTCTATCCCCACTGTCCAGCATCTCCCCAGCCAGTATCTGCCCCCTCTCTCTCATACTGCCCAGCATCTCAACACCTCTTTTGCTCCATATCCAAAATCTCTCCTCTTTCCTTATCTCTCCCTGTCCAGCATGCCCACCCTTCTCCCTATTTCCTCCCATGTCTAGCATCTCCTCTCCACCTCCCTATTCCCACCTCCCCCGTGTCCAGCATCTCTTCTTCATCTCCCTATAACCCCCTCCCCCATGTCTACCAGCTCTTCTCCATCTTTCTATTCCTCCTTCACCTGTGTCCTGCATCCTCCTCTCTCTTCCTATGACCTCCTCCCTGTGTCCAATATTTCCCCTCTCCTCTGTCCAGTGGCAGGGGTGACCCAAGGGGGGTGCGGGTCCCATGTGCGTAGATTCATTGCGAGGTCTAATTTGCATAAGGAGCATCATTTGCATAAATATTTGCATAATGTTAACATGCGCTTTAAGTAAACATGCTTCTTAATGAGTGTCTGGATAAAGAAAGACTACCAGATTTCTAAATTACTATATTCCAGTGCCAACCGCCAGGCCCATTAGGAAGAACTATAAACACTGACCATTTAGACCCAATAGCAAACCCACCGTATCATAACAGCACTAACAGAGCACCAAACCCTACCTATCAAAAAGCACCAAACTCTACCTATCAAAAAGACAACACAGCAAATATTAAACCAATACATCTCAGAGAATACCAATACATCTCCAACTGGGGAAAGAGAACAAGTGGGACTGTCAAATAGAAACTACATGAACAAAATACCTCAGCTTGGTTACGCATGCAGAACATAGACCTTCACAACACAAAGAACAAGGAATCACAATTTAGAAATAGGAAGATAATTAAATTGGGAACCCCAAAAGCCAAACATGAAATGTACACCATCACTGGAGAAATAAAACTATACATTAATTTCCTCTTGCACTAAACAAAAATGCAAAGATGTTAGTGATGCACAATTCCCAGAGATGACATATTCCATTTAATAAATTCAAAATAAAAAGTATTTTTCTACCTTTTGTTTGGGCATTTTATTTTTCAGTTGCAATTGCTTCAGTCACTTTCTTCTGGTTTTTTCGTGTCTTCTGCAAGCTATCCATTTGTCCTTTCTTCTCTCTTCTAGATTTTTTCCATTCTCTCCTATATCTGCTTTAACATGCTGATCTTTCCCCCATTTCTTTCTTTATTCCTTTATCATCCACTCAAATTTCACTCTTCCATTCTCAATCCCCACTTACTCTCCCAATACACGACCAATTGTATCTTTTTCTTACCTCCTACACACAATATCTTTTCCCCTCTTCATCCTCATTCCCCATCCCCTTCATCTTTCCTCAAAATCAGCTCCCTTCTAGTTCTAGACCCACCCAGCATCCGCTCCCTTCTAGTCCCATTCTCCTATGCCCCTACATCAGCCCATTTCCAGTCCTAGAACCCTATATGCTCCTTTCCAGTCCTATTCGAGTCCCCATCAGCCCATATCCAGTCCATGCTCCTTCCATCAGCAAATTTCCATTCCTAGCCCCATCGGTCAATATCCAGTCCTATTCCAGCACCCTCATCAGCCCATTTGCAGTCCAAGTTCCCCCAATTTCCAATCCTTCCCCCCCATCTGCCCAGTTCCAGTCCAAGCAAACCCTCCCATCACAGCCTATTTGCAGTCCAAGCTTCCCCCCCGTTACAGCCCATTTCTAGTCCAAGCTTCCCCCCCAATCACTGCCCATATGCAGTCCAAGCGCCCCCATCACAGCCCCTTTCGTCTCAGCTTACCCCCTCATTACAGCCCATTTCCAGTCCAAGCTTCCCCTCATCACAGCCCATATGCAGTCCAAGCACCCCCCACCATCACAGCCCATTTCCAGTCTTAGCACCCCCCCTGCCCTCCCAACGAAGAGCCCCGCGGCCATCTAAAGGACTTCAGAGGGAGCCAGGGAAGTCCGCGCGAAGCCCCAGCTCCTTCTGCACAGCCGCCAGCGTGAAGAGTGTTTTCCCTTACACTGGCAGCTGTTTCAGTAAAGCGTGCTGAGTGCTGGGAAAGGTTAAAGGTCATTTCCCAGCACTTGCGCGCTTCATTGAAACAGCCGCCAGCATGAGGGAAAACTCTTCACACTGGTGGCTATGCTGAGGGAGCCGGGGCCTCACACGGGCTTCCCCAGCTCCCTCTGAAGCTGTCCATTATGCAAAAATGGAGTAAGCGTGGGGCCCTGTGCAAACAACATTCTCATACAATGGACAGGCCGGCCCTGTCCAGTGGCTCCAGTCTCTTTTCCCTTCCCCTTCCGTATAATCCTGCGTCCCCCTCCAATGCAACCTCCCTCCTGTGCAACACTTCCCCTTCAATATTTCCTCAATTGGCTGTGGATGCCACTGTTGTATTTCCTCAGTCCAGCAGTGGCAAAAGCTGAGCCTGTAAGACCGGTGCACACCTAAGGCACTGCAAAAAGTATGCTTCAGAGGGGTATGATGATGTTATTGCCACCACTGCTGCAGCTGAACTGACATTGACAATTGACATTGACAACATACGTCAGGGTTTTGCACTCATTTTCCTAGACATTGCTGCAGCCTTTGACTCAATAAATCGTGAGATTCTCCTAGGACGGCTAAATGAGAAGGGTATCTGCGGAAAAGCTCTAGAGTGGTGCAGATCATACTTGTCTGGTAGATGGCAGCACGTACGATCAGGTGGAACATCATCAGAACCTTTTCACCAAGGTCAAGGAGTGCCTCAAGGATCCTCCATGCAACCTATCTGCAACATCATCCAAGATTTCAATGTCAGTTGTATGGTATATGCTGATGATGTCTTACTCTACATGCCATTCTCCATAGATCAAGTGGACCTCTCCCCTCTGACCAACTGCTTCAATGCCATATCTGAATGGCTCTTATCACAAAACCTTCGAATCCAGCATAAGAAAACTGAGGTGCTCTTCATTACAAGGAATCCAAGCTTTAACCCACCCCAATTCCTGAAGGTTAAAGAAGCTGATCTTCAAGTAAAACCTACAATTCGTTACTTAGGAATTACACTGGATCAAAACCTTGACATGAAGGCACACATAGCTAATACTGTAAGAGCAATTTATTTCAAGATCAGTTCTCTCAGACACCTACGACCCTTGCTGGAACCAGAAGATTTTCGGACAATTTACCAGGCACTTATCATACCACACCTCGATTATGCCAACGCCATATTACAAGGTCTCCCCCAATCCACCTTGAATCCCTTGCAACTTGCCATGAACAGTGCTGCAAGAGTTCTCCTGGGTGCATCTAAGAGGGACCATGTGACGCCCCTTCTAAAGCAGTTACACTGGCTACCTGTACTAGCAAAGATTTTCTTCAAAACAGTACTGCTGACATTCAAAGCAATAAATAACCTCTCATCATCTTCAATATCTGACCTTATCCAAACAGCAGTTACTAATAGACCAAGAAGATCAACATCAATAAATATGCTAGATGTGCCGAGAGAATTAACTAAATGCACCTTGACAACTGCAAACAGGGCCTTCAGACTCTGCGCACCAAGATTCTGGAACTCATTACCATCTAACATCAGGGCAATCACTAGCATAACCCAGTTTAGGAAAGCCCTTAAACACTTCCTTTTCATAAAATTCTTCCGAGAGTAATGAATCTAATCACCAACCAAATATGTTCAGCTATGCCTCCACACACTATCAGTTAGGTGACCACACCATGCAAGGAGTCCACGACCATTAAATTCACCTCTTTACTATATCTCGTTATTGACACTGTTGTGTAAATAGTTATATTGTTATCCAAGTTGGTTCTCCTGTTATTTGTAATATCAGACCTTATGTACCATGTAAACCGCGCTGATACTGAATAGTGCGGTATAGAAGAAACTGTAAATGTTTTATAACCTGTACATAGTTTAAAAAGTACTATTCTAGCTAACATTCAAAGTATGTTCCCTGTATCTACACATGTATATAGTTAAAACATTGTTCCTTGTAAAGTATACAGAAGTATACTAACTCTCTGTTCAATGTAAACCGCCCCTGATCTCTGGAAGGGGCGGTATAGAAGAAACTGTTAAATAAATAAATAAATAAAATAAATGAATAAATAAATAAAATACAATGGTGGCGACTGGAGGAAACAGGGATAGTCTTTGGATTTTTTCAGTTGTGCGAACACGGGGCTTGTAGTGGTACAGGGCCATGTGTGGGCAACATGCCCAAACATGACTAAGGCCAGCCCCGATTTTGTCTATTTGTACAGCACTATGTATTACTTGTATTAATGTAATAGCAGCAACAATAGTATAAGCATTTACACATAATAAATGCATCAAATGCACATAAATGCTGCATTAATATGTCTATTTTACAATCAAATTGCTTTTTCTTAACATGAACATGGCTTAACATGGTAATAAACTGATAAGAATCAGCAAATTATCCTAATCAGATCATTTAAATACAGCAGTTTCAATTAAACGCATGCCTGCTAACGAGCATGTTAAAATTGTGCTTTAGAAACCAATTTTAATGCTTTTTGATAAATAGGCCTCAAATTTAAGTATATAGCATAGTCTAACTCTTTGGAAAAATTCAAGAACATTTAGACAAATAGAAAACGGCAAATTACTGTTTCCTTTTCACCAGTCTGTGAAGGAAACAGAATAATCATTCACACACTCATTAGGCAGTGCACACGGATGGTCTGTAATAAAGAACAATGTAGAGACAGAACTGAGCAAAAGTATAAAGCACTGCCAAGGGAACAATTTTACAATGTTGTGACTAGAGCAAGAGGAAAATCCCCAGACAGTAAAACTGCAGCAGAAAATTGTCCTTCAAGCAGAATGGGCTGTTTTCCAGAGAAAGTTTGGGGAAAAGTTTATAGAAATTCTGGCCTTACCTGAGGAATCAGGTCCAGGATAGGTTGCAACTCATACCGATCCTGCAGGGGTGGAAAAGAGCAAAGGGGCATCTCACCCAGTCCCAAGCACTCTGATGCTTCTGTACTGACACAGTCTCATTAGCTTCATTTTCCTTGAGAAAGTAGGTTAAAGAAAATTGGAAGTGTATGTGCATCTTATTTCCTATCCATGCCACATTTTCATGACATGTTAGGATCCTGACAGAGGTAGATTTTGTTGGAGCCATGCATATTTGTGGATCCTAAATGCACCTACACATACATCCTGGAAAGCAGGCTGCATTGGTTCTGGCTAGAACTTTATGTTTATTCTTTTCACTTAGCTTCACTAGGAAAGACTAAATAGGTCTACATCCACCATCACTTATTATGTTGCTGAGCTCCAAAGAATTTTCCCAACACAGGTCAAACAGTTCTTCATGTCCAGTAGAGATTCCCAGAAGGCATATCATTTCTTGCCCACTATAAATGAAGGAACAACAAAAGCATGACCTAATGTCACCAGGGGAAATGTGAGTAGGAAAGAAAGGTTGCTTACCTGTAATGATGGCTCTCTGTGGACAGCAGGTTAAATCAGCCACACAGGAGAGTAATATCATCCCTCACAGCATTAGGCTACACTTGCTCTCCCAGAGCCCAGAAAACTCTTCTGAGCATGTGCGAGTGACTCACTCTGTGTGCCCGTTGCTCCTCCCCCTGTCAATCACAGAGCTGTTGGTGAAACCTAGGCAAGAACAGGAGTTTCAACCACAAGGGGAAGTGGGAGGGATTGTGTGGCTGATTTATCCTGCTGTCCATGGAGAACCATTGTTACAGACAAGCAACCTTCCTTTCTCCGTGAACAAGCAAGGTAATTATCAGCCAAACAGGAGGATGAATCCTGAGCTGAAGGTGCAAGGAGCGTACCATTTGGATTTCTGGAAAGCCCTTCTTGCACCTGGGGAGTTAGGCTGAGGTAGGTTGAAGCTAATGGTAAGTATGGAGTATCCCTTGTCTCAGGATTTGCTCCAGAATGATGACTGAAGGTGTGAGCCTTTCCAGTGGATGGTGACCAGCAGAGGCTGGAGGTCGGGAGCGGTTGGGTGAAACCATTCCTTCCTCTCCAGTATGGGATGGGAAAATTGGAAGCAGGCGGCCAGTGAAATGAAAAACTACTGACTTTAAAATTGCTTTCAGAGGCCAGGAAGTAGTTCAGGGTGAGGAGCAGAGGACGTTTGACGTCTGATCTCCAGTAATGTGCTGCTTATTCCTTTTCTCTTTGTTGTAATTTACTCATTTATTTATTAATTTTATTTTATGTTCTTCCTTTGCTGATTGGTTTGCAAAATATAGCTGAATGGTTCTAGGAGTTTTAGAGGAATTAAAACCCGCACTGACATTTAGGCTGATTGCAAAACCAGTGGTCACTGGATTAGAAGGCAAGCTAGGGAACCAACATGTTCCCATTTGTTATAATTTCGCTGGGCCCCAGTTGGGCCTGTATGTAGGTCGGATGCAGATGCATATGGACAGATGCTGCCCTGCGCTGTGACTGAGCAGCTCTGCAATGGAGATTACTCAGAAACAGAGAAATGTGAATGCAGACAAAGACCATATTACTATTTGTTGAAAGTTTCCCTGGAGGTAGATATGATTGATACGCTGTTCTGTCGTTCTTCTGCCTTTGTTCTTCTGTTTTCTTTCAACAAGAAGGGTTTGGGAGATGATGGATAGGTCACCCCTGGTCCGATGATAGAAAGGGTCAGAGAATAGAGTGCATGGAAAGTGTCCCACCTCGGGGAATGGAGCGGGCCAAAGATGGCTGAAATGACCCTGGGTCACAGAAGAAGGAAGTACAGATGTTCCATTCTCTGCAAAGGGAAAGAAAGGAGAATCAACCTCTGGCAAAAAGAAGGTGGCTGGCCCCATTGTGAGGGGGCCCTGGGAAATTCACTGTTCACCCCTGTGGGAAGCAGCATGAAATCTTTCTACCCCTTGAGATCCTGGTACTGTAGGTGCCTTTGATCTGGATTGTCCATAGGACAGTGGGGTTAATGGGCTTTCCAGCCTGTTCAGGTGTTGAGTCTTTATGACTTGTGATTCAGAAACCATTTCAAATGAAGTCCAAAGCTGCGATCTCTCGTAAGCACCACAGGAGATGTTAATAATGTCACATAAAGACACAGACAGGTCTTGAAAGGGAATAGTGAGTAAAGTGACCTGAATAGTCTCAATTTTGGCACAAAAGGAATCAAGGAAAAGTTGAGGGTCAGTCGAATCAACAGATGAAGTTTCAGATACAGGAGTCGATAAACATTTAACCACAGAAAATAAGTGATTAGGGACACCCAAATGAGTAAAAATCTGTGAATTGTAAAAGCATTTCTTGCAATCAAGAACGAACATCTGGTATTGAACTAAAGTAGCTAAATAATCTATTTTAGAATCAAAATTAAGATTAGATCTCCAGAGTCCTTGCATCATAATTGGCACCTTAAACAAACAAGCTCAACAGCATTCCAAAGCGACTTACTAAATCTACAAGAAACACCACGCACTTTCATCGGAGAAACAGAATCTAGGGAAGTTTGAAAATACTTCATCCAAGAAGCAATAGTTAAAGAAACATCAGTAACAGCTAAATTTTAAACTTCCTCTAAACAAGGTGACAAAATTTTAAATAGATCTTCTGACACGTAAGAAGGATGCAAATGTTACTGATGAAGATGTCTTTTGGTTTCCTTGTGTTCAGGCAATTTAGCCCTGGATGGAGAAGGTTTTTGTTGCGGGTTTGGTAAGGGGATCTTGGGGTCTTTTTTTAGGTCCCTAGTATGGAACCATACTGGGATATGCATATTTTTATGTATGTAATTTTTTGCTGTGATCCTCCAGTTTTGTGATAATCTTGTGGCTGAGGTGTGAGTTGTATTGACCTCTCTTGTGATTGAGCAGCGGTTCTCCTCTGAGCAGTATTTTCGGGATTGATGGGAGTAATTTGTATTTTTCTCATGGTAATATATTTATATTAACATTTTTTGAGTATATTTTGTTTTTATTGATGGGGCAATGTAAAACCTCTCCACCGTTTTCATAGGTGGGTTGTAACAGTTTTTGTCCCGCCCTCAGAGGAATGATGACTCACTCCCAGGAGGAGGGTGCTGTGTTGAGTTTAAATAGAATTTTATTCAAGTATATAGTTAATTTTATGTTTTTTGTTTTCATTTGTTTTTTATTCATGTTGTAGGTGTACCTCTTTCCTCTATGGATCGTTTTGTAGAGAGATGCCCCTGAGGCAGACAGTTGGCCTTAACATTGGGATAGCTTTGAGAGTTTCTGTTTGTGCATTTTATGTATATTTATATATTTGTATATTTATGTTTTATCCTTTTATCATTTTTATGTGAGTGTATTAAAATTATATTTATTATATACTTTTCTATGTTTTTTAGGTGAGTGTATTAAAACTATATTTATTATGTACTCCTTGAATTGCCTTATATCACCATTTTTTATTCTGGATTTTATTGGTGTGGTGTATAGCACCTCTGTTTTTCATTTATCTACCTTTCTGAGGTATAAAGCGTAGTTACTCACCTGTAACAGGTGTTCTCCAGGGATAGCAGGAATCAGTCCTCACATATGGGTGACGTCGGCGCTGACGGAGCCCTCATGCGGAGCAATTCCCCAGCTTTCAAAGAAAGCCTTTGGGATTGCATCACGCATGCGCAGTCCCCTTTCCACCCAAGGGTGCCATCTTGCTCAGTCAAATGACATAGCTAAAGAGACGGCAAAAGGATAAAAATTAATCAAAGACTGAAACTTCAGGGGAGGAGGGAGGGTCATGAGGACTGATTCCTGCTGTCCCTGGAGAACACCTGTTACAGGTGAGTAACTATGCTTTCTCCAGGAACAAGCAGGAAGTCAGTCCTCACATATGGGACTCCCTAGCTATAGGCTACCGAGCGCCCATGGCTAAAAAATGACTCCCTCTAGAAGAGCTGCAGCAGCTGTGATAGGAATTCAGCGGAGAACGCAACACCTCCGGTAGCCTGACACCAAAGGGTCCAAGGGTAGGAGTTGCCTAAACCTCAAATAAATTACGGAGTACTGCCTGGCCAAAAGCACTGTCCTGTCAGGACTCCCTATCCAAGCAGTAATGGGCTGTGAAATTCTGGCCCGAAGACCAGGTGGTGGCCCGGCAGATGTCTGCCAGTGGAACAGAGTGGAAGTGAGGCACCAATGCGGCCTTAGCCCTGACACTGTGGGCCGTGATTTGACCCTGCAATGGAAGGTTGGCCGCCCCGTACACCCAGGCAATGCAGTCTGCCACCCAGGTGGACAATGTGCGCTTGGAGACAGGTAGCCCCAGCTTACTGGGGTCATAAGAGACGAAGAGCTGAGTAGTCCTTCGATATCCCCGCGTACGCTCCAGGTAGAAGGCCAATGTCCTCTGTCATGGCGCAAGGCAGATAGTGCCTATGGAAGTAGAGGAAAATATGCAGGGCAGTTTTAAAACCGGCAGTGCAAAGCACATGGCTAGGGGTTGCTATGGGCAACCAAGCAAAACAAGAGCACCGGCTGTAGGTAAACGCCCAGGAATAGCATTACGTAATAGCTCATCAGAGAAGCAGGAACAGCTGCAGGGGTTTGAGCTAACAAGAGTCTCAAAGAATGACGCACTTAAAAAAAGGTCAGTCTTGAGCAAAGCAGAGACGAGCAGAGACACACGCAGAGACAGGAGCAGAGATACCGACAGAGACGTAAGCAGGGAGTCAGACTCAGTCTCAGATACAGAGAGAGAAAGAGACACGGAGAGGACTCACGGGAAAGGAAAGGGCAGAGCTCATGAGAGCCAGGAGTCATACCTGAAAGCTTCTGACGTGGATTCCATCTGCACCTTAGAGGAGTTTGCCCAGGAGGAATTCTCAGAGGTTAGTGCTGGAAAGTTGGGCTGCACTAAGCCAAAGTCCGGTTGGGGACAGAGAGAGATTCCAAGCTGCAAAACACGAGGAGCTGGGAGAGGGAATAACCACGGGAGCAGGTACCTGGGGAGCAAGAACTCTTATCCAAGAGAGATTTCCCACCTAAGAGAAAGACGTCCTGTGAGGGAAAGTGAAAGGGAGAAAAGTTTCAACTTCCCGGTTGCAAAACAGACAGGCAGAGCTCAGCCTGAAGAAAGGCATAGTACCTGGAATAGAGGGGCACTGAATTTTACTCCCAATGGTCCTGAAGTGTATGGCCCTCTAAGGGGAGAATCCATAGTACATGGTACCCAGCCTTTCTGCAGTGATAGAGGGGAGAGGAGCTCTGGCCAAGAAGAGAGGAAACTACTAAACACTGATACACATTACAGCCCTGCAAAATATAATAGCCAAGAAGTACACGAGGACATGGAATGTGACTTCTGTGAAGAGAGCTCAGATATTTGCAAAATGGACTGTACATTGGTGTTTTCCGATAGTGTGACCTCTTTTTTGTTAAAGCCTGAGTAAAGCCTGCCTAAGAGAAATCTGTGGAGGAACACAGATTTCACAGTTCAGCTTTTGTGATAGAAAAAGCCTGTTTTTCCCTTTTTGTTTGGTTAACGCTGACAAGAAGCATTTTGGTTGTAATTTGTAGTCCCCACTTGTGTTATGCCAGTATTATGGTTTAATTTCTTTTGACCCTTGTTGCAAGAATTCTCCCGGGAAGGGAAAATAAATACCTCTTTAAGCATAGCTACTCGACCACAACTACCTTCTTATTTGATTAGCTATTGGGACTCCAAATCCCAGAGGGCACTACTAAGTCCTTGCTATATAAGAGGAGCCTCACTGAAGCCCCAGGCCTTCCGCCTCAGGGGTAAGTAGGTGAGTGACACCTCTTACAATCCAGGGTATGCAGGACCGCCTCTGCTCGGCTGGCATGTGGTCTGGGAAAGAAGGTTGGAAGAACCACCTCTTGGTTGAGGTGGAACAAAGAGACCACTTTCGGAAGAAACTTGGGGTGGGTGCGAAGGACTACCCTGTTCCTATAAAACTGCGTGCATGGCCTATCCGAAACAAGAGCTTGCAGCTCACTCACTCATTTGGCAGATGTGAGTGCCACCAGGAAGAGCACCTTCCAGGAGAGGAAGCGCAGATGGAAAGTGGACATCGGCTCAAAAGGTGGGCGAGTAAGCTGCTCCAAGACCACATCCAAATCCCACTCGGTTGCCGGGGGATGAACCAGGGGTTTTAGTAGAAGTAGACCTCTGAGGAATCTGGACACCAAGGGGTGAGCCAAAAGAGGTTGTCCTTCCACTGGGGAGTGGTGTGCTGACAAAGCACTCAGGTGGACCCTGACAGAGATGGACGTAAGACCTAATTCTGAGAGGTGAAGCAGGTACTGCAGCACCACTGGTACAAGGCAAGAGAAAGGGTTTTCATTGTGCTGGGTACACCACACCTCAAACCTGCGCCACTTGAAGGCATAGGTCCTCCTAGTGGACTGCCTCTTTGAAGCCAGTAACACTTCTTCTACTTTCTTAGGTAGGAGGAGAGGAGCCAGCACTACCCTTTCAGCAGCCATGCCATCATGTTGAGGGACCTGAGGTTGGGATGTAAGAGAGAGCCCTGCTCCTGGGACAGGAGGTCGAGCTGCGTCCCCAGAGGGAGTGGGGTTTCCACTGCCAGCTGGAGGAGAAGCGGAAACCAAGGCTGTCTTGGCCATCTGGGGGCTACCAAAATGACAGAGGCCTTGTCCCAAAGGATTTTGAACAGAGTCCAGGCCACCAGAGGCGTGGGAGGAAACACATACAGGAGGCCCACTGACCAGGAGATCAGAAAAGCATCTGCAGCCACCCTCTGAGGATGTGACTGTCTGGAACAAAAGCAGGGCAACTGGTGATTTTGTGGACCGGCAAAGAGATCTATGGACAGATGCCCCCAGCAATGGAAGATCTGCTGAGCCACTTCTGGATTCAGTTGCCACTCGTGAGGTTAAAGAATTCTGCTTAGCTTGTCTGCTAGGAAGTTCTCCTGACCTGGCAGGTAAATTGCTTTGAGGGACATACCCTGCCTGATTGCAAAGGAGCAGAGGTTGAGTGTCTCCTGACATAGGAGACAGGACCCTGTACCTCCCTGCTTGTTCACGCAGAACATTGCTACCTGATTGTTGGTCTGCACCAAGACAGACTGATGTGAAAGAACATGACAGAAGGTTTGAAGAGCTAGGCGAATCGCCCAAAGCTCTAAGAGGTTGATTTCGTGTGTACTCTCTTGAGGAGACCACAACCCCTGAGTGCATGATCCCTGGCAATGGGCTCCCCAGTCCAGCAAGGAGGCATCTGTCGTCAGCACTCTTGTGTGTGAGGGAGGCTGAAAAGACACTCCCTTGAGCAGGTTGGGTGGCTGAAGCCACCACACCAACGACTTCATCAGTCCTTTGGACACTCTGATCCTGTCTCGGAGTCGTCCTGTGGCTTGTGTCCACTGACCTCCGAGGCACCACTGAGCTGTCCTCATGTGGAGCCGGGCATTTGGGGTTACATGTACCGTGAAGGCCATATGGCCCAGGAGGCGTAGAAAGTGTCTCGCTGAGATCTGAGACTTGTGGCTGACTTGGTGCACCAGCGCCAGAAGCCTCTGTGCCCTGTCCTCTGGCAGGTAAGCTCTTCCCCGAAGGGTGTCTAGCTTTGCTCCTATGAACTCTAAGTTTTGAGTGGTGAGCAAAGTGGACTTTGCTTGATTTATAACAAAGCCTAGGTGCTGTAGCATGTTGATAGTGCGAGCTCTAGCCTGTTGGGCCTCCTGAGGTGACTGGGCCCTAATGAGCCAGTTGTCCAGGTAAGGGAAGACAAAAATCCCTTGGTTCCTGAGGAAGACTGCCACTACCGCCAGGCATTTGGTAAACACTCTGGGAGCAGAGGCTAGGCCAAATGGAAGTACTGAAAATTGTTTCCTCCCACTACAAATCTGAGATATTGTCTGTGGTCTGGATGTATGAGGATGTGCGTATAGGCATCCTTCAGGTCTAAGGAGCATAGCCAATCTCTCTGGTGGAGGTAAGGCAGCAATATTCCAAGGGAAAGTATCTTGAACTTTTCCCTCACCAGGAACTTGTTTAAGTTTCGCAGGTCGAGGATGGGTCTGAGGCCCCCTGTTCTCTTTGGTATCAGAAAATACCTGCAGTAGAAACCCTGTCCCTGCAGGTGGTGGAGCACCGGTTCCACCACCTGATCCTCTAGAAGACTGGCCAACTCCTGCAAGAGGAGGTCCCTGTGTAGAGGGGGTCTGAGAGGCTCTCCTGGAAAGAAGGAGGGAGGTACCTGGTTGAAGTGGAGCAAATAGCCCCTTTGGACTATTTGAAGGATCCAGGTATCTGTGGTGATGGTTGGCCACCTGTGGGCATACAGGCTCAGCCTTCCGCCTGTGCAGGACCTCACCCCTGGTTGGAGAGAGGCTATGCTGTGGCAGTTAAAAACCCCCTCCCGGCTGGGTCAGAGCCAAGGCCTAAGTCTTGGGGGTCTTCTGCTTACGCAGGCCTTGCCCCTGTCCCTTAGCCTGCTGCCCCTGTGGGCGAGCTGGGGCAGCCTGGTGAATGGGGTAGTTGTGGTAAGCAGCACACTTCCTTGGGAAAAAAGGCTTTTTACTCGAGCCCTTCTTTTTAGAAGGGGCAGAAGTCTTCTTGGAGAGTCTTGTCCGGGTCAAGTACTCGGACTCAAGTTCAGCAGCCTTCTCAGTCATGGGTTTGCCAAAGAGGTTGTCACCCCAGCAAGGGATATCGACCAACTTGTCCTGAACCCATGGTTCCAGGTCCGACGACATTAGCCATGCCTGACGGCGGGCACCGATGCCAGCTGTGGCTACTCGGGCCGAGGCCTCAAAGCCGTCATAGGCTGCTCAAGACATAAATTTCGAGCACTCCCGAATCCCAGTAGACAAGCTCTTGAAGCGCTGCAAGGGTTCCTCAGAGAGGCCAGCTGAGAACCCGGCAATCTCCTTCGCCAGGTCCCACAAGTGCATGCCCATGTACAGCTGGTATGTTTAGACTTGGCATGACAGCATCGAACGCTGGTAGCACTTTCTGCCAAGGGCATCCAGGTTCTGGGCTTCCCTGCCAGGAGGCACCGAGGAGTGTGTTTTTTGGCTCTTGAGCCTGTGCATGGCCGATTCCACAACCATGGAGTTGTGCTGCAGCTGTGCAGGGCTCTTGCAGACTCGATAGATGGAATCGACCCACTTGCTGAGAACCAGCATCGAGGCCGGTGACTCCCACATGCGGAGCATCAGCCGTTCCAACATCGGAGGAACCGGTACCATAAGGACTTCACTAGGGGGAAAGTCATACTGGAGGGCTTCGAGCTTCGACTGCCATGTCCCTGATGAAGTCCAAGAAACGTGTATTCTCCGGGGGGGACCTTCTCTGAGGCTTGGAACCCAGTGAGTCCGATGGGACATACTGGGTCCGGTGGGTGTCCGGGGACTCCTCATCTTCCGTTTCCCATGCCGAGTCCTCCGAGGGGCTCCGGCCGTGAGGGCTTTGGTCCCAACCGCCCTGACGCTGAGGGCACCTGCGTTGACAACCTCGGTCCCGAACAGGAGGTCGAGGGAGACCTTGGCTGAGGATTGACTCGAGTCTGAAGACTCTCAAGGACCAGCTCAGCCTCCGGGGTCAACTTGGACATCGAGTCCCAGTGGTCAGGGCGGATGGACCAGTGAGACCGGCCATCAGCGCCTGCTGCTACTCCATGAAGGCAGACGTGCTGCACTCCAGGGCCGCCATTCAAGCTCAGAAGGCTCCGCAGCCTCCGGCCGGGTCCCGATGCAGGTTCTCCCGGAGGAGAGTCAACGAGGACAACAGCAGTTACCTTCCTCGGCATCTCCGGCTCCGTGCGAGGTACCTTTGCAGGCCGCTCCGACTCCGAGGACCCGGGGCGGCAGTCAGGACTCCGCAACCTGGCCCACCAGGATCCAGGCCGATCAGAGGCATCCGACACCGCCCTCACAGGTTTCTTCTTCCTCCAGTGTTCCTGCGAGGGAGACCCCCGCTCAGAAGTCAGATAGCTCCCGAGACGTCGAGGCTTCTGAAGAGGTCTGGACCTGGGTGGATGCGGATTTGGAGAAAATCCTTTCACGCTGCTGCTGCCTACTTCTAAGTGCCTTGGAGGACATCTTGCCACATGAGCCACAGACCTTCGGGTCATGGTCGGGCCCGAGGCAGCGGAAACAGCAGTCGTGTGTGTCAGTGAGTGACATTATTTTTTTACACCAATCACACTGTTTAAACCCGCTGGCAGACATCGGGGGAAAAGGGCCCCTGCAAGGTCAAATGAGCGGGCTGCCAGTGAAAATTAGAATGGAGCTACATTATGGAGCCTTATTACACTATTGTCGGTCCAAGCATATTCCTAGAGGCTTACGGATAATAAAAGAGCAAAAAATGTTTGTCGACAATAAGGATTTTATCAGTGATTGGAGCACTATTTTAAATAAGTGCTCCCTGGATTTAATGATCCTCCTGATAGAAACGTCAAAGAAAGAAGCAGCTAGTTTGAAAATAGAAGTGGATGAAAAAGAACAACAACTTAAAAATGGGTACAATAAGTTTGATGCTGTGATGGCAGATATAAATAAAATGTTGGATGACATTAATTAATCCTCAAAACAGACTAAAATGGATAAGTTTAAGCGTGATGAGAAAGACTATTCTAACGGGTCTATTTACCCATGGGCTCAGCCGAAAGCTCCTCGCTCTAAGCAAGCGAGCTTTACGAAGAAGATGGACTCACAGGTTGCTAATGGGAGTATTGTGGAGGAGGAGGAACGTAGTAGGAAGCATATCAGGTGTGCCTTAGATGACCCAGACTCCCATTTTGATTTCACTAGTGACTCCCCTCTGCCCTCCACATCAAGTTTTTTGTCTCAGGGTGACAGGCGGAAAGACAGAGGCACAGAGAACACGAAATGGGACAAGAAAATACATTATCCACAATGGAGCGTACGAGGGAGAGGATGCCCCTGAAAGCGGGGGTGGTAGAGGATTTACCAATAGTCAACTTCTCCAAGGTGCAGTTGTCTCCCATAGAGGAACAAGTCTTAAAGAAAGGTCCTTCATATGTACCCACTTTGAGGTAGGATACCTTCCAAACTCAAATTTGTGTTACCTAAAATTCACAAATTTTTGGTTTGCTCTCCTGACAGGCTGATTGTTTCGGCCATAGGGTATGTCTTGGAGCTCCTTTCCAAGTTTATAGATGTGTTTTTAAGACCTTTTATTCCTACTATGTCCTCCTACGTATGTGACTCATCCCTCGTGACTTCTATCTTTCAAGAACTTGAGCTTGATACAAGAGATGTCGTTCTGGTCTCACTTGATATAGAATCTCTGTATACCAACATTCCACAAGATGAGGCCATCACAGTAGTGCATAACATTTTGAATGCCAGTCAGTCCCATAAGGATTCTGACTGACTTTCTCTGTGAACTGGTTGAGCTAGCACTTATGCAGAATTACTTCTGTTTCCAAGGAACATTTTACCAGCAAATCAAGGGTACAGCTATGGGAGCTACAATGCCCCCCAATATTGTGAATCTGTATGTATACACATTTGAGAAGACTTTTCTAACTAACCATGAATTTAAGGTGTGTGTTTTGCTTTGGAGAAGATACATTGATGATGTGTTCTTGCTGTGGAGGGGTAATCGGTTTTACGTGTGGCTCAATACAATCTCCAGTTTACAAGGAAAATGAGCAAGTCTGAAATTCCATTTTTGGATATTTTGATTCAGAAGACTGATAATGGTTTCCACACAAGTACTACTACTACTACTGAGCATTTGTATAGTGCTACAAGTCATATGCAGCGCTGCACAGACATGTAAGAGACAGTCCCTGCTCATCAGAGCTTACAATCTAGTCAAGACAGACAACACAGAAGATGTAGACAGGGATAAAACAAGGGGGAAAGGTAAAGAAACAAGGAGATCAGGTGAGTCAAGATCCAAAAGCAGTAAGTATATATCATAAGTCCATGGATAAGAATAAACTATTACATAATGCAGCTACTACGTGAAGAGCCTGAAGGATAACCTCCCTGTTAGTCAATTTTTAAGACTAAGGTACTCCATCCGGAAAGATTTTGAGGCACAGGCCATGGATATGAAGATAAGTTTCAAGGAGAAGGGGTACCTCACGAGGTGTGTGCAGTGTGCGTACTATAGGGCGCAGAGATCTGATAGGATCCAATTGCCCTCCCAGACTAAGAAGATGGGCTCTGGTCGAATGGTATGCACATTGCTGTTTTCCTATCTTGCCAAAGGTATTAAAAAAATTTAGAGAAAACATTGGCCAGTTCTCCAAACACTTGGATGTTTATGAATAAAGATCTTTTGTTTGCTTACATCCGTGGGCATAACCTTCGGGATGCGCTTGTCCCTTCAGCCTTGCTTTTAAAGAGCCCTTCTGTGTTACCCTTTGGGCATTTTTGATGTGGATGCTGTTCTGCTGTTCTTTTTGTGGTCAAATGGTGCATACTGACTTCTTCCCGTGCTTGCACACTAGATGCATGTTCAAACTACGAATGTTCTTGTAATGTAGTGTATGTCATCCAATGTCCATGCAATCTGATGTACATTGGAAAAACAAAAAGGAAATTCAGGACTCACTTAGCTGAGCACATAAGTTGCATCAAGGGATGAATAGTTTCAGCATTGCGTCCAGCTACAACATAATTTTGTCCCGCCCTCAGAGGAGTGATGGCTCACCCTCAGGAGATGGATGCTGTATTGAGTTTAAATAGATTTTTATTCACGTATATAATTACTTTTATGCTTTTTGTTTTTATTTGTCTTTTATTCATGTTCTAGATATACCTCTTTCTTATGCGGATCGTTTTGTAGAGATATGCCCCTGAAGCAGGCGGTTAGCTGAAACATGTTGGGCTAATTTTGAGAGTTTGTGTGTAGGCATTTTATGCTTATTTATATATTTGGATATTCATGCTTTATCCTTTTATAGTGGATTAAAACTATATTTATTGTATACTCCTTGATTTGCCTTTTATCACCACTTTTGGTTTCTTGATTTTATTGGTGTGGTGTATAGCACCACTGTTTTTCATGTAACTACTTCATAGAGAAAGAAACGACAGGCTTTCGCTATCTGTTGGATATGTGAGGAGAAGGAGAGGTAGGATTTGAAGATAACCCCAGTGTTATGGAGTGAGGAAACAGGAAGCAGAAGAGTGTTATCCACAGAGATAGAGAAAGGAGGAAGGAGGGGAAGAGGGTTTAGGGGGAAAAATAAGAAGTTCAGTTTTGACCATGTTCAATTTCAAATGGCAAGGAGACATCCAGGCAACGATATCAGATAGGCAGGCAGATACACAGGCTTGGATTGTAGGAGAAATATCAGGTGTAGACAGGTAGATTTGAGAGCCATCAGCATAAAAATGACATTGAAAACCATGGGAGGAGATGAGAGCACCAAGGGACTGGATGTAGAGAGAGAAAAGCAGAGTGCCTAGAACAGATCTTTGGGGTACACCAACTGAGTGAGGGATAGCAGTAGAGGAGGAACTACCAGAACAGACACTGAAAGAGCATTGGGAGAGATAAGAAGAGAACCCATCCACGCTGCCTACTGACACTGCCTGCTAAAGGGAAGACCCACACACTGGAGAAACCCCAACATCACCACCAGAGGATACTAACCCCAGCAAACCATGAGACAGCACCCACAACAGCAAGTACCCCAAATTCCATCTCACTAGACCAGATGAACAAAGGAGCTCCACAAGACTAACATCTCTGCATTCTCTCAGACCCTTGGTCCTGCAACCCATATTAAGCTTCCCCTATATGAAACCTGCTACACCATAATAGCGTTAACACACTTTACTCATATGCACCCACTATACCAACATCTATCATCCATCACCCACATCATCCACTCAATACACATCCCCCACCCCTATACAAAGCAACGAAAAACCCAATATCTTATAAAAATACCTGTTAGAAATACCCACACACAACCAACCCCAACGTTCTCAGTGCAGAGAAGGAGGAGTGCTAATCATGGCCAGATCACATCTCCACTTTTGCTACTACTCCACAGACAGTACAGAGGAAGTCAACACCCTCTCCATAACAAATAAGCAACTAACAATTTTCCTCAACTATAGAATGCCAACTGCCTTGACTGTTGACCTAACATACTAGAAAAAGTACTTGAAAACACCAAATCAGTCAAGGACTTCCTCATTCTAGATGACTTCAACCTCCCATCAGTCCAACCCAAACATGCCACTTCATTCCTGGAAGCCATGGCAGCCATGCACCTCACCCAAATCATCCAGGCACCCACACACAAGGGTAACACCTTAGACCTCATCTTCATCAACAATCATGCAACACACACAAGCACCCCACACACAATACAAACCCATCCAGTACCTTGGTCAGATTACACAGGTCCCTTTCTCTCTACCCTTCAATGCCTCAACAAACCAGATTAACCACATACAATCAAGCAGACATTTCCAACCACTTAACAAGGACAAATTTCTCAGCAACATCATCCCCCAGCTGGGCATTGAAACAATGCACTCTGATGCCCTCATAACCAACTGGAACACAATCATCAAAAAAGCTGAAGCCATAACAACCACCTCTCTCTGCGCATCAAACAACCAACCAAAAACTCCTTGGTACACCCCAACCTCCAAAGACTAAAAATCCTACTCCGAAGGCTCAAGTGAAAATGGTGCGAATCCACAATCCACTCTGATAGATCTCTTTACATGGAATTCCTAGTTGATTATCACGCTGCAACTGACAATGCTAAGCAAGCATACCACACTAAGCTAATCAATAGTTCTCTGAATCATCTCAGAGAACTATTTGACCTCATCAAATGGCCCATGAACCCCCACCCAGCACTACCACAGACCACCACATCAGCCCACAGCTCCTAGCCAGCCACTACAAGCAACTCCACCTCCATCCCAACCCCTACACCCTCTCCCCTACTCAAACCAACCCCTTCTCCACATGGTCCACCTTTGACTCCATAGCAAAGACAACAATGACACCATCATTTCATCACTCAACACAACCACCTCGGTCCATGCCCAGTAAGCTTGATCAAAGCACTTAAACAAGATTTCAGCCCCATACTTACAAAAATCACCCAATCAGTATTGCAACAAGAACAAATGCCCAACTTTCTGAAACTATCCTCCATATGCCCCACCTTCAAGGAGCCCGACATCAAACCCTCTGAACCTGCATCCTACAGCCTCCGCTTCATAACTAAGATCATAGAGAAAGCCGTCCAACTCCAGCCTCAAGACCAGATCAGCATAAACTCCTCCTGGATCCCCAACAACATGGATTCTGCCCCCTCCAGGCATTGAAATGTGAATGGTCTCCCTCATAAACCCCATAATGCAAGGAATTCAAGGTTACATCAAGATCTTCCTCGATATATCTGCCGCATTTGACACGGTCAACCATAACATCCTTCTTCAACGTCTACAATCTACTGGCATACAAAATATTGTACTACAATGGTTCTACCTGACCAACAGATGACAACAAATAAAAATTGGAGCCAACATATCATACCCTTCTATTATCTCTCCTCTTCAACATCTACCTTCAACCACTCTGCTCGCTCATCAGATCCCACAATATCAACTTCCACATCTACGCTGATGATATCATGATATACGGCTAATTCAATACAAAGCAACCCACATTCACAAACCTCCCATGATGCTTCGATAACATCTCATAAAGGCAACAACTAACAACCTAGCAATCAACTACAAAAAAACAGAAGTGCTATTTATTACAAAAGACAGTACCTTCACACCTCCGACCTCCCTTGCCCTAAACAACACCCAAATAAAGGTACAATCAGAGATCAAATACCTTGGCATCACCTTGGCTCAACAACTCACCTTCATCCCACAAATACTCAAAACTGCCAAAACAATCTACCACAAAGCCAGGATCCTACAATGCCTATGCTCCCTACTCAAACTGCCAGACTTCTACTCTGCACTTCAGGTCCTAATTCTGCTGCACCTCATCTACTGCAATTCTATCTACCAAGTTCTACCAAAATCCACCTTACTCCACCCTATGTACAGCTCTACACACCACAACATGCATCCTACAAGGGGCAGCAAAACATGGCCACATCACACCCATCCTCAAGGACCTTCACTGGCTACCCCTAGACACCCAGATCAAGTACAAGATTCTCTTTATGTTCCACAAAGCTATCCACTGCCAGGCTACGTCACACTTACACACACTGCTCTGGACTCTGCAGCCCAACAGACCAAGAAGACAGTCCACAAACAACACTCTTATCATCCCCCACACAAAAGCAAAAACCAAACAAGCATGTGCACGATCCTTTGAACTATATGCACCATCCATCTGGAACACTCTCCTGGACTCAGTCAGAAACATCTGGCCTCCACACCTTCCGCAAGCACCTAAAAACCCACCTACTGAAGATTTTGACCCCTCTCTCAACCTCCCATTTATGAAGCGCAAACTGAAACATACATAAAACATCTCCTCTGACCTCATCTTGCTCATACTCTATATATAGCACACTAATGTATATATATGCTGATACATGCATGTATCCTATAACCCATGTATATAAGTTACTTGTTTGTTGTACATAAGTTAAACTGTTCCATGTAACCTTTAAAACCTTTGTTCTATGTAAACCACTTTGAGCCAGTGAAAAGCTGTATATTTATTTATTTTTATTTTATTTATTTAATGTCTCTTCTATACCACACTATTCCCATCAGTGCGGTTTACATTTAACAGAAGCTTATACAATGCAGTCGGGCTACATTGTATTTCCAATAAAACAGGAGCTAGAACTTGGATCTAACTGGGGTAACTTTCTACAAAATTATTTACACTAATAAATATTGTACATATTGATATTTACATGGAGTTGCACTTAAGAGGCAGAGCAGGGGAGAGAGCAGTATATATAAGCCTTGCTAAATAAATAAATAAAATAAAATAAATAACAGACACTGAAAGAGCTCTGGGAGAGATAAGCAGAGAACCAGGACAGCAGAGAACTCCTAAAACCAAGTGAGGACAATGTATCGAGGAGAAGGTGGTTGTCAACAGTATCAAAAGCAGCAGAAAGGTCAAGAAGAATGAGGACTGAGTAAAGACCTTTGAATTTAGCAAGGAACAAGTCACTGGAAACTTTGGCAAGGGCCGTTTCAGTGGAATGTAAGGGACAAAAGCCAGACTGAAGTGGATCAAGGAGGGCTTGAAAAGAGAGAAATTCAAGGCAATGGCGGAGATCTGCACATTCAAGAATCTGGGAAATGAAGGGAAGAAGGGAGATGGGTCAATAATTCGAGGGACAAGTAGGGTAAGTGAAGGTTTCTTGAGGAGAGGGGTGTGACCAGAGCATGCTTGAAGACTGTAAGGAAGGTAGCAGTGGAGAGCTATAGGTTGAGAATGAGTGTGATGGAAGGAATGAAAGAGGAGGAGATGGAATTAAGGAGACGGGAGGGGATAGGATCATAGGAATAGGTAGTAAGTTTAGAGGAGGAAAGAAGATGAGAGGTTTCCCTCTTCGGAGATCTTAGAAAAGGAAGGAAGGCTTACAGAAATTGAAGGGAAAAGCTGGTACTGAAGAGGGGAAGAGGGGATGAAGCTGATCTTGAGGGGAATCGGAGTGTAATTTTATGGATTTTGTTTGGGCAGAAAGAAAAGAATGGGTCAGAAGCTGAGATGCCTTGAAGAGAGAGTTGAGAAGAGATGACAGGGGTCAGAGGCAATACAGTAAGTTAGATGAACATAGTTTTGGTTGGCATGAGCTATGGTGGATCGGAAGCAAGCAAGCATGAATTTCAAGCAAAGAAAGTCAGAAAAGGAGTGGGACTTGAGCCAAATGCACTCAGCTGAGTGGGTTCAGGAGCAAAGATAGTGAGTAGTTGTACATAGCCAGGGCTGAGGTATAATGGGCCTCACAGGATGAAGGATAGGTGGAGCAAGTATATCCAGAGCAGGGGAGAGAGCAGTATTATAGGAAACTATAGCTTTATCAACCAAGCTAGAAAACAAAGAGGAGGAGAAAGGTGATTAGACTATAGTGGAGAAAGTCAATCAATAGCATGACGATTCCTAAAAAGGTAGGAGACTGGGTGAGAAAGAGGTGAGGAATGATGAAGAGTGAAGCTAAGCAGATGATGGTCAGATAAGGGAAGAACTGAAGTATGGAAATTAGAGAGTAAAAACAATTAGAGAAGACAGCAAGATCAAGGCAATGGCCCTGCTGATGAGTGAGGGCAGAAGGGCAAAGCTGGAGATTACATGAGGAAGTAAGTAGCACACCCGACAAGGCCTATGTTTCACTAATCATTGCTTCCTCAGGAGTGTGTATTCATTGATAAGAAGAGATACAAACCTACAAGTAATACAATCTCATGGTATTTGTAGAAGATCTCGATGGAATATTTCATATTCTGCAACTTAAAAGGATATTGAAGTCTCTGAAGTAAAAATTCATCTTCACTATGGGGGTTATTCTGAAATGCAAATAAGAACATAAGAATATAAGATATGCCATACTGGGTCAGACCAAGGTCCATCAAGCCCAGTATCCTGTTTCCAACAGTGACCAATCTAGGTCATAAGTACCTAGCAATTTCTACAAAAGACACAGGTTCCTCAATGCTTGTATTGGGTCAAGCAGTAATATCCCGGGTCCCTTTTAATAATGGTTTATGGACCTTTCCTCCAGGAACTTGTCCAACCCTTTCTTAAACCCAGCTACACTAATAGCTTTTACTACATCCTCCGTTACAAATTCCAGAGTTTGATTACACGTTGAGTGAAAAAATATTTTCTCTTATTAGCATTAAATAGGTTATCCAGTAGCTTCATTGCATGTCCTCTAGTCTTTTTATATTCTGATGACATAAACAATCGATCTACGTTTACCCATTCCACTCCATTCATTAATTTATAGACCTCTATCATATCTCCCCTCAGCCATCTCTTTTCAGGTTGAAGAGCCCTAACCTTTTTAGCTTCTCTTCAAAGGAGTATCCTTCCATCCACTTTACTATTTTGGTGGCTCTTCTCTGTACCTTTTCTAACAACACTATATCCTTTTTAAGATACGGCGACGAGAATTGCACACAATATTCAAGGTGTGGTCGCACCATGGAACGATACAGAGGCATTATAATATCCTTTGTTTCATTTTCCATTCCTTTCCTTATGATACCCAGCATTCTATTTGCTCTCTTGGCCGCCGCTGCACAGTGGACAGAGGGCTTTAACATGTTATCCACGATGACACCTAAATCTTTTTCCTGGGTGGTGGTTCCCAATGTGGAACCTTGCATCGTGTAACCATAGTTTGCGTTGTTCTTTCCTAGGTGCATAACTTTGCACTTGTCCACATTAAATTTCATCTGCCATTTGGATGCCCAGTCTTCCAATTTATCAAGATTCTCTTACAATTTTCCACAATCCTCTTGGGTTTTAACAACTTTAAATAGTTTTGTGTTATCTGAAAATTTGATAACCTCACTCGTTATTCCCTTTTCCAGGTCATTTATGAATATGTCAAAAAGCAGCTGACCCAGCACAGATCCCTGGGTTACTCCACTATTCACCTTTTTCCATTGGGAAAATTGGCCATTTAGCCCTACCCTCTGTTTTCTATCTTTTAACCAGTTCCTAATCCACAATAGTACATCACCTCCTATCCCATGACTTTTTAGTTTTGCCAAAAGTCTCTGATGAAGGACCTTGTCAAAGGCTTTCTGAAAGTCCAGATAAATGATATCAACCGACTCACCTTTGTCTACCTCTTTATTCACACCTTCAAAAAAACATAACAGATTAGTAAGATAAGACCGTCCTTGTCTAAAGCCATGTTGGTTGTCTCCCATTAAGCCATGACTATCTCCATGCTGAGTAAATAGGCCACCTAGATGTGCAGGATAGATGTTTTCCTCATGAAAACGTCTAGACCCTGTGATGGAGAAGGTCCCTCTGACCCCTTAGAGAGAGATAAAACACAGGATCCAGCTTCAGGCTGGGAAAGAAAACAAATGCACATGGCTCCTGGTTTCCCAGGCAACCATAAACAGAGCAGGTCAGAAGAAGGGAAAACACGCCCCTGCTGTAGTTCAGTGCAGCAGTCACGAGTTAAGCCAGAACACCTGTTGGTGGGAGGAGCCAGGGTAAACCCAGGAAACCAGAGATTTAAGGGAAGCTCATTAGGAGGAGAGAGGAGGCAGCTGGGAAGAAGGCAGCTGGAAAGGACGCAGCTAGGAAGGACGCAGCTGGGAAGGACACAGCTGGGAGAAGCACAGCCGGGAGGAGCACAGTCGGTAGCTCAGAGGAGAGCTCAGCCAAGAGCATGGCTGAGAACACAGCTCTTAGAACCGTCACGAGAAACAGAGGATTGCCTTAGGAATGAAGACTCAGAGGAATCTATGGTAATTGAGGATTCTCTGACCTTTGACTCAGAAGAGGAATTCAGCAGAGGAAACAAGCAGGGAGTTGGTACCAAGGAGCCAGCTACAAGTAACCCGGATTTGGTGCTGGGAGTAAAAGGCAACCAAAAGGGAAATGTACTGGGAAGGCAGACTTGTATGCACAGAGAAACTCCAAGGCTCACGTTTGCAGCTGATCCTAGAGGACAAATGGAAACTCTCATAAGGAAGCCAAGAGGTAGGATAAGTGACCGGTATAAACAGAAAGCTGTCTTTAAGTACTCTGATATTAACCCAGAAGGGTGGGGCTCCACATGCTGGGAATACTGTGGCAATTCACAACCGTGTATATCAAAAGGCTGTGAGGAAAAGTGCAATGCTGAAAAGATAGATGTGTGTTTGGAAACACCCTGTAGCAACTTGCAAACATTTCCAGCTGGGGTTCAGGTTGAACCAATGGACACTGAACCACCTTTAGAATGTCAGCCTAGTGAACCAATGGATTGTACGATATCTGTATCTGAGAAGATAAGTCCTGTGAAATAGAATTAAGCTGTGCAGAGAAAGAGAGAGTGCTGCCGATAGCAGCTGACCAGAAAAGCACAAAAGGGTTTTGAAAGAGTAAAGTGTTTTTCATTTGGAATTACCGTGATGCTGAGATAAGAAGCTTGAATTTCTTTCTTATATAATTTAGTGCCAGAAGTGTATGGCCAATGTTCCTTTTGTTCTACATGTGAAACCACTTGGGAAGGGGAATTAAAAATCCTGTTTTGCCTGAAACACTCGAGTCCACAACTCTCTTTATTTGGGATAGTGAAAACTTCAACTCCCAGAAGGCAGTGCTTTCCCCAAGCACCAGTAACTTCCTGAATAGAGAATCAGGCCGTCCATCTCCACAAGCTCAGGCTGTGGAGGTAACAGCGACGTCACAACCCGTATTCCTAGAACACACGGCCCTGCACGTACACGGCACGAAAACAGGGATCTCAGAACATGGGCAGGAGGGGACAGAATGGGAGCAAGCCATGAAGACATAGAAAGCATATTCAGGAAAGGCCTGTGTATGTCCTGAGCATTTCCTGTAGATGCTACGTTATACCTGTGGCAACGTGGAATAAGGCCAGGGCTTAGAATAATTTCAGCTATGATCTTCAACGTGTCCCATATAGATTAATGGCTATGGCACGTCTGTATTGAACTGGTGTGTCTGCTGTCTGGGAGGGCACAAGATGCAGTTGTAAAGAATAGAATGAACAGGTGAGGGATGTTTATAAGATTAGGGAACAATAAAACACCTCTACAGAAATATAAAGCACTGCAATAGTTTTTATTCTGGCTGTGCTGACATTTGCTGTTTGTGCTAAAGGAGTTATTCTCGGCTTTCCTAATAATTCATGTGTTTGGAAAAATGGGAATGTAGATGTAGGGATGGTATATGAGGTGGCATGGAGCAGAACTGTGTTTGGCTGAGAAATGCAGAGCAGATGTGTTGTCCTGAGACACCATGCCATTATGTCTTACCTGCAGTTCTTTATAGGTGCAGGGCAAGGTTTTTGCAGAGGTATGTTATTTGTGACTGCAAGCAAGAGTGTGTGAGTGTATGAGTGAGTGTGTGTGGTATGGGGGTGCAGGGGAGGCCTGGGTGTGCTGATCTGCAATCTTGGGGGGACATGTATGCCTGGCCAGTACCTGGACCGTGGGGCTGACAACAGCATCACCAGAAGCCAGTTTGAATAGGCAGTATATTCCAAAAAGCTGCTCTGCAGCAACATAGCAGGGCATGTCCCTGTCAATGGTGGGGGACCCTTGGAGTAGTGGTATGTCGCAGTGCAAACAGCACTAGTACATATCAGACTGCACCATCAGAGGTCTCTAACATTGTGCACAGGGGTGGCTCAAGGCAATCTGCTGCCTGAGGCGAAGGATGAGATGGCGCCCCCCTCCCCGCCCCGTAGTGTGGGGTGGGGCTTTCTCAAAACTCCAATCAGGGACAGAACTAAACCAAAAAGCCGATTCGATTATATGGAGGAAATGCAAGATGTTTGCACGCCAAGGAACTAAAAGAATGAGCGAGCACCACAGCACAGTTTATAAAAGTAAATTATAACTCATTTTTATTTTGTTGTTACAAACCGTGTTTTGACTCTTGCTTTTTCTTTTTGAACATTTATTTTGTATCCACAGAACCCCCTTCCTCAAGAATGGGTGCAGAGCAAAACCAGGACATTCACCCACAGAACTCAATATCTTAAAAAATAATCGGATTCTGATCATCTCACTAACAACAAACATTCTCCAGTACAAGACATATTGTGAACTAATACAAAACCCTACAACAAAGTCACTGAGTATCTATAGAGCAAATCTACATACTATACCATACCAGCACCAACTTCCAAAACTCACATAAGGAGCCTATCCAAAAAAGCCTATCCAAAAAAGCATCACTGTAGATACTGCAGTGGGCCCTGGGACATCCAAACACCTATTTGAAAAGCTGAACAATTCAGATTACTATAGTAGAGATCCCTACATACAAACTCCATGTTAACAGAACACCCGGTCTTGGTCACCCACTAAGAAACACAGACCCTCAGCAAGTACAGAAAAAGTGACCATAACCTAAAAATAAACATATATAGATAAAAATTAAACTGCGACCCCAAGAAGCCAGATTCTGCATACAATGCAATACCAGAGAAATAGAAAGAGATGCATTTCCATGTGCTGTATAAAATATAAAGATAGCATCAAGTCCGATAATTACATTGAAAATAAAATTCTCTTCGAACTTTGTTGTCTAACCATTTTATTCTCTGATCATGTAGGTCCTAATCTGAGGTTTCTGCTTTCCTCTATCTCCCAGTGATGCAGGGCCATGTGTGGAGAGACTCATTGTGGCATCATGTGCATACATTTATTATACTTTATTTTTAAATATATATGCCGCCCATCTAAAATCCTAGGTGATATACTAAATTGCAGGTGTATGTTTAGAAAACAGATGTCATAATAAAACAAACATAATAATAAAACATTAAATTTGATTAATGAAAAGCCAATTATACAGCCCCCCCCCCCAATCAAACCATTATAAGTATCTGCACATCAGATTTATTTTGCTATGACCAGATTATTGATGAGGATGGCAGATATAAAATGAGAAACTAATCCTGGTAGCCATGAATTCAAACTCTGGATTGGATTGTGCTAGAGCTAGAAAAGTCCAGAACTCAGCAACAGTGAAGCTATCAGGCTACTAAACAAAATTAAACTGAGACGTTCCCTTAAAATTTGAAATTTCCTTGAATATGAACTGACAAAATATTTTAAATGTCAGTCGGGCAGCATAAAGAATGCAAAACTGCAGATCTGGTTTCCTTCCCATGTTCAATTTCCTGTTCTTTGTAAAACTCAATGTTGTTTGTATACATTGTAGTATGCTTGTTCGATGTACACCGCGCTGATTTTAATAGCGCGGTATAGAAGCAAATGTTAAATAAATAAATAAATAAATTCCCCCTTCCCTCCCCCCCCCAAAACCTACAGTAGACCTGACCAAGAACCCAATAGTACAGGATCAATAGAGCAAATCTACTATTCCATAACAGCACTAACTTCCAAAACTCACACAACATGGAACGCACTGAGAAAAGGGTAGCAACATAAATATTGCAGTGGGTCCTAGAACATCTATATTCCTATTCAGAAAACTGAACAAGCCAGATTACTACAGTTCCCTACATAGAAACTCCATGCTAACAGAACAAGTAGCCTTAGTCACACATATACAGAACAGAGATAGATTTTCACCAAGTAGGGAATATGTTAGTACAAACTAAAAACAGACACATGTAGTAAAAAAAATGCTTTTACCCATTACTGTTAGGTTTACAGGATTTCTTTCCCAAAATGATACTTTATTGCAGAGTGAGGTGAAAGAACTCTCACACACAGGCATCTGCATTGTCAGCAGAAACTAACATAATGGCTCAGCGCAAGTAGCATGAATGCAACTAATGCCACCTCAGTGGGTAGCCTTATTTGCACTGGCAGCTGTTTTGCCATGCTGAAATGCGGTAACTGCAGGGGGATGTAACTGCCTCCCTGCAGTTAGGTTACAGACCTGCGTAATCAAACTTTGGAATTAGTTACCAGAGGATGCAGTAAAAGCTGTTAGTTTAGCTGGGTTTAAAAAAGGTTTGGACAATTCCTGGAGGAAATATCCATAAACTATTATTAAAGAGGACCTGGGACAGGCATTGTGGAACCTGTGTGCCTTTTTGGGTACCTGCTAGGTACTTGTGACCTGGATTGGCCACTTTTGGAAACAGGATACTGGGATTGATGGACTTTAGTCTGACCCAGTATGGCATTTCTTATGTTCATATGTTACCAGTACAGAGCCTAAATATGCCAAACAAGAGGGGCTCAACAGCATCAATGCAGCATTTCCCACTTCCACAAAAACAAGAGTGACTTGGCACCGTAATACAGCACTTTCCACACTCTGAAAAACAAGAGGGACTTTGTGACCCCAACACAACACCTCCCACTCTAACATAAACACCAAGAAGGGCTTAGCAACCCCACCATAACTCCTGAAACTGCGCACTGGATCGGCATGCTGTTTATGTAAATATATATTTTGTAAAAAACAAAGGAAATGCAAGATGCTCACACACCGAGGAAGTAAAAGAAAAAGTGAGAACCACAGCACAGTTTATAAGATCAAATTATAACTTATTTTATTCTGTTATAAACTGCGTTATGGTTCTCACTTTTTCCTTTTGAATATATATTCTGCATCCACAGAAACCTCTCCCTCAATAATGGGTGCAAAATAGAAGTAGGACATTCACCCACAGAACTCAATATATTTTAAACAAATCAGATTCTGGTCATTTCACTAACAAACATACATTCTCCAGTACCAGGCATACTGTGAACTAATATAAAACCATATAAATGTCACCTAAGATCTACAAGGCCAAATCTACACCACCATACCAGCATAAGCTTCCAAAAAGACAAGGGACCTACCCAGAAAAAAGCAGCACTATAAATACTGCAGCAGGCCCTAGAACATCCATATACCTATTTGCAAAGCTGAACAAGTCAAATTACTACAGTACACTATAGATCCCTATGTACAAACTCCATGTTAACAGAACACCTGGCCTCAGACACACACTCAGTATACAGACACTCACCAAGTACAGAATAAGTGACTACAACCTAAAGTTAAAATAAAAATATGTAGACAAAAATTAAACTGAAACCACAAGGAGCCAGACTGCGCATGCAGTGCAACATCAGATAAATAAGAGATGCAATTCTTCATACTGTGTAAAATATAAAGATAGCACAGTCACTAAAATAAAAATAAAATTATTTTTTCTACCTTTGTTGTCTGATCATTTGATTCTCTGATCATGCTGCTCCCGATCTTTATCTTTATTTGCGATGTTTGATAGACCGTCCAGGCCAAGGCGTCAGGGCGGTGTACAATACAAAAATAGTAAAGGCCACTGAAAAAATAAAGACAGAAAAGAACGCCAATAATAATAGGACAGAGAGGGGCAGTCAAAAAGATAGAAGACAGAAAAGATCTAGAGAGGGGGCGGGGCAGTGGAGGACGGAGAGAGGAAGCAGGAGGAATGGCGGATGTGAAGTGGTTGAGAGGAGATTATGTGGGGTTGGGGGCGCGGCTGGGGGACAAGGCGCCACCGGCAGGGGAAGGGAGATCAAAAGCTTGACAGAAGAGATGGGATTTGAGGAGGGCTTTAAAGCGGGAGTGGGATAGTTCAGTGCGGAGAGGGAGCGAATTCCATAAAGTGGGATCTGAGGCTTCTGCTTTCCTGTCTTCTCTTAGCTCTCTTTCTATAGTCTATAGTCCATCTGCCATCTCTTATCTTTTCTTTTGTTTTCTTCACTTCCTTCTATCAGCCTATTTCCAGTCCCAGTAACCTTCCCCAGTATTAGCCCCCTTTCCAGTCCTCCCCTCCCAGTACCTTCCATTGTCAACCACCTTGCATTCCCAGGACTACCTCTGGTGTCCATTCCCTACCAGTCCCCTTTCTTCCCCACTGTCCAGCCCCTTCTAGTCCAAATGCCATTACAGGTATCAGCTCACTTCCACTCCCAGTGCCACCCCCCCCCATCAGCTCCCTTCCAGTCACTCTACCCTCTGTCCATTCCCCTTTCAGTCCCGTTCCCATGTGTCAGCTCCCTTCCTCCCCCACCCCATATCAGTTCCCTTCCAGCCCCCTCTTTCCCCTATGTCAGCTCCCTTCCAGCCCCCACCGCCCCCTGTTCAGCTCCCTTCCTGCCTCCACCTCCCCCCACCCCCATGTCAGCTCCTTTCCTGCCCCCTCCTTCCCCTGGCAGAGCCTCTCAGCATCCGCTCTCTTCCAATCCATTTCTCCCATCCCCCATCAGCCCATTTGTACCCTAGCCCTCAATCTTCTTCCAGTGCCAGAAACTCACCTCCCCCCCTCCGCCCATTTCCAGTCCCGGCCTATTTCCAGTCCTATGCCCCTTATCAGTCCATTTCCAGTCCTAGCCCCCCCAATCAGCCCATTACCAGTCCTAGTTCATTTCCATTGCTAGCCCTCCCATCAGCCCACTGCCAGTCCTAACCTCCCCCCCCCACCCCCAGATCAGCCCATTACCAGTCCTAGCCTCCTCTGGTCAATCTATTTCCAGTCCTAGCCCATTTCCAGTCCTAACCCCATCTGATCAGCCCATTGCTAGTCCTAACCCCCCTGGATCAGCCCATTGCCAGTCCTAGCCCCCATCAACTCATTACCAGTCCTAACCCCCCCCCCCCAATCAGACAATTTCCAGTGCTAACCCCCTCCATCAACCCATTACCAGTCCTAACCTGTCCTGATTAGCCCATTTCAAGTCCAAGGGAAGAGCCCTGCACTTGCCTGACAGGTGTCCCAGCTTATCTTTGCAGAGTAGTGAGAACGAACAGTATTTCCCTTCTTTCCTGCAGCTCTGTTAAAGTTGAGCCGCCGGCGCACTAAATGTCAGAGGCATTTCCTGTCTCACGCGAGACAGGAAATGCCTCGTTTACCCTCAGCGCGCCGGCAGGCTCAACTTTATCAGAGTCATGGGAAAGAAGGGAAACACTGTTCCTTCTCATGGCTCTTCAAAGGTGAGCTGGGGTGCCGATCAGGCAAGTGCAGAGCTCTTCCAGGGCAGTAAAGGGGGGGAGCGTGGCGTGGTTGATTCTGCTGCTGCCAAGAAGCAGCGGCAGCAGTTTGTCCAACCCTTTTTTTTTGCCTGTTTAAATTTGAAGGCGGCTCTTTTGGGGGCATTTTTTGCCGCCCCCAAAAGTTGCTGCCTGAGGCAGCTGCCTCACTCAGTCTTATTATAGAGCCACCCCTGATTGTGCACATTTGTATGGACAGATGCTGCTGCTTTTCGGAATGTATTTCCGATGTTTGCACTGTTGCATGTTCACATCCTGATGGATCCCTATTATTGGCAGGGACATGTTTTGACATGTAACTGTAGGGGCCATTTAAGTGTTTTCTGGCCCACACTTAGCATTGCATAAACTGTTTGCAGCTATGACTACCGCAGGAATTACTAAGATGTTCATCAAATGCCATGTATGTTTTCCTGCAGGGTCTGTCAGGACAAACATCTAACTTTCCACTTGCTTAAACAATAGCTTTGGTGTATGTACATAATCTTATAGTGTTATGATCATGCAACTGACTAGTATATATAGTCTGGTTTGTATGACCATATCTATTTCATCCATATGAATGTGTTATTTGCGTGTGCACAGCACCGTCATTGTGAGCATCAGCTTAGGTGATGTATGTTTTGCTAGCGGGAGCGTGGCCACATGGAGACGGGAAGCATCTGAGACATCTATCTTTTCAGAATATGGTGGGTACAGGGATATATTCCATGCCAGGGACATATATCTCCCTGATTCCAGAACCATGGGTGTATCTATACTCACAGTTTTGGAATTGGATTTATTATGTAACTGTTTTCAGGTTAGACGTTTCTGCCGGCCGGATGTGGCTGTTATAGAATCACATTCTATAAATGGAGAGATTCCAAAGTGAAAACTTCTCTCTTTTTTAGTTCAACTTGTTCCATGGAGTCTTCTTGAAGTGCAGGCCAGGGTCAGCCTGTCCACTAGGTGAGCTAGGAGGTAGCAATGGCATGGGTGGTTGGCTGCCGCCGATTCTGTTTGGGAGGGGGGGGGAGGCAGGCAGCTGCAGTATTTCCAAAAGCAGCAGCAAAAGCCGCCACTTTTGGATATACTGCCACTGCCCGCCTCCTCCTCCTCTAGATGGAATTTGCTGCAGCTGGGGGGTTGACGGCAACAGCAGTTGGAGGGGAGGCAGTGTCAGCAGAGGGGCAGTATCAGCGAGGGGGGGGGGGGATGGAGAGGCAGGGGTTACTGCCTAGGGAGGCAGAAACCCTTGGGCTGGCCCTGGTGCAGGAACCTACTAAATAACATAAATATAACTTGAGCTAACAACAAAGATTGTGTAAATTTGATTTACCCAATCGTCTCAGCCCATAACCACCATTAATTTTTTAAAATTTTTCTTCTGAATCGGCTACTAACCAGATTTTATGCAAAAAAAAAAATGGCACTCTCCATATAGACATCATCTTGATCAAACCAGAGGGCTTTTCAGAGTCCAAATGATATCAGAGGAATAGGAACAAATGTTATTGTTCCTTCCTCAGTCAGCAGCAGCAAAACAGTCGAATGAGAGGAAAACTGGAGTCAGTATCTACATTCATACTGCTTTGTACCCACCCATGTTTAATTCCAGTCCCCCCCAAAAAATCAGTCCTTGCTACACTGCTGATGCAGAGTCTGGCTTTTTGGGGGTTCAGTTTAATTTTTGCCTACATGTGTCTATTTTTAGCGCATGGTCATTTATTCCCTATTTGGTGAAAATCTGTCTGTGTTGTGTGTGTGACCAAGGCCAGGTATTCTGTTAGCATGGAGTTTCTATGTATGGTTTGAAGTAATCCGGTTTGTTTGGTTTTCTGACTAAATGTATAGATGTTCTAGGGCTTACTGTAAAATTTACAGTGGTGCTGCTTTTTTCTGGGTAGGCCTCTTTTGTGAGTTTGGAAGTTGATTTTGTTATGGTATGGTATGGTAGATTTTCTCTATAGGTCCTGAGTAATGTTTGTAAGATTTTGTATTCACAATATGCCTTGTATTGGTGAGGGGTTTTATATTGCTGTTACTGAGATGACACCAAAATCAGACTTTTTTTTGGTGTGTTGAGTTCTGTGGGAAATGTCCTAGTTTTGCTCTGCACCCATTTTTGGGAAAGGCTTTGGTTTGACTGCAGAAGTATATATATTATGGGATCCTGCATATCCTTGTAGTCAGATAAAGAAGAGATCAGTTTACCTGGATAAATTTACTTATTACCTAGGTAAATGGCTTTGACAATTGCCCCATAATCCTTTTATTAAAGCACCTTTAAGATATATTAGCTGTATGTGCAATATAAAATTTAAACATACATCTATAACAGCAAATACGCAATTGACGTTTTGGATGTAAAAATATTTTAAAAATGTAAACTCTTGGATATTTCATTGTGCTCTCAGTGTGTTTCTTGAGTTTTTATTGCAAAGCATCAGCTCTAAATTGAGGGGTCTAGTTAGAAGGTGAGCTACCTTAAACATGTATTAATTCACTGTTTATGCATGTTATGAATAACCTGGTCCCATTGAATAACATGAGACTTGTACCAAAATCACACATGGTTACCCTGTTAGCCCATATAAAAATCCCTGTTCTCTGTAAGTCCAGTGTGGGCCCTGCCTGCACTGCACAAATTTGTTGACTGTACACCGCACTGATTTGAAAGAGCGCGGTATAGAAAAGACATTAATTAATTAAATAAATAAATAAAACATGTTACAGTGAATTAATATGCTTTAACATTAGTGCACCTTAGCAACTAGCCTTCTGAATGTCAAGACTAGATGGAAAATAGCTCATGACCATAAAGTAAGTTTCATTTTACAGTACAGGTTATGCCAAGGCTACACTTAAATCAAACTACATAAAAATGAGCTCTTACAGTTTGATCAATATTATTTCTTTAATAAAAATAAACTTATTCTAGACTACATAATAAAACATTCATTGCAGTTGCCAACATAATAATAATGAGATAGCATGAAGCAAAACTTTTTAACCATGGAAACAGTTGTGGCATATTGCTAACATCATTATTCTCAGAGTAAGATTTATTATTATTTAGTCTTCATATACCGCAAAATCAAGAAACCTATCTATGCGTTTTACAATAAACCCAATGAATACAAAGAAAAGAAAACACAAAAATTCAGTAGATAGTGAAAGGAAAGTAGAAGAAAAGAAAGAAAACGGTAAAGTTCTAGAATTAGAAACAAAAAGAAGCATTCTCATGGAAATGGCCAAGCCAACAAACCCTGTAGCTATACCATAAATGGTCAGCATGTAAATCGAGTTAACATGAAACTTATACAGGAAATACTTTATGGAAGAAATAGGTCTTAAGGGCCATTTTAAATTTCTTTAAAGAGGGTTCATGCCCAATATCTGGAGGAAGTGAATTCCAAATGGAGGGAGCAATAACCCTGAAGAAATTCTGTCTTGTTAGTTCATGATAGATTACCCTGTATGATGGGACAACCAGGAGATTCCTTTGGGAGGAGCAGAGCATCCTCGTAGGTAAGTAGGGATGATTAGATTACCTAGGAAGAGAGGTAGGCTAGAATGGAGAACCTGATGTGTTATAACTAGAATTTCGAATGGGATTCCGTAAATCAACACGAGCCAGTGCAGGTTTCTTTGCATCGCAAGACATGATCAAATGTTTTTGCTCCTTTGAGAAGTTTGGGTGTGATATTTTCACCATCTGAAGACGCTTCAGTTGTGATACAGAAAGCCTTTGAAGAAGGGCATTACAATAGTCCAGTTGGCCGAGTACCAAAGCATGGACCAGCTTATGCAGAGCAGCATAGTCAGTAATAGAGCATTTGGACTGAATTAATCTAAGAGGATAAAATGATTTCTTGATAGTTTGAGAAATATGGGACTCAGAAGTAAGATGTTGCTCGAGCAATACCTCCAGGACCTTTTTGGAGTCTTTTAGAGCGACAGTTCTGCCTCTTATTTGTGGTGATGATGGCAAAGGAATAGAATCACTATAAGAGAAAAGTATACTTTCTGTCATGAGGGACTCAACTATAATTTGTGATCCAAGATCCAATGGGCTATTATATCCAGTTCTGCAGAGAGGGAAAGAATAGCTAGGAGATCTCCAGGAAGAAAGGCCATAACAAGCTATATATCATCTGCATATATGTTTTCCTGGGGGCGGCTCAAGAAAATGTTGAGTATCATAGGAGATAGAATAGAACCTTGAGGAACTCCTGAATTATGATGAAACACTGAAGATGAAGAATTACTCCAGAACCTTCAAAAAGATCTGCAAGTTAAGTAGGAGGTAAGCCACCTAAACCCAGGGCTTTTTTCCAGGAAGTATTCCATGGTTCTGAGTCCTGGCAGCTTTTCCATTACCTGCTAAAATTGACCCATGGTCTCCAAATATAAATGAAAGAGCCACAGTTTTGTGCCCCCTTCTCCCTCACAGGAGAAGCCAGTCCCTGCAGGACCATTGGAGACTGTGGAGTGCATGCACCAGCCAGCACATAACAGTTCAGCCTCTGCAAAACATGGGAGACACAGGAAACAGGAGCCGAGTTCCCTAGAAAATAAAAGTAGACAATAAATTAGTTTTGGTTTAATGATTTGAATCTGCCAGCTTTGGAAATTTGAATGTGTAGCCTTTCTTTGTATTTTGGGCAGTACAGGAGGAAATGTATTTCTGTTTCTATTTATCTAATTTTGCACGGCATGCAGAGTCTGGGTTCTTTCCACTTCAGTTTTTGTCTGAACGTTTCTACTTATAGGTTGTGCTCATTTATTCTGTATTTGATTAGGTTCTATGTGTTGCATATGTGACCAACGTGACCAACGTATTTTACGAGCATGTAGTGTCTGTATAGGAATTTGTAGTGGTCTGGCTTGTTCTCTTTTCCCAGTAAGAATTATGTTCTAAAGACTGGTGCAAATAATATTTGCACAGCTGACTTTTCATAGACTCTGTGGCCAGTTACAGTGGGTGTGGCCAGGGCATGTTTAAGGGTATCAGCCACCCTAGGCTAACGTTCATCCTTGTACCTCCTCCTCCCCGAGATTTTAATAACTGCACTCAAGAATTATGATTAAAAAACCACCATCCTTCCCTCAGCAATCCTGTAAAACTGCATAACTGGACATAGTTAAAGTAAAGCTTACAATTTAGAAGTATATATGTGGGAAAAATAATGAGTTTTTGGTTCCTTGAGTGGCTGGCAGTCAGGATCTAATGTTTTGTTTTGAGGCCAGTCTTGCCTAATGGTTGAACCAGTCCTGGGTGTGGCTATTGTGGGGACTGGTCCCTCAGTGGTCAAACACACCTTTCAAAGACAGCAGTGCCTAAAGCCTTGGTATTCACTCCTGTCAACAGGTCAGGTTTTCAGAATGTTGTTGTTAAGTGCCATCAAGTTGGTGTCGACTCATGGCGACCCTCTGGATAATTGTCTAAAGTGTGTTTAGTCTTCAGTCAGGTGGCTCATTGTTAACAGAGTGGCACCCATAGCTGCTATTATTGTATTGATCCATCTCATTGCTGGCCTTCCTCTTTTGCACTGACCTTCTACCTTGCCAAGTATAATGTCTTTCTCTAATGATCTCTCTCTTTGCATGATGTATCCAAAGTATGAAAGTCAAAGTCTTGTCATCTGAGCTTCTAAAGAAAGCTTAGGTTTGATCTCCTCTAGTACTGACTGGTTTGTTCTTCCAGCAGTCCATGGTATACGCAGTATTCATCATCATCACCATAATTCAAAGGTATTAATTTTCTTCCTGTCTATCTTTTTCACTGTCCAACTTTCTCATCCATATGATGTTATTGAAAATACCATGGTTTGAACAAGTCAAATCTTTTTATGGAGAGAGACGTCTCTGCTCTTGAGAATCTTGCCTAGGTCTTTCATAGTCATTCTGCCAAAAGCAATGCATCATCAGATTTCTTGACTGCTTGTCCTTTCTTTATTAATTGTTGATCCAAGTAGGTTAAAGTTGTCAACTATTTCAATTTCTTCTCCATCAACGATGAACTTACTGATTTTGCCAGTTGTCAGGATCTTCATCTTCTTTACATTAAGATGCAGATCCATTTTAAGACTATGTTTCTTGATCTTGAGAAGCAAATGTTTCAGATCATCTTCATTTTCAGCCAGTAATGTGGTATCATCAGCAAAGTGAAGGTTGTTGATGAGTCTTCCAGCAATCTTCACACTTCGGTTGTCTTCATACAGTCCTGCTTCTCTGATGATTTGTTCTGCATATAAATTAAACAGGTAGGGGGAAAGTATGCAGTCTTGTCGTACACTTTGCTGATTTTAAACCATTCTGTTTCTCCTCATTCTGTATGAACTGTTGCTTCTTGATCAATGTAAAGGTAGTGCAAGAGAACGATCAGGCGTTCTGGTATATCCATGGTTCTTAATGTGGCCCATAGTTTCTCATGGTTTACAGTCAAAATCCTTGCTATAGTTGATAAAACATATATAGATATACGTTTGCTATTCTTTTGCCTTTTCAAGGATGCATCTCACATCCGTGATGATGTCTCTCGTTCCTCGCCCTTTCCTGAATCCTGCTTCCATTTCAGGCAGTTCTCGTTTCAAGTATGGTTGCGGTCTCTGCTGAATAATCTTGAGTAGAATATTGCTGGTATGTGGGAACAGAGCAATTGTTCGATAATTTCCACAGTCAGTTGGATCACCTTTCTATAGTATTGGTATAAACACAGATCTTTTCCAGTCAGTTGGCCATGATATTGTCTTCCAAATTTCCTACTAGAACAGAAAGTCATTGAAAAACCACCAATGGATTCTTCCAAAACTTTCAATGTACTTGTCTGAATAATTTTTTTGTCGGGACCAACCGACATGAGAGGGGAGAATAAAAACTCCCGCCTCAGCGTCGGGAGGGCCCATTTATTCAACAAGATTAAAGAACTGTGATGCTTAGAAATAGTGTAACTAACACTTATCTGAAGAAATAGGCGATGTAATCTCCGCAGTGAATTGGCACGACATGCATGTTTCGGGCTTGGGAAAAGTCCTGTATCAAGTGTTCCCCTCGATCGAACCAGAAAATCGCCTGGCAGAGCCTTGTAAGTATGTTAACAGCTGCATTTGATTGCTGTAACACTTCAATGGGAATGCCATTAATGCCTGGTGTTTGTTCTTTGATAAGGCTTTCAATGCTGCTTCGATTTCTTCTTTCATCACCAATGGTTCCTGATCATAAGGTACAGGTTGAAAGATCTTTATGGTATAATGACTCTGTATATTATTTTCACCTTTTCTTGATCTTCTCAGCATCATTCAATATAGATCCTTGAGCAACTTGTAACATTCCAATTCAAGGCTGTCATTTTTTCTTTAATTCTTGTAGCTTTAGGAAAGCCAATCTTCCTCTAATCATTTCTGCTTCTATTTCCTTGCATGCATCATTGTAGTACTTCTCCTTGTCTTGTCTTGCTGCACATTGGAAATTTCTGTTGAGTTCTGTGATTGCCCAGAAATGCAGAGAAGCTAAAGCCAGAGGAGAAAGAGAGGCAATTTTCAGAGTTTTTGGTCATCCATTTTGGACGTTTTTGCTTTTTCACCTTTTGTAGAGACGTCTCACTTTCTTCAAACACAACCTTCTTGATGTCATCCCATAACTCTTCTGGAGCTCTGTCATTTGTATCTAAAGCAGCAAATCAATTTTGCAGGCAATCTTTAAATTCCTGTGGTATATTCTCAAGGTCATATTTTGCTACATTCATGAGTGGCTTGCTCTTTTTCAACTTTAGCTTAAGTTTGCATACTAGTAGTTGGTGATCTGTACCATAGTCAGCTCCAGGTATTGTCTCTGTTGATGTTACAGAGCTTTTTCATCATTGACTTCCACAGATGTAGTCAATTTGATTTTTGTACAATTCATTAGGTGAAATCCATGTGTATGGTAGAAATCCATGTGTACTTGTGCTGCTGGTGTTTGAGATGAATAGATTGCTGGTCTTGCAGAATTCTATCAGTCTTTCTCCAGATTCATTTCTGTTGCCAAGTCCATATTTTCCAACCATTCTGCCTTCTTTGTTGCCAACTTCTGCGTTCAAGTTACCCATGACTATCAGGATATCCTGTTTGCATGTTCTGTCAATTTCAGCTTGTACTTGTTCATAGAACTCATCAACATCATCCTTTTTTGCAGCTGTTGTTGGGGCCTATACTTGAATTATAGTTGTGTTGATGGGCATTCCTCGTAGATGAATAGAAATTATGCTTTCACTGATTGCATTGTATTTCATTACAGTTCTTGCAAGTTTCTTCTTAATTATAAATGCAACACCAATTCATCTTTGTCTTTCATTTCCAGCATAGTAGACCATGTGATCATCAGATACAAAATGCATGATGACAGTCCATTTCAGTTTGCTGACACCCAAAAGAATGAGTTGTACACGTTCCATTTCATTCTTGACCACCTCCAACTTCTCTTGATTCATGCTTCATATGTTCCATGTCCCAATATGCAAGACATCTTTGCAGCTTCTGACTCTCATTTCATGCACAGCTACATCAGCAGTCAGACGTTCTGAGGGCTTTGATCCAATCACATCATAAATGCTGGCTTTATTCTGAAAAGTCTTCATCTCCTCTTCAGTAGCCAATTGAGTGCCTTCTGACCTGGGGATCTCATCTTCCAGCACTATAGTGCAATTTGTTTTGTTGCGACTATCCATTGGGTTGTCGTGGCATGATACGGAAGTAGATTGCCAGGCCTTTCTTCCGTGCAGGTAATGCTAGTGTTATTGCCGTTGTCAGAGAAATGTGATCCTTCGTCACCAATACCATCCCATTCTGCTGCTGCCCAGATGGGTAGTTTGTCTTGGTCTGGCACCTCAGCTGAGACCTGCCATCTTGGAAGACCCTAACAGTAGTTAAGCTACCCATAGCTTAGCCCTCAGCATCACTGATGCACACAGCACAACAAGCTTCAAAAGTGAGGGGTTTTCAGAATATCTCTAATAAATATACATGAGAGAGATTTGCACTCCTCCTGGAGAGCTGGGAGTGAATACCTCTGATCTAAAGAATAAGGCAGCCAAGCATTATGGATTAGTATTAACAAACAAAAGTTGTACCATCCTAATTCATAAATCAGTTTAACTTTTGCTAATTGGAATGTAATGTTATAGGAAATAAGAGGTCATTTTTCATAGTGTTGGTTTGTTCGTTGTTTTTATAAAGCACTTCCCCATATAATCATTCAGAGCAGTGTATATGAAAGCAGTCATATAAAATAAATTGTTCTATAGCTGAGAGAGAAGTATGAACCACATTACCAGATGGTGATTACAATTCATCAGAATATGGCTGAAACAGACCAGCCAAGCTGCACCCAATAAGACTATACTCATTAACCTCAGGTGAAACCCCCCTCCCCACACACACATTTAGACTTCTTTTTTTATGAAGGAAGGTAGATTACATTCTTGCCAAATCTACAAGGAGATACCATCCATAAATGGGGAACTGCCACTGAGAAAGCATTTATCTTCCATTATTCCTGCTGTTATGTTCTTCGCTGTTGGGAGCACTGACAAGTACCTTTGACTGGAACAAAGACATTGCCTCAGAGATACAATTTCAATCTACCTACTGTATAGGCAGGGATTTGTAACTTTTTTTTTTAAGTGCCATCAAGTCAGTGTTGACTCATAGCAACCCAGCTACCTCTGGGTTTATTTGGCAATGTATCACCAGAAGTAGATTGCCAGCCTTTTCTTCCAAGGCAATGGAGGGTAAAGTGACTTGCCCAAGGTCACAAGGAGTGCTAGTGGGAATCAAACCCTTGATCTTCTGGGTATAAGGCAGTTGCTCTAACCACTAGGCTACTCCTCCACTCCAACTTTTAGACCCCCTTAAATAATATCTTGAAAATCAACTGAGGCGGAGCAACTAATTATAGGTGCCTGGGTGGGCCCAAGGTAGGTTGGAGAAAGATAGATGACTAGTGCTGATTTTCATTTCTAGCTGCTTAACCTGACCTTTCAAATTCAGGCACTGCTATACTGGATCTAAATTTGTCTGGCTCAATCATTCCTTCTTCCTGGTTTCTTTTGAATGTCATGAGGAAGAGACATAAGCCCTCAGCATTCCTCCTCCTTTCAATTATCTCAAAATGTTGTGTCAAGGGGACCACCATCCCTCCACCTCATCCTCACTCCAACCTCTTGAGCAGAAATCCCACTATAGTTCCAAAGCCAAGCCAAAAAGGAGAACACAGTCTTACTGACTCTTAACTTGACATTCTCTGTTGCTTCAGCTGAATTTTCAATCCTGTATAGTATCCAGACTTCACTCCCATACAGAAGAATCAGTTGAAACACTGATAAAACACATAAAATACGTGTTTATTGGATAAATACTGGAAAAAATGAGATCACCTATTAGCAATAGCGCCTGGTGCTTACAAAGATAGTCTTCTTGTAACTGTCATCAATTTGGCACTGTGTCTTGATAGGGGGAAAGAGGAAGATTAATATAAGTCAACTGCTTTCCAGATATGAATGGTATATAACGGGCCTCAACAAATTTTATCAAGGTCTAGGAGCCATCCTAAGAATCTAGCAGCCAGACATGGAACTATTAGAATGTTATTTATTTATTTATTTATTGGTGCACATTTATAAATCGCACACTTCAGTCCTTCCCAGCTGCCTCTGATGATAGACACAGACTTTATTCTGTGATGGGTGGGCAATGGAGGGAAGTTAATGCTATGGTTGTTGGGTGCGGATGCCCAGAAACCTCATCTCAAGCCTTTTCTTCATTGCCCACCTGCTCCCAGCAGTCCCAACCTCATCCTTTCCCTATTGACCCCCCCATCTGTCCCCAGCAGCCACCACCTCTCTTTATTACTCATCCACCCCAGCAGCAGCCTCTCAATTTTCTCCCTAGCAATGTTCTCTATCAATCCCTCCCCTCCCACCACCCCCCAAAAATGGCTCCTTGGAATTTGGAAAAGGATCCTACCAATGAGGCTGCACAATATGTCTTCGGGCTGATCCATGTGGGCCGTTTCAGCAGTCTGCCTGACTGCACAAAATAATAAAGCCACCACCAGTGCTCCAAATCTCCTTTGTAGTGCTCCACATGTGCTGCTTCACTTGCCACTATTAGCTTCGCTGAGGTCACTGTCACAGGCCTATTACATCCTTTCTCTGGGGCTGGCATAGAATGTTGACACTGATGGTGTCGTCCAATGACAGACTGCTTTCTCTGTTTCTGGCTCAGGCAGCATATTTTTACTGCCCCAGTGCTGCTGCCTATACATTCGAGCTGCAAGCCCTAGGTGCCAGATTTTATTATTTAGTCACCATGCTGACCTGGTGCCTGGGCTTTGTTAAGTCCTGGAATATACCGTAGTAACACCCTAAGGTCCTATACTCAGCACATGATGGTCAGGATATTTTTAAAGCACCTGACCACTGAGGGTAAAACTGAAACTGGTTGTTCAGCACTGGACTTCAGATAACCTCTTCACTGAATATCCGGTGTCAGCACTGACCAGCAAAGCTATCTGGACAGTGACGATGTTCAACCTCACTCCAGATAACCAAACGGTATAAAGTTAAAACAACTTTTTTTCTGGCCTACCTTTATGCAGTTCCATCCGGTTAGCAGACTGAAAATGGCCGACAGTGTCAGGTGGTTAGAGGGGATCTCCTGCAGCATTGTCCAGTTTGTGCTGCTGAAAATCCCTCACAGTGGGTTTATCCAGTAAATGGGTCCTGCAAACCTGATAAACCCTTTGGATTTCATAAAAATTCCGATATTCTATTCTCATTCAAATTTAAACACCTTTAAAAACATGGCATCTAATGTATTTTTATATTTCTACTTCACTGGATGATCATCTGAGAAGCTGTAGAACTATTTTACTCTTTATCTACCTCCAAGGCAGCATCAAGTGGTCCTATGGATAAACATACTGGACCCGATATTCTAAATGCAGTTATACGGTTTACAGACCAGAAAAACTGACGGCTGCTCTAGGATTAGAAATTTTGAAAAGCAAATAAAAAATGCATATCTGTAATTGGATGACTCAGTTTTTGTGGGCAGATTTTTGATGTCGAGCTTCAGTGTTGATTTCTCCTCCGTACACATTTGGAAATTTGTTTTATTTTGCCAAATATCTCCCAAATATCTGTTTTTGTTACAGCAGCTGTTTTGCTCATTTCCATAATTCATGTCCCAGAAGTCAAATTTATTTTGAGTTAATCAAGTGCTAACCTTCTAGACCTACACATAAGTGAAAACTGGAGGCCCTATTTTCAAAAGCACGCATCCAATTAGCAGGACCTGATAACTGAGTAAATGCCAGCTAGTGCAATATTCAGCAGCACTAGCCAGAGAGCAGCACTGAATAGTTCCTCTGGCTACTTCAGCACTTCTGGCTAGTGTCAGGGCAGTCCATGGGTGGAGATGGGGTGAGATGGAGTGGGGTTAGGGGTTATTTGGTTAGTGGTGATATTCAGACCACTAAATGGACAATAAACTGCATAAAGTCATTCCACAATAAAAATAGTCCTAATTTTATGTGGGTAGATGTGACTCGATTGTGTATTCTTTCAGAAAATACAAGGACTAGGGAATATGCTAAGTAGTAGTAGTAGAAACTACAAAGTAGTATATTTAAAACAGATAGGCATCATTGGTATTCATTACCAGAGGATGTGGTAAAAGAAGTGCGGGTAACTAGGTTTACAAAAGGTTTGGATAAATTCCTGGAGGAAAAGTCCATAAACCGTTATTAATGTAATCCAAGAGAAAACAACTGCTTGTCCATGGGGATACGTAGCATTGAACTGGCTGTGTTTGGGAATGGCCACTGTTGGAAACAGGACGCTGGGCTTGATGGACCTTTGGTCTTACCTAGAATGACGCTTCTTATGTTCTCAATAGCAGCTAAATATCACCACTATGCAGACAGTGCTGAATGGATATTCAGCCCCGGAGAATATTGTGTTTCACTTTTAAATGCAATGACTGGTGTTTAAACAAAAGATGACAGCAAAGTTTAAATATCATCCTATTGCTTTACAAAAGTCTCCTATTCAAGAAATAGCAAAGATTTCTGCGTGGAGAAATCAAATATGCGGTATTGAGTCAGTGCTTTTTAAAATGCTAGATGTCAGGGCTAAAATGATTCCAGATATTCAGCACCAGTCGGTATCTTGACAGTGGTGAGTGCTGAATATCCAGAAGGTGGTGATATTAAGTCCACTCTTTGGATAGCCTAGTCAAACAGCCCATCGTGATAGCTCTTTTCCTGTCCTGTTATCTGGAACGTCAACTGTACAGTGGCGCTGAATATGGCCTCTCTGTGGATAATTGCCTACTACACTTTGATCAGCCATGGAGCACCCTAAGGCAGGCTGTCAGGACATTCACTGGCTTTTTCCATATGGTGCCACTGACTAGTCCCTTCAGCAGCACTTATCTGATTTGAAGCACCTGCTAACCAGATAAGTGCAGCTGAGCTCCATCTGTATGCTTATTCCTAAGATATTTAAGAAATTAAATATGTATATATTCCTAATATAGGTTTGAATTATGCATGCCCAAAAGGTATTTGCAGATCTATAACTAAATGCAATGAAGTAATTAATCCCCTGATGCCAAAGGAGTTTATCTGAGTAATGCACCTGCCAAGCATTCACTGGCTGAACGGAAGACAAGAGGCACACAGGAGAAAAGTTAGTTATCTGAGGAATTGCAAAGGTGAGCCAGGTACATGGAATCAGTATTTTTGGACAAGGGTTTAGAAACTTCCACTTATTGTAAGTTAGAGTAATTGACCTTGAGAGCTCCAGAAACAAACAGCAGCAATGAAAGGGCCAGATGTGTCCATGTTCTGTCTTAACAGCAAGACACCTCATAAGCTCAATATACCAAAACTTGCATCTTAAAAATACGTCCTCAAGTAAGTTGACAGCCTTGGTAAATATAAATGATCATGTCTTATTTTAAAGAGACAGTTCAAAGAGCTTGCTTATCTAGGATAAACCAAATAAACTCCCTTGGGATGTTATTTAGACCATCCCCTCATAGAATGAACTAATGTATTATCACTTCGGTACAATCTGCTTGGAACTCATTATATATGTCCAAATATGCAGCCACTCTCTCCATACCTGCAGAATCCGGGACTGTGCAGCAGAAGTAAAATGAGCGTGCTCCCTTTGTAATGTCAGTATGAGAAGGGGGGAGGAAACCATCCACACTGGCTTACATTTCAGTCGCTTGTTTAACCTTAGGGTCGGATATTCCAAAGCAGTTTCACGGTTTACAGACCCATAAGCTGCGGAACTGCCTCTAAGTAGGATATTAAGCAGCATTGACACAGTTAGTGCTGCTGAATCTTCATGGATACCGCCGCTGCTGAATATCAGGCCTTTAAGCAGTTTTACTTCATGGAAATACAAGGGATGTGGAGAGAGAGAGAAAGAGAGAGAAAAAAAGAGAGCAGACATCTAAAATAGGTGGTTGAGAAAAGACCCCTTGCCTGATATTCAAAAGCACTTACATTTGCCGGCAGCAGGTAAACATACAGTAATTTTACTGGCCTGATTTTTTTCCTCTCTTTTTTTTAATATATGCAATTTGCATCATAACTAAATATGCAAATAAAGACTTATACAGAAAAGCTGCATCAGTGAAATACAAATATACAAAAAACAGAAACTTGAAAAAAGCTGTAAAGGAAAAAATTATACCGAGTCAGCTCCAGTCCACTATTGGGGAGTGACCCAATTCCAAGCACAATGGAAAAAAGGCCCAGCAATAGCTCAATAGTATGAAAAAGGCAGCAAATTATGTATATCAGGAGCTCCCTTAAAAGATATAAGAGCTAAATACCAGAAGCTGGAGTAGTCTGAGCAGATTCCAAAGAGGTAATTTGTTTAGCAGCTATAAATGTAGTCAGATGACCAGGGTCATAGAAAACATATTTTACCGACTGAAATTATAATAATACATTTACATGGGAACTTCAAAAAGAACAAAGCACCAAGTTTTAACACTCCAGGCAAAAACAGTTTCCTCCTTTTTTGCGTTTCTCTAGTTACATCAGGAAAAATCCTAACCAAAGAATTTAAGAATTTAAAATCCCATTTTATAAAATTTTCAAAATGTTATCTCTGTCTTACTATAGTCACAAGTGTTATATTAAGTGACTGATTTCCAACATTATCAACCTGGGAGTCCAAAGCCACTGAAGCATAGTCATTGGACGTAACTGGTAAAGAAGAAACTTGACTATAGCTGGTAGATAAAAGGTAGGACTGATGAAAATCATGAGCATTTTTATTGACCTTGGCTTCCAACTGCTGGGTCCGAATGGCTTTGTAGACAAAGGAGGAGGAATAGTGATTATGAATAGAGATGATTATGCTATGACAGACAGCTTTCAGAAAGAGATTACTATCTTCCTCTGTCCAAGGGTCCAACTTCAGATTTAAAGAGAGATATTGACTTGTTGATTCACATAGGTTAAACAGTTTGATAACTCGGATTATTTCAAAAGAGAGAGATTTTCTCACTGTCAAGCATCCAGCAGTTTTCACTATCTGTGTTCTCCCCAAAATTCATAAATCTCTTGAGACACCCCCTGGTAGACCCATTGTGTCAGGAACTGGTTTGGTTTTGGAGCCACTTTTTAAATTCATTGATTTTTCTTAGACCAATGATTCCACCTATGAGTTTCTACGTCCGGGACTCCACACATATTATCAACCAATTTGATGGATAGCTATTCAATATTTACCTTGTCACTTTAGATGATGAATCACTGTATACCAACATCCTGCAGCAAGAAGCTCTTTCGATTATAAAAGATTTTTTGATTCAAAGAAATACCGACACTTGTATTCCAACTGAGTTCCTGATGGAATTAGTTCTCCTAGCTCTAATAAAGAACTGATTTTATAAGTGTCAGGCTGTTGTGGTCCACTGCCATGGCAGCTGCACCGTGCAGACCCTCCAAACCAGTTGCCTAAGTTGGCATCTAGGTATTCTGCTAATATCATCTATGTGCCCTATTTTTTCTTATGTGTTTGCCCAGCTTCTGCCCTCCATATTTCCTAATACTTGCATATGAACTGTGCATTTGAAAAACATCAGCATGGTGAGAGCAACTAGTGCCTGGTCAGAGGTGGTGTTAGTTACGCTGGTGCAAGCAGCATGTTTGTGTAGTTAGTGACTAGCGTGCCTGCCCTAGACACACACCCTGACTCAGCCCTCTCCCTACCAACCCTCTGCCTTAACCCCGCCTATTTACATGCTGCTCTGGTAGCATGGCATTTTTTGCTCAGTTGCCTATTTGCTACAGCATGGCCCAAACACATTAACCCTGTGCTAAACCTTACGCTATTGGCTATCATGCTTAAGTAAACATGCCCATAAGATTGGATATTCTAGAACAGGAGCTATGATCCTCATAGGATTGTCTATTAGAAGTACCTTTTTAATGAGATCTATGTTTAGGATGGCATAAATCATGAGCTTTTTCAGTTGATGTTCCAGTTTTATGGAACAATTTACCACTCGAGCCTCATCAAGAATTGAATTATGTAATTTTCAGAAGGACAATTGGTTTTGTTCATGTTTAGCACAGTTTCATGCTTTGCAATTTTTTAAACCTCTTTGTTTCAGTTTATTTGATATACTGCCCAATCAATCAAATATGCAGTCAGTTTGCAATAATATAAAAATATAAAATTAAATTAAATTAAAAATATAATTAAAATAAATTAACAATTATAGCCACTGACTTACATATCAAAAACGTGACGAAAAAATCTGATTGAAGATAAAAAGGAGAAGAAACAGGGTAGTCTCAGGACCAGCAGCACCACCGACATCCAACCAGATGCGCTATCCAAGAAGATAGTGTGGTTGTATCAAAAGCTCAATACAAAAGAGGTTTTAAGGGCAATTTTAATTTTGTTAGAGAGGTTTCAAGCTTCAGATCCAGTGAAAGATTATGTCAGGTCATTGGGGCATAAACACCGAAGTCTGATTGTTAAGTAGACTCAATATGAACAGCCCTAAATGATGGAATAATTAAAAGCTCTCTTGAACTCTCTCTTCAAAGTTCTTTTCAACTTTCCCTTATAGTACTTGTCCACTATCGGTCTCGTGCCAGTATTTAGCCTTAGATGGAGTTTACCACCTGCTTTGGGCTGAATTCCCAAACAACCCGACTCCAGAAAGATCTCGGCCCGGTGCACCGGGGGCCATGACTGGCCTAACACCGTCTGCGGGCACCTCTTAACGGTTTCACGCCCTCTTGAACTCTCTCTTCAAAGTTCTTTTCAACTTTCTCTTATGGTACTTGTCCGCTATTGGTCTCGTGCCGGTATTTATCCTTAGATGGAGTTTACCACCCGCTGTCACTGTGATGATCTAAAAGTATGGAGAGCAATCTAAAGGATTAAAATACTCAATAGAAATGTTGGTTGGCCTGAAAGATTTTACAAACGAGTATGAATATTTTCTAATGATAACCAGAGGTAAGGGGAAACATTGTTCTTCTTCAAGAAGAGGGATGATAAGGTCATATGTGTTGCAGTGTTTTCAATCAGTTGAAGATGATGGATATCAGAGGTGACAGATCCATTGAGAAGGGTGTTAAATTATTTCAGTCAACATATTATAAAACACATGGACTAAGGTGCGTATAGCCATGGTGCTCAGTATGGCACAAATTGAGCAAATTAAATGCAGCATATAAAAGCATTCTTAACTGTCCAGGAAATATGTAGTTGGCAATTTAATTCCCTTTCCGAAGTGGCACCCAAGATTTTAATACAGGGAAGCATAGGTAGTGTGAAACCAATAATAGGAAGAAAGGTAAAGCAGGATTGATGCATTCCATGGAAAAGATGATAGCTTTGTATTTATCAGGGTTACGTTTTTTAATTTATTATTTGATAACCATTCTGTTATTGAGGGAAGTTGTTTTATTGAGATCAGTTAAGATCTAATGGCGCAAAGACATCAAAAGTAGCCAGAGCACTTTAATATGTATGTGTTTATTTATAAACTTGGTGGGCATTTTCTCAAGATTGGAGAGACAGTTAATACATTTTTTTAGTAAATAAACAAATCTCTTTATCGGCATAAGTCATCCAGAGCAGTTTGCATAAAGGGGGGCAGTTTAGAAACCCTATACATACGAAAATGGGCATAGAGACCGAGAGCCATTTTAAAAGCCTGCTCTGGGGATGTCCCCAGTGTGAGGATGTCCAAATCTGAATGGGAGTATGGAGGAGACATGGCTGGTGCTTTCCTGGGAATCTGGAGACATGGCTGGGGAGTTCCCAGGATCTTGGATGTTCCTACCGGATCACCAAAATGTCATGGGCATGCGGCGTCATATCTAACTTTATACCTGCTCCAAGCCACAAATAATGACAAGCAAGCAGCTGAAGAGGCATGAACAGTGACAAATAAGCATCAGAAAAGTGCTAGTTTTAGCTGAAAAACATCCAAAGTGTGTAGAGAAAGCAATCTATCATCTCCAAGACTCAGAACAATTTCAACTATATCATCAGCAGGATTTGAACCCTGACTACCTTGTTCCTAGTCTACTACTCTAAACCATTATGCTATCCTAGATGCCTGGGGTCAGTAATACGGCTCTGGGGATGTCTAAGTAGTGAACTCACAGCTGCACCTGGACATGCCTGCAGTTTTTTTTCAGACGTTCTGACTTAGACATCCCAGATTACACTTGTACTGATCTTCTAAAATTCCCCTCAAAATGAATAAAAGGCAATCATCATAAATACATAGATCATTACAAAACAAAACAAAAAAAATATCAAAGACTTTTGAACCAAGATCAAACTCCAGGATCAGACATATGCTTATTCATTACAAGTATCTTGAAAACAAGACCAGTTACGTATGCTTCTATAGGGCTGATGTTGGGAGAACCCATGGGCTCGAGCAATGCATGTCAACCTGGTCTTTGACGATTATAAAGCCAATCTCATTTCCAAGATATCTACAATGAGCTTGCATGAGATATATTTGCATGCACTGTCACTGTTGAATGCAAGTATGTTTCATGCGTGTTCATTGTGAATAACCTGAAAACCAGAATGCCTGGTTGGACCTTGAGAACCATACTGCGAAATACTGGGTTAGAGGACATTTTCCTTAACAGCTTGAATGTTAATTTCTAACTTATGATTTAGAAGCACAATTAAATGAATGAAACATATTCTAACCTTACCATAAATAAACTACCATCTTGCTATAATATTTTTTCTCATACTTCTGAAAGGAATGATTCAAATCTGTGACATTGTGCTAAAAAGCAATGTGAAGGCTTTACCAATAAATCTCATGATTTGATTGAATAAATGCATGCTTGTATTTTATAGCATAAGTTTTAAGGAGATACACTAGGTGAAAAACATTGCTGAAAGTATATCTGTGAAATAAATGCCGGAGAAGCATATCCAATCTAACGTAAAAAGCTGATATAAATCTTAAAATACAACATGAAGAGACTGTGCAGATAGTAATTCTTATTATACGTTGCTTTTTATCTCATAGTTTGCTTCATTTTGTCTGGTAACTGGAAGATGGATGATTTGTTGAGCAGTCTAAAGATTAAGCACTTTAAGCGAGTCACAAAGTTCCACAGAGCCTCATCAAAAGCACACAGTAGGTATTTTTATAGCCTCTTTACTCTTAAGAACACTCTGAAGTGGACTGTCCAGAAAATGCCATCTGTTCAATATATTTTATTAGAAATACCTTTAAAATATAAATATAAGACTATTAGAATTCAACTGTTATAAAAAAAATACTTTCTGAGCAGCTGTTGGCAGGATGAAGAAGTCCAGGAGATACAGGCTTGAGTCCCAAGAACAGCTTCTGCTCCTCTGGGGACTGGGGCTGGGATACTATGGAGACAGCATTCATAGATCCCAGAAGTATAAATGCTACAGTGACCCTAATACCTGGCTCCAGGACATGGTTTATGGTTTATTCGGTTTTTGATATACCGCCTTTCAAAAAATGTAATTAAAGCAGTTTACAATTTCCAAATAAAGTTAGATAGAAAGGAACTACAATGTATAAATAGGAAAGTAAGATGGGTTGAGAAAGAAGAAATAACATGCTATACGCAAACACATTTACGGTATATGACCTTTTACCTCCAAGGTCTATGTTCATAGGAGGCCAAGGGCCTTCTCAAACAAGTGAGTCTTGAGTCCAGGCTTAAATCAGGTGGTAGGGATTTCCATAACAGAGGTGTCTTGATATAAAATGCAGACTGTCAGGTTCCCTTGTAATTGGTCTGGGAACATAATGGAATATGAAGTGGAAGGAATGGCCTAGTGGTTGGGACACAGTACCTCAGACCGGAGGGCAGGGGGGTTCAATTCCCATCTGGGGACAGCAATCTCAGGCTGGAGGGACTGAGGTTTCTAGTCCTATAGGCATTCCTTGTGGCCTTGGGCAAGCCACTTAACCCTCCGTTGCCTCAGGTACACATAGATTGTGAGTCCTTTGGGGACAAGGGAATGTATCCAGTACCTGTTTGTAATGAATACATAATGTAAACCACTTTGATTGAAGGATAAGCAGTATAGAAAACTGGTTAAATAAATAATCAGGGCATTTTCTCCAAATGGGCTAATTGTGCGGATATTATGACAGTCGTGAACCTCACTTCTAAGCCAGGGTATGTGGCGTTTGATCTTAGCCTCTCAAATTTACTACTAATGCTCGACATAATACTTACATCTTAAGAACTCCAGAAGGAAGCTCTCTTTGGCACGATGCAACAGGTATGGGTAGTTTGTCAAAATGTGCTTGGAAATTCTTCTTTATCAAGCCTGTTGATCCCAGTACAATGGGAAAGATTTCTGTATCTTTCTGCCACATATTCTTGGTCTCTGACTGCATTTCTTGGTACTTCAGGATCTTCTGCCTCTCCATGCGGTTCACAGAATAATCACTCGGTACCTACACTTCTATCAATGCCATTCTGGTATTCTTCTTCTTTACCACTGTATGTCACTGTTTCCATCTCTTTCTTCAAGAATCGACATATGTCTGTTGTGCCAGTTTTTTTCAATATTCGCCATAAACCATCTTGTCCGTAATCCACTGTCCTGGGCTGCAACTATCAATCTTTCATCCTTCGGTTTCAGTTCACTTTCCTTTAACCATTCATGTGTCCATTTTTGATCGACAAAAGGTTCTTGGAGTAACACTGTATTTTCCACTGTATTTTTGCATTTGCCACTTGTTTTTCCTTGCCTGCTGATCTAATTCTTTGAAGAGTTTTTTTTCTTTTGTTTTTCAAATTCTGTTACTTCCTTTCCCATGCACACCTGTGGATTCTCACTCATTCCTTCTAATCGTCAGAATGCTTGTCCAAGTTTGATGATGGAGACAGATTCTGGAGGTTTACTTTCATATTTCAACATTTTTTGCGTATTTGGATCCAATGATGCTGTCAGGTAGGCTTGGAGGCCTATGATAGTAGCTCTGTAGGTGTAATCAATCTCTATAAGTCCTAGCCTTCCTTCAGCTCTAGGAATGTACTGTCTTGGCATACACGGATTCTTGTAAATTACTTCATAAGCATGGAGGAGTTTTCTTATTCGCACATCTAGTTTTTCAAGATCTTTAAGAGGCCAGTCCACAATCCCAAAGCTGTATGAGAATATAGGAATTGCCAGCTGATTGATGGCTTGTATCTTATTCAAGCACTTTTCAATAACAATTTTAAGCTCCTGTAATATTCTTTACTGATCTCTCTCAATAGTTTCTGCTCGAGTGTCATTCCTTCCTCTATTCCAAGATACTTATATACACCTTCCTGTTCAAGGTCCTTGATGTCATAGCCCTCAACAAGAGAGATGTCTTCAGATTTGCTCAATTTTCCTCTAAAAGAGGTTGCCTTAGCACACTTGTTAAGGCCAAATGTCATCCTGATATCATCAGAAAAGCTTTTCACCATCCGGAGTTGTTCTGCTAATTGTTGGTCGCTGGAACTGTAGAGTTTCAGATCATCTATAAATAGTAGATGGGAAGTTGCATCTGGGTTGTTACCTTCTCTGGGATTCAGGCCAAATCCGTATCCCAAAGAGTTTATGAGAGCACTCATTGGATTAAACGCCAAACAAAACAGAAGTAGTGAAAGGGAATCTCCCTGAAATATTCCTCGCTGGATCTTAATGTTAGGAACGATGTACTGACCATTTTCATATCTCAAAAAGAGTGTGGTTTGCGACATTGTTATAGTGAATTTAATGTACTCTATTAAGCCAGAATTTATTTTATATATTTCAAGGCAATGTATTATCCAAGAGTGTGGGATGCTGTCAAAAGCTTTCTTATAATCTATCCATCCTATTCTGAGATTTCTGCCTCTCTTAGCATTGGCCATGATGGCCTTATTCAACATTAACTGGTCTTTGGTTCCATACGCTTCTCTCTTATTGCCCTTTTGCTCTATTGCCATGATGTTCACTGCATCTAATATAGCATATTCGCTGCATTTAATGTAGGACCAGACAATACTGCACACCCAAACATGAAAACAAAACACTCTTTACACACACATATAGAAGGCACACACATCCCATCATTGTAAATGGCTCACAATCAAATTACAACTTTAGTCCTAAGTTCATTGTACATAGTTCTCAATTGGACTAGGTTAAGTCCCAAGCTAATTGTTCATTGTACATAGTTATTGGAACTGTTACATGTAATTGACCATATTGTTGTTTAATGTAAACTGCATTTGATCTCCAGAAAAAGCAGTATATAAATACTAATAAATAAATAAATAATAATAATGTTATTCAGCTTGATGTGAATGTATATTCTATCTGCATCAATCATAGTGAACAGCTTATAGATTATAGGTAAACAGGTTATTGGTCTATAATTTTTAGGAATGTTACTTGGGTTTCCTTTCAGAAGAAGAAATGTTCTTCCTGTAGTAAGCCATTGTGGTTTTAAGTCTGGCTGCTCAATTAATTGATTTTTGTACTTCGCTAGGTCTTGGTGGAGTGATATTAACCGTTTGAGCCAAAAGTTGGTTACTGCATCTGGGCCAGGGCTCTTCCAATTTGGGGCTCATTTTAACCTGCTTTCCAGCTCTTTCTTTGCTACTACAGGCCATTCCATAGGTTTGATATTTATTTTTTCTACATGCTCCTGATTGCAGGGTAACCATTCTGCTTCTTGATTGTGCTATATAGGGTTCTCATATAGTTTTCTCCAGAAGGTTTCGGTTTCGGCTGTGGTTAGTGGTGTTTTTACCAGATTAATGCTCTTTCTCAATTCCTTGTAAAATTGTTTTGGGTTCTCTCTAAATAGTTTATTTTGATATCTTTCTCTCCTGTTGTCTTCATATCTTCGCAGCTTTTGCGCTTCTGCCGCTATTTTCAATTTATTGTTGGAACATATAAATTTCAGGTCTTCTTCTGTTAATGCAGCATGCTTTAGCTTGATGTCTTGCATCTTCCTTAATATCTTTGATGATTTTAATCCTTTTAGATACCCATCCATTAGGGATACCTCTGTACGCAATGATTGTATTTTTCCTTCGATGCGCTTTTTCCAAGGAGGAACTGCTGTTCTCTTTTTCTTCTGGCCCTGCACTTTAATTGGTAGTATTCTTGCAGTAATAATTTAAGCTGCACAATATTGCATTCAATTCATTTTGGTGATGTCAATAAATGGTCCCTTTATACTGGATATGGCCTTGTTCATCTTAATTATCATACTTCTAATCTTAGGTGTTAAATTTAGCTTGGGTAATCTTTCCCTTGCTTGGAACCCAGCATATTCATCTCTTTCCATATGGACCAGGAGTTCTACCTTGAATTCCTCCACCTCTGTGTCTTTCTCCTCCATTTCTTCTTCTTCCTTTTCTTCTTCCTCTTCAGTTAATTTTTGGCCCTTCCTTTATTCAGCTCACTGTTCTGCAGCTCCAGATCTCTCAACTCCATCTCCCCTTCAATCTATCTTTCCTTTTCTCTGTATTCCTATTTGCTGGTACTCTCACCTAGGTCCCCTTTTCCCTGCATTTCTTTGCCCAAGGAATCTCTTAGTTGCTTCAAGATGTTATCATTCACATACTTCTTTACTTTGACCTGTGAAAATAAAGATTTTAAATTTGCATCTGTGGCTTCTGCAGTTTTTCTAGCGGCAATTTTCCTCTTTTATTCCAGCTTTTGATGGATTCTCTCTGTATACCCTCTTGATTTAAATATAGGGCTTATAGCATAAAAATATCAGTACATTGTTTCCTCTTTTTCTGCAGAATTCCACTTAACCATAGCTAATTCTCTTAACTTTTTCATAAATTTCTGTGGTGTTTCTCCTGCCACAGTGGGTCCATGAACAGGCTCACCGTGGCCTTTATCTTTGGCAGGGATGTTATCTACATCTGCAGCACTTGCACCATGGCAACGACCATCATTAGCCCTATTGCATAAGCTATGGATGGGCACCGTTTTATCCTAGGTGACGTGCGGCCAGTATGTATTTTTCTTCTTTGTTTCTATTATACTTCAGTTGTAGTATCGCCTTGCTGAGATTTGGTATAGATGTCATACAACGGGGTCACCACATGAAGGTACTCAGCAAGACTTTAGGAGGGAACTTTATTCTGATCCCCTAAGAGATGCATATCAATTCAACAGCTGTTGAACACTTCATGCAGTGATCTACGTGTGCAAAGGGGGTGGGCAAGATAAGTAGTGAAGCTAAGTATTCTGGTTGCCCAGTATGCAAGGCCTTATGGACTCAATCATCAGACAGAGGTACTTTACAGAGTGAAAGTCAAAATCAGAGAAAAAAAACCTCTATATGAAACAAAACACTGGGATAAGTGCTTAAAATCCACAAAAAACGTGCATGGAGAAAGGAAGATCTCAGAACCAATGAGCTTCTTTCAGAAAACCGGCCTTCAGAAAAACCTCTGTATGCCGCTGCCCTTGTACATCAATGACCATTCCTACTCCTACTTTAATTTCATACTTTTCAAGTGACAAACAAATAAATCAGGAATATTTTCAACTTAACTTGAACAGACAGGGAAGGCTGTTTCCCTGTCTGTTCAAGTTAAGTTGAAAATATTCCTGATTTATTTGTTTGTCACTTGAAAAGTATGAAATTAAAGTAGGAGTAGGAATGGTCATTGATGTACAAGGGCAGCGGCATACAGAGGTTTTTCTGAAGGCCGGTTTTCTGAAAGAAGCCCGTTGGTTCTGAGACCTTCCTTTCTCCATGCACGTTTTTTGTGGATTCTAAACACATATCCAAGTGTTTTGTTTCATACAGAGGCCTTATGGACTAGCAAAACAATTTTAAACATAATCCTGAAAGAGACAGGAAGCCAATGTGCTCAATGAAAAGGGGAGTTATGTATGTTGGGTTCCATGGGGACCAATAGTTGTGCATATTAATGTCCCCTGGGTCACCATTCTACTTTATGTCTTGATTTGCAATATATTGGCATTTACATACAGCAGGGGGAGACTTTTTGTTGTTGTTGTTGTTATTTACAGATGGCCCAAATATTGGAGCATGTCTGAATTGGGGGCAGGGTCTTTTCAGGTCTTCAGATAAGTAGTGAGGGTAGCTCCCTCTTGAAGCTCCAGTACAAGAGCGGGTAGGAAGGGGCAAATTCCCTCATCTGCAAATGTATTAAGTTAGTCCAATAAAAAGGTATAACTTTATTTTCCTTTTATGTTTCTCTTTTTATTTAACTACCTTTACAGTAGACTAAGCTTTTGCACGTCTTTATTCCGTAGAACAAAAAAGAGAAAAGGTCTCTGGTGATACCAAAAAAAGGGAAACAGGCAGCTACATACAATATCTAAAAGCCTTTATGCTCTTGTACATTTTCAAATTTTGCTATATATAAAAGCAATTCAAAATACTTTATAGTAGGGATTTACTTCAGCGATTTCTATAAGTCGAGTATGCATGCTATCTGAACCTCCAGAGCCTAAGAAAGTTTTAAAACTCAGTTTTCTGAGCTACTTGCAGAGAAATAGACAACTGTGCATCTAAGCCCTTTCCTGTTAGTTTGATTTCTCCCACCATCACAGTGCTTACTATATGGGTAAAAGGAAAATCCAGATAGCCTGAGAGATTTTTATTGGGCATTTTTTAAATTAATTTACAACACTATGGGGTAGATTCTGATCTGTGTTTAGCGGGGATATATGTCTGGGTTGGACATATATCCCCGCTAAACGCCAGGGTGCCGATTCCACCCACAGAGCTCCCCGCATGTACAGCAGAGATGTGTGGGAAGCTCTGTATGGGGGCGGGAAGGAGGGATGACCCCTACCATGGACGTACAGGGCCCATTCCATTATCAGCCCCGTACTTGCATGGTCAGCGATCTGGATGGGCAACTTATTCCACCTCAGAGGTGGAATAAGTGCCCCTAGATGGTGGCAAAGGAAGAATTCGGGCTTGGAAAAAAAGGTGAGGGGGTGCACGGAGTTCCTCGCAGCCCAAATCTGGCCACGGCAAACCCAATCGGGGGTCAGGTGGCAGGGAAAGGAACATTTCGGGGTCTGCTGGGGATCGTGGATCCTGCACGGAGCCACAGTGCCATGGCAACAGGACACCATAGCATCATGGCTCCAACAGGAACCTGGCTGGACTAGCCGGGTACCTGTCTGGATATATTCCCTGGAAGTTCTTTTTCGGTGGGCCTAGGGCACGGATGGGCAGGGGGGGCCTGAGGACATTCCCCGCAGCCCAACCCTGACCTTAGGAGGCCGGATCGGGGGTCGGGCTGTGGTGAAAGCCTTTGTGAAGCCAGCGGCTGAGATCATGGCTTTACAATGGAGCCGCAGTGCCATGGCAACCGGACGCCATGGCGCCGCGGCTCCATTGTAAAGCCCTGAGTTAGTCAGGCTTTTCCTGTACATGCAGGCCGGGCTGAATCGCAGTCCCAGCCTGCACGTACAGGGCTGTTTGTGATTCTGGTCCTGCGGGGCCAGACGTGCCCCGTGGGATCAGAATTGTGACCCCCCCTCTGTACATCCAGTTCAAGCAGGACGTACAGAGAGGCTGTACGTTAGGGATGGAATAAGCCTGTCAGTGTTTATGGTTATGGGCTTTATTTATAGATATGCATGGATGTTTAAACTATTTTTCAAAGATTATAGATATACCCAAGGAACGATGATGTTGGTGACCAGGGGGTGTGGGGAAAGTACTATTTGAGCCAGTAAATTCCACGGTTTGAGTCCCAGGTAGAAATTATGGATGTCATCAAAGTGAATGGCTAGTAATAAATGGAGTGTGATTTGTATAGGGTTCAGTGCAATTAATTGTTCTTTAAATACTGAGAAATATGAATGTATAATTGTTTTAGAAATGATCTTTAAATCCCATTATATGTGAGAATGGTATTATACTTTTGGCACTTCCATTTTTGATGTATTTATTGCGACTGTATTGCTGAGCGACATAACTATGCTTTTCTAATGTCTATGGTTGTCTGGCTATGGCATTTGTTTCCCACATATCTGGGTACTGGCCTTTCTCATAGCAGCTCCCTACATGTGGCTACACCTATCCCATACAATGTCCACTCTTTATCCTGCCTTATGTTGGTCTGTATCTATTGTCATGAGGTGGACAGCACAGAGTCTAAAACTTTAAAAGGAAAAACAAAGGAAGGGCTTACTGGTCATGAGATAGACAGTACACAGCCTGAAATAACCAGAGAGGCTCTAAAAGGAGAGCTTATTTCTTATGAGGGAGACAGCATAGAACCTGAAGTATTAAAAGGGTTTAGAAATGAAGAGCTTACCTCACAGTCACAGGGTCTGTGGAGACATTCACAGTGCAAGGGGGCAGGGAGTGAAGAAACAAACATTCCTCAGGGCTGCAGTGACGCAGAGAGAATTCAGAGCTCTAATCAGGCTCACCTGTGGGAACAGTCACGTTCCACGTCCAATAGGCAGCCCAATAAAACCAGGGGAAAATCAAGTGAAGAGGGGGGTGAACTCACAGGCAGAGTCAGACTGAGACCCAGATGCAGTTTCAGATTCAGAGACGGAACAAGTTTTCCCCAAGCAAGGGAAACAAGCCTAGAGCGCAGCCAGAGTGTGGAGGAGAGTCTGGAACCTAGCCTGGAGAAACAGACAAGGAGCAGAGAGATCCTCAGAGAGGCTGAGTTGGGAACTCCAGACCAAACAGTAAGAGACCCGCTGTCTTGGAGATCCAGGTTTGAGCAGAAGCAGTCTGACGAAACCGAGTGGGTCAGGAGAGATAGAGCTAAGGTCTTCCCAACCAGAGGGGTCCTCGCACCCAGGCAAGCAGTCAGATCACCAGAGAGCAAAGGTCACACTCTGAGAGTCTCACAGGAAGCAGGAAGCAAGTGCTACACTGCTAGACCCAGCAACAGATACTGCCGGAGCAAAGCAGTCTGCAGCTCTGATAGAAAACCCTGGCTAGAGGAAGAAGGACTAGAAGCCATATTCTCTCGTGGGAAAGATAAGTACCCTCTGTATTATAAAGGGAGTGGAGTAGATTCGGGGAGGAGAAGCAAAGCACACAGGAAGCAAGAGTTCCCTCAATGGCTTAGGGACTGGGAAGAATTCCCCAGCCCAGCTCCTGTTGCCTCGGACCCCCAGCAGCAGCACTTGTATCTCCCAAGAACAGAGTTTACCCCAGAGCAGAGGTCTGAGTACAGGTTTGCAAAAACTCAGAGATCCCACGCAGGTCAAGCCCAAGAGGGGATGCAGTGGGAAAGCACTATCCCAGAGAATATTCAGGAGCCAATGGATTGCAGTTTGGGAGTAACAGATGATTTAGAATCTCTGCGTTAAAGAGAAGAAAAGGAAGTGTGGTTTTGATTTCATTGGAGGAAGATAATACTTTTGTGTTTTGGGGAAAACAAAGAAGAAGCTTGGTTTTGTTAAAGTGTTCTTTTGCCTGTGATGTAACAGCTTAATTTGTGTTATCCTTATCTGAAAGCCATCCGTATGGGACAGGGAATAAATCCCATCATTAATTCCACTTTGGACACGACTCTTGAGTCATTATTCTTCCACAACTCAAACTGGGTCTCCATCTAGGCAGCTGCCTAGGGTGACACAGTCAGCCAACAGGCTTACACTATTAACAAAAACTCAGATCCTTATCAAGGCTTATACATGATACTTCACATAAACAAAATTTCAGCCCTATCCTCTAACCTTATCACAGTATTGTTCATTCAGCAAAGAACAAAAACCAGGAAAAGGCAGACCTCAGAGAACTTCAGGAATACTAACAGACCACAATCGTGCCTAGAATGCATTCCAAAGTCAAACACATCAACGGTCCGCACAGACTTCTCCTTCATCAAAAAGTGGAATCAATAGCCATACACATATATATAAATCATTCTATGGTAACACATTTCATATAACCAATATTCCCTTATACTCTAATATTCTAATACTCTCTGTGTTATCCTACATTTCACTCTTCTCTGGCATAAAGTTTCCACCACTCAAAACAGGTAGGTCAACCCGATGCCCGCTTGGACATCCCTCCAGCGTTTCACATTAGCAGCTTCAGGGGAATAGAACTACGAAACAATAAAAATAGAATACAACCTTCGCTTAGCATACATACCATGATTTCAAGAACCACCACCTTTCAAATATCTATCTGCTACCTGTGGGGCAACCCTGCCTGCCTTACCACAGTCTGCTTATAGCACTGCTCCCTTGGTCAGGCCTGTGTGGGCATGGGAGGGGGGATCCCTGTGCCATCATACCCGGGAAGCCAGCCTCCAGCTGTATCACCACTCTCACAGCTTGCATAGATCCTGGACTGGGTAAGACTGTAGGCCACATGGCATGTCAGGTCTCCCAGTGCCTGCCACAGCCGCTGTATGGCTGCCCTATCACAGTGGCACCCAGTGTCACTGCGGTCATCCATAAGGTCTGGGTACTGGCCTGGCATTCATGTCCCCCCTGAATTTCAGATCAGCACACCAGATCCACCCATCAACCTTCAAACCACACATACAATCTCACTTGCAGGGATGAATTGTAGAACACAGCAGAAAAGTTTTTAAGTACTGGGCTTATTCATGTCTCTGGCAGAAGTAATGGGTACGTCTGCGGGAAAGTTAGAAAATGTGGAAGGGCCTTTCCTGAATATGTTCTATACGTCTCTGTGGCAAATCATGCCCCTATTCTACCCTTCCCAGGCACGTTCTGACATCGCCATGCAAGCGAGATAAAGGGACAGCAGAAACCCTTGGGCCAGCTCTGCCCACATTACACTGATATTGGAATTCAAACACAGCACTTGCCTGGTTTTCTTCCATTCCTACTCTGTCCTAATGAAAGGTAATCTCTCGTGGCCACAACATATTAATTGTAGAGTTCCTCAGGACTTCTGCTTGCACCCTTGCTCTTTAACATCTACCTAAGCCCTCTAGCCACAGTCAAACTCAATAATCGATCTCACACAAACACTACCACCAACAAGATCCAGAAGACAAATAGCGATAAACACCCTAATAATACCGAAGGCCATAACAACGTGTAGCCGATCAACAGCGAACAGAGCCTTCATGTTCTGTGCCCCAAAACACTGGAACTCCCTACCACCCGAAATTCGTGCTATAACTAACATAGGCCAATTCAGAAAGGCCCTCAAGCATAACCTATTCATCAAATACTACCCTACATAAAGCTTCCCCTCTCAAGCATAACCTAATCAACAAATATTACCCTACATAAATTCAAAAATATTCACTACAATCTTAACCACTTTGCCTCCTTTCACAACCCCCACAGGCAACATCATATAAATACCTCTTTCATGTTATCAAATTAACAGACCAACATTCTATATATATAGTTTTACCCCATATTATCCAAGTTTATCGAATCCAAGTTTATCTTCCTGTTTTATGTAAAACCGAGCAGCCTGTTGTTCTGGTCTTTGGTTATCTGTAAACCGCGCTGATCGTAAATAGCGCGGTATATAAAAAATTGTAATAAATAATAAATAAATAAATAAATTCAAAATACAGGTATCTCCATCTTCTTCTATACTGATGGCATTTTCTCGATTCACTACAGTAGTTAACCTTCTCCAAATATCATCTTGCTAAACAGTTGCCTAGATGAAATTTCTAGTTGGTTAACCTAGTCAAAGACCACATCTACTTGGATTGCCAGTTCAGATTCACAACACTCGATTTCTCCAGTACCATAAGGTCAAGCTATCACTCTTATTCCTACTTTTAAATACCTTGGAGTACTAATAAATTTCGAGCTTTCATTTGCGAATCAAATATCCTTAGTCATGCACTTTACATTTCCAGTTCTGCGTCAAATGTGTGCCCTACGTTCTGTTCTTGACACTCCTGCTCTTCATATCCTGATTCATGCAGCTCATTACTTCCAGACTGGACTACTGTAATACCACTTATTCAGGACTCCTTTAATATCTTCTCCTGCCCTTACAGACAGTCCAAAATACTGCTCCTAGAATTCTAGCCCACACCCGCAAATTTGACTCTCTCCTGTTCATTCAATCTCATTGGTTTCCATTACTCCCCATATTCAATTTAGGACCCTTATTGTAATGCACAAAGCTCTTCACATTTCTTGTCCTTCTTACCTGACTTGCCTTACCATTCCTCATCGCACTGGATGTGCTCTTAATCCTATCACGACAACAAACTTGCACTCCCCTCAGCCTCCTACACGCGTTTCAAATCCACTCACTACTCAGCCTTTTATTTTACTGCTCCTTCTCTATGGAACACTTTCAATCCTAATCTTTGAGCTGAATTATCCTACCCTAAATTTCAGAATTTCCTAAGAACTCATCTTTTCACAGTGATTTTTGGGGGTTTGTAGTGGCTGTGGGTCCTGATTGGGCCAAGTATGTCTCTTTGCTGTCTTAATATGTTTTCTAGTCTTTTCCTGTCCTATTTTGAAATTGGCGTTCTTTTCATCTGTCTGACTAGCTTTATATTTGTAAACTACATTGTATTTGGAAAAACAGTATATTAAGCCTGAAATAAACCATAAACCTCACTGTACGTGGTCCCTATTGCAAAACTGCACAGGTCTGACCGATGACACATACTTATGCTGTAGACATGCACAGGGGCAGAGTTTGGGCAGAGTGTGAGTGGAGTCCAAATTTCTGCATGTAGGCTATAAAATACTATAATTTATGTAAGTTCTTGCAAAATCAAAGTGTGGGCATTTACACCTGCCATAGAGCTAGTGCTGGTACTCACACCAAGATTAACATGAGCTTTTGATCACGTCCGCCTTATTTTATAAAATACCTGCATACTTCACTTTTTAATATAGGTGCAAATACACGCTTTAAAATGCACTTAAGTCTGGACAACTCCTATAAAGTTGCCTTAATCACGATTTCCAAATATAAAATCAAGCATTTACATGTGGAAGTAGCATCCATGTGTAAATGAGGATTTTAGAAAGGGCTGTTTACTATGCAGACATTACAAGGGAGCATGCCGGGGTTGGGGGCCTGGGAGTGTCAAAAATCTACACATGTATTCCTCATTTCATATAGGGAATACAATTGTATGATTGCAATTGTTCACATCGGGATTTATAGCTGCTCCTGAGCATGTTTAGGTTTTTAAAAAGTCCTCGTTTGGCCAGACCTTTACGGGATTGATTATCCTCCTTAATCCCCCATTACTTATGCACCCCTCTAAATTGAAATGAAATAAAGATAGTGGCCTCTGTAATTAATTTGTATGTGTAAGGTTGCAAAATGGCCTGCATACACTTGTAAGTGCCAGCATTTACACACATAAGTTGCCGAGTTCCCCTGGTTGATTTTCCCCACACATAGATTCACAAAATAGCTCCTCCGTCTCCATGTATCAAGAAATAACATGCACTCACGAATACAACAACATAAGAAAGGCCATACTGAATCAAAACAAGGTCCATCATGCCCAGTATCCTGTTTACAACAGTGGCCAATCCAGGTCTCAGGTACCTAGCAGGTTCCCAAAAAGGCACACAGGTTCCACAATGCTTGTCCTGCACTGTTTTAGAAAAGACTCCAGGACCCATATTGAATTATGAAGGCTATGCACAGACCCTTAACCCCAGATATTCAATGCCAGGGTCATATGGCATTGACCATCCGGGTTTGCCGCACAACCTCACCACTGCTCAATTAGTGGCTGTCGCTGCCTCTGCTCCTCCCTGTAACGCCCACAACACACCCGGATGCTAAGCGGCTAGCATCAGGGCGTGAAGGGGAGATGATCAGGGATAGTCAGCAGCATTAATCATGTTAGTACTGTTGAATATCCTGCTGAGTGGCATTTATACAGTTTAAAGGGTTGTAAACTGTATAAATACCTTTCGATTAATTATCAGGCCCTCCATGTTTAGGAGAGCAAGTCCTAAAATACTGCTGAAATTGTGTATATCGCAACCTTGACATCTCAATTTCAGTCTCCGTATACTACCTAAATTGTGCCTTTGCAAATCCAGAAAAATGTAATACAGTAATAGAATACACAAGAAGGAAAAGGAGAATCCCTCAGCTTTACATCCAGTACACATCATCAGAGTAATCACTGACCAAACTCAAAACACTAAAATGTACCCAGTTAAGAAATATTTCTGACTGTAGGTGTTATTCTGTTTCACTCCTATATCCTCTAACAGGCCAAAAAAGAGGCACATCCTGAGACTCAACGAACAAAACCTCTAAAAAATGTTAAAAAATGTTCCACATGGATAGGATCAGTGAAGATATACCTATCCCCAGCATGGGTAACCAAACACCTATAAGGTAATTTAAGAAAAAAGGAGGCTCCTATGAGCAAATCCTGAGGCTTCCTATTCACCTCTGACTGCAAAAAGAATATTCTTTCATCTTAAAATGCTTTGTAAGTATAGAAATCTCCATCTTTGAACCACAAGAGACTAGTAATGTTGCACGTGTAGAAAAAATTTCTTGGAAGGTTTCTAAAAAAGCAGACAAATCCATAATGTTAGAAGTTATTAGATCCTCCCCCTTATCAGCTTCCTCACAAATACTTCTAAGACAACAATACATTTTTGAAACTTCTGTGATTTCAGCTTTAGGATAGACAAGAACATCCTTTAAGTATTTATTGAGAAGCTCCAAGAGAGCAGATGAGTAACTGGAATATTCAAAAATATTAAGTTCTTGGCCCTAGCCAAGTTTTCTATAGCCTCAATTTTATTGTGTAACAAAAAATTATCTTTAATATTAGTATATCCCACAGCTGCTCATCAATCATGTTCAAGAATTCATTTATCAGTCCCACCAAGCTCTCATGCTCTGTGAGTTTGTCAGTCATCTCTTTAGAAACTTTCATACAGCTGGCCTATTGTACCTTAAGTAATGTCTGAGTCCATGACACCACCATCCCTACATCCTTAAGGAAAATGTCTTGATCTGACCCAGAACTAGGAGCCTGTCAGTGAACATCCATCCCATCCAGGAAGTGACATCCCAGACGGAGTGGAAGCTAGTTTTTCCAACACAGATTCCACTGGCAACTCTTCATAAGTCAACTTCTTGAACCTCTGCAAGAACGAACAAGCCTGGAGACCCAGTGTTGTTCCCAACTGGGAGGATGCTAATGCTAGGACTTTAAGTAACTTCCAAAGAAATTTCGGAGATCTAGTGAACCTAAAAGGAAGTACCATAACATATTCATTCATTGGTCTTGAGCAACTGTCAACTCCTGCACTGCCCCATTCTTTACCTTGGCTTTTAATTTACCCATTTACAAGAGTCAGTACTTTTCAATAATCTTCCACAGTCCACCATAATCCTCTGTGCTCCCTTGTGCTCTGAAGGGGCATTTCTATTTAGACAGACCCCCCTTCAGGCATGCACTAACTTTATATACTGGCATGGAAAGATGATGTCCTACAGACTGCCCTCCAAGGATTTATTTACATTTGTATACCGCTACTTCCAGCGATCAGCAGCGTTTTTTGATTACAGATTGGAAATTGTCAAATCATGACAGGAAATTTTTGAGGTATAAACACTTTGATTAGACAGGAAAGCACAGCACACAGAGAACTATTTTTTTTACAGGGAACATGGGCTATGGAGGGTTAAGTGGCTTGCCCAAGACCACAAGGAGCACCTGTGGGACTAGAAACCCCAGTCCTTCCGGCCCAAGGTTGCTGTCCTCTAGTGGGATTTGAACCGCCGACCTTCCGGCCCGAAGTACCTTGCCCCAACCACTAGGCCACTCCTCCACTCCCTTGTCAGACTATACCAGATTTCACACTTTCCTGGGATGCAGCAAAGGCTACAACTCTTCTCTTTCCAAGAGAAAGGGCAGCTTCACCCCCTGCCTGAAAGAGTTTTTACAAGAAGAGTTAGTTCTCTATGACACTGACCGTGAAAAAATGCTGCTACTGTCTGTTATTATGCTTTCTCTGTCTTCAAAAAAAAAAGACAACTTTTGACTTCAGCAAAATAAATGTCTGAAGCTGGGATTTCCAAGCAGCTTCTTAAACCAGGGCTTTGCCACTCAATTCTCGTGGCACACCTAACCAGTAAGGTTTTCTAGATCACAACAATGAATATGCATGAGGGAGATTTACATACATGGAGGCAGTGCATGCAAATCTCTATCATGCATATTCATTGTGGTTGTCCTGAAAACTAGACTGGCTAGGTGTGACCTGAAGAATGGTTTGAGAACCACTGGTCTAAATTGAGAAGGAAAATGCTGCTGTGCTGTTTTGTTCCACTTTCCTAGTCATGTGTTGATGTAATCAGCCATAGGATTTGAGAAAAGGGAGGCAGGGATAGGTTTGTTTGGCTGCTTGTCAAAAAGTTTCAAAATGGTTGATGAAGTGCCCTGTGCTTCTCAATTTCCCCCTCCCAAAGTGGCTCTGGTTTCTCTGCCTTCTCACAACCCCCAACTTTCACACTGTCATGGAATTAAATGAGGAGTAAAGTGAAACAGGCCAATTGCATTCTATTCATTTAAAGTTACTTGAACCAAAATGCCCTCATTTGTTGGATTTTACCATTTGTCAAAAAACGAATACAAATGCATATTGTGAGTCTTGTATGCAAGGAGCACACATCCAAAGATACTAAAATATTGGAAATTAAATCTCCCAAATAACTTGACAATAAGTTCAAACAACTTGGAAAGCGAATGCTAGAAGTATTACAAATAGGCTTCTTGCGTTGGAGGGCGCAGGACCTAATATTGCTTTCAGCAGGCATATGTTAAAGACAGTCTCCAGCTGTCTTTTCAAGTCTATAATGGCAGCACAAGTTGGGACCGCATTGCTGGTGTGGCCGGTGAGAAAGGAAGGGAGGCACAGGCAGCAGAGAACTGCTCACGAGTTCAGCGATGGCCTGAGACTGTGGAGCTAAGACAGCTGAGCTGGGGGTGTAGAGATGATGGCTTGCACTGGTGGTATCTCCTACTGCAGCTTCTCCTTTGAAATTTTACAGACACTCCTCCCCGCGGTAGGTCCATCTTCACTTCTGTCTCATCTGTCTATCTAGTGGTCCCTCAGTACATTAGTTTGTTTGTACATGTCCAAACAAATCCATGTATATGGATGGATAGAGAGAGACCGACCCTATTGCTCTAGCAAAAAAAGCTTAAAAATGAGTAGTATCCTGTACAAAAGGAAGAAATCAACTATATTTGAGGTTTCAAAAATTTATAGACACAAATAGAGAGGGACTCAAGTACAGTGTTGCTAATCAAACTAAGTGGATGGCCTGGTGGTTTCATAAGAGCTCTGGGTTACTGTGTATTTAAAAGATATCTGTGGAGATTTCATATTCAAAAAAAGAAACTATGAAGTTGTCAGCAAATCAGATGTATTCCTGTAATCCATGCATAAGATCCAATGCTAATCTTTTATAACTACTGTTGTCACTCCCAATGTGTGCCATTGACTCCTAGTGACCCAGCAGCTCCTGGGTTTTCTTGGCAAAGTGTGACCAGAAGTATGTTGCCAGGCCTTTCTTCTGAGGTAATGGAAGGTAAAGTGACTTGCCCAAGGAATGCCAGTGGGAAATGAATTCTAGGGGTATGTTTACTAAACAGCGGTAGCGGCTTCCGTGCGATATTGGAGCGTATGGAAGCCGCTACTGCTGTTTAGTAAACATATCCCCTAGTCTCTTGGTCACCAGGCCACTGCTCTAACCACTAGACAACAATAAATTAAAAATCTCACTGATGTAGTCCTCAGATTCACTACAACAACCACACCTCCCTTGTGATGACTATGTCATGGTCTTTAGCCAAACTGTCCATTGCCCTGGGCTCCTTTTGTGTCAGATTATTCTTTGCCCATCGAAGCTCATCTCTATTGAAGAAAAATATCTTTCAACACTATTTATTTATTTAACTGCATTAATATTCCGCTTTTCACCGGGTCAAAGCGCTTTAACAAAAAAGGGGGGGGGGGCAATAATCAAGTTGATAGTGAGAGGGAAGGGGCCGTCACCAGGGGGGATAACAGTTGATCTTCACAGAAAGTAACAGTACTAGACAGCTGACATGCTTAGATGGTTGCTGGGGGGGGGGGGGGTAGGTCAGAAGGTTCGGGTGAACAGTTATTGAGAGATGTCTGTTTCAGGTCCAAGATATTCAAGAAACAGGATGGTTTTTAACTGTTTCCAGAATGTGGAGAGGTCTTTGGTGCTTCAGATCTGGTTCGGGAGGGAGTTCCAGAGGGAGGGTGTGTACAGTTCAAATACTCTGTTGCAGGTTTGCTGATTGAACTTAGTTCATTCGTGGGGGATAGTGAGAGTGTTGCTGGTGGTCTGACGGGTTGGTCTGTTGAGAGTAGGGTGAGGTAGTAGAGTTCGGAGTTGTGAGGTCTGGGTTTGATGGAGTGCTTTGTGGATAAGTAGGAGGGATTTGTATTTAATCCTTGCTTCGAGGGGCAGGATGTGAAGTTCTCTCAGGACTGGGGTGATGTGATTGTGTTTTTTTGCCTTCTGGATGATTCTTGCAGTGGTGTTTAAGGCAGTTCGTAGGGGGTTGGTGTGGGTGGCAGGTAGTCTGTGATAAATTGCATTGCAGTAGTAGGGGAGCGTCATGGCCTGCATGACTGTTCTGAAGTCCTTTGGGTCGATGAGTGGTCTGAGGTGTTGTACTGTCTTTGCTTTGTGGAATATTGTTCTGGCAGTCTTTTTGATCTGTTGTTTAAATGTAAGTGCTTGATCAATGATGATTCCCAAGTATTTTATGTGGGGTTGGACTTGAATTTGGGTGGTTCCCAAGGTGAGGTGTGGCGGTGGGCTGAAGTTTGGTTCCTTGGTCACAAGGAGGGCTTCTGTTTTTTTTAATGTTGATGGAGAGGTTGTTCTCTTGTAGCCAGTTGGAGACATGAATAAATCAGTCTGCTAGGTGATTGTCTTTTGGGTTTGTGGTTGTGATGGGTCCATAAAGCATTATGTCGTCTGCGTAGATATGGTAGTTGATGTTGTGGGTGTGTATTACCGAGCATAGTGGCTGTAGGTAGATATTGAAGAGCATCGCGGATAGTGTGGAGCCTTGGGGTACTCCTTGGTGCTGTCGAAAGCAGGGGGGGGGGGAGGTTGCCATGCTTGTGCGGATCAGTTGTTGTCTATTGGTCAGGTAGGAGTGGAACCATTGTAGCACGATGTCCTTGATGCCTATCTCCTGTAGTCTATGTAGGAGTGTGTTGTGTGAGACGGTGTCAAATGCTGCGGATATGTCTAGAAAGATCATAGCATATCCAGTGTGTTTTGTCTATGTACCTTTGATTAGGGTATTCAGTAGTGATATCATGAGGGTCTCAACTTCATGTGATGGGCGGAATCCGTGTTGTTGTGAGTCCAGGAAGTTGTTGGTATCCAGGTGGTATTGAAGCTGTTGTTGAATTATATTCTCAATGACTTTAGCAGTGAATGGGAGACTTGCTATTGGTTTGAAGGAGGCGGGGTCAAGGGGGTCCAGGTTGTGTTTCTTAATGGTTGAGCGAATGAAAGATGTTTTGAGGGTGTCTGGCATGTGTCCTTGCTTGAGAGATTTGTTAACTATTTGGGTTAAGGCTGTGCTTATGTTCTCCTTAGTTTTCTTTATCCATTCCACAGGGCAGGGATCTAATGGAGAGGTGGTGGTGTTTAGGCAAGAGATAGTGAATTCTATCTTTCCTTTGGTGACTGTTTCGAATGTGCTCCAGTCAGTGTCCTTAGCAGAAGGGTAGGTTGTTTCTGTTGCATTCGCTTTTGGGTTGGTTGGTTGTTGGAGCTGCTTGTATTGGCATGCTAATTGTTCCGGTGGGATGTTTGGGAGCTGGTTAGAGTGGTTGGGTGCCTTCGTTAGCTTCTTGACAATCTCAAAGAGCTCACGTGGTTTGTTTACTGAAGTATTTATGATTTTTGAGTGGTGGGTCCTTTTTGCATTATCTGTTTCTGTGCAGTATGCATCTAGTTCACTCATGTATCTTGCTTTGTCTGTTTCTATTTTGGTCTTTCTCCATTTTCTCTCGGTTCTCCTCAGTTGGGTCTTTAGTCTTCATAGGACAGGGGTGAACCATCAGGATTTTGTTGTGGTAGCTCTGGTCTTGTTGCTGTTTGTCATTGTACATGATGCAGATGAGATCGCGGTATTCCAGGTGTTGATTAGGTCTTCAATTTTGGTGGAGTCTGTTTAGAGTTTAGGTATAATTTATGCTAGGAAGTCCTCTTTGTTAAATGGTTTAAATCTTCTAGCGAGTTGATTGTTCTCTTTGATGCTGATGTGCTGGTAGATGTACGTAAGATTAATGAGGTGGTGGTCAGACCATGGTACGCTTGTGATCTTAGGTTTCATGCATGAGGTGGTGCTTTGGGAGTTGAGGAATATCAGGTCAAGAGTATTTTCTTTTTCATGAGTCGATTCATGTATGATCTGAATCAGGTCTATTGCTTCCATAGCACTGAAGGCGGCCTCGGCATGTTTTTCTTGCAGTGAGGGGAGGCTGAAGTCTCCGAGGATTAGCTGTTCTTTTGTGGTGATGGTACTTTCTGATACATGTTTTAGTATGTCTGATAGATCAGTACGTGCAGTGGGTGCTCGGTAGATTAGGCATATGGAGAGGTGTTTGTTGGTGAGGGTGAATATGTCCGCTTCACTGGCTGTTTCTGATGCGTGGTTTCTGAGGTGAAGGTCGGATTTTGCTATGATGGCTACTCCTCCTCCTCTGGCATGAGCTCGGGAACAGTTGTGCATACTGTATCTGTTTGGTATTAGTTGGTTCATGAGTACTGTGTCAGAGTCTGTGAGCCAGGTTTCGGTTAAGCAGAGAACGTCGATCTTTTGAGATATGATCAGGCCTTGGAGCATGGGGAGTTTGTTTCTGACTGAGCATGCATTTATTAAGGTGATTGAGAGAGAGTGGGTGTTTGTGAGGTTGGAGGTGTGGGTTGGTCTGGGAGGTGTGCGAGCACTGCCCCATGTGGAGGGGGGTTTGGTGATGTTTGTAGGTTGGGTAAGTGTGGTGTTTGGAGTGGGGTGGTTAGGGTGTGTGTTGGTAATGATGTGATAGTAGGCCAAGTTGATTGGAAATGGTGTTAGGAGTTATGTTGGAGCCAGAAAGGGTGGCATGGTTGTAGAAGGACCTCGAGATCCTGGAGCAGAATTGGTGGAGATAGGGTCCGCTGCTGGAGAGGTGATGAAGTCTGCTTTAGGGCTTGCCTTGGTTTGCTCTGCTGCTGAGGAGTCTGCTGTGGCTGCTCTGTTTCGGGGTGGCTGCTTTGGTGTCTGGAACCTTGCTGGATTTCTCTTAGTGTACTTATTTCCGTGCCCCGCCAAAGGGCCCTCTGGTGAGGCCCTCAGGCACGGGCCCACCAGGCACAGATGCCCCCATCGGGGATGCCGCTTTTATTGGTCTCCCACTGCCCCGACTGGGCAGGAGCTTCTGAGCGGGACGGTTTCCCACTCAGGCGCTTTACCCCAATTGGGGGAGCTTTGTGGAGAGAGAGGCCACCGGGATGGTGAGTTACTTAAAGCAGGGCTGTACCAAGGGAAGATCGCGCCCTGTGCGACTTGCACATCGGGCGCGCACCCCCCCCCCCCCCAGGAGAGAAGAGGCGCGCCCGATGTGCAAGTCGCCGGCATGCTAAGCAGATCTGTCCCTCCCTGCAAGAGCAAGGAGGGACAGATCTGCTTAGCATGCCGGCGAGAAGGCGTAAGGGACGCATTTTAGCTGTCTTGCCATTGCCTGCCGCCACTGAGAGAAGAAAAAGTGGCGGCGGCAGGCAACGGAAGACAGCTAAAATGGGCTTGCACAGGGCTAGGTATGGGGCTGGCTTAAAGGTTGATAGAACTGGATGAAGTGGACATGGAGGAGTTCAAGTTGATTTATGCTTATCTATTGAGAAAGCAATAGGCATGTGCATTAATGATTATCTGAATGGAAAAAAAAATCAATGAAAATTATGATTTTCATTCCATCATTAACTAAGCAAGCACATATGCTCAGAAAATTCATAACTTGCCATTCATGCATTTTGTTTTTATCATGCATGCCCAGACACACTGGAGCCAATCTGGGAGGGGTCATCAACAGTCAGCATGACACACTTCAGCCAATCCTGCTTCAAATACTTGACAGGCAGCCAGAGAAACCTATTCCTATGTCTGACCTCTGCAAATCCTGTGGCTGATGATGTCACTGCAGGGCTGCAACACAGTGAATATAAATGGCAGAGGAAATGTTTTGGCTCTAAGTTTCAGGGGATGTGGGTTTTAGAAATCTAAGGAAGAGAAAGGAGTTTAGCTGTAGCTGGGATAAGAAAATAAAACATAACTGCTTGACTAGTGACTTCTGATACAGGACTGTATGCAGGGCAAAGATGAAGAAAAAATGCAAGCAACTTCAAGCTCGATTTGTGCCTGGGATATATTTGCCTTGCTATATCAAAGCAGAAAAAGAAGAGATTCAAACAATTTATTTTCCCCTCTCTGAAAGTGTTCAAGGCTGCAACAACAGCGAACACAAATGGCAGAGAAGCATTTTGGCTCTGATTTTCAGAGGGTGAGGAAGGAATGCTGTTGTGGATTTTAGGATTCAACGGGGAAGATAGGAGTTTGGTTGTAGCTGGGGCAGGACTGTAAAGAAGAAAAAAAAATGTACCAGCTTAACTAGTGGCTACTGCCAAAGGACTGTGTCCAGAGCAACTTAAAAGAGAGAAAAGGTAAACACTTCAAGCCTGACTCGTGCCTGGGGTCTTTTTGGCTTGCCATACCAAAGCACAAAGACAAGAGATTCAAGCTGATTTTTTTTGGACAGTGCTTTTGCCTTCCTTTGCAGAGCCTGCCATACTAGGGGTTGAAAAGAAATGTCTTGCACTTTTTTACGACACAGTCAATGGCAGAAGTTACTGTATCAAAATCTATGTATTCTATTGCAGAATCGTAAGTACAATAATATTTCTTGCAACAACCTTTTTCATGTAGTATCTGTGACAGCAGTTGGGAATTTGGGAAGGGAGCAGGGCGTCATCCATTGTTTATAGAATAGTAACAGATTAAACATGCCCATTCCCTAGAAATCCAGTCCCAGCTGCATAACTGGGCAGTGGTCAAACATACCCTCTCCCCTGGTCTTTTCAAGAGTGTCAGCAGAGGTGCCAACCTTACTGAGCACAGCATTGCAGGGCTGAGCTGAGGCATATCATAATGCCTGGAAAATTAAATGGTCATGGAAAGAAAGAAGGGAGGAAAGGCTAGAACAGTAATGGCAGAAATACACAAAAAGAGAAGGGCACTCCCAGGATATTGTTACGGGCACCTCCAGTCTGCCGTCCAAGCTAAAGAGAGATGTCTTTGCAAGGTGAAAAAATGCAGTTTCTGGTGCAACTGTGCTGTCCGCTGTCATCTCCACAGAGATGCAAAGGGAGATTGATAAAATGCAGGGTAAGGATATGCAAGAGAAGCAGCAGATGAAGGCAAATCAGACTTGCAGCTGGTTCTGAAAAGTGCATGGAGAAGGTCTTGGCAGATACAGAATGTGAGGGATCCATGTGGGTGGAATTTACATCTGAATCATCAGATGTTGAAAACATACTGGCTGAAGAGGCTTATTTTTTTATTTAGCTCACACCTTTCTGAGCTGAGATCAAGACAAGCTATAGTCAGGTACAATAGGCATTTCCCTGTCCCCAAGGGACTCAAATCTAAGTTTATTCCTGAGGCAAAGGAGGGTTAAGTGGCTTACCCAAGGCCACAAGGAGTGCCAGTGGGATTTCAACCCTTGTCTTTCTGGCTCTAGGTTGCTGCCCTAACTACTAGGCCACACGTCCATTCCAGCATGACAACTGCTGAAGAGGTAGAAAGTGATTCTGGCAGCACCAAGGCCAAGAGCATTGCACAGGTAGAGGGGACAGTAGAGAATGGGAGGGATGCTGCTGGCCTTTCCTCCTCTCCTCCACCCCCAGCCATGGGTCCAGCAGTAGTACCAATAGCAGCAACCCCTCCCCCGCATGTAAGAAAGTACAGGGGAAGCCTTGTAAAACCTCACATGTGTGAGAAGCGCTTGACAACCCATGGTATGCAGAATGTAATTACTGTAAGCAGCATATTAGTAGAAGGAAGCTGATGGGTCATCTTATGAACATGGGCATGCTTCAGCATTTGGAAAAACAGCACAGGTTCCAGCTAGGTACCCTAGGCTAGGGACGCCATACAGGTGTGGAAACAGTAGTGGTAGGAAAAGTACAGGACAATCAAAGGAGGGAGGGGCGAACAGACAATGGTAGAGAATATTAATAAAGGAAATAATGAAAATGGAAAAAGGCATTAGATGGATACCACTGACACAATATTCCAGCCAGCCCTAGGCAGCAATTACTGATGGGAGCAGAGCCTGAAACCACCAGCTTCTTAAGATCTAAAAAAGTCCACAACTGTCATATTTCACATCCAAATATTTAACTATGCATTTGCATGGATACCTGAAAACAAAAATAGTGCCTAAAGACACGGTCTCTTGTCTTAAAGCAAGAACATTTTCTTCTCTCCTGCATGGTATGGGCCACATCAGGAAAATTCCTGATAGGCTGACCAAAAACAATTTAGTCACCTTCTTAAAGTACAAACATAGAACTCGATTCAGATCCTGTTCAAAAACAAACTATCCTAATAACGTTGCTCTCTCTTAAGCATCTATAGTTTCTAGTAAAGCCGAGACATTCAATGACTGTTGACTGCTTTCCAATACACAGTTTCCCAGATGGCAAATAGTGCACCTTGTTCAATGAAGGAATAGCTGGTTCTGAAATTTTCAAAACCTCCATCAAATATTTCTTAAAATGTTTACCAGGCAACACATGTAGATTTTTAGGGAAATTTAAAAATCCATAGATTCAAATGTCTCATTTATTTTTCACAAGATTCCAACTTCCTATGAAGAATAAGTCTGCATTTCACTAGTGATTCAATCACTTTATCAAAATCGTTTATTTTCTTTTCAAAGTCTGTCAGTTTAGCATTAACTTCTTGATAGATACTGTCTTGCTTCTGAGCGATCTGCCCAGCTGTCTGCACAAGCAAATTCAGATCCACCGTGCTCTTAGAGACGATGACTTCTAGCTTATTTATTTATTTTATTTAAATTCTCTTATATACCGCACTATTCAGCATCAGCGCGGTTCACATAGAACAATAAATCTCAGTACAGTCAACATGCATGAGTTTACAGATAACAAGGGAAGGAACTTGGATAACAGGGGTAACTATCTACAATCTATTTACAAGGAAAACATTACTGTATAGGTATCAGTTACAAGGAGCAGTTACTATGAACATAATCTTTACTTATAGAGAACCAGACTTGGCATGTTAGTTGAGACACCAAGGAACTGTATTAATGGGTGGAATCGCTGAGGTCTATGGGTGCCGTTGACTCTATAAGGTACTTGTTAAAGAGATGGAATTTAAGAGCTTTCTTAAATTGTGTTAAGCTGTTGATAGCCCGGATGCCAGGGGGTAGTGCATTCCAGCACCTTGGAGCACAGAGGATAAAGGCTCTGTTGGCTGTAGAAGTAGTGCAGCTTGTTAAGGCCTTTGGGAGCTTCAGGGAGTTGATGGACGTGGATCTTCTTGCTCTGTTTGGTATAGTAGTGTTAATAAGGGCAGATAAGGATGTGGCGGAGAGCTTATTAAGAGCTTTGAACGTGAGGAGTAGAGTTTTGAAGATAATTCTAGCCTGGATGGGTAGCCAATGTAGTTGAATCAGCAGAGGTGTAATGTGGTCGGTCCTGGCGGCTCCATGAAGGACCCTTGCTGCGGCATTCATTGCCAGCTGTAACGGGTTCAAGGTGGATTGAGGAAGACCTTGAAGGATGACATTGGCATAATCGAAGTGGGGTAAGATAAGTGCTTGGTAGATTGTCCTGAAATCATTTGGTTCGAGCATGGCGCGTAGGTGTCTCAGTGTACGGATCTTATAGTATATAGTTCTGACTGTGTTTCCTATGTGGGATTTCATATCCAGGCATTGATCCAGCGTAATTCCCAGGTAACGTATTGAAGGCTTGGGTTGCAATTCAGCTTTATTTGTTTTGAGACCTTGTGGTGGGGTGAAGTTGTGGTTCCTCGTGATGAAGAGGACTTCCGTTTTCTTATGTTGTATACGGAGGTTTTGGGAGAGAAGCCAGTCAGATACTGCATTGAAACAGTTTATTAGAGGGGAGAGATCTAAAAGATCAGTGGAGAAGGGGATGTATAGTAGAACATCATCGGCATAAAGCATGCAGTCGACATTAAATGACCGGATGATCTTACAGATTGGCTGCATGTAGATGTTAAACAGAAGGGCAGAAAGTGAGGAACCCCGTGGGACTCCCTGATCCAGGTGGAAGGGTTCTGAGGTTCTGCCTCCTGAGCGGACGTGCTGCCATCTTCTGGATAGGTAGGACCTGCACCATTCAAGCGCTGTTCCAGTGATGCCCTTCTCAATTAGTCTCGCTAAAAGGAGTTCGTGATTCACTGAATCGAACGCTGCGGCGATATCCAGAAAGATGGAGGGCAAATTCTTGGTGGATGTTATCAATGCCAGTGATAATCTTGCTGAAGAGGATGGTGAGAGAAGAGTTTCGACTCCATGGTATTCCCTGAAGCCGTGTTGGCAGGGGTCTAGCGGTGCTGCGGTGTCAATATGGTCCTGTAACTGTCGTTGAACCTCCTTTTCGATAATCTTAGCAAGTAGAGGTATGCTAGAAATGGGTCTGTAGGAATCTACCCTTAGGGGGTCGAGCTTGCAGTTTTTCAACAGGGGTCTAATTGAAGTATGCTTAAGGGCTGAGGGGAATGATCCTGTTGAAAAGGAGAGGTTCATTATATTGGAAATTACTGGGCTGAAGTGACTGCGAAGTTCCTTGATCCAGAAGGCAGGGCATGGATCAGACTGGGATGTAGTGATGTTGAGGGCTGTGATGATGTCTTCAATTCCTTTCTTAGAGGGGAGAGAGAATGAAGAAAAGGTTCTTGAGGCGTCCTGCACAAAGGTGTTGGTTGTTGTAATGGTTCTGTTGGTCAGGCACATCTTAGATTGTACGTAGGTTGCAAAGTCTTGAGGGTGTATCTCAACTTGAGGCCCAGTGGATGGCTCCTTAGATAGAGACTTAACTAGGTCAAATAAGTCGTGTGGCTTATTGAGAGATCTCATCAAGGTATCCGAGTAGTACCGTTTCATTGACTCGGAGATTGCCTTGCGGTGAGCAGCTAGGTGGGTATTGTATGCTGTCAAGTCATCAATAGCATGGGTGCGACGCCATCGTTTTTCGAGCTTCCGTAATTGGACGAGGGATTCTCTAAGGTCCGCTGTGTACCAAGGAGCATTCTCTCTTTTTCTTGAGTGTTTGTTGTTTGGAGGCCGCATGGCAATAGCACTGAGACTACTGTTCCAGTGAGAGATTAGGTCCTCAAGGTTCATGGTGGTGGTATTGATGAGTTGTTGAGTTTCAGCGAGGATGAGCTCTCTGTTAAATGACTTAAAAGATCTAGTGGTCGGTCTCGCTACGTTGGCTGCTGTCTTGATGCTCTTGGTATGGAAATTGTTTAAAGGAATCTGAAGGATGATCAATTTGTGGTCTGACCAGGGAACAGGGGTTATGGATGTTATGGGATCAAGAGATGGATTGAGGGATGACTGAGGGGCGAATACCAGGTCTAGGGTGTTGCCTTTAATGTGGGTAGGAACCTTCACTAGTTGCTTGAAGCCAAGGTTCTCGAGGGCTTCTAGGAATGTGGCTGCTTGGTTATCATGTAACGTAGGTAGATTGAAGTCACCTAGGATCCAAGTTGGGTGTGTGGGCTATGAGTGTTGGAGGCGAGCTCAATGATAGTGGCAAGATCATCCAGGGACGTAGAGGGTGCTCTGTAGAGCAGGCTAATTGAGCAGCGCCTGTTGGAAATGGTAATGTTTTCCAGGTGACTTGTGCTGGTGGAGTGCATCGTCTGGAACTGGAGATCTGACCTGGCGAGGATGAGGACACCACCACCTCTTTTGTCTTGCCTGTGACTGATATGTACTGCGAAATTTGGGGGGAGGAGCTGGTTGATTATGACATTGTCTTCCTCAGATAACCACGTCTCAGTGACCATGAGTATGTCAAGCTCATGAGCGGAGATTATGTCAGTGACAGCTGGCCATTTCTTCCGGATGGAGCGTGCATTGATGAGGGCACATTTTAGACTATGGGGGTAGGACTTTTCAGACTGTTTGCCTCTGATGGAATGTTGAGGAATGATATGAAGGAGATGGGGGTGGCGAGGGCGTGTGTCCCAGTCTAAGTTGTTACGGGATGCACCAGTCCATCTCCTTCCATGGCTCTGTAATATTGGGATTTGGTTGACAGATGAGGTTAAGGCTAGAGAGCAGGAGAGCCAGCTTGTGAGGATGATATAGCATCCAAAGATAGCGGTAATGGGAGAACCCATGTTAGTATTGTTTAAAGATTTGTATGATGGATGTGAGGGCGGACACCAAGTATGTATTATCAAATGGTGCACTAAGAAGGCAGACTAGGGCAACTATTGGGTGGAACTTTGAGGGTGGTTGCTATACCTGCTGCTGCCCAGACAAAGCTCTGATTCCAGAGGGAAGGCTGTTGGATATGGCTAGGGCATATGAAATAGCAGAGCTCTTAGTTACATCGTATCTTTTGACTCACTTAGCAGTTTCAAATTAACTCAAGCTATGGAGACAATGTAATTGCATATGCGGTTTAGACAATGCTATTCAATGAGCTGTATAAGCTTAGAGCAAGCACTTGAGAGGCAAGAGCATGAGAATAGAAGGGCACTTAAGCATTGGAATATAGCAGGCTACATTAATTGAGAGGTTATGGGATGTTTCACTTGAGATGCAACATTGGATCGCAATGAAATACAATGTATCACAAAGTATCAACAGTGTATCACAATTTACAACAACAATGTATCACAGACATGCTAAAGTTATTGAGAGGTTATTAAATGATCACCTTACAGTTCAGGTATTGGAAGATAGTTGGTGGTTGTTGGTGTTTGAAGGGCTCCCCGCTGCGCGATGGAATGATTCGGGAGGCCTTAGGTTTAGAGCTGGGCTGCTGTAGGAGACCGGTAGCTTTGGTGACTGTAATATTCTGGACCCTCCCCGTCGGGCCCGCGCCTAAGGGCCACGCCAAAGGGCCCTCTGGCGAGGCCCTCAGGCGCGGGCCCGCAGAGCGTGGGCGCGCCTGCTGGCGCTTGTTTTTAAACGCTGCAGGCTTAAGTAACATATTCCAAATAATGGTTAAAGATACTTCAGGGCACCAAATCCTTTACCTGATCAGAGGGGTGTGCTGCAGGGCCAGGAGAAACATCCACTTGCCCATATCCAGTCACCAAGGAGGTTGGTGAATCGGCATTTTGGTTCCCACTAGCCATTGTCATCATCAAATTCCTGGGGGGTAGATGTTTGCAATGGGGCATCCTAAACTTCACCCCCCACTCCTAATTAGAGAGCCCGGGGTGTTGGCTACCTCCTTTCTCCCACCTGGAACCACCTGCTTCTTAGAGTGTGCTACAGCGACAGAATGGACTCGCCTCCAGATGAAGACTGGCCTCCACCCACCATCTCCACAGCAGAGGATCCACTCGTAGTCATCATGTCAGTGGGGGTCTTCAACCACCATTGGCTGCTTGGGATCAGGGGGGCTTTAGAATCTTTAGCTCCGCTCCCTCCATCCCTTTCTTTTTCAGCACCATAAGACTCATAGAAGAGAAACCAGTAAAAAGGAAAAAAGATATGCAGGTGACCATCACCATCTTGGAAACACCCCATCCCCTGAGGAGGACCAGAACTAGGATCCTTAAGTGGGCTTTGGATATCTGGATTAAGCTGAAAATACCCAGATAGCCAGCTGCAAGTAGCACCACATGAAAGACCTCATCCAGTGTTTTTTAAAATTATGTAGGCCACCATGTTAACCAGATTAGAGTAAATAGGAACACTAACAGGATAACCTGCTCAATGGGTGCTGCTGAATATACCTGCACAAATTGTCCAATCACCTGTGAAAATAGCTAGCTGTGCCTGGAAAGTATTTGGATATATATCGGTATAAGGGTGTCATAGTGAAATATGCCAGGATAAGCCAAAATTTTCCTGATTGACTGGAGCCACCAAGTCCCTTCTGTTGGGGGTGCCACAAATCCAAAATGGCACCCAGCAGAACGCAGGATAATTTCTCCCAGAAGGAGGCAAAGCTGCTGGTGACATTGGTGCTTTGGCACAACATAGGAGGGCCATTTTCTGCTGTCAAGCCTAATACGGAGATGAAGCAGGTGGAGATGGCCACCCTGACCCCTCAGATAGCCAAAGAGATGGAGGCAATGCGAGAGTAGTTAGCACAATAATACACATCCAACAGACCACTCTTGAGCTGCTACAGGAGCAGGTCCAGCAGCAAAGGAAGGAGATGTGACTGTAGCAGGAGCAAGTGATCCATCAGACCAGCATTGCTGCCTCCCTCTGAAACATTGCATGTTCTCTGGGGGTTGGAGCAGGGGCTGCCATGGCCCTGTCCCCAGGTGACCCTGGTCCAATGGCTTTCCCACAAACTGGGATTGTTTCTGCACACTCTGAGGGGGGGGGGAATGATGAGGGAAGTACCATTTCGGACACTGGACTATTGTGCAGGAGTGCATAGCTGGATAAATGCCTGCACTTGGGTGAGGAGAGTGGTTGTGAGGGTAAGAGGGCACATTAAATTGTGAACATTGTGTGAAAAGCTATCACATTGATACCTGCACATATATGCACCTTTATATCCACTAAGGAGGTATTTTAGAAGTTGTATTCATGAGTTGGATATCTGAAAGTAGGCACTTAGAAGTAACTGGAGCCATTTTAGAAAGTGAGAAAATATCCTTGTGGCACAGGGGCATGGTGAAGGCATGCCCTGAGTGGATCAAGGGAGATAAATGTTGCAGTGCGATTTCAGAACAGCACAAGCATGTCTGCCCCTGGTTGTTGAGTCATTCATGTCTATACTTGTACCTGCTCATGGCCATGAATAAGGTGCAAAAAGATGCTCATTTCATGGCTGTAACGCTTCCAGGGGGAAGAGCAAAATGCAAATACATTGCCACAGTTACTATTTCCTGGTCCATGTTGCACACTGAGTATCTGAAAGGGCAGGGCAAGACATGCTAATCTCATAGCATGTCGCTCCCCTTCTGACCTACCCAGGCCAGGGTATCCAAGTTCCACGGGCGTGCACTTCAAGGACATCCACATTTGTAAAATGCCCTGTGCTCACATACCCGACCCGACCTTGCTATCTGTGCGGGGCCTATCTCCAGAGCTAGTTACTAGGATGTTCATTTTTTTGGGGTGGAGAGAGAGCAATTTCACAAGGCACTGCTGCTATTGCCCCGGTTTTTGGACATGCTGCTCTGGAGGTCCCATATTCTTCGTAGATGTCCTTTATAAAATGTCACTTCACAAGTTCTGTTCTGTAAGTCTGTTCCTTACAGCCACAGCTGCTATGAGTAGTAGCTGTCTCCGATTTGGTGGCACATCCTCTGTTGAGTCAAACCTCTGCCTGGTTCCTCGTGTACATCTTCCTCTGGTAAATCTATGCCTCTCTGGGTGGTAATGTTGTGCAATACACAACATGTATTTATTTATGTAGTAACATCACAAGTTTGCCATTTGCTCAGTATGTCCCCATCATGCCTTACCCTACATCTCCATGTCCAGCCGGCTCCCCGTGCTGCCTGCCCTTGCCTTGCTGCTGTTTTTTATGTTTCCTCGGTGGTGGGGAACGGAGGGGGAGGCGACAATGGAAGCAGCAGACCAGACATCAAATTGAAAAGAAAAAACAAACCTTTGGGTCTTTCCAACTCTGCGCTTGCTGCATTTCTGATCCCTCCCTCCTCTGACGCATGCCCGCGTCAGAGGAGGACGGGACTAGACCAGCCATTCAAATGCAGGTCTTTGCAACTCCACACTTAGCTCAGAGGGAGGAACTGAACCAGCATGCTGCTAAGTCGGGACAGTAAGCCACTCAAGTGGAAGTGTTGGAGGCAATCAAAGATGCCACGGTGAAGGAGAGTGTGGGACTTTGAAAAAAATCTGAATACCTAGAAAACTAGTCTCAGATGAACAATCTAAGGTTTCTGGGTTTTCCTCAGTCCCCTTTACTAGGCCCAGTTGAGTTGGTGAGGAAATATAAGATGGAGATCCTAAGCCTGGCTTCAGACAATTTACTGCCTATAGTTAGGGCATACTACCTGCCTTCTTCTGGGGGTACTTCCAGGGGCCCTACTAACCCATTGGGCCAACTGGACCTGACTGATTTTCTAGAAGGGTCTCTGGAGGTGGTGACTGCTAGAAGCACATTGCTGGTGACATTCACCTTTGAGCAAGATAACGTTTTTGTACTTCGTTTGTATTTGAAGCATATGCAAGAACAGTTTTTTGGCTCCATTATTCATGTATTTCCTGACATTTCTAGACAAACTCAGGCCCACCGTAAAGAGTCCTTGGTATTACGGCCTAGAGCCTTGCTTTAGGGGGGGGGGGGCGCCTGGATTTTGAAACTTCTTGCACTTGCTATGTAAGTTTTGAGGGGAAAAATTAATTCTTTACAGAGCCAAAATAGCCCCTTGATTTAATTTCTTTTCATGAGGGAAAGCTTGAAGGGGCCAGTAGGGGACCATAGTGTGCATTTCCTTAGACAGCGCATGCTCCACAGCCTTTACAATGTTTGATATGTCTTTCTTTTCTTTCTTGCCTCCTAAATTTAGTGGTCGAATGGGCAATTGGGAAGTTGGTTTAATTTATTTTCTTTGCCTTCGGTTTTGGATATATATTTCTGAATATTGCCTTTTATTATTTGAAATTTGGTAATAAATTAAAATTTTAAAAAGCATGTTCTAACAGTACTGCACTTTAGTAACTCTAGCCCTAAACCTTCTGCTTTGATTATCTGGAACTTCAAATTTCTTCCTCAAATGGCTGTCTGATCATTAATCAGTGCAGATCCAGACCTCTGAATTTCCCCAGTTTGACTACTTATACTCTCTAGTCTAGTCAAAGAGCGGAGGTCTGGGTGAAGGTTGGACTAGGACTCCACCTTAGGCCTCCCTAGCACCTGAGAGAATCCGTAGGTGTCGGGAGGCTGGTGTTGTTTGGGTCCAGATGCCATTGTGTGCTGACGGGGACTGGGTTGGCAGGAGCCCCAGCTGGGATTTGAACCTGTGACCCTCTGGTCCTACAGGCACTGGCTGTGTCCGCTGCACCACACGGTAGCCACTCATCCTTTTAGCGCTGTACAAAGGATCGGCTTGTTGCTGGAGTAGTTGTGATGAAAGCAGCCCGTCATGAGCCTCATCCAATTCAGAGGGGACTGCCTCCACAGCTGAGAACCCCCTCAGCATGTGTCTCTTGCAGAGAGGCCTCATCTGGCTCCATGTTTGCTGGGAACTCATTCTACCTGCTAGGCCAGCAATTTTAGAAAGACCTTATGTTCTGTTAGCGCTGCCACGTTCCTTGTTCAAAGCATTTGATAAACCGCCTGTTACCAAAGTATTAAGGTGGGATTCCACTCCCTTATCCCACCTGAGGGGAAGTTGAAGGAAATGTGAGGCAGACTGATCATAATCAAGGCGCATCTGTATCCTGTGAAGGCAGAAGTGGTTTCAGGCTGATGAAGTAGCGCTCTGGTGGGCCTGTTCCCCATATTGACCGGACCATTTTCCAGGCCCTCACACTACCTCATTTTGATTATGCTAATGTCATCTTATACGGTCTCCCTAAAAACACCATTAATCCTCTACAACTGGCGATGAATGCGGCTGCTAGGGTGCTTTGTGGTCTATCAAGATCAGACCATATCACCCCGACTCTCATGGAACTACACTGGCTACCAATTCATTGCAGGATAACCTATAAAATCCTCATCATCACTTTCAAGATTATCAACAACCTTGCCCCCACGTCTCTTAACGACCTCATCTCCCTCACCCCAAAAAACAGAGAGAGAAGGATAAAAACGGACAACACCCTGATTATCCCCAAGGAGTCCATCAAATGTACCCAATCAACCAAGAAAAGGACCTTCGCCTTCTATGCACCTAAATGCTGGAATGACCTCACACCTGAAATAAGAGCGATTAAAGACCTCTCTCAATTTCGTAAGGCAATCAAGCACCACATCTTCCTGATCCATTTTGCACAAGCTTTCAATCCTCATCGGATCATCAGCCCTCCTAAACCGACAAACTCTCACTCTTCTCCCCAATTCCCTCACAAGTAATTTCTGCCTCAAGTTCTTTTATGCCCTATCTTATCTTATTCCGACCATAGTCTGCCTGTGAATACTAAAGAACCCAATATGTTTATACATAGCTCAGTTTTTACACTGTTTTTTGTATATAGTTTCACTGTGTGTACATAGTTATAGTTTTATTACCCCTTTTCCAAGTTTAAGTTACCTGTTATAATGTAAGCACACCAGTGTTTTCTGATTGTGCAGTTCTGTTACTTGTAAACCGCACTGAAAACAAATAGCACGGTATATAAAAGATGTTAAATAAATAAATAAAATAAATAAATTACTTCAGGTACAGTAGTGTTCCTTGTACACCAAGGCAATGGGGTGGCCGAACCCCTTAGACGCATAAGCAGGATTTGAACCAGATTTTCCTGGGTCATGTCCGCAGTTCGAACCACTGGGCTGCGCTCACTTGCATGTGGATGGGCATCGGGCCTCGAGAGCAGAACAGGGGCCCTATTCACGCTGTCTTCGGTGGCTGGCTGCTGTGCTGGGAGCGGGTACCGCTTTTCGCACCAGGAGTGAGAAACTGTGCGCTTGTTTGAATCACAAGCGTGAGCTAGCCAGTTAGAGGGAAGTCCATGGCCATCGTAGTGGCGGCCAATGGGAACAGAAATTAGTGACCATCTGATGCATCCAAGATGGTCATCATCCAGGACTATGAACACAGCTGCGACCCCGCGGCAAGGGCACTCCATCCGTGTCCGGTTGCCCGAGCTCCTTCCATTGTGCCTGCCGCTCCTCCAGCCAAATCCGATGTTGCAGTGACAACAGCTGTGATGCCGGCCGTCAACGCGCCAGCCCTGAAGTCAGATTGCGGAGGCCCGGGTTGACGACGCATCGGGAGGAGTAGCAGGCTTCCACCGACGGTGACACAGGGCAGTAGGACGTTGTCACATCCGAGGCAAACAGGTACATTAAACGTACCCGCGCCACCTGTGGAGGTCACTTGGCGCTGGGGCCAGAGTTGTCTGCTAGTGCTGGCTCAAGGCGGCCTGCCTCTGATGTTCCCGTGCTCCGGGAGGTATATCGGCGCCAAGGCAGGGGATGCGGAGTTCATACCGCGCGCCTCGGTGCTGAGACTGCGATCAAGCCTGGCCGGTCGGCTCAGCCGAATGGCGTTGAGGGACGGCTCAGCCAATAGCAATGGAGCCGTGGGGCAGGCTGGGATTGCTGACCTCATCTCCGAACAGGGTGGTGCCTGGGCAAGATGGCCGCCCCCGTAGTCCCCACGTGTGAAGGGGAGCAGGGCGGCAGCGGATCAAGAAGGTTTTCCGGGGACGGAGGCCTTACTCGGCACGTCCCAGGTGCCGAGGGGGCATCTGCTTGAGCTCACAAGCTCATCCTCTGGATTCCTTTCGTGTTCATTCCTTTCTCAATCGGTTATGCTTCTGGCGAGGGGCAGAGAGAGGGAGAAGTAAGGCTGGCTAGTCGTGGATGGAGGCCTAATAGGCACATCCTGGACTGCTGCACAAGCGATTGCCGACTGGAAGCTTCCTCTTCCAGGCCGTTTCCCTGAAGTCCTTGCAGCTCAGGAGCAGCGTCGGCAGCGACTCTCGACACTAGGCGTGCTGCTTGAGCTAGTGTCCCCCGCTCTTCTTAACTCAGCCGCAGATTTGGAAACGGAGGCCTGTTAGAGGGCTAGCCGGGGACGGAGGCCTATTAGGCACGTCCTGGGCTGCCGCACTGGCTGGGCTTCCTAGCCCTGGAGACCTTTCACTGCTGACTGCTCCCCAAAGGCATGAGGAATCTGAAGAGAGAAGGTAATTTAAACTGACAATACATACATTATGGATGAGAAATTCTGATGATTTTAAATTTGATTAAAGATTGATATCTGGAGAGTAGCAAAGTCCGTCTTGCTGGCAAGGCGGAAGAACTGAAACTGGCTAGCTAGGGGCGGGCCGGGGGTGCGGCCAGTTGGCTCATGCTCAGAAGGGCAAAAGCCCTTCTGAGCTATGGAGAGTACTTCCGTTTCGGCGCCGTCGGATGACGTCACCAAGTGTGGCTGACTCATCCTGCTTGTCCTAGGAGAACCCAGGTTCACACTGATAATCATCCACTGGGCTGAGCTGGAGGACTGCACTGTTCAGAGTTCAGTGAAATTTTCACACTCCCTCTGCCAAGCATTCCCTGGATGCAGCTGCTGACCTCTGAACCTTTGTTCTCTGACAAGAGTCACAAGCAGTTATCCAGAATAGCCTGAGTAAATGAAGGTAAATTGGCTCAGTCTGAAGGAAAGTTCCAAGTGTTTCCTTTTCTTTTAACCACAGAAGCAGGCAACTTGTTAGACAAACAACCAAAACAGCTCCTGCAGGTCATATTGCCATCTAGGCACCATCTTGGATCTCCCACATAAGTTCTGGATGTTTCTGCCACACTGTGTATAGGGGAAGACTCCTGCCTCTGGCTGTAATGCCTAAAACAGAAGAAATAACACCCACAAAATGTTTCTTCATTTTGAAAATGCTGAAAAACTGTCTGAGAACACACCTCAACAACAATAATCAGGAGAGCTTTATTTGGTAGAGTGGAAAAAACAAAACTGAAGTAGAGAGGAGAATGCTGGATGTGCTCAGTACTTTTATACTTAATTTTGAGCTCTAGAAGAACTGATCTATCCCGGCAGCATTTTGTTGATGTTGCCCACTTGTGTGCCTATCTCATTCCTGCCTGTTGGTTAAAAAAACAATTTAAAAATCCCTGCTGCAGTCTGGCTTTCTCTCCTCTCACTAGGGACAGGCTGCATAACACTGTAACATCAGCATTACATTCCCTCCCAAAAACCCAAGCAGTAATAATACTAGCAAGCATAACCGGTTTAAATCCATAGTTCCTGACCTCAATCATTGCTGCAATAACCAGGCCGGGAACCCTAGGTTTTGGGGTGCTATTAAATTAGGGATAAAGTCTCTGGATAGTTATGAATGAAAGTTAATGGTACCAAGATCTTAACACTGGTTTTGACTGAGCTGCCAGAAAAGTATCGACACAGAACTAAAATATGAAAGAAACTCTACTTACAGGAAAATTACACATAGCAGACAAAACTACCCAAAGTTGTGCACACACATACACGTTCTACATGCATACAAGAAACTACGTTGCTAATCTAAGGATTTATCAGCATTGTAAAATGACTTCTCCAGAAAGGCTATATCCCAACAGGATTTGATAGGCAAAAGTCAAAGGCATCTTGAATCTATTATTCATATCTTCTGTGCTTTGCAAGCACTCACAGGGAGCTCCAATGAACTGTCTGGTGGTGTATATATGGCTCCATGTCAGGATTTCTTTCCACCCGAAATCTCCTCTCTTACAACAGTCGGTCCTAAGCTGCTTTGTCTGTAGAAACAAATGTGTTCTTTCCAGGCACCATGCTGACTTCAGCCTGCCTCTCGCTACTGAGGTTTAGACTTCTTGTATCTCTAGAACTTTAATAAAGGCTTAAAAAAGGATATTAAATCATAGGTTTGGGTTCAATTTAGTTTACATTTATGCCAGAGATTTGGGGCGAGGGAAGCTCTTCAGAAGGCTCCTGCTCTATACCTAAGTCTTGTCCTGCACATGAATGACTGAAACTTGAAGTGCATCCCAACATGACTAGGAAATGGCTCTTTTTGAGAAAAAAAACCCCAAACCAATAGAACAGGTCACTCAGTGTTCGCCACGAAGGAGTTCTTGCTTATGCAGTGTGGGGTCTGGAAAAGATGCATGTTTATACCTAGACAAAGCAGGAGAACAGTCTTCAGTTGGAAAGAAAACCAGTCCTGGAGTATGGCATACCAGGCATTTTGAGAGAGCCTTCACAGAGAATGCTAGCAGAAGAGCAGGACTGCAAGTGGAGAAATAACCTACCAGTCAAATTATAAGCAGAGAATGCAAGCTTGGCTTTTCTTACTATATTTGCAGTGGATGTAACTTCTCTCTGGCAGCCTTTTTACAATTTTGTGACCAGTTTTGGTGAGTGCCCTATAGTTTTATCTTGTGGGAATTTATACAAGTTTTGCATGCAGATATTTTCCTAAGACAAGTTTTGCATGACGATGAAGACCTATGAAACTAGAAAGGATTATTTATTATTCTGCCCACTGGGGTTTATCGAAAAAGAGTTAATGCATACAGTTTACTTTGGACTGATTTACAGTCCCACAGTGCATATTTAAAATTTGGTTATCTGTGGGGTGTGTTTAAAATATACATAGCAGCTACAGTGTTTAGATTCAAGATATCCAATTCTATAAATTAAATCCTAGGCACACACATAGCAGGTGCACAGTCTAATACACTACACTATGGTATCTTTGCTATAAGTCTACTGACCAGTAGCAGCTCAGGGTTAACACAGTAAACTTATCACTGTAAGCTCATCGCATCTTCTATAGGTTTCATTCTTAGTATGCATCAATTATGTATGGAAATTTATGTAGAATCCTTGGCAGCATTCATAAGGTCTGAAACATAAGTGGGCTGTGAAGACAGGACGGGGAAGGGGATGAGGCAAAAAGGCAATTCAGAATTGTGTGTGCTAAATGTACCTTTTTAAATTACCAATTACTTAGTGGGAAATAAATGACAGTACAGCAATCACCACTACAGGCTGGCAGCAAGGTGTCCTGAGTCCTGAAATGATGATGGCTTAACGAGAGGCAGCAAATATGATGAGAGGAGCATTTCTGATGTGACTGTTGCACAAAAGCAACTGTCGTTGAGGAAACTCCATGATCATTAGAAAACATGCTTGCATTCTTATATTAAAGAAGAGATAACGGTTTCCAATGATCAAAGTGGGGGTGTGGGGCGCGGATGGATGGTAGCTCAGCCCCAGGTATGACATGAAAAATAGTCACACCAAAGAAGGAAAAAGGCAAAACCCTATCAATGCTTTTCTCATTGTTCATCCTCATTTTAGTCCATTTCAGTTAGGAGGCAGCCAATAGAAATTGCTCTCTCTCTCTCTCTCTCTCTATCTCTCTCTCTCTGCTGCTTAGTTCCTTAGAACTGTCACAACTCATCACTGCAAAGTGAAGTGTGGCAGAGCAGAACCAGTCCATCTCGGGGTCCGTACTCCTGCCTGTAGACATCAGAGTTGCAAGACCACTGAGATTTTCACTCGTTGACCTACATTTCCCAAGTGCAGCGCTGTCTACATGTTTGCTCTTTTGCAGGGAAAAGGTAAGTGAAGCACAGCATGTTTTTCCCCCTCTGGGAAATTCCTATCATGATTACTGTATAAAAATACAATAATACATTTAAAGGTTCAGCTGAATTTGGAATAATTTACTACTGATGTCAATGTGTCTTATCACTACTAGTCTCAGTTCTCACTTAAAAAACACTATAGATGGGATAAAATGCACATTTTGCCAATTAGGGAGGTCATATATTTGCAACTTTTAGAGCCATAGCTATTCATTTCATAGAGTAGTTTTGAGCTCCCTGAACTGTTACAGGATGCTCAGTAGTCAATATGGTTTTCTATGCTTACTGTAACAAGGTTCACAAACGGGTATTAAAAGGCAGAGCATAATCATCTCAGCTTGATTTGCGACTTACTGTAGAGCTAAGATAATACCTTTTGCATGGGATCTTACAATATTCTTCTAACACGCTTCTAGGAAACACCTGTGTTCTTGGCTAATGGCTCAGATGAGCAAGGTCTTCCCTATGAATTACACACCAGCACTTAGCGTGTCAGTACTTTACATTAAATAAGAAAGAATAGAAACTGTCTGTGAGAGGGTAAGCTATTTTGATGAAGATCAAGGACCCCAAAACCTATCACCTTGCATTTTCTACAGTTCATCTTCCAGACAATCTCAGTTATTTCAGAGAATCCATAATGATGTCTGAACTCTTTTGGTACCACATGTTCTGATTTAGAATAAACCAACATCTAGCTCCTTTAATCCTTTTCTTATTTTAAGAAGAGTAGCCTATTTTAATTTGAAGAAAGTACAACAGAAGTATAAGATGCCAGCAATGTGTGAAACAGTACTGAAAGTATACAATGAATATTCCTTTAGTGACTATAATGTAAGTAGTGCTAGGATATTAACCAACTGGATTGTATTACATACTAATTCACTGCTTACAGTACAATATTGTACTGTACTGAAATTGGTAGTTTGAGGGAAGTTGCGGTAGCAAATATATTTATTTTAACGGAGGTCAGCGAGAGAGTACACAATATTTTCAGATATGCACTTTTATTTCTTTCCTCAGTATTCCACCTAGCCAATTATGCAGCTGTAGAAATAAGTAAACCTGGGAGTTGTTACACTGATCTGTGCAGTTGTCATCCAGATAGAGTTAAAAGAGAAGCACATTATTCAGAACGGAAACAGGACATCAATGAAGGGGAGTTTTAAAAGATGGGGCAAGGAAGAACTTTTAAAAAATCATTGGAGAAAGATATCAGAGAGAGACCAAGCCTAAGAGCAACTAAAGAAAGGACGGAGTCAGTGCATGATCAGATTGCTTGTTTGTAAGAAAAGTATGCTCAGCTGCTAGACATCTCCTGTTGCATCTATCCATTAAATCATCTGCATATGAATAATTTATTGAGAACAATGAAGGCTAATGGACTGTTGGAGACTCTAATAACCTCAAAAACTAAACTTACTGAAACAGATTGCCAGCTCATTTCTGAATGGATGTATTTGCGACATTGCTGATTTCGTCGTATCATATTTTTGATTCTGATTGGCTCTGGAAATAAAAAAATATTATAATGACCTTCTAGATAGGGCCTGGACTAAGACTTAGGGAGATGGTTACTAAACAGCATTAAGCAGGTGAAGGGTAACTCTATAAGCACCCTTATAGTTAACATGTGCTTTTACGTGCAATCAATCACAGATTTGTTTTTATCAAATAGTAGCATAAGTAACTCTTAATGCATGTTATCTTAAGCTGGTCATTTACATTAAGCTGGTCATTTACATGCATGTAAATAATGGAGTGTCTCTTATGTATTCTATACATCGCGTGCACAGTGCAAATCCCACCTATACTCCATCCCAGCTCCACCCATGTGCAGACCCACAGTCAAGGTACACATGATGGGCTCCGCACATATGCTTATAGAATCCTAATTGCGTAATTTACCTGTGTAAGTACTTACTGATGTGCATGAATGACTAAAATGATGAAATTTACATGTATAAATGGTACATAAATTTACCCTCCTAATGTGTGTTTTAATATGCATCATTACTGCGGTCCTGCACTAATGGCTATTTTCTTTCTTGAAAACAGCATATTAAAAATCACTTGCTAACTGCTTACCAACTTCCAGGGTGAGGACCGAGTGGGGTATGTGGTGGAGAATGGACATAGACAGTCAGTTAGCGTATGTTACTGCATGATGTCAATGCTGATGATACTGCAGCTCTACACCCAGCAGCAGGTGGCATATCTGCAGCCCAAAAAACAATTAAAAAGCCTGATCCAAAGGACCCCCCGACACACCCCAATCACAATTTCCATGTCCTCTGATCAAACCCTCAGCCCCAATCACCGCACCCCTCACCCGATCACAGGACCCTTATTCAAAACCCAACCCTTTCCTTCCCACCACTCCCCCAAAATTCACCAGCACTTACTGTTGGTATTCACAGTGACCTAGTATCAGGGCAGGAGTGATCCCCCTTTGCTCCTGCCTCGTTGCCACCTGGCTTCCAAATAGAAGCTCTGATCCCCAGGGCTACTGCTGCCGGAGGTTCAAGCTTTCAAATGAGGAATGTTTGTCTTATTAGAATCTTGACTTCTATCAGTGGTACCATGAAATTACCACTAGAGCTGCCATTTTGAACCTCAGCAGCAATGCGGTGGCAATGAAGGTGGATCGCTCCTGCCCCACCACTAGATCAGTATAGGTACCCTTGGTAAGTGCTGGTGATTGGCAAGAGGGTTGGAAAATGATCTGGAAGTGGTAGAGCTTTGATTAAGGGGGTTGCAATGAGCAGGCAGTAGGAGTTTGATCAGGGGGCTCAGCAGTGTCTTTAGGGTGTTGGCATGCCTCTCCATAGTTGTTTTGGTTTTGGTTTTTTTAGCACTGAGACTTGTGTTAAATACATTAGCAGAAAGCATGTGTACATCCAGGGCTAGCCCTTCCACTAGGCATCTGCCCAGGGCAACAAAATTTGAAAGTGACAGCAAAGACTGACACCGTCACAAGTGTGCAGTATCACTCACCACTCCTGTCGCTGCCGCTTTCTTACTTCCATTCTCCTGCCATGCCGAGTGAGGATCCAAAAAATGAAACAGCATGGCTGGGGGGCCTTGCAGCATCTGCATGAACTCTAGGACAGTTGCATCCCACCCCATCCTCTTGTTGGAGGTGGCAGGACACAGGACATGCTACAATGTATACGTGGTCCACTTCCTGCCCAAGGGTGCCATCTTGCTCAGTCAGATGACATAGCTAGGACAGCAGTAAAAACTAAAACAAGGTAGGGAGGCAACTCCCAGGGGAGGAGAGAGGGTTTTGAGGACTGATTCCTGCTGTCCCTGGAGAACACCTGTTACAGGTGAGTAATTATGCTTTCTCCAGGAACAAGCAGGAAGTCAGTCCTTACATATGGTACTCCCTAGCTCCAGGCTGCCGAGGACCGAACCAGGACAACACCAACAGCGACCAATCGGTAGTCATGAGTTGCAGAAGACGAGTCCCCACTAAGAGACTTTTCAAGACCCTAGCGTCACTACCACTCCAATAGCGACACTATCACTCCAATAGCCTGAATACAGAAGGGTCGGAGGGAAGGAGTTGCCTACACCCCGAGAATATTACAGAGTACCTGGCCAAAGGCACTGTCCCTGCAGGACTTCCTCTCCAGGCAATAGCGAGTTGTGAACGTATGAATTGAAGACCATGTGGCGGCCTTGCAGATTTCCATCTGAATGGAGGGTGGCCATCGCCCTCATGCGAAGCGCTGTTATCTGGTGCTCAAGGGAGAGGCCAGCTTGCTCATAAATGAGGGCAATATAATCCACTACCCAAGTGGACAGAGTTCACTTAGTCACAGGGATCCCCAGTCTGCAGGGGTCATGAGACACAAAAAGCTGAGGAGCTTTGCGATGGGCCTGAGTCCACTGTAAGTAGAAGGACAGGGCCCATCTGCAATCCAGTGTATGAAGTACTAGTTCCTCAAGCCAGCATGAGGCCATGGGAAGAAGGTGGGGGGACCACCTCTTGGTTGAAGTGGTAAGGAGATACCACCTTCAGGAGGAATTTGGGGTGTGTGCAGACTACTACCCTGTTCTTATAGAACCTTGTATATGGTGGATATGCCACAAGGGCCTGGAGTTTGCTCACTCTTCAAGTGGACATGTGGGCCACCAGAAAAGCCAACTTCCGTAACAGGTATCACAGGTGGTAAGTGGCCAGGGGCTCGAACGTTGGTTTGATAAGCTAAGAGAGCACCACGTTGATGTCCCACTCTGCTGCTGGAGGATGGAGATGGGGCTTAGATAACAAGAGGCCCTGGAGGAACCCGGAGACCAGGAGCTGGCTTGAGAGGCGTTTTCCTGCAACAGGGTGGTGGTAAGTGGCTATGGCACTCAGATGTACCCTCACTGAGTTAGATTTCAGCTCAGTGTATAACAGGTACAGTAGGTACTGCAGCAGTAGTTACACTTGGCAGGAGAAGGGATTCTCCTCCTTTTCCACACACCAGGCAGAGAATCGTCTCCACTTAAAGGTGTAAGCTTGTCTAATGGAGGGTTTTCGGGAGGCCAGTAGGATCTCCTCAACCTCTCCTGGAAGATTGAAAGGGGCCAGGTCTACCCTTTCAGCAGCCACGCTGTTAGCGTTAGCAGCCCCAGATTGGGTGCAGAAGTGAGCCTTCCTCCTGGTACAGGAGGTCCGGAGCTTGGCCCAGAGGGACTGGAAGTGCCCCCGACATGGGGAGCAGTAGAGGGAACCAAGTTTGCTTGGGCCACCTGTGGGCAGTCAGAATAACTGATGCCCTTTCACTCTGAACCTTGAAGAGGGTCCTGGCGATTAGAGGGGTCGGTGGGAATGCATAGAGTAGGCCCTCAAACCATGATATCGGGAAGGTGTCTGCCGCCACTCTCTCTGGGTGTGGCTGCCAGGAGCAGAAAAGGGGGAGCTGCGTGTTGTCCAGGATTTTGTCTAAGAGGTTTTCTCAAAGATGAAGAACCCTAACTTCTTTAGACTTTCCTCATGGTGGGAGAGGGGGAGTCATTCCATTCACGTTATTATTTTGGTCACCCTTATAGGTACCTTTTCTAATTCCACTGCAACCATAATTACTCATATTATTCAAGCTATGGTCAGATTATTTATCAATATGTTAAAAAGCACCAGTCCCAGTACTTATCCCTGGGACCCTCCGCTATTTATCTTTTTTCTCTGAGAAAACTAACCATTTAGCCATACTCTGTTTTCTATCTTTTTAACCAGTAACCAGTCCATAATAGTTCATTGCTTTCTAACTTATGACTGTTTAATTTCCTCTGGAGTCTTTGATGAGCCACTTTGTCCGACACCTTCTTAAAATCCAGATACATCATATCAACCACCTTATCTTCATCCACATGTTTATTCATGATCACACCTTCTAAGAAATCTAACAGATCAGTGAGGCAAGACTTCCCCTAGTTAGATCCATTTTGGCTCTGCCCCATTTCTACTATTACTACTGCTACTATAGAACATTTGTATAGTGCTACAAGACACACACAGCACTGCACAGACATGTAAAAGATGGTCTCTGCTCATCAGAGCTTACAATCTAGTCAAGACAGACAGCACACTAGCTCTAGATATGGGATACATCAAGGGGGAATGGTAAGGAAACACAAGGGAGATCAGATGAGTCAAGATCCGAAAGCAGCAGCGAAGAGGTCAGTTTTCAGCCTGGATTTGAAAAGAGTCAGAAGGCACCTGATGTACAGAATCAGGTAGTTTGTTCCAGGCATAAGGAGCAGCCAGGTGAAAGGAGCGAGATCTGGAGTTAGCAAGAGAAGAGAAGGGCACAGATAGAAGCAATTTGTTAGAAGAGTGGAGTTCCCGAGGAGGGGGTATAGGGAGAGATAAGAGAGGAAAGGGAGTGAGGAGCTGCAGAGTGAATGCATTTATAGGTCAGCAGGAGAAGTTTGAACTGGATGTGGAAACGGATAGGGAGCCAATGAAGTGACTGAGGAGAAGGGTAATATGAGCATGGCAAGACTGGCCAGAGATTAGCCGCACAGCAGAGTGTTGAACAGATTGAAGGGGACAAAGATGATCCAAAGGGAGACCAGCAAGGAGCAGGTTAAAATAGTCTAGATGAGGTGACTAAGGAGTGGATATGTGTCTTAGTAGTGAGTTCAGAAAGGAATGGGTGAATTTAGCTGATGTTGTAGAGAAAGAAATGGCAGTTTTTAGTTATCAGTTGGATATGTGTGGAGAAGAAGAGAGAGGAGTCAAAGACGACCCCAAAGTTGCGAGCTGAGGAGACAGGGAGGAGTAGGGAATTATCCACAGAGACTGAGAAAGGAGGAAGGGGAAAGGAGGGTTTAGGGGGAAAAATGAGAAGTCCAGTTTTGGCCATGTTCAGTTTCAAATGGCAGTGAGACATCCAAGCAGCAATGTCAGGCAGGCAGAGATCCTGACTTGGATTGCCAGAGAGATTTCAGATGTAGCGAGGTAGATCTGGGAGTCATCAGCGTAAAGATGGTACTGAAGCCATGGGAAGAGATGGGTATATAGAGAGAAAAGTAGTGGACCTAAAACAGATCCTTGAGGTACACCAACTGAAAGTAAATAGAAGTAGAGGAGTCTTGAAGGACTACAAAAGGGGACTGCTACTTCTGGAGAGAGATCTGCAATATTGAGTATATACTTCTGGGAATTCTTTGGATTAAAGCTGATTAATCTGTTAACCCAGTGTATTTGTTAAATCAGTCAGGGCCTAGTAGCAGCAGTTTAAGTTTAAATTTAAAACAGAGAAGAGAATTTTCTAGTTAAATTTAGAACCCAGCAAAGAGCTTGTAGTTTAAATGTAATACTCACTCAAAGCCTAATAGCAGCAAAGTGCTTTTAGTTTAAATTTAACACACAAAAGAGAGCTTTCTGGTTAAATTTGGAACCCAGCAGAGAGTTTCTAGTTTAAATTTCAAACTAGGTCAGGGCCTAGCAGCAGCAAAGAGCTTTAATTTAAATCAAACCAGACTATAACTTAGCATAAAAAGCAAAACAGGGTCAGTATTCTTTGAGCAATAAATAAAGTCTTCTAGAGACCTTTACAAAGAGGCCTTCTACTTAGGGGGCAAGAGACCTGTGAAACCTTTTAAATAGGTGTTAAAGCTAGGGGGCAGGTCAAAAGGCCATTTTGAAAGACTCCTTCTATCCAAGCAAAGATTGTTAATCACACAGGAAGTTGGTCACAGCTTAACTTAGAAGCACAGGACAGGGTACTGTGCAGCAGCCCTCTTTTAATAAGTCTTATTTCCCTCCTTCCTTCCCCACATCCACCCACCCCTGGGATAATTGTAGCTTTATAGGTACTTACACATCTTAAAGGAAAGGAGCTGCTCTCAGGTGCAGCTCTTTATCCAAATCAGTCATAAATTAAGGACCTGAGATTAATTAAGCTTCAGGTGAACAAGGTATATTAAACATATTAGATACACTTATTAGTATAAGCATACACACCAACCCTTAGTAAGTAAAAGAACTTAAAGATCTAAACACAAGCTTAAAACTAAGATGCAGACAGCAGTCCATCAGCAAGATGGGGGCTTTCCAGTCTTTTGCATTGAGTGTCACATGTATGATTTTCTCCCAGTTGGTGAGAGGTCTTATGTGTGCACTAGGTGCAAGGAGCTCTTTGCTCTCAGGGAACGAGTCCGTTGTCTAGAGGCTAGAGTAGCAAACTAGGAAGACATAAGTCAGACAGAGAGGTACATAGATGAGACCTACAGGGATATAGTCCTGAAGTCTCACCTCCAGTCTGGCAGCATCCCTGTTGCCATGGAGGAGAGAGGTCACGTGACAGGAGAGCATCACCCTGGTGTGGCAGGAAGTGATCCTGTAACTAGGACCTGTCCTCCAGGTGATGTAAAACCCTCTCGCACTGAGGAGGTTTTTCCAGGGCCATGTGCCCATGAGGGAAGGGTTAGGACAGCCGTTATAGTTGGTGATTCAATCATTAGGAATGTAGATAGCTGAGTGGCTGGTGGCCATGAGGATCGCTTGGTAACATGCCTGCCTGGTACAAAGGTAGCGGACCTCACGTGCCACCTAGATAAGGTCTTAGATAGTGCTGGGGAGGAGTCTGTTGTCTAGGTACATGTTGGTACCAATGACATAGGAAAATGTGGTAGGGAGGTTCTGGAGGTTAAATTTAGGCTTTTAGGTAAGAAGTTGAAATCCAGAACTTCCAGGGTAGCATTCTCCGAAATGCTTCCTGTTCCAAGCACAGGACCCAGAAAGCAGGCAGAGCTCTGGAGTCTCAATGCGTGGATGAGACGATGGTGCAAGGATGAGGGTTTTGGATTTGTTAGGAACTGGGGAACATTCTGGGGAAAGGAGGGGCTCTTCTGAAGGGATGGGCTTCACCTTAACCGGGATGGAACCAAGCTGCTGGCATTCACCTGTAAAAAGGAGATAGAGCAGCTTTTAAACTAGATAAGAGAGGAAAGCCGACAGTCGCCCAAGAGCACATGGCTTGGAAAAAGTAATCCTTGAAGGACACTACCAAAAGCAGAGAGATTCCAAAAAAAGAAGTAGCCCAAATGCCCTTGAGTATGGTGCAGAGAGAGCTTAAAGATTCCAAATTACCCATGCCTATCAATAGCCAAATTAATATGAATAAAATACAGTCTCTAAAATGCTTGTATGCAAATGCTAGAAGTCTAAACAATAAGATGGGAGAGTTAGAATATATAGCACTAAATGAGAGGTTAAATATGATCAGAGAAAGGCTGAACTTTTACAGAGCTCTGCTAGTGAGTGGATTTTTGCCTCCTGGGACATCTTACTGTGAGTTCTAGCTGTTTATTTAATTATTTACTGTTTGTCTAACTGTTGTTTGTTTAATTATTTAGTGTTTGTCTTAGTGGTGTGCAAGTTTCAGCCTTCTCAGCTGTACTTACCTTGCCTCTCTCAATTAACTGGGCCTTGTGTGGTAGCCATTTTGAATTAATCTCTCTCCCCAGAGCCTGCTGTTTGTTAAGCTTTTCCTGTCCTTGCCTGCCTGAGTGACTCCTCCCCCTGTGTGTGTGGTAGCCATTTTGAATTAATCTCTCTCCCCAGAGCCTGCTGTTTGTTAAGCTTTTTCCTGTCCTTGCCTGCCTGACTCCTCCCCCTGACCCCCTCCCCCTGAGGTATCCTGTAACCTTGTTCCTGTTTTCTCCACGTGTGCATAGGCTGTTTTAGTTTGCTTTTCTCTGATCAGAGAAAGGCTGAACTTTTACAGAGCTCTGCTAGTGAGTGGATTTTTGCCTCCTGGGACATCTTACTGTGAGTTCTAGCTGTTTATTTAATTATTTACTGTTTGTCTAACTGTTGTTTGTTTAATTATTTAGTGTTTGTCTTAGTGGTGTGCAAGTTTCAGCCTTCTCAGCTGTACTTACCTTGCCTCTCTCAATTAACTGGGCCTTGTGTGGTAGCCATTTTGAATTAATCTCTCTCCCCAGAGCCTGCTGTTTGTTAAGCTTTTCCTGTCCTTGCCTGCCTGAGTGACTCCTCCCCCTGTGTGTGTGGTAGCCATTTTGAATTAATCTCTCTCCCCAGAGCCTGCTGTTTGTTAAGCTTTTTCCTGTCCTTGCCTGCCTGAGTGACTCCTCCCCCTGACCCCCTCCCCCTGAGGTATCCTGTAACCTTGTTCCTGTTTTCTCCACGTGTGCATAGGCTGTTTTAGTTTGCTTTTCTCTGATCAGAGAAAGGCTGAACTTTTACAGAGCTCTGCTAGTGAGTGGATTTTTGCCTCCTGGGACATCTTACTGTGAGTTCTAGCTGTTTATTTAATTATTTACTGTTTGTCTAACTGTTGTTTGTTTAATTATTTAGTGTTTGTCTTAGTGGTGTGCAAGTTCAGCCTTCTCAGCTGTACTTACCTTGCCTCTCTCAACTGGGCTTTGTGTGGTACCCCCATCCCCCTGCTGAGGGTTCAGGACAGGGTACCTTGTAACTGCCCTCTTTAATAGGACTTATCTCCCCCCTCCCTCCCCAGCACCCACCCACCCCTGGGGAAATTGTAGTTTTATAGGTACTTGGACATCTTAGAGGAAAGGGGCTGCTCTCAGGTGCAGCTCTTAATCCAAATCAGTCATACACAGAGGACCTGTGATTAATTAGCTTCAGGTACACAGGGTGTATTAGGGGTATTAGATACACTTTTATTAGTATAAGCATCTACACCAATCCTTATTATATACCGATTTAAAAGACCTAAACACAAGCTTTAAACTAAGATGCAGTCAGAGGTCCAGCAACGAGATGGGGGTTCTCCAGTCTTTTGCATCGAGTGTCACATGTATGATTATCTCCCAGTTGGTGAGAGGTCCTACATATGCACTAAGTGCAGGGAGCTCTTTGCTCTCAGGGAACGAGTCCGTTCTCTAGAGGCTAGAGTAGCAGACCTGGAAGACATAAGACAGACAGAGAAGTACATGGACGAGACCTACAGGGATATAGTCCTGAAGTCCCACCTCCAGTCTGGCAGCATCCCTGTTGCCATGGAGGAGAGAGGTCACGTGACAGGAGAGCATCACCCTGGTGTGGCAGGAAGTGATCCTGTAACTAGGACCTGTCCTCCAGGTGATGTAAAACCCTCTCGCACCGAGGACGTTTCTCCAGGGCCATGTCCCCATGAGGGGAGGGTCAGGACAGCTGTTATAGTTGGTGATTCAATCATTAGGAATGTAGATAGCTGGGTGGCTGGTGGACGTGAGGATCGCCTGGTAACATGCCTGCCTGGTGCGAAGGTAGCAGATCTCACGCACCGCCTAGATAGGATCATAGATAGTGCTGGGGGGGAGTCTGCTGTCTTGGTACATGTTGGTACCAATGACATAGGAAAATGTGGTAGGGAGGTTCTGGAGGCTAAATTTAAGCTTTTAGGTAGGAAGTTGAAATCCAGAACTTCCAGGATAGCGTTCTCCGAAATGCTTCCTGTTCCACGTGCAGGACCCAAAAGACAGGCAGAGCTCCGGAGTCTCAATGCGTGGATGAGACAATGGTGCAAGGATGAGGGTTTTGGATTTGTTAGGAACTGGGGAACATTCTGGGGAAAGGGGGGGCTCTTCCGAAGGGATGGGCTTCACCTTAATCAGGATGGGACCAGACTGCTGGCATTAACCTTTAAAAAAGAGATAGAGAAGCTTTTAAACTAGAAAATAGGGGAAAGCCGACAGTCACCCAGGAGCGCACGGTTCGGACAAAGGTATCCTTGAAGGATACTACCAAAAGCAGTGAGGTTCCAAAAGGGAGTATAGTAGCCCAAATGCCCTTGAGTAAGGAGCAGACAGAGCATAAAGATTCCCAATTACCCATGCCTACCAATAGCCAGATTAATATTAATAAAATACAGTCTCTAAAATGCTTGTATGCCAATGCTAGAAGTCTAAACAATAAGATGGGAGAATTAGAATATATAGCATTAAATGAGAGGTTAGATATGATTGCACTCTCAGAGACATGGTGGAAGGAGGATAACCAGTGGGACACTGTGATACCTGGATACAAACTATATCGTAATGATAGAGCTGAACAAATTGGTGGAGGGGTTGCGCTCTATGTTAGAGAGGGCATTGAGTCAGAAAGGATTAAAGTTTTGCAGGGAACAAAATATGCTGTAGAATCTCTATGGATTGAAATTCCATTTATGAAGGGGAAGGTGATGGCAGTGGGAGTATACTATCGACCACCTGGCCAGAATGAACAAATGGATGATGAAATGCTCAAAGAAATCAAGGAAGCTAACAAAAGCCACAACAGAGTAGTAATAATGGGTGATTTCAATTACCCCGGTATCGACTGGGACAGTGTCACAGCAGGACAAGCTAAAGAGATAAAGTTTCTAGATGAAATAAATGACTGCTTCTTGGAGCAGCTGGTTCATGAACCGACCAGAGGGGAAGCCATACTGGACCTAGTCCTTAGTGGAACGCCAGATCTGGTGCAAGAAATAAGGGTGTTGGGACCACTTGGCAATAGTGATCATAGTATGATCATGTTTGATTTAATCAGTGGAGGACAGATAGTAAAGGAATCCACAGTACTACCTTTTAACTTTCAAAAGGGTGACTATGATAGAATGAGGAATATAGTTCGGAAAAAACTAAAAGGAGCGGTTCCAAAGGTTAAAGACTTACAGCAAGCTTGGGTGTTATTTAAAAATACTATCCTCGAAGCCCAGACCAGCTGTATTCCACGCATTAAGAAAAGTGGAAGAAAGTCCAAAAACTGCCAGCATGGTTTAAAGGTGAGGTCAGAGAGGCTGTTGCTGCCAAAAGAGCAACCTTCAGAAAATGGAAAAAAGAGCCAAATGATGAAAACTGGAAACAGCACAAGCACTGGCAAGTTAAATGCAAAGCATTGATAAGGCAGGCAAAGCGGGAATTTGAGAAGAAACTTGCTACGGAAGCAAAAACATGAAATAAAGACTTTTTCAAGTACATTCGTAGCAAAAGGCCTGTGAGAGAGTCAATTGGACCATTAGATGATAGAGGGGTAAAAGGGGCAGTAAGAGGAGACAAGGCTATAGCAGAGAGACTGAATGAATTCTTTGCTTCGGTCTTTACTGAGGAAGATGTAGGGGTGTTACCCAAGACTGAAGTGGTATTTAAAGGTGATACTGCAGAGGAATTGAGAGAAATATCGCTACACCGGGAAGATATATTACAACTATTTGATAAACTGAATAGTAGCAAATCACCTGGACCGGATGGTATACATCCCAGAGTGTTGAAAGAACTGAAATATGAGATTGCAGACCTGTTATTGGTAATCTGTGAACTTTCATTAAAATCATCTGTAATACCTGAAGATTGGAGGGTCGCCAACGTAACACCAATTTTTAAAAAGGGTTCCAGGGGTGACCCGGGAAATTACAGACCGGTGAGCCTGACGTCAGTACCAGGGAAAATGGTAGAAGCCATCATAAAGAACAAAATTACACAGCATGTAGATAGTCATGGCCTAATGGGAGACAGCCAACATGGCTTTAGACAAGGAAGATCTTGTCTTACTAATCTGATCTGTTTTTTTGAAGGTGTGCATAAACAGGTAGACAAAGGTGAGTCGGTTGATATAGTGTATCTGGACTTTCAGAAAGCTTTTGACAAGGTCCCCCATCAGAGACTTTTGGCGAAGCTAAAAAGTCATGGGATAGGAGGCAGTGTACTATTGTGGATCGGGAACTGGTTAAAAGATAGAAAGCAGAGGGTAGGGCTAAATGGCCAATATTCCCAATGGAAAAAGGTGAATAGTGGAGTACCCCAGGGATCTGTACTGGGTCCGCTACTTTTTGACATATTCATAAATGACCTGGAAAAGGGAATAACTAGTGAGGTAATCAAATTTGCAGATGACACAAAACTGTTTAAAGTTGTTAAAACCCAAGAGGATTGTGGAAAACTGCAGGAGGATCTGGATAAATTGGAAGACTGGGCATCCAAATGGCAGATGAAATTTAATGTGGACAAGTGCAAAGTTATGCACCTAGGAAAGAACAACCCACACTATAGTTACAAGATGCAAGGCTCCACATTAGAAACCACCACCCAGGAAAAAGATTTAGGAGTCATCGTGGATAACATGTTAAAACCCTCCGCCCAGTGTGCAGCGGCGGCCAAGAAAGCAAATAGAATGCTAGGTATCATAAGGAAAGGGATGGAGAATAAAACAAAGGATATTATAATGCCTCTGTATCGCTCCATGGTACGACCGCACCTTGAATATTGTGTGCAATTCTGGTCACCGTATCTTAAAAAGGACATAGAGTTATTAGAGAAAGTACAGAGAAGAGCCACCAAATTGGTGAAGGGGATGGAAGGCTACTCCTATGAAGAGAGGCTAAAAAGGTTAGGGCTCTTTAACCTAGAAAAGAGGCGGCTGAGGGGAGATATGATAGAGGTGTATAAATTAATGAATGGAGTGGAACGGATAAACGTGGATAAATTGTTTACGCTATCAGAATATAGAAGGACTAGGGGGCATGTAATGAAGCTACAGGGTAAACTATTTAAGACAAATAGGAGAAAATATTTCTTCTCTCAACGTGTAATCAAACTCTGGAATCTGTTACCGGAGGATGTAGTAAGGGCTGTTAGTATAGCTGGGTTTAAAAAAGGTTTGGACAAGTTCCTGGAGGAAAGGTCCATAAACCACTATTAAAAAGGGACCCAGGATATCAATGCTTGGCCTAGTACAAGCACTGCAGAACCTGTGTCTTTTGGGGAAACTGCTAGGTACGTATGACCTAGATTGGCCACTGTTGGAAACAGGATACTGGGCTTGAGGGACCTCGGTCTGACCCAGTATGGCATTTCTTATGTTCTTATGTTCTTATGGAATCTCAGAGACATGGTGGAAGGAGGACAACCAGTGGGACACTGTGATACCTGGGTACAAACTATATCGTAATGATAGAACTGATCAAATTGGTGGAGGGGTTGCACTCTATGTTAGAGAGGGCATTGAGTCAGAAAGGATTAGAGTTTTGCAGGAAACAAAATTTGCTGTAGAATCTCTATGGATTGAAAGTCCATGTAAGAAGAGGAAGGCGAGGGCAGTGGGGGTGTACTATCGACCGCCTGGCCAGAATGAACAAATGGATGATGAAATGCTCAAAGAAATCAAGGAAGCTAACAAAAGTTACAGCATAGTAATAATAATGGGTGATTTCAATTACTCCGGTATTGACTGGGTCAGTGTCATGGCAGGACATGCTAGGGAGGTAAAGTTCCTAGATTAAACAAATGACTTTTTCTTGGAGCAGCTGGTTCATGAACCGACCACAGGGGAAGCCATACTGGACCTAGTCTTTAGTGGAACACCAGATCTGGTGCAAGAGATAAGGGTGTTGGGGCCACTTGGCAATAGTGATCATAGCATGATTGTGTTTGATATAATTAGTAGAGGAGGGATGGTAAGGAAATCCACATTACTACCTTTTAACTTTCAAAAGGGAGACTATGATAAAATGAGGAAAATAGTTAAGAAAAAACTAAAAGGAGCAGTTGCAAAGGTTAAAGACTTATATCAAGCTTGGGTGTTGTTTAAAAATACTATCTTGGAAGCCCAGACCAGCTGTATTCCACGCATTAAGAAAGTAGAAGGAAGTCCAAAAAACTGCCAGCATGGTTTAAAGGTGAGGTCAGAGAGGCTGTTGCCAAAAAATCATCTTTCAAGAAATGGATAAAAAGCGCCAAATGACGAAAACTGGTAACAGCACAAGCACTGGCAAGGTAAATGCAAGGCATTGATAAGGCAGGCAAAGTGAGAATTTGAGAAGAAACTTGCTATGGAAGCAAAAACGCATAATAAAGACTGTTTCAAGTACATTCATAGCAAAAAACCTGTGAGAGTCAATTGGACCATTAGATGATAGAGGGGTAAGAGGGGACAAGGCTATAGCGAAGAGACTGAATGAATTTTTTGCTTCGGTCTTTACTGAGGAAGATGTAGGGATGTTACCCATGACTGAAGTGGTATTTAAAGGTGATACTGCAGAGGAATTGAAAGAAATATTGCTACACCGGGAAGATGTATTACAACTATTTGATAAACTGAAGAGTAGCAAATCACCTGGACCGGATGGTATACATCCAAGGGTGTTGAAAGAACTGAAATATGAGATTGCAGACTTGCTATTAATAATCTGTGATCTTTCATTAAAATCATCTGTAATACCTGAAGATTGGAGGATCACCAATGTAACGCCAATTTTTAAAAAGGGTCCCAGGGGTGATCCGGGAAACTACAGACCGGTGAGCCTGACGTCAGTACCAGGAAAAACGGTAGAAACCATCATAAAAAACAAAATTACTCAACATGTAGATAGTCATGGCCTAATGGGAGATAGCCACCATGGCTTTAGACAAGGAAGATCTTGTCTTACTAATTTGTTATTTTTTTTGAAGGTGTGAATAAACAGGTAGACAAAGGTGAGACGGTTGATATAGTGTATCTGGACTTTCAGAAAGCCTTTGACAAGGTCCCTCATCAGAGACCTTTGGCAAAACTAAAAAGTCATGGGATAGGAGGCAGTGTACTATTGTGGATCAGGAACTGGTTAAAAGATAGAAAGCAGAGGGTAGGGCTAAATGGCCAATTTTCCCAATGTAAAAAGGTGAATAATGGAGTACCCCAGGGATCTGTGCTGGGTCCACTGTTTTTTGACATATTCATAAATGACCTGGAAAGGGAAATAACGAGTGAGGTTATCAAATTTGCAGATGACACTAAACTATTTAAAGTTGTTAAAACCCATGAGGATTGTGGAAAATTGCAAGAGGATCTTGATAAATTGGAAGACTGGGCATCCAAATGGCAGATGAAATTTAACGTGGACAAGTGCAAAGTTATGCACCTAGGGAAGAACAACCCAAACTATGGTTACACGATGCAAGGTACCACATTGAGAGCCACCACCTAGGAAAAAGATTTAGGCGTCATCGTGGATAACATCGTGGATAACCCTCCGCCCAGTGTGCAGCGGCAGCCAAGAGAGCAAATAGAATGCTAGGTATCATAAGGAAAGGAATGGAAAATAAAACAAAGGATATTATAATGCCTCTGTATCATTCCATGGTGCGACCGCACCTTGAATATTGTGTGCAATTCTGGTCGCCGTATCTTAAAAAGGATATAGCGTTATTAGAAAAGGTACAGAGAAGAGCCACCAAAACGGTAAAGCGGATGGAAGGCTACTCCTATGAGGAGAGGCTAAAACGTTTAGGTCTCCTCAACCTGGAAAAGAGATGGCTGAGGGGAGATATGATAGAGACCTATAAATTAATGAATGGAGTGGAACGGGTAAACGTAGATCAATTGTTTACATTATCAGACTATAGAAAGACTAGGGAAAATGCAATGAAGCTAGAGGGTAGACTATTTAAGACAAATCAGAGAAAATATCTTTTTCATTCAACGTGTAATCAAACTCTGGAATTTGTTACCGGAGGACGTAGTAAAGGCTGTTAGTGTAGCTGAGTTTAAAAAAGGTTTGGACAAGTTCCTGGAGGAAAGATCCATAAACCATTATAAAAAGGGACCCAGGATATCAATGCTTGACCCAATACAAGCATTGTGGAACGTGTGTCTTTTGGGGAAACTGCTAGTAACCGGGTAGCCGGACTCGGCGCTCCCCCTTTGCTACCCCCTCCCCCCACCTCACTCCTTTCCCCCCTCCATCCCACAAATTCCACAGACAACAGATCTTGGTACAACTGGTCGCAGCTTTATTCCCAAAACAATCTCTTCAAACATTAAACAGTAATACAGATCGCACCAAACCCCCAGCGGAGCGATGCGCCGCCAGCCATGCAATTAGCAAAGCGACCCCGCTTCCGCTCCGGCCAGGGTCATGCCACCAGCCAATCTCCTGCCACCCCTATCCAACTTCGCCATATTACTAGCAAAAGTCTTCCAGGGGTTGTCCGGGGCGAGGGCACCCCGCCCTCACCCCAACTCACCTCAGGCTCCGGACCCCGGAAACCTCCGGGATCCTGCCCTGCCCCCCCCCCCCCCGCTGCGACACCCCACAACTTGCCTCCCCCCCGATGACCGAGAGGGTGGGTGGGCGGGTTGCCTCCCGCTCCACCCGATCGCATGTGCTCCGGCCACGCTAACAATGCCGGAGCACATGGCGTTGCTCCCTTTCTGATTGGCTCCGCTTGCCGAAACTCCGAGCGGAGCCAATCAATTCAAATAATGCGCCCGGCGTATCCACGCTGACGCGCTCTCGCCCCCACCGCCTCTCGCGCACGCAGGGTCCCGCGCCGGGCCGAGCACCCAGTTACGTGTGGGCGCCGGGACCCTGCCCTCGCCCTTTTATTAACCGGGTAGCCGGACTCGGCGCTCCCCCTTCGCTACCCCCTCCCCCCACCTCACTTCTTTCCCCCCTCCATCCCACAAATTCCACAGACAACAGATCTTGGTACAACTGGTCGCAGCTTTATTCCCAAAACAATCTCTTCAAACATTAAACAGTAATACAGATCCCACCAAACACCCAGCGGAGCGATGCGCCACCAGCCATGCAATTAGCAAAGCGACCCCACTTCCGCTCCGGCCAGGGTCATGCCACCAGCCAATCTCCTGCCACCCCTATCCAACTTTGCCATATTACTAGCGAAGGTCTTCCAGGGGTTGTCCGGAGCGAGGGCACCCCGCCCCCACCCCAACTCGCCTCAGGCTCAGGACCCCGGAAACCTCCGGGATCCCGCCACCGTCACAGGCTACCCTTTTAACTGTGCCGCCCCCCATGAGGGAGCTGAGACCAGTGTGAACCCCCATGCACAACGCGCTCTACCGCCTCCTGCCAGTCATTCAGGAGCAAATTCATCCCGACAGGCGATAAGTGCACCCCATCCTCCCTATAAAGCCCGGGACAGGCTACCCCCGCCCACGCATGCTGTACTTGGAACCCACCTTGTTCACAAACCCACCTCCCGATTTGCCTATTGATTTCTGTCAGTCCACGGGACCGACGCCTCTGACCCCAGCATGCTGGCCTCGGGATAATGTCAGACCATATTAACACCACACCCTCAAACATTCGGAGCACTACCGCAAAGTCCTTCTTGGTGGCCCTGATCAATTGCTTGCATGACCAAGCCAACAGATCATTGCCGCCCAAATGGAGTAATAACATCGCTGGCTGGTTCCTGATGCGTCCATGGTGACGAAGCAAAGGCAGCAGCTGCGGCCATCACAGCCCACGCTCTGCCAGCCATGAAACCGCCACCATCGCGGGGTCCACACCAAGATTCTTCCCGATAGGCCGTCCAGCCGCTCGCTGCTCAGCCCAGAACACGAAGGAGTGCCCCAAAATCCAACAGCCCCAAACTCTCAGACCCCCACCTGTAACAAAAAGAACAACGTTAAGCCCCCTACCCCCCCCCCAAACTGGAGAATCATAATCTCACATAACCCTCAAAGGCTTTCGATCGCCATCTGCCAATGCTCCGTATCTGCTCCCCTGACAGGCCCACGGCCGCCGCACTGGTCGCCGCCCCAATGCGGAAGGAGTGAGCCGAAAAACTCCGCAGATCTTCCCCCATCCGCTGCAACACCATGCACAACACTGCCGTCACCTGAAATCATGTCAACCCACTGCTGTCCCGATGCACAAATAGGCCCTCTCCCCCTTCCGCGCGCACTGCCAAATACTCGCTCATTGCAGCTACTGGGCATGTACGCCCACCCGTCGCCCTCAAAACAACCCATAACCCTTTCCCTTTTTGGTCCGTTTTGGACTTAGCTAGCAACACGCGCATCCACGCCCCTTCCATCCAACATGCTTCCGGCGTAGGCAATTCGCCAAACCCGCCTTTGCCGAAGCAACTGCCAATTCGCCGACTCGAAAGGCCCCAAAAGAGGCCAAACAGAAGACTGCCCAAAATAGCGCGCACTCGTACTGCGAAGCCGCCACCCCCGGCAGGTCCCTGAACAACCTCTCCAGTAGCTCATGCGTAATTGGCAGCCGATGATCCTGCCGAAATTGGCTGGAGCGCTCCCACCCCTGAAGCAATCGCCGCGCCAAGAACCCCCGTCCCGCGCAATCCCAACCCACAGCTTTGGCAAAGAAACCGAACCCCGCCAAATGACTCTGCACCGCCGATCTGGTGATGCCATGCTCCGTTGCCCAACCAACATACCTCCCTAACAGATCCGACACTGATCCCCCCTCCCAACCATTCCCAAGTAAAAACACTAGCACGCTCTCACAACCTCGACGATAAGCTGTCCAGGTACTCTCTGCCACTGAACTCTGCAACAAACTCCTCATCGCCGCAGGCCACAGCTCCATAAGCTCCAAGGGACCACATGCCCTTTCTCATCCACATTAGGCACCAGCTTCCGAAACCGCTCCCACTGCAAACGGGAAAGAGCATCAGCAATTTCATTAGTATGCCCTGGAATATGCTTCGCCTTTAAATTGACATTCAAACTCAAACACGCAAGTATGACCCGTCGCATCAGTGCCGTCACTAGACCACAGCGTGGTGAATAACGATTGATGACCTGCACTACCGCCTCGTTATCACACCACCATACAAATCTGCGGTTTGCCAACCTGTCCGGCCATAACTCTAGCGCAACCAGCATCGGAAAAAGCTCCAGGAAGGTAATATTACTCAACAATCCCTCTTCTGCCCATTCCTGTGGCCATTGGTCAGCACACCAAGCTCCGCCGAAATACACTCCCAGGCCCACCCCCCCTGCCGCATCGGTGTGCAACTGCAAGTCCTCACTGGAAATCTCCGCTTCGCGCAATAGGGACGTCCCATTAAAATTCTGTAAAAAGACATCCCATGCTTGCAAATCCTCACGCATCTCTTTTGACACGCAGATGCGATGATGCGGCTTGAAGACCCCTGCCGTCGCCGCCGCCAAGCGACGACTGAACACCCGCCCCATTGGAATGACCTTACAAGCGAAATTAAGGGATCTGATAAGTGCCTGCAGTTCTTTCAAGGTCAACTTGGAAGAGGCCAATACATTAGCCACCAGCACCCTGAGTTTCACAACCTTCTCCCAAGGCAGCCGCGCTACCATTCTCGTCGAATCCAACTCGACCCCCAAAAAAGTAATTGTCGTCGTCGGGTCCACCGTCTTCCCCTCTGCCAAAGGTACGCCCAACTCGTTAGCCAACTGAACAAAACCGTCTAAAAGCCTACTACACCGCCGCGACTCAGCCTCTCCGACGAACAAGAAATCATCCAAATAATGCACGACCTCAGCACTTCCTACTCTCTGCACCACCATCCAATGCAAGAAGGAGCTGAACTTCTCGAAATAAGCGCAAGATACCGAACAACCCATTGGCATACACTTGTCGTAGTAGAATGCTCCTTCGAACTGAAAACCTAACAAGTGGAACGCCGACGGATGAACCGGCAGTAAACGAAACGCCGATTCAATATCAACTTTCGCCATCAATGCCCCACAGCCCGCCTGTGAGACTAGCTCCACTGCTCTATCAAACGAAGCATATCTTACCGTACAAAACTCCTTCGGTATCAGTTCATTCACGGAGGATCCCAACGGTGAGGACAAGTTGTGAATCAACCGAAACTTTCCCGGTTCCTTCTTAGGAATCACCCCTAATGGGGACACCACGAACTCGGGAAAGGGTGGGTGCGGGAAAGGTCCTGCTATTCTGCCTAATTGCAGTTCCCCCGCTAACTTTTCCCGCACCACTGCCGACCAACACCGCACGCTTGGAGAATTCCGAGCCCCCGTGCCCCTTACCGCCCCATGAACCGGAATGACAAAACCAAATTGAAATCCTGACAATAATGTCAACCTATCCTTTCTCCGCGGGTAAGTGAGAAGCCAACTGCGCAACACCTGCACCCGTATTGGAGAGGGAGCTACGACCAGCTGTGAACTCCTACTTGGGACCCTGCCCCATAGGAGGGGTGCTTCCTTTTTTAATGCATTTTGTCGCTGAATGGGGGCCGCCACAGAGAGAGCACGCATGCCGAAACTTACAATCCGGAAAGGGACACGTGGACTTGTTGTACCTCCAACACACGTCGCCCGCACCCCCCGCGGGTGGTTTCGTCTGCCCCTGGGCGGCCCCGACACGAAAGGAATGACCAGCCCCACCCGGAACCCCCCTGCCCTGCTTTACCCACCCCACCACCTCCCGAACCGGCCTTGACCGACATCTGCGTTAACCACAAGCTGATGTCTTGCGTCCCCCATGTTAACAGCCTGTTCTCCTCCATTTTGTCCCTAAATTTTTCATCATAATTAAGCCACGACCAGCCCTCATGTGCTTGCGATGCTTCCAATATAGAATCCGCATAGGAGAGCAAACTACCGTACTGCTCCGGAAAGTGGTGACCCCAAACGCTTGCCAACCGTAAGAACGATCGAATCCAATTAACTACATTACGTGAAACCTTGCGAATGCGACCCGCCTTCTCGTCCTCCTTACGCTTCTTCTTACTATCCCCCGACCGCTTCCTACCCTCTAGCAAGTGAAAAATATCAATATACTTTCTCTTCCGAATTTTGCGTCAAAGCTTTCTGGGTACACCCTCCCATAACTCCGATAAGGCAGCAAAAGACGCAGCCCCTGCCCCAGCCTGCCCGACCACTCCGCGTTCCAACGCCACTACCCTCCTAACTCCCTCAGCCGAGGAAGACTCCGACCCCTCCGAAGACAACGAGGACGACGAGTCAGATGTCCGCCTACGCTGACACGCATGCTTCCTTTTCCTACGCGCCTTCCCAGTCCGCTCCGCACGCGCCCTACCCTCATCACCCTCTTCAACTACCTCCGCCAATAACTCACCTGCGCCGACTCCCTCAGCCACACTGTGAGTCGCAACCTGCAGCCCTTGCCGAGGATCCTCCGTCTGCTGCCGAGATCGTGTACCTTGCGTCCGCTTGCCATCACTCGCCGCAGGCACTGGCGGTCGGCCGCTTCCTAGATCCATGCCGGGCACTCCCAACGAATCGCCAGACGAGGGCACGCCTCCCGATGCTATAAAGGGCACCTGTGGAGACAAAAAGGGGGAACAAAGAGGAGAAAAACCCGGAGACCTTGCCGGTTGCCATGCCCCCATCCAGTTAGTTCTCGACGGGCCTTGCCCGCTCCCCAACCACTGCTCCCATTGAGCCTGTTGCCTAGCAGGACCCCCAACACCCAGCCCTGCTCCAAACCCCCCCCGGGGAGACTGTGCCGCCGCCTCCTCCCCCAGATACACTCGTCCCAGACATGTTCCCATCCAAGCAATCCCAAGTGCCTGCCCCCACCCCCTCCCTTGATCCCCCACACTCCCCTCCATTGCTGTTATTTCTCCTGCAGCCTCACCCCCCCTTAGAACTCCCGCCCTACTCCCATGCACATTCAACCCCCCTGCAGCCCCCCCTGAAACCCCCCATGACCCCCCGCCACGGCAACTAGCACTGCGGCCCCCTCTTACTCCTCTCACCGAGGCTGTGGACCCCCCGCCATCTCTGGCCGCTCCCCGTGCCCCACCGCGCTCCCGACTAGCAGCTCTCCCCCTCAGCCTGGCCTGCTGCCCGGCCCCCCCCTCTTTCAGACCCCCTCCCTGCTCGGCCCCGTACCAACCTTGCCCCATCAGCCTTTCGCCCAGTTCCTGACTGTTTACCCGCCATAACCCAGCAGCCCCTCTCTCTTTTTTGTTTGCCAACTCCCGCAGCGTCCCCCACCCCCACAGGCACCACTCCGCCCCGCTTCCTTACCCGTTTAAATTTTTTTTTTTTTAAACTTAATTTAATGAATCTTAAATTTTTGTTTTGCAGCACCTGCCTCTCCCCTTTCTAAACCTCTTGCTGAACACAGCCCAATTACTCCTGCCTTCCGCCTGGCCTCACGACTCACCGGGGCACCGTCTTGCCGCACACCTCTACCGCTGCCTCCCCGATCTGCCGCCGACGATCCTGCACGCCTCGCCCCTGCACGCACCGAATAGCCCAGATCCCAAATAGGCCGCTTTCCTCCCCAGCAACGCCGCTGATGCTGCTGCCTCCTGCTCCGCCCGATCGCATGTGCTCCGGCCACGCTAACAACGCCGGAGCACATGGCGTTTCTTCCCTTCTGATTGGCTCCGCTTGCTGAAACTCCGAGCGGAGCCAATCAATTCAAATAATGCACCCGGCATATCTACGCTGACGCGGTCTTGCCCCCACCGCCTCTCGTGCACGCAGAGTCCCGCGCCGGGCCGAGCACCCGGTTACGTGCGGGCGCCGGGACCCTGCCCTCGCCCTTTTATGTACGTATGACTTAGATTAGCCACTGTTGGAAACAGGATACTGGGCTTGATGGACATTGGTCTGACCCAGTATGGCATCTCTTTTGTTCTTAGGATCCACTAGAACAAACACTGAAAGAGTGATGGGAGAGATAAGAAAAGAACCAGGATAGCACTGAGCTCTTAAGCGAAATGAGAACAAGGTATCAAGGAGAAGGTTATGATCAACAATGTCAAAAGCAGCAGAAAGGTGAAGAAAAATGAGGATTCAGTAAAGGTCCTTGGATTTTGCCAGGAACAGGGCACTGGAGACTTTGGCAAGAGCCATTTCGTTAGAATGTAAAGGACGAAAGCCAGATTGTAGAGGATCCAGACGGACTTGAGAGGAGAGAAAAATCGAGGCAATGGCAGTGATCCACATGTTCAAGTAGTTTACAAACAAAGGGAAAGAGGGAGATGGGTTGATAGTGAGAAGAACAGGTAGGGTCTAGTGAGGGTTTCTTGAGGAGAGGACTGATCACAGCATGCTTGAAGGCTGCAAAGAAACATTGACTTGGAGAATTGGATGAATTATGAGGAATTGGAGTGTGATCTTGTGGATTTTATCATTGAACTAGTCATCCAGGGTTTGGGCAGAAAGGGAGGGAGGGGTCAGAGTTGGAGGCACCTTGAGGAGAGAGTTGAGAGTTGCAAAGAGACAGCGAGGGCTGGAGGCAAGAGAGTTAGTCAGATGGATATAATAGTCCTGTTTGGCGAGTACTATGGCTGACTAGAAAGAGACAAGCATGAATTTGAAGTGTAGAAAGTCCACAAGAGTGTGGGATTTGAGCCAAACACGCTCAGCTAAGTGGGAACAGGAAGTTAGATAGTGGGTAGTGGAAGACAACCAGGGTTGAGGTACAGTACGCCTCACAGGACGTGGCATGGGCGAAGGAAGAGCATCCAGGGCAGAGGAAAGTGCAGCATTACAGGAAGCTACTGCCTCATCAGAGTCTGATAACATAGTGGAGGAAAGAGGCATTGAGACAGTGCAGGAGGGAGCCAATGGATCAATAGCATAAAGATTTTTAAAAAGAGGTTGGAGGAGACAGGGCAAGGTTGAGGAGGAAAGTGATGAAGAGTGAAGCTTAGCAGGTTATGGTCCGATAAGGGAAGAAGTGAAGACAAGTGGGATCGAGCCTCCAGCAGCGGGAGGAGCACCAGAGCCATCTTTGCCCAATCGGGGCACGACCAACGAACTTTAAAAGTTCGCGCCGTCAGGCGTGCCCGCACCTGGTGGGCCCGCGCCTGAGGGCCTCGCCAGAGGGCCCTTTGGCGTGGCCCTTAGGCAGTGGCACTCCAACAACCCACAAACGAAGTCAGAAGTCAAACCTGGAACAGAGCCAGCCACCACTATCAGGAAAAGGCAAGTCCTTATCCGTTAGCTGATCACACAAATATTGCATTATTCTATACTGTACAACTAAAGTAAGCAGTAGACAAGCCCTTTCTTCCTGCAGTTTTGGAAAAATCAGCCTTTTACTTTTGCTATTAATCTGCAGTCATCTGCACTGTTAGCTGTATTCTGCAATTAATCGCTTAATTTCTAGTAACTTGAATCCTCCTGTACCCTGTTACTGTTGCTAATAACTTGCATTCACTGTACTGTCGTCTTGCAGTTAATTTACCGATTACCAGCAACTAGAATCTTACTGTACTATTGCTACCAACTTGCATTCACTGTACTGTTGCAATTAATTATCCCAGTTCTAGTATCCAATATCCTCCTGCACTGTTGTCAGTATTTCTACCGTTAACCTTGCTTACGCTAGCAACCTGTATCTACCCACACTATTGTCTTGAATTGACTCGACTGTACTGTACTGCTACCAATCTAGAATGTACAAAGTCCTGATTTTATTCATTACCCTCCTTACCATTGGTCTCCCCGGCATCTCAAACGCTTTCAACCATGGTACCAATTTCATACAATCCTACACACCTATGGAAGGAGATGGTCTGAATTCACCCACCACACCACGGCAAAAAACAACCATACATCCCACTCCCATCTACTTAACATTCCTCTCCAAATCATTAAAAAGACACAAGCCGAGAAGCAACATCACCAGCGCCTACTGAAATGTGCGTTGATAAATGCTAGATCAGTACGATCAAAATGGCCTGCAGCCATTGACCTGATACCCCTATACAATCTCGACATCTTGATGATCACGGAGACATGGCTATCCGATTGTGACAACGTCCTCTTGAATCAGATGCTGCCACCAGGATTTGACCTATACACATGCCACAGGTCCATTCAGAAAGGAGGCGGGACGCTCATCCTTGCCAAAGCTGATCTACATTTCAAGCTGTGCAACTCCTCCAGCTCAACCCACCTTGATTCCCTCACCATATCTAATGAGCTCTGCACAATCAACCTTCTCTATCGGGCACCCACCCCTTCACCAGATGACCTTCCAACAATAATTGAGCTTGCGTGCAATACATCCACTTCACGCTCTCCAATTTGGTTAGTTGGTGACTTCAACCTCCCATCTCTTCATGACAGCCACTCAGCAGCATTCCTAGATGCCCTAGAGGACCTAGGCTACAAACAATATGTTGACTCCCCCACTCACACTAAGGGAGGCAAACTAGACCTCATCTTCGCACCTCTTCTTAACGCCACAACACCCCAAACCCCTTGCACTGTCTGTAACACCAGTGCCTTGGTCAGACCACAATCTTCTCAGATTCCATATACCCATTAATACATCCCACAAGAACCGAATGTTATCAAGTACATCTGGAACCCCTACAGCCCGCTTCCGACCACTCAACCGGAGCGTAGTCCTAGAGAATCTTCGACCACTTATGACCAACACATCCCTCAACTTAGACGATCTCATATCCAAATGGGACGAGAACCTTAGAGCTGCCTCCTGTCCATTACACTCTGAAAAGAAAATAAGAAAACGGGAACATGCACCATGGTTTTCTACGGATCTTCGTACATCTCTCCACCACCTACGCAAACTTAAGAGACGGTGGCATCGAACCCACTCCCCGGAGACGCTTGATGCATACAACTCATACTTAATTACACACTGTGGGAAGATAACACAGAGTAGGAAACTTTACCACACAGATCTATTAAAACGCTCCATCAATAAACCACATGCCTTGTTCAGTTTAGTAAAATCCATAACAGGAGAGCCGGTTTCAGCCCAACCTACAATGCCTCAGCCACAGGACTACGCAAACTACTTGCAGTCAAAGATGATTAAGACCAACACAAACATAAGTGTCAGTAACTCCTCCGTATCACCTAAGGCATCCCAAGCAACGCCATTATGCAATTTCACTACGGTATCAAATAGAGAGATTGAGAACATTATCGCTTCTATCAATCCCAGCACTGCACCTAACGACCCCTGCCCAGCCAGCTGGATCAGAGAACTGCGACATGACCTAAGCCAAATCCTGTGCAATATACTGAACCAGTCCTTTTTAACGGGATCATTCCCACAGAGTCTGAAACACACCTCTATCAGACCCCTACTGAAAAACAACAGACTTGACCCATCCAAAGTTGAATCTTTTAGACCAATATCGAGCATCCCCCAGCTCGCAAAAATCATCGAAAAAGCTGCTCAACAACAAATCCAGCATCATATTGACACTGAAGCACCACTAGATCCATCACAACATGGCTTCAGGGAAGCACATGGAGTCGACACAGTCCTTACAACCCTCTTCAATGATTTGGTTACAGGAATAAACAACATCCAACAAGGATTTGTCCTCATCTTCCTGGACATCTCCGCCGCCTTCGACTCTGTGAGTCATGATATACTTCTACAACGCCTGAAAGAAAAGGGGATTCAAAGCACAGCGCTAGAATGGTGTAAATCCTACCTGTCCAATAGGTGGCAACAAGTCAAAACAGGCCATGCATCCTCAGAACCATTCCTGCAGTCACAGGGGGTACCTCAAGGATCGTCCTTATCGGCACTGATGTTCAATATCTATATGCAGCCGATATGTGATTTGATCTGATCTTTCAAAGTACAATGCCTGGCTTACGCAGATGACATCCTCCTCTACATGCCGTTCAAAATTGACCAACCAGTGTTCTCCCCAATAATCAATTGCTTCAGAGCTGTAGCCGAATGGCTGCTGACACAAAACCTATGGATAAATCATAGCAAAACTGATGTTCTTTTTGTTACGAGGAACCGTAAGTTCATACCTCCTCCATCGCTACTTGTCAACAATGTAGAGTTGAAATCCAAACCCACAATCCGATATCTCGGCATCACATTGGACCAGCACCTGGATATGAAAACACATGTGAAGAACGTTACAAAGACTATATATCATAAAATCAGAACACTACGTCACCTCTGCCCCCTACTGGATTCCACCGACTACCGAACTACCTTCCAGGCATTAGTCCTCCCACACCTGGATTTCGCGAACATTATCCTCCACGGTCTCTCTCAATCAACTTTAAATCTGCTCCGCTTGGCTATGAATGCAGCTGCAAGAGTCCTCTCTGGATCGTCAAGATCTGACCACATAACGCCTATCATGAAAGATCTGCATTGGCTACCTTTACAGGCCAGACTCCAATATAAGTCATTGGTCCTTACCTTCAAAGTCCTGAATAACTACCCACCTACACCAATCAGCAAGCTAATTCACAGCACCCTGGAAAATAGAAACAGGAGGCCTACCGCAATGAACACCTTAATAGTCCCCAAGATGATGACGTCATGTACTAAGACTACTTCCAACAGGGCCTTCTCTATATTCACTCCTTTAAACTGGAATGCCCTTCCCCATGAAATCCGTGGCATCAAAAGCCTAATCCTATTCAGAAAAGCTTTGAAACACCATCTGTTCACAAAATGCTACCCAGAAGCCATCCTAGGCAATCACACAACTGGCAAGCTCCCCACATGCCCCAGACGCCTTAGCACCTTAATACAACCAGAAAATGGTTAGCCTACACACTAGCCCACCTGCTAACCATCATACCTGTACTATCCACACGAAAGCACATGCAATATCCAAACGAGTTTAGAGTATTGTATATAGTATCAAGTTAACCTGTACATAGTTCTCCCGGTTATCCCCTGTTTTATTTTCCTGTTCTTTGTAAACTCAATGTTGCCTGTATGCATTGTAGTATGTTTTTGTTCGATGTACACCACGCTGATTATAATAGCGCGGTATAGAAGAAATGTTAAATAAATAAATAAATAAAGTACAGAAGTTTGAGGGTAAGCAATTACAGAAGAATACAGGGTCGAAGCAGTGGCCTTGTTGGTGAGTAGGGGCAGTAGAGCAAAGCTGGAGGTTGAATGAAGAGGTAAGGAAAGGAGCTTTAAAGTATAAGGGTCAGAGAGGTTACCGAAATGAATGTTAAAATCCCCGAGAATAAGAGAGGGGAAGATGAATAAAGAAAGAAAGCAAGCCAGGAGTCAAAGTCAGAGAGAAAGTTAGAGGCAGACTTGTCAGGGTGTCAATAAATAACAGCTAAGTGGAGAGGTAATGGAGTAAAAAGCCAGATGGAATGGACTTCAAAGGAGGGAAAGGAATGAGACTGAGGCAGAAGGAAGGAGAGAGTAGAAGCCCCACACCACTGCCACTACGGCCAGTGGGATGAGGCATGTGGGAGAATGTCTATGTTTATTAGTTTTTCCTTTATAATAGTTTGCCAGGTCGCAGCAGATATATTTTATGTGGATTTCCATGAATCAATCGCCATCAAGTGATTTTAATTCAAAATCGATGATACTTTACAGCTACTTGACAGGTGGGCGAAGATCTTGCGATTACAGTTAAATATGTTTAAAACAAAGGCCCTTTGTTTTAACATTGTTAAACTGCTTCTCAATTCTTTGGTTGAGGCCTCAAAATGATTAAATCTACACTTTGATCCAATACTCCGTATTCTCGGAGTTCTCTTGAATGAAAATTTGTCACTTCAGGCTCACATTAATTCTGTTGTAGCAAAGTCCTTTAGAGTGCATCAATTAAGTGGAATTAAACCTTTTTTCTCTGTAGTTCACTTTCAGCTCTTAGTTCAAAGTACCATTCTTGTTTATTTGGACTATGTAAATTTTGTTTTGTGAATTACACTGCCTAAGGGTCCAAATCAGGTGAAATTTAAATTGTATATGATTCTCTACTAATTTTTTTAATGAGTACGCACCTAAACCATTTTCTTCACTTTTGATTCCAAATTTAGTAACTAAATCTAAATGATTACAATCTTCTAGTGTTATTTTGTTTCCTCCCTGTAAAGGTATTGGATTAACATCTAGATTTAAACAGACAAGTCCATGTATGGCTGCAGAACTATGATCACAGTTACCTATAGAGATTAAATACTCTCTGTCCTTTTTATGTTTTCGTAAAAGTTTAAAATCATGGTTGTTCCACAATTAATCGATCGAGTCTTAAGTAGGAGGAATTGCTGATATTTCTTGTAGGTTATAATTTGTGTCTTTTGTGAAATGTTTCATGTTTTTGTTAGCCTCACTAAACCACTAGGTCTGGGATCGTGGCAGTATATAAGCGTGTGTTAGATTAGATTAGTGAATAGTCATATTTCTCTTATGTTTTGATGAATTGCCCTTGTGAATCTTGGATAAATTGGAAAATTCAGTTGAATTCATAGAAGACTGAGATATGCCTGGATTGAGTTTGATATGGAATTTTCTGCCCATCACTTGCTGTGATGATTAATTAATTTCCTTTCTTAGGGCACTTTGAATAGTGGTTCTCATTTTTTCCATTGTAGATAATGAGAAAAATAATAAAAATGGGAGTTAGCTTCATTTACATGAAGATTTTTCACAGTTGAGAAATGTATTCTCCTAGTCGGTGGTTGCATGAGTATGTTATCTCCTGTGTATATTCTAATGCATAATTTCCTGATGTATGAGAGTTCTAATATGCATCATTTTTGTAATTATGGCATATTTCATGCTGTGCTGTAAGGGCTCTTAATTAGTTCAATGTGCAGTAAAGCTTTAAGGATTTTATATTTGGGAATGTGCAGATACATAGCAATGGAAGTTTAAGGTCAGCACAGATTCTATTGATCCAAGCAGGTTAACGTTGTCTGTGTTTTCTATTTCTTGTCTATCAAGGATGAAATTATAGATTTTGGCAGTTGTCAGGTTCTTTGTCTTTATATTAAGGTGCACACCCATTTTAAGACTTTGAACGTAAGAAGACAGGCAAAAGTAAAGTGGAGAAAAGTGATGGAAATAGGTAGAGTAAAGAAATAGGTGAAAAGGAAAGGCAGGAGAGACATATGGAAGAGAAAGAAGAGGCAGGATAGTGATATCTGAGGAATACGTATCGTGTATGTTTTTTGTTACCCGCCTCGGTGTTTGCGCGGGCTATAAATCTTTTAAAATAAATACGTAGAGGGACAGGAGATACAAATGAGGAGAGGGTATTCAAGTGGTAAATATCTTTTCTTTTTTTGGTCGTTCTATTGGATGTACCTAGACTACAATGGCAAACAGAGATGAGATGGAAAGCAAAATATGTTTTTAGATTATTATGCATAGAAAGTTGTATGAGAAAACTGGAAGAGTAAATTTACTACTTTATGATCATGCTATTTATATGTGAAGGCACTTCTTACAAAGGTCGTCCTCAAAAAAAAAATCAGGCACGTCCAAGTTTGGGCAAATTACATGAACGTGGACGTGCCCGATATGGAGGTCTATGGGGCCATCCACAGACTCGTAGACATCCCTAGAATATCATTCCAGCCTGGGGACATCTCAGAGACACATAGTGGTGGTGGAAACACAAAACAATTGCCCTAGTAACCCCCACAAAAAACATCACTGCAAATGTGGAGATTACAGGGGATGCTGGAATGTCTTCTTCTCTACACTCTCCTGATGTTTTATGGCCCAAAGGAACACTTTTCTGATGCCCATTCATATTTGGAGCAGGTCTAAACTTGGATGTCCCCACAGATGTCCCCTGATATTTCTGAAATTGAGCAGGGACATCAAGTCCGGATACTGCCAGACCCGCCTCCAACACACCCTGTCTACTTGGATGTCCCTTCAGTGGAGACGTTTTAAAAAGTAATTTGTAAAATGGCTCCAGGGATGTCTCAGTGATTTGGATGTCCATATCACTTGGTTTGCAGCTTGTCATTTGTGAGGTCTTGTGTGCATCAGTGATGCTGAGGGCTAAGCTATTGGCAGCTTAACTATTATCAGGGTCTCCCAAGATGGACAGGTCTCATCTGAGGTGCCAGACCAAGACAAACCACTCATCTGTGCAGCAGCAGAATGAGACAGTTTTGTCGGCAGAGGATCACATTTCTGTGACACACTAGCATTAAGTTGCGTGGAAGAAAGGCCTGGCAATCTACTTCCGCATCTTGCCAAGAAAACCCAATGGATAGTCACAGCAAAATAAATTGCACTATAGTGCTGGAAGATGAGACCCCCAGGTCGGAAGGCACTCAACTGGCTACTGGGAGAAGCGAAGACTTTTCAGAGTGAAACTAGCATGTATGATGTGGTTGGATCAAAGCCCTCAGGATGTCTGACTGCTGATGTAGCTGCGCATGAAATGAGAGTCAGAGGTTTGATAAGATATCTTACATATTGGGACATGGAACGTATGAAGCATGAACCAAGGGAAGTTGGAGGTGGTCAAGAATGAAATAGAACGTATACAGCTCGGTCTGTTGGGTGTCAGTGTACTGAAATGGACTGGCATAGGGCACTTTGCATCTAAAGATCACATGGTCTACTATGCTGGAAATGAAAGAAAAAGAAATGGTGTTGCATTTATAATTAAGAAGAAACTTGCAAGAACTGTAATGAAATACAATGCAGTCAGTAAATGCTTAATTTCTATATGTCTATGAAGGAATGCTCATCACCACAACTATAATTCAAGTATGTGCCCCAACAACAGCTGCAGAAGAGGATGAAATTGATGAGTTCTACAAGTGCAAGTTGAAATCGACAGAAAATGCAAACAGGATATCCTGATAGTCATGTGTGACTGGAACGCAAAAGTTGGCAACAAAGAAGAAGGCAAAGGGTTGGAAAATATGGACTAGGCAACAGAAATTAAGCTAGAGAAAGGCTGATAGAATTCTGCAAGACCAATGATCTATTCATCTCAAACTCCTTCTTCCATCAACACAAGCAGTGACTGTTCACATGGGCTTCACCCTATGGATTGTACAAAAAACAAATTGATTACATATTTGGAAGTCAACGATGGGAAAGCTTTATAACATCAACAAAGACAAAACCTGAAGCTGACTGTGGAACAGATCACCAACTACTAGTATGCAAACTCAAGCTAAAGTTGAAAAAGAACAAGCCACACATGAATGTAGCAAAATACGATCTTGAGAATATACCACTGGAATTTAAAGATGGCCTGCAAAATCGATTTGCTGCTTTAGCTACAAATGACAGAGCCCCAGAAGAGTTATGGATGACATCAAGAAGGTTGTGTTAGAAGAAAGTGAGAAGTCTCTACAAAAGGTGAAAAAGCAAAAATGGCCAAAATGGATGGCCGAAGAAACTATGAAAGTTGACCAGAAACGCAGAGAAGCTAAATCCAAAGGAGAAAGAGAGGCAATCGCAGAACGCCGAGATTTCCAACGTGCAGCAAGACAAGACAAGAAGAAGTACTACAATGATGCATGCAAGGAAATAGAAACAGAAACTATTAGAGGAAGAACAAGATTGGTTTTCCTAAAGCTACTAGAGTTAAAGAAAATTTCCAGATTCGAATTGGAATGTAATAAGATGCTCAAGGAACCATATTGAATGATGCTGAGAAGATAAAGAAAAGGTGGAAAGAATGTACAGAGTCATTATATGATAAAGATCAAGTGGACCAACAGTCATTTCAACCTATACCTTATGATCTGGAACCATTGGTGATGAAAGAAGAAGTCAAAGCAGCATTGAAAACCTTATAAAAGAACAAACCACCTGGCATTGATGGCATTTCTATTGAAGTATTACAGCAATCGGATGCAGCTGTTACCATACTTTAAAGGCTCTGCCAGGAAATTTGGAAGACATCATGGCCAACTGACTGGAAAACATCTGTGTTTATACCAATACTAAAGAAAGGTGATCCAACTGACTGTGGAAATTATCGCACAATTGTTCTGATTCAACATACCAGCAAGATTCCTCTCAAGATTATTCAGCAGAGACTACAACCATACCGGGAACGAGAACTGCCTGAAGTGCAAGCAGGGTTCAGGAAAGGGCGAAGAACAAGAGACATCATCGCAGATGTAAGATGGATCCTTGAAAAGCCTAAAGAATACCAAAAGGATATCTATATGTGTTTTATTGACTACAACAAAGCTTTTGACTGTGTAACAATGAGAATCCCTGGGACACATTAAGAAGCATGGATATACCAGAACACCTGATCGTTCTCTTGCGCAACCTTTACATTGATCAAGAAGCAACAGTTTGAATGGAACAAGGAGAAACAGAATCAGCAAAGGTATACAACAAGGCTGCATACTTTCCCTCTACCTTTTTAATTTATATGCCGAACAAATCATCAGAAAAGCTGGACTGTGTGAAGACAACCAAGGTGTGAAGATTGGTGGACGACTCATCAACAACCTTCGCTATGCTGATACCACCACATTACTGGCTGAAAGTGAAGATGATCTGAAACATTTGCTTCTCAAGATCAAATAACATAGTCTTAATATGGGCCTGCACCTTAATGTAAAGAAGACAAAGATCCTGACAACTGGCAAAATCAATAAGTTCATCGTTGGAGAAGAAATCGAAATAGTGGACAACTTTAATCTACGTGGATCAACTATCAATAAAGAAACAACAAGCAGTCAAGAAATCTGATGACACATTGCTCTTGACAGAATGGCTATGAAGGACCTAGATAAGATTCTCAAGAGCAGAGCTGTCTCTCTTCATACAAAGATTTGACTTGTTCAAGTCATCGTATTTTCAAAAACGTCATATGGATGCGAAAGTTGGACAGTAAAAAAGATAGACAGGAAGAAAATCAATGCCTTTGAATTTTGGTGCTGGTGACGAGTACTGTGTATACCATGGACTGCCCAAAGAACAAACCAGTCAGTATTAGAGTAGTTTAAACCTAAACTTTCTTTAGAAGCTCAGATGACAAGACTTCGACGTTCATACTATGGACACATCATGCAAAGAGAGAGATCATTAGAGAAAGACATCATGCATTGCATGGTAGATGGTCAACACAAAAGAGGAAGGCCAGCAGTGAGATGGATCAATACAATAACAGCAGCCATGGGTGCCACTCTGTCAACAATGAGACGCCTGATTGAAGACCCAATGCAGTTCAGGACAACTATCCAGAGGGTCACTATGAGTCGACACCAACTCAACAGCACTTAACAACAACAACATCACATCAAAGCCTTTTAAAATGACCCTCAGTCATTTTCTTTTTCATTGTGGTTAGTCTTAAAACCTGATTGGCTAAGTATGTCCTGAGGACTGGGTTAAGAACCCGTGCAATAGAGAGAACACTGTAATGTTTAAAAAAACTTTATCATGCATCTACCATTTCTGCTATCACAAGAAATTTTTTCTCTACTCCTATTTCATTTTTTATCTTACATTTTTTTTCAGTTGAATAGTGCTGTTGATTACTGAAGATATGTTTCTGATTGCTTATGTTCATTGTTCAATACATATGAAGCCGATTGTGCACATGACATCTAGGCAAGAATTAAGGCTTCCATGTCAGGACATTCATAATTCCCAAAGTATTTCTCAAAGGGTTAGCCGACAATGGAGCCCTGTAAAATATGTATAAGGTTATCAACAAAAGCATGTATTTGTCAGCACATGGGAGCATATTCATAAAAAGAGCAGCATCACTTGGGATTTTACACCTGGAAGCACCAGTAACTATGCGAGCAATTGCAAATCTAACATACATAGGTGTATTTGTTAAGTGCCAAATTTTGCACATGTGCACATACAATAGGAGCTGAGTGAAATATGTTTTTTTAAAAGAATGTTTCATGTGATAGTTGCTCCCTCAATCACGGGCGGAGACCCCATATCCCAATGAGCAAGTAAGCCGATACTTATGTGTGCCTAGAAGCAGGTATAAATGCTGACAGGGAACATAGTTTTGTCATTGCAAAATGGGAAACACATATGTTTTTTGGAACAAACCAAACTATGTACCTTAAAAGCTATGCTTTCTGCTACATCTACAAGTCTCAACAGTGGCATTGTATACCAGGTACTTCTGCATGTACTGTATGCCATTTACCTGTTACTTACATGTGCAGATGCCACGCAACGTTTCTAACATGAACTCCAATGTTTAGTCGTTTATTCACGTTTCCAACAGACATAACTGTGGTATATAAATCACATTTTCCCTTCATTTACTCCTCCTCCACCCAAATCAAGGAGTTTATATTTAACTGGCAAACCACGGAACTGCCAAGCCTTGGACTGATAATTCTGGCCCAGTGACGATTCATTTTATAACATGGCACCAAGGCAAGAAAGGCATTTTATAAAGACACAACTGCATATATTGCCCCTGGAAAAGTAGCCACATTCTATGAGGGGGGTATAATTTTGTGTGACAGTGTGTAGAGCCCTGCTGCCAACAGTTGAAGTTAACTTTACTCAAAATGGACATGCCCTCGATACCATGGAAGCAGTAAAGTTGCATCTCAAAGGCCATTTTTATTAGGAATTGGGACTTTAAGTGTTCCTTTTGGAGGGCACTTGGTAACAGAGAAAGCATAGTTACTCACCTGTAACAGGTGATCTCTTGGAACAGCAGGAATTAAGTCTTCACATATGGGTATCATCGGCACCGACGGAGCCTATGCGGGAACGCTCCCCAGCATCCAATAGGAAAGCTTTCGGGAGTATCTCACAGTGCCTGCGTGCTGTCTTCCTGCCTTTCCAACTTTCCCTCTTCAGTTGAGTTTATAGTTGAGACAAAAGGAGAGAAAGAGATAGAGAGGGAGAGACAACTCCTAGGGGAGGTGGGTGGGTTGTGAAGACTTAATTCCTGCTGTTACCGGAGATCACCTGTTACAGGTGAGTAACTACGCTATCTCCAGGAACAAGCAGGAATGTAGTCTTCACATATGGGGACTCCCCAGCTGAAAGATGCCAGGGGGATGGCCCCAGGAAGCTGCAAACCCATGATGAGATGGGTCATGCTTCCTCCCATGGATCTCTGGCATCTAAACCTGGGATTGGAGCTGTACTAAGTCTGAAAGAGATGCTGGAGAACAGCCTGGCCAAACGAGGCATCCCGATAGGAGTCCTTGTCTAAGCAGTAGTGGGCTGTAAAGGTGTGTACCAAAGCCCAAGTGGCAGCTCTACAAATGTCATCAATGGACACAGAACGAAGATTAGCCATAGAGGCTGCCATTGCTCTCACATTGTGAGCTGTGACGTGACCTTTGAGAGAAAGTCCCTTACTCTCATAAGCAAAGGATATGTAATTTGCAATCCACCTAGAGAGAGTTCTTTTGGAAACGAAGTCCCAAATGACTAGAATCAAAAGCAACAAAGAACTGAGATTTTCTGTGTTGCTTAGTTCTTTGAAGGTAAAAAACCAAGGCTCATTTACAATCTAAAGTATGAAGGATCCTTTCTGCATTAGAGGCATGAGGCCTAGGAAAGAATACAGAAAGGTAAACCACTTGGTTTAAATGAAAAGGCAAAACCACCTTTGGCATAAAGTGAGGAAGAGTCCTAAGAACTACCTTATCATGGTGAAATCTTGTATAAGGAGGATCTGCCACTAAGGCCTGTAACTCACTGATGCATCTTGCAGAAGTGAGGGCAAATCGGAAGATGACCTTCCAGGAAAGAAACTTTAGAGCTGTAGTGGCTAAAGGCTCAAAGGGTGGTTTCATAAGCTGCCCGAGAACAAGTTTCAGGTCCCATGCCACCGGTGGTGGCTTAATGGGAGGTTTTGTCGAGAGATCGTGCAAGTGAGCTCCCCAACTTCACTTGGACGCATCTGTTGTTAGGGTGGCTTGGAATAGAGGCTGCTGGAAAGGATAGCCTATGAGAAGGTTTTCCAGTGATTGCCACCATTGAAGGGACGAAATGATATGAGTGGAGTTTCTGATTTTGTCCGATAGGCGACCCGAGGCCTGTGTCCACTGAGAGGATAGGGTCCACCGGGCTGCTCGCATGTGAAGGCGAGCATAGGGAACCACATGGACAGTGGATGCCATATGCCCCAGAAGCTGAAGCATTTCCCGAGCAGTGAGGAAGACTTTCACAGCTGCTTGGGATGCCAGCTGTACTATACGAAGACAGCGGGGCTGTGGTAGGAAAGCCCTTGACTGTCTTGTATCTAGACGAGCCCCTATGAATTCCAGGGACTGAGAAGGGGTAAGATGGGATTTTGGGAGGTTTATGACTAATCCCAAATAGCGAAGGATTTGCATCATAAGAGAAAGAGCGAAGTTGGTTTCTGGAGCTGTCGATGCTTGAATGAGCCAGTCATCTAAGTAGGGGAAGATGACTATTCCTAGAGTTCTCAGGAATGCTGCTACCACTGCCATGCATTTCATGAAGACTCTTGGGGCAGAAGCCAGACCGAAGGGAAGAATCTTGTACTGTATTGGAAGTGTCTTCCCTGGAAAAGGAATCAAAGGAATCTTCTGTGATCTGAATGGATGAGAATATGCGTATATGCATCCTTTAGATCTAGAGAGCATAGCCAATCCTGACTCTGAAGGTATGGCAGGAGTGTTCTGAGGGAGATCATCTTGAATTTTTCTCAGAACAGATATTTGTTGAATTCTCTGAGGTCCAATATAGGTCTGTGTCCTCCTGTTTTCTTTGGAATGAGAAAATAAGGGGAATAGAACCCCGTACCCTGTTGGGGTATGGGTACTTCTTCTATTGCTTCCTGAGCAAGAAGTGATGCAACCTCTTGGCCCAAGAGATCGGTGGCAGGGACTTGAGAATTGAACTGTTTTATGATTGTAGGAGGGGGCATGCTGTGAAAATGAAGTCTGTACCCCTCTCGTACAATGGACAGAGTCCAGTTTTCTGATGTTATTTGTTGCCATCTTTTGGCAAAATGGCATAACCTGCCTGGGATGGTGGAGGGTTCTGGATCTTGCAGGGGCAGAAAGACTAAGCTCTCTAGGAAGGAGCCAAAGCCCCTGAGGAGGCTGTCTGCTGAGCTGGCTGAGCTCTTGGAACTTGTGGCTTCCTCAGCTGTCTGGTCTGTTGTTGCCCCTTTTGGGGAATATGAACTGGACTGTGACCCTGATGGGTGTAAGATGGGTAAAACCTCTTTTTTCTTGTTGAAAAAGAGTTTCTTGACTGACTTTTTTCATTGCTGGGTTGGCTGTAGACTTTGATAGTCTGTTCAAGGTGGTATTTGCAGATTCAAATCTGATTAGCCTTGTATTGCCAATCCTTGCCATAGAGATTTTCTCCTGTGCAAGGAATGTTTCCCAGTTTATCTTGCACCCATATTTCTAAGTCTGATGCCTGGAGCCAGGCAATATGACGTGCACCGATGGAGATAGCAGATGTTCTGCTAATGCATTCAAAGCAATCAAAGGTTGCACGTTTACAAACTTTGAAACATCCTGGGCATGTTTGACCAGAGTTAGAAATTCTCCTCTTTTGTCCTCAGGAAGAAGAGGATTCATGAGCTCCAAGTCTCCTGCAACCTCCTTGAGGAACATTCCCATATAGAGAATGTAAGAGCTGATCCTGGATGACAAATGGAGGATTGGAAGCATCGACGCCCAAAGGCATCGCGTGTCCTCAATTCACAGCCTGGAGGATTGGAAGAATGCGTTTTAGCACTCTTAATCCTACGCATGGCCAATTCCACTACCATTGAATGGTGTGGTAACTGAGTCTTTTGAAAACCAGGACAGCTTGGAACTCGGTACATGGTATTGAGTCGTCGAGAGTGTGGAGACACCGTTAAAGGAATTTCCCGCATTCTTAGCATAAGATCATGCAAGATCCTATGAATGGGCAGAGTAGCTGCCTCTTTAGGAGCCTTAGGGTATTAAAGAATTTCTAATTCTTCTGCTCTGGGTTCCTTTTCCGGAGTTACCGTGATTGCAAGACCTTGAGCTAAATCACATATGAAATTCTGAAAGGACATATCTTCTGGAGAAGACGTTCTACGCTGAGGAGAAAGAGATGGATCCTCCGGAAGCATTGCTCTAGTACCGGCAGAGTCGTCCGTCATCGGAATCGGAGGATTCGAAGTATCTCTGTGCTGGGTGTTCCTGCAACGCATGGTACCGGTACCATTCAAAGTCGGTATCGGGGTGTCTCGGTACCCGTCTTTCGATACTTGAGATAGACTCAAGGCTCGGCATTGGGGGGAAGCATACCGGCCGAGGCAGATGCAGTCGGAACCGGCACCTGTGGAACCGTCTGTAGCGGTCTTAGCGGTACCGAAGCTGCTAAGAGAGCCGCTAGACTGCGTTCGATAGTGAGGATTCTCTGATCCATCGCCCCTGCCAATGCTTTGGTGTCAGTACCGGTGGAAGCGGCTACGACCCCAGAACATGGCACCAGTAGTTCTGCAGAGGTGGAAGCCTCTGGAACATTCTGGAGCCCCGTTAATGCTTTGGAAGCCAAAGCCTCCCGCTGGGGCTGTTTTGCCGGTGAACTTTCCTTGAGGGCAATGCCAGTGGCATCTCGATACCTGGAAGGAGATCTACCCTTTGAGGACCGGCCAGTCTTAGAAGACTTAGGTTAAAGTTACCTGAGATTCATGGGAGGAAGATGAAGCCCTGGAAGACGTTGACGCAACTTACATCATATCTACGGCAAAAAGGGTACCAAGTTTTGCAGCTCTATTCTGCAGGCCCCTCTTGGTCATCTTACTGCAGGAGAGACACTCCAATGGAGAATGGTCAGGACCTAAACACTTAAGACATTAGTCATGAGTGGCGGTGATGGATATGGTACCGCCACACTTAGAACATTTCTTAAAACCACTAGCTGGTTTCTCCATGTTTGAAGAAAGTGGGCCTAGTGCCCAAAATGATGCCTAGCACCAAGAGGGGAAAGGCCCCTGAAGAAAAATCTTTCAGAAAGATAGTTTTTGGGGGGTTTTTTGAAAAAGAAGAAAAGAGAACCGGCGGTACCGGTAGGCGTCGAATGAAGGCAGACACGACCACAAAAAAACAAAAGAATAAGAATAGATTTTCTGCAGTGACAGGGTATGCGTCCTGTCGGCGACACGGAAAACGAAGAACTGAAGAGGGAGAGTTGGAAAGGCGGGAAGGCAGTACGCAGGCGCTGTGGGATGCTCCCAAAAGCTTTCCTATTGGACGCTGGAGAGCGTTCCCGCGCAGGTTCCGTCAGTACCGACGATACCCATATGTGAAGACTACATTCCTGCTTGTTCCTGGAGATCTAAGTATTGCAGCAATCATATTCACTATGTAACATGGAGGAAAGACGACCCCAAAGCAGCATTAGGAAAGTGGAATAAAGACTCAAGGTACCATGAAAGGTTCAGAGCAGGTAGGGGAGGAAAACTGAAAACTATGTAAAAATAAGTAAACTGAAGGTATGGATAGTAAGAGAAGACCAACCCTCAATTCCACCAAATATTTAATCAAATTAAAGGCACAGAATAATTGTATTATCCACTAGTGAAGTTCTAAATTTATATGCAAGGAAAAAGACTTCAGATCTTTAAGTGGCTTAGTCACATTTGAAGATGTTTCAAAATGCCACATTCTGTCCCCTGGCCGAAAAGAAGGAAGTCGTGACCCAATGTATTGCATTACTGCTGTCATCTTCCCAGACTCTTAACAGTATTGGTAGGCCAGTGATGACATCGGGGGGAAGGGGGAAGGATAGAAAGTGTTTGGGGGAACAGGGGGGTGGAGATGGTGCAGGGGAGGGGGATGACCAAAGAGGTATCAGGGGAACAGAATGGATTAGAAGGTGTAGGGAACATGGGGGAGAAAGTGGCAGAGGGAGAGAGGGAATGGGAGAGAATGGAGGAAATAGTGAAAGAGGATATTATAGTGGGTGTTGCATGAAGAGATCAAAGGGGGTATGGATGTGAGTGTAGGGATTTGAGAGGGTATGGAGAGTGAATGAGGGATATGGAGCAGTGTGGAATAGATATTTAGTGCTTTAAAAATATGGCACACTAGGCTATGCTGCCACTGCCTAAATCCAGGCCTGATGTTACAATATTATTGTCGCACAAGCTGTATTTGTGACTACTCAATAGCAGCTGCTTTATGACAGGAGATCAGTATAGATAAACCTTTCCAATATTCCTTTCAAAATGGGGTCCCTAAATCCTTTCATGTGTTTATTCTGCCTATGCAATAGAAGGTAGATCAAAGTTTTCTGGTAAAACCTCTCTATAGAGAAGTGCTGAACTGCCCACTGAATCCCAATTGCAAATTCCTTGGGGATAACCTCCCCCCCCCCCCACACCCCCCCGAACATCAATGATCAATGCCCAAACATTATGTCCTCAATGCCTTGGGATCTTCCTGACATTGTTGGTGCCACTTTACACTTTTCCCAATATTTTTGAGTTTTCCTGCCAATGATGGTTGCCACTTTGCCCCTATCCTGATGTCTTGCAATCTTCATGCTACCGGTTGTTTGTTTTATTTTGGTAAAATATGTTTTATCATTATGTAAATCTCAGAACATATAATATTCACAATGAAATGGAGCAAGCAAACATGATGCAAATCACTTCCGAGAAACGAATGAGGTAATATTCAGACTGTGGCGGTCAGCCTTTTTTAAACAGCCATCACAGACAAAAGTGAAACTGGTTATTTAGCAGAAGGGCCTGGGTAGTGGTTTCTGCTGAATATCTGGTTCTGGCAGAAACTGCTGCTGGCTATCCACACAGTGGATACTATGCTTTTTCTGCGAGCAAGCAGGAAGTCAGTCCTCACATATAGGACTCCCCAGCTACAGGCTACCAAAAGACCTGTAAAATAGACAGGGGGCCCAAAAATTGAAACATGAATGGCAGCTGAAAAAAGCTGACAAGCCCCCAAGCATTGGGATGCAACCCCAGCATCTGCAAAGGAATCAACTCTCTGGTGGCCTGGACATACAGAAGGGTCAGAGGGAAGGAGCTGCATTAGTTCCCAAAGATGTGCCAAAGAACAGCCTGGCCGAAAGCACTATTACCCCGGGAGGCATCTTCGAGGCAGTAGTAAGCTGTGACGGTATGGACTGAGGACCAGGTGGCTGCTTGACAAATCCCCAGCAGGGATTTAGCCACAGGGGTCACCATAGCCTGAATGTTATTGACCATCACATGATGCTCCAGAGAAAAATCAGCCAGTCACCCAGGTAGAAAGTGAGCACTTAGAGATTGCCACACCAAGTCTGTTGGGATCATAAGTAACAAACAGTTGAGAGGAGCGGCAACGAGCCTTCATCTGATCAAGGTAGAAAGCCAAAGCACATTTATCCAAAGGTATGAAGAGAGGCTTCTGCTCTGCTTGAGTGCAGCCTTGGAAAGAAGGTGGGAAGAACTACCTCCTGGCTGAGATGGGAGAAACCACCGTAGGAAAAAAACCTGGGGTGCATGCGGAGAACCACCCTATTCCTATAAAAACTAGTGTAAGGGGCAAGAGCCACCAGCGCTTGCAGCTCACTAACCCTGAGCATTGAAGTGAGATCCACTAAGAAGATGACCTTCCACAAAAGATACTTAGATGGCAGTAAGCCAGTGGTTTGAAAGGAGGGTTAATGAGCTTACCCAGAACCACGTTCAGGTCCCATACCGCTGCTGGCAGGCCAATGGGAGGCCACAAGAGCAAAAGGACCCACATGAACTGACTGATGACAGAGAACTAACAGGGAATGCCTGTCAACCACATGATAGTATGCTGCCAGGGTGCTCAGATGCACCCTGACAGAATTGGACTTTAATCTAGCCTGGGAGAAGTGGAGAAGGTACTGCAGGATCACCTGCACTGGACAGGAGAACAGGTTGAAACCTCTATCCGCACACCAGATTATTTGAAGGTGTACGCTTAACTGGTGGAATCCTTGCAAGACATGAGGAGAACATACTCAATATCCCTAGGCAAATGATGCTGAGAGAGGGCTATCCTTTCAGCATCCACGCTGTCAAATTTAACAACTGGAGGTTGGGATGCAGGAGGGTCCCATCATTTTCAGAGATCAGATCCAGGGTGAAACCCAGGGGAATGGGCGGTGCCTGAGAAAGTTGGAGCAGCAGCAGTTACCACAGCTGCTGGGACCAGCACAAGGCAATAAGGATCATTTTGGCCCTGTCCGTCTGGACATTGAATAGGGTCTTGGCCACCAAAGTCCTCGCCCTAGTGGAGAAGAAACGAATTGGCTGCGAGATGGTTCCAGCAAGGAATCCTGGAGCGGCAGCTGAGCTGTTGTGGGGGCTGGTGAAGAGGTCTACCACCAGGGTTCCCCACTTCTGGAATATATCCCACGCCACTTGCGGGCTGAGGATCCACTCGTGAGACTGCAGCACCCTACTGAGCCAGTCCACCAGGACATTTTCCTGTCCTGAGAGAGCATACTTTGCAAGTTTGTGAAATTCTAGAGTCTGATCGCCTCTCAGCAGAGGAGGTAGGACTCCATGTACTCTGTTGGCTGATGTAGAACATCGCCACTTGATTGCCCATCCGAACCAGGACAATCTGTTTCGCCAGATAGTGCTGAAAAACCCACAGGGCATTCACAACTGCTCTGAGTTCGAGGAAGCTGATGTGGAGTTGGCTCTCTTCCTGCAACCAGAGATCCTGGGACTGAAGACCATTCCAATGAGCTCCCCAGCCAAGCTTGGAAGCATTCATGGTGAATATCTGTTGATGCAGGGGATCCTGAAAAAGGTAGTCCCACCAGGAGATTGCTCAACCATTACCATCAGGCAAGGGAACGGGAGAAGGGTGGGATAACTCGTACCTTGTCCAACAGGCACCCCGTCACCTGCTTCCACTGAGTACAGAGAGTCCACTGGGCTTGACGCATGTGGAGACAAGCTGAATGTGTGACAAGAATCGTCGAGGCCATGTCCCCAAGAGCGGAGCATCTGATAAGCTGAGATCATCAGAGAGGTCTGGACCTCTCCGGCTAAGATAGAGGGACACTGAGCCCTGTCGGGCGGAAGAAACACCCGGGCCTGAGTTGTATCGAGGAGGGCTCTGATAAACTCCAGGTGCTGGATGGGCTGTAGGTGGGACCTGGGATAGTTAACTTCAAAACCAAAGGTCTCCAAGAGTGGAGACCCCCTCCCCCATATTAGCCAGTTGTCCAGGTAAGGGAAGACGAACACACCCTGCAGCCACAGGAAGGTAACAACCACCACCAGGCACTTTGTGAATACCCTGGGGGCAGACGCCAGTCCAAACGGGAGGACTCGGTACTGGTAGTGACACCCACCAATGACAAAGCAGAGGTTCTGCTGGTGCAAGGGGTGGATCAGGATGTGGGTATAGACATCTTTGAGATCCAAGGAGCATAGCTAGACTCCCCAGTGGAGGTAAGGCAATAACATTCCAAGGGATACCATCTTGAATTTCTCCTTCACTAAGAAACATAGAAACAGAAACATGATGACAGAAAAATACCACATGGCTGATCTAGTCTGCCTTTGCATCAACTACAATAGTGCCCTTTTTTCCTTTAGAGATCCTCTGTTTGGCCCATGCTTTTTTAATTCAGATACTGTCCTCATCTCTACCAACCCACTGGGAGACTATTCCACTCTTCTATCATTCTTTCCTTAAAATAATATGTCCGCATATTATTCCTAAATCTATCCCCTTTCACCCTCATCCTAAGTCCCCTCATAGCAGATCTTGCTTTCAATCAGAAGAAACTCTCCTCCTGTGCATTTATGCCATGTTATTTAAACAACTCTATCATATCTCCCCTATCCCACCGTTCCTTTAAAGTATACGTATTCAGTTCTTAAAGTCTGTCCTCATATGGAGTGGAGGAGTGGCCTAGTGGTTGGGGCAAGGTACTTCAGGCCAGAAGGTCAGGGGTTCAAATCCCACTAGAGGACAGCAACCTTGGGCTGGAAGGACTGGGGTCTCTAGTCCCACAGGTGCTCCTTGTGGTCTTGGGCAAGCCACTTAACCCTCCATAGCCCATGTTCCCTGTAAAATAGTTATATCCAAGTTATAATGCCCTGTTCTATGTAATTTCAGTTTGTTCAATGTAAACCACACTGATGCAGAATAGCACAGTAAATAAGAGAATATAAATAAATAAATATATGCTTCATAATGAAGACCAATAGCCATTTTAGTCACCACCCTCTGCACCGATTCCAACCTGCTTAAATCCTTTTGAAGTTGTGGTCTCTAGAATTACAGATAATATTTCAAATGAGGTTGCACCAAAAACTTATACAGAGGTATTATCACCTCCTTTTTTCTGCTGGCCATTCCTCTCCCTATTCACTCATCATCCTTCTGGCTCTCGCAGTCACCTTTTCTACCTGTTTAGCTACTTTAATATCATCAGAAACAATTATGCCAGGTCCCACTCTTCTTTTGTGGACAGAAGTACCTCAACCCCTACAATGTACCACTCCTTTGGATTTTTGCAGCCCAAATGCATGACCCTGCATTTTTTAGCATTAAATTTCAGCTGCCAAATTCTAGACCATTCTTCAAGTTTAGCTCGATCCCTCCTCATGTTATCTACTTTATTGCAGACTTTGGTATCATCTGCAAACATGAAAACTTTACCTGACAGCCCTTATGTAATATCACTAACAAAGATGTTAAAGAGAATCGGAACAAGGACAGATCCCTGAGGCACAGCATTGGTAACCTCCTTCTCCTCAGAGTTAGTTCCATTTACTTGTACCCTTTGTCACCTCCCACACAACCAATTTCTAAACTAATAAGTAACTTTAGGGTCCATCCCTAGGGTGCTCAGTTTGTTTAGAAGAAGTGGTTGAGATCCCGTAGGTCTAGAATGGGTCACAACCTGCCCATCTTCTTGGAAACCAAGAAATAGAGGGAGTAGAACCCTGTGCCTCTTTGAGGCAAGGGGACGTGCTCCACTGCCTTGTTGGAGAGAAGAGCCATGAGCTCCCTTTAAAGGAGGTCCCAATGGGTGAGATCCAGAGGAAGTTCCCCAAGAAAAGACAAGGGGGCATCTGGTGGAAGTAAAGGAGGTAGCCCTCCTTTTCCACCTGAAGTGCCCAGGTGTCATGGTAATGCTGGGCCACAGGTGGGCAAAGAACGTGTGACATCCCCCTATGTGCTGTGGCTCTCAACCTCCCACGGGAAGAGGGGCTATGCTTCAGGAGTCAACCCCCTCCCCCAGGCTGTGGCACGGGTGCTGTTTAGGACTTGGGGCTTTAGGCCTATAGGGGCCCTGCCCCTGGCTCTTGGCCGGCTGCCCCTGCGGGGGAGCTTGATAGGATCAATAGGCCTGATGTTGAGAGTATGTTCCGTAGGCCTTTTTCCCCAAAGCCTTCCGTTGGGAAGGATCAGCAGTCTTACAAGAGAGCCTGGTTCTGGTCATAAGCCTTGTCAATCATGGGCTTGCTAAAGAGATTCTGCCCCCTCTCCCCAGCATGGGACATCGACCAATTTGTCCTTAACCCATTGCTCCAGGTCTGAGGACTGTAGCCAGGCCAGGCACTAATGCCTACCGCAGCTTCTCTAACCAAAGACTCTAAACCATCTTAGGCTGCTTGAGTCACATATTTGGAGCACTCCTTGACCGTGGTCACGAGGCTCCTAAAGTACTGGAGGTGTTCACTGGATAGCCGAGCTGAGAACCCAGAGAGCTCCTTCGCCAGGTTTCTCAGTTACATGCCCATGAACAGCTGGTAAGCCTGGATACATACCATGAGCATCAAGCCCTGGAAACAGCTCTTACCAAACCCATCCATGGTGCGGGCCTCCCAACCTGGGAGCACTGAGGAGAGCATCTTCTGGCTCTTGATCTGGTACATGGCTGACTCCAGCACCATGGAGTTGTGTGGTAGTTGAGTTTTTTTCAAAGTTGGGGCTCTTGCGGACCCGATATATGGAATTGAGCTGCTTGCTCACAATGAGAACCATAACTGGGGTTTCCCACTTCCTGAAAAGGAGGTGCTTCAAGATGGGAGGCACTAGCACTGTTATGGCCTCCTTGGGAGGAGAGCCAAATTGAAGGTAGCTTGGAGTTTTCATTGCACTGTTAGTTCCTTTCCTCCCTCTTTTGGTGCTGTGGGGTCTTCATGACATTCTTGGGGTCTTGGAATGCCTCTGCAGCTGATGCCTGCCAGTGGGTTTTAAGTAAGCTATTATTAAAGATAGAAAACACCAAGGTTAGGCTGAAAAATCCCTTGCCCCATTCACTTTAAGGGATCTAAAAAACCTAAAGATTTTGGAATCCAAAAACAAACCAGGGTGACTGATCTAAAAATGAAGCAAAAAATGTTTACTGTACACATCCCTACTAGCGTTTTAAATAAGGGTTAAGTTGCAAACTGGGCTAGAAAGGAGGTAGAATAAAGCCTGAGAATGGGCAGTAAAGGAAGGTTCTTCCTTGTTTTCTTGTTCTAGATGTTTGTATTTGGATCTGTGAATATATCATTCAGAAGTCTGAAAGCAGTAAAATAGGCTGAATATATTTTGAGGGGAAAAAAAACAATATTTTGTTGCTGCGTACCCGCTGGAGACTGAAGCAGCCAAGTTTAAATGAGTTATGTTTTTCTTTCACTTTGAATCTAGTGAGAAATACATTGTTTAATGTTGCATCTCACCAGGGTCACAAATATTTGATGTTATTGCTATTTGTCATGCTTGTTTGCATCTGGGGCACTGCATCTATCTCTCAGTTTAACCATATCATGCAGGCTGAAGCCTATACTAACTACGGTGCATGCAACTATGATTTTACGATGCAATTAGCGATCTTGTTCTCTCAGCTTTTATTTCTGTAGGGAAGAACAGTATTAACATGTCATTAATACTTAATTGTCCATGCAATGCAGTGAATGAAGTTGATGTTAATGGAAGTTTTATGATGTAGACTGCTGCTCACAACTAAGGACTCATATTCATATAAGACACATTGCACTGAATAATTTTGTGTTGCATTTTAGCCTTTTCAAAAAGAGGAAACACAGAAGATGCATCTGCTGCAATGAAGATCCCACAGCAATAACCTTCTAATAAGGTATTTTTCTTTACCTTTTTAAAGATATACCATGAATGATAAACTGAACTTCAATTCTTCAAGACCGAAAACTCCTAGACTGATTTTTAGTGAGACATATCAGGATCTATCTGCTTGGAGTAATATTTCCTACGTGGATTTCTATCTTCATCAGCCTTCAGTGGCAACTGTCTTCATAGTCTCCTATCTCTTCATATTCCTTCTGTGTATGCTTGGCAATGGAGTGGTTTGCTTCATCGTCCTGAACAGTAAGCACATGCGCACAGTCACTAATCTCTTCATCTTGAACCTTGCTGTTAGCGATCTTCTGGTTGGAATATTCTGTATGCCTACAACTCTACTGGATAACATTATAGCAGGTACTTGGAATTAAATCAATATCTGTTTTTGTTCCCATTCTGTGTAGACTGCCAATTTATTTTTTATACATTCATGCCTTATTATGCTAACATCAATTCTGGCAAGAATATTGCCAGATGCATAAGTCATCATTTGCCAAACTACTAAGCAGGACTGTGCCCTAAGCAGTATGGAAGAGAAGGGAGAACCCTCTCCAATGATGTGAGCAACTATGGTTTAGTGAGCTTCGCAATAACACATAGTCCTGGTGATGATAGTGCCTCCATGTCCAATTAGTGATGATCAACCAGGGTCTGGATTAGGCTTGGTAAATGTCTCTGATGTGCATAGTTTCACAGAATTTCTAGCACAAGAACATGGTAAAAGAAAATTCTTTGCAGTAAGTCTCTGCAATAGGAGCCAATAGATTCACAAGGAAAAACATCTACTTAACATTTTCCATAAATCTCCAGACCAAACAAACTTTGAGCCAATCAGGAAACAGGAAGGAAGATCACCAGCAATACAAAAGTTAGGAGCAGATTGGTTAAATCAAGTTGCCTTGGTAGTGTTGTGGCAGTTCCACAAAATGCCTGACTTCTAATCCAAAGCTCTCTGGTTTGAGACCAGCCTCTGACTGAGAAAAAAACAACAGTTGGATCTTTTTTATTTGCCTGAATCCTCTAGTAACCTTTCAGCTATTGTTTTCATTTCTGCAGTAGCTGCAGCTACTTCTTTAATCAACAAAATTCCCCTGAAATGGAAATAAGAACAAAATGAAAATGTATTAAAATGAAACAAACATGCAAATGACACAGAAGTGAACAAAATGTTTTTGCCTGTGCACTCCTATCTTCTTCCCATTAATTTAAGTGAGAAAGGATGAATGAAAAGAAGGCTACCCTAAATGTTATCCCTAAACATATCTAGTGGATCCATAATACCATGGATAATAGGGATAGGCATTTGTTCACATGCATTTGATTTGTTAAAATACTTTAAAACTGTGTAAATCAATTTAATGCACATTAACCTATAAAGTAACATGCATACAGTTAGCTTTCACAAATTAAAACACTCTAAAGCCAGTTTAGACATTTACAAGCAAGAGTAAGTGAAATGAGCTAAAATAAATCTATGAAATTCCATACTAATTCCTGGTAGGTGCACCTAGTAAAGATAGTATTTAACATACTACTATTATTCTTTCTTGAAAGAAATTATACATGAACAAGAGGGTTTCTGTCAAAAATAGGGAGAAGAAAAATGTATAAATGGATTTAAAAGGTGGGAGTGCTTCCCAGTAAATCTTGGGAGACTGGAGAAAAAGAGTAGTTACTCACCAGTAACAGGTGTTCTCCAGGAGCAGCAGGAATCAGTCCTCACATATGGGTGACATCGATGTCGATGGAGCCCCCGCGGAGCATTTCCCCAGCTTTCCATGAAAGCCTTTGGGAATACTGCACACATGCATGGTCCCCTTCCCACCTAAAGGTGCCATCTTGCTCAGTCAAATGACATAGCTAAAAAAACAGCACACAAAAATGTAAAAATAAACTATGTACAACAGCAACTCCCAGGGGAGGAGGGAGGGTTATGAGGACTGATTCCTGATGCTCTTTGAGAACACATGTTACAGGTGAGTAACTACTCTTTCTCCAGGACCAAGCAGGAAGTCAGTCCTCACATATGGGTGACTCCCTAGCTCTGGGCTACCAGGAACCCAGGCTGAACAAGAGAACTCCCTCTAGTCCCAGCATCAAAGAAAGGCTTTGCACTGAAAGAACCTCCACCGGTAGCCCAACGGAGGGCTGGAGGGCAGGAGTTGCCTAAACCTCAAAGAGATTCCGGAGTACAGCCTGGCCAAAAGCACTGTCCCTACAGGACTCCCTCTCCAGGCAGTAATGGGCCGCAAAAGTCTGGCTTGAGGACCAAGTTGCAGCCCTGCAGATATCTGCCAACGGTACAGAGTGGAGATGAGCTACTGAGGCAGCCATAGCCCTTACACGGTGGACCGTGACCCGACCCTGCAAGGGAAGGTCAGCCGCCCTGTAAGCCCAGGTGATACTCTCAGCCACCCATATGGACAAGGTACGCTTGGACACAGCTAACCCCAGATTATTAGGGTCAAAAGATATGAAGAGCTGAGTAGCCCTTCTATGTCCCTGCGTACGGTCAAGGTAGAAGGATAAGGCCCTCCTACAGTCCAGGGTATGCAGGACCGCTTCAGCCTGGCTTGCATGAGGCCTAGGGAAGAATGTTGGAAGAACCACCTCCTGGTTGAGGTGGAAAGAGGAGACAACTTTTGGGAGGAACTTTGGATGAGTCCTAAGGACTACCCTGTTCCTATAGAAGCGGGTGTAAGGCCTGTCACAGACCAGGGCCTGAAGCTCACTCACTCGTCTGGCCGAGGTTAAGGCTACCAGGAAGAGTGTCTTCCAGGAAAGGAAGCGGAGAGGACAAGTAGCCATCGGCTCAAAAGGTGGGCGAGTCAGTTGTTGCAAGACCACATTCAACTCCCACTCAGGGACTGGAGGACGGGCAGGAGGCTTGAGCAAGAGCAAGCCCCTGAGGAACCGGGACACCAAGGGGTGTACCGACAGAGAGTGTCCATCCACCAGAGAGTGGTGAGCTGCCAGAGTTGAGAGGTGGACCCGAACAGAATTGGACTTAAGGCCCTGATTGGACAAGTGCAGCAGGTACTGAAGCACTACTGGTACAGCACAGGAGAAAGGATCTTCTGTACGCAGCTGACACCACACAGAAAATCTTTTCCATTTCAGGGCATAGATTTTTCTAGTGGACTGCTTCCTAGAGGCCAGGACGACCTCTTCAACTTCTGGAGGTAGGCCCCAAGGAGCCAAAACTACCCTTGCAGCCTCCAGGCCATCAAATTGAGAGATTTGAGATTGGGGTGCAGAAGAGAACCTTGATCCTGAGAGAGAAGGTCTGGCTGCAACCCCAGAGGCAGTGGGGGATCCACTGCCAGTTGAAGCAGAAGTGGAAACCAAGGTTGCCTCGGCCACCTGGGAGCTACTAGTAGTACCGAGGCCTTGTCCTTTAGAACCTTGAACAGGGTTTGGGCCTCCAGAGGCGTGGGAAGAAACGCATATAGGAGGCCCTGAGACCAGGAAATCAGAAAAGCATCCACTGCCCACCTCATGGGATGTGGGTGCCTGGAGCAGAACCTGGGCAGTTGCTTGTTCAGGGGACTGGCAAAGAGATCTATGGATGGAAGGCCCCATTTCAGGAAAATCTTCTGAACCACTAACGGGTGGAGTTGCCATTCGTGTGGCTGCAGAACTCTGCTCAACCGGTCCGCCAGGCAGTTCTCCTGGCCAGGGAGGTAAACAGCTTTGAGAAACATGTTGTGCATGAGCGCAAACAAGCAAAGGTCCTGTGCCTCCTGGCAAAGGAGCCTGGACCCAGTGCCACCCTGCTTGTTCACATAAAACATGGCTACTTGGTTGTCCGTCTGTACTAAGACAGACTGGTGAGCCAGGTTTTGAGAGAAAGTCTTGAGGGCTAAGCGAATAGCCCGGGTTCCAGTAGGTTGATCTGTTGCATGGCCTCCCAGGGAGACCACGGGCCCTGGGTGCACTTGCCCAGACAATGTGCTCCCCAGCCCTGCAGAGAGGCATCGGTGGTCAACACCACTGTGAGCCCAGGAACCTGAAAAGGCACCCCTTGCAGTAGATTGGGGGGGTGCAGCCACCAGCGTAGAGAGTCCAGGAATTGTCTGGACACCCTTACTCTGTCTCTGAGGCAACCTGTGGACTGTGTCCACTGAGTCCTGAGGCACCACTGTGCAGGCCTCATATGGAGTCGGGCATTGGGAGTCACATGCACTGTCGAAGCCATGCGGCCCAGTAGCCGCAGCCAGAGTCTAGCGGAAACCAGAGAGTCCAGCCTTGCCCCTATGAACTCCAAGTTCTGGGAGGGGAGCAAAGTGGACTTTGCAAAGTTTATGACAAAACCCAGGTGTTGAAGAAGAGAAATCGTTCGGAGGGTGGCTTGCCTGGCCTCCTGGCACGTCTGACCCCTGATGAGCCAGTCGTCCAGAGAGGGGAAGACAAAGATACCCTGATTTCTCAGGTAGGCCGCCACCACCGCCAGACATTCGGTAAAGACCCTGGGGGCGGAGGTGAGGCCGAAAGGCAGCACTCTGTACTGATAATGGTTTCCTCCCACAATGAACCTGAGGTACTTTCTGTGGTCTGGATGAATGAGGATGTGAGTGTACGCATCCTTTAGATCTAAGGAGCATAGCCAATCTCCCTGCTGGAGGTAGGGCAGAAGTGTTCCAAGAGTAAGCATCTTGAACTTTTCCTTCTCTAGGAACTTGTTGAGATTTCTGTCGAGAATAGGCCTGAGGCCTCCGGTTCTCTTTGGTACGAGGAAGTACCTGGAGTAGAAACCATGACCTTGGAGGTGGGGAGGCACAGGCTCCACCGCCTTGTCTCGCAACAGACCCTGAAGCTCTTGAAGGAGGAGGTCTGTGTGGAGAGGAGGCCTTGGAGGCTCTCCAGGGAAGTAAGGAGGAGGCAGCTGATGGAAATGAAGCATATAGCCCGTGTGGACTATGCTTAAGACCCAACTGTCTCCTGTAATGGGTGGCCACCTGTGGGCAAACAGGGTTAGTCGACCTCCTGTGCAGGGATGGGACAGCAGAGATGGAGAGGCTATGCCTTGGGAGTCAAAAACCCCCACCCTGCTGAGTGGGAGCAGGAGCCTGAGGCTTGGGGGCCTTCTGCCTACGGGGCCCATGTCCCTGCCCCTTGGCCTGCTGACCCTGTGGGGGAGCTGGGGAGGCCTGGTAAGGTGGGAACTGTTTGTAGGCCGACACCTTCCTCGGGTAAAAGGACTTCTTACCCGAGCCCTTCTTTTTATGAGAAGGGGCAGAAGTCTTTCTAGACAGCCTTGTCCTCGTGAGGTGCTCGGTCTCGAGCTGTGCAGCCTTCTCAGCCATGGGCTTGCCAAAAAGGTTCTCACCTCGGCAAGGGACATCGACCAACTTGTCTTGAACCCATGGCTCGAGATCCGATGACTGCAGCCATGCCTGGCGTCGAGCAGCGATGCCAGCTGCTGCAACACGGGCCGAGGCCTCGAAGTCATCGTAGGCTGCACGGGACATGAACTTAGAGCATTCCCGGATCCCCGAGGACAAGGACTTGAACCTCTGCAAAGGTTCCCTGGAGAGACCAGCAGAGAACCCGGCAAGCTCCTTCGCCAGGTCCCGCAAGTACATGCCCATGTACAGTTGGTAAGACTGGACACGGCAAGCAAGCATCGAGCCCTGGAAGCACTTTCTACCAAACGCATCCAGGTTCCGGGCCTCCCTGCCAGGGGGCATCGCAGAGTGCATCTTCTGACTTTTCAGACGATGCATGGCTGATTCCACCACCATGGAATGGTGCGGTAGCTGAGCCTTTTGAAAACCAGGGCTCTTACGGAGTCGATAAATGGAATCGACACGCTTGCTCAGAATCAGCGCCGAGGCCGGTGCCTCCCACATCCGGAAGAGGAGCCCTTCCAGCATCGGAGGAACCGGCACAGTAAAGGCCTCCTTCGGAGGAGAGTCATACTGGAGGGCCTCGAGCTCTTCGGCTCGAGGCTCCTCCTCGGGGTCCGCGGGGATCGCCAAAGTAGTGGCTATATCCCAAACGAACTCCGAGAACCGGGTATCCTCCAGAGGGGATCTACTCCGGGGCTCAGACTGCGGTGAGTCCGACGGGATGCACCGAGTCCTGAAGGTATCAGGGGACTCCTCGTCCTCCATCTCCCAGGTGGACTCGTCCGAAGAGGAGTCAGGCTCCGACCGCGCGGGGCCCGGCAGCACCCGCCCCGATGCTGAAGGCACCGGCGTCAATGCCCTCGGTCCAGACCGGGAGGCCGAAGGTGACCGCGACCGAGGACGACCTCGAGTCTTGAGTATCGGCTTGGTCTCCGGGGTCGACTTTGACGTCGATGTCCTGGTGGTCGGGGCAGATGCGCCAGCAAGGCTGGCCATCAGCACCCGCTGCTGATCCATGAAGGCAGACAGTCTGCACTCCAAGGCTGTCAGCCTGAGACCCAGCTCAGGAGACTCAGCAGTCACCGATTCAGGCCCCGGCGGCGCCAGGCCCAACGTTGGCTCCCTGGGAGGAGAGTCCTCGAGAACAACAGGACTTACGTGTCCAGCAGACTCCAGCTCCACACGAGGCACTTTTGACAGCTTCTCCTGTTCCACGGGCCCGGGACGGCAGTCGGGGGTCCGAGACCTAGCCCTCGAGGCGCCAGGGACCTCCTCCGATGCCGCCCTCACGAGCCGTTTCTTCCTCTTTCGCTCCCGCTTGGGGGACCCCCTGTCCGAGGAGCCTCGACGATGCTCTGGGTCAGACTCCCGAGACGTCAAGCCCTCAGACGAGGTCCGGGCCTGGCCGGAGGCCGAATCAGAGAAAAGCCTTTCCTTTTGATGCTGGTGACTTCAAAGTGCCTTAGTGGACATTTTTCCACACGGTACACAGATCTTAGGATCATGATCAGGACCGAAGGCAGCAGTCGTGTGTGTTGGTGAGAGACATTAGTTTCTTGCACCGATCACACTTTTTAAAACCACTGGAAGCCATCAGGGAAAAAAGAGCCCCAGCAAGGTCAAAGGACCGGCCTTCCAGGGAAAAAGAAAAAAGGGCGCGAACGCCAGCCACGAAGGGCAAAAAACGAAAAAAATGAGAACGGGCTCGATACCGGTGTACCGAATCCGGCGGGAAGGGGAACTGGCATCGAACCGGGCAAAAAACCGCGATGGAATCGCAGGAAATAGCAAGAAAAATCTAACTGTTTTCCGGGTGAACTAGGACAGACGTCCGACGGGCTCCATGGAAAAAGAGAGACTGAGCAAGATGGCACCTTTAGGCGGGAAGGGGACCGCGCATGCGTGCAGTATTCCCAAGGGCTTTCATAGAAAGCTGGGGAAATGCTCCGCGGGGGCTCCATCGACGTCGATGTCACCCATATGTGAGGACTGACTTCCTGCTTGGTCCTGGAGAAAGAAAATGGATTTAGGAAAAATGATGTAGTTTGATAGATTTAGCAGCTTAAAGTTTGTTCAAAATAAGGCAAAAGGCACCCCTCAGAGATAGTGGTGTTTCCAAAGGACTGAAGAACTAGCTATACAGTCTAACTAGATGAGGACTTTTTATTGTCCTTTCACACTTGCAGGAAACAAATATTTCAATGCTCTGGTTGAGAATTATAATAAATACAAAAATAAAATAACTTTTGGTTGTTCTTCAAAACCAAAGTCAATGCTAAATCATGACTCTGAGACAAACTCAAACCCCCCTCTGATTATGCTTACTCATACAGGAGCAATTTTCAAACTGCCCACTTTGAGACAAAGGGGCCCTTTTACTAAAGTGTGCTATGCAGTTAACATGCAATTTTGTGAATATTAGCTGCGTGTTTGGGTCCACGGTAACAGTTACAGCGGAGTCATTACTGTTAATGCACGCTGATTTTCATGATAATTGCCAATGTGGATTATTTATTTTTAGTTATTTAAAGGATTTTATATACTGCCTTATCATAGATTTAAAACAATTTATACTATAACTCCAAGCAAAAGGGTTAGGGTGCCAAATGGGTGGGTTAGGGGCAGACAGGGGGCATAGTGAGCACATTGCAAGTAGCATGGTCAGTGCCCCCACTGAAATACATGGGTTGTAGTACTCATCCATACGTTACATGCAGGAACATGCTGGTCATGCCCTCGACAGTTACCACACAGGCTTTGCACTTAACATACATTATATTTTGCATTAGATGTCCCCAAGTCTTCCAGTGCTTTCTACCCATGGACTTTTGTGCTTTTTTGTGGGGGGTTGGGAGTGTATGCAGATTTTTCTCAGAAAACAACACACATGAACCATAAAATACAATATACATGCATTACCAAGTAAGGGGTAAGCACTTTCTGACAGCCAGTTTGCCCATTAAATAAATATCTACTTGTATAAATGGCTTCGGAAAATCTCCTTTTTAGGTGCTAATTTTATAAAAGAGTTTTCCATGTGTAAAGTCAGTTTTACATGCAGAAAACAGCTTTTATAAAATTGTGCGACACAGAGGCATCGGAAAGGGGTGGGCCACATGGGCCCTCGTCCCACCAAAACTTCGCTGCTGCGACCACCGGCCTTCCTGTCCTGTCTGCCTACAAGGATCTGATCTCCCACGGGCAGACAAGAGGGGAAAGTCGTCGATCGCAACCTGGCAGGCAGCAGCTTCCCACAGAGGGGGTCCCATCCCCCACAGGCAAAGACCCACAGGCAGGCAGGCAGCAGCTTCCCACAATTGCGGCAAAGACCCCTCCTGTCTGCCCACAGAAGATCAGATTCCTGCGGGCAGACAGGAGTGGAAGTCCAGTAATTGCAGCCTCATGGAGTATGACTGGCCGAGGAGCAGAGTTGCCACTTCCACCCCACAAAGAAAATGGAATTCTGCCTCCTCTGGTATGACCGCATATAGCATGAATTTCCAACTCCAGTCCTGGAGGGCCAGTCAGATGTTCAGAATATCCCTAATGAATATGCACGAGATAACTTTGAATATAATGGGGGCAATGCATGAAAATATCTCTCATGCATATTCATTAATACTAAGCCACCACCCCACACTCACAGACCCCAAAAAACTACCAAAACCAATAAACTTAATTTTAATTTATATTTATCCAAAGAAACTCAGTCAGGCGGACGAATAATCTACTTCAACAATAATATAAAATGTAGGAGACAAAGCCTCAGGATAATAGATTGTCCCTCTGCGTGGCTATTGAAAGTCATAGGGGGTTAACCAAGCTCCGCATCAAAGGCTTAAAAAACTCCCACTATTTATTAATATCATAAGTTTTTAATGGGTATATAACAGATTAACAAAATTAAATTGAGAAAAATCTTTAGTTTAGGAGGTAAAGGATACTCCGAGACACCTCGGCAGCAGTCGTTGCTCAAGCCATTGGCTAAACACAGTCAGATCGTCTTATAAACTAAAAGAGCTCCAAGCGACCATGTACAGATAAAAATACATGTGGGGGAAATACAAAAAGCACATGAGCACTTAGAAACAATTTCAAAGCCTACCCAGCACAATTCACATCTGATGGCGGCTGGTTCTCAGCACGACAGCCCTCCACTATTTTGAAGCTCACGAAGAAACGCCAATGGCATAAACCTTCTGCAGCCGAAAACTACCAAACTTCCAAAGCCTATTCTTACCTTTGGCTCAAACAGCACTTAGAGTAACCCTACAAATATATTTGTTTCGCTTTAAAGAAATCTTCTTCAGGGCTTAGACTTATCGCCAGAAAACTCTGTGCATAATTCTGACATCAGATGCCACTAACTAAATAGAGAACAACCAATCAGAGACAGATCACTAGCTGATTGGAGTAGTCAAAAATAACAAAGAAAGGGGAAAAATGCCCTTGGAACTCACAGCAACCACATAACAGAATTTTTTTTTTTTTTAAAGAGGAAACCCCCTCCCCCTCCAATCTTTAATGTTCAGCCCAGATGGCTCAAGGGTATTAAGTTTAAAGATCCAGCGCAGCTCACACTGTATTAATATCTTACCCCCAGTCTCCTCCACAGTAGTTTGCAGGTACAAAATCAATAACCCTACAACGAAGATCTTTAAATACATGATGGTACTGCGTGCAATGCTGTACTAATGGTGCTTCATCTCGGACTTTCAAAAGTTTATTTTTGTGTTGTGATAACCTTATTCGCAGCTATCTCACTGTCTTCCCCACATAAAGCACAGTTACTTACCTGTAACAGGTGATCTCTGGGAACAGCAGGAATAAGTCTTCACATATGGGTACGTCGGTACCGACGGAGTCTGCGCGGGAACGCTTCCCAGCGTCCAATCAGAAAGCTTTAGGAAGCATCCCAACACGCCTGCGTGCTGCCTTCCCGCCTTTCCCAACTGCCTCTCCTCAGTTAAGTTTTAAAGCTGAGACAAAGAGAGAGAGAAAGCAAGGAGGGAAAGATAGAGATAGAGAAATGCAACTCCTGGGGAGGTGGGTGGTTTGTGAAGACTTATTCCTGCTGGTCCCAGAGATCACCTGTTATAGGTAAGTAACTGTGCTATCTCCAGGAACAAGCAGGAATGAGTTTTCACATATGGGGACTCCCAAGCTCAGATGCCCAGAGGGAGTCCTAGCATGTTGCAAGTCTAGAACAAGCCATGCTATTCCTCAGGACCTCAGGCATCCTGGGGATGGAGGGTAGGAGTTGAATAGCTGTGGAACAGCTGGCTACAACAGGGCTTCAGAGGGGAAGACCCTGTATAGAGGGCATTTGGTAGCAAAATATTGAAATCTGGGCCTCCCTTGTTGGCATTGCACAAGTGCACTGAGCTACATATGGATCTGATGGAAGAGCCAGAGAATGTGCTCAAGGGGTACCTCATTGAGAAGTAGAGGTAATAAAGTAGAACAAACAAGTGGAGGTCAGAATCCTTCAGGGTTTGAAATAGCCCCAGGGGAAAACTGGGGTAGTATAAGAGGTAGAGCTTCAGCGGAGACGCAGAAGGTACTATTAAAGAAAAGCTTAAGCTGTTTTGGTCCAAAAACAGTACAATTCTAGGGCCAAGAGAAAAAATGAGTCTGACCCAACTGGACTGGGGTTGGAAGCAGTCCATGTAGGGGAGAAAGGGTATGGAGACCCTTGTATCAGATAAGAAAGTAAGGACAGACTCAGGAGCGCTAAGCTTTAGAGCACCTGAAGCTCCGCAATGTCTTTCCTAATTGGGATCAATTAGGAAAGAAAAAGGTACATGGAGAGCTTCAGGAGTAGGTAACCTGAAAAGGTTATGGTAAGGAAAAAGTTTGTTAATTACCACAGGAAGTGGTTATAGGTGTGGCCCCCTAAGTATGCTGACACAGCATTGATAGGGGTAGTGCCCATCTGTCAGGATCATATAGGAATGTAAGAATATCTGAACCTAACAGACAGATAGATAAGTAGATGGATACAGATCTATCTAAAAATATACCCCATTATATCAATGAATATATATATGTATATATATATATATATGTATATATATATATATATATATATATATATTTAAATGTATACACATATAAAGTATATATGCATATGTCTATAAAGAGATATGTATGGGCAGAAGACACACAGATAGATATAGATCAGTATAAATCTGTATCTATATATATCTATATATACCTATATGAATAGGTAGGCATATAGACACATGTCTCCAGGTATATGGATGGAGAGATGTCCATAGAACTCCATCCCCCCTAGGGATATGGGGAGAGAGGTAGATTCATGTGATAACAAGAAGGTTGATACCTGCTTCAATAGATAAATAGAGAATCCTCTTTTCCTGGTTATGACTGGCAGAGTCAGAGGAAAGGTCTCCCTGACAATAAGAAGGCTGAATTCTTTGCAGAATTCGAGCTCTTGAATAACCAGGATGGTCAACGTGAAAATGGCAGAGGATAACGTTAGTCTGCAGACAGGAAGTCCAGATATCTCCAGGATTGCAGTATGGAGATTGGATAGAGGAGGCCTCTGAAGGAAGATACCCTAATGATCCACCTATGAGGGCAAGATGGGTATTAGGCATCCTCTAGCTGCCATTGGAGAAAGTTATCTCTGACGAGAAGATTCAAGGAGATATGGGCCAAGCCAGGGAATTGGCCCTCCCTTAGGCTTTCACGTAATGAAAGGCCTGAGGCTTATGCCTCAAAAAAAGATTTAGGATAAGATGGAAAGGGCAGGGAATACCCCCCAGACCTGACTGGGGGAACCCCCTTCCTCTAACCATCTGGGGTTATCTGCTAGGCAAGATACTGATGCTCTCTAGCAAAGGCCCATAGTGCAAAGCTACTCTGTAGAGATGCAGAGAGCATGCTGCAGGTTGGTGGAAGCAAAAGCTGACAGTGGAAAGCCCGCAGGTAAGCAGCTATTCTGCCAAGGCAAAGAATAGAACCAACCAGAATGTGATAATAGGGGTTCCCAACAAGGTTAATAACCTGTTTGGGACTTAGCACTGAGGCTATGAGGATTGCTAGTGGAGGGAAAGCCCTGGTTGCGTAGAGAACACAACCAGTGGCTTAACCACTAGGAATTGCTGTATCTGCAGCAAGTACGAGGGCAGCATAGAAAATTTCTTTTCCCTCTTCCTTTCTTTAGATTGGGAAAAAGAACAGGAGTCCTGATAGGACTTCCTATTGTCTGAGGAGCTGCCCTAAGGTAACAAGGGGAAAAAGAACTCCAGAAGGGAGAATCCCCTAGTAAAACCGGTAGAGGACTATAGGAGCTTACCGGTGTAAAAGAACCACTCTTACAACCCAATGTAGAAAGAGGGAGGTAAGACAGAGTTGCAAGAGACCGACTATGGAGAAAGTCTCTGACAGGTGAGATGATACATGCTAGTACAGGGAAACAACTGTCCATTGATAGTTATTACCTCTCTTTTCCCTCAAGAGGAAGAGGAAAACTGTTAAGTATGGGCATGATCATCATAAGACTCTTAGAAAAAAGATATCTCATGAAGAGATATCTAGGTAGGTTAGGATAATTTAGTGCAGATACTGCCAGTGAAAGAAGCAGACTGCCACCCTAACCACCAACCAAGAGGGACAATGACCTATTTGAAACCCTGCGACTTCTGGGTTTGTTGACCCTGTTGAGGTTGTGGATTCTTCAGACCAGGGCGATGTTTCCCCTGTTTGGGAACATCTGTATGATGGGCAGATGATGGGTAAAACCTTCTCCCCCTAGGGGAAGAAAGTTTGGTAGGACATTTCCTACCTACTGGGAAAGAAGAAGGCGTAGAACAGCCTCTGGAAAAAGGAAAGTCAGTGGATAACTGAGTGACCTGGAGTAAAGACTCCTTGTTGAAGAGATTTTCTCCAGTACAAGGAGTATTTCCCAGTCTTTCCTGTGCCCATTTGACCAAGTCTGAAGCTTGAAGCCAGGCTCTACGTCGTGCCCCTATAGCTATAGCAGAAGTCCTGCTAACAGACTCAAAGGAGTCTAAGGTAGCACAAGTAAGAAAGCTAGAGATATTTTGAGTATGACTAACCAGTGAGGAATAGTCTTTACTCTTGGGCTCTTGAAGAAAAGGAGTCAAAAGATGTAGTTTCTTTGTGACCTCCTCAAGAGATAGACCCATATAAAAAATATATGAGAGAATTCTTGCTGAAAGCATGGATGTCTGGAAGGTTTGACGTCCAAAGGCATCTAGTGTCTTAGACTCACGACCTGGCGGACAAGAAGAGTGCTTTTTATTACTCTTCATTCGCCTCATCGCTGATTCTACCACAATGGAATGATGAGGCAGTTGAGTTCTTTGAAACCCTGGAGAGGGGGGCACCTGATATAGGAGATCAGTTGCCCTGGAAGGTGGGGGTACCTATAAAGGAGTTTCCCACATTCGTAGAAGGAGATCCTGCAAAGAATGATGCAAAGGAAGCATTATATTCTCCTTTGCTTTGTTAGGAACAGAGAGGTATTCTGTATTCCCTTGTGTAGGATCTTGTCCAGGAATAGGAATGGCAAGTGATTTTGCCATATCCAGGAGGAAAGTCTGGAAAGAAGGATCCCCAGAGGGAATTTCCCTTGGATAGGCTAGATCTGATGAAGAACTAGCGTTGGCACCGAGGGATCTATTCAAGTATATAGGAATAGAAGATCCTGAATAGTGCAGTATGGGATCCTTAGATGGTGGTCCCTGGTACTGCAGGTCAGAACCAGCGACAGTCCGTAATCAATCGTCCATGCTAGGGATCGATTCCAAACTCGGCATCGAGGGAAGTGAGCCTGAGGAGAGAAGCATGGAAGGTACCGACAGCAATGGTACTGTGGATATCGGTACCGACCTCGGTACCGTATCTGATACCGGTGGATGAAGACCAGCCGGTGGCAACTCTAACGGTATCGAAGGAACCGAGAGTTGCGGATCTGAATTATCGGAACCGAGCCTTCGGTACCGACGGGAGTCGGTACCCAGTCCTCCAGACTGGAGATTGATTCCAGACTCGGCATCGAAGGAAGCGAGTCTATCGATGCAAGTCTGGAGGGTACCGACGTCGGTACTAGTATCGGTATCGGTACCGATACTGGAAGGTCGATCTGGAGCGTATCCACCGGCCCCGCAGGTACCGAGGACGCCAGACGACGATCCTTGGTGAGGAATGTTTCATCCAACACCAGTGCCGATGCCGGGGTATCGGTACCGCTCAAAGCGGATGCCACCACCGGGCATGGCTCAGGTATGTTCTGTGAGGGGTGAACCTCAGGAACAACCTGAAACCCCACACAGGTTTTGGAGGCCGAAGACTCCCACCGGGGTTTTGAAACCAGTGGATTCTCGAGGACAAGGCCATAGGCATCTCTATGCTGTGCATGAGAACTGTCGCTCGAGGACTGGCTAGTCTTAACAGACTGTTTTTTGGGTTACCTGATCTTGTGTAGAAGAAGATATGGACGGTGCCCTGAAGCTGGAGGGGGACCGCGTGTCGAGGGGAACTCGATGTTGAAAACTTCTTCTCACAATACTATTGCCCGAGAGCTCCGGAGGGAAATGGTCAGGACCCAAGCAGGTTAGACAACAATTGTGAGTGTCTAAAAATAAAGATGTACTGCCACAGTTTGTACATTTCCTGGGGAAAGTGGCTGGCGGTTCCATGAAGGAAAATGGAGAGGCCTAGAATGCCTGAGAACCGTGAGACACTAAGGAAGAAAAAATATATTCCTTAGAAAGGAAAAATTTTACAAGAAAGAAAAAAGAAACACCGGCGGTACCGATGGCGTCGGGGAAGGCAGCCGCAACCACAAGAAAACTAAAAAATAAAAGAAGAATTTTCTGCGGTGACAGGAGGACGTCCTGCCGGCTCCGCGGAAAAACGAAAACTGAGGAGAGGCAGTTGGGAAGGCGGGAAGGCAGCACGCAGGCGTGTTGGGATGCTTCCAAAAGCTTTCTGATTGGACGCTGGGAAGCGTTCCCGCGCAGACTCCGTCGGTACCGACGTACCCATATGTGAAGACTCATTCCTGCTTGTTCCTGGAGATTACTTATTTCAAGGACAGCAAAGCATGTAAACCACATACATAGAGGTGCAGGTGGTCACCCAATGACGATAGAAGACAGAGCCATAATAAAATTGAAACTTCTTGCATAATCTTGCAAAAAACACAACAGCCACACTTAAAATGACCATTGTCAGCATCATCTCTGTCCAGCATCACTCTAGGCACTGCTGGACAGAGATGATCGTGCAAATTACACCCTCAACTACAGGCCATTTGTTGGTGTTGTATTCACCAAACAGGGAAGGGCCGAAAGCACTGGCCAGTGGCGCCATATTGAGGATGCTAACGTTCTAGACGTGACTGAATACTGCAACACACAAGTAATGAACTCCTCTTCACTTTTCTCAGCATGGGCAGGTGCAATAGGGGCCAGTAGCCACTCACGATGGTTAAAGGAAGGTTTTTTCCTCACTATAACTAAAAACACTTTTCCAAGTAGCAGCCATATTCCAAAACCAATACAAATAGCTACAAGCACCTATTAGTCTAGAGAAAATCCTACTAAAACACCATCCTACACTCACAGACGCCCAAAAACTACCAAAAAACAACAAAATCCAAACTTTGACACTAAATCAATTATAAATGTTATCCAAAGACACTCGCAGTCAGGCAGACAAGTAATCTACTTCAACAATAATATAAAACGTAGGAGAAAACGTTTATATGCCTTACATAGTACAGATGTAGGGTAAACGCGATCATAAAACTTAGTTAATACATTTTGGGCTTGATGATGGACTTCAGAGTCAGCGGAACAAATGCAACAACACCGCAATAGTTGCGAAAAGGAAAGACTGTTCTTCAAGTGAAATGGATGGAAACTTTGGGGTATGTTTACTTTGAAATCAATGGGGCCTTGGCTCCAATATCACACGGAGTTCGCTACCATCGTTTAGTAAACATACCCCTTCGATTTTGTAACCATGTGTTTCTTATCAGACGGCTTGGTATACGTACAAAGTAGTTTGAAAACCAGCCCCAGATTTTAAAACTCTCAAATCCAGAAATGAATCTCAGACCAATGGCAATGCATCTCAAATGAAATTGCGTTGTTACAGGCATTCAAATCTTGTAATGTATCATATGTACCATTCCACAACAAAAAAACCATCATCAATATAATCCCACCACGCAATAATGTAAGGGGCATAAAGAGAGGAATATATCCAACGATCCTCAAATGTGCTCATATACAGATTGGCCAATGATGGTATGAATGTTGCTCCCTTAGCCATTCCAGAGATTAGCTGGTACATATCTTGTTCATACATAAAAAAAAATTCCTAGTTAACACCATTTCAGCCAGTTCCACAAGAAAAGACGTGGAAACAAGATGTGGCGATGTTCTTGATTCCCAAACAGCACACAACACATCTATAACCTCACTTTGAGGAATGTAAGTATATAATGATGCAACGTCTAATAACATGGGATCTAATTGTAGATAGCCCAGGCTAACCATTAGCCCAGTTTAATAAAACATGCCCTTTAATGTTGTAAACCACTCTGAAGCTACCCAGGAGAAGGGCGATATAACAAGTTTTTACTAAACATAATAAACTATCTGCAAATTACTGACTCCTGCAATAAACTAAGCTGCAGCAAACTGTCAGATTTTACTGCAATTTAGTAACTAACCCCTTTAATGCTGATGTTTATAAACTTTACCCTCAGCAAATACAGGGGATGTATGTCCAAACTGGATGTATATCCCTGCTATTCACACATTAGAATGACCTTCTTAGTGTCAGGACGTTCCAGGGTTGCACCATGGGTTACCTGGGTAACGATGATATTCAGCCACTGCCCGGTTACCCTGATCAGTTTAAGTTAGCACAGCTAAATGGCCGTCAGAACTTTATCCAGTTTTGCAATCTGGTCCGTGGCTGAATACTGTTGCTAACCGGAGTGCAAGATCGCAACCTGGATATTCAGTGCTGGTGCCCTGATGTGGCCCCAGTATTAATTATCCAGCTTAAAGTTAAAACGGCAATGGCCAGCCACTTTAACTGTGCTGGCCTCTGCCGCTGAAAGTTTCCCCATGATGTTCTTTTAATAGTTTTCTATAGAAGTTATGTGGCCTTTTGGCTTTAGCAAATGCATAGAGATCTTTCATTTGCCTCCCGTAGCCCCAGGCCAAGGTTTCAGAGTAGGCAATATAGTCAACTGTCTAGGACACCAAATTTTGAAGATACCAAACATCTGGGCTAAAGAATTTAATTTTAAAAAACATTTATATACTGCTCTTATGAGACATCATTCAAGTGGTTCACAACAATAAAAACACAAAACCGAATCACACATCACATAAGTAAAGGCTACTGTGTTACTCTACTCCCCCAGGACAAGCTACCTATCCCCAAACATCCCCAACACAATCATCACCTTGGGAATAAGAATATATGTCTTCAACTTCTGTCAGAACTCTCCAATCCTCTTCCTGCAGCAATTCCAGGGGAGGCTTATTGCACGGAACTGGTGCCACTGTCACAAAATCTCTGCTCCACCATTTCTGCGACCGCACTCAGACAAGATCTGGGAAACACAATAAAAATGGCCTTGACTTGACTGTAAAGGCTTCTTAGAAGAATACCACGCCAACAACCCACACAGATAAGCCGGCTAGCCTTCCCGCAAAACCTTAAATGTCAGTCATTTAAAAAATACACCTCTGCTGTATTGGCAGTCAGTGGAACTACCTCAAAACATCTGCAACCGATGCCCACTTCTTACGACTGGACAATATCGTCACAACAGTATTCTGGACTACTTTCATTCTCCACACCAGATATTCTGGTAACCTCACATACAGAAGATTGCAATAGTCCAGGACAGAGATGACCAGTGCCTGTGTCACAGTACACATTGCAGCCTTATTCAGAAAGGATCTCAACTGTCTAACCAACCATAACTGCCCACTTGCAGATCGAACCACCTTAGAAACTTGGGCTTGTAACGTTAAATCCTCCTCCAACTGCAACCCCAAATCTCAGATCACTTCCTTACGGTCTAATGACTCTCAATGCAAGGCCATATTCCTAAAGCTTCCCAATACAGCAGTCCATACAACACATTCAATTTTATGCACAATTAATACCATCCAGTATCATATAAGTGTTGGCCTATCTCCTCTAAATACTCATTCAATACATAGATTCTCTCAGCACTATCCGCCCCCCCCCCCCCGAACCACCAACTGAATATCACCTGTGTACATAAATCTCCAAAGACCATAACTCCTAATCAATTGACCCAATGGCTGCATAAAAATATTGTAAAGAGTAGGAGATAGAACCGACCCTTGTGGCATACCACAGGGCCAATGTATTTATTTATGTATTTAACATACTGTCTTTGGCATAGTGACATCAAGACCATTTACAGATTCTGAGATTACCGGCTCACATACAACACTAAATTAAATCATAACATTACAATCATAACATAGACATTGACATCTGCTCCTGACTGATTAAAGGCTGTTTACCATTGTCCCTTCAAAGGGGTATCACTCCTTTTCTCTGGTCCAGAGCTGCCAAGCGTCACTCATTCTTTGAGTAGCTTCTCTTACTAGTTAGAACCTCAGTTCCAGTGCACCAATCCCGATCACTACTGTCATAGGAGGCAACATTAAAAGAAGAGAAGCTAAATGGCCCTAGCAGTAGGAAGGAATCTGAGCACATCTTCCTATGATTTTTGCCTCCTTCTGCCCTTTCCCTTTGCCATACAAGTGTACTGCTGTGATGCCTCGGTGCATAGTTTTAGCCACTCAGAGGAAGGCAGCTTTCAGGCCAGAGAATTTACCCAGGTGATTGCTTCGTACTGGGCAAATTTCTTTGAAAATCGCCTTCATATTTTCTCCGCTCTGTCTATATCTTTTAGAGGCATCAAAGAAAAGCTTTTTGTTGTTGTTTTTTCCATTTGCAAAGCAATACATCACTTGATTTTTTTTTTTAAAGATTTGTATCTACATAAAAACAAAGAGATTCTCCATACGGGGTCAGGTCAATGGTCCATCATGCCCAGTATCCTCTTTTCAACAGTGGCCAATTCAGGTCACAAGTACCTGGTACACAGATTCCATGTTGCTTATACTAGGGGTAAGCAGTGGATTTCCGCAGACCACTTTAATAATGGTTTATGGACTTTTATTTCAGGAACTTGTTCAAACCTTTTTTAAACCCAGCTACACTAAGAGCTTTTATGACATCCTCTAGCAATGAATTCCAGATCTTAATTACATACTGAGTGAAGACATCATCTGAAAAGTCTCACTTTTTGGCCTTCCACATCACTCTTTTTCTCCTATATTGAATCTAAGGCAGATGCTTTTTATTGAAGACTGGTGTGGGTGGGAGGGAGGAACATGGGTTCAGTGGTAGTTTTTGAAAGTACTCCCTTATTGACAACTTGATCCCTAGTGGCAGTACTGTAAGATGACCACAATGAGAAAGATTTGCATATAATGGAGGCACTGCATACAAATCTCTCTCATGCATATTAATTGTGGTTATCCTGAATCTGACTGGTTAGGCACATCCCAAGGACAGGGGTGGGAACGCCTGCCTTAATATACTTTAGTAACTTACCCTCTTGGTAGTCAAAATCTATGCACATGCCATTTAGATGTGTACATTTCAGGGCCGGATTTAGCTAGAGTGAGGCCCTACGCCAAGAAAAATTGTGGGGCCCCCCCCCCATGTCCCCGTGCAGTCCTGGGCCCCCCCTGTGCAGTCCTGGGCCCCCCCGTGTCCCCCCCCCGTGCCTCCGTGCAGTCCTGGGCCCGCCCCCGTGCAGTCCTGGGCCCCCCCCCGTGCCCCCGTGCAGTCCTGGCCCGCCCCGTGCAGTCCTGGGCCCCCCCATGCAGTCCTGGCCCCCCGGACAGCATCGCGGCTGTCTGAGGGGCTTCAGAGGGAGCCGGGGAAGCCCGCGCGAGGCCCCGGCTCCCTCTGTACAGCCGCCAGCGTGAAGAGCCTTTTCCTTCACGCTGGCGGCTGTTTCTGTGAAGCCGGGAATGCTGGGAAAGGTTAAAGGGCAACCTTTAACCTTTCCCAGCATTCGCGGCTTCACAGAAACAGCCGCCAGCGTGAAGGAAAAGGCTCTTCACGCTGGCGGCTGTACAGAGGGAGCCGGGGCCTTGCGCGGGCTTCCCCGGCTCCCTCTAAAGACCTCCGGTGGGCCCAGTAGAGGCCAAAGGGGGGTGCGGGGCCATGTGCGGAGACTCGGTGCGGGGCCTCATTTGCATAAGGTGTCTCATTTGCATAAATATTTGCATAATGTTACCATACACCAGAGCTACTCAATTCCAGTCCTGGTGGTCCACAATCCTGCAGGTTTTCGGGATATCCCTAATAAATATGCATGAGATATATATGCATTGGAGGTATCCTGCCAACCTGACTGGTTTGTGGCCCTCCAGGGCTGGATTTGGAGACCCCTGCTTTACATCTCTGTCATTTAAGATTGTGAGTGAACAAGGTACAGATATCCTAGACATCAAAAGGGTAGATAGAATGTGTCACATTCCTCCTCGATTCTCACCACCACCAAAAAGTTGTCTAATAGATAATATTTTGGTGGTGGTGAGAAGCGAGGAGGAATGTGACAAATGCTATCTAACTTTTTTGATGTCTTGGACATCTGCACCTTGCCCACTCACAATCGTAAATGACAGAGATGTAAGGCAGGGGTCTCCAAATCCAGCCCTGGAGGGCCACAAACCAGTCAGGTTGGCAGGATATCTCCAATGCATATATATCTCATGCATATTTATTAGGGATATCCTGAAAACCTGCAGGATTGTGGACCACCAGGACTGGAATTGAGTAGCTCTGCCATACACTAACTTTTAGTAAACATGCCTCTTAATGAGTATATGGATAAAGAAAGACTAAAAGGTTTCTACATTACTATAATCCAGTACCAACCGCCAGGCACATTAGGAACTACTACAAACACTGCCCATTTAGAACCCATAGCAAACCCGCCATATCCTAACAGCACTACCAGGACTCACAAAGCACCATACCCTAACTATCAAAAGGCAACACTGCAAATATTAAACCAATACATTTCAGAGAACAACAATACATGACCTACTGGGGAAAGAACAAGTGGCAATGTCAAATAGGAATTATATAAACAGAATACCTCAGCTCAGTTACACATGCACAACATAGACCATCACCAAACAAGGAATCACAATTTAGAAACAGGAAGACAATAATTAAACTGGGAACCCCAAAAGCCAAACTTGGAATATACAACACCACTGTAGAAATAAAACTATAAATTAATTTCCTCTTGTACTAAACAAAGCGCAAAAATTAATGATGCACATTTCCCAGAGCTGACATATTCCAGTTAATAAATTCAAAATAAAGAGATATTTTTCTACCTTTTGTGCATTTTTTTTTCAGTTGCAATTGTTCCAGCCACTTTCTTCTGGTTTCTTCGTGTCTTCTGCTAACTCTCCATCTGCTGTCCATTTGTCCTTTCTTCTGTCTTCTTGTTTTTTTTTTTTCCATTCTCTCTCTACATCTGCTTTAACATACTAATCTTTCTCCTTTTGCTCTTTCCTCATTCCTATTTCATCTACTCAAAATTTACCCCTCCATCCTCAATCCCCACTTACTCTCCCAATACCCGGCCAATTGTAGATTTTTTATCCCTCCCACACAAAATATTTTTCCCCTCTCCATTTTACTCTCCCAGCCCCATCCCATTCTAATCCTCCCCCAACACCAGCTCCCTTCTAGTTCCAGCCTCACCCAGCATCCATTCCCTTCTAGTCCCTGCATCAGCCCATTTCCAGTCCTAGCCCCCCATTAGCCCATTTCCAGTCCTAGCCCCCCCCATCAACCCAATACCAGTCCTAGCCCCCCCATCAACCCACTTCCAGTCCTAACCCCCCATCACCCCATTTTCAGTTTAAGCCCCCCCTATAACCCATTACCAGTCCTAACCCCCCATCAGCCCACTTCCAGTCCTAACCCCCATCAACCCATTTCCAGTCAGCCCCCCATAGCCCATTGCCAGTCCTAACCCCCCCCATCAGCCCACAGTCCATTACCAGTCCTAACCCCATCAGCCCACCTCAAGTCCTAACCCCTCCCCATCAGCCCATTTCCTGTCCTAGCCCCCCCCCCATAGTCCATTATCAGTCCTAACCAATGTTCCCTCTAATTTTCTGTAGGCTGTGTGCGCATAAAATATCAGCTGTGCAGCTTTTGAAGGAAGGTTAAATTTTTGTGCGCCACATAACGACACTCGGAGTTATATACTTTAAAATTTGACTACACGTCAGAATACAGTATGTACAACACATTGATTTTAATCAAATTAAATGAAACTAGACGATTACTAAATGAAGCGGGAAATTTCTAGCAGTTTACAATCATAACTTTTAAATTTTAAGACGTCTGTGTTGTTTTCTATCAGAATCAGAGCCGTAATTTTTGTGCGCTCTGTTGTAAAGTATGTGCGCTCACTCGGCGAGGTGTGTGCGCGCGCACACGCGCACAGCTTAGAGGGAACAGTGGTCCTAACCCCCCATAGCCCATTACCAGACAGCCCCCATCAGCCAACAGCCCATTACCAGTCTTAACCCCCCCATAGCCCATTGCCAGTCCTAACCCCCCCATCAGCCCACAGTCCATTACCAGTCCTAACCCCATCAGCCCACCTCAAGTCCTAACCCCGTCCCCTCAGCCCATGTCCTGTCCTCGCCCCTCAGAGCCCATTACCAGACAGCCCCCATCAGCCAACAGCCCATTACCAGTCCTAACTCCATCAGCCCACCTCCAGTCTTAATCCCCCAGCCCATTTCCAGTCCTAGCAACCCCCCAACCCATTACCAGTCCTAGCCCCCCATAGCCCACTCCCAGTCCTAATCCCACCAGCCCATTTCCAGTCCTAATCCCCATCACCCAATTTTTAGTTTAAGCCCCCCCCCATAGCCCATTACCAGTCCTAAGCCCCCATCAACCCACTTCCAGTCCTAATCCCATCAGCCCATATAGACTTAGCTCCCCCATAGCCCATAGCCCCCCCCATAGCCCATCACCACTCCTAACCCCCCCATAGCCCATTACCAGTCCTAACCCCCCCAACAGCCCACAGCCATTACCACTCCTAACCCCCCCCAGCCCATCACCAGTCCTAACCCCCCCAACAGCCCACAGCCATTACCACTCCTAACCCCCCCAGCCCATCACCAGTCCTAACCCCCCACCAGCCCACAGCCATTACCACTCCTACCCCCCCCAGCCCATCACCAGTCCTAACCCCCCCAGCCCACCCCAGCCCAGCGAATTTTTTTTTACAAAACAAGCTGTCGCTGCCTCTGCCGGGGCCGGGGCCGCCGCGGCAGAATCGAGTGTGCCGCGGGGCCCCCCCTTCCCAGCAGAGCCTGCCCTCCCCGGTATCACCTCTCTCAGCTGCCTCCCTCCAGTCACACGCGCCGGCTTTCAGAGCGCGAGGGAAGAGTTTTTCCCTCGCTGCTCTGTTTAAGCCCGCGGGGGCTGATGGGACTTCCCATCAGCCCCCGCGGGCTTAACAGAGCAGCGAGGGAGACACTCACCTCGCGCTCTGAAAGCCGGCGCGTGTGACTGGAGGGAGGCAGCTGAGAGAGGTGATACCGGGGAGGGCAGGCTCTGCTGGGCAGGGGGGGCCCCGCGGCACACTCGATTCTGCCGCGGCGGCCCCGGCCCCGGCAGAGGCAGCGACAGCTTCTTTTTTTTTTTTTTAATTTTAATGATGGATCAGAATGTTTTTTGCGCGCGGCCCCCTGAAACGCGGGGCCCTGTGCAAAAAACATTCCCGGTGGGCCCTTGCCAGCTGTGGGCCCTACGCCACGGCGTACGTGGCGTATAGGCAAATCCGGCCCTGGTACATTTAAAAATATATATATATGTAGCAGCAGAGCGCAAACAATCCAATAATACCAGGAGTCTGTTCAGAAGGTCCAAATCATTTATTTGTGCACAAGACTCAAGCAGAATCACATTCAAAATGGCTGAGCAATGGCTGTTAGTAAAACAACAACTTTTATACTGTTCTTTTCCATTCTAGGTATAGGCAAACTTCTCATTGGTCCCGGTAACCCCTTTCACCCCATCTATTGGTCCCGGTACCAATACGTAGCTCCAATGAGGACCTTGGTCTGGGCTTAGCACCTGCTTACCCCCCTTACAGTCCTCATTACAATGGTCATTTCTTGGGCTCTCGTTACATTTTACATCCAAGGTCACTTAGCTGACTAGAACATGTGGGAAAGCAGGGCACTGTAACTTTTCTTTCAGCAGAGTTAATTAATTCCATAGAAGCTTCACTCTCTTATCAATACCAATTAACCCCCCCTCCACTCTCACAACCTGCCTCATAACCAAGAATATACCCAACTACCACGTCGGGCACATCTCACTGTCTCCACTTTCCTACACTATTTATTTCCAACCTGTAAATATGTAAATAGTTCATATTCACGTTCAATTTTTTTAACTCCACTATTTAACTCTGTTCATAGCTTATTAGTCTCCTCTTCCCCGTTCAATCCAAGTTGATTTCCCTGTTACAATGTAAGCATCTATATCACTGTTCCGATGTAATGCAAATGTTATGTTTTATGTAAACCGCACTGACTTTGAATAGCGCGGTATATAAGAATTGATAAATAAATAAATAAATGTGTTTTTCTACATTCTCTAAGTTTCGATTCTGCCTAGCTATACTTAATTGTGCTCAGTTAAGTTTCGATTCTATGATAGCAGCATTTAGGGGAGTGTGTAATTCCTTTGGGCCTCTCCACAGGCTTCATTTACAGGTCAAGCTGTTTAGGCCTCTCTGTTTAGTTCAAGCAGCATGGATCATAGGCCTTCGCCTACCACATTCCCCCCTTTGATTATTCTCACCCGCAAGTGAGAAAGGGTGGGATCAAATCACATAATACTAGGTAAAGGTATCACTCTGTGGTATAGGGTAGTAGTTTCACATAGCTAGTATCTTTGTAGCTGCCTTACGCTCTACAGTGCTATTAATAACTGAAGTTATCATTCGCAAGCAAAGTGGCAAGAAACAAGGGAGCAACAAGCAGATAGTCAGAGTCCATAGTTTGGCAAGAGTGGGAAAAAGAACTAAAGGATTAGAAGGTTCAGGAGCATTTATGCCGGACCACCAAGATGTCTTCTTTGTTGTGCTGTTGTAAAACTTCTGATTTAGACAGTCCAGCTGTCCAACCTTCATAGTAAGTGGTGGTCCGGTCTAAAGGTCGTGTGGCACTTATACAGGCTGCACAGGGAGGTAAGGCAAAAGTCATTTCAAAGCACTCCAAGGCTGCTGCCAGAATAAAGCAATAATAAGAATTCATAATGGGCATAGTCTCTGGAAAATTGGTGGAACTGTCGGCTTCCACAATAGATAACAGATGTAGAGTTGATTGTAGATCCTCAAGCTTCTGCCGTACGTAGACCTACCAGCTTTGTGGCAGGAGTATGGCTGTAGATTCCAAAGTATCACTGTCCTCTGGGATGTCTCAGGTTCTTAAAATATCATAGTACAGTCTCTCAGGCTATTATTGCCTCCTTAGAGCAGTTCACTTTTTAGGAGATCAAAACAGTTTTGTTCTCAGAGCATTTGAACACAGTCTCTTAGAAGACTCAATTTCTTAACACAACACAGTCTATTTCTGATGATTGCAGCTTTCTCCAGATGCGAGGCTTACCTTCAGATAAACGGACAGTCTTGAAATAGTGCAGTTTCCGAGGGACCAATAAGTCTTAGGTCCGTGGCTGTTGTCGTAGGGTGAGGCGCAATGGAGTCTCAGGATGCTGTACAGTAGTCCAGTGATCAGGTTCAGAAACAGTTGCTGGCTTTACTCGACTATGATGGATACAAAGTTCGAATTCTGCGACTTTTACTGCAGTTGGAGATGACAGGATGACAACATAGGGTCCCTTCCAATGCAGGGCTAACGGTATCCTTCTCCACTCTTTGATCCACACCGAGACTCCAGGCTTGAAAGGATGCAGAGGTTCAGGCAAATTGATGAGTGATCAATTGTGTACCCAGGTATGAAGACTCTGCAAAACAGAACTTAAAACCAATAGTTCATGCCTAATAATTTCAGATCCTATCTGTCTCACATCTCCTTTTATTCCCTATAAATAGGCTACAGATTCTCAGAATCTCAAAAAGGGGAAACTCCTAAAGACTTAGCAGGGGCTAAGTATATCCTAAGAAGGGCTATAGGAAGAACCTGGGGCCACTTCAGGTAAACCTCTTGGCAAAGTTTGGACAACTGAGATTTCAAGGTTCTATTCATACATTCTACTTTTCCTAGAGTTTTGAAAGCTGTAGGTAGCATGCACCTGATAATGTCAATATCTTGGGGCCATACTTAATGGACTTGCTTCCTAAGGTTATCCACCCTCATTATTTGTACAGGGTCCCATGTGCATGCAAGGTTGTAAGGGCATACTTGGAATCTGGGTACACATTTCGACAGAGCCCTTTTCGTATTGTTAGTGCTCTAGTGAGGGCTATCAGTTCAGCTTTCTGTGGTCAAGTTTCTGGGGCCAGGGCTGAGGACTCAACTACCAAATCAGGGGTCACCACTACATATCTAGCACAACAATGTCCATTGATGATGAAACTGCCTTCAGCCACAAAGAAAGTCTGTTCAGGGTTCTCCAGAGGGACATCAGTCAAATCCAGGCGGCTTGAGAATACAGTGTCCATAATTTCTAAACAGTCATGATCAGGGGATCAAGACCAACTGGTAACAACATAGCAGGATTCAAAGCTTGACTGACCTTCAGTTGTATCTGGGGGTTTTCACGCAACATACTCTGATACTTCAACATTCGTAGATTTGTTCCTTTGTGTTTCATATTGGTTAGAACAGAGTGTGGTACAGTAACTGGAAGATTCTGTCTCAAAGTGATCTTGTTAGTTTTGCTCACTAGGAAGGCTGTAGCTGTAACAGCTTCTCAAATAAGGTCCAAGAGATTGAGTCAACACTCCTAGAACATTTCCTTGTGACTCATGAACATAGAGACTGAAAGGTTTTCTGGACATCTGGTAGACCCAGAATTGGTGACAACATCAGAGTGGTTTTCAAAGATCAAAAGGCTGCATCCTGTTCAAGTCCCCATTCCAATGGAGACTTTTCCATTCCTTTGGTAGCTTGACACAATGGTTTTGCTAGCAGCGCAAAAGTGGGGATCCATATACAACATACTCTGTGGCACCCAAGAAGGCTCTCACTTGCCTCCTGGTGGTTGGAGTAGGAATACTGCATACAGCTTCTTTGCATTCTGGTCCCAGGCGTCAAATTCCGCTGGACAACTGGAATCCTAGGTATTTAACTTGTTTGACATAATTGCACCTTAGCTCTTGAGACTTTGTATCCAGCCTCATTAAAAAGGTGCAAGAGTTCACTGGTGGCCTGTAGACATTCACTTTCTGAGTTGGTGGTTATGAGCAAGTTGTCCACATATTGAAGTAGAATTCTTTCTCCTGGAATTACTGGATAACTTGTCAAATCTTTTGCTGAGTGAGGCGAGTTCTTGAATCCTTGAGGTAATCTTGTCCAGGTGAGTTGGCCCCGCCTTCCTGTAGTGGGGTCTTGGGCTCAGGTCCTGTACTGGATGATAATCCCCTGTCCCAGGCTTCTTCACTGGGAGAAGGGGAGTGTTCCAAGGTGACTGACATTCCTTGAGAAGTCCATACTTCAGCATTTTCATTAAATGGCAGTGGATTCCTGCAATGGCTGGTCAGGGAAGAGGATACTGCTTCACATGCACTAGTTCCGCTTCTGGCTTGAGGGCGACGATGACAGGGGCTATGTTCTTCGCTAGGCCAGGTGGGTTATCTTCTGCCCATACTTCAGGTGGGGCTATAAGGTTGGCGGGTATACAGGAACTTGTTGACTTGACTGGAGGTGTGTTATAGAACCGCCACTCCTCTTCTCGGGAAAGAGTCTGCACCATCAATCCAGCAGGCTTTGGGTTCACAGTCATTTGCATTTCTCTCTCTTCAGCAAAGGATTTCTGTGCCTGAAGCTTTGCAAGCAGATCTTCGGCTCCAAAAAGTGGAATAGGGCACTCAGACATATACAGGAACTGGTGCATTATTTTCTGTCCCCCTAGTTCACACCTGCGGTTCTGCAGAAAAGGCTTTGTGGCCTTAGCCCCAGTAGCTCTGATAATGGTGATGCATCGAGAAAAACACAGGGGCTACTGGCTTTAGTATTCTGCTCCTGTATCCCCCATAAAGTCCATATATTGGTCCCCTATTTCCAAACTGACCATAGGCTCCTGGGGACCCAGGAAAACTTAAGAGTCTGGTCTGGCCTAGTCTTCATTCATGCTGTAGCCCTCTCCGGCTGCCACTTACTTTATAGCTGCTTCCTTTTCTTGCTAGAACACTGTGCTCGGTTTAATATTATTTTTTAAAATCAAGTACTCCCTCCTCCCCCCTGGGGTGGAGTCAAGATACGGGCATTCACTTCTCTAATGTCCTTCTCTGCAATGGGCGCACTGACTCGCACCCAGTTTTTACTTCCTCTGCTCCTTCGATCAGGATAACCTCCTCCACATCATTCAACTAAAGTATCAGCAAGAAGATCTGTTCTCTTCTCCATCTTTACACTTACTTTCTCTGTCACATTCAACAATTCACATACTTTCTGATCAACTTCCATTAACTATCATGCCCGCAAATCCATCCAGTTTCTGTAATTCCTGTTTTATATCTCTCTGGGACTGACTGACAAAAATGCAAATTCTCCTGGGCTGCTAGATCCATTGGGGCCTATAGTGAGGGCTGCCTGCACTATGATGGGTCTGAATAATACTGTTCATTTGTTCAATTAAATCCTAAAGCTTTCAGTTCAGTAAATCAGTGGCAGAGGGAAAGGCACCTAAACAAGTCTGGTCAGCTGACTGGCTGGCAAACTACTTGGGAATCTGCAGGGAGGAGTTCCCCCCCCCCCCTTCCCTAGGCCCACACTGTTTCTCCTAGCAATGCTCTATCCGGGAGGTTTTTTTTTTTTTAATGTTCTACTTCTCTGCTGTGGGCACATTAGTTCACGCCTACCTGGGAGTGACATCATCAGTGGACTGGGCCCCCTCCCCCCCCCCTTTAAGCACTCTGAACGGAGCCGGGGCTTCTTAGGGAGCTGCTTACAGGGAGAGAAACTGTATCTATAGATTCTGGGGCAAAATAAGGTGAACTAAGGAAATATGGAGCAACTAGCAGAAGCCACTCCCTTTCACATAGCATTCCTAATTGGGACAGAGACATTTTATTACCATAGTCTTCAGTAAATCCCTTACTAAAATTCTGTAAACATAGGGCAGGCAGAAAACATAAGCTTATTGCAATTTTTTTTTCAAACAGGGACAATTTAGATACAGTTCTTAAAATATAAAACTATTATTTTGCAACATGTTATAACATCTATTAACTGGAATGAAATTACTTAGCATGGAAACTAACTGCCAGCCGTAGTCTGCATGTCTCTGCAAAAGAAATTATTATTTTATTTTTATTAAATCTTACAGTTCAGAAAGCAGATATTCAAGAGACATGAAACGGATACTTTTCCATAACGTTGGTGGATATCTAGAATGCATATACACCCTCTTTTTTAACAATAAATATGTCTTCTATCAGGTGCTTGCCACAGTATATCAGGAAATAACGTCTTGAAATTTAAAAGACTTTCAAAAAAAACAAAATACCCCCTTTTCCTCTGGACACGGACACACAAAATTCAAATACAGAAAAACAAATGAATTTATCTTGAATTGTAAAGGTCTTCATTAGTCACTAGTACAGAGTTTAACAATTCAAAGTAATTACCTTAAATCTTACATTATGGGGAAGCATGCATTCAAATAACTTATACTTGTTCATAAAAAGGTTGGTAAATATCTGGAATGCACAGCTGTAAAGTAATAACTAGAAAACTAATTATAAATTCATCTCCTATCACACTTTGATTGAATGAGTCCTTTATTTTAACAAGCAAGAGACTGTTCAATCGGGAGCGGCTGTCTCTTTTTTTTTTTTTCCCTAGCAAGCTGTGTGAAAGCCACACCCCTTCGTTCACTGACAACGAAATGAAACAACTTAGTTTCACAGACACACAGAGACATGCTAGCAAGAATCATTTAAATCAGTGTCAAGTCGTGATCTAATAATTACTTTGTAGGTCAAAGGAAAAAAAAACAAACCAAAAACAGTTTGCTTAGTTTCTCTATCATTTCTGTTCGAACCATAAAACACAGGGCAAAGCTAAGCCCACAAATGTATGATACCTAGCAGCCTATCTGACCAGAGTAAGTAATCTCACCCTGCACACTAAAACTTTACTGACAGAGCAGAGAATATAACTAAAAACAGTTTACGGAGCTCCGATGAGGTTAATACGACCTTCAAAACTAAAATTCGGACTAAATATTTCTATCGAATGGTATATAATACATGACCATAGTAGAATGAACATCACTATTAAAACAAAGTGAATAATTGCCCTAAAATAAGCTCCAATTAGCCCAGCAGCAGAACGTTGGAAACATGCCTTCATAGGGTTAAAAAGGCACCTCTGCACAGACACGCCCCTTGTCAGTCTCACTCTGCACTGTAGGACATGTTCTTGATTTTTACAGTGAGTCAAGCGGTAAATTGTCATAAATTACCCAACAGAATATAATCTTACATTATACTGGAAGGGAAACTCGTGGTTTCAACAAAAACCAAAAAAACAAAGACACATAGACAAACGCCCAATGATAAACATGCTAGCAATGTATCCCAAGAAAGCCCAGTCCTGTCTCTTCTGACTAGGCTATACCAAGTTCAAAATCAAAGTCAAAATCAAAAAGACGATAGTTTCACCCCGCGCATACTCATGCAGGGTTAGTCAGACCGTCTTGAGAGGTGATCAAGCTCTCTTACCAAATACCAAATTCCAAGTTTCAAAATTCAAACAGCAGTTCTGCTCTGACTCATCTGTCTAGACATATCAAACACTATACTCACCGGATCTGGTCCCCGTTCCCAAGCAAGCGCATGAGTTGGACCTCGGACTCCCCTCACGGGTTCGAGGTGTTGACTCCGACTGGGTCCAGCACCCGCCGAGGCCTGGCCCAGCTCCCTCCGATGCAACTGGACCGGTGGCGCCTGGGAGCCGAGCCCACGTCGGAAGGGCACGAGCCCAGCAGGACCAAACCTATAGAGGCGGAAAGTCGTGGTATATCAGCTCGTATACCCTCTACTCACCACACGTTCCGGGCCAACGCACCAAGAATATGTAGCAGCAGAGCGCAAACAATCCAATAATACCAGGAGTCTGTTCAGAAGGTCCAAATCATTTATTTGTGCACAAGACTCAAGCAGAATCACATTCAAAATGGCTGAGCAATGGCTGTTAGTAAAACAACAACTTTTATACTGTTCTTTTCCATTCTAGGTATAGGCAAACTTCTCATTGGTCCCGGTAACCCCTTTCACCCCATCTATTGGTCCCGGTACCAATACGTAGCTCCAATGAGGACCTTGGTCTGGGCTTAGCACCTGCTTACCCCCCTTACAGTCCTCATTACAATGGTCATTTCTTGGGCTCTCGTTACATTTTACATCCAAGGTCGCTTAGCTGACTAGAACATGTGGGAAAGCAGGGCACTGTAACTTTTCTTTCAGCAGAGTTAATTAATTCCATAGAAGCTTCACTCTCTTATCAATACCAATTAAAACTTGTTTTTCTACATTCTCTAAGTTTCGATTCTGCCTAGCTATACTTAATTGTGCTCAGTTAAGTTTCGATTCTATGATAGCAGCATTTAGGGGAGTATGTAATTCCTTTGGGCCTCTCCACAGGCTTCATTTACAGGTCAAGCTGTTTAGGTCTCTCTGTTTAGTTCAAGCAGCATGGATCATAGGCCTTCGCCTACCACATATATATATCCTTAGTGGTATTTTATTACATTTAAATATCCTGTATCATACCCCATTATGTGGAAGCTGAATACATCTACCGAAGTGGAGAGAGACCAGAGACTTTTAGAAAAACTCTCTTCATATCATTCCATAATACTGTAATTTACCTGAAACCTTTATCATGAGTGTTTTTGAAAATGAAGGAAAATAAGTGAAAGATGTTTCTATTTTTTACCTAGGATGGCCATTTGGGAATACAATATGCAAGATGAGTGGAATGGTCCAAGGGATATCTGTTTCAGCTTCTGTTTTCACACTGGTAGCGATTGCAGTTGATAGGTAAGATGCCATCATGACCAACAGGAACACACTGAGATTGCTTACAGTGCTGTAAGTTATTTATGTTGAGTGCTTCAACTCATCCATGTTTTAAAGATGCCATGGCACACACTTCAAACCAGCTTTAAAGAGACACTTTCAATAACTAGCCTACTTGCAAGTTATGAACATATTTGCATCTAACTTTCAAAAGGAGGCTACCTGGGCAGCTTCCCTCTGAAATTGCAGTGCAAACGCACATGAACAAATGATGTGCACACTTTTCACCTTCTATTTCTGCATGTAGTCAGTTCAGGGTAAAGAAATGTCAGCGTACATGCTATTTACTCCTCTGACCTAAACATGCCAAGGGAATTTTTAACCCTGCTAAACAAAAGTTGTGAAAGACTACATGCTTTTAGCTGTTCCGTGGAGGACAATGTTCAACCAGACCAATTTATCTGAGTAAATAACAATTTACCTAGCTGAATGACTTGGCAAATTCTTCCTCAAATGACTTCCATGATGGTGAAGAAGTTTATTTTAACTTTAAAAGTGGTTTGAAGCCTGCTTCCAAACCCTGTGTAAGCAACTTAGAGAAGATTTTGTGGAATATATAGTTCTAAATTGCATTAAGCTGAAACCTGCAATACAATTTAAAAAACACACACCTCCATTTTGACCCAGTCCTCTTCAAATGAGCCAGAGCGTCCCGTGCCTGTCAGTGTCTGAGGTGGCTTACAGAAAAGATGGTATTGTGGCTGATTTTATCTGAGAAACAAGTTATTAGAGGAAGAGCCTCTTCTCTTTCCCAGGCTGCCATCCCTCTGCCAGGTAACTGGGGCTTTAACTGATCTCGCCTGGCCACAGCACAAGAGGACAAGAGGCTAGGATGGTAAAAGTACGCCCAAAATAATGACATATTTGACGAGAAATACAATAACCAACCAGGTGCAAAAGCACAGTTGTATTTGAGGTTTCTTCAAACAAAATCGAAAATGTGCCTGTGTTTCAAAAGTGATAAACCAGCTATCTCAAACAGAAATTTACAGTGTCAATATTTTCACTAACCTTGATTTGGTTAATGTAGCACAGAAAACATTTCCTGTAAAAAAAAAAAAAAAAAGTATAAGCTAGATACCTATGAACCAAAAGAAATGGGTTTGGTAAGTACAGATTTAAATTTTGCAGTTTTGCGCTACAGTTTAACTTCAAAAATATTTTCTAGAATCTGGACTCTTTTCCAGAAAATTCTCTTTATTTTGTATTTCTGCTAGAAATATCACTACCACTTTTACAGCATAAATAAATCAATCCCCTTATTACCAGAACTCTGGAATTTAATATTAAAATTGAAAAGTATTGGGTATCCCAAAGTATATGTAAGTGTCAGTGTAAATGAGTCCCTTCTGAGGTATTCCAGTACAGATGAATTCCAGCAGGTCTTCTCAAGCCTTTTGACCTTTTATTCATAAGTATTTTCTCATTTTGAATTTAAGTTAACTACCCTCAACTACCAAAGAGATTCTTCTATTTAAACGTCATGCAAGTGTTCCTCTATTTGAACTTGACACATCACCAGAAAAAAACACATATAGGAGTAATTTTATAAAGAGCCAACCAGACATATGTGGGAACAACATGTGTGAATTTCAGTATTTAAATCGCATACAAGTGTAAATGTGCTCTTATACAAAACAGACTACTGTGAAAGTAGGCACATAGTTTGCATCGTATGTACATCCACAGAGGGTGGATGGGGCATGGGCAGCGCAACAGTTCTGTGTGCAGATTATAAAATTCTCTCATTTATGTGCATAATTGCAAAAAAAAAGTGGGTGCACTTATTTCCATCAGTTCCAGGGCTAGTTTAAGTAATTGCGCTTTAACAACATACGTGCATGTTTTCACACGCTCGCTTTTATAAAGTCACATGCCTGCAAAGTACACATGTGAACATACAAACTCACTAGGTGCCCGTTAATAAAATTGCCCTCATAGGTGGTCATTTTAGACAGTCTTTTTGGGGCGTACGTATCATCTGGGTAAAGCATGAACAAAATTTGCAAGTACGTGTGTAGATTATAACATATGTGAATTTGCATTCGTACTTCAATAATCTGCCTGTAGACCTGGAGTAAATATCCACTCCTACTTTCAAGGCACAGTCTCGGCCACTTAAACTAGTATTTTATAAAGATTTATATGTCTTCATAAAATAGGTTTAAAATAGGGACCCGCTTATTCTCTTAAAGCTCGATTTTACATACAGTGTCTAGGTAGGAAATAGGATGTCCAGGTTGGGATGTACACAGTTTTCCAAGTATTTTACAAAAAGCTCAGGGAATGTAGAGCCTTTCATAAAATATGTATAAGGACACATGCTTGCAGCATGTCCAGCCCAAACAAGGGGACACATTCAAGGAAAGAGCAATATTACTTGGGGCTGTTAACATTGAAGTGTCAGGGCTGATTTTACAAGCTATGTGCGTAAGTGCTAACCTTTACATACATAAGTGGCATAGTTTACAAAACTAGACTTCCAGCAGGTGAGGAATAAAGCAAAAAATTATTTGTTCTTCTGAGGTGGTATCAAACATTAGAGAGGTAAGCACAATTGCCCCTCTGTCTCTTGTTGCAAATACCAGTTCCAAGCAAGAAGTCAGCTGATACTTACACCCGCCTTGGAGCAAATGTAAATACCGACATCTCATGTGGCCATATTCCAAAGATTTAGCTGGTTAGCAGGAGCTGTTAATCACCTAAACCATAGTGATCCCAATATTTGGTGGCACTATCCAGATAGTGCCGCTGAGTATCGCCACAGACTGCAGGAAAGATGCCCGCTTAAAATCGCAGCAGTCTGTGTGCGGGGTGGCGGTCCTGCTGTCTGTCTGGTTAGGGGCAATATTCAGCCACTAACTGGATAACTAAACCACATAAAGTTAGGGCAGGTTAATGGCTGTCCTAATTTTATGAGGTTTTTACTCTCTGTTTAGAGGTTAAATATTGCAACTGACCTGATAGCAATCGCTCCATCTGATGAAACTGTATATTCAGTGCCAAATGCCGGATAAACTCCAGCTGTGAATATCTTGTTTTAATTAAAGCACAGTGACCAGGTGCTTTAAAAGCATCGGCTGCTACCGCTGAATCAGCCCCTAATATTTTGTTTTTAAATATGCATATATTGTTGTAAATTTAGAAATATCCACAATATGCTTCCTTCAAAACTGTGAATGCGGCAGTTCTAGATGTGTGTATATAACACTTTTAAAAAATCATACTTACATGTATATCTGCGGCTATATGCAATTATAAAAGCCAAGCGGCCCTTCTAAAATGTCCTTACAGAAGCACAATGAGACATTACCTTGCACTCACATTTGCCACACGTTAAAATGCATGTTAACTAGCTAACGGGCTTTAGTAAAAGAGGTCCTTAATATAGAAAAAATTAAATACTCTTTTGTCCTTCCCATTCTCTACTAAATTTAATATGGCTAGTAAGCAGAGCTCCTTGAAAGTCCTTATGGAGGTCTGGCAAGTCTCCCATCTAGCTGGACTGGTGCAGCATAACCAATTGGGCCTACTAAAGCTTCACAGTGAGAGGTCCTCAGTAACTGGAAGTTCATCACAGACTCAGAAGAACCCTTTACTAGAATCAAGAGAAAGTGCCATTGGAGAGTGAAGGACCTGGTTGCAGAATCAGATTATTACCTATTCACCTGTAGCTTGGACATGGAGCCAAAGATTTCAACTAGCATGGACAGCAATTGACTTTGCTTGGATTGAGATAGATGGACTTTAGGGGCCCAATCTTTGAAAGGCAGTTACATGATTTAAAGCCCTGTAAACTGTGTAAATGCCTTAGACAGGAATATTCAATGGCACCTACACGGTTACTGCCACTGAATATTACCGTCTATGTCACCTACGCGCTCTGATGCTATCCAGTTAGCATTGGGGTGTGTTGAGGGACATTCTGGGGAGGAGCAGAGGCAGAGAGTCCCGGTAACTGGGTAGCAGCAATATTGGACCGCTACCCCGTTAGCCATCCACAGCTAAAACTAGACAAGCTTTTGACTCGCCTAGTTCTAGCCGTGGATGGCTAACTGGGTAGTGGTCCAATAGCACCATTACCCGGTTAGGCTCCTCAGGTTAATCCCCTCAGTGCCTAACCTGGATATTCAATGCCATTGCCATGGAATTGAATACTCGGGTTTAGAGATCAGCGAGCAGGGCTATGTGCCAACGCGGTGCCTAGCCCACTCAACTGAATATCAGGCCATAGATGCTTTAGTGTTGGAGGTCTTTAGTTGGCTAGAACAGGTTGGGTTTAGTGAGACATGGTGGAGAATGGTGAGGTAGTGGGTTATGTTCTGTGGGGGCTTCTATCTGGTCTTCAGTGTATAAGGACTGTGTGTGTCTGAATAGTGGAGTTAAGATTGAGGGGATGGAGGGAGGGGGGATGGGGGGTTGTGCTGCTAGGATATAGTCTAGGGATGTTAGGAATAGACAAGGTGTTAGGGAGGGGGAGCTTGGATACCAGGAGTGATTGGTGGTGTGTTAACACACGTGGCGAGTATTGAAAATAGTATGCTTTTGCATCAGTGGTTGCATGGGGGATGTGGAAGTTGGTTTCCTTGAATGTATGTGATCTGAATGCACTCAAGAAGCAAAAGTTACTTTTTAAAGAAGGCAGGTTCCTTGCATCATTTATCATTGATGTATTACGTTTGATATATTTCCCTTTGGTAATAGCCATACAGAGCGGTTTATAAAGTATATTAATCCAAAATAAATTAAACAAATTAAAAAATTAAAATGAAAAATTAACTATTCAATCAAATAAGGAAAAGAACAACAATCAGCATAGGAAAACACTACCAAGAGAAAATATAATACTCGAGCAGTGCATGCATGTCTTCCTGGTCAACCCTGGGCTGTTCCTTCACCAAAAGCCTGCATTTTTAAAAGGGATGTCAATTTTTTATAGTTATCCTCCAAGCGAATAGGCAATGGGAATTTTTTCCAGAGGGAGGGGGCCACACAGAAGAAAGACAAGTTTCTAGTGGATTCATGTCTAGCTCTAGATGGAGATATACTATTTTTGCAAGAAACCCCTTTATGCAAGGAATTTCAAACTTTTTGTATATTTATGTCCTTGCAGAGATGGCCTGTGATAGTTCAGGTTGCAAGTGGCAAGGAGTGGCAATTTTGATTAGTAATACTTTAAGTGCGGATGTGAAAGACCCTCAGAGGAAGTGGCTATAAACATTCTTAGAGGGGGAGGCCTACTCCATAATCAATGTATATGCATAAAGTGAAAATCGGGGTGCTTTTCTGACACACTAAAATTATCTATTGCATCTTTTGCCAAAAGGAAGATTATTATGGGGAGAGATATGAATAATTTAACTTATCTAAAACTTCACTTCTCATGGGGTGGAGGGGGGCAATTGAACCCGGGCTGGAAGGTATCTGGCAGGATGTGTATCCCAGGGCAACAGAATTTACCTCCCCCTCCCACACACACACACTCATGGGGTGTCTAGTCAAAAGATTGCATCATCTTAGATCAATGGTTGCAGGATAGAGTGCTGGGAGTGGAGGTGGGAGATATAGTTTGACCTGATCATGCTGCTTGCTGGGCTAAGAGAGAAATAAGGAGTAGGGAATTCTAGTGGTCCCTTAATAATAGCTTACTAGAAAAGGATGAGGCATTATGGGCATACCAAGCAGTTAATTATTAGAGACTATTTTGATAGGCATGCTGATACTGAAGTGTCCATTCTGCTAGTGTGGGACGCATTTAAAGCAGTGATAGAGGATTTTGAATAGCAAAAGCAGTGTAGCAGAAGGAGGGAGGGAGAGTGGTTAATTAACAGGCTTCAGACTGAATTCATATTATTACTTTAGCTTGTGTCCACAGGTTCTTTGCAGGTGTTTATAGCCATCCACACCCAGGCAACAAGGCCACCTGAGATTTTCAGTTAGAGGGTACGAAACAAAAAATATTATGAAATGGGAGATAAAGCAGACAAACTGCTTGCCTATAAATTTAAAAAAGCAGGGGGCAGGCTTGCTCTGGCTTTTCGGGGGACTGGTGGCCAAGTACTGAGCAAACCTAAAGAAGATGAGGGTGGAACATGAGGCTGTAGAGCAGTTTCTTGCTGAAGTCACTCTTCCTTCCTTGAAGGAAGATGAAAGGAGTTCCCTGGAGGTACAAATTACAGCCTGAGAGATTTGGTTGCAATCCAGGAGCTTCACACTGGAAAGGCCCCGGGTTTAGATGCCCTTTCTCCAGAGTACTATTTGACATTTTGAAGGGAATTAACTCCCTATTTGGCAAGTGTACTCAATGCTGTTCTGGAAGGAAGTCCACTGTTCCTTTCCATGATGGAAACTTTGATTTCTATGATCCTTAAACCTGAGAAATATAAGCTTGATGTGACCTCATACAGACCAATATGCCTTTTAAATCTAGATGGTAAAGTATTGCCCACAATTATAGCGCATAGATTAAATTTGTTCCTTTTGCATTTACTACATGGTGACCAAATAGTGTTTGTGGTGGGAAGACAGGCAGAGGACAATGTGTGATATATGGAAAAAATCATTTGACTGCATGCAGTGGGGCTTCTTGTGCTCAGTCCTGGTAAAATCTGGGTTTGATGCTAATTTTTGCAGCTGGATTACTAGCCTTTATAGTCAACCTACTGTAGGGCTGTGTACATGTCAACAGGGGATTGTCTGACATGTTTTCAGTGAGCAAGGACACTATGTAGGATGGCTTCTCTCACTCCTGCCTTTTGCCCCAACCATGGAATCCTTGGGTCGGCGCATCTGTGTTAGCCCAGGAATAAGAGGAGTTTGGATGGCATGTCTAAACATAAGGTGGCATTATTTGTGGACAATGTTTTGTTAATGCTTTCCTCTCCCACCCACCCCCAACCACGCCTTCTAATCTTCTAGAGGTCTAAAGAAAAAAGTATGTATTTCATCTGGGGCAATGAAAAGCCACGGATTGTGAAGGGTGCTATGTTGAATCTGAGGCGGGTAGGGGGCTTTAGGATGCCTAATATGCACCGATACTATGAAGTGGCTCAGCCTTGGGTGGCAGTGGAGTGGTTGATTCCGTACAGGAAAACCTTTGGGTACATTTGGAACAGATCTTTTTGGGGAGAGCCTGGTTGGGTGGCCTCCCATGGACCCTGGTGAAACTTTGCTCATATAGTAGTGGGGCTAACCCCTGTAATCGACTATATCTTACAATGCTCGCATCAAGGCTTTTTCTCTAAGATGGAAGTCTCACACCTTACCCCTACAGATAACCAGAAGGGCTTGGTCTTGGGAGTGGGGTCAAGGATGTTTTAGAATAGAAACATAAGTGATTTGGGTGTCTGAACCAGTTGCACAAGGATGACTCCTTTAGGAGTTGTGAATTATTGCAGGAGGAGTTTGAGCTTCCAGCACAGCAGCTCTATTCACATCAGCAGTTGATCCAGTGAGTGATGTGGGGGGATATTTGAAAGTAGGCCTTTTTAGATAACACCATAAAGGAGGCTCTTTGTAAGGATGAGTGATCCACTAAGGGCTTGATTATTGCTCTCTACCGATATAAGCAAAAGATAGCCCCCAAGAGGGTGGTTCATAGGATGCAGTGGGAGCAGGATTTGGGTAGGCTTTATATTGATAAGAACTGGGAGAAAATGGAGAGAGCTTTGAGTCAAGTCTCCTTAGCAGTAAATGTTCAGAAAAACTATAAGATAATGTATGGGGGTACATGCTCTCTCAAAAATTATCAGAGTGTTGTCCAAGTATTTCCTAGCTGTTTCCTCTCAGTTCTGGCAGGGTTGCAGTCAAGTGGTGTCATATCTGGTGGAGATATCCCAAACCTGAGGCCTACTGGAGAGCATTCCACTATAGAATCAAGGGTATGGTGGTTTAGAGATTGCTTGGGACCCTGGGATCTTTTTGTTGCACAGAGCCATTCTTAACTTGAGTAGCCCAGAAACATCTGGCACGATACTGCCTAAATGTTGCCAAGTTGAATCTGACCTCTTTTTGGTGACAATGTGCCCCTTTTCCTTTCTCAGTAGCTTATGAGGATGTGTATATCCACAACAGAGAAATTAACTGATAGGGTGTATGCCTCCTCCTTCTTAACAGGTGTTAGGCTATGAAAACAATCTTGTCCGAGTTGTGGATAAAATATCTTTAAAGGGCATTAGGTATATTTGGGATATAAAGTTGGGGGGGGGAGTGGTTTTGGGGGCATTCAGTTCCTCTTTTTTTGTATACTGAAAAATTGTTATGATGAGACTTTTTTTTCTAGTTTTGGAATGATCGAGGGCTAGTTCCTCCTAAGAGGGCGAATTGTTTCTGTTTATGGAGCAAATGAAACCATTGCTTTCTTTGTGCATGCTGCTGTGAATGTTATACTTTCCCATTCTGTAGCTTATTTGGTGTCTGAGAATAAAAAAAATGGCATAGATACTCTAATATAGCAATAGGCAGACACATGAAAGGGTTGTGACCATTACTGTAATATGAGATTGAAAATCTCTTCCACTTGAAAGTATATATGCAACAATCAGAATGTACTGGGTAGGCTCTGGTAACCCAAGAGCAGAAATTAGCTGCTGCTCAATTTATATGCTCTCTGGATAAAGAACATGGTCCTCCTGTTGAGTTATTAGCATTGAAAAATGGTCAAGTTTCCATGGAGTTAGAATTGCTTACCTTCTGAGATGAGGAATCTAGTTCTGTCAAGGTGAATATGGCACTTTAAGAATCATGGTCTTTGAGTTTGTTGGAACTTGTGCAGGCCTCTTGCTTTGAGAGGAATTGACGGATGTGTGTACAGGAAAGGATAGGTCCATGGAATTCCTAGGTCATCTGGAGATTAAAGCAGGGGGAAAAGAAGGATGCAACAATAAAGAATGATTTTTTTCGTTTTTGTTGCTGGCAAAAAGATCAAGTTGAGGTGTTCCCTACTTCTGGAAGATAGACTTCAGGAGGTATGTGGCCAGTGACCACATGTGAGGTCAAATAACTTTGCTGAACCTGTTGGCTAATTGGTTATGTAATCCTGGGATGTAGCCAGGTTGTATGTGGATGTGAGTAGCAATGGAAAAATCCTGGCTGATGCCTGACATATTGCTACTCAATTGTCTATCTGAATTAGGAATTAAGAATTCTGGAGAAGGTGAAGGAAAACTCACTGGACAAAGTAAGCTGTCCTTATGTCTGAATGGTTGATGTGAAGACACGGCTCAGATTTTGACCATATCCCCTTTAAATGATGAATGTCAATATGAGCTCCCCAACACAGGTTCGATGCATCTTTAGTTAGGATTAGCTGGTACTGTCATGGCAGAAAAGGGACACTTGTTAAGAGATTGTGCCAATGAGTCCACCATTACAATATTATGTAAAATCAAGGTGGGAAAAGGATTGACAAAAGAAGCTGTGAGCCTTGATTCTACTCAAACTCAAGGCCCTACTATGGGCGTCTCATTTCCAATGGGCCAGGAGGATTACATGAACAACTGTGTCCCATGAACGTAAGCCCTGGATGCTGTTTATATGTCTTGAACATGCACAATGAGTGTCTGGATTCTGTCCTCTGACAGGAAAGCTTTCACTTGAATGGTGCCCAAGGTTGCTCCTATAAATGAAATCCAAATTAGCAAAGCAACCCACTCCAAATACATACAAAAAATAAATAAAAATAAAAACTGCAATGTTCCTTATTAACTGATTTTAAACAAACAAAAAACTGCACAGAAGGTCTCAGTAACCATAGGCATATAACAGGCGCGGTACAAAATAACTGTTACCATGAACCAGCCTGATTAACATCAATTACCCTCCGTGCAGAACAGGGCTGACCACTATACAGGCTAAGCAACAAAAAAAAAATACTTAGCTTAAATCAACTTCATTCTTTGAAGCAACAGTTGATATGTTTCAAATAGGTAGCCACCCCGTTCCCCGACGCTTCAAGTCAGAGCTCTCAAAAGCATTTCGCGCTGACTCTCGCTTCATCAGGGGAAACACAAACTACAAAACAAAAACAAACACTGAATATTTTAAAACCATACACCCAGCAGCCATATTATCAGAAACATACTCACTCACAACACCACTTGGCCTGTCCAAAAAGAGCACAGAACAACAAAATCCCCAACCTTCTTTTCACCATTGCCAGGCTCACAAACGCCACGCATGCGCTCTAAGCAATTCCAGCCCTTCTTAAATAACAGACCAACTTCCTATCAAACAAAAACTCCATCTCCTAACTAAATACACACACCCCAATCCACCTGGAGATTCAAACCCCCCGGCGATACAGTGCGAGCCCGAAAAATCCACTGTTGTTCACAAATCAATAGCGTTTGCTCCCTAGATCTGCCAGCCCTCCCAGCCAACACCTGATCCATGCAAAATCAGTAAAACAATGACCCAACTCAATGCAATGGGGAACCAAAGGAGCCTCCTTCACTTGACACCTGAGCCTACTCCTATGCTCAATCATGCGTTTACGAAAAGGTCTAACCGTACTGCCAATGTATAACAATTGGCATGGACACATAATACCTACCATAAACTACATATGTGGAATCACAAGTGGTCCATTTTTTCAAATCAAACCGTAAACCCTGATATTCAAAATACATTACAGTCTGCGACACAACACAAATTGAACAATGACCACAAATGTCATGCCCCCGTATCTCATTCCCCCCGCACACATCAAGTACCGGCCGTAACACTGAGGGACTAAGCCACTCCTGCAAATTACGCTGGCGTTGCCAAACACACCTCACCCGTTTACCTTCCAAACCAGGGACAGTCTGCAGTACCCCCAAATGTTTTTTAATAATACGTTGAATTCTAAAACTAAATGGGGAGTACTTAGAGATCAAATTGATCTCTTCACCATCACCTATCTGCACATCCCTGTTTCGAGGCATCAATAAAAGGGCCCGATTGTTATACAATGCCCTCTTATAAGCAGTACTAATCACCCTCATCGGATACCCGCATGCTGCAAAACCATGAGCCATGCCCCTTGCCTGTCACTTAAGTCCACCTCGCCCGAACAATTCCGACGATACCTTATACATTGGGAAAAAGGGAGGCTATTTCTTAACCCCACTGGATGAGCACTATCATAGTGCAAAAACGTGTTCCTATCAGTCGGCTTCCTATGAACAGAGGTCACCCAACCCTCAGAACTCTCTTGTACCACTACATCCAAAAACACAATCTCAGAGCTGCTGTACATACTCGTAAATTGGATATTAACATCACAACCATTCAACCATTGCACAAATTCCTGAAAAACAACATCCGTGCCTCTCCCCAACACAAACACATCATCAATAAATCTACACCACAAAACTAAATGTGAAGCAAAAGGGGACCTATAAATCCACATGTCCTCAAACCTGCCCATAAAAACATTCGCCACCGAGGGGGCACAAGAGGCCCCCATAGCCACCCCTGAAACCTGATGGTACACCACCCCCTTGAACACAAAATAATTCTCAGAAATCGCAAGGCGAGCCAATTTGCTCACAAAAGCAATCAAGGCAGAGGACATATCCCCCCCTACATTGTAAACACTCCTCCACCACCTCAAGAACCACTACTTGTGGTATAGAAGTGTACAAGGAGGCCACATCTAAAGTGGCCAACAAAATCTCCGATGAACCAGCCAACCCCGCATGACACCCCAAAATATTTAAAAAATGCATGGTGTCCCTAATATACGCCAGAATGTCCAATAACAAAGGTCTTAAAAAAGAGTCCACATACACGGATAGGGGCTCTAACACCATGCCCCTTGTGCTGTGTCACGGACTGTAATGTATTTGGAATATCAGGGTTTACGGTTTGATTTGAAAAAACGGACCACTTGTGATTCCACATATGTAGTTTATGGTAGGTATTATGTGTCCATGCCAATTGTTATACATTGGCAGTACGGTTAGACCTTTTCATAAACGCATGATTGAGCATAGGAGTAGGCTCAGGTGTCAAGTGAAGGAGGCTCCTTTGGTTCCCCATTGCATTGAGTTGGGCCATTGTTTTACTGATTTATGGTGTTTTTGCATGGATCAGGTGTTGGCTGGGAGGGCTGGTAGATCTAGGGAGCAAACGCTATTGATTTGTGAACAACGGTGGATTTTTCGGGTTCGCACTGTGTCGCCGGGGGGTTTGAATCTCCAGGTGGATTGGGGTGTGTGTATTTAGTTAGGAGATGGAGTTTTTGTTTGATAGGAAGTTGGTCTGTTATTTAAGAAGGGCTGGAATTGCTTAGAGCGCATGCGCGGCGTTTGTGAGCCTGGCAATGGTGAAAAGAAGGTTGGGGATTTTGTTGTTCTGTGCTCTTTTTGGACAGGCCAAGTGGTGTTGTGAGTGAGTATGTTTCTGATAATATGGCTGCTGGGTGTATGGTTTTAAAATATTCAATGTTTGTTTTTGTTTGTAGTTTGTGTTTCCCCTGATGAAGCGAGAGTCATCACGAAACGCTTTTGAGAGCTCTGACTTGGAGCGTCGGGGAACGGGGTGGCTACCTATTTGAAACATATCAACTGTTGCTTCAAAGAATGAAGTTGATTTAAGCTAAGTATTTTTTTTTTGTTGCTTAGCCTGTATAGTAGTCAGCCCTGTTCTGCACGGAGGGTCATTGATGTTAATCAGGCTGGTTCATGGTAACAGTTATTTTGTACCGCGCCTGTTATATGCCTATGGTTACTGAGACCTTCTGTGCAGTTTTCTGTTTGTTTAAGATCAGTTAACAACGAACATTGCAGTTTTTATTTTTATTTATTTTTTGTATGTATTTGGAGTGGGTTGTTTTGCTCATTTGGATTTATACACTCTGAGAAGAGACCTATTCAAGTTTTTGGCCTACAAATGAAATGGCATTCGCTGGGCATAATGTAGATGTTTGAAGTTGATAAGAAAACCCATAGATTGGAGTAGAGTAATCTTATCTAGGAGGGCTAAGGCCCATGACTTTGGAGGTGGGGGACATCGGAATGCAGTCATTTAGATATGGGAAGACCAGGTGACCCAGTTTGTGAAAGTGGGAAGCCGCCAATACAAGGCATTTCATAAATACCCTGGGAGCTGATGACAGGCAGATGGGCAGGATCTTGTATTGGAAATAGCTGAACTGAAGACTAAATCTTAGAAACCTCTTGTAATGTGGGTATATTGTGATGTGGATGTGAGCATCCTTGAGATCCAGCATACATAGCCTGACCCTTTGGAAGAATGACATTTTTCGTGTGAAGAGATCGATTGAGATCTCTGAAATTCAAGATAGGGTGCAAGCTCCCCTGTCTTCTTTGTGATGAGAAAGTACCTGGAGTAGAAACTACATTTATTCTTCTGTGAAGGAATAAGTTCTATGACTTTGGAAAAAAATACTTTCTCCTCTAACAGAGTGGTTTGTTTAGGAGGAGGAAAGATGGATCCAGGATAAAGGCCTATCAGGGGATTAGGTGGAAAACCTGAGGTGATAACCATTTCAGATTATACTGAGGATCCAGGAATTCATTGTGATCTTGTTCCAGGATGAAGAAAATATTGAACCTGATCACCGCCCCCAGGATTAATGTTCTGCAGGTACTGGAGGCTTGGCAATAATCAAAAAGAAGGCCATTGTTTGGACTGAGCAGGGACAACTTGCTTGAGTTTAGCTCTTTTCCTTTGTCATGGCTTTTGTACAAAATGGCGCTGAACTTGTTGAGGTTGAGGCACATTTCACACTGGGACATCCAAGTGCAATCTGGGACGTCAAAGTCAGAATGTCTGAAAAACAAAAAGCAGGCACGTGCAAGTTCAGGCACCATTTCGGAAATGCCAATGCTCCTGATATGCATGTATACCAAATGTCTATATAGATGTCCCCAGGATAGCATTTCAGAACCAAGATGTTTAATAGCATAATGGTTAGGGTACTGGCTTAAGAGCAGGGTGGCCAGTTCAAATCCCAGTATGGGCCTTTGTGATGTAAGGCTAGTCACTTAATTATTTATCTTCTCTACACTCTCTGGATGTTTTAAGGTGAAAACAAGCATTTTCCTGATGCTTATTCATTCCTGGAGTAGGTATAAACATGGATGTGCTTGCAGACATTTCTGAGATCTAACGGGGATTTATAAGTCCATTGCTCCTCCCTGGATATGCCTCCACCACATCCCTGTGCTTACTTGGACATCCCTGCACTGGAGATGTTTGTGAACATCATTTGTAGAATGGCTACAGAGATGTCTCTGTAATTTAGATATCCACATGGAGTGAGGCAGCCGCATCAGGTGGCAAGTTTTTGGGGGGTGGCAAAAAATGCCCCCAAAACAGCCACCTCACTCCACCTTTAGATTAAAAAAAAAAAAAAAAAAAAAAAAGGTTGACAAGCTGCTGCCGCTGCTCCAGATGTGACTCCTGTGTCTACAGAGCCGTGGTTGTGATAGCGATAATAATTTAAAATTAAAACAAAACCAGTGCGGAGCCTTCCAGCCCTATGGAACCTCTGCTGCTGTGTCCCACTCACAAAAGAAAGTTACACAGCAGGACACAGCAGCAGGGGCTCCACGCCGGTTTTGTTTTCATTTTAAAATGTTACCGCTATCGAAGCCATTGAGGGATGTAGGAACCATGGCTTCCAGGGGAAGAAGAGGGGCAGGAATGGAGCGGACATGGGGAAGGAAGGGGAAGAAACTAAGCTGACACGGGGGGGTGAAGGGGAGCAAGAATGGAGCTGACACAGAGAAAGGAGATGGCTGGAAGGGAACTGACATGTGGGGAAGGTGGGGGCTGGAAGGGAGCTGATATGTGGGAAGGAGGGGAAAGGAAGGGAGCTGACAGAGGAGGGGAAAAAGGGGCTGGAAGGGAGCTGATACCTGAGGATGGTTGTGGAGGGTGACTGGAAGAGTGATGGCACTAGAGGAGGGAGGAGGGGATGGAAGGGAGCTGACACATGAGGATGGCACTGGAGGAGGACTGGAAGGCAGCTGATACCTGGTGGGACTGGTATACAGCTAGGTAATGGGAAGGGGCATTGGGACTGGAAGAGAGCTGACACATGCGGATGGCACTGGAAGGGGGATGGACAGAGGGTAGGGTGACTGGAAAAGTACTGACACGGGGAGAGGGGGGAGGCACTGGGAGTGGAAGAGAGCTGATACCTGGGATGGTATTCGGACTAGAAGTGGCTGGACAGTGGGGAAGAAGGGGGATTAGAAGGGAATGAAAACCAGTGGCGATGCTGGGAATGCAAGGGGTTGTCATTGGAAGGTTCTGGGAGAGGCAGCTGACAATGGGGAGAATTACTGGGACTGGAAATAAGCTGATGGAAGGAAGTGAAGGAAACAAAAGGAGAGACAAGAAATGGCAGATAGACTATAGACCATAGAAAGAGAGCTAAGAGAAGACAGGAAAGCAGAAGCCTTAGATCGGGACCAGCATGATCAGAAAATAAAATGGTCAGACAACAAAGGTAGAAAAAATAATTTTATTTTCAATTTAGTGATTAGAATTTGCTATCTTTATATTTTACACAACATGGGGAACTCCATCTCTTATTTATCTGGTGTTGCACTGCATGCTGAATCTAGCTTCTTGGGGTTTCAGTTTAATTTTTGTCTACATATTTTTATTTTTACTTTAGGTTGTGATCACATATTTTGTACTTGGTGAGTCTGTGTTTTGAGTGTGTGACCGAGGCTATGTGTCCTGTTATTATGGAGTTTGTACGCAGGGATCTGTACTGTAATAATTTGTCTTGTTCAGTTTTTCAAATAGTTGTTAGATATTCTAGGGCCTGCTGCACTATTTATAGTGTTGCTTTTTTCTGGGTAGGTACCTTGTATGACTTTTGGAAGTTTATGCTGGTATGTATGGTATGGTAGATTTGGCCTTGTAGATCTCTGGTGACTTTTGTAGGGTTTTATATTAGTTCCCCATATGCTTGGTACTGGAGAATGTTTGTTATTAGTGAGATAACCAGAATCAGATATATATTTTTTAATACATTGAGTTTTTGTGGATGAATGTCCTACTTTTGCTCTGCACTCATTGTCAAGGGAGAGGTTTCTATGGATGCAGAATATATATTCAAAAAGAAAAAGCGAGAACTGTAATGCAGTTTATAACAGAATAAAATGAGTTATAATTTGATTTTTATTCTGTGCTGTGGTTTTTACTTTTTCTTTTAGTTCCTTGGTGTGTGAGCATATATATTTACATTAACACCATATGCTGGTCCAGTGCACTGTTTCAGGAGTTATGATGGGGTTTCCAAGCCCTTCTTGTTGTTTATGTTGCAGTGGGAGGTATTGTTTTGGGGGTCACAAAGTCCCTCTTGTTTTTCAGAGGGTGGGACGTGCTGTGTTGGGATGCAGAGTGGCTCTTGTTTTTGTGGAAGTGGAAGATGCTGCATGGGTACTGTTGAGGCCATCTTTTTTTTTCTTTTTTTTTTTTTTAGTAAATATTTGTAAATTGTACATAAATGAGCAATCAAGCAATATAAAGAAAACAACCAAACAAAATATCAGGCCACAATGGCCAATCATACATATATCTCTAAATACAAGTCCACATCATGGGAGAGAAGAGAAACACATATACCTCAAAAACAAAGAAAAAAATTTGCCTGGGAAGTGAGATAAGTAATTCTAAACCCTAAATTCTAACTTGTCACCTCAGGAAGGGATTCATAAGACTTAAGATAGGCTAATAACTGATCGGGTTCCAAAAAACCATAACTCTTCCCTGAATGGCCAATTACAAATTTGCATGGGAACTTAAGAAAGAAAGTAGCTCCTAATGCAAGCGTACGATCTTTCAACTCCAGAAAAGCCTTACGGCGCATCTGGGTTACTCTTGACACATCAGGGAAAAGAGTGACCTTATGGCCACAAAATAAAACATTCTTTTTAGGAAAATAAGTTTTCATAACAGAATTCTTATCTATCTCAGAAACAAACGTAACCACCAATGTTGCGCGAGCAGTTATATTATCCAAAGAAGATTCCAAAAAATCAGATATATCTAAACTAGGGGGAGAGGCCGCCTGTAGCCCCACTACATCATCCCTATCACTAGGCACTTTTTTAAACTTAGGCACAGTATAGATATTCACAAGCTTAAAGGTTTCAGGCTGTTCAAACAGCAAAACGTCTTTCAAATATTTATGAAAAAGAATAAGGGGGGAAAGATAGTGCGTAATAGGAAAATTTAAACACCACAAATTTTTTGATCGCATCGAATTCTCAAACATTTCCAATTGTTTATGAACATACAAACTATTAGTTACAGAGGCTACAGAAACTGCCTTAACAGTACCCACTTTAGGTTGAGGCCATCTTGCTTGGCATATTTAGCAGCATGTTTCCTTGGCTCTGCACTGGGAACATATGAACATAAGAACAAAAGAAATGCCATCAAGCCCAGTATCCTGTTTCCAACAGTGGCCAATCCAGGTCACAAGTGCCTGGCAAGTTCCCAAAAAGGCACACAGATTCCCAGGGTAATGCTCGTCCCAGGTAAGCAGTGGATTTCCCAGGTCCTCTTTAATAGTTTATGGCCCTTTCCTCCAGGAACTTGTCCAAAGCTTTTTTAAACCCAACTACACTAACAGCTTTTACTACATCCTCTGGTAACTAATTCCTGAGTTTCATCACACAAGGCCATAGGCTAACTGCAGGGAAGCAGTTACATCCCCCTGCAGTTACCGCATTTCAGCGTGGCAAAACAGCTGCTGGTACAACTAAGGCCACCCACTGAGGTGGCATTAGTTGCACTCACGCTACTTGCGCTGAGCCATTATGTTAATTTTTGCTGACAAAGCATATGCCTGTGTGTGAGAATTCTTTCGTTTGCCTCACTCTGCAGTAAAGCACAGTTACTTACCTGTAACAGGTGATCTCTGGGAACAGTAGGAATAAGTCTTCACATATGGGTATTGTCGGTACCGACGGAGCCTGCGCGGGAACGCTCCCCAGCGTCCAAAAGGAAAGCTTTTGGGAGCATCCCACAGCGCCTGCGCGCTGCCTTCCCGCCTTTCCTAACCGCCTCTCTCCAGTTCGAGTTTTAAAGCTGAGACAAAGAGAGAGTGAGGAAAGGAAAGAAAGATAGAGAGATACAACTCCTAGGGGAGGTGGGTGGGTTGTGAAGACTTATTCCTGCTGTTCCCAGAGATCACCTGTTACAGGTAAGTAACTGTGCTATCTCCAAGAACAAGCAGGAATGAGTCTTCACATATGGGGACTCCCCAGCTAGAGATGCCTGGGAGATCACCCAGGTTGTGAGTCCCTGGGAAGGGCTCTACCTCCACCTATGAATCTCAGGCATCCAGTCAGGGATGGAGGGTAGGAGTTGATTAGGTATGGAACAGGTGTTTGAGAACAGCCTGACCAAACAAGGCATCCCGGCGGGAGTCCTTGTCCAAGCAGTAATGGGCTGTAAAGGTATGAACCGAGGCCCAGGTGGCCGCTCGACAGATTTGATCGATGGACACAGAGTTTAGATGAGCCATAGAGGCTGCCATGGCTCTCACATTGTGAGCTGTGACATGGCCCTCCAGAGAAAGGTTCTTACTCTAGTAGGCGAAAGAAATACACTGAGCAATCCAATTGGACAGAGTTCTTTTAGAGACTGGAAGTCCTAAATGAGAGGGATCAAAAGCAACAAAAAGTTGAGAGGACTTTCTATGTTGCTCTGTCCTTTGTAAGTAGAAAGCAAGTGCTCTTTTACAATCCAGGGTATGAAGATTCCTCTCTGCACTTGATGCGTGAGGTCCTGGAAAAGAGACAGGTAAATACACCTCCTGGTTTAGATGAAAAGGTGAAACCACTTTAGGCATAAAGTGTGGATTAGTTCTGAGGACTACCTTGTCATGATGGAACCTTGTATAAGGAGGATTAGCCACTAAGGCTTGCAACTCACTGATACGGCGAGCTGAGGTGATTGCAATGAGAAAAATAACCTTCCAGGAAAGGAGTTTCAAGGAGGTGGTGGCTAAGTGTTCAAAGGGTGGCTTCATAAGCTGGCCAAGAACCAGATTCAGGTCCCATGCCACTGGAGGTGGTCTAATGGGAGGTTTAGTCAAAAGAAGGCCTCTCATGAATCTTGCTATAAGAGGATGAGAGGACATAGGTTGTCCATTGAGGGGTTTAAGGGATGCTGCAATAGCACTCAAATGGACTCTGATTGAATTCGTCTTAAGGCCTGCATGGGATAAATGCAGCAAATACTCCAGTAAAGAATTCAGAGGTATTGCAAGAGGGTTCAGACCCTTCTCTGCACACCAAATGGTAAACCTCTTCCATTTAAAAGCATAGGAACGTCTGGTGGAAGGCTTTCTGGAAGCATGAAGGATATCCTTCACTGCCTGAGAAAGAGGTAAATCTTGAAGGTCTAGGCCTTCAGCAACCAGGCCCTGAGATGAAGAGACTGGGGATTTGGGTGCCATAACGTTCCTTCCTCCTGGGAGAGGAGATCTGGAGCAGACCCCAAGTCCAGGGAGGGAGCTTGAGAGAGATGCAGAAGTAGAGGGTACCACACTTGGCATGGCCAACGTGGTGATATGAGGATCATAGACCCCTTGTCTCTCTGAAGCTTGAACAGTGTCTTGGGAATGAGGGGAATAGGAGGAAAGGCATAGAGGAAATCTTGCCCCCAATGAAGGAGGAAGGCATCCCTGGCCTGAACTCCCTGACACGGAATCCTGGAACAGAACTGGGGAAGTTTGGCATTCCACGGACTTGCAAACAGGTCTATGTCTGGGGTTCCCCAAATTCGAAAGATCCTGGCTATCTGGTCCCCATGGAGGGACCATTCGTGTGGAAGCAGAACTCGACTGAACTCCTGGAAGATACACTGTCATGAGATGGATTGGATGCTCTCTGGAGAAGGCCCACAATCTCAGAGCTTCGTTGCAAAGCGACAGAGAGCCAGTCCCGCCCTGCTTGTTCACGTAGAACATGGCTACTTGGTTGTCCGTGTGGATGAGGACTGTCTTGTAGCTGAGCAGGGTGTGGAAGACAGAGCAATCTTTCTAGCTCTCATAGAAAGATTGCTCTGAGCTCTAAGAGGTTGATATGTAGAGTTGTCTCCTGTGGAGACCAGATGCGTTGGGTGGAGAGATCTTGTAGATGAGCTCCCCAACCCTTTGGAGAGGCATCTGTGGTAAGGGTTGCTTGGGGTAACACTTGTTGAAAGGGGGACCCCAGCAACAGATTTTGAGTGGACTTCCACCAATGGAGCGAGGAAAAGAGGCGACTGGAGGTTGCTATCTTGTCTGACAGGCACCCTGATGCCTGGGTCCATTGGGTGGACAAAGTCCATTGAGCTGCTCTCATGCCCTATCAATATCTAATAGGTCCTGTACAATCAACCTGCTCTATCGAGCACCATCACCTTCCTCAGATGACCTTTCATCAATAATCAACTTGGCTTGTAACTTCCCAAACCCACAATCTCCTAACTGGCTAGTTGGTGATTTTAACCTACCTTCGTTACAAGCCTCACACGCCTCAGCATTCCTCGAAGCCATGCACCAACTAGGTTATGAACAACTCACTGACGCCCCCACCCATACCAGAGGAAGCACACTGGATTTAATATTCGCTCCGCAAGTGATAACCAACACATCTCAGAAGCTCCTGATCTCTATAACCCCTGTACCCTGGTCTGATCACAATCTACTACTCTTTAACATCCCCACTGATAATTCCACTACTGATAGCAACAAACCATGTCGCCCCCCAAGTGCCCTTGAAACACGCTTCCGTCCTTTCAATAAGATCGAAGTCCTGGAGAAAATCCTACCTGCTCTCCACAAAGACTTACCTTCTCAAGATGACTTAGTAACCATCTGGGACAATACATTAAAAGCCGCTGCCTGCATCTCTGTTAACGACAGGATCAAGACCAAGGACAAACATAAACCATGGTTCTCCGCTGAATTACAAGAATCTCTCCTTCACCTGCGCAGACTTGAGAGACGCTGGCGCTCCTCTCGATCTCCCGACGCACTCTGCTCATACAATTCATACCTACAAACTCACCGGAGGATGACAACTGAGAGAAGAAAGAAATTCCACTCAGATACACTAATGAGGTCCTTAAACAAGCCACATGACCTCTTCAATATTGTTAAATCCTTAACAGGTGACCCAACTACAACCCAACCACCTATGCCACACCCCCAAGACTATGCCATATACCTACAATCAAAATGATACAAACTAGTTCGTTTCCCACAACATCAACACCTTTTACCCCACAGACCGTGGTCCAATTAGCACCGCTTGACAAATTCTCCCAGGTATCCCACAAAGAGATCGAAGACATCATTGCAGCTATTAACTTAACCACCGCACCAAATGATCCCTGTCCAGCCAGGTGGATCAAGGAACTACGACATGAACTTAGCCCAACTATTAGCAAGATTGTTAATTACTCCTTCTCAACTGGTTCCTTCCCTCAGAGCCTGAAGTATTCATCCATTCGTCCACTCCTGAAGAACAGTAAACTTGACCCAACAAAAGTTGAGTCCTTCAGACCCATCTCCAGCATCCCTCTATTAGCAAAAATCATGGAAAAAGTAGTCCAGCGACAAATACAGCAACATGTTGACTTTGAATCTCCTTTGGACCCCTCACAACATGGTTTCAGAGAAGAACATGGCGTTGACACCCTTCTCACAACACTGATCAATAACCTAATCATAGGCATTGATAATATCCACCAAGGGTTCATTCTTATCTTTCTCGACATAGCTGCAGCATTCGATTCAGTAAACCACAATACTCTCCTACAGCGCCTCCAAGACAAGGGCATCCAAGGGCTAGCCCTGAACTGGTGTAAATCCTACCTATCGGATAGACAGCAGCAAGTCAGAACAGGAGAAGCAACGTCTGATCCATTCCCCCTTAAACAAGGTGTCCCTCAGGGTTCCTCATTGTCCGCCTTAATGTTCAATATCTATATGCAGCCAATCTGCGATCTTATACACACCTTCAACATACAATGCCTTGCTTATGCTGACGACATCCTGATGTATGCTCCATTCAACATAAAACAACCAGATTTTGCACCAATAGCCCACTGCTTTGAAGCTGTATCAAACTGGCTCCTCAATCAGAATTTACGGATAAATCACAACAAAACAGATGTTCTATTCGTTACACGGAACCCAACATTCATACCCCCTGCCTCCCTGCATGTAAATAACACTGAGCTGAAAGCTCAACCCACAATTCGTTACCTAGGAATTATATTAGATCAGCAGCTTAATATGTCAGCCCACATTAAGAAAACAACGAGCGCAATTTACCACAAGATGCGATCCTTACGTAATCTCCGACCTTTACTTAATTACTCCGACTTCCGCACTATCTTCCAAGCCCTGGTATTACCACACTTGGATTTCGCCAATATCATTCTACACGGTCTTCCGCAATCCACCCGAGTTCCCCTCCGGTTGGCCATGAATGCAGCCGCGAGAATCCTCGTAGGTGCTCCACGTTCAGAGCGTATAACCCCAATTCTGATGAGTTTACATTGGTTACCCCTACAGGCCAGAACTCTATACAAGACCCTGGTCATGACTTTTAAAGCCTCAAAGCGTCCATCTCTATCACCTCTCAGCAATATGATACATATTACTCCAAATAATAGATCCAGGAGATCTGTTACATTAAACTCCATTGACCTCCCAAAAACCCTCACAAAATGTTCTAAAGCAACAGCCGCCAGAGCCTTCTCTCTGTTTTCACCCAGAGCCTGGAATGCCCTTCCACCCGAAATCAGAGCCATCTCAAGTCTAATGCAGTTCAGAAAGGCATTAAAACACTATTTGTTCCTAACATACTACCCCGAAGCTACTCTAATTGACAATAGCCCTCATGCAGATCCATCATACTTGACCCTGGTAGAGAATGGGTAATTATGATGATTATTACCTGCCCACTATACTATGCCATATTTTATTCTCACAATAATTTTCATATTTATTATGTACTTTAATTAACTTCTTCCACCGTATTATAGTTATCTTATCCGCCTCCCCATCTAATTAACCAAAATAACCATGTATATTGTTGCCATGTATATAGTTATCTGTTAGATAGTTACCCTTGTTTTACCGCCTAGTTTATGTACCCTGTTCTCTGTAAAAAACCAATGCTGTTTTGTACCATTGTGTTTATATTTGTTCATATGTAAACCGCACTGATTAAAGAGCGCGGTATATAAGAAAAATAAAATAAATAAATAAATAAATAAATGTGAAGGCGAGCATAAGGAACCACATGCACGGTGGATGCCATGTGGCCTAACAGTTGTAACATCTCTTGAGCAGTTAAATGGGATTTTAACTGAATTTGATAGGCTAACTGCACCAAACGTAGGCAACAGGCCTGGGGAAGATAGGCCCTTGCAGTTATGGTATCCAGCAAGGCCCCTATGAACTCTAGAGACTGAGTTGGGGTGAGATGGGATTTTGGAATGTTTATTACAAGTCCCAGATACTGAAGGATACGCCTTGTGCAGGTCAGAGAAGTCTGGGCCTCTGACTGGGATGGAGCTCGGATGAGCCAGTCGTCCAGATATGGGAATATGAATATCCCTAGAGTGCGTAGAAATGCTGCTACTACTGCCATGCATTTTGTGAACACCCTTGGTGCAGAGGCCAGACTAAAAGGAAGCACTCTGTATTGGTAGTGCTTTCCTTGATAAAGGAACCGAAGGAACCTTCTGTGTGTTGGATGGATGAGGACATGGGTGTACGCATCCTTGAGGTCTAGAGAGCAAAGCCAATCCTGACTCTGAAGGTATGGAAGGAGAGTACCGAGAGAAATCATCTTGAATTTCTCCTTGCATAGAAACTTGTTCAATTCTCTGAGATCTAAAATGGGTCTGTAGCCCCCTGTTTTCTTTGGAATAAGAAAGTAAGGGGAGTAGAACCCTGAGCCCTGTTGAAGAAGGGGTACTTCTTCTATTGCCCCTTGGGCAAGAAGGGTAGTAATCTCCTGACCCAGAAGGTTGAGGAGAGATGTCTGAGAATTGAACTGTTTCACCATGGTGTGAGGAGGAAGGTTTAAAAAATTAAGCTTGTACCCCTCCCTTATGATGGAGAGGGTCCACTGCTCTGCTGTGATTTGTTCCCATCTGGGAGCAAAGTAAACCAACCTTCCTGGAATGGTGAGAGGCTCTGGATGTTCTAGAGCCAGAAAGGCTAAGCTCTCTAGTGGTAAGTCAAAGGCCCTGAGGAGGCTGAGGCTGTTGGGCCGTAGCAGTCCTAGCAGCCTTAGGCTTGGCCTGTTTTGGTTGTTGTTGTCTCTTTGAGGCAAAACGACCTGCAGTAGATGACTGCTGACCATAAGCAGAATAATATTTCCCTTTTTTGGGACAAAAAACTTTTTTGAACAACCTTTTCTTAAAAGGAGCAGAAGTAGACTTTGAAAGTCTATCTAAAGCAGAATTTTCAGCATCCATTTGTGTGGCCTCTGCTTGCCAATCTTTGCCAAAAAGATTTTCACCTGTACAAGGAAGGTTTCCTAGGCCATCTTGAACCCAAGGTTCCAAATCAGAAGCTTGTAACCAAGCAACTCTGCGTGCACCTATGGCAATGGCCGAGGCTCTGCTGGCACCTTCAAAAGAGTCAAAGGCTGCACGGTTGGAAAACTTGGAAATATCCTGGGCATGTTTGAGCCAGGTGAGGAACTCTTCACTTTTATCTTCTGCAATAAAAGGAGATAAAGTTTGCAGGTGATCTGTAACTTCTTTTAGAAACATTCCCATATAGAGACTATAGGAGTTGATTCTGGCAACAAGCATACTGGCCTGGAAAATTCTCCTGCCAAAGGCATCTAAGGTTCTGCATTCTCTACCTGGAGGAGCAGAAGAGTGCCTTTTTGTACTCTTTAGCTTCTTCATAGCAGACTCCACCACAATGGAGTGGTGAGGGAGCTGAGTCTTATGAAAACCAGGACAAGGAGGAACACGATACATGGTGTCCAACCTGCGAGAATGAGGGGAAGTGGTAAGAGGAGTCTCCCATATGCCCAACATGTGATCATAAAGAATCTCATGTATTGGTAAAGTGGCTGCCTCTTTAGGAGCCTTAGGATATTGTAAAATATCCAATTTCTTTGCTCTAGGCTCTGTCTCAGAGGCCACTGAGATGGAAAGACCCCTGGCCACTTCCCTGATGAAGTCTTGAAAAGACAAGTCCTCTGGAGGAGACATTCTCCTTTTTGGAGAAGAGGGCTCCTGAGGATGAATTACCGATGCTTCGACAGAAACCTGACTCATCAGAGTCTTCAGAGGAATCGAAGTATCGCCTGTCTGGATGCTCCTGCAAGGCCCAATATGCATACCGAGTGGTATTGACATCGGGAGTGATCGGTACCGGATCGGTACCGATGGGCATCACTGAACAGTGTACCGCTGCCGTCGACCCCGAAGCGGATGTCGATGCAATCGGTACCGGCACCGGAACCGATGTCGGTACCGGTGCTGGAGTCGGTACTGGCAACGGAGTTTGTTGCGGTATCGAAGGCATCGCAGCTTGTATGAATGCCGTGATGGCACGCTGCATGGTCAGGATATTCTGATCCATTGACGCAACCAATGTCTGGATGTCGGTACCAGTGGGAACCACCGGTACCCCAGAACATGGCAACAGGTGATCGGTCGAGGCCGAGCCATCGATGTCAACCTGTGACCCCATAGATAAAGCTTTGGAAGCCGGAGCCTCCCGCCGGGGTAATTTTGCCGGTGCGGATTCCTCGAGGGCAAGCCCGGAGGCATCTCGATACTTGGACGGAGATCTACCCTTCGAGGACTGGCTGGATTTAAGTTTGGTTACCTGAGATTCATGTGAGGAAGAAGCAGCTCTGGAAGATGTCGATGCAACCGAAGCCGCATCTGAGGGAAACAGGGTACTGAGCTTAGCTGCTCAATTCTGTAGACCTCTTTTAGACATCATGGAGCAGGACTCACAATCCACGATGGAATGGTCAGGACCTAAACATTTTAGACACCATTCATGGGTGTCAGTGACAGAAATAGTGCTGCTGCACTTCGTGCATTTTTTAAAACCAGAAGCGGGCTTTTCCATGAGGAAAAAAGTTCTAGGCCTAGGGCCAAGAAGAAATGCACTGAAGTGAGGAAAAACAGTAGGGTTTTTTTTTTTTTTTTTTAGAATAAAGAAAGAAAAGACCGGCGGTACCGGTCCAGCGCTGAGAAGGCAGACGCGCGACCAAAGAAATAAAATAAAATAAAGAAATTCTTCAGCGGTGACAGGAACACGACCTGCTGGCTCCGCGGAAAAGAAGAACTGGAGAGAGGCGGTTAGGAAAGGCGGTAAGGCAGCACGCAGGCACTGTGGGATGCTCCCAAATGCTTTCCTTTTGGACGCTGGGGAGCGTTCCCGCGCAGGCTCCGTCGGTACCGACGATACCCATATGTGAAGACTCATTCCTGCTTGTTCCTGGAGATAGTATAAATTTTGGGAAAGAAATCCTGTAAACCTAATAGTAATAGGTAAAAGCATTTTTTTTTACTACATATGTCTATTTTTAGTTTATACTGACATATTCCCTATTTGGTGAAGATCTCTTTTCTGCATATGTGTGATTGAGGCTACATGTTCTGATAGTATGGAGCTTCTATGTAGGGAGCTGTAGTAATCCAGCTTGTTCAGTTTTCTGAATAGAAATATGGATGTTCTAGGGCCTGCTGCAATATTTATGGTGCTGCCCTTTTCTGTGTACGCTCCATGTTGTGTGAGGTTTGGAAGTTAGTGCTGTCATGGATTTTCTCTATGGGTTCTGTACTCTGGATTCTTGGTGAGGTCAACTGTAGGGTGTTGGTTGGAGGGGGTACTTGAATATGTATTGTTTGAGATATGCAGTTTTGCATTCCTTATACTGCCAGACCGAAATTTAAAATATTTTATCAGTTCAGATTCAAGGAAATTTTGAATTTTAAGGGAACATCTCAGTTTAGTTTTGTTTAGTAGCCTAATAGCTTTACCAGTGCTGAGTTCAAGACTTTTCAAGCTCTAGCATAATCCAATCCAGTATTTGAATTCATGGCTACCAGCAGTGCCGGCCCGTCCATTGAGCAAGAATGTTTTTTGCACAGGGCCCCGCATTTCAGGGGGCCCTGTGCAAAAAACATTCTGCATCAGCCCAAGTAGATAAAAAAAAAATTGGCTGCTGCTGCCGTTGCTGCCGTGGCAGCGGCAGAATAAAGCGTCCCGGGGGCCCCCCCTGCCCGGCAGAGCCTCCCTGCATCAGCTCCCGAGTCACAAAGCGCGGGCTTTCAGAGCCGCGAAGGGAGAGCTTCTCTGACCTCTCGCAGCTCTGTTAAGCCCGCCGGGGCTGATGGGAAATCCCATGAGCCCAGACAGGATTAACAGAGCCGTGAGAAAGGGAAACTCTTGCGGCTCTGAAAGCCTGCGCTTTAGGACTCGGGAACTGATGCAGGGAGGCTCTGCCGGGCAGGGGGGGGGGGGGCCCGCGGGACGCTTGATTCTGCCGCTGCCACAGTGGCGGCAGCAGAAGCCGGTTTGTTTGTTTTTAAAATCTATCTGGGCTGATGGGGAGAGGGGGGTTAGGACTGGTAATGGGCTATGAGAGGGGGGCTAAGACTGGAAATGGGCTGATGGGGGGTTAGGACTGGCAATGGGCTATGGGGGGGCTAAGACTGGAAGTGGGCTGATGGGGTGGGTTAGGACTAGTAATGGACTATGGGGGGCTAGGACTGGAAATGGGCTGATGGGGGGTTAGGACTGGTAATGGGCTATGGGGGGGCAAAGACTGAAAATGGGGTGATGGGGGGTTAGGACTGGAAGTGGGCTGATGTGGAGCTTAGGAATGGTAATGGGTTATGGGGGGGCTAGGACTGGTAATGGGCTGGGGGGTTGCTAGGACTGGAAATGGGCTGAGCGGAAGGAGGGCTTGAACTGCAAATAGCTGATGGGGATGGGGGCTTGGAATAGAAATGGGCTGAATGGAAGGGGGGGCTTGAACTGCAAATAGCTGATGGGGCGGGGGGCTTGGAATGGAAATGGGCTGTGAGGGGAGGGAGCTAGGACTGGAAATGGGCTGAGTGGGGGGGTTGAGCTAGGACAGGAAATGGGCTGATGGAGGGGCTAGGATAGGACTGGAAATGGGCTGTTGGGGGGGTGCTAGGATCGGAAATGGGCTGTGGTGGGGGCTTGGATTGAAATGGACTCATGGAGGGGCTAGAACTGGAAGTAGGCTCATGGGGGGCTTGGATTGGAAATGGGCTGAGTGGAGGGGAGCTAGGATTTGACATGGGCTGATGGTGGGGCTAGGAAAGGACTAGAAATGGGCTGATGGGGGGCTGGGATTGGAAATGAGCTGACGGAGGGACTCAGATAGGACTGGAAATGGATGGGGGAGCTAGGACTAGAAATGGGCTGATGGTGGGGCTAGGACTGGAAATGGGCTTATGGGGGGGCTAGGAGTGGAAATGGGCTGATGCGGGGACTAGAAGGGAGCGGATGCTGGTGGGGCTGGAACTAGAAGGGAGCTGATGTTGGGGGAGGATTAGAATGGTATGGAGCTGGGAGAGGGAAATGGAGAGGGAAAAAATATTTTGTGTGGGAAGGAAGACAAATCTACAATTTTCCGAATATTGGGAGACTAAGTGGGGATTGAGGATGGAGGGGTAAAATTTGAATGGATGAAATAGGAATGATGAAAGAGCAAAAGGAGAAAGATTAGTATGTTAAAGCAGATGTAGAGAGAGAATGGAAAAAAACTAGAGGAGAGGACAAATGGACAGTAGACGATGGAGAGTTAGCAGAAGACACAAAGAAACCAGAAGAAAGTGGCTGAAGCAATTGCAACTGAAAAAAAAAATGCACAAAAGGTAGAAAAATATCTCTTTATTTTGAATTTATTAACTAGAATATGTCAGCTCTGGGAAATGTGCATTATTAACGTCTGCACTTTGTTTAGTACAAGAGGAAATTAATTTATAGTTCTATTTCTACAGTGTTGTTGTACATTCCAAGTTTGGCTTTTGGGGTTCCCAGTTTAATTATTGTCTTCCTGTTTCTAAATTGTGATTCTTTGTTTGGTGATGGTCTATGTTCTGCATGTGTAACTGAGCTGAGGTATTCTGTTTATGTAATTCCTATTTGACATTGCCACTTGTTCTCTTTCCCCAGTAGGTCATGTATTGTTATTCTCTGAAATGTATTGGTTTAATATTTGCAGTGTTTCCTTTGGATAGGTAGGGTATGGTGCTTTGTGAGTCCTGGTAGTGCTGTTAGGATACGGCGGGTATGCTATGGGTTCTAAATGGGCAGTGTTTGTAGTAGTTCCTAATGTGCCTGGCGGTTGGCACGGGATTATAGTAATGTAGAAATCTTTTAGTCTTTCTTTATCCATACACTCATTAAGAGGCATGTTTACTAAAAGTTAGTGTATGGTAACATTATGCAAATATTTATGCAAATGAGGCCCCACACCGAGTCTCCGCACATGGCCCCACACTCCCCCTTGGGCCGCCCCTGGCTACCAGGATTAGTTTCTCTCATTTTATATCTTCCCTCCTCATCAAGAATCCAGTCATAGCAAAATAAATTTTATTTGCTGATACTTAAAATGGTTTGAATGGGGGGGGGGGGAAGGAGGGGCTGTGTAAATGGCTTTTCGTTAATCAAATGTAATGTTTTATTATGTTTGTTTTATTGCAATATCTGCTTTACTAAATTGCATGTGTGTTTGGAAGCCACCTAGGATTTTAGATTGGTGGCATATACATTTTAAACAAAATATACTAAATTTATGCAAATGCTGCTGCAACAAATCTCCGTACATGGCCCTGCATCATTCTCATGCTCCCCTGGGAGGAAGTAGGTTGGGGAGGGGTACTGGATGGTGGAGGAAAACAGAAATTTCAGATTGGGACCAGCATCAACAGATAATAAAATGGTCAGACAAAGGTAGAAGAGAATTTTATTTTCAATTTAATGATTGCACAGTACATGGAAATGCATCTCTGTATTTCTCTGGTGTTGCATTGCATGCAGAATCTGACTTTTTGGGGTCGCAGTTTAATTGTTATCTACATATGTTTATTTTTCAGGTTATGGTCACTTATTCTGTACTTGGTGAGGGTCTATGACCAAGACTAGATGTTCTGTTAACATCGAGTTTGTACGTAGGGATCTGTACTGTAGTAATCTGAATTGTTCAACTTTTCAAATTGGTGTTGGATGTTCCAGGGCCCACTGCAGTATTTACAGTGATGCTTTTTTTGGATGGGCTCCTTATGTGAGTTTTGGAAGTTGGTGCTGTTATGGTATGGTAGATTTGCTCTATAGATCCTCAGTGACTTTGTTGTAGGGTTTTGTATTGGTTTGCAATATGCCTGGTATTGGAGAATGTTTGTTAATGAGATGATCAGAATCAGATTTTTTTTGAGATATTGAGTTCTGTGGGTGAATGTCCTAGTTCTGCTCCACACCCACTGTTGAGGGAGGGGGTTCTGTGGATGCCAAACATATGTTCAAAAAGAAAAAGCAAGAACCATAATGCAGTTTATAAACAACAAAATAAAAATGAGTTATAATTTATAAACTGTATTGTAGTGCTCGCTCATTCTTTTAGTTCCTTGGCGTGCAAACATCTTGCATTTCCTCCATATTATCTAATTGGCTTTTTGGTTTGGTTCAGTCCCTGACTGGAGTTTTGAGAAAGTCCCCCCTCCCCCCCCCCACACACACACTATAGGGGGGCAGGGCACCATCTTATCCCTCGCCTCAGACAGCAGAATGCCTTGAATCACCCCTCTCCACGTGTATGTCTTCAGACATCCAAATCATCAATAAACCTTTTTAAATGACCCTTGTTGCCTCGGGTAATAGAACCTCTTACAGTAGTAGAAGCCTCTGTGATATTAGTTGAAGAAGGTACAACTGGTCAAGGAGTCTGATGAAGACAACAGTACAGCAGAAAGTGTTGAAGGATATAGCTGAATTAAAAAAGGTACAAGGAAGAGTGACAAAAATGGTAGAGGATGGAAGGATACCCCTATGAGGAGAGGCTTAAAATGTTGGGACTCTTCAACTTGGAAAATAGATAGCTGAGGGGAGATATTCTAGAGGTCAATAAATTAATGAATGGAGTGGAACCGGTTAATGTAGATCAGTTGTTTATACCATTGAAAAGAAGAAAGACTAAAGGACACACAATGAAGCTACAGACTAATAAGAGAAAGCATAGTTACTCACCTGTAACAGGTGATCTCCGGGAACAGCAGGAATTTAGTCTTCACATATGGGTATCGTCGGTACCGACGGAGCCTGCGCGGGAACGCTCCCCAGCGTCCAATTAGAAAGCTTTTGGGAGCATCCCACAGCACCTGCATGCTGCCATCCCACCTTTCCCAACTGCCTCTCTCCAGTTGAGTTTAAAGCTGAGACAAAGAGAAAGAGAGAGGGAAAGAGAAAGAGATGTATCTCTCTATCTAACTCCTAGGGGAGGTGGGTGGGTTGTGAAGACTAAATTCCTGCTGTTCCCAGAGATCACCTGTTACAGGTGAGTAACTATGCTATCTCCAGGAACAAGCAGGAATGTAGTCTTCACATATGGGGACTCCCTAACTTTAGATGCCAGGGAGAGACCCCAGAAGTTGTGTGTCCCTGTGAAAGGGCTCCACTTCCCCCCATGGATCTCCAGAATTCAACCAGGGATGGTGTGTAGGAGTTGATTAGGTATGGAACAGGTGTTGGAGAACAGCCTGACCAAACAAGGCATCCCGGCGGGAGTCCTTGTCCAAGCAGTAATGGGCTGTGAAGGTATGAACCGAGGCCCAAGTGGCTGCTCGACAGATGTCGTCGATAGACACAGAGTGCAGATGAGCCATTGAAGCTGCCATGGCTCTCACATTGTGAGCTGTGACATAGCCCTCCAGAGGAAGATTCTTACTCTGATAGGCAAAGGAAATACACTGAGCAATCCAGTTGTTCTCTTGGAGACTGGAAGTCCCAAATGAGAAGGATCAAAAGCAACAAAGAGTTGAGAGGACGTTCTATGTTGCTGTGTTCTTTGTAAGTAAAAGGCTAAAGCTCTTTTACAAACCAAAGTATGAAGATTCCTTTCTGTATTAGATGCATGAGGCCTTGGAAAAAACACAGACAGGTAGACCGCTTGGTTTAGATGAAAAGGCGAGACCATCTTTGGCATAAAGTGTGGATGAGTCCTAAGGACTACCTTGTCATGATGGAACCTTGTATAAGGTGGATCAGCTACTCACTGATGTGCCTGCACTGATGTGCCTGGGTGCCTGCAACTTACTGATGTGGCGTGCTGATGTGATTGCAATGAGAAAGATAACCTTCCCAGAAAGAAATTTCAATGAGGTAGTAGCTAAGGGTTTGAAAGGTGGCTTCATAAGCTGACCAAGAACCAGGTTTAAGTCCCATGACACCGGTGGTGGCCTAATGGGAGGCTTAGTTAGAAGAAGGCCTCTCATAAATCTTGCTATAAGAGGATGGGAGGAAATAGGTTGTCCATTTAGAGGCTTGAAAGAAGCTGCAATAGCACTCAAATGGACTCTTACTGAGTTAGTTTTGAGTCCTGCATTGGATAAATGAAGGAGATACTCCAGTAATGATTCCAGAGGTATCGCAAGGGGGTTAAGACCCTTCTGCGAACACCATATGGTAAACCTTTTCCACTTGAAAGCATAAGAGTGTCTTGTGGAAGGCTTCCTGGAAGCATAAAGGATATCCTTTACTTGCTGAGGGAGGTTAAGATCATGGAGATCTAGGTCTTCAGCAACCAAGCCCTGAGATGCAGAGATTGGGGATTGGGATGCCATAACATTCCGTCCTCCTGAGACAGGAGATCTGGAGCAGACCCTAATTCCAGAGAGGGAGCTTGAGAGAGATGTATAAGCAGAGGGTTCCACACTTGCCGTGGCCAATGTGGAGCTATGAGAATCATACGGCCTCTGTCTCTCTGAAGCTTGAACAGGGTTTGGGGAATTAGGGGAATGGGTGGAAAGGCATAAAGGAAGTCTTGACCCCAGTGAAGGAGGAAAGCATCCCTGGCCTGAGAGCCCTGAGCCAGAATTCTGGAACAGAACCGGGGAAGTTTGGCATTCCACGGACTTGCAAATCTTGGCCACCTGGTCTGCATGTAGAGACCATTCGTGTGGAAGCAAAACTCGACTGAGTCTGTCTGCCCAAGAGTTTTGTATGTCTGGAAGATACACTGCCAGGAGATGAATCTGATGCTCTCTGGCGAGGGCCCATAGTCGCAAAGCTTCATTGCAAAGCGACAGAGAGCCTGTTCCCCCCTGCTTGTTCACGTAGAACATGGCTACTTGATTGTCCGTATGAATGAGGACTGTCTTGTAGCTGAGCAGGGTGTGAAGGAAGATTGCTCTGAGTTCTAAGAGATTGATATGTAGATGAGTCTCCTGTGGAGTCCAAGTGCCTTGGGTGGAGAGGTCTTGCAGATGAGCTCCCCAACCCATTGGTGAAGCATCTGTTGTGAGAGTTGCCTGGGGTAAAGGTTGTTTTAAATGGGGACCCCAGCAACAGGTACTGAGTGGACTGCCACCACTGGAGAGATAAAATAAGGTGATTTGTGTTTGCTATTTTGTCTGCAAGGCATCCTGATGCCTGGGTCCATTGAGTGGGCTGCTCTCATATGGAGGCGAGTATAAGGAACCACATGCACTGTAGATGCCATGTGGCCTAGTAGTTGTAACATTTCTCGGGCAGTGAGATGAGGCTTTAGTACTGCTTGAGAAGCTAACTGCACCATGCAAAGGCAACGAGTCTGAGGAAGATAGGCCCTTGCTTTTCTGGTATCCCGCAAAGCTCCTATGAACTCTAGAGACTGAGTGGGAGTTAGACTGGATTTTGGGATTTTTATGACCAGACCCAAATACTGGAGGATACGCATTGTGCAAGATAGAGAAATCCTGGCCTCTGACTCTGATGGGGCTCGAATGAACCAGTCGTCTAAGTAGGGGAAAACGAATATTCCTAGAGTGCGGAGAAATGCTGCTACCACAGACATGCACTTCGTAAACACTCTTGGTGCTGAGGCCAGGCTGAAAGGAAGCACCCTGTATTGGTAGTGCTTTCCTTGAAAAAGGAACCGAAGGAACTTTCTGTGAGTTGGATGGATGAGAACATGAGTGTACGCATCCTTGAGATCTAGAGCCAATCCTGACTCTGAAGGTATGGCAGCAGAGTTCCCAGAGAAACCATCTTGAATTTCTCTTTGAACAGGAATTTGTTCAAGTCTCTGAGGTCTAAAATAGGTCTGTGTCCCCCTGTTTTCTTTGGGATAAGGAAATAGGGGGAGTAAAACCCTGTACCCTGTTGATGAATAGGTACTTCCTCTATTGCCCCTTGGGCAAGAAGCATAGTGACCTCTTGATCTAACAGGTTAACGAGAGAGGTCTGAGAATTGAACTGTCTTACCATTGTGGGAGGGGGCATGCTCAAAAAGTGAAGCTTGTACCCCTCTTTTATAATGGAGAGTGTCCAATGTTCTGCTGTTATCTGCCCCCATCTGGGGGCAAAGTGATACAACCTTCCTGGAATGGTGGAAGGCTCTGGTCCATTGAGGGCCAGGAAGGCTAAGTACTTTAGATGAAAGTCAAAGGCCTTGTGGAGGCTGAGACTGCTGAGACAGTTGAGGCTTAGCAGTCTTTGCTTTCCTTTGTTTAGATGGTTGCTGACTCTTTCGGGCAGGCTGACCTGCAGAACGTCCCTGCTGGGAATAAGAGGGATAAAACCTCTTCTTTTTTGAAAAGAATGGTTTCTTGAAAGATTTCTTTCTTGCAGGGTCAGCTGTGTCTTTGGATAACCTATCCAAACAGGAGTTGTCAGCATCCAACTCATTGGCTTTCTCTTGCCAATTTTTGCCGAATAGATTCTCACCTGTACAAGGGATATTGCCCAGTTTGTCCTGCACCCAGAGCACCAAATCGGATGCCTGGAGCCAGGCAATTCTACGTGCACTTATGGCAATGGCAGAGGTTCTGCTTATGCACTCAAAACAGTCAAAAGCTGCATGATTGACAAACTTAGAAACATCCTGGGCATGTTTAACCAGTGTGAGAAAGTCCTGCCTCTTGTCATCAGGAAGGAGAGGGCTTAAAATCTCCAAGTCTCCTGTGACTTCTTTATGAAACATTCCCATATATAAAATATAGGAACTGATCCTGGCAGAAAGCATGGAAGCCTGGAAAGTACAACGTCCAAAGGCATCCAAAGTTCTACACTCACGTCCTGGAGGATTAGAGGCATGCCTCTTTGCACTCCTGATCCTTCTCATAACTGATTCCTCTACAATAGAGTGGTGAGGAAGCTGAGTTTTCTGGAAACCAGGACAAGGAGGGACTCGATACATTGTATCCAGTCTGCGAGAGTGAGGAGAGGTGGTAAGAGGTGTCTCCCACATTCTCAACATGAGATCATGTAAGATCTCATGAATAGGCAAGGTAGCTGCCTCCTTAGGAGCCTTGGGATATTGTAAAATCTCCAATTCCTTTGCCCTGGGCTCTGTTTCAGGAGTCACAGTAATGGACAGACCTCGAGCCACCTCCCTGATAAAATCCTGAAAGGAGATATCCTCTGGAGGAGACAACCTGCGTTTAGGAGAGGAAGGCTCCTCTGGGAGAAGTACTCCGGTACCCATAGAGCTATCAGAATCCTCAGATTCTTCAGAGGATTCAAAGTACCTTCTGTCTGGATGCTCTTGTAGAGCTCGATACCCGTACCGACCGAAGTCGGTACCGGGGGTATCGGTACCGGTGTATCGGTACCAGAAGGCATGGCAAGACTGGCTGCCAGCAAAGCAGACACCGATGTCGATGCCGATGCTGTCGGTACCAGTACCGATAGCGGTGCCGGAGTCTGTGCCGGTACCGGTTGAGCTGTCTGACGCAGTTCTGAGGGCATCAATGCCGCAAGGAGAGCCGCCAGACTGCGTTCAATAACCAGGAACCTCTGGTCTATCGACGCTGCCGATGCCTGGGTATCGGTACCGGAAAATGCAGCCGGTACCCCAGAACATGGCACCAGTAGTTCTGCCGAGGTCGAGGCCTCGAGAACATCCTGGAGCCCCGATAATGCTTTGGAAGCCGAAGCCTCCCGCTGGGGCAATTTTGCCGGTGCAGAACCCTCAAGGGCAATGCCAGAGGCATCTCGATGCTTGGAAGGAGATCTACCCTTTGAAGACCGGCTAGACTTATGTTTAGTTACCTGAGATCCATGGGAGGAAGACGAAGCCCTGGAAGACGTTGATGCCACAGCGGCTGCATCGGAGGGAAAAAGGGTGCTGAGCTTAGCAGCTCGGTTCTGTTGACCCCTCTTGGACATCATGGCACAAGCCATACACTCTGAAATGGAGTGGTCAGGACCTAAACATTTAAGACACCACTCATGGGTGTCGGTGACGGAGATGGTACCGCCACATTAGGTGCACCTTTTGAAACCCGAACCGGGTTTTTCCATAGTGGAGGAAATTTTGGGCCTAAGGCCTAAGGCCCAAAATAGTGCGTGCACCTGGAAAGGAAAAGTTTGGGAAAAAAGTATACTATATATATATTTTTTTTTTTTTTTAAAGAAAGAAAGAAGAACCGGCGGTACTGGTATAGCGTCGAGGAAGGCAGACGCGATCACAAAAAGAAAGAATAAGGAAAACTTTTTTTGCGTTGACAGGAACAACGACCTGCTGGCTCCGCAGAAAATGAAGAACTGGAGAGAGGCAGTTGGGAAAGATGGGAAGGCAGCACGTAGGCACTGTGGGATGCTCCCAAAAGCTTTCTAATTGGATGCCTGCTTGTTCCTGGAGATAAATTGTTTTTACTCAACACGTAATCAAACTCTTGAATTTGTTACTGGAGGATGTAGCAAAAGCTTGTTAGTGTAGCTGGGTATAAGAATGTTTTGGACAAGTTCCTGGAGGAAAGGTCCATAAACCATTATTAAAGAGGACCCAGAAAATCCACTGCTTGCCCCAGAACAAGCATTGTGGAACCTGTGTGCCTCTTTGGGAACCTTCCAGGTACTTGTGGCCTGGATTGGCCACGGTTGGAAACAGGAAACTGGACTTGATGGACCTTGGTCTGACCCAGTAAGGTATTTATGTTCTTATAGCAGAATGGTCCTTTATAATATCCAGTACAAGATGCATTGGCCAACTTTGAATGAATGTCCTTCTACAAGCCAGAGACTGTAAAAAGTTCAAGGCATCTGGTCATAATTGCAGAAGTGGAAATTCTGGATGAGATCAAAGACATTACAAGATGAGTGCCATACAAGCCTCTGTTAGTATGGTAGCTGAGTTTCAGCATGAGATGGAAGGCTCAGTGAAAAATCCTGGACTTTTTGAAAGACCATATGCATATACTGAGCTATATAGAGCTGGTATGTTGCAATGTGTGCAGAAAGTATGGTAGATGCAGACCTTTTTCTGGAGGAGTGTTAGAGAAATTTCTGCACTTCTTGGAGTTCGTCGTGGGAGGTTCAACAATGATTGAAGAGTGGGAAAGCTGGACCTTTTTGAATCCTGGAGTCAGCTTGGACACATATGGTCTTGAAGTAGACCAAAATAAGAACCACCACAGTCATTCTGGGCATCTCTATATACTTCAGTAGTCTAAAGACATCTGCTGTTGATTCCACATTCTGCTGCAACAGAAAGAACTTCCTTAGTGATGTTCCGAACAAATCTTGGGTAAGAAATATACTCATATGGAGATTCATTCCTTGATGGTAGGAAAGGGTTGGATGGAATTCCTGAAGAATCCTCCTTCAAATTATCTGGTGAAGGCGTATGTATATTGAAAGGATCGAAGAGGCTTTCCACCTAGAACCCATAGACTCTAGAGAGAAGCGGAAAATGTGAATGCAATGACAAACTCCAAATCCAAGGTAGATGGCAAAGAAACAATAGGGTATTGTAAAGACAGAATGTCTCTCTGCATAGAGTTAAGGCCTGAAGAATGAGAAAGCTCTTCTGAAGATTGCTGGAAATGAATATTTAGTAAGTCTTTGCAGCAGCCCTTTATAAACTCATTAAAGATCTTTTCAAGAAATGAGTGAGGCTTTTCCAGAAGCAGTAGAGAGATGTAGGATGAGAATTCAGCGGCTAGCGTAACCAACACCGGAGTAGAAGAAATGGGACATTGCACAGAAGATTGCCCTGAGGTTGTTGTTTCTGAACTGAACAGTTCTTTCTATTTCTGTAAGGTCTGCAGAGGGTGAATCTGAACTACTTTGAGGTTGCCACACAGAAAGAAAGCCCAAGCACTTCCTTTTGGCCTGAGGAGACATAGTGCTGGCATGTTTCTGTTTTTCCAGTGCTTTGGAAGGATATGACAAAATGATCCTGCTATCAGGATTTGGCAGACATTCCAGAAGCAGCTGTGCTATAGGCCTTGAATCCTCAGCGGGTACATGCTCTAGCTTCAAAGATTGGTATGGAAGGGCAGACTGGACAGACATATAGCCTTTAACTGCTGTCATGTTTCTATGTAAAGATATCTTGTAGCCTCCTTGAGTGGCTGGGCTTTTAAAGTCAAGGAACTTCTGGGTCGCCAGGAGTCAGCATTGACTTGAAAGCACACATTGCATTGCATTGCATTTTGCATGCCTAGAAGGTGAAGGTCAGTCCATGGAAGAATATTGACTCATATGTGTAGAACGCACAATTTTCTGCACAGAAGAGCTTCTTTGACTTTTCTCCTGAAGAAGCCTTAGTGAATAGCCCTTATTACTGATATGGGAGCCAGAAGAAATAATGGGGCCCTTTGACTAAAGGGTTGCACTTATTGTGCATTAGTTCTGCTGCTCATCGTGCAGTAAGTGCAACTATTATGCTCTACCTGTCGGGGGCAAGTTCCCAGCAGTTAGCACATGATCAAGAGCCATAACATGCAGCTCAATTAATGTGATGCACAGATCACCCCCTGTAGAGGTGTCAAATTACCACATTACCTGACTAGCACACTTTAGTAAAAGAGCTTCCATGGTTGAATTCTGTATCTCCTCTTACCTTCAGTATTTTTCCTTTTAATATTCAAATAATATTTAAATTAATAAGCATAACATAAAACATACACTGGCCTATCTTAATGCCTGCATTAACCTTCTTACCAATAATAGCTTGCTTAACACCTCTCTTTGCCAGTTCTAAGCCTCTTCCTCCTTTCAGTCACAACTCTACCAGATCACGCTTACCCTGGCAGTACACATTTTCTATAGCCATCCAAAGTCTTTCACACATATAAACCTCTCAGCTACTCATGGGGCTATGTTCCATATGATTTCATAGACAGCAAAAATGAACCACTGACTAGCATACAACAATGATGCATTAGCAAGCAGGACTTTCCTACACTAACTACAATCCAATCAGAAGTACACAAGCTGATGGATACATACATACAGTAACTCACACTGTGTAAGACAGTTTCCTATGTCCGTGCATATATGGCTGTGTTCTTCTGGATGGAGTTGCACTGAATAGGGAGTGAATGGGTTCATATTTTTGCGTGTTTGTACATGAAAATGTGTATCCCTTCTTATCCCCAATACCAGTTCTGGTTCTTTACCCTCTCTGCCCAGTTAGAAGGTAATTTTATAACAAGTACCTAACTTAAGTGACTAGAAAGGTGCTTATTTTGGGACTATTTGTAAAAAGTCACAGACGCCTATGTGACTTTATAAAATACCAGTGCCCATCCATTAGCAATAGCACCTACATTCAAGGTATGGACATTATGCCTGCTCAAGAGTATATTTGTGTACTTTATAAAATATGCACATATATATGACTCATTACTCTCCATCCAAACTCTGCCCATGGGCACGCAGAGGTGGTGATTTTATAAGGGTAAATGCAGAGGAAAGCAACCAACAGAGAATGACCACAACTGGGACTCTCAATTGTTCTTTAATGGATATTTTATTAAGGCTCCGACTCAGCAGAGTTTCAGCAAATCATGCTTGTGTCAGGGGTACTGGATAGTATGGAACTCACTCTGGAAGGGGGAGGGGGAGGGTCTCTCAAAGCTCTTCCCCAGGTTCAGGGCTCGTTCTTTGGAGTCAAAGTTGAGAAAAGCTGCTCCACTTATTCTATTTTACTACTCAGCTCCAACAGACAGCTACCATCTATCAGCAAAGCAAAGCTTTTCCAAGAGACCCAATACAGGTTCCATACTATCAGATTCCTCTGAAGCAGGTGTGATTTGCTGAAACTCGGCCAAGTCGGGTCCTTAATAAAATATCTATTAAGGAACAATTGAGAGTCCCAGCCATGGTCATTCTCAGTTGGTTATTTTCCTCTACATTTACATATTGCTTGTTCACCGAAGGAGACCCTTCCCCTTATTCTCTGATTTTATAAGGGTGCCATAGAAAGAGATCCACCTCTTATACATGCAAGACCCTATTTTACAAGACTTACATGCCTGAATGGGCACTTTCAGGTGTACATGGGCAGAGTGTAGGTATGGCTTTGAAGAATGCATATACATTACAGAATCCTATGACATACAGTGCACACATCCCTATTCCTACCTAGGTGTGGCCAGCTATGTCTGATCTAGGGCAGGTAGAACTGCTGCTCCTATGATATGATGCGCTGATATGCCGCTATTTTATAAAGTGAGGCATGTGCATGAATCCCTTCATAAAATAAGTCAGATAGACACATACGGTGATGCTCATTGCCTATGTGGGAATTTACATAATTACCCTCATACTGTGTAATTATGTGCCAGCTTGTACTACATATACTTTTAGGAGTGACCTAATTTGATGAGTCCATTTACATGCGTAAACTGCTGTTTTAAAATGCTTTATAAGATTACCCACTCCTTATAAAAAGGATGTTTATTTTTGATGGATCACTTATACAAGTACCCTCCTGTTTTCTATAAGTGCTATAATAGGGCCCATGTTTCCTCCAGACAGTGAAGTACACATTTGGTTACCTTACAATATTTCATTGTCAATCGTTCTAAGGATATTTGATGACGTGTTCTTCAAATAGAATCAAATAAAATAAACAAAGCAATGTTACTCACCCGTAACAGGTATTTTATATAGACAGCAGGATTGATAATGTGCACAAGTGAGTGACATCATCCAAAGATGCTTGGACAGAGCTGCATTCTAGAACTCAAAACCTTAGTAGAAAGTGGCCCTTCTTGTGCACAGTGGTCTCCTCAGTTTGTTTGAAAACTTAATCCTAGATGCAGCTCTTGTTGAGATGGTTGGGATTGTGAGTAACACTGCTTTTTCCATCGACAATCAGGATCGAATCAGGCATACAAATGATTGCTTCCTACGGTAAGCTTAGGTCTAACTCTCTGTCTTGATATTGTCCAGGGCCCAATATTCAAAGGCATTTACATGGTTTGCAGACTTGCAAACCATGTGAATGCTGCTAAGCAGGATATCCATGGTTAGTGCTGCTGAATATCCATGGATACTGCTGCTATATGCCCCGATGCTAACCGGGGTGTACCAGGGGCATTCCATAGGTGGTACCCGTGGATAACCAGTCAACAGCAATATTCAGCCACTGCTGGTTATCCCTCAACAGTGAAAGTCTGGCACATTAAAGGCTTTCCTAGCTTTCGCTGTCAAAGCTAACCAGGCAGTGGCTGAATATTGCCGTGGCCTGGTTAGCTTCCTGTTTCACCGCCTGACCTGGATATTCAATGCCGGTGGTTGGATATAACCCAGCATTGAATATCCGGGTTTAGCGTTCAGTGGCAACAGGTAGCCATTGTAATCGCTCTAGTTGCCACCACTGAATAGAGGAGTCCACAAAAAAAGAAATGCAAGACTTGCTCATTCAGATGGATAGATTGGCTACCACAGCTTGACTGAAAGTGCTATCCTTTGCTAAGGCTTGGTCCATACAGTAATGGGCAGTAAAGGTATGATGAGACAAGCATACGTATAACTCTTTTGCAGATGGTAGCGATACAGAATTCAGGACAGCCAGTATCTCTGTATCTGCTCGGCTCTGATGAGACTTTATTTTGGAGCTGAGAGGAGCATACACTTACAGGCTCGTACCTAGCCCTGTGCGAGCAGTGTAGCTACACAGGGCGCAAAGGCTTAAGGGGCGCATTTTAGCTGTCTGCTGTTGCCTGCCGCCACCACTTTTTCTTCTCTCAGCAGCAGCAGGCAACAGAAGACAGCTAAAATACGCCCCTTAAGACTTCTCACCAGCATGCTAAGCAGATCTGTCCCTCCCTGCTCTTGCAAAGGACGGACAGATCTGCTTAGCATGCCGGCGACTTGCACATCGGGCGCGCCTCTTCTCTCCCGCCACGGGGGGGGGGAGGGCACACACCCGAAGTACAAGTCTCACAGGGCGCGATTTACACTCGGTATGGCCCTGTACACTTATTCATAACAGACTTTAATAGAGGATGCCATCCTATTAGCAAAAGTTCTTTTTGTGACTGGTAAACCCTTTCTGTTAGGTATAGACCCATTTTAAGACTTTGTTCCTTGATTTTGAGAAGCAGATATTTCAGATCATCTTCACTTTCAGCCATGTAATATGTTTGTTTTGCCATTTAAACCACTTTGAGGAGAAGGTGGTATAGAAAATATGTTAAATAAATAAATAAATGAACTTACAGGTTTTCTATTGGATTGATTGAAAGATGTTTATGTAGAACGTTTTCTTTAGAGTCCTGTCATTATAAGTCTACAGGGTTCATGATGCATAGCATAGCAATCTCCTATGGCATAAATACTTTCCCATAGTCACAGTCGCTCTAGTAGTCCATAATCCAGTTATGAGTCAGCAATGACCCAGTGTAGTCTCATGTTAGAACCCTTTCCTGGTTGGAGTTGCAGGTAAACTCCCAACGTCTAAATCATAGCTCATTTAGCAGCCTTGTAAAACCTGGCTTCAGCCTGTGACTTAATTTCTCCTAAGGGCTGCTTTTTAAAATTGATGCTCAGTTGCAGTATTATGCAGGACTGGGGAATGCAGGTCCACCAGCCTCCAAGAGTTTAATTTCAGGAATGCTTTCAGATTGAGAGACTGCTTACTTCCAGTTAAGCTCGTCAGTAGCACTCTTCCTAGAGCTGGCTCATTTGCAGGTGCGTTTCACATAAATACAAGTATAGCACTTATTGTCGAAAGTTCAGGGTTTCAAGTGGCAAGTAAACCGTCTGCCCATACTCATGTTTCTTTGCACATACTGTCGCCAACCTCCCCTTGGTGGCCGGTGGCTGAACGGGGAGGCTGGGCATATAGTTAATTTTAGGAGAGGATGGTTCTTTAAGGCCCGGTGCAGCCTGGTCTATGTAGTCCTGCTCCTGGTGCAAAGAAGTCATGTAAGCCAACGTGGAGGGAGAATAAGGCTTTTATTTCCCTTTCCACAAAAAGATTCATTGGGCTACAAAAATTAAAGAAAGTCCTTCTTTTCAGGCATAAACCACACTCAAGGTACCAAGTAAACTGTTATAATCTTCATAGTTGTAGAAAGGAATTTAACCAAGGATTCTTTCAACATTGGAGTAAATTACATGTCTGAACATTCTTCTTTCAATCAGCACAAATATGAAAACTTCTTAAGGTAATATCTGTAAGGCTCACAGTTCCGGCAGTGATTCCAAACTACCCCCAACCCACATGGAACAATCCATCAATTCCTCCTGAGATGAGGGAATAGGGTCTATAAGCTCCACTTGCATCGGTTCTAAATCACTATTATCTTCCTCTGAGCTGGGGCCTTCTCTGGCTGTTATCCCTGGCCAGTCCCTATTTCTGTTCCCTTGTTTTCCATACAGTTGTTCTAAGGTTCTTAAATGAGCATGGCCTGTTTTATAGCCTCTGTATCTTGGCTGGTGAAACTCTGGTCTGCTTTCTCTTCCTTTAAACTGGGCATCTGTTTTATAAGGGCTTCTAGCAGCTGAGCCTTTCTTCATGAATAGAGAATCATCATACCTTGGTTTCCTGTAATAGGCATAGCTGGAAGTGTCCTCCTCAGGTATTTCCCTTAGGACCCAGTCTCTCTGGCAATCTTTCTCTTGAAAGCTTCTGGTACCTTTCAATCTGGTCTCTGGGCTTTCTGGCAAGCGTAGGCCTCTTTCCAAGCCTGGCTTCCTGCTTCTTAGCTCTTTACCTCTGGAGTTTCTGGCTACCATGACTTCCACAGGACTGACTCTCCTCTGTCTGTCTTTCTCCCTGGGACCTTCTGGTTCTCTTCCAGTTCCTGCAGCCGTGCCACTAGTCCTGGTTCCACTGCTCCGTTTCTCAGCAGTGCTCTGCTCTCCGGTGCTGCTCTGCCTTCTGTCTCCATTCTCTTGCTTATAAAGGTCTTCTGCCTTTGAGCTTCCCGGGCTAGTTCTCAGGTGCTGCTGATTAGCTAGGTGTGTCCACTCAGCCTCTGTAAGTGCACGCCTGCTCCCTCTAGCTGTTTTGCTAGACAATTGCAGTCTCTGCACCTCATTTGTTTTGGGACAGACAGCTTCTTTTCCTATATCCTCACTTTTATTAGCTCCTGCTCTATGACAATACGTAAGCAATGAAACGCAAACATGAGTCTGCTCATCCAGGGTAAACATGGCAGCCCAGTTCTCCCACTGTGATGGGTTCTCTCTGTGGTTGAACCCCACAGTGGAGGAAGTGGCTGATCTCATGATCTGAAGTTTCGTGAGACTTCAAACTGGGAGATCAACCCTAACCTCTTCACTGTGGGGTTCAACCCCACAGAGATCCCATCACGGTGAGAGAACTGTGAAATCTCCTGTTGTTAGGAGCTGCATCCAGGAGAAGAATCCATGGGTAAAAAAATAACTACTGGATCAAGGGGGAGGGAAAGAGAGAGAGAGAGAGACTCTGGGAAGTCTGGGGGAGAGGGTATTAGAGACACACTGGAGGAAGCATGGGAGGGGTCATCAGAGACAAAGAGAGATACACACACAGCACCCGAAACTGCCCATCACACACACACACACATACTCATTAACACTCCCCTGACAAATGAATGCACGCACCCACAAACACTCTCAATGATACACATGCATGCATCCTCGACACTCTCCTTGACATGCACTTACAGACACATGCATGCATCTCCCATACTCCCCCATAACACACACATGCACCCCCCACATGCCTGGTTCTGCGAATGGAGGAAAGGTGCCAGTGTGCCCTTTTCAATTTGTATTATTTGCAGTGTTGCAGAATAGGGATATGCACAGGGCAAAATATTTGGTTTGTGTTCAGTTCATTTTGTTTTTTCCCCATTATTCTGACTTTTTTTTGTTTATTTCACACATTGCTTTAATAGCATTTTTTTTTAATATGTGCAAGAACTTTTTAACACACAATAATCAATTTAACGAGCATTCATTCATAGGTTAAATCAATTTAGCATGCACTGAATTTTTAATGCTTACTAATGTACCAAATATGCACCAATGAATACATATCCCTATTGTAGATCTTCCAGTCTCTATCTATACAGAATGCAAGCCTCTTTATGTAGGGCAAGGCTACTCCATCACACTTACAATAGTCTGATTAAAACACTATAGTTTTGATAGTAGCCTGCACAACATTTATCCAAATAAAGAGATGGAGTCCTAGGAATGTTCCCGAAGGGGCAGTAAAGCCTGACCAGTCAGTTATGATATTCAGCACTGGATACCAAATATATGTCTGGTCAACTGTGGGTCGGTTATTTTTCAAATTGACTTTCAATTAACTGTCTGTGCACAGTTGTCTGAATATCATGTTTTTCATTTATTTATTTATTTATTTTATTTACTTCTCTTATATACCGCGCTATTAAAATCAGTGCGGTTTACAATTGAACAAAAAAAACATACTGCAATGTCACACGACAATTGAGTTTTTACATTGAACATGTTTGAAGTTTGAAGTGCTGCTGATAAGTATTTGATAGAAATTATTTGCACTGTAATTATTTAGAACAGGGGTTTTCAACCCAGACCTCAAGACATAGCTAGCTAGTCAGGTTTTCAGGATAACCATAGTGAATAGGCATGAGAAAGATTTGCATACAATAGAGGCCATGCAGGAAAATCTCTCTCATTTCTATTCATTGTGGCTATCTTGAAAACCTGACTAGCTAGATGTATCCTGAGGACTGGGTTGAGACCCTCTGATTTAGAAGATGGTTTACTAACAGAATAATTTTCACTTTTTTTATTGCAGGTTTCGATGTATTGTTTACCCTTTTAAACAGAAGCTCACCATATCCACTGCAATTTTGATTATTGCTGTTATCTGGGTTCTGGCTATTGCTATTATGTGTCCATCAGCAGTCATGTCCCATGTGAAGGAGGACCAACACTTCAGGGTGATTCTTGGCTACAACAACAAAACCAGCCCTATCTACTGGTGTCGAGAGGACTGGCCTAATCCAGAAATGCGCAAAATCTACACGACAGTACTGTTTGCTAATATCTACCTAGCTCCTCTTTCACTTATTGTTATAATGTATGCCAGAATTGGAATCGCTCTTTTCAAGACCACGGTACCTACTGGAGGTAAACATGGCCAAGATCACCAGCATTCCGTGTCAAAGAAGAAACAAAAAGTCATCAAAATGCTTATCATCATAGCTTTGCTATTCATTCTGTCTTGGCTTCCCTTGTGGACTCTGATGATGCTCTCCGACTATGCCAGCCTGACGGAAATTCAGTCATACATCATCAACATTTACATTTATCCCTTTGCGCACTGGTTAGCCTTTTTCAACAGCAGCATTAACCCCATCATTTATGGTTTCTTCAATGAGAATTTTCGCAGAGGCTTTCAGGCGGCTTTTAAATTTCAGCTCTGCTCAGGAGAAATGGAAAGGAGGGGAACCTATTCTCACAGGACGCAAGGCAATGCTGTCTTGCCAGTAACTTCTCAGAACCAAGTAATCCATGACCAAGATACCCTAAACACAAGTTGTAAGGAAAAACAACTTCAGAAATGGAATAAGATAAACAAGGAGCAGGATTTAATGATGGAAAACCTCATAAAAGTCAACAGAGCTCAGAAAGATCTGCTCTGAAAATTTTACTAACGAAACTGAAAAGCAGTACAATTGTACATAACTTTCAGAGTTTATTTTAACTAGTTTCAACTATAATGCACATGAAGCCCTTGAAGGATAAATTATTAATTATAATATTTTCAGCTATGTATAATGTTTAGTGTATATAAACTTAACTGTACATATTAAGAATTTTTGCTTTGTCCTTTCTTACAAGATGCATTATATGGTATGTCAGCCTAGTTACCATCAATGTTTGTTATGTATGTGCATTCATTTGAAATGACACAGAAAATGTCAGTGACATTTCGCTATCATGTCATTTTTATTCTGAAATGACAAAAAAAAAGCTCTGAAAGATGAAATTAGGCCTTACCTGCTAATTGTCTTTCCTTGAGCTATCTCCGGGCCAGTCCAGGGAAGGTAGGGTTGTCAATCCCCTTTAGCAGCTGAGGACTAAAAGAAACTTTGAAACTTGCTGACAGGCTAAGACACTCCCCCTGACGTCAGTGTACCAGTCTTCTCTTGACAAAGCAGCAAAGAGGCATCTAAACAAAATAACAGTGATAAGACACCACATTTCCCAGCACCGAAGAACCCCGGAAAACGCCAACAGGGCGCAGTCGAAGAGGAAAAGCCCCATACATCCTTATTACTTTTTTTTTTTTTTTTTTAAATTAAATATGATTGTAGTAAATGAAAATCAAAAAACCCAAACGGATGAAAACCAACGCCTCCACGGAGGAGGCAAGGGAGCACCCAAGTCACGTCAACCTAGCAATCTGATTCGTTGTCACTCTTAGGAGCAGGAAACGTGACAGACAGAGAAGAGAAAATAGAGAAAATAGAGGGCGGGCCCTGGACTGGCCCGGAGATAGCTCAAGGAAAGACAATTAGCAGGTAAGGCCTAATTTCATCTTCCTTATCGCTTCTCCGGGCCAGTCCAGGGAAGGTAGGGCAGTACCAAAGCAGTACCTAAACTCAGGAGGGCCCTGCAAGACCTGCTATCAAGGCAGAAGCCCCCAACTTCGCATCCTCTCTGGCGTGCACATCTAAACGGTAATGCCTGGCGAAGGTATGAAGTGAAGACCAAGTCGCCGCCCTGCAAATATCCACTGGAGGAACAAATGCATATTCCACCCAGGAAGTCGCCTGAGCACGAGTGGAATGAGCTTTGAGTCCCAAAGGCGGAACTTGCCCAGCAGCCTCATACGCTGCCATGATGGCGCGCTTGACCCAACGAGCAATGGAGGACTTCGAAGCTGCATGTCCTTTGCGGGATCCCGCAAACAGCACAAACAACCGATCGGATTTCCGAAAAGACTTAGTGACCCGAAGGTAGGCCTTCAAGACGCATCCCAGATCCAAATTTCCAAGAACCCAATCCATCGGCGAAGACGCCAGGTTTGAGAAAATAGGCAGCGCCACAGACTGATTAACATGAAATGCGGAAACCACCTTAGGAAGATAAGAAGGAACAGTACGCAAGAGCACTTTTTCCGGTAAGAACTGGAGATAGGGCTCCCGACAGGAAAGCGCTTGCAAATCCGAAATTCTCCTAGCCAAAACACAAGACCACGAGGAAAGCCGTTTTCCAGGAAAACTCCTTCAAACGCTCCAAAGAAGCCAAGGCAAACGGCTGACGTGCTAACGCCTCCAAAACCACATTCAAATCCCAAGGCAGCACCACCGGATGATGCCGAGGTCGAAGAATTCGTGCAGCCTGAAAAAAACATTGCACATCGCGATGTAGCGAGAGACGTCGACGCTGCACCAGGCCTCTGAAGCAAGACAGAGCGGCCAAATGCACTTTCAGCGTGCTAAGAGCCAAGCCTTTATCCAAACCCTCCTGAAGAAACAAAAGTAGATGCGGTAGAGTGGTAGACATCGGCCGAAAGTCTCGTTGCACGCACCAATTCTCAAAAACGCGCCAGATCCGAACGTAGGCCAGCGAAGTGGTAGAGCGTTTGGAACGTAGCAGAGTAGCCACTACGGATTCTGAATAACCTTTACGTCTCAAACGATTCCCTTCAAGAGCCAAGCCATAAGCAAGAAGCGATCGACCTGCGGCATGAGAACCGGACCCTGATGCAACAGATTGACTCGGACCGGAAGTCGCCAAGGAGAATCTATCAGAAGCCGAACCAGATCGGCATACCAAGGACGACGAGGCCAATCTTGCGCAATCAGGAGCACCACACCTGGGTGCTGGGCGATGCGCCGAATGATCCGACCCAGCATTGGCCATGGAGGAAATACGTACAGGAGCGGAACAACAAGCCAGGGCTGAACTAAGGCGTCCAGCCCCTCCGACATGCGCTCTCTGCGCCTGCTGAAAAACCGAGTCGCTTTGGCATTGGCGAAAGTAGCCATGAGATCCATCACCGGCTGCCCCCAACGAAGGGTAAGATCGTGAAAGACTGCCGCGTTCAATTCCCATTCCCCGGGATCGAGGACATGGCGACTCAGATAATTGGCCTGCACGTTGTCTTTGCCCGCCACGTGCGCCGCCAACAAGGCTACCAGATGATTCTCGGCCCAAATCATCAACTCCTGACATTCGGCGAGCAACGGAGCACATTGAGTGCTCCCCTGCCGATTGATATAGGAGACCATCACCGCATTGTCGGAAAAAACGCGAACCGCTGTCCCTTCGAGCAAGAGTGCAAAATGAAGGAGTGCGAGACGTACAGCTCGTAGTTCCAAGCGATTGATCGACCAAGAACTTTCCTCTTCGGACCAAGTGCCCTGAGCAATCTGAGACAGACAGTGAGCACCCCAGCCCGAGAGACTGGTGTCTGTTGTCACCAGCACCCATGCGGGATCTTGCAAAGGAACCCCCGCTCGTAGATGCGTGGGATCCATCCACCAGAACAGACTTTGACGCACCAGCTCCGGACAGACGAGCCGCCGTGAGAGAGGGTGAAGCTGAGGTGACCACCTGGAGAGCAACGCTTGTTGCAGAGCTCTCATATGCGCTCTGGCCCACGGAACAAGATCTAAGGCCACCGCCATGGACCCCAAAAGTTGTAAATAGGTCCACGCCGAAGGAGCGGGAACCCGCAAAAAATCCTGCGCTTGCTCTAAAATCTTCTGCACTCTGCCCTCGGGCAAAAAGACCAAACCTCTTGCCGTGTCGAAATGGGCTCCGAGATACACAAGCTGCTGTAGCGGCTGCAAGTGGCTCTTCGCCTGGTTGATGACCCAGCCCAGCTGTTCCAGAAGCTGAACCATGCGGGCAGTCGCCGCAACCGAAGCCGAGAGGGACTCCGCCCTGATCAGCCAATCGTCGAGATACGGATGTACCCGAATTCCTTCCTTCCGCAGGGCCGCCGCAACCACCACCATTATTTTCGTGAAAGTTCGAGGAGCAGTCGCTAGACCAAATGGCAACGCCCGAAACTGGAAATGCCCCATTGGAAGGGCAAACCTGAGAAATCTTTGGTGACCGGCCCTGATGGGTATGTGCAGATAAGCCTCTGTGAGATCTATGGCCGAAAGAAATTCGCCCAGCTGCACGGCTCGAAGGACGGCCCGTAACGTCTCCATCCGGAAGTGCGGAACCCTTAAGGCACGGTTTACATGCTTGAGATCCAGAATCGTCCGAAAGGATCCCTCCTTTTTTGGTACCACAAAATAAATCGAGTACCGACCGAAGCCGCACTGGTCGCGAGGAACCGGAACCACTGCTTGGAGTTGCAAAAGACGAGCCAGTGTATCGGCCACTATGTCCTTCTTTGGACCGGAAGCACAAGGAGACATCACAAAGGCGTCCGCCAAGGGGTGAGCGAAATCTAGCGCATAGCCCTTCTGAATTATTTCTAACACCCATTTGTCCGAGGTTACAGCGGTCCAGGCCGAGAAAAAGTTCTGTAGACGGCCGCTGACAGGGAGCGGGGCCTGGACCTGCAAAGCATCATTGCGGCTTCTTCGTAGAGGTGTGTTGGGCGGTAAAAGAGGATCTACCGAACCCTCGGGCTCCGCGAAAGGACTGACTGCGAGCACCGAAACGGCTCCTGGGGTATGGAGCAAATCGAGCACCACGGAACCGACGAAAATCTCTACCCTGACCACGGTGACCGGAACCTCCTCTCGACGCCGTAGGGCGATCCTCCGGCAAACGACCCCCTTTGGAGTCCCCGAGGTCCTTAACAATCTTTTCCAAGGCCTCACCAAAGAGCAACTTACCCTTATAGGGTAATTTGCTGAGAAGTGACTTAGAGGAAACGTCAGCAGCCCAAGTACGCAACCATAGAAAACGCCGAGCCGCCACCAGCGAGGCCATGGACTTCGCAGCAATCCTCACCAAATCATAGAAGGCATCCGCTAGGTAAGCCGCCGCCGACTCCAATTTAGCACCTTCCGGGGAAGACGCAGTCAGCAAATCCGCAGAGGAATCCCCCTGAATCCAACGGATGGCAGCTCTGGACACGTAAGCCCCACAAATGGAAGCCTGCAGTGCAAGCGCGCTGGAATCAAAGGCTTGCTTGAGGAGAACCTCCAGCTTCCAATCCTGTAGATCTTTAAGAACGGCCGCCCCTTCTACCGGAATGGTGGTTTTCTTAGTGACTGCAGACACTAAGGCATCCACCTTAGGCATTTTTAAGAGATCCTTCTCTTCCTGAAGCACTGGATAGAGATGAGCCATAGCCCGACTACCCCGTAGCGAGGCCTCCGGACACTCCCACTCAGACTCAATCATCTGCTTTATGACACAGTGTACAGGAAAACAGCGCTGTTCAGATTTAAATCCCTGCAACAAGGGATCTTCGAGAGGTTCCTGAGAAACAGAAGGAAGAAGCAGGTTCAAAGCAGATAAAGACTGAGAAATAAGCGCTCCCAGCTCTTCCTTCCGAAATACTCAAAAAACATTAGGATCGTCGCCCGGAGCGATCTCTCCTTCCTCAAGCTCCCCGGACTCCACGTCTAAGCCAGGGTCAGAGAAGAGCTCTCCGTCTTCCAAAAACTGAGGACCCTTGACCGGCGGCTCCAACGGGTCTAATCCGGATGGAGCCTGCATCCCTGACAGGGAAGTACCTTCCCCAAGGTCCATTGCCTCCTTGACTGGCTGACTGAGCTCAAGGAAACCAGTAGAAGGAGAGGCTGACTGAGAAGTTTTTAACAAAAAGGCATTATGGAGAGCCAAAATAAATTCAGGAGAAAAAAAGGCAGACAGCCCTTCCTGAGGCTCAGGAACCTTCTGTGAAGGCTTAGAGAGTGACGGTGCCTCCTTAGTAGATTTGGATTTGCGCTTCCCAGGCCCATTCCGCGGGCAAAACGGACGGCTCATTCAAAATGGCCGCCGTTCCCGCCTTTTCGGAGGCTAGTACAGGCCTCTCTGACTCAGAAGAGAGTTTCCCCTCCATGTGAAACGGGCCGGGAAAAACAAGGGCACACAAATGCGAAAAAAACAGCCCGATCCCCAAAGAGACCCTAAAAAGAAGAAACCCGCGCGCCTGAGCGCGCACATGAAGAAAATGTTTGCCGCCTCAAAAAAAACTGCCCGAATCGACAGATGCGCCCCCGAACACAGAGCTCACCTCAGGAAATGGCAGTCGCCCGGGCTCGCAGCCGAGGATCCCCGCTGCTAGCGGGAGTAGCGGCAACGTGGCAGACTGAGCAGACTGAGCAGGTAGAGGGTGACTGGGGCTCCCAGGACCAATCTACTGACGCTAGAGAGACCCGCTAGAGAAGGTAGGCTCTACACTCCTCCGCCGAGAAGAGACAGGCCAGGGTCATCTACTAGGAACGCCGGAGGGTAATAAAAATGTACACCTTGCCGACTGCACTCAGAGTGAAACAGCACAGAGAAATATAGCGTCTTATCAGCCCTGCTAGAGCCAAAAGCTATAACTGAGGCAGACTAAAATAAGAAAAAAACTGAAAATCTGTAGGAGCACTGTCAGCATCAATCCTCTCTAGCTGCTGAGGACTGAAAGACTGGTACACTGACGTCAGGGGGAGTGTCTTAGCCTGTCAGCAAGTTTCAAAGTTTCTTTCAGTCCTCAGCTGCTAAAGGGGATTGACAACCCTACCTTCCCTGGACTGGCCCGGAGAAGCGATAAGGAATTTTTTTTTGCCCATGTCATCAGTAGTGTAGTGTACACTTGCTCAGATAGCACATGCTATTGAACAATAGGGCACACGATTGACAACACTGCCCACAAATTTTTTTTAAAAAAGTTAAAAACCCAGCAAAAACGGAAAAATTCTAAAAATGGTATGGAAAAGGAAACAAAATGAACATTTTTGACCTGCACCTGTTTCATGTTCATTGGAGCTACTGCTTGTCAGAAAAAACACTAAGGGGGTCATTCCAATTTGCACTTAGCGAGGATATATGTCCTGGATTAAATGTATATCCCCGCTAAATGCCACGGTGACGATTCCAGTCAAAGAGCTCCCTGCACATACTGCAGAGATCTGTGGGGAAACTCTGGATGGAAGCGGGAGGGTGTGGACTGGAGGAGGAGTAAGGGCATGGAGTAGGCAGGACTCTGACCAGGATGTACAGGGCCGATTCCTGTGTCAACTCAAGATACAGGTGAGCAGGAAGGTGGTTCCTTGCAGCCCAATCCCAGCCTCGAAAGGCACAATTGGGAGTCAGGCAGCAGGGAACAGGACATTTGTTGTGGTGCAAGCGATCAGGGTGCTGTCATGCAGGAACCCAGGATGGGCTAGCCATGCAGGTTCAGGGACGTCCAGTGGGCTGTAATCAGGGCACTTCCTGCCCATCCAGGTCAGTTGCACCTAATTCTGATCCCATGGGGACATATAAAATTGGATGCATCCGGCCCATCCAGATTCTGGACATTCAGGTGGGCTGAACATGCCCCGAATGGAATTGGCCTCCATGAGGCCAATTCCAATAGGTGCAAAGCTGGGCCGTCGGGACACCTAAAGCATGGATGGGCCCAAGTTTTACCTGATTACGCAACCGCAGGAACTGTACTTTCCTGCAATTGCAGAATCAGATACTTAGATGGCTTGGCATACACCAGATTCTCTGGAGAGGGATGTCCGGAAGGCTGCCCATACAGGCCGCACAATGCTCCAGCTGGTGCGTCAGTGCAGCAGCGTCCCGTTGTCATGGCATCAGCATATCCAGCTGGGGTTGCAGAATGCCCACCATCGGGGTGGAATAAGCCAAGCATCCATTTTGCTGCTGGAGGACATACAAAGGCCTGTCCTGAATGGCTTCTGTATGTCCTGGTGCCTTGCACTGCCCTCCTCCACCTCCTCCCATCCAGGTCCAGTGCTCACCATACAAATGCTGTGTACGTGTGGGAGCACTTGGACTGGAATAGCATTCAGGGGCAGAATGCAGATTGGATGAAAATCCTGTTATTCACCGTTGTGAATGACCACCTAAGGGGGTCATTCCAGAACACGAATAAGGGGTTTGCATGTGTGGGGGATGTTTATGTGCTGAATACATCCCCGACCATATTCTAAACTCTGTTGTCATGCACGTCTACAATGTTAGTATGGGGATCTCAGAACGTGGCCAGAAGGGGCAGAACGGGGGTGTGGTCAGCCACGTAGGTGTATAAAGTGTATTCTGTAAAGACCCATGTATGTATTACATGTTTCCTGGAAACATCCAAGTAATTCCTGCAGAAAAGTGGAATAATTCCAGAACTTAGAAATAATTCTGTTCTTCTCTGCAATGTGACCCATATTGAAGAATGGTTGTGAAAGTATGTTTTCAAATGGTGTGACTGCAATCTGGAAAACCCCAAGATGCAGTTGTAAGGTACAGAGAGCAGAGGTGAGGGAATGTTGGAAGGTATGAACACATTAATAAACACCCTTACAGAAATATTAAGAAGAGCAATAGTGTTTATTCTGGTTATGCTTAAATGTGCTGTTTGTGCTAAAGGTGCCAATCTAGGAAAGCCTAACAATTCCCATGTTCTGAAAAATGGGATTGCTGATGCAGGGATAGTATGGACATAATTAGGGAAAGGATTTTTGTTTGGATGAGAAACAGAGGTCATATATTTAGTCATGGTATTCCATGCTATAGCTGTTATGCATAGGTTCAGGGCATCTCTTTGGTGTGTGCGTTTGCGCACAATGCTGAATGCTCTTATTCTGAAGATCCCTTATTATTGACAGGGTTGTGTTTTGACATTTAGCCATAGGGAACCAACCTACGCTGATTTCTTCTGGATATTTTTCATAGGGTACTCTAGTAAGATCTGATATTGTTGGCAGTGTGATAGGGCATCCAAACATCTGTTGTGCCAGGCACTGGGAGACATGACTGATGTTGTGCCAACATTCTCCAGATTGTACCATCCAGCCTACATCCCTACCCAGGCCTGGATCAATAAGAGCTGTGAGAGTGATGACATATCTAGTGTCTGACTACTTTGTGTGATGGCATAAGGATCTCCACTCCTACGCCCACACAGGCCTGATCAGGGGAGCCAGTGGCACAAAGCAGACTATCGGATGGAAGACAGGGTTGCCCCACAGAGATAGCAAATGCATACAGACCAATATATGCCACAGTGGGGCAGGTGCAGCTGCTATGAGAAATGCCAGTACCCAGAAAGGTGGGCCTCTGATGCCATAGCCAGAATCTACTACTACTGCTACTGATCATTTGTATAGCACTACAAGATGTACGCAGCACTGCACAGACACACGTAAAAGATGGTCCCTGTTCAGTGGAATTTACAATCTAGTCTAGAAAGACAACACAGCATCTGTGGACAAGATGCTTTGAGGGGAAATGGTCAGGAAACACAAGGGAGCTTAGGAAGATCAGATCCAATGGCGGCAACGAAGAGGTGAGCACTCAGCCTGGATTTGAGAGGGGCCAAAGGTGAAGCCTGATGTACAGACTCAGGTAGTTTGTTCCAGGCATAAGGAGCAGCAAGGCGAAAGGAGTGACGTCTAGTTTTTGGCAGTAGAAGAAAAGGGCACAGATAGGAGCAATCTGACAGAAGAGCGGAGTTCCCGGGGAGGGGTGTAAGGAGAGATACAGAATGAGTGCACTTATAGACCATAGGCACAAACAGGGCATACATTTGTTGCTCATCAATATTATATATCCTTTGGGAAATTGCAAGGCAAGTTTTGAGTTTGGTGCATTGGGAAGGGTCCATCTCTAGCAGTTGAAAGCGTGTTTGTAGAGATGACCAAGGCAAGAATCACTGGGGCCGGATCCTAATGCCAAGTACCACATCATGCAAAATATGGCATACATGTTCATATTTACATTCTCTTTTATCATATTAGGGTGCACTGGGATTACCTAGCACTTTTCAGGGCATGAGGGGACTGGTATATGGTCTAGGTTGCAGCAGCTGTCATTTCTCATTAGTATTTATGTCTAGTTCGCATCAGTAAACTATGAAGAACAGCTTAAAAGAATAACATTTTTCCGAGGGGTGTGGCGTCCATGGGTACCTCACAGGGGCAAGCAGAATACTAAACGTGTAATGTTTTTGAATACTGTGGGCATGGGGACATACAAAATGTTTACCTGCCTCGGACAATATTGACAGGGATGTTTTTCTCCATTATGATGCATAGTCTGTGCATGTGCTTGTATGCAGGACATGCCGCAGATGCGTGCATGGGCCAGCTGAATAGCGCTTTGTCCCTGCTGCGTCAACTACGTTTATCTCTAATTACATAACACACACAAAGAGTCACCCATAAAACTAAAAATAAACCAATCGGCATACAGAATAATTCCATTCCATTAGCACAACACAAAACCTCCAACCAATCACTACACACACTTTTGAACCTCCATTTACCAATTAAAAGCCAACTAGCATGAGGAATGCCTATCAACACAACTATAATTCAAGTATATGCCCCAACAACAGCTGCAGAAGAGGATCAAACTGATGAGTTCTATGAACAAGTTCAAGCTGAAATTGACAGAACATTCAAACAGGATATCCTGATAGTTATGGGTTACTGGAACGCAAAACTTGGCAACAAAGAAGGCGGCAAAATGGTTGGAAAATATGGACTTGGCAACAGAAATGAAGCTGGAGAAAGAGTGATAGAATTCTGCAAGACCAACAATCTATTCATCTCAAACACCCTTCTTCCAGCAACACAAGTGGTGATTATACACATGGACTTCACCTAATGGACTGTACAAAAATCAAATTGACTACATCTGTGGAAGTCAACAATGGAAAAGCTCTATAGCATGAACAAAGTCAAAACCTGGAGCAGACTGTGGTACAGATCAACTACTAGTATGCAAGCTCAAGCTAAAGTTGAAAAAGAGCAAGCTCATGAATGTAGCAAAATATGACCTTGAGAATATACCACTGGAATTTAAAGACTGCCTACAAAATCTGCCTACAAATGTCAGAGCTCCAGACGAGTTATGGAATGATGTCAAGAAGGTTGTGATGGAAGAAAGCGAGAAGTCTCTACAAAAGTTGAAAAAGCAAAAATGGCCAAAATGGTTGACGGAAGAAACTATGAAAATTGCCCAGAAACGCAGAAAAGCTAAAACCAGAGGAGAAAGAAAGACAATCGCAGAACTCAACAGAGATTTCCAACGTGCAGCAAGACAGGAGAAGGAAATGTTACAAGATGCTCAAGGATCTATGTTGAATGATGCTGAGAAGATCAAGAAAAGGTGGAAAGAATATACAGAGTTTTTGCATGATAAAGATCAAGTAGAACAGCCATTTCAACCATTGGTGATGAAAGAAGAAGTCGAAGCAGCATTGAAAGCCTTATTAAAGAACAAAGCACCAGGTATTGATGGCATTCCCATAGATTTATTACAGCAATCTGATGCAGCTGTGCCCATACTTACAAGGTTCTGCCAGGAAATTTGGAAGAAAGCATCATGGCCAACTGACTGTGGAAATTATCACACAATCACTCTGATCCCACATGCCAGCAAGATTCTACTGACGATTATTCAACAGAGATTACAACCATACCTGGAATGAGAACTACCTGAAATGCAAGCAGGGTTCAGGAAAGGGCAAAGTATGAGAGAAATCGCGGATGTAAGATGGATCCTTGAAAAGACTAAATACCGAAAGGATATCTATTTTTGTTTTATTGACTACAGCAAGGCTTTTGACTGTGTAAACCATGAGAAACTCTTGGCCACATTAAGAAGCATAGGTATACCAGAACACCTGATCGTTCTCTTATACAACCTTTACATTGATTAAGAATCAACAGTTTGAATGGAACAAGGAGAAACAGAATGGTTTAAAATAAGCAAAGGTGTATGATGAGGCTGCATATTTTCCCTCTACCGGTTTAGTTTATATGCAGAACAACTCATCAGAGAAGCAGGATTGTATGAAGACAAAAGAGGTGTGAAAATTGGTGGAAGACTCAACAACAACCTTCACTATGCTGATGATACCACATTACTGGCTGAATGTGAAGACGATCTGAAACATTTGCTTCTCAAGATCAAGGAACAGTCTTAAAATTGGTCTGCACCTAAATGTAAAGACAAAGATCATGACAACTGGCAAAATCAATAAGTTCACTGTTGGTGGAGAAGAAATTGAAATAGTGGACAATTGTAACCTACCTGGATCAACTATCAATAAAGAAGCAATAAGCAGTCAAAAAAATCTGACAATGCATTGCTCTTGGCAGAATGACTATAAAGGACCTAGACAAGATTTTCAAGAGCAGAACTGTCTCTCTCCATACAAAGATTTGACTTGTTCAAGCCATGGAATTTTCAATAACATCATATGGATGCAAAATTTGGACAGTAAAAAAGATAGACAGGAAGAAAATTGCTGCCTTAGAATTATGGTGCTGGCAACGAATACTGTGTATACCATGGACTGCCCAAAGAACAAACCAGTCAGTACTAGAGGAGATCAAACCTAAGCTTTCTTTAGAAGCTCAGATGACAAGACTTTGACTTTCATACTTTGGACACATCTTGCGAAGAGAGATCATTAGAGAAAGATATCATGCTTGGTAAGGCAGAAGGCCAACGCAAAAGAGGAAGGCCAGCAATGAGATGAATCAATACGATAATAGCAGCTACGGGTGCCAGTTTGTCAACAATGAGCCACCTGACTGAAGACCGAACACAATTTAGGACAACTATCCAGAGGGTCACCATGAGTCTACACCGACTCAACAGCATTTAATAACAGCAACATGCGTGTATATTATAAAATAGGTGTGTAAAGATACGCCTCAATCTAGCCACGGCATATGCCAGCTCTGTAGCACCTAGACCAGAGGTTCCCAATTCCAGTCCTGGAGGGCCAAACACCATTCAGGTTTTCAGACTGTCCCTAATGAATATGCATGAGATATATTTGAATACAATGAGGGCAGTGCATGCAAATGCATCTCATGATTATTTATTAGGGACAGCCTGAAAACCTGAATGGTGTTTGGCCCTCTAGGACTGGAGTTGGGAACCTCTGACCTAGACTGTCCAGAAACACACGTGTCTTAATATTTTATAACTTTATAAGTTATCTTTAACTTATGCAATAAATTTACATTCTGTCCAAGCTCCACTCCTATGTTTGCTGACCATGGGTGATCGTACTTATGTGCGTGCTGTGGTGAAGAGCACCCTCCTGAGGAAATGGAGACTGAAGGAAATCCTGAAAAGCAGCAGGATTTACACAGGATTTTCAATCCTAGAAGAAAAAAACCCTCTTCTGTTGAGCTGAGAATGGAGACCAGCCCAGGGGAGGAGTTGAGCAATGCTGATTGGGCACACCCAGGGGTTGGACGGGGTGTGGCTGGAAAAGAATCCCTTTTTGAAGTGGTGAATGACGCTGCTAAAGGACAACAGAAAAAGAAAAGCCATGAGCAGATGACCTGTGAGCAGAGGGCCTGTGAACAGACGAGCTGTGAGAGGACGTTTGGGACGTCAGATGAGACTGAGTCAAGCAGTGAGTGCAAGACCAGGAAGCAGTTTGGATGCACGTCTGAGCCTGGTAGCAACAGAGGACCTGCAAGGATTTTTACAGGTGCTGTGAAAGGAAGTCCTGTGAGAAGTGGACGGAGCCCTGGTTTAGAGTCCTGGGAAAAGGCAGAGCCCTCAAATAGAAAGCCTCCAAGGCAGACACCTGCAAAAGGTAACTCATTCTATGGGATATAATTTGGACCGGAGAGACCCAGAAGCACTCGCAGCTGGAAAGCTTTTAAGCTACCTAAGAGGAGAGGAGCCTGGCAGAGAGAAAGCAGTTCCAATAGGAGTCATGATAGAGAAGGTAAAATTCAATCTCCTATGTTTGGGGCTTTGTTAAAGGATCCCAATTGTTACCCTGCTTTATTTAAGCCAAGAGCTGAAGGGGGAAGCATTACTGACCGGGAGAGAAACCCAGTATTTGCTGACAACTGCTTGTCAGGAAATGAACAGGCTGAATTGCTCCTCCAGGAGTTTAAACAGTTCTTAGAGTTGAAAGCAGGCAGACAGCCAAAGCTGAATGAGGACACTAGTTCTGTGCAGTCAGAAGATTTAATGCAGATAGATTATGCCTTACCTTCTACAAACTCTGACAATTGTAGCATGGACTGTTCAATATGCTGTAAGGAAATAACAGTATAAAGAAGCTTGCTATACCTTGTATGGAAAGAATACAATGTCGTAGTTTCTGCTGCCGTGCTTGGAAACTTGATTGTTTGCATCTGAGTTTGAGCTCACACTGTGAAAGGAACAGTGACTGTTATGAGGCTGCAATGTATGTGAGTCACCTGTTGAGGCAGAGTTGAGTTAAGCTCCATAAGAAGGAAAGCTGATCCTATTTTTGGTTGTCTTATATTCCTGAGTTTCTTCTGTTCCTATTTAAAAGCACCATTTATGTTCATGTATTTGAATTTTGATGCGCTGGAGGAATTTCCCCAACACGAATAAATATTCTTGCAAAAGCCTTACCGTCTCTGGCACAACTACATTTATTCCTGAAAGAAGGGAGAACAAACTACATTACCCATAATTCCAAGGGAACAGTTTACCTCCATTCCTCACGGGACAATAGGTCACTTCTGTCCGTTAGCCCTAGGGCGGGGGCAGGAGCGTCGCAGTGCTTACAGAATAACAACCATCTAAAGCAGGGGTTCTCAACCCTGTCCTCGGGACCCACCTAGCCAGTCGGGTTTTCAGGATAACCACAATGAATATGCATGGGAGAGATTTGCATATAATGGAGGCAGTGTATGCAAATCTCTCTCATACGTATTCATTGTGGCTATCCTGAAAACCCGACTGGCTAGGTGGGTCCCGAGGACAGGGTTGAGAACCCCTCATACACGTACATGACCATTTACTCATGCAAGTCCTATAAAAGAGGGATTTACACGCGCAAATAGCACAGAACTTTCTGTGCATTAAAAAAATTCTGTTAGATGCCCTATTATGAAATTACCATCATAATATATATACTGTGTGGTTCAATATTTAAAATGCATTTAGATGTTCAGTGCCATGCTGAATGTCTATATGATTTTTTTTTTTAAATCCAGTGGCATTATACATGTGGAGCCGAACTCTATAACAGGCACGTCTGGCTAGCAGAAATGTCTAAAGTAAAAAATGGGCATGGAATACACCCGATTCCAAAACTACAGAGACAGACATGCCTGCGGTTCTGGAATCAGGGAGATATATGTTTCCGGCATGGTACAAAAGAGTAATTAGTCCTTACCAGCTAATTAGTGTTCCTGAAGGAACTCCAGTCCAGCCCCTTTACTCTTGGGTTGCGCAACCCTTCCAGCAGCTTGGAGGCTGAGCCCATCATCGTTTTGATGATGATGTGGTATAAATACCACTGGCACCACCCCTAGGCACCAGTAATCTGATGAAAAAGCAGTCCTGACGGGTACCTGCTTAAGAACCCATAACTATAACAAGCAAAAAACAAAACCAATCAACTATCAAAAAAAACCACCTTACTTCCTTAAAAAAAAAAAAAAAAAGTAACAGTGGTAAGGGAGAGGAAGGAAGGAGAAGGCTTACCTGAGGCCAACCCAGCCTTTACCCACTCCCCACAGTCCCTCCCTAGAGTGTAGCCCTGCTGCTGGGGCTCCTCAGACCGGGATCCCCCGCTTCCGCTCCGCTCCACTCACTGACTTCGGTCCGTTATTCCATTCTGAACACTAAAAACCGAACCTGGGCGGGATCAGGGACTGGACTGGAGTTCCTTCAGGAACACTAATTAGCAGGTAAGGACTAATTACTCTTTCCTTAGCAGAACTCCAGTCCAGTCCCTTTACTCTTGGGATGTAACAGAGCAGTTCAAACCTGGGCGGGGTTCGCCATCCTGGACCGAAGCATTGCATCCCCAAACCTGGTGTCCGCTCTTCTCTGGACATCAAGTCTGTAGTGCTTGGAAAAGGTATGTAGCGAGGACCACGTAGCCACTTTACAAATGTCCAGCGGCGGAACCAAGCTACGCTCTGCCCAGGAGGCCGACTGCGCCCGCGTTGAATGTGCGCGAAGACCTACTGGGATCTGCCTCCCCTTGAGGATGTAGGCGGAGGCAATAGCCTCCCTGATCCACCTAGAAATAGAAGCTTTGGCTGCTGCTTCCCCCTTGTGTGGCCCTCCAAATTGAATGAATAGCCGTTCGGACTTGCGGAAGGATGCTGTGCATGAAAGGTAGTGTCTCAGCACTCTATGCAAATCCAGGAGACGCAGCTTGGCACCATCTCCTTCTTGCGCTTCTCCCACAAAGGACGGGAGCGAAACTGTTTGGTTCATATGAAAAGGAGAGGGGACCTTGGGCAGGAATGAAGGGACCGTCCGTAAGACCACCTTATCCTTGAAAAACGAAAGAAAGGGAGGTCGAGAGGATAGAGCTTGAAGCTCCAAGACACGCCTAGCCGAACAGATTGCTACCAAAAATACCGTCTTCAGGGTCAAGTCCTTTAGGGAGGAGCTCCTTGCTGGTTCAAAGGGCTCCCTGGTTAAGGAATCCAATACCAGGTTTAGGTCCCAAGGGGGGATAACTGATCTTTGCTGGGGCTGTAAGCGCTTGACCGCCCTCAGGAACCTACCCACATCAGCGTGGTCCTCTAGAGACTTGCCCCGGACCTTTCCCCTATAGCAAGAAAGGGCTGCTAGCTGAACTCGCAACGAGCTGTGAGCTAAACCCTTCTCGAAGCCTGCTTGCAGAAATTCTAGAACCTCCGGGACCGAGGCTGCTAGGGGTTTCTTCCGATGTTCCGTGCACCATGCCTCAAATATGCGCCAAACTCTGATATAGGAAAGGCAGGTCGAGCGTTTTCGTGCGTTCAGCAGGGTCGAAATGACTGAACCCGAGTAACCTCGCTTCAGGAGCCGCGCCCTCTCAATAGCCAGGCCGTAAGCGAGAATCGATGCACGTGGGGCATCCGAACTGGACCCTGCCGTAGCAAATCCTTTCTGTCGGAGAGCCTCCAAGGGCGATGAGCCGTTAGTCTCACCAGGTCTGCATACCACGGGCGACGAGGCCAATCCGGAGCTATGAGAATTACCAAACTCTGGTGGGCCTCTATTCGCCTTAGAACCCTCCCTATGAGGGCCCAGGGTGGGAACACATACAGGAGACCTTCCAAAGGCCACTTCTGGACCAGGGCATCCAAGCCTTCTGACATCCTTTCCTTCCTTCGACTGAAAAACCGGCTTGCTTTGGATGTTTCGTAGCACGCCATAAGGTCCATGATCGGCGCCCCCCAAAGAGCTACCACTTCGTCGAACACTTCCTGCGCTAGCTCCCACTCTCCGTGGTCTATCTTGTTCCTGCTGAGGTAATCGGCCGTCACATTTTCTGCCCCGGCCACGTGCTGCGCTGACAGGTCCAATGGATGGGCTTCGGCCCACTGTAAAAGGCTGTCCACCTCCTTCTCCAGAGAGGGGCTGCTTGTTCCCCCTTGGCGGTTGATGTAGGCCACCGTGGTGACATTGTCCGAAAGGACGTGGACTGCCCTTTGCCGAACCAAGGGCTCGAGAGTTCTGAGTGCCAATGCTACTGCCCTCAGCTCTAGTCTGTTGATGGACCACCATGATTCCCTCGGGGTCCAGCTTCCCTGTGCAAACTGGCCCTCGCAATGCCCACCCCAGCCTGCTAGACTTGCATTCGTCGTCAGCTGTATCCATTGTGGCGGATCGAGAGGCATCCCGCATCCTACGTTCCTTGGGCACTTCCACCAGAGAAGAGCCCTCCTGACCCGAAGAGGACAAGGCAGTTGCATGGATAAGGGATGATGCTGATGGGACCAACGCCGTAACAAGGTGCGTTGAAGGGGTCGCATATGTGCCTTGGCCCACGGTACTACCTCTATCGCCGCCGCCATGGTGCCCAGCAGTTGTAGGTAATGCCAGGCGGTGGGGATTCGTCTTGATATGAAGAGAGAAACCAGGTTTCTCAGGTCTCGTAACCTCTGTTTCGACAGAAAAACTCTTCCTCTCCTGGTGTCGAATCTTGCTCCAAGGTAATCGATCTCCTGCGAGGGAATTAATCTGCTCTTTGCTCGATTGATGACCCAACCCAACTCCTCCAGGAATTCCACCACCCTGGCTGTAGCTGTACGACTCTCCGTTTCCGACTTCACCTGAATCAGCCAATCGTCCAGGTAGGGATGTACCAAAATTCCCTCCTTGCGAAGAGCCGCGGCCACAACTACCATTACCTTGGTGAACATCCTGGGGGCTGTTGCTAGGCCAAAGAGAAGGACCTGGAACTGAAAATGACCCCTCGGTACTGCAAATCTCAGGAACTGCTGATGAGATCTTCGGACCGGAATATGTAAGTATGCTTCCGTCAAATCTAAGGATGTCAGGAACTCTCCCTGTCTTACCGCTGCAATGACTGACCTCAGGGTTTCCATTCGAAAATGAGGAACCGAGAGGCAGCGATTGACTTGCTTTAGGTCTAGGATTGGACGAAAGGATCCTTCTTTCTTTGGTACCACAAAATAGATCGAGTATCGACCGGAACCGTATTGGTCTCTCAGAACGGGAACCACCGCTCCCAGCGCGATCAGCCTTGAAAGAGTGTCCTCTATCGCTGCCCTCTTTTCTGGAGAGCTGCAGGGAGACTGAATAAAGGCTGGAAGGACTTGTTTTGTGAATTCAAGAGCGTACCCCTCTCGGATCACTTCCAGTACCCATTGATCCGATGTGACTCGGGCCCATGCGGGAAGGAACTGCCTTAACCGACCCCCCACCAGCAGGCCTTTCTCCTGGGCCCCTGTTGTTTCATTGAGGTTTCCTAGGGCCTGAGGAGGAGGAGGGGGCGCCAAAACCTCTTCCAACCCCTCGAAACCCTCTGAAGCCTTGCCCTCTAGGAGGGGGGCGACCCTTAGGAAAAAAGTTTGGTCTGGCCGACCGGAACCTACGAAAATCCCTAGGCTGACTGCGAGCCGGAACCATCGTGCGGCCTTGTTTAGGCCTATCTTCCGGGAGCCTACCTCCCTTAGACTCACCTAGGTCTTTAACCAACTTGTCCAGGTCTTCACCAAATAGCAGCTTCCCCTTGAAAGGGAGGCGACTCAGGCGAGCTTTCGAGGAGGGGTCCGCCGCCCAATTGCGCCGCCACAAATATCTCCTGGCTGCTACCACCGAGGCCATATTCTTTGCTAGACTCCTAATAAGGTCGTACTGGCTATCTGCTAGAAAAGCGGAACCAGATTCTAACCGAGCAGAACTAGCCTGCGCGTCGGCAGAGACGCCGTCCGTTAGTTGAAGCTGTTGAGCCCACCTCAAACAGGCTCTTGCTACCCATGCCTCTGAAACTGAGGCCTGCAGGGCGAGGGCACTAACATCAAAGGCTTGCTTCAGCAGTGTGTCCAGCTTTCTATCCTGACTATCTCTAAGCGCTGCTCTGCCCTCAACCGGGATGGTCGTCTTCTTTGTCACCGCTGACACCGCAGCGTCTACCCTTGGGGACTTCAGCAGATCTTTGTCTGGCTCCGGTAAAGGGTACAAACGGGCCATGGCCCGGACTCCCCTTAAACTCGACTCTGGTTGGTTCCACTCTTCCTGGATCATCTGGCGCACCACCCTGTGGACCGGAAATACTTTCTGTGATTTCCTGACGGCTTGGATCAAAGGATCTTCTAACGCTTCTTCCTCTGCAGGAATGTCCGAGGCCATATTGAGCACCTGCAGTGATTAATTTATTAATGCTGGGAGCGCCTCTCGACGAAATACTCTAACTATTCGGGATTGCTCCTCCTCTGGGATCTCTCCCTCCTCAAGCTCCTCCTCTTCCTCCCCTACTTTTATTTATTTATTTATTTAGCGTACATTTATATCCCGCTGCTTCCAGTGATAAGCAGCGGTTGTTACACATGGTAAGGTTGGCTGTACCGGCCAGAATTAAGGATGTATACAATCTGATTAGGGAGGGGGGGGGAAGCATAGCAAAAACACGGGTTACAGGCTTACAGTTGATTGTTGTTGGGGTTCACACAGGGTACTTATATACATATTTACAATTGACAAGACTGTTAAAACTTTATAAGTGATCCGTATCTACATATTTACACGCGGCCGCGTGTAGTTCATGAGGTTAGGTTGTAATGAGATTGGAAGAGGTGCGTCTTAAGTTCTTTTCTAAAGTCCTTTAGGTCACAGATTTCACGCAGATCACTTGGCAACCGGTTCCAGAGTGCAGGAGCTGTAAATGAGAAGGCTCTGTTACTGGTACAAGCATTAACCTTTGTGAATGACTTCGGGAGGCAGAGGGTGTTGAGGTTCGCTGCTTTCCTACTTCTGTTGTTGGGTGGATTGGAAATCAAGCTGTTGAGGTGAGAGGGCGCTACATTATGGATAAGTTTGAAAGTAGTGACTAGCATTTTGTATTGAATGCGGGCCGTGATGGGGAGCCAATGAAGCTCAATTAGGGTGGGTATAATGTGGTCAGAGAGTCCTTTTTGCATGATGATTCTGGCTGCAACATTTTGTGCCATTTGCAGAATATTTGTAGTTTTCTTTGGCAGGCCTTGCAGTATGGCATTGCAGTAGTCTAGGTGTGGAATGATGAGGGCCTGAGCGACAGATCTGAAGTCATCATGATCGAGGATGCTACGTAAAGGCTGCAGGACTCTTAATTTGTGGAAAATGGCCCGATTGGTATTTCGAAGGTGCCTGTCCATATTTAGGTTGCTGTCAAGCATCACTCCTAAATATTTTATCTCTGACTTTATGTTGTAATTATTGTTGTTCATGGTGACAGTTTTAGGGGGCTCAAATCCCGGTTTCCTGGAGATACACATTGCTTCTGTTTTCTTGTGGTTAATGAACATGTTATTTCGTTGGAGCCAGATTTGTAGCTCGTGTAGGCATTTTTCAAGCTTGCTGATGTTCGGGTTGTTTGCGTCTAGTTGTGTGTAGAGCATTAAGTCATTAGCGTAGATATAGTAGTTGATGTCGTGGGCCTGGAAGATCTTGCACACTGGTTGCAGGTATAGGTTGAATAGGAGGGAGGAGAGGGCGGAACCTTGCGGAATGCCTTGGGTTTGCGGGAAGGGGGTTGCTTTGGCATTGTTGAAATTGACCTGCTGCATTCTGTTTGTTATATAGGAGGAGAACCATTTTAGTGGGGTCCCTGCAATGCCTATGGACTCAAGTCATTCTAATAGTGTTGGGTGATGCACCGAGTCGAAGGCAGCTGAGATATCAATGAAGATAAGCATATACATCTTGTTCTTGTTCTCCAGACCCTTAAGTAGGTTGTCCAGCAAGGCTAGCAGGAGGGTTTCTACTTCTCTGTCTGAGCCCTCCTCCTCCGGAGTGATCGGTGATAGAGACGTGAGGGGTTCCTCGCTCATTAGCCTTGAGCGCTTGGGAGGGACTCCGGGGTCATGGGAGCTTGTCTTCCCTGGACCGGCCCGGCCACTTTCTTTCACCACCGAAGACTCCATGAGTCCTTGCTGACGCATACAATAGGCTTTGTGTAATAGCAGGACAAATTCTGGAGAAAAGTGCTCCCAGCCTCCCTCCGCCCCGCTGGAAGCAGGGGGAAGGGACTGGGGGGGGGGGGGGACTGGTAAAGCTGAGGTAGGAGGGGTGGACGAAGAATCCCCTCCCCCTTCCAGGAGACCTTCAGACCCCTGAGAAGTCTGGTTCATGGTCAACTGAATTTCCTGCTCCACAGAAGCTGCTTCTGCCGCACAACCCCTGCAGATCCCGGCTTCCGAATCCGCAATCCTACGCGTGCCGCAGGAATGGCACCATAATTTGCCCGTCATCCTCCCTCTTTTTTTTTTTTTTTGAGCCCACCTAGTAGAAACTCCAAGGCAGGCCTAAAAACCCCTAGAAATTTGACCTAAATCAAAGAAATCTGCGAAATAAATGAAATAAATGAAAATAAATGAACAAACAGCAGTGCAGAGGAAAATAAACTTCCAACAAAAAGAGGGGCACCCCTCCCCCAAACGCTGAAAACGGCACTCTATATAACAAAATATATAAATATATGTATATTTTAAAATTAGGATTTAACCTGGTCCTTAAAAAGGCAAACACCCCTCTATACTTGCAGTTTCGCTGCCCTGCTCCTCTGCGTGCCGCTCCTCACGCTGGAATCCGTTGCCTCCTGATAGACTCCACGTGGTAGGCCGCAGCCACGTGGAGTCAAGGCCTGTGGCCGGTGGAAGAGTCCTCGCTGCTGGACCCCGGACTCCCCGAAATTGAGGCAGTTAGTTCGCTCCCCCGACGCCGCCTCTAGCGCTCAGCCGGGACCGGAGCTGGAAGCGCGAGGCGGAGGAGCTGAATAAAGTGGAGCGGTGCTGCCTCTAGCGCTCAGCCCACCACCGGGGCTTCAGAGCGAGGCAGATGAGGTCGGAGGAAGGGCCGTGGGGGAGCCGGTTGACCGCGCACGCGGGAGGAGAGCAACACAAACCTCCCCGCTGCAAAGGCAAACCCCCTCCTTCCAAAGGGCACCGGGAAGAGGACCAGAGGGGAGAAGGAGGAGGGGAGAGAGAGAGACGGTTCAAAGGCTTAAGGAAACAGCGGTTCTAAATGCACGGGAGTAAGGCGAACTCCCCAACTAAGGTAAAAAGAAAACAAAGAAATTAAAGAAAAGCAATTAAAAGGTATAAATAACAAAACTAAACTCCAGTAAGCTCCTGGCTTACGGGAACCCTCCAGCTGCTTGGAGGCTGAGAATACTGGTGCCTAGGGGTGGTGCCAGTGGTATTTATACCACACCATCATCAAAACGATGATGGGCTCAGCCTCCAAGCTGCTGGAAGGGTTGCGCAACCCAACAGTAAAGGGACTGGACTGGAGTTCTGCTAAGGAACAACACACCTAAGGAAACATGGGCCAACGCTGCTAAATTGGGACACGGGTAAATCTTTATCTTTATTCGTTGCTTTATATACCGCCCACACCGAGGCATCAGAGCGGTTTACAATATACAAAACAACATTTTTGGCTGCAGAAAAAGAAACATTAGTACAACAGGAAAGGGATAGAGCCAAAGATAAAGAATAAGCAAAGATAAGCATGGAACTCAGAGGAGCGGACTGACAGGGGAAGACAAACTATTCAGGAAGCTAAGGGGGGCTGGGGGGGGGAGGACAGAGGTGACAGGTCAAAGGCGGCACAAAAGAGATGGGTCTTTAGACCAGCTTTATATCTGGAAAAGCAAGCAGAAAAGGCCTGTATGTCCCCGTGCTCACCATATTCTGAAAAGACAGACGTTTGTGATGCTGCCTGTCTCTGTGTTCCAACGCTTCTGCTGGCAAAATGTAATCTCCTAAGCTGATGCTCACACTGGCAGCGTTGTGCTCATGCAAACACCACATTAATACTGATGAAACAAATAAGGTCATGCAACCTAGGCTATATTTACTAGTCTGTTGCATGCCCATAACACTACAAGGTTAGCTTAGTGCACCAAAGCTATTGTAAAAGCAAGTGGCAAGTGAGATGTTTCTTCTGACAGACCCTGCAGCAAAACATACATGACATGTATTCTTTCGGTGGTCATCGCCGAAAACAGTATTTGCAATGCTAAGAATGGACCAGAAAAAACTGAAATGGGTCTGTACACTAAAGGTCAAAACATATCCCGTCATTCACAGGAAACCATCAGGATGGGAACATGCAACAGTGCAAACATTAGAAACACATGCCCAAAAGCAGCATCTGTCCTGAGAAATGTGCACAATATGAAAGACCTCTGATGGTGCATTTGGATCTGCATCAGTGCTGTCCGCACTGCAACATGCCCCCTCTCCGAGAGTCCTCCACCACTGACAGAGACATGCCCTGCTATGTTGCTGCAAAGCAGCTGTACAGAAGTTACTGCCCATTAACACTGGCACCTGGTGATGCTGCAGTCAGCCCTACGATCCAGGTTTTGGCCAGGCATACATGTCCCCCCAGATTTGTGGATCAGCACACCACGGCTTCCTCTGCATCCCTCACACCACACACAGACACATACACACACACTTGCTTGCGGTTACAAATGGCATATCCCTGCCAAAACCATGCCTTGCACCTATAAAGGACTGCTGGTAACACATCATAGCTTTATTCCATGTTGCTGCTGGTAAAATGTAAGCATCCGCGGGATACACCCAGGATGTACACGGGTCATTCCTGAATACGCTTTATACGTTTCTGCGGCCCCCTCCCACCTATGTTCTGAGATCCCCGTTTTAGTGCCGTGTATGTGCAGAGCTGTGTGGTTTCAGAATATAGGTCTAGATGTTTTCACATGGAAAATGCTTATCCTGCATGTCCAGATAGCCTATTTACGTTTTGGAATGACCCCCATAGGGGAATATGAATATTCCACTATACATATAGCACAATACATAAAGCAGGGAGGGAAGGATAGGAGAGAGGCAACAAATGTATTTTACTTTTACATGCAGGCACTAATACATGGCTTCTATATGTGTGAAGGCACTTTTAGATAGTATGTGGAGATCAAAATTGAGACATCAGGGTTGGGATGTATTCAAATCCGATGGCTATGCTAAAAGTGGATCTGTTTTGAAAATATATAGAAGGAAGTACAAGAATGCACATGTACCGACATCCATGGACAGTGGGAGGCGCCACTTTACAAATCTGCACATGGAAAAGATCAACAGAGGGGACCTGTCGTTTCATACATGTAAATGCCAGCATTTTATAACTTGTACGTGTAGCTGTCTGTGCTTACACGTACGCGTGAACAATTTTGAAAACGTAAACATGTCAATGCTGCTACATAACTACAGAGGACGCTATATTTAACTCACTTTAACTCATTTCAGTTTGGAAAGGGAAATAAAATAGGTAGGATTAAGAAGGATAATCCCCTTAATCCCTCCTGTTAAGGGCTGGCTGAAAGACACACTCTTTTAAAACCTTCACGTACTAGGGATCAACTGTAAAGTCACCCTTTGAGATTTTTCAGCTTACATGTGCATCTGCTGACACGCTCCCGCAAAACTTCCAGACACTAAGAACATGCATGTGTCAACTGAACTCTTTCTAAAATGGTCATTTACATGTAGATGCGGTTTATACATGTGGAGGCCAATTCTGATTGGGGCACGTCCGAGCCGTCCAGATGTCCAAAATCTGGATGGGCTGGATGCGCACCCGATTCTGCAATCATGGGAGCTATATGTTCCTGCAGTTTCAGACTCGGGGCATTTGGACAGGCTGGACAGACTCCGATTCAGACACATGGGACATCCTGCTGTCTACCTGGCTAACCCTCCCCATGCTCCTGCTGGAGCCCCGCTGCTGTGGCATCTCATTTAGGAGCGCCGCTAGGCTCGGCACCCTCCCACTCTCCTTTCCCTGCTGCCCGGCCCTCAGTGGGTGCAGCAGGGCCAGGATCGGGCAGTGGGGCCCTAACTGCAGCCCCTCTGCCACTTACCATGCCCTGCACGCCCCAATCACCTCGGCCCGTGGGACTTATTCACCTCTGAGTTGGAATAAGTCCCACATCCATCCTAGCCTTCCCGGATGTACAGGGCCATGACCTGAATTGGCCCTGTATGTCCCAGCTGTATGCCCCACCCACACTCTACCCATGCTTCTCCTCTGGCCTTCCCCCTCCCGCCCCCATCCAGAGCTTCCCACACAAAGCCGCTGTACGTGCGGGGAGTTCTATCACCGACATATGGTCCCTGCGAATAGCTGGGGTTTAATGTCCAAACCAGACATTCATCCCCGCTAATCGCAGGGCAGAATGACCCCCATATAGACCTGATTATACATGTGTAAATTGCAAATAGGGCTTCTAAAATAACCCCCATAACTTATGCATTTGGCGTAGACAAGCCAAAATAAAATAGACCTTGAATCATCCTAGCCAAACATACAATATATATGTATGTCACTGATATTCAGGGCCTTACACATATAAAAGTCTATTCTAGAAAACATCTCAAGATGCCAGTATTTTTGAAAAGGCTCTGCTACACACAGAGCCTTTTCTAAAATATTGAATCAGGAGGTGGCAGGGGTGCACATGTCTATGCCAATACTGTATGTGGAGCCAGGGAACCGTTTTACAAACTTACACAGCAGAAAAATCAGCAGCAGCAACCCGGCATCTCCCATGTGCAAGTGCCAAACGATATAACAACTTGCACACGTAATTGACGGCATTGCACGCGCAGCTTGCCCATTTTGCAAGTCTACACATATAAATGCCACTAATTAACTAGAGAGGCCACTTTTCAAATCTAATTTTAATTTGGAGTGAGAAATACATTAAGGGAGATTACGGAGGATAACTTCCTGAATCCGTCCTATAAAAGACATACATATGTGTTCCATATATGAAATGGAAAATTCACAAGTACATTGTATGCCCCTCCCAGGCCATACTCCCTACACGCACCCTTGAATCTTTCACCTGCTAAGGACAACCACATGTAAATTTGCCCCTTTCTAAAATGGCTATTTACACATTGGTGCAATTTATATATGTACATGCCTGATAATACACATGTAAATCATGAATAAGGCTTCTAAATTATCCCTATATCTTATATATATAGAAGCCCCAATATTCAGTGCTTGTGTGTGTGTGTGTGTGTGTGTATATATATATATATATATATACACATATATACACATATATATATATATATATATATATATATATATATATATATTGTGATACAGCGGACCCTCTTCTGGAGAGAAAAATAGTTTTGAAGTCTGAAAGAAAAAGAAATTGCCTGCAATTTCCAGAGGATTCACCTAGAGGGAGCAGGAGAGTTAGGACAGAGACCACAGAACCACGCCCTAGTGGGCAGGACTCATGTTCCAAAAGCTCACATTTAAGAGGAAGCAAGCAAGAGTCAGGAGGAAGCTTATCTGCTAGGAGCTTACCTGCAAGAAGCTCAGCTGCTAAAACCTCGTCTGCTTGGAGAGCTACTACTCAGGGAGCTGTGGAAAGATCACCCTCACCAGTTGGGAGAGACCAAGCGAATGTGTGTTCCAGAGAAGGACCAAAGAGATGCTATGAAGGTACTAGCTCAAGAGTGGGATCTAGGCCGCAAGCAAGCCTGAATAAAAGGACAGGCTGGGAAAGGAGAACCAGTCCTGTAAGAGAGAGGACAGGCCAAGAAGGCCGAAGCCAAGCCAGACCAGGCCCTGAAGCCCACAAGAGAACAGGCCTCAAAGGCCAGAAGAGGAAAGACTGGGAGAGCAGGAGGAATATACCTGAGAGCACTGATACTGAAGGCAGCAGCCAAGGTAGGCCTCCAGCCTCACCCCAGAGAACCAAACGGAAACCTAAAGGTAAAGCTTTTAACCTTTGTTATTGTGTGCCTGAAGTCAAGCTAAGAGAAGAATCCTGGGAAGGTGGTTCTCCTTATCTAAAACAAGAGCCAAAGCAAAAGTTAAAAGATAGTTTGAGCAAGAAAAGAACTTTTAGAGGAAAACATTATAGAGAGAATGTTTTTAAACCCCTAGAGCAAGAAATGCCATTTTGGTATTCCACCACGCTGAACCGTGGGCCCAAACAAACTGCCAAGCCTTGGGAAGCAGTGAGACGAACTCACATGAAGGACACTTACCTTGATCCCTCAGAGCAGTCAGAGGAGGCCATGCAGGTGGAATCTGTACAGGAGGACATTGATAGTCCTATGGAATGTATATATTGTGCTGGAAGTGATAGAGAAGCGTTCCAGAGCTCATTGAGTGAATGAAGTAATTTGCTATTGGATGTTTTTGACACGGTGAAGTTAACAGTTTTTGGTTATTCCATCTCTTACTTTCAAAATCTGCTGTAAAGACTTGTTTTGCTACGTACCGGAGTGTTTATCCTATGTTATGAACCCTTAGTGCTAAAAGGGGAAAATAAAGCCTTTTTCTTTTCCCTCCACTTTCGTGCAAGACTGTAGTCTCTTTGGGAGTTGGCAACGAGGCTGGCACAAGGCTCTGGCCCTTGACCCTCGCACCTGGCCAACCCTGATCACAAACATCTTGGTGACCCCCGGTCCCAGCCCTTCGGTGGAACCACTACGCCGCCACCAGGGGGTGCTGTGCGACCGGGGCGCGTCACAATATATACACATATACATACACACACACACATATATATACAGGGTGGCCCAAAAAAAGTGAGAACATCTCGTAGCATATAAGTTATTTAAAAATTCAAAAAGACAGATGTAAACGATTGACAAATTTAAAAAAAAAGATGGTGACCGGAAATTGTCGAAATAAAGACGTTATATAGCTATAAAAGGTAAATAAGTAAACTTCCAGCGCCCCCCTGCAACCTATACATCGGCACCCCTCCCTCATTATTATTGTTGACTGCACCCTACCTCCTTTTTCCCAAAACCTCTTTATGAACTCTTTTCAAGCGATATTAGTATTTCTCCTTCAAATCCAGTTGTAAGAAAATTGCAGCAAAACATTGCCCATGTTCCCTGTAAGTATTATGAATGTGTCTCATATCCCCACGTGCTAAATGTATCCCCCAATTGTGTTGTGACCGCTTTGATTGAAGGATAAGGCGGTATACAAAACTGTCTAAATAAATAAATAAATGCATAACCCAAATAACAATACTTAGCATCATACAAACAGGCTGTGATAGACCGGAAAAAAAAAGTAAAAAATAAAATCTGGTTCTGGTCATCTCACTAACAACAACATAAACATTCTCCAGTGCCAGGCATATTGTGAACTAATATAAAAGACTGCAAAAGTCACTGAAAATCTAAAGTCAAAACTATCATACCATACTAGCATACACGTCCAAAACTCATACAAAATACTGCAATGGGCCCCAAAACACCTACTTGAAAAGCTCTACAAGTCAAATTACTACAGTACAGATCCCTACGTACAAACTCCATGTTAACAGAACACCTGGCCTTGGTCACACACTCAGAATACAGACCCTCAAGTAGTACAGAATAAGTGACCACAACCTAAAGTAAAAGTAAAAATAAAAATATTTAGACAAAAATTAAAATGAAGCCTCAAGAAGCCAGACTCCACATGTGGTGCCACACCAGATAAGAGATGCAGTTCCCCATACTGTTTGAAATATAGATAGCGCAAAGTCCAATCACTAAATTGAAAATGAAATTATTTTTTCTACCTTTGTTGTCTGATGAATTTTGATCATGCTGGTCCCGATCTGAGGTTTCTGTTTTCCTGTCTTTTCTTAGCTCTTTTTCTATGGTCTATAGTCCATCTGCCATTTCGGTCTCTCCTTTTGCTTTCTTCATTTTCTTCCATCAGTCTTTTTCCAGTCCCAATAACCCTCCCCAGTATCAGCCCCCTTTACAGCCTCTCCTCCCAGTACGTTCCAGTGTCAACCCCCTTGCATTCCCAGCACTGCTACTGGTGTCTATTCCCTTTTAGTCCCCCTCCTTCTACATCGTCCAGCCCCTACTAGTCCAAATACCATCCCTGGTATCAGCAAACCTCCAGCCCCGGTGCCCCCTCCCATGTCAGTTCCCTTGCAGTCACCCTCTCCTCTGTCCATCTGCCTTCCAGTGCCATCCCTGGGTGTCAGCTCCCTTCAAGCCCCCACCTTCCCCTCCAGCCTCCTCCTTCCCCTCTTTTCTGCTCCCTTCCAACCCCCCATGTGAGCTCCCTTCTAACCCCCACCTTCCCCCCTGTCAGTTCTCTTCCGACCCCCTTTCCTATTACCCAGCCACCTTTCAGCCCCATCCCCAAGTTTCTTCTCCCCCCCGTAGCTCCCCTCCATATTCTCCCCATGTAGCTCCCCCACCATGTAGCTCCCCCATGTCTGCTCTCTTCTAGCTCCCCAGTATGTGCTCCCTTTCAGCTCCACTCCTGTATCTGCTCCCTTGTAGCCCCCATGTCTGCTCCCTTTCAGCCCCACCCCTTGTCTGCTCCCGTTCAGCCCCACCCCTTGTCTGCTCCCTTTCAGCCCCACCCCTTGTCTGCTCCCTTCGAGCTCCCCAGTGTCTGCTCCCTTCGAGCTCCTCCCCCTGCATCTGCTCCCTTCCAACTCCCCCACCTGTGCCTGCTCCCCTTGTAGCCTCCCCATGTCTGCTCCCTTCCAGCTCCCCAGTATCTGCTCCCTTTCAGCTCCTCCCCCCTGTGTCTGCTCCCTTCCAACTCCCCCACCTGTGCCTGCTCCCCTTGTAGCCCCCCCCATGTCTGCTTCCTTCCAGCTCCCCAGTATTTGTTCCCTTTCAGCCCCCTCTTTACCCCCCATATCTGCTCTGATTCATCCTTAGAAAAAGAAAGCAGCCTTGGGAACATTTCTCTGTTCCCGCAGCTCTGCTAACTTTTAAACTTCTGGGTTGCGGAGTTTCTAAAAGCAATAATAAGCATTTCCTGTTTCTCATATGAAACTCCGTGACCCAACAGTTTAAAAGTTAGCAGAACCGTGGGAACAGAGAAATGTTCCTGCTGCTGCTTGATGCCATACTGGGCTTGATGGACCTTGGTCTGACCCAGTATGGCATATCTTATGAAGCTGTGGGTGGCGGGCGGCTAGCGACGCCACCCCTCCGCCTCTGGCACCCTCCTGCTGTGCATACCCGGCTTACTGGGTAGCGCCAGCTCTGCCCAGGGCTCCTGTTACATCTTGTCTATGTAGTCCTGCTCACTACTTCCTCTCTTTGGCAGCTTGGCATGTTTTCTCCAGGTAATTAAGCCCATCTCCATGACAGAAGCCATCACAAGTAGCCTTGGCTTGACGTTACTCGTCTGTTATCTCAGGGATTTTCCCATGAACTCGTCAAGCATTCCCACAAGTGCCACAAAATTCAGAGTTTAAGCAAGATCATCCATCTACAGTGACTGGCAACTGAGATGAAAAAAGCTTCCCACAAAAGAGGGAGAGTAAGAGATCCAGAGTTCCTGATTATTCACCCACTCTGCTCAAGGACGTGGGTGTTCAGGGAAGGAAGTAGAGGAGAATAAGATACCATATCCCTGGCAAGGGTGTCTTAGGAATTAATCGCATGGATAAGCATGAAGGGATGCCTCACTGCCCATTCCATAGTGAGGAAGAGGGGGAACTCAAATACATATAACCTAGAAGTACTCAGAAGAGGAAGGCAGAACACAGCATTCAGTATCAATTTGTGCAACATTAAAGTGACTGCCCAGAGAGAAAAAATAGCTAGATGAAATGCAAAGCCCTGGATAATTTTGTCAGTAAACTATCAGCAGGAAATTGCTTTTTATATTCAAAGGTTGTTACCTGCTGAAAGAATTATGCTAAGACAAAATGAAGTTTTCCTGTGCTGGAATGATATGCTGAGAAAGTGATTCTGAATCGGTGAACTAATTAGATATAACCTGTGAAGACGCTTCAAGTAGGGAACTTGATGTTTTCATTTTCAAGTGTCAGTATTGTGAGGTACACTGTGCTTGAACACTGATACGAGTATTTTGACATTTGGAGTAAGGCATGAAATTCTATTTGCTTTTAATTTCATTTTCGGATGAATTCATAATGCCATGTAATTTATTTCATTACATTAGACTTTCAAATAAGGGCAATGGAAAGTCTCTTGACTTTAGGGCACTCATGTTCAACTGTCTGTTACTCTTGGCATCTCCTGCTTGCTTCCAGGGGCACACAAGTAACTCTTGGCATATCAGAGTTCTTTGAGAATGCCAATGGAAAAAGCGGGAGAGTTACTATCTTCTAGAAAAGAAAGTGGAAGGAGAGCAGAGTTGCAGGAAAATAGAAAATGGACATAAGTGCATGTTTGTAACCACCTATTTTCTGTGCCAATAAGGGTTTTCAAAGACTGGTGTGAGGACATAATTAAGTAAAGAAAAGAGCATGGAATGATCCATGGATGAATCTTAGCATGTGACCATTCTTCCCATTTGAACGCCCTGATGAATATGCAGTGAATGTGTCTCTTTTTAATAAGTCACTTATCCTCCAAAACAAATTCTTATTGGCTGACTCATTTAGCTGTGCATTCAAATTCAACCATGCCATTAAAAATTTGCTAGTTTGGGGAGTGGAGCCAAGAAAGACCAAGATGGCTGCATGAGAAACCAGCTCCCCAAATCCTGAAAGTATTTGATCCTCAGGACACCGAGACAATCCCCCCCGAAGCCAACGCAGCGGTAGCTCTTGCTCCTAACATGACAACAATCAAACCGGCCCGATTGGAATACCCGACGCAGCAAGTTACAGGCTCAAAAAGACTCAAATCTGATACTCCGTCTCCACATAAACTGGTGCCTATACGAGAAGAAGGTGGAGACATGCAGGAACTCCTAAAAGAAATACAGGCAGTAAGAGACATGGTCACGGCAAATGGGGAGGCAGTAGCAGCGGTGCATGCAGAAGTAACAGAACTTAATACCAAATTGCAAAAAACAAATGCAATGTGTGCCTTCGAGTCAGTCCTGACTCCTGGCAACCCAGAAGCTCCTGGGTTTTCTTGGCAGTGTCACTGGAAGTAGATTGCCAGGCCTTTCTTCTGAGGTAATGGAGGGTTAAGTGATTTGCCCAAGGCCACAAGGAGTGCTAGTGGAAATTGAACCCTGGTTGTTTGGTTACCAAGCCAGTGTTCTAACCACTAGGCTACTTCTCCACTCCTAATACCAAATTAGAGGCACTTAATATCTGAATGGACAATGTGGAAACACAGTTGGCAGCCCATACTAAGCAGCTAGTGCATGCTGAAAGAACCAGCAAACGCATGACTCAATTAGAGCGCTTAATGGAGGACCTTAACAACCGCTCCCAGTGAAATAACAGGATTATTGGGCTTACTGAGGGAGCTGAGGGGACAGACACATTGCGTTTCCTTGAAGACCTGCTCCCCAAACTGCTACAATTTAACCCGGAAAGACCCTTAGAGATTGAAAAGGCGCACCTTGTTCCAACGCAATCAGCATCACAGAAAAAAATTCCTAGATCTCTAATCTTGCGAGTGCTACACTATCAACATGCACAACAAATTTTGCAGATGGCTAGAATAAAAGCTCCAATCCAGCATGAGGGCCATAAAATCTCCTTTTTTCCAGACTTTCACAAGACTACAGTAGAGTGGCGGCAACTATTAGCCTTCAGGCCCTAGTTGCAGCAACTTCACAGGCCTATTCTTACATAGCCTATTTTTTCCAGCTCGACTTAGGATCACCCTTCACAACCAAATGCAAACATTTGAAGATCTGCATTATGTTGTTTGACCTACTTGGACAATCTGGGTGAGTCAAATATGCATAGATCCTTTTGCACCCATAAAGACTACTAACCCAAGGGGTTTATTAGACTTACTGGCATAAAGGCGCAATGATGGGAATGCTGAAGAATCAGATAAGCATGTGGAAGGAACAATATTATACTGCACTCTCCAAAAACCAGCAATGCACCAGAGGATATAGCACCCTATCCCACGATGCTAAAATTTAAGAGACAGTTAAGCAAGCAAGCTTAATACAGACATTAAATGGAATCTATTTTCTAAGGATATACATTATAACGCTAGGCAAAGTAAATATAACCTAAATGCTGAAAATGAGAAGACAATTAAAACCTGAACATATAACAAAAGGGTGGACTTGTTAAGTACATAAGGGTGGAAAACTGTAATATAGAGATAATGTGAAATTGTCTCATGGAGTTGGTAATAGGGTGGTCTAAGGGGAGGGAGGAAAGAGAAATGGGAAAGAAGGGGTTTCTCCACAGGAGGGTTCTGAGGTGGTTCACCTGATACCTGTGGTTCTTTTATTAGTTCAATGTTATCCCTCTCTCATGTCCGATGATCGTCAGACCACTTTGTCCTAAGTTAAGAACACTTACCGATATACCTATGATTATATTCCGTCTCCCAGACTACTCCTAATAGCGATCTTTGAACTAAAGACTGAAGTATGGAAGATGGAAGAGACCCACATAGTTGACCAAATCAAGAAATTTTCTTTCAAAAAGCCAGAATGACCTCTTGTAAACTACTTACACTAAATGTGAAGGGAATTAACAATCCTATCAAAAGGAAGAAAGTTTTGCTATATTGTCAGAAAGAAGCAGCTGACATATTTGCAAGAGACACATCTTAACCTAGTAGAGATGTGAAAATTAGGTATGGACCACTTCATGCTGGCTACATGTTCTCCGGCTCTAGGGAAAAAAATGGGGTTGCTATCCTGATCTGGAGGAGCTTCTCCCCAACCGTCTTACAGACACGCTCAGATATAGATGGACGATGGGTGAGAGCAACAGTTCAAATAGGTACACAGATACTCTCCCTGCTGGCGCTCTATGCACCAAATGTAGACAACCCAGGGTATTTCCATACTATCCATTGGGTGGTCATAGAAGCATACCATCACCCAATGACAGCCAGAGGAGATTTTAATCTCACTCTGGATCCCCTACTAGACCAACAACTGGTCCGTAATACAGAGACCCCTAAGATTTCATCAAGTGCTACTTAAAACAATGGAGGACTATGGCCTAGTTGATCCGTGGCGCCTGCAACACTCCACAAATAAGGAATATACCTTTTTTTCACTACCTCACCACTCCTATTCAAGATTAGATTGTTTTTTAGTCACTACTCCTGCTTGTCACACACACACAGATATCCAAGGGATACAGATATCGGATCATGCTAGTGTCTCCCTGTCTCTTCCCTTGACCCAATCAAATAATTCCATACTGCCTTGGCAATTTAATAAGGCACTTTTAGCCAATGAGGAATTTGCGGCATATATATGCATTACTATTAGCGAATACTTCATACATAACTCCCCAGAAAACACCCCAGGATGTGCATGGTGGGAAGCATTCAAAGCTTCGTTAACAGCAACAATAACCTCATATGCCATAGGGAAAGCAAAGGCGTGGAAACAAGAACTTTTACACCTAGAGGCCCAAATCAAGGCAGGAGAGTGGATTCTCATACAAAATACAAACCCCACCATTCTCCTCCACCTACAGAAATTCCAATACCGATAAAATACAATCCTTGGCATAGAAGCAGCCCTAAATACTGAGATAGGAGACCGCTTTAAACAATTCTATCAACCACTATATACATCAGAAGTCAGGGCCTCCTAGGAGAACTTTGAAGCACTGGTCAGACATCTAGACCAGCTGCAGATTTCCCAAGAGGAGGCAATCTCCCTAGATACAGAAATCCATGTAATAGAAATCATATAAACTATTAAAGACACACCACCTGGGAAAGCTACTGGACCAGACAGAATACTCGCAGAACTATATAAAAAAAAATTTAGTATAGAACTGGTTTCCCATCTTTTAACATATTTTAAACTGCTTCACCAACAGTCCCCCAAAACTGGTTCCTTCTCTGCAGCCACAGTAGTGGTACATGAAAAACCAGGCCGAGATCCTCAACAGGTAGGGAACTACTGCCCTATATTACTGCTAAAATCTTTGCACGAATATTAACGTACCACTTAGCAGATATTATCCCAAAATTAATACACCCAGATCAATGTGGATTTGTATTGAGTAGATCCACAACTGACAATGCTAGGCTGCTATGCAATATATTAGCCCTTACTCAAGACCAAGAAACCCCAATAGTAGGAGTTTTCCTAGATGATGAAAAAACATTTGACCACTTAGGGGTATGTTTACTAAACCGTCTTAACGTGCGCCCGTCGATAGTGTGCAGGATGCCATAAAAGGAGTGGGCGTTTCGGTCTTAACGTAGCAAAACAGGATTATCGTGCGATAACGTGCGCTGCACACATTATCGAGAGAAACGCTGTTAACCACATTAACACGTGATAATCTTAAGTAGGCGCGCAGAGATGCAAACATAGAAGCAGAGGTGTAGCACAATGGTTAATACACTGACTGATGGTACAGGGGTCATGAGTTCAATCCCCCAGTGTGCCTAATGCATAAGGCTGGCTGAGGCATCACCCTTTATGTTTAAGTAGTGATTTTTGAAGCATTTTACTTTTATTTTAAGTAGTGCTGTCAGCAAACATACCCTCATGGTGGCGCAACCTAAGGTGCCGCATAAGGCACCCCAAACGCACTCCATAGGGCACATTATAAAGTGCACTGTCTGCCAAGGCACCCTATAATGTCCCCTATAGGACACCTTATAAGGCGCTTGATAGGGCGCCTTATGAGGCACCTTAGGATTACAGTACTCTGAGGGTGTTTTTGCTGGCAGCACTAATGTACATTAAAAATAGACAATGCCTCAGACAGCCCTATCAAATAGCCCCACCATGGGTTTGAACCCATGACCTCTGACTTCACAGGCAGTGAAGTAATCAGTGGGCTACAGCTCCATAGTTGCTAACAAACCCCTGGCTGGCTGCAGAAGGACTGCACGTCACCACACAAACTGTCTGCTGTGGTTACCAGGATAGGGTAACCCACCCGTACCCATGATGCACTGCACATGCAAATCAGCAGTCGACAGATGGGCACAAGATGGGGTATGCACCTCCACAGCACCTCGGCCTGGTAGGGGGAACTGACCGTGTGTGTACTGGCACAGAGTAGCCACAGACCGTCACATTGTGCGGGTACTATGCACACCCTGAGGGTGAGGTGGCACGCCCAGCACCAGGTCCACAGCACCTTGCATGGCTGAAATACGCCATGCTGCAGATCCCCATCAGTGCTACTGTGTGTGATAGGTAGTTCCTGCAGACACACCTAGGTTACATCTGTGTCCCTTTGTATTTCTCAGTCATGTCTAGCCCTTATGGGCTATGATGCACCCAGAATAGTACATATCCTGTGTTGGTGCCATGGTTACATGATGTAGGTGTTTGGACCCATAGGCGGATTATGTACCACCACACAACCCACCCTCTGGGGCTCAGGGTGGGAAACAGGATCACCCACCAATAGATCCACATTCTACCTCCCTGCAATGGTAGCAGTAGAGGGGACCCATCAACCCCAGTCCTTCTGGGGAACAGACACCCTACAGGGCAGGCAATGCAGAGCTGTACACATACATAAAGCAATAGCAGACAGACAGTAGGCCTGGAAATGCTCAGCTGCTCCCCACCACTATCTGACATTCTCCAGCAGCAAGCCTCCAGCCACTGCACCCTGCAAGGTGTTCCAGCAAGACACATACTTGCTGCAGACAGTCTGCTAACTAGTCCATAGTGCATGGTCCTGGAGGAGATGCGTGTACCCAGAACTGGGATGTCAGCATACACACCAAGCAGATAAGTCAATGATTGGGCCCTAAAAGGGACCCATAAATATCACATGAGAGAAATACTATATAGCACTATGGGGAACCTAGCCATGCCGTGGTCACTGCTCAATCAGGATTAGAGTGACCTCCCAGCAGGACATGCTGTGACCACGCTGTCCATGCAGGTGGTGGCCGGGCACTACAATGTCCGAGCCATTGCCCTATGCCCTGTGCAGATGCAGCCAGGCCAGGCCACCCTATCCAGGCTATTCCCACAGTACCTTGCTCCTCATTATGCACAGTGGCAGGCCAATACTGGCAACAGTACTAGCAGTGTGGGCTGTGGAGGGTGTTGGCAGCCACCACACACTGGATAGACAGACACACACTCCACACACCTATGCCAGCATTGTGCAACTATAGAGGTGTTTGTCAGCCCTGGCCACCACACCAGTCCTGGGCACAGTGCAGGCATGGCTATGGTATGCAATACTGTTGGGGTCACTCTGTCAGACACCAGACCTGAAGCACACTCCACAGACATCAGAAAGGTTGCTATGATGCAGCTCAATCAGCCAATTGTGCTTAACGTAGGAATTGCTATCTGCCAGTTATCATAGCAACCTTTTGATAGCCGTGTACAGTTTTTTTATGTTTAGGGTGGCATTGCTAAGGTATGCAAGTGCTAGTATGGGGAGATGCACACAGGGCCCAACATCCTGCCTCTCCAGGAGGCTTGGGATAATGGAGCCTGTGGGTGCGGGTGTGTCTGCCCCTGTTGGCCGCTGCTCTAGGGCAGAGGTTCCCAACTCCAGTCCTGGAGGGCCAAACACTGTTCGGGTTTTCATGCTGTCCCTAATGAATATGCATGAGATACATCTGCATACCATGGGGGCGGTGCATAGCAATGCAGCGCAGCCACATTTATTAGAGGCAGCATGGAACCTGAATGGTGTTTGGCCCTCCAGGACTGAATTTTGGAGACTCTGCTCTAGGTAATGCGCATGTTTATGGTGTCTGTGCTCTGTAGGGTAAAATGTAGGTGTTTTGGGCATGTCTACGTCATCTGCACTACAGGTTCTGTCTGTATTAGCATGTTGTAGTAGTGGGTAAAATATGGGGGCTGGGTTGGCAGGAACCACAGCTGGGACTTGAACCTGTGACCTTCTGCTCCTGAACACACTGGCTATGTGCACTGCACCACTGTTTTGCCACAGAGACAGTGCATTCCCTGGGGATACCATGACTGTTAGTCAGACAGGGCCTGTCTGTTGCAGTGCATGGCACCCACCTACACAGGGCTAGGCCATGGTCTGCTCTGGGCAGCTGCCACTGCCCCCTCCACCACCAGTACCCCTCTGCCACCCTGCTGACATGCCCGTCTGCTGGTGGTGCTGGTGAAGCGCAGTCTCAGGCCATCCATTGTGTGGGTAGGCGGCTGCCTATGGTGCAGGTTCTGGGGTAGGGGTGCCTGCATAGATGTCCATGCTTCCCCCCAGCACCACCTGCCAAGGTTCTGTGCCCTTGGGGGTACTGCAGTGCCAGGCCCCACAGTACCTGCTGGGTACTATCCCCTGTGACACTGTGGAAAGCACACTCGTGCCCATGCTGGGCCCTCATCAGTTGCTGTCTGGCTGCCCTACTGTTTCAGCATTCCTATGGGCCACCTAGGCATCACCCTAATCTGTACTGTGGCCCCAGCTGCAGCACAGCATGTGCCGTCTGCAGCCCTCTGTGTCCCCTTTCCCAGCATCTGTCCAGTTGCCCATTCCAACATGCCCGCCCTGCTGTTGTGGAACATGTACATGCCATAGGAAACCTGTCTAATGGAGAGGGAAACCCTGATCAGCGCTATTTCACTGTGGGATCATTCACCTTGTATGGGGACGGAGTATAGACCCTTCCAAAATTCATATCATTTTTTTGGAGCTTTCTTGGGAGTGTTTTTCAACGTTTCCCATTAATTTCACTATTGCCCAGCTTGGTTATGTTTTTTTTATATTTTCTTGGGGTCATTTTCAATGTTTATTTGCACTTTTGTTCCGTGCGCATGTATCACACTTATCACTTTTTTGTAGGTTTCCCTGATTTTGCTGTACATTGCTTACATAAATGGTTTCTCTTCCCTTTAAATCAACTCTAACACCAGGGTTTCACTGGCGTTAGTTTTCAGCCTCGGATTTCACAGCGTTAGTGTGCAGAGAGCCTCTCCCCTCCTACTCTCCGCCCATTGACCCCTTCTCTCCGCCCCTGGGGAGCCTTCCTCTGCCTTCAGCGCTCGTTTGTGCCGCTGCGCGCGTTATTGCACGATAAGGTACCTGTGCGCCTGATAAAGCACCATTATCACGCGATAAGGTACCTTATTGCGCAATAATGTCACAGAGCGCACATTAAGACGGTTTTATTTATTTATTTATTTATTTACATTCTCTTATATACCGCGCTGTTCTGCATCAGTGCGGTTTACATTAAACAAACTGAAATTACATTGAACAGGGCATTATAACTTGGAGATAATCATTTTACAGGGAACATGGGCTATGGAGGGTTAAGTGGCTTGCCCAAGACCACAAGGAGCACCTGTGGGACTAGAAACCCCAGTCCTTCCGGCCCAAGGTTGCTGTCCTCTAGTGGGATTTGAACCCCAACCTTCCGGCCTGAAGTACCTTAGTCTTTCCTATATGCCTCACTTAGGTGTTTTGGCATAGGAGAAAAGTTTTTGAATATGATCAAAGTCTTATATGATAACCCTAAAGCCCAAATACTCACAAACTCACATCCTCCTTCTTTCTGCAAAGGGGCACTAGACAAGGTTGCCCATTGTCGCCAAAACCTTTCATACTAGCTCTCGAACCTCTTGAACTCCTAATCCGTTAAGCCCCAGACATTGTAGGCTTCCAGTACCATAAAATCAATCAATTAAATTGTCAGCTTACGCTGATAATATTCTCCTTGTTATAATGCCTGAATCTATCTCTTTGGTCCTCAAAATAATAGGGAAATATTCTGAACTCTCTGGATATAAGATCAATTGGAGCAAGTAGGTCGTAATGCCACTAAATGGGAAAGTCCTGAAGGAAGATCTGTCAGCCTTCCCCTTTCAATGGGAAAATAAGGCTATACAATACTTTGGAGTTTATAACTCCTCAAATTTTGAAGACACAATGGAAAGAAATACAACTTATTGAAACCTCCTTGCTACACTGGTTTCCTATACGCCTTACATGGTGGGGCCAATTAGATTCTTTAAAAATGATGATTGTCCCCAAAGTCAATTATATACTAACTATGTTGCCAATTCATCCCCCCACCCCTGGCAATATATAAGAAAATAAAGAGTCTCCTGGTGAAATTTTTATTGAAAGGGAAAACTAAAATAGAAGGGGGGAGTCCAATTCCCAGATTTTGCCTGGTATCATCATGCGTATATCCTAAAATAGGGAATGACATGGTCTCAAATGCCCTCTGTAGACCAAGATCCAATCTGGATGCGCCTAGAGGAAGAAGTAGTAAAGCTGATCCTCCAACATCTCCTAATTGGGATGCAGCTACGTGACATAGTCCGTCCGTCATCGCTTATACTAACTACACGGAGATCCTTCCAGGAGTTAGCTGCCAGATATAAAAAAGAAGAAACACTCTCACTCCAACTTCCTATGGCATAATCCCCTATTTAAAATTGAACATAAAATAATCTCCTGGAAAGGCTGGCAACAGAAATGGCATTTGGACACTGGGCAACTTGATGATTGAAGGGTTTTTTAAATCCTTCCCCACATTGCAAATGGAATTTGGACTGCCAACTACTAGCTATTTTCAGTGGGTGAAGCTAAAGGACTGTCTTCAAAAGTCAATAAACCCAGCTCAACTGAAATCAAGATGGGGCCTATTAGATTTTGTCCGAGAGATGACAGAAACAATAGGGGTAGTTTCAAAATTTTACACTAAGCTCCGTGACCAAGGAAATGGAGCATGCAGAGGTATCCAAAAAATTTGGGAGCACGGGGTAGGGAATTTATCCTCCCCCAAATTATGGGCGAAGTTTTGCGGGTCAACTATCTGAATATTGCACTCTTCTAGTTTAACACAAACTCTCTTTTTTATGGCTCATAAAGCTTACATAACACTATGGTTGATATCCAAATAGAAACCTAGCACTGACAACCAATGTTGGACATGCCAAAAGGACATAAGAACTCTTTACCACATGATATTTGCATGCCCGAATTTACAAAACTTCTGGCAACTGGTGTGGGAAAGAATCCAACAAGTACTTAAAATAAGGGCCCCATTGACATGGAAAGTAGTGGTATACCGTTCTCTTGCAAGATTCCATCGTGAAAGAAATCAAGTTCCTTCCTACTAGATTTCATGATAGGAGTTGTCATTAAGCTAATTCTGACATATTGGAAGTCCTTCCATATGTTAAATTTTCAATTATGGTGGAACATGTTATGTCAATACAGTCGTTTTGAATGATACTCTACCATCATATCCCAGAAAACAGGTGCAGACATAAATAAATGGTCATTACTAGATAGATATACGGCTTTACTGATGTAATGGGAAACAGACTTATACTTGTGGTTCTGATGAATGTAATTGATTAATTGAAGTTCTAACGGCTGAGAAGTTGAGAAGGATGTTTTGTTGTTTGGTTATGTTAATGTTGTATTGGTTATGTGAAATGTAGATGAAAATTCTAAATAAAGGTTTTAAAAATATTTTGCCGTTTTCATACTCTGTTTTCAAAACTTAATCATAAGACATTTCTTATTATAATTTATTTTATTTAAAACATTTGTAAGCCACTTAATCATAAAATTCAAAGTGGGACAACGTACATTTGCCTGTAGTATAAAATTTTGAAAGAAAAGAGATCTGCCTGCATTGATGCAAATTTTATTGGTACTGCTGGTGTTATTATTGCCCCTGAAAAAATAGAAGATATTTCACTTGCTTTTTATGTGCATAATTATTCCATAATAAAATACACCTGTAATTTTAATTATCCACAAATGCATGCATGGATCTCAGACCTCCGCCATCAACCCATTTTGGCACCACATCTTCCCTTTAAATAATGCACATATGTTTACCCAAAGACATCTGCAGGTAATATGCTATTTTACCCATGGGAAGGACTTTGATTACTGCCCTCATAAATGCTTTATCATGTTGCATAACCTCCCTGTGAGGAAACCAGATTTCTGACACATTTATGAAGTGAAGGCAGTGACTTTTAAAAGAAGGCATCTTTTATTTCCAGTTTCATCATTTAGGACTTGGAACAAAAGTCTAGCTTCCAACTCTAATATAATGGTAAACAGAAAAAAAGCTTTGGACTCCTGCCACAGAATTTTTCTATTCTTTGGCTGTTTAATACTATAGCACTTTGCGCAAGATCAGGTCTAGCTCTTCAGCAAAACAGGTAGGAACTTTGGCTCTAAATCCAACAGAAAGGGGAGAAAATCTCATCCTCTTTGCATTAGAGCTAGGTTTACCTGGTTTTCTGGCTTCAGCAAGAATGTTGTGCTGAAGGTTGATTAGGTGTTTCATCTCTGAGTAATTGGCTTTTGTAAGAAATAACTCACTGGCCCTAATATTCATAAGCTTTTATAGCACTCAGTTATCTCTTAAGGTTAGTTTATTTCTATACATAAAGGATGATTTACATACACTCCTTCATATACCCCTCTTATCTTGAGGACATGGACTTAAGCATGTTTGAAAAGAAACTGGCTTTTTAATTAACCTTATGTAGTCTATGGTCTGAAGGAAGAGTAGTGCTACAGGGATTTGATTTTTTATTTCTACAGTCTTCTGTTGTGATATGCAGACCTCTTTTACAGGCAGAATAAATAAATAAATATCTAAAAGAAGATATTCACACAATTTCTGTGACGGGGAGGGGCTCTGCTTTAAGTGATTTCGATCTACCAGATGTCAATTTGGACATCCCAGTTTATAGACAATAAGTATGGAGATCTTGGATTTGCCAAAGGGAGAACTGTTCCATCAACTGGTAATGGAACCATGTGGGATGGAGGCAATAATGGGCTTGGGCTTGGAAATGGGGAGAGTGTTTCTGATGTCATAGTGGATGATTCAAAGGAGAAGGCTCTAGAATTCAGGAAAATTAACTTTATTAAGATGTAGGAGTACCTTGAGGAGTCATTATTTGGATGGGAAAATGTAGGGTAAGTAGAAGAGTAGTGGATGCAAAGAAAAGACATATTGTAGGGGAAAGAAATTTTGGCTTAGGAAAGTAATTCAAGGTAAGATGAAAAAAGGCTGCTATGTTTTCAAAAGAAGTAGGAAAGTTACAAGGAAAAAAAAGGTTAGTGTTCTTCAGGAGTGGACAAGGGTGATACAGGTCATATGCAGAGACTCATTGCAGGGCCTTATGTGCATATCCACTGCACCTAATTTGCATAAATTTAATTTATTTATTTTAAAATTTATATGATGCTCATCTAAAATCCTAGGTATTTTCCAAAGAAGCCTTTCACAAGCCCAATATTACTTAAGGAAATGTTTACTAAACATTAATGTGCATTAAGTGCCACGGTGCCCATAGAAATAAATGGGTGTTGCTGCACTTAGTACATGTTAACATTTGTGATTGTACGTTAATCTTTAGAAACATGCCTCTTAGTGGATGTCTAAATACCATTTGCATGAACAGTGAAGATAAAAAAGGCTACCATATTTCTACATTACTATCCTCTAGTGCCAACTGCTAGGTACATTAAGAAGTACTACGAAACCTGCTCATTTATAACCCATAGCAAAACCGCCATATCATAACAGCACCAAACTCTATCAAAAGGCAGCACTGCATATATAAACCAGTATGTTCTCATCGAATACCAATTTATCTCCTACTGGGAAAAGAATAAGTGGGATTGTCACATAGAAGCTACATGAACAGAAACCGCAGCTTGGTCACACACACAAAACATAGACGTCACCAAACACAGAATAAGGGGTCATAATTTAGAAATATGAAAGATATAATTGAATTGAGAACCCCAAAAGCCAAACTTGGAATGTACTACAACACTGGAGAAATAAAGAATAGCCTAATGGTTAGTGTACTGGCTTGGGAACCAAGAGGCCAGGGTTTGATTCCCTCTAACACTCCTTGTTTCCTTGGGCAAGTCACTTAACCCTCCATTACCTCAGAAAATAACAAGATATCAGTGTCCCTATTTAATGTACAGTACATTACCAAGTTTAAGTTACAATATATCCCACTTTGACTGAAATGATAAAGCAGTATAAAAAAAATAAAACTAGAAATTCATTCTCTCTTGTACTGAAAAAAAACATTAAGACATCAGTGATGCACATTTCCCAGAGTTGAAATATTCCAGTTAATAAATTGGAATACTTTTTTTCTATCTTTTGTTGTCTGGCATTTTAATTTTTCAGTTGCAAATGCCTCGGTTTCTCTCTCCTGCTTTCTTTGTCTGTCTTCTGATAACTCTTCATTGTCGGCTGTCCATTTCTCCTTTCATCTCTATTCTTCTAACTTTTCCCATTCTCTCTCTACATCTGTCTCTGATATATTGATCTTTCCCTTTTTGCTCTGTTTCTTTATTTACTTCCTTTTTATCCACACAAATTTCACCCTCCCATCTTCAATCCCCTTTTGACTTTTCACCTATCAAATTTCTCTCTCTTGCTTTTACCTACAGCCCAGTCCATCTCCCCAAGCTCTCCCATTTCCCCTTTCTTACTCCTTTGCTAGTCTCCTTTTCCTTTCTGCCTTTCACCCACATTACCTCACTCTTTAATCACCATCCTACAGAAACATAAGATATGCTATTCTGGATGAGACCAAGATCCATCAAGCCCAGTATCCTGTTTCCAACAGCGGCCAATCCAGGTCACAAGAACCTGTCAGGTTCCCAAAAAGATTCCACATTGCTTATCCTGGGATAAGTAGTGGATTCCCTTGGTCCTCTTTAATAATCTCCTTGCCAACTTCCCATGGTCTCCCCTACATAGTTCCACCATGCCCTTCATCTCCCCCTTCTCTCTCACTGTCTCAATTCAACATCTCCCAATCTCCTCTTCCTTTGCTTTTACCCCCAAGGTCTGCTATCTCCCTCTTTCAGTTCCACCTCTCCAGCCCTTTTTTTCCTTCCCCCTCCCATAGACCAGCACTGTCTATTCCCTTGCCCTTCCTCCTTCTAATGGTCCAGCTTCTCCCCTCCCAGTCTCATATCTTCTCTTTCTCCCTCTATTCCCCTCTCACCCCAGTTCAATATATCCCTTCTCTCTCATAACTCAGACTCTCACTCTTTTTCTCTCTCTATCCGCCCCCCCCCCCCAATCCAGCACATCCCCTCTCTCGTTCATAGCCTAAAATCTTCCTCTCTCATATTCTGTCTGTCTATCCCCCCTTCCCCATGGCAAAAATACCATGTGGCACCATCCCTGGCAACATTTTTCTTTCTCCAAGCCAGTAGCAGAAAGATTACATGGCCTCATCCGCAGCTTCATCGTTATTTTTCTCTGTTTCAGCAGGCAACAGCCTGTGGTGCCTGTAGCATTCGCTTCCAGTGCGCAGTTCAATGGTTTGCTGCATTTCCTCCTCCTTACCTCAGCATCCATTCTTATGCCCCTCCTTTTCAACCTTTCCGCTCTGTATTACCTTGTTTCTTCCCTCCCAAATAAAATATGTCACACTCTCCATTCACACTTCCCCAGCTTTTGCCCTTTTCCCCACCCTGATCCCAACATCTGCCTTCTAGTTCCAGCATCATCCTTTTCCAGCCCCCCCCCCCTGCCCCCACCATCAGTCCATCTCCAGTTCTAATCCTTCCAGCATCAGCTCTTTTCCTGTCCCAATACCTCCCAGCAGCAACTCCCTTCCAGTTCCAGTCCCTGTCTCTACCAGCATCATCATTCTTACGGTCCCAATCCCTCCCAGCATCAGTCTTCTTCCAGTTTCAGTACCCCACCCCCAGCATCAGCCTATTTCCAGTCCTAACCTGCCAGCATCAATCCTTTGCTAGTCCCAGTTGCCCCCCCCCCCCCACCATCACCATCAGTCCTCTTTCTGTGCCAGCCCAACCAGCATCAGACCCAGCCAGCACACCCCCTCTTCTCCTCCTCCCTGCGGCCCTGCTACAGTTACATTCAATGCACAGCTGTGGAAGCATTTTCTTTTGCCCCTGTAGTTGTGCTAACCTGCAACCACTGGCCCTGTCGAATTTCTAAAAGTGAAACACAGGCTGTTTTCCATCTCTTTCACAATATAGGAACCATCCCTATTTCACTTTTAAAGGGACAGCAATGCTAGCAGCTGCAGTTCAGCACAGCAGCAGGAGTGAAGGAAAATGCTCCCATGGCTATGAAGAGGTGAGCCAGTGAAGCAGGCTTTGGGCTAGTGCCTCAGTGGCTTGCACCTTAGGCCAGCCAGTGTTGGAGTGGGGCCACGTGCGGGCACCATGCCCGAACATACCAATGGTTAGCCCTGATGTTCATAAGCTATAAAAGATTGCTGAAACAGAAACACAAGTGCCAATATTTGGAAAAGCTAAGAGAAGCAGTCAGGAAAGTAAAGATGCTAATGAAATTAAAATATCTAAACCATCAAAAAATGGGTACAATTCTCCTTTTAGATATATTAATTACAATAGAAATTGCAAAGGCTGCATTGTGAGATCCAGAGGTAAAGGAAAGGACTATGTAGATGGCGATGGGGATAAAAAGGACTAGCTTAACAAATATTTCTGTTCTATATTCACAGACCAAGGGCTGAGAATATGATCACAGAAAATGGACATGAACAGAAATGGAGGTAGACCTCAAGCAGGGGAGGTGTTAAACATGCAGGGGGCCCAGGGCAGAAACTTGTGAGTGGGCCAAAATTCTGCCTCTAGCCTATGTCTCATTCAGTTTGAGGCAGACTTGGGGGCCCCCTGTAGCATCGAAGTCCAGGACAATTGTCCTGTTTGCAACCCGCTAACGCTGGCCCTGACCTCAAGTTATTTTCAAAAGATCGTGCTCATGAGGAACTAGATAAACTAAAAGTAGAGAAAGTAATGGGCCGATGGATGGGATGCATCTGAAGGGAACTTAGAGAAGTTCTGTTGGCTCTTCTAGCTGACTTTTTTCAGTGTTTCGTAGAATCAGGAGTAGTTTTGGAATGCTAGAGATGGGCAGATGTGGTGGTTCTCCATAAAAGTGGAAGGAGATGGCTGGCAGCTACAGTTCAGTTAGCCTAAGATCAATGTTGAGTAAATTAATGGAATAAGAGCTAAAACATAGGATAGTGCCATTTCTGCAAAATAGTAGACTACAGGATCAAAGGTAGAGTGGTTTTATCAGAAGTCTATCTTCTCAGACAAATCAGAGCAATTTATTTGGCACGAGAGCTGTATGTGGGGCGACTGCTAGATGCAGTGCATTTAGATTTTAGCTTTGACACTGTTTCTTATAGGCAACTTCTAAATAACGTGAGTGCCCTTGATTGGATTAGCAACTGAGAGGAAGGTTACAATGGGTAGTAGCAAATGGAGTTCACTCTGAGGAAAGGAGCAAAAACAGTGGTATACCTCAATGATTGGTCCTTCGTCTAGTTTATTTTGTTTATTTTAATTATCTTGATTTCGCTCATCCCTTTTCAATATTTTTGACATTGTGGAGGAGCTGAAAGGAAAGGTTTGCCTTTTCACAAATGTCAAAATTTTCAATAGGGTGGATACCCTGGAAGGTATGGAAATCACGAGGAGGGATCTACAGAAACTTAATGTATTTGGGCTGCAAAAACTCAAATGGAGTGAGGATTACTTTAAAAGTCTTAGTCGTGGTTTACCCGTCAGTAGAACCACATACACATGTAAACTGCATCCGTGTAAATAGCCATTTTAGAAAAGTCTCATTTTATACATCAATGACCATATCACACTGAAAGTAGATGGGGACGTATCAGGGGTGTGGCCTCAGTGGGACAAAAATCAATGTGTTCGCCTTATTTCATGTGAAATGGCCTTTTAGAAGGGGCATTTGGAAGAATTGGGGACATCAGAGAGAATACCCAAAAAACAGGGAGTGACAGCAGTGCCTTCTGAGATAGCGCCGTCTCCACCCTGAAAAATGAACATCCCAGTAACCAGTTCTGGAGAAGGGCCCCCTGCAGATAGCAATGCTGGGTATGTGCATGGGTGTAGGCCATTTTAAAAATGTGGACATCCCCAAAGTGAAAGGAGATAGACTTATGAATAATCTGAGGAAATGTTTCCTTATGGAAAGAGTGGTGGATACATGGATTAGCCTCCCATTCGAGGTGATGGAAATGAGGACTGTATCTTAATTCAGGAAAGCATGGGACAAAGAGGATTTCTAAGGGAAAAGAAGGGGCTGTAAAGCTTACAATAATAGTTTGTATGGAAGGACAGACTGAATAAGATGTATGGTCTATCTGCCATCTTTTTCTCTGTTTCTATTTTCCATATCAACATATTCCACAAATCTCTGTTGTAAGTCACTAAACTCATGCTGTGCATGTAAAGAATGACCCGCTCGTTTTAGTACGGATTGGATTTTTCTATTCAACCACAATTGGTGTTCCATCAACCTCATTGTAAACATTTTTTATGTCCATCCCATGTATAATAAAGGACAAAAGAATTTAATGATACAAAATAACATATGCAGTGTGAAGTATAAAGAATGGACCATTTAGACAAGTGATCTTCTCCCTGATGTAGAATATTCTGTTTGAAACATAATCAATAGTCTGACATAGTACTAACTTGTAATGTACTGTGATGAAGAAGCTCCTCAAGAAGCAATGGAGATAGCTGAAAATCCTGTGGAGAAATGTAGTACTGCACTGAGAAGCAGGATTTTCACTTCAAAAGGAAAAAAACACTCAGCTGATCTAAAACCACACCTCACCTTAGGGGAGGAGACAGGTCTGGTCACTGATTGGGCACGCCCAAGCAGGAGGCGGGCAGTGCAACATAGGGAGAGCTTGATAATACGCAAGCAGTTAGAACACGGTCAGATTTAGAATCAGAAGACCTAGAAGAATTAGGAGAACCTGGAGAGTTACTGGGAGACTCAGAAGCACAGAGAGACTCCAAAGGACGGAGAGACTCAGAAGCACAGAGAGACCTGGAACTACAGGAAGAGCTACCTGAGAACCAAGCAGGACCTTTGAGCAGTAATCAGTGGTCTAAGGATCCACCCTGGAGACACTCTCATTATAAGGTACATCCTGGGGTTAAAGGAGCTAGCAGGTTTGATACCTGGACCAAAGAGAGCTGGAAACACAGTACTAAAACCCAAAGCAACAACAGACAGAAGTACGGAGGAATTGTTCAGCCTCATATTCACTTGCAAAGCACAAGGACTAATGATAAGCCAGCTGGAGCACAAATCCTGAAAGTCAGTAGAAGGAAAAGTGCTAATGCTTATCCAGAGGCCTTGAGCCAAGGTAAAGCTGACATTTCTTATTATGATTGCTTGTTCAGAAAGTCTCCAGAACGTGTTAAACTTCTAAAGACAAACCCAACACTTGCTCTTAAGGATAAGTGGGGGAGGGGTTTTACCCACACGGAGAACTGTTGCTTTGATAAGAACAGCATAGCTAATTACCAGGAGCTGGGAGCCTTAAACAAACCTTTGCCTGAAGAAGAAGATAGATATCAGCTTGGGGAAGAGCATAAGCAGGCTGAATTACTTCTGGCACAGTTTAAGGAGTTCTTAGAGCAAAAGGCAGCATCTGCTATTAATCCTGTACAGAATGCCAATAGCTGTGAGGAAGAAATGTAGTTAGATAATTATTTGCCTTTAACAGAACAAGACCTAGCCATGGATTGCTCTACATGTATTATTGAAGATAGCCATGATAAAGAGTTTTGAAACTACATGAAAAGAATATAGTAGAAAGATTACTTTACCTGTTTCTCTTGTGAAAAGCTTATGAAGGTAATAAGTGTAATCACCTGCTGGAGCTGAGAAGCCGTGCCATTGAAAGAACATTGCTTTCTGTTCATTGAAGAGTCACATGATTGCCTGAATGTGAGTCCGAGAAGGAACTGTGAATAAGCTGAATGAAAGCTGCCTCAGCACTGCAACTTCTGTATATTTGGTTTTCCCATCTTTTGCTGAATGTGCATTATTCTTCTTTTGCGTCTGAAAGCACTGAGCTTCAATGCGTTGGAAATAAACCCTCTTAAAAGAAATTTTCTTTGCCTGCCTTTGTCTGCTTGAGCTACAACTACAACCTCAATCCTTCAGGAGGTCCAGTAACTACATTTCCCAGAATCCCTGGGGGCCAAATGTTAGTGCTCTACCCCTGAAGGGTATCAAAGGCCCCTCCTATCTGGAAACCCTCGAGGCCCAGGTAGTAAGGTGGTGGCAGTACTACAGATGTTGGATTACTCTAAAGGGAATTATTTTTTTTAAATCATAGGGGGTCATTTTAAATTGCTTAGATGTCATTTGGGTGTCTGAAAATGTGCATGTGGATGTCCAAATCATAGAGATGTCCCCAGAGTGATTTCAGAAATGGGGTTTTTAGATGTCCCTGTTGCTTGATCATTCTTCAAGCTTAGCTAGATCCCTCTTCATGTTATCTACTCCTTCCTGGATGTCTACTCTTTTGCAAATTTTGGCATCACTAACAAATATGTTAAAAAGAATCAGAGCAGGACAGGTCCCTGCAGCACACCAATGTTAACATCCTTCTCCTCAGAGTAGGTTCTACAGTGGAGGAGTAGACTAATGGTTGGAGCACTGGCTTGGGACCCAAGAGACCAGGGTTCAAGTCCCATTAGCACTCCTTGTGGCCTTGGGCAAGTCACTTAACCCTCCATTGCCTCAGAAAAATCCAAGTTATCAATGTCCCTGATTAATGTATATTATCAAGTATAAGTTATAATGTAAACGGCTTTCACTGAAATAAAGTGGTATTAAAAAAAACTGATAAATAAATAACATATTCACTTGTACCCTTTGTCACCTCCCACTCAACCAATTTCTAACTCAGTCAGTCACTTTAGGGTCTATTCCTAGGATGCTCAATTTATTTATAAATCGTCTGTGTAAAATGGTGTCAAAGGCTTTAACAAAATCTAAGTGCACCACATCTAGGGCTCTCCCTCAGTCAAACACACAATGAAGCTGCAATGTAACCCATTTTTGAGTAATAAGAAAAACTATTTTTTCACGCAATGCATAATCAAACTCTGGAATTCGTTACCGGAGGATGTAGTAAAAGCTGTTAATGTAGCTGGGTTTAAAAAAAGGTTTGGACAAGTTCCTGAAGGAAAGATCCATAAACCATCATTAAAGAGGACTTGGGAAATCCACTGCTTGCCCAGGACAAGCACTGTGGAACCTATGTACCTTATTGGGAACCTGACAAGTACTTGTGACCTGGATTGGCCACAGTTGGAAACAGGATACTGGGCTTGATGGACATTGATATAACCAAGTATGGCATGTCTTATGTTGTTAACCCTCTGGTTGCCCAGTCAAAGAAATTAATAAGAAGATTTGTCTGAGAAGACCTGCCTCTAGTAAAACCATGCTGCCTCAGATCCTGCAATCCATTGGACTCCAGAAACCTCACTATCTTCTTTTTTAGCAGCTTTTCCATTAATTTACTCATCACAGAGGTCAGACTAACCGGCATGTAGTTCTCGTTCTCATCCTTACTTCCACTTCTGTGTAAAAGGGACCACATGCGCCTTTCTCCAGTTATCTGGGATCACTCCCGACTCTAGAGAAGCATCAAAAAGGTCAGACAGTGCTTCTTTAGAGTTAGGAGTGATCCTAGAAATTCCTTAAGAATAAAGTGAGATTTCTAAAGAGCATTCATTGGACTCCATTTAAAATGAGATCAATGGAACACCAATCCCAGTTGATTACTTTTGCAATCAGGGTATAGGTGTGTTCTGGGTCACAGCACAGACGGCGTTCTTGATTTATGCAAACATGACTTCAATTTATCCTTGATTTCTGCCAGTTTACCCGTAATATTTTATAAGGGTACCACGGTGTCTATGGGGTCTATTCTTAACCATGAAAAGCAGGGATACACGTCGCATTCGGACGTCTGTCGATGCTATTCATCCCCCTTGCCATCCCTAAGCCTGCCCATATAAACAAGGAGTTTGTATGGGTAGACTTGACAGGGGCAGGGAGGGGGTGGGGCAGAGGCGGAGTTAGGGCAGGTAATGGGCGTTCCACGACCCCAGACATACAAGACTGATTCTGAAGTCAGCCTTGTACGTCCAGGGCTAGCAGACTAGATGGGGAACTTTCTCCACCTCTGAGGTGGAATAAGTTCCCCATAGACGTCGGGGGATGGCAGGCCTAGGCAGCGGCAAAGGGTGGAGGGGTGCAGGAGATTCCCTGCAGCCTGACCGTGGCCATGGGAGACCAGATTTGGGGGCGGGCTAGCTACAGGGAATAAAGAAAGTCATGGCGGCTGGGAATTGTGGCTCCTGAATGGAGCCGTGGTGCCATGGCAACTGGACACCATGGCGCCGTGGTTCCATTCAGGAGCCTGACTGAGTTAGCTGGGCAGGAGCCTGTACGTGCAGGATGACCGGAATTGGGTCCCCGGCCTGCATATACAAGCTTAGATGTGATTCTGATCCCACGGGAGCTAGATGTGCCCCGCAGGATCAGAATTGCATCTACCTCTGTGCATCCGGTTCCAACCAGATGGACAAAGGCTGGGACACACAGATTGGAATAGACCTCTATGTGTCTTTATAAAATAGGTTAAAAATTGATGCCTTCTTGACCTCTAAACTTAGGCAACCTGTTATAAAATTATCCTCCATGAGATGTATATTCTCTTCAACTGGTCTCTGATAGGATCCAGAGAGAGACACAGTATGTAACCTGTGTGGAGACTATTATGAACAGTATAAAAATGGTGTTGGATGGCAGGATGGGGGGAGAGTTCCTCATGCAGATGGATTTGTTTTCACTTTTTGACTTAATTGATCATGTCTTGTTGAGGACACTTGGGAATCTGGGTATTGTGGACAGGGAAGTGGTTTAGTTTGTTTCATTCTTGTCCAACTGTCAGCAAAGTTTAAATATGGGTTCTCTGTTTTACTCGTAGACAGACTCTTACGGGATTCCACAAGGGCTCCTGCTTTCCCCCAATTTATTTGATGTCTTTTTGCAATCTTTCCAGTTTCTCATCAGATCTTTGCATTATTTTTATGTGAATGTCATCGGTTTTTTTTACTTTGAAAGAAATAGTTCAATTAATGGAGAACCGATTCCTAACAGTGAGGCACTTTATGGCTGCCAGCAAGTTAAAAGTGAATCCAGACAAAACTGAGTTCCTATAGGTAGGCAAATAGGGGTTGTTAGGCTCGACCCAAGGGCCTTCAGTTGGGAGGTTTGCAATTTTAGTATAATTATTGATTCTGTGCTAACTTTGGAGGATCAGGTTAGTACTGTTCTTAAAAAGGCTACATAAGCAGATAAAACCATTTTGCTCAATGCAAGCAGTTGTTTTGTCTCATTTGAATTATTGTAATGCTATTTATTTAAGCCAGGCAAGTATATCCTTAGAGCAGCTGCAGATGATTCAGGTTCGGCGGCAAAGCTTATAATAGGAAACTGAAGATGGGAGGGACTGATTTTACTCCATTGGCTTGTTTTGAAGCTTCAAATCTGCTTTTAAAGCTGTCAGGTGCATAGTCCTGAGGTAACTTTATAAGCTACATAAAGCTATGCATCATCAAGTCCCCTATTTTCAATGGCTAACATGTGGTGATGGGCACAATGTGCACAGTTTCGGCAGGAACCATTCTGTAAGTAGCACACCAGGACAATGGCGCATACTTTCGGAGTACACGAGCACAGGGCGGAATAGGCACAGCTTAAATTATGCATATAAGTTATAAGATATTACAACTTAGACACATTTTCAATAAATCTAAGCATGCGTATTAACACTAAGTCTAGATATAGTGTAAGACAAGTGGTTGTGCCTTGTGCCTAGATTTGGTGCACATACAATATCTTACTACTTATAAAATAGGTTCGAAAAACATTTGTGAAAATGTGTTAAATTAGGCCACCCTTTCAAAATGACTTATTTGTCCACTGGAGTTGAGCAGTATTGCCCCATTTAAACTCTTTGTTCAAGTCAGGATGTCAGTTTGGAATTACCTGCTCTTCATGAGTTAAAACTGGATATCACTCGTATTTGTACGTTGTTAGGCGAGGCTACCCAGTTATGAAATTCATTGCCATGAGATCTAAAACTGAAAATACTGTAGATTAATTGTCCTTTCAGGGAGATCACGTGAGCACATGAGCGGGGGAGGACGTGTGCTCGTCCCGCTCCCGGGCCGCTTCCCTGAACCAGCAGGAAACCTGCAATAAATACGGTGCGAGTGTGAGGGGAGATAAGGCTGGGCAACAAGGCACCCCAGAGAGCAGAGGGGCAGTGGCTGCAGCGGCAGAGCTATGTGGTCAGCGGCAAAGAAAGAGAAACTGCATGGGTCCCGCGATTCCAAGATGGCGACCGCTCCGTGCCTCGGCACGAGTCCGGAATCACCAGGCTCTGGAAATGGAGATGCGGGGGCGGAGGAACTGGCGCATGAGGTGGCGAAGCTGCTGGAACCTAAATTTGACTCAGTGCTGAAAAAGCTGGAGGAAATGGCGGAGACATATTCCAAACTCACTCGGAGAGTGGAGGAGGTGGAGCAGCGAATTACAGTGCTGGAGGAAAGTGAGTTGCAACGGGAAGGGGAAGCTAAACGGCATCAGAAACAGATAGATGCGCTGCTTATTAAAGTGGATGATCTGGAGAACAGATCCCGTAGGAACAACCTGCGCCTGGTGGGAGTGCCGGAGTCCTGGTCAGATCAACGACTTCCTGGCCTGTTTGAGGTATGGCTACCAAAAGAGTTGGGCCTGGTGGAGCTGCAAGGACAAATCACAGTGGAACGGGCGCATCGCTTGGGCCAGAGGAGGGGCCCTAATGACAGATCGAGACTAGTGCTGGCCAGGCTACTGAATTTCCAGCACAAAACAGCGCTACTGCAAGTGTATCGTAAGCAGAGATCTTTGAAATTAGACAATCACTCGATCCTTATGTTTCAGGATTACTCTGCAGCACTGGCAGCGAAACGGAAGGAGTTTGCACCCATATGCAATGATTTGGCTGGGGCGGGAATCCGCTTTGCACTAATTTACCCGGCTCTGCTTAGAATCTTCCATAAAAGGGTGACGCACACTTTTGAACATTCCCAGGCTGCAAAACAGTTTGTGGGAACCTTACTTCAAGACCAGAATCCAAGCAAGGGCAGCCTTTCATCTACAGCTAAGGGGTCATGAGAACATTGTGAATCTCCGGACATGGGCAACGCCGCTAGCACCCAAACTGACTTGAGGTGTTTGGGGATGCTGGGGCAGTTTGCTCATCAGACCTGGCTGGTACTGGTTGCCATGTTCCTGATGCTCTCAGGGACGGACATTTGGTATGACTTTTGATCGGCCTCTCCCCCCCCCCCTTGACATTGCTGGGGGGGACGGCCCAGAAGTGTGGACAGTGATCTATCCCATTGGGGATTATGACGGACGCTTGTAAGCTGAGAGGGGGGAGGGCAGGGCGAGGGGCTGGGAGGGGGGAGGGGGGAGGGGTGGGGGGGAGGGCAGGGAGGGGCTGGAAGGCAGGGGAGGGGGAGGGTGGGGTGGGGGAGGGTCAGAGGGGGATCGGATATTGGGAGGGGAGGTACAGTGCAAGGTTTGAGGAGAGACGCTCATTCGGGAGATTGGAGTGGTGCTTGGGGGGCCGAGGCTGGGCGGCACCTTGAGCTGGTAACACAGATAAATCTTTGTAAAAAGATGCTGGGAAATACAACGAGATGACCCCTATTAAGGTCGTTTCCTGGAACATGGGGGGGATAGGTTCCCCAATAAAACGTACCAAGATTTTGCAAGCACTCGAGGAAAGGTGCGCAGATCGCATTGCTGCAGGAGACCCATATGAGTGACATAGAACATGGGAAATTAGCAAGGGACTGGGTGGCGACCTCCTACGGGGCCTCCTCTGGGTCTAGGAAGGCGGGGGTGGTGATCTTAGTTAAGTGAGGTTTGCCTTTGAAGGTTGAACGGTGCGAGGTCGACCCTCGGGGGAGGTATATCTTCCTGCAGGCACGGTTATATACGCAGGAGCTGTGGATAGGGAATGTATATGGCCCCAATGTGTATGATCATGGATTTTTCAAGGAACTGTTGAGACTCATTCTGAAAGCAGAAGGGAAGAAACTTATATTAGCTGGAGATTTTAATTGTCCACATGACCCTAGAATGGACAAATCTGGGGGGAGCGCAATTGGGGCATGGTCCAAGAAAGGGATCGGATATCTGTGTAGAATGGGAGAGATGGTAGATGTCTGGCGGGCACTTCATCCAGGGATGCGGGAATATACGCATCAGTCAAGAGCCCATGGGACATGGTCTCGTATCAATTATATTTTGGTCACGGTAGAGAGCTTTGGCAATGAGACACAGGCCGAAATCGAACCTGTTATGATATTGGACCATGGGATGGTTTGGATACATTGGGACACACATGGCCCGGGAAGGTCCGGGTGGCGTTTCCCTACCTACTTGTGGGAAGATAAAGACTTTAGAGAGTATCTGGCTGGGCAATAGGAGGAATACATTAAGTTTAATGATACTCTACAGTGCTCACCTCGTTTGCTGTGGGAAGCCAGTAAGGCGGTGATGAGGGGGGCTATCATTACATACACGGTCCGAAGATGCAAACATCTGGATAAAAGTCAGCTTGTTTTGGAACGCTCCCTTATGGCGCTGCAGAGGAAGCAGAGTAGAACACGGAACAGGGCTACTCAGCAGGAGTATGCGCAGTTCCAGGCGGCTTTGAGTGAGTTGCTGCAGCGGAGAGCACATATGTCTCTGCAATATTATAAACACCAGTTGTATAAATTTGGGAATAGATTGGGTCGACTGTTGGCTAGGCTGGTCAGGGATGCTGAGGGACCGTGGTTTATTCCAGTACTAAAGGCGGATGGGGGGGAGCTACATCATAAGCCGCATCAGATTGCATCTATTTTCAGGAACTTCTTTGCCACTTTATATACGGAAGAGGAGAGAGATTATGAGCAGGCATGGACATTTCTTAGAGACCTTCACCTTCCCTCCCTGGGAGAGGAGGCATTGAGCGTTTTGAATGCCCCTATATCGGGGAGGGAAATACAGAGAGCTATACGGAAAGGCAAGAAGCATAAGGCCCCGGGTCCCGATGGGTTTGGGGCAGAATATTATAAAATCTTGGAACATAGGATTGCCCCCGTTCTCTTGGTCATGTATGACACGATTTTCGCTGAGGGCTGTTTCCCCAGGGATATGAGGTGTGCCGACATTACGGTTATACCCAAGGAAGGGAAGGACCCGGTGGAGCCAGCTTCCTATCGACCAATATCCTTGATAAATTATGATGTAAAGATATTGGCCTCCATTCTGGCGGAGAGGTTGAACCCTATCCTACCTACATTGATTCACCCGAGACAAGTGGGGTTTGTGCAGGGAAGAGAAGCCTCCGGGAATATAGCGAAGATTCTCGTGGGAATGGAATATTGCATGAGGGAAAAAATACCCCTGTTGTTGGCCAGCCTAGACGCAGAGAAGGTGTTTGATAGAGTGGCGTGGGAAAACCTATGGGAGGCCCTGGGGAAATTTGGATTTGGGGGGGCATTCTTACAGTGGGTTCGGATCTTGTACTCGACACCACAGGCGAGAGTAGGAGTCAATGGAGTATTTTTGGCGCCTTTTACGCTCGAGCGGGGCACAAGGCAGGGCTGCCCTCTCTCACCTTTACTCTTTGTATTTGCGTTAGAGCCTCTGCTACAGGCTTTGCAGGAGGACTTTCAGGTAGTGGGGGTGGGGCTGGGGGGGCAGGAGGAGGAGCTTAAATTGAGTGCCTTTGCGGATGACATGCTTTTGTGTCTGGGTGCCCCGCAGGAATCCCTTGCTAGGGCACTACACATCATCACTCACTTTGGTAGTTTCTTGGGTTTAAAAATTAACTCTGCCAAATCGATGGCTCCTGATGTTGGAGGGAGTGTTAGGCAACACTGGCCTGTTGTCATGGGCCTCGGGCGCATTTCGGTATCTGGGCATACAGATGCCAGATGCTCCGGAGAAAGTATATGAGTGTAACATTCCGGGCATGTTAAAACGGGCACGGAGAACGTTTCAGCGCTGGCTGGCTCTACCTTTGTCCTTGCGGGGCAGGGTAGCTTTATTTACTATGGTGGAGCTGCCTCGCTGGCTGTATGTTCTGCGGATGCTACCTATTTGGGTTCTGAGCAGGGATTGGCAGCGATTTGAATGATATTTAGGATATTTCTTGTGGAAGGGGAAACGTGCGCGTATACCTTTAAAGGCACTTATGCGGCAGAAGGAGGAAGGCGGGTTGGAGCTCCCCTCAGTGCGTAACTATAATCTTCACTACATGGCACGCCATTTGGCGGGCTTGGTAGGAATGGAAGGAGGATTGCGCCTGTGCACCAATCGCATTGGGTCACTAACCCCTGCCAGGGATTATACTTACTGCATACCCCGGGACGGGAATTACCGGCAGGTGTGAAAGGTGGGACTTATTTGGGTGCTCTTAGAGCAGCGTGGAAGGCCATCTGTAGGAAGCAGGGTTGGGACTGGCGATGTTCGTTGTTGCTCCCATTGGTGGGGAATCCACAATTTAGTCCGGGTCTATCTGCACAGGTCTTCCGGGCATGGGCACAGAAGGGCCTCGTTTGTCTTGGGGATTTGTGTGAGGTCTCAGGAGGGGGGGTGGAATGCTTTGCTACTTTGGCAAGGAAGTTCTCTTTGAACAAACATGAGTTCTACTGCTATCTGCAGGCACGGCACTATGCCAGTAGTATATTGGGAAGGATCAAGGGAGTGGCCACTCAGGTGGGTATTAAAGAATGGGTGCTAGCCGTGGCGCAGGGGGGGGGAAGGGTATGGGGAGTAGGAGGGAGTTGGTGTGCTCGATAGGGGATCAGAGTTACTTGAAAAGGTTGAGTGAGAGTTGGCAAAAAGAGGGGTTGGCAGAGGCTACGTTGGAATGCCTTGGACGTGCATTTACAAAAATTCACGCATGTGGGCAATGGGTTTATCTTCAGGAAATGCAGTATAAATTCTTGTGGCGGGTGTATATTAGTGACAAATGGGCACACAAAATGGGTATCCGTGACACTGATAGATGCAGATGGTGTGCGGGGGAGAGTGGGACCCTAGTGCATAAATTCTGAGACTGCCCCAACATTAGTTCCCTCTGGGGGAAGGTGAGTGATCGGTTGGCGGTCATGTTGGAGAGACAGGTCCCGAGGAGTGTGGCTATTTGCCTATTTCACGATTGGGAGGCAGGGGGGCAGTGGGTGGTTACGCAGCAGCGTTCCCTGATGGAGAGGTGCTTCTTGATGGTAAAGCGGGTCATTTTGAGTCATTGGTTGGAAGGGCCGGCCCCTGTGTTGGACACATGGGAGAGGGCGGTGGAGGAGTTGGTGCAGATGGAAAGGTTGACAGCGAAGAGGCTTGGGGGGGTGCAGTGGGACAAATTCTTGGAAGTGTGGATGCCCTGGATTAGCACTCTACCCTCACAGGACAGGAGTGCTTTGCTGAATCTCTGACCGCCTCAGTATCTCCCTGTCTGTTTACGTGCTGTAGTATTTCACTCCCTTAATCTGAAAGCTTGAAATTTGAAACTGCATTTTCTCTACTTATTTGGCTATCTATCTATCTAATTGTGATTATTGCTCAACACTCTAATGAGCGGACTATCTTGCTTGTGTGGTTATTATGTATCTCCCTGGGTCTAGTAGGCGAGGAGGGGGGGGGAGGGGGGAGGGGAGAGGTTTGGGGGGGGAGTGTGTATTGGGGGGGGGCAGGGGTTGAAGGGGTGGAAAGGGGGAGGGGAGATGGAGTCAGAGGGCGGGGAGGGCTAGGGCGGCCAGATGGTAGGCTGAGGGGCTGTTGTAGATTACTATAGGTATGGGTTTGAGAGTTGTGTTGTGTATTGTTGGATTATACTTCCATATAATTGCCCTAATCGCTTAGCATTGGTGATAATAGTAATAATGCTCTGTGAGGTATGGGGTTATTTTGTTGGTTCTACATGCAAACCCGCCAGGCAGCTGGCTGAGGGGTGGTTGGTGGGACGGGAAGCTGCTTGTTTGTGGTGTAATTTGTTGTATGTTGTTATCAATTAAGTTTCTCTCACGCTTGTATAACCAGTTCTGATTTGTTGTACGTGTGCATTTTGTTGATAACCTAATAAAAAAGATTTGAACATAATTGTCCTTTCAGAAAAAAATGGAAAAAGCTTGGGCTGATAAATTTAAAGCAAGTTAGGAGTTTGCCAGCTAGCAATAATAGCATAGTCTACTTATAAGAATATTTTCAAAATGTATAAGGATAGTATCAGGTCATTTAAATCACTAAAAGACTAAGGAAGTTATTTTTAGAAAGCTCTATTTATACTTTGGACATTTGAAAATGAGCATAGAGACATCGAAAACATGGAGTCGTATTCAGAGACATTTTAGAAGGCTGGTCTGTGGATGTCCCCAAAATGGGGATGTCCAAGTCTGAACAGGGCTGTGGTGGAGGCATGGCCAGGCCTGGGCACCACCGCCTGATCTCAGAGATGTCCTGGACATCTGATGTCATGTCTAGGGTTATACCTGCTCCAGACATGAACAGGCAGTGGCAAAGTTCTCATTTTGGCCGTAAAACATCCAGAGGATATAAAGAAGATGGCACTCCACCATCCCCAGTACTCTACACAATCACAATGATAGCAGGAATGGGATTTGAACACTGCTACCCCTGGACCTAGTTCACTACTGTAACCATAAGGCTATTCCTAAACATCCAGAGTCTGGAATACTATTGTGGAGACTTCTCTGTAGAACCTGCAGAACCTCAGACCTCAGTGCAGGAGTAGCCTATTGGTTAGAGCAACAGTCTAGCACCCAAGAAAGTGGAGGAGTGGCCTAGTGGTGGGGGGTTCAAATCCCACTAGAGGACAGTAACGTTGGGCCGGAAGGACTGGGGTTTCTAGTCCCACAGGTGCTCCTTGTGGTCTTGGGCAAGCCACTTAACCCTCCATAGCCCATGTTCCCTGTAAAATAGTTATCTCCAAGTTATAATGCCCTGTTCAATGTAATTTCAGTTTGTTCAATGTAAACCACACTGATGCAGAATAGCACAGTATATAAGAGAATATAAATAAATAAATAAATAAATAGATCAGAGTGTGATTCCCACTGGCACACCATGTGGCCTTGGGCAAGTCATTTTATTTTAAGGACAGACTAGATAGGCCATATGGTCTTTTTCTGCCATCATGTTTCTATGTTAACTAAATGAAGAGAGCCAGCACAGCCAGCACACTATACATGTATTCAGAGCTGCTACTTATTTGAGTGGAGGCTGATTCTGGTTCCCAGATGTCTGCCAGTAGTGACCGGCCAGAAACTGGACATGCCGAAGATGTACCTGATTCTACCACTGCGGGGCCTGAACATACCCATGATGGCAGAATCAGCAACACACATCTGGGCCCGCCCCATATGTTGATGGGATTAATGTACGGGGAGCTGCCTATCTCGAGGCTAGAATGCCATGGCTGGGGCATGGGAGCAGTGGCGTTCTGGCACCATGGCAATGAGCCATCTATATGACTGCTTGGAATGCCATTGCACAAACCCGGCTCTACAGACATGATCTTACCAGCACCAGAGGTCCCCCCATGGCCCGGATCATGGCTACAGGGTCATAGTGAGGCCAGGGGCCAGTGGTGCAGAGATGTGCATTGCGTGATTGCCAAACCCCCTGGGCTTATTCTACCATTCGGGTGTAATAGCCCGGGCATCCAAGGAGGTGCCTGGCAACATACAGGGGCATGTCATGAATTACCTCTGTACCTTCCACCAGATGGCCCCTCCCCCAATCTGTCCCTGCATCGCCCCCTCCCTCCCCTATCCAGTGCTCCTTGTACATCCGCTGTGTATGTGTGGGGAGTGCTAGTGACAGAATTGGGATCTGAAGCTGAACGAGGATTAGACATCCAGTCTGTATGTCCAACCCTGCTATTCGCTCCACAGAATGATCTCCGTAGTATATTAATCTAAGTGTCTGTGCCTACATTTAAATTATCATGGTGACTACACTGACTAAAAATAATCCCCGTCATTGTTTACTCAGAATAATGGCTATTGATACCGAGAAGCTTAGAAGATCATTTTTTTGGCTGGGGGTGATATAATATTTAAAGTTTACATTCTGAAGATGTTTATTTTTGTATATTGTATTTTATAACCATTATTGCTATGGGTTTGGATGTTTATAAGTTTAGCTATTGTATGTTGCATGTAGTCTATCTATACTCCACCTTGAACCAGGCTGGGTCTGCTGAAAGCGGACTATAAATGCCTAGTTAAATTGCATCAAACCTCTGATCTTACATTATGGTTCTCTGAATGAAACATTTCTCTTTCTTTTTAGCAGAGTTTTGAACATGATCATTACTTTTAATTAGTTTTTTTAATACTAATTCTCCTGCCTGAATGAGTATAGCATTAAAGTAAAGCAAACAAAGTGCCACTGGCAGACCAGTCGTTTGTTTCTGTCCAGCCTCAAACTGCCTCTAGTTGTTGCCATAAAGGTCTCCACAGTCTGCTGTTTTTCATAGCTGTCACTGCAACACATTTTACTACGCATTACAATCTACACAGCTCCCTGGCTTTTGAAAACCACCTTTCTAAGTTCTGCATAAGAGGAAACCGCAGAAATTAAGTAGTTAGCATGGTTGGCATCCTCTTCTTTGAAAATGGCGCATGTCGTGTGTGTGGAAGAGAAAGACCTTTACTTGGGTAGGTTCCGTTATTTGGAATGCTCTCCATGTTGATGCCCAGTTGTGTGAAGACTATTTGCCATTTTCTAAATAAGATGTGGCTATTTACTATGGTTTAATGCTCTCTTGGGCTTCCACGACTAGTATCATGATCATTGAAATTTTCTGGGTCATGCCGCATCTCATTAAGTAGAACCGACATTTCAGCCATCATGCCTCAGCTTTATTCACAGTGAAGTGGTTATGCAGTAAAAATCTGTTCTTATATATAGTGGCTCTGTGGTGTTTGTAAGATAGATATGAGCAATATTAGGGAGCAAGTTGATGTGAATTGATTTTAGCATTTAGAAGATAATTTTATAACAGCTAGTTTATAAAGCCAGGAACTGCATACTTTATTTTATAAAGTAGGGATGCAAGTGGTCAAAACACACATTAAACTAGGCATAAGCAAGCCCTATAGCTGGTGTAAATGCCCGCACCTAGATTTTGCACAAATGTTAATAAATTATAGCATTTTATAAATTATGCATGGAAATTTCACTCCCCCCATGCACCACCCAAACTCCATACCTGCACATGTCCCCAGTGAAGAGTACTCACAATCAGTCTGACGCACGTACTTTCAGAACAACAACAGACTACTGTACATTCCACAAGTAAGTGGTCACTGACGCGTGTAGATCACTGGAATATCATGTTTGCCTTATAAAATGACCCCCTTATTGTTTTGCATTATGTTGTTTTTAGCAATTGTTGTATAATGCATTATTATATGTGGTTTGTTAATATTGTACTCTGCTGCAATTTTGTAGCTCAGGTGGTGGAAAGCAAAGATATATAAATAAATCAATGAGAAATCTCTCAGTAAAAAGATCATACCTCATGTGAACAATATATGTAATCACACAAAGAGAAAATGAATATATTCAGAGCATCTCTTTGAACCTGATATTTTTCCGTGTTGCTATGGCAATCTGGCCACCAAAAAAAGAAGCAATTACCTTAAACAGAAGATCATACCCTGTCTTTAACAAGCTAAGAAAATAAAAGGGCTGATATTGGAAAGTCCTTAGGCAACTGGCAGTAGGGCTACGCATTCGTTTGGAATGCTGACATTTATACGCTATTTCATGTCATTTTTAACCCCAAGCAACAGGAAAAACAGGTATTTCAGAGTTTTCCCTGTGCAGTCAATAGTGTGCACTATTGCTCAAAAGTATGTCCTATTGCCCAATAATGCACATTTACCAATAGTCACACTATTGAAGAATAGTGCATACTAATGTATAATAGTGCACCCTATTGAACAATAGTGTGCAATATTTGAGCAAAAGGGCAATGATATTGCCCCCAAAATGAAACAAAAATTGTAAAAAACACTAATAAAACAAAAAAATCCACTGACTTGCTGTTTAACTTAGGTAGACACTCTCAACACAGAAATGGAAGGTATAATTTATCTGGGTAAGTTATCTGGATAGTTATGCTAGCATTTTCAGTATTTAGGGCTGAATGCATAGCCTGGCTGAAAATCTCCATTATGTTTTATGGATAAATTATCCATATAACTTTATGCATTCAGCAGCTCACTGAACATTCAGTTGCTATAACTTGAGGTTTGCGCTATAACTGAGCTATTTAACATAGTATCCAAACAAACTTTTTAATAAATAATTGATTCAAGGTTACTACCAAAATACATCCAATTGCTGGAAGATGGTACCTATTCCCTAGAACAGTACTTCTCAGCCTTCTTCAGTTTGTGGCACATTTCTGAGTTTGTTCAATTCTCATGGCACACCAAACCAAATTTAGTTTTGTATACCACCTTATCCTTCAATCAAAGTGGTCACAACACAATTGGGGGATACATTTAACATGAGGGGATATGAGACACATACACTAATACTTACAGGGAACATGGGCAACGGAGGGTTAAGTGGCTTGCCCAAGACCACAAAGAGCACCTGTGGGACTAGAAACCCCAGTCCTTCTAGCCCAAGGTTTCTGTCCTCTAGTGGGATGTGAACCACCAACTTTCCAGCCTGTGGTACCTTGCCCCAACCATTAGGCCACTCCTCCCCTTAATTTAGCATGATCCTCAATTCCACACTCTCCCGCAGTTTGTATAATGTTCACCTCAAGATGAACAAGGCCTTAATTACTCTATTCCTAAGGCCTAATAACTTGCTGACCAAGATAAGCAGTTAAACCTGAAAGTGAATAAGATCACTCCTTTCCCCTTAACTAGTTTAAGGACCTATAAATCAAAGACTATGCCTGTGGTGGGTAGGAGCCAGGGTGGGTGGGTAGGAAATAAACACTAACTGACACTTGGCTTGTTATGCTATGCCCTCACTGACTTAATAAACATGGAATTTTAAAATAGACACAGATTTTAATCAGCTTCAACTCAAAGAATTCATTTTCCCCCCAAGATATTGAGAATGTCCCAGCAGGTAAATACTTACAAGTGAAGATTCCTTCCCAGCAGTAGCATCTGCTCTTTCAGCAGTTCAAGATAAAAATTAGGTGGCTTGTTCATCAATCTTTTACTTCTGGCTCCTTTCTTCCCCAGTAGCCATCCATAACTTCTGCATTTTGACACTAGGACAGAAGAGAAAGGGGCTGGAGCAGCTGTTTTGTGCTCTGCACTGCCTGCTTCAGTCATACCCATGTCCCCCTATTCTTTAATCACAGGAGGGAGGGGCTGGTTAGAGAACAGAGGGGCTCTTCTTTGTTCTCTCTGCTCCAAGCTCACCCTCTCCCCTCCTTTTCCTACATACTGCCAGGCAGGGAAGGCTGCTGTGGGGAGCAGAGGGCTGTTCTCAGGACACTTTCAATAGAAATGGGGCAAGAAACTCGTGACACCATGCAAAGCTATGTCCATGGCTGTCACCACCAAAGCACATCAAGGACTTTCAAAAGGCACATTAGTGTGGCCTGGTGCACTGGTTGACAAGCACCGCCCTAGAAGAAGACATTTCTGAAAGGCTGGGGAGCCAGACTAATGTGCGATGCATCTAGATACCATACCTATCCTTCACTCCCAAGGGTTGTAGGTTTGATTCTACGCAGGCACACCAGTGTATGAAGGCCCCCTTCCTCCCCCAAGTCAGGTGCATGACAGAGGGGTGAACAACCAGAATATGGTATCTGCTAAACAGTGTATTCTCCCTCTCTCACCTGATACTTCCACATATTGAGGGATCTGGAGCCACTCAAAGTCCAATACCATGCCATGAGGAGGACCAGATTCTGCTTGCTGCAGCAGCTATGTCATGAGATCCACTAGCATTATGGTAAGACATGATGCATGTAGCAGAGGGTTTCAATGAGAGATGGCTCCCCTGGTGCAATATAACCACATAGAGACAAGAGATGCATGCCAGTAGCTGGAACTAATAGCAGGAAATGGCACATGGGCAATAGAAGCACAGTCACAGTCGGTATAGCATATGTAGGATGGCAGAGCTGCAGAAACAGGAAACGTTCAGGGCAAAAGGGCCATATAATAGGGGATTGACCCAGCAAAATATATGGAAAAGATATAGCATGGGCGGGGAATGATGGTAAGGAAAGAAGCATGGGCCATGAGTCCATAATCTGGGTCATCAGGGCACAGACCACAGCTGTGAGAATTATTAAGGGGATAGCTGTGCACATAATCATGGCATGATAGCATGAGAAGCCAGCACATGTGAGGGAAGTGCATGTGGCAAAGTCCTTATCCACACAGACATAGGTAAAGAATGTGCGGGGATCAGTCAGAACTCTACTTGAGCATCACCAATGGGCAATGTAGCCTGAGCATTCGTAAATGAATGCTGTCTGCTGTTGTACGTATGTCAAGGTCATTAGAAAATGTTGCAGCAGTGCCTAATATGTAACATCTGTTTCTCACATGAGCAGCAACAGCAGTGGATGACCAACAACAAACCCCCCCCCCCCAGCTCACACACAATGTACATCAGTGGCTGCTGCCACACCACCACCAGACAGCAGAGAAGCAGCAGCCACCCAGCCAGCAATCTGAGGTGCACCAGCAGTCCCCACAGCAGCCACCCAGCCAGCAATCTGAGGTGCACCAGCAGTCCCCGCAGCAGCCAGACAGCAGCCACCCAGCCAGCAATCTGAGGTGCACCAGCAGTCCCCGCAGCAGCCAGAAAGCAGCCACCCAGTCAGCAATCTGAGGTGCACCAGCAGTCCCCGCAGCAGCCGGATAGCAGCCACCTCCACAAACAGCATTAGAGATGCAGCAGCAGCCGCTGGCAAGTCACAAGGCCAGCAGCAGGAAAAACCAACAGCCCCACCCTGGCCCGACTACAACAGTACAAAGGTCTGCAGCGAAGTGACTCACAGTTGGTAATATAGACTTTATGAAAGTGCACATAAAATTCTAGTATAGAACCCTACATGGCCATGTTTCAGCTAAGCCTTTATCAGGGGTTGAGACCTTAAACAAACACTAACATATAAACAGTAAATTAGTCATACACATAATGGACCAGATATTCAAAAGGCATTTACATGGTTCACAGCCCTATAAACCATGTAAATGCTGCTCAATGGCACTAACATGGTTAGTGCCACTTAATACCCCCGATCTTCTCCCCTACACGCCCCGATGCTGACCGCTTGGCATCAGGATGTGTCGTGGTTGTTCCAGGGCATGTCATGGGTGGTGACAGGCTAACCTACTGCAATACTGCACCACTGCCCGCTTAGCTTCTATGGGTAATGATAGGGCAGCTTCTGCAGTATCTTTTACCTGTAGAAGCTAACCGTGCAGCAGTACAATGTCGCCGCTACTCAGTTAGCCTCTGCAGCTTCCAGTGGGGTGTCTGCGATGACCCCAGTCAGTCAATGCCAGGGCCTTATATGACCCCCAACATTGAATATCCGGGGTTAGAGGACGGCAGCAACGGCCAGGCACTATACTCACGCCTAGTCATCCTAACTCAATATCTGGCCCAATACGAGGTCTGTCTAAAAAGAAACCAAATTGCTAAAGAGGGTGCCCACGAGCCAACACAGCAGACTCATGATAATAGTGATATGTAGTGGTAACCTTTAGCTTTAGCCTTCCACTTGCTCAATCACACCACATGAATTAGTTATGGACTACATGCAGATTTTGGTTAAAGTTTTAACGGTAGGTTCTGATTGGTGTGGACAGTGTGAATCATATCAGTAATGATCAGTACATGTTCATACCCATGGATATTGGGTTCTAGTACACTGTAGTTGAGAACATCTACTACAAGCAGTCGACTAACATGAAAACACTGCATGAACGTTTTCTCTCTTGGAAACACTTCTTTAGCAAAGATTTTAAATGTCTAATCCAATCTTTTATATTTTTCTCCATATTCACCCACTAGTAGTCTTTTCTCAACTTCCTGAATGCAGTCTCTATTCCAAAGCGTCAGCTTTCAAGTGTCCTGCTTAAGATGTTGATATCACCAACTGATATATATATATTTTTTTTTTTATTTTTTTATTATTTTTTTTTACCATCTCTGGGTCTAGAGCTTATCTGTACAGCAACTTATTTTGGTTCACCAAACTCTGCTGAGTCTTTACTCTTTTACATCTGGAGAACCTTCAGCTTGCAAAGAGGTAGCTATTTTAGCCAGATCTTCATTGTGTCTTTGCAACTGAACTAGTTATTCTGGAGAATATGGCAAACGAGATACATTTCTCTTAGTTTGTACAGTTTTTATGGCACCTCTCTGTTGCTTAACATTTACCATATCTTTTTCTTCAGGAGAATAGTATTCCCTTACTTTCTTAACCTTGATTCTGGAAGGGCTACTTGCAGCTTTATCCTCACTGATCACCACTTGTGCTTTAACTGTCCCTCTCTGGAATGAATCCTATTTATCTATTCTCACTGGGCATGTGCATTAGTTTTAACAACATTAATGAAAACCATAATTTTTGTTTCATCCCAACTTCACATGCTTGGAAAATTTTCACAAATTACCATTCGTGCACTTCATTTTTCACATGTGTTCAGATGCATTGAGAGGCGGAGACAATCAAGGCGTGGTCACTATTAATCAGCACAAGGCACATGAACTAATCCTACAGCAATGTTTGATAGGCAGCCAGAGAAACCTGTCTGACTTCTGCAAAGTCCATGGCTGATGACAGCACAGCATAGCTAGAAAACACATAGGGGGGTCATCCTGAACCATAAATAACCTGCCTGTATGCGTGAGATAGATGTTTATCTCGCAAAAATGTACAGAACAGTATTCCGAACCTCCGCGGCCCTGCACGTACATGGCACTTAAACGGGGATCACAGAATGTGGGCAGGAAGGGGTGGAACAGGAGCGTGGTCAGCCATGGGGACGTATAAAGTATATTACGGTCACACCCATGTACGTCTGCAGTCAGCCTCGCAGACATCCAGGTTATACCTGCAAAACCGTGGAATAAAGGTAGGAATATTACTGCTCCTTACCCCAACGCAGCCAATAGTAGTGACTGGATGTCTAACCTACACTGTGCACTGGTGTGACTGCAGTTCAGAAAACTACAGCATGCAGTGCTATGGAACATAAAGCAGAGGAGAGGAAATAAACACCCCCACAAATGTAGGTTGTAGAGCACAGGTGCTCAATCCGGCTATGCTGGCAGTTGCTGTGTGAGCTAAAGGGGCACAGATAGGGCTACCTAACGATGCCCACATCCTGGCAATGATACTGGTGATGGAATCCTAACACCCCATGTCATCGGTGCACTGTGTAGCAATCAGCCAGCTGGAGTGTTGCACTCCAAAAAGTGGACTTCTACAATATGCTCTATGTAGTGTGTACAGTCCCCTGATGCATCTAAGGGCATATGTGATTCCTATCGGAATGCTATATTGGGGATATCTTATGCCGGTGTTGCGGTTGTTTACATATGTGGGCCTATGATGTGCAATGTGCATATAGGGTTTGACTCTTGAGGCTGATATACTGGAAGGGCTGTTAGGCCCTACTGCAGCGCTGTATGTTAGAGGTCCACTATTGTAGCCACATAGAAATGCAGTGAGCAGGTATGATGCTGGGTTGGAAGTATTGATTGCTCTGGTTTCCCTTCCATCAGCTAAAACATTCAGTGCAAGGCAGTCTTTTGGCAGACGGCTGTTTCTATGGGACTGCAAGTGAGAATGTGTGTGTGCGTGCGTGCACATGCTTGGAGGGCTGCACGGGAGGGGGGGGGGGTCTAGATTGCTCATCCACATATCCAGGGTGGACAGTTATGCCTGGCAGGTACGTGGCCCATAGAGCTGTCTGTAGCATCACCAGGTGCCAATGCATACAGACAGGATTGAGCAGGATGGTTCTGCAATCACTTCCCTGTCCAGACACTTCTCCATCAGCACTCAGTTCCATGAAGAGCTCAGAGGGAGGGCATGCAACAGTGCACAGCGCAATACGCCATTCCCAGGTGCACCAGCATTGGTCTCTATAAATGTGCACAGTTGTAGAGAATGGCAATGGTGTCTCTGGGCATGACTGTGTGGTGCTTGGCACCTCTGACTGCTGTCGTTCCAATGGCCCTTGAGTAGTGCAGAGGAAATGTTTGGGTAGTTCGCTATGGGGTTCCTATTCTGCTGGGATCATGCCTTTACTTAGCATTGTACAGTCATGTTCCTGAGATGGTCATGACGTGCATACATCGGGAGGTTATCTACTGCCATGTATGCAGTGCTGCATTGCATCTTGTGCCAATAGGTTCACTCTCTACCTGTTTTCCTGCTACATTACTGTGAACTGCAATTTATTGTAGTGGTCTGGGCATGCCACAGAATAGTTTCTATTGGCTAACTTGCATCCACCTATAAGTATTATTGACATTCATTGTCATTCAGTCTCATTACAGCACTGTCCGTGCCCACAGCAGTTTCATATCTACACGTTTTAAAGGGGGGCATGGCCGCTCACGGGTATATAGTGGAGACAGGCAGGGTCGCAGACATACATCTTTTCAGAATATGATAGTGCAGGGACATACAAAGCCATTGTTGGGGCATACCCATCTTTGTATACGTTGTGCTTTGTACGTGCCACACCTAGCACATCTATGTGGCTGATTCTGTGCACGTGGGTGCATCTATCCCCATGTGTGCAGGATCAGGTTCTATTCATTTGGACGTGCCTGCTGCGTGGGCGTGCACATTTTTGGAATTGGCCGCTCAGTGAACATAAGGACAGACAGAAAAGCATTTGGGCTTTGATTTTCAGAGGGCTAGGAAGGTATGTTGGTGCAAATTTTAAGATTTTTAGGGAGTCTGGCCAAGGCAGGGATAGAATTGCAAAGAAAAAAAATAAAATATGTTAGCTTTGCTAGCGGCACTAGTGCTATGGCTATAGCTATAGGACTGTGATTGGCAAAGAGAGAACTTTAGCTCAAATCTATTTTATTGAAGAAACCAACAGTAACCATGCCAGCTCGTGAGCATTCTTCCATGGGCCACTGCTGCCAATGTCACCCCTCTCCGGGACAGACAGCCCCACAGCACTTATCTTCAAGGAAGTTGGCATTGGGCGGTGGAAGAAAACAGCCCCACAGCATCCAGTGCTTGAAGGTATGTGCCGGGGGCTGTTTGTGGCTATTGCCGTGACTGTTGGTTCCAGAGAGAAGCAATAGCAGTGACAATGGGCGCTGCAGAGGAGAAGAGGGTGCAAGGGGTGAGGTTCACCTAGGACACCTTATCTTTGCGCCGGCCCTGGCCAGATCCATTTGAACATACAATATTGAGTATTAACATTATAAATAGTTTAAGATGTTACAATTCCAATAAACCCTTTCCAGCTCAGTACAAAGGAGCTGATCCTATGCTGGGGACTCCACCCAGAAGTGCAAATAGCAGTGGTGGGAAAGGTACAGGAAAAACAAAATCCCTTTCCCAAGTGGAGCCCTTATCCTCTTCTATCAGTCAGATGGCATGAAAAGCAGGCCCAACACGCATCAAAGCAAGCCACCACGGAATACATGGGGTAATGTTTGTTAGCACCATCATGCAGCAGGCAGAAGGCAGCATTGCAGGTGGTGACCCAGGACATTGGGGGAAATGATAGTCCTGGATGAGCATTCTCTATGACTGAGAAGGTAGAGTTTAAGAGTCTTCTGCATCTCTTAGCTCTCTCTTAACGAGGTGATCCCCAATCTGTATAATCAGTTGTGTTGCCAGCTGCAGGCAGAGCTGGCAAAAGCAGAAACCAACAGCTGTTTGGGGGCACCTGGGTTGTCTGCCCTTGAAACAATCGTTCTCTTTCTCAGCTTATAAGATCCCATACTGTAAGCCAAAGAGGAGCTGAGGCAGGATGAGTGCCAGTAATAGGCTGCTCTGTGTCACTGCCAGTCCTGAGTGAGTGCAGTTTATATGGGACTGTTTGAAATATTGGTAGAGATATAACATACCAATAGGACATGGTATGTGCCTGGGAATCCCTATTACTGCTATTGCTATTGAACCAGATCAAGAACATAGCCTTGAATTCAACTGACTAGATGTGATCCATTTATTCCCAGACTATCTCATGAAGAATAAATCTCTGGGACTTGATCACTTCTACTGAACATTTGGATGAAGCCCTCCCACAGTGCTGCCACTTGTTGCTTTTCCTGAATGTCTATCCAGGGAGCAGCTCTGTCACAGGTCCAGGTTTCTGTCCTCTCTGGATCAGGGGTAGAAATTCTTCTCAGACTGACAGCTATCTGCCCTGTTGACATGCCCTTATTTTTTTGTTTGACATGCAGGGACAGATCCTCAATGTAGATGGGACAGTCAAGGGTGAACTGTACTGCTTCTCCTTGGGTAAGGGACACAGCGACTCTTTGCCTATTACCCTCATGGCTTGGGTCTTTACTGGGTCTGCTTTGCATCTCTGTGGGCGCCTTATTCTTGTCATTGTATGACTTTCACCATCCCTAAATACCATATCAGTGTGTTTCCACCCTGCCAGCTGTGTGGCTCTGCAACTAGTGTGTTTTGACTTTTTCTGGGAGTGAGGGGGAAGCAGGGGCAGGCCGAATTGGCAGGACCGATACAGGTCACAGCCTTGTATGTTCTACAGGGTCAGGGGGAATGTGCTGCTTATTCCACATCAAAGGTGGAATAAGCAGCTTTGACTGGGTGATCAGGGCCAAAACGCGCCCCCCCCCCCCAGAGGCCGGGGCCAGAGGCAGGTAGGTCCATGACGCCCAATCCTGGTCCCAGCTGCCCAGCCTTGGCTCGGGCAGTGGGGAAACAGAGGGTCGACACCACAGTAGTCAGGGGGGCCTGCGGGGAGGACGTCCCCATGGGTATGCTGTGGCACGCCGAGCCATCTCAGGGCCCGATCATGCACCCACAGGAACGTCTGGTTCCTGCAGTGCAGAATCCGGTCCGAACAGACCCATCCTGCATGGACATGCCCCTTAGGAAATCAGGCTCTATGTGTAAAATGTTATCAAACTTTAGTAAATAGGCCTCTTTAATTGACATGTTAATAACAATGAGATTGATATTCAAAATATTTGTTCAGCTAACTATGTATGTTAGTTGATCATATCAGTGGGGCTAAAATTTCTTGTTCACTGTATCTGCACAAAATATATCCAGACAAAATGAGAGTGCCTAAGGCTGTTTTTTCTTACCTGGAGATCCTTCATATCTAACTATCCAGACAGTGCGAAATAAGTCTGTTCAGGCAGAACATCTTAAATTATCTACATAGCTTTATCTTGGTATATTCATCAGAAACCTTATCAGGATAAATTGCACTGAACATTGGTATAGAGTTATCCAAATAACTATCCAAATTAGTTTTTCTGCTTGGTGACTTGCTGAATATCAGCCTCGATGGTGCTGTAACTGCTGACATTTTATGGGAAACACATATGGATATGCTAAGGGTGAGTCATTATGTTTCCAAGAGAAAGGGGACTGGGAAGCCACAACAGGTGAATTGAAATACAGAATCATATGGGCTGTAAAAGATACAGAAAACAAACATTGTCCCTCTCCCAAAAAAACCCTCTCAGAGTTTGTTGCAATTAGAGTATCACTTAATCTTTTACTAATCAAACATAAATCCACAATCAAAGACTTAAGAGGAGATACAATGAGCAAAGCAATGCATATAATAATATTTTTAGCAGGGCAGTTGCAGTAAAGAAATATCATTAAGGGAATCAGAATGATGGATGCTGTTAGTGGCTCCCTTGAGTGGATTCAAGAATAATTAATCTTCTTTTACATATCTTTATACTCTTTTATTCAGGCTTCAACAGCCCTAGAAATTTCCAAGACTTATTTCAAAGACTTTGACTTGCCTGCTGTGCGAGAAGAGGACAAAATTAAATTAGATGAATACATTATGAAGGCTAAGGTTGCCTCTGCTATTAAAAAGCAGGAAGCTGATAAGACTGAAGGGCATGAAGGCTTCGGCATCCAGCTATTAAACATGCGAGAGAGAAGATATTGCTCTTTCTGGGCAGACACTTTCAAGGATTCCTGGAGACAGACTCTTTCTTGATTAGATGTGTTCGGCTGTGATCGCTCTAATTCCCAAAAGCAAAACATTTCACTAAGGTGCCTAACTGCAAAGTTGCATGCATATTTGTAATCTCACGTAAAACAGGGTAAGTGTCAAACACAATGTACTGCACATTGAGTTTACTTTAAAATTCTTGTGCTTCGGAATTTATAGGTTTTAGGCATAAGAACTGATTTTTTTTGTGTCATCACGTCAATGCTGACTTCTGGCAACCCAGCAGCACCTGGGTTTTCTTGGCAAGGTATAATTGGAAGCAGATTGCCACACCTTTTCTTCCAAGGCAACAGAGGATAAAGTGACTTGCCCAAGGACACAAGGGGTGCTAGTGGGAATCAAACCCTGATCTCTTGGGTACTGGGCTGTTGCTCTATCTACTAGGCTACTCCTCCACTCTTAAGAACTGATATACAGCCAAAAATAATGCAGATAAAGTGGGCTGGGAATAGAGGTGTGCTAAGGTGCACCAAAAGTAGCAATACTCATCCATTATCCATATAAAACAAATCCATATAAGTCTGAACATGGAAACAGCATTCCTAACTTCTATGAATAAATTATCCATTTAAAATCATTAATACATAGATATCTTTCCTAAACCTATGTTCTCTAGGTTGGTATGTGGTTAAATAGAAATGTACACATTTAGGATCATGGAAAAAGCTGGTAGTCTATCTCATAAGCTGCATGCTGTCTGTGTATGCACCTTTTGAAAATATACCCATCTACATCTAATCCATTTCCATGAAAACAGCTCTCCCCCCATCTCCAAACCTGGAATACCTCCTTTATATACAGACACATTTGTACACATTTATAAAATACACACATTGAAAATCTACTTATGCTCATAACAATGGATGCATATAGATAATTCTATTTTTATCTCTATTAGGCAGGCAATTTTCAAATCCATTTATACAGATAAATAGTAAGGGTAATTTTGCGACAGGATATCATAACCTATAGGCACCTATTAGGGGTGTGCAGTTAAGGTGGTCCACAAACCAATGCAAAAAGTTAATGTTTGTAGAATCATTTCTCCACAAGGCTTATTGTTGTCAATTAGGGATAGATTGCTTACCAGTGAAATTCCAGCCTGATTGCAAAACATTTAGAGGTCAGCCCATTCTGAACATTTTATGCATGGGAAATGGCATTTATGTATTGAAAAAATTCCTTTTTAAGGCTCAGTTCAAACTGACTATACCTTAGTCCAAGAATATCACAGATTTGACTCTGTCAGTTTTGCTTATGTCAGACAGTGGAATGAAGCAACATTTGCAATCCGAGCTTCTCTCAATGACAACACATTTTTATCAGTTTTTAAGACTTACCCAAACCAGGCTGTTGCAGTTTCAAGGCACCTCTGTTTTTTGTCTGAACATTTGGCAGGCTTAGACCTTTTTGATGGCAGAGTCTCAGCAGAAACAAAGAAAATATGGTGCAGAACCTTCAGCAGTCACCATTACCAGACATTCCAGTTGTCTACTGTTTACAATAGTTCAGATGACATAAAAACTGCCAAATGGGGTGAATTCTAAATGTTGTTTATTTTCATTAAAATTGTGTGTGTTTGTTATAAATATGATAAAGAACAAAAACAGCCTTATGGAGAACTGAAATCTGTTAGTTTGTTTTTATGGACTATTCTAGACTGTGCATGGAAAACATTTTTGGTTTGGTACATTTTCAGATCAATCATTTGTTCAGTTTGTTTTCAAATTCTGAATTATTCAAATCAATTGTTTCATTTATTTCCATTAAAGTCAATTTTGCACTCTAACAATGGGGTTTCTCCATCAATTTGTAATCAAACTTGCTTAAATCCTTTTGGCAGACATCTGCCACAAAGGAAGCATTGTGTTTATACTTATGTATAAAAAGGACACTAAGGGGTATGTCTACAAAAGGGCGTCAGCTGACATCACGGTGCTAATGCAGGATAATTGTGTTGCAATGACAGCTAATGTGAGAGAAATGCAGCTACCGCAGGCAATTTTCCATGATAGCTGAATTTCTCGCAGTAGTAGCAACAGTGGGCAGGGTGTGGGTAGAGAGTAGGCATGCTGTACTGTGTGAATACCACAAGCATTGACAGCATGTGGTAAGCGCACATTTTGCAGACATCATGGATGCAGCTAACGCTACCTTAATGGGTGGCGTTAGCGTCATCAGCAATGTTGTCTCACCATGATCCCTGCATTTTCATCATGTCATCTGCTGTGGAAATGTTGGGCACACCCCGACAATGCATGACTTTTGCAGCTATTACATAGCTTGTGCAATTAACACCCAATGATAACTACAAAAGTCACCATGCTTTAATAGTGGCATGAAGACTTAAAGACACTGTGAAAGAGGTAAAGCAGCACTTACATTGGCAGGAAGCACACCTTGATAAAGTACCCATACACGTAACATCTTACGAACTCCAGGAGGTGGCTCTCTTTGGCATAATGCAAGTACTATGTCGAGCATTAGCAATGAATCTGAGAATCTGAGATCATACTCCAAATACCCTAGCTTAGAAGTGAGGTTCATGACTGTCATGTTATGCACAAAACTCACCTATTTGGAGAAACTGCCCCTGCAGGAAGATCCCCAAATCATTGAGAGAGGGATAAAGTGGCACCAACATTGAAACGAAGACCCCAAATCATCTGAGTAGTGGGTGCACCAGCAGGGTTAGGCTAGGGTCTGACTATTATGGAGAAATGAGCTTTCACATCCCTAGTGAAAGCATCAAGTTTACAACTTATGCATGCAACTGCTGGTACTTACAGGCATAAATGTTAGATTTTTATAAAAGTGGATTAACCAGAAATGCTAATTAAGGTGCTGAATGATGAAACTCAGAGAAATCTGAGGTGTGGTTAAACACAAGAGAAGTACGCACCACTGCCCCATGTAAACACTAGGTACAAACAAGAACTACCACAACTTCCCCACCACCCCACAAATTGCCCACACCTCAGTGCAAACTGATCCAGTTCCCAAAAACAATGATCCCACAACTATACTACCAACCTGAAACTGCCCCCCCATTATTGCATACACTGCCCTACATACACTGCTCTACCTTCCAGCTTCCCCATCAATATAATACATCCAGATTCACGTAGAAAATACAATAGATATATACTGTACACACAGAAAAATATTCACTACACACACACAGATTGCAAGCAATTCCTTATGTTGTACTGCATTATAAGGTATCTAGATAAATGTCTTTACTTATTAATTCTACTGCAAAATCTACTCACGGAATTATATTGCTTTATTATTAGTTAGCAGTCCCTATCTTCAACAGCTGATCGTCCATTTCGATACTAACATTAGCCATGTAAAGAAAGTCCTTCTCTCCCAAGTGACTTGAAGAGTGTCAGCAAGGAGGCTGGAACACTGAGCAAATAACAAGCAGGAACGAGGTGTAGAGAACTGTCTTTATTGTACAAACCCTGACATGGCCGCATTTCGGCTAGGTGCTTTCTTCAGGGGTTAAAACCACTAATAAATAAAAACATAAATATTAAAGCTAATCATAAAACAAAGAGCACAATTCCATAACATGTACATCTGGCCCGCAGGCATATCCACATTGAAGATGTGCCTGATTTAAACCCAATTCTCCAACCACGGGTATAGATGTACCTGCTATTCCAGAATCGGGGTCATAGATGTTTCCGGTGTGGCACGCACAAGCCATGATGGCGAAACAGGCCCTCACTGTCACAACAGGACACAGATAGATGCAGCGAACAGCTTGGACATCACTGCATTCACCGTATTCTGAAAAGTTGCACGTTCCGATCCTGCCATCTCCGGGCAGCCACGTCTCCACTGTTAAAATGTGCTTCTCCTCAGCTGCTCCTCTCACTGACAGTGTTGTGTTCATGCAAACTACACATGAGCACTGATGATACATAAATATTGATGCCAACCAGACAATATACTAGTCTGTTGCATGCCCACAACACAGCAAAGTAATCTCAGTGCACGCAAAGATATTATAAAAGCAAGTAAAAGGATATGTCCATCCTGACATAGCTTGAATCAAAGCATACATGGCAGTAGAAGAACTCCTTAGTTATGCTTGCTTTGGGCATCTCTGATAACAGTCTTTAAAGTGCTAAGTATGGACCAATAGAAATCAGCAAAGGTTCACTATAGTGAAATGCAAAACAAAACAAAGAGAAAAGAATACCATGCTGATATCCTCAGCCGCTCTCTGAATAAACCAAGAGACTTATTTAATCTAGTAAAGTCCTTTATCAATCAACCATCTCCGCCACAACAAGAAGGAATTCAGCCCCAAGCCTATCCGAACTACATCCAATCCAAATCAATAAAAACAAATACTACATCATTACATGAACCTGTCCAAACTTCCCTTCCACAGTTTTCAATCACCAACCTCTCACCACCCTCTGTAAAAACCATAAATGAAGTTATTACCTCCATCAACACGACAACTTCACCATCTGACCCATGCCCAGCACACTGGATAAGATCTATGCGCACAGAACTCAGCCCTTTTATAGCTAACATAGCGAAGCTGTCATTTGAATCTGGTGTCTTCCCAGATGCTCTCAAACATACATACATCCGACCACTGCTGAAAAACAACCAGCTTGACCCAAAGAAGGAGGACTCATACCGTCCAATCTCTAATATCCCATTTCTAGCCAAAATTCTTGAGAAATTAACTCTCAGGCAGATACAACAGCATATAGACTCATTTCCCCTTTAGATTCATGTCAACATGGATTCAGGGAAGCCCACGGTGTAGAAACTCTCCTAACAACATTAAATCAATACACTTATCAACGGCATTGACAATCTGAAAAATGGCTTTGCTCTAATATTTCTTGATATAGCTGCTGCGTTCGATTCTGTGGATCACATACAACTACTAAAGCGACTTCATGAGAAGGGAATCAAGAACCGTGCTTGGGACTGGTGCAAATCCTACCTCGAAGGTAGATTACAACAAGTTCGTATTGGTAATGCTACTTCAAATCCCTTTCAGCAGAAACAAGGTGTACCACAAGGCTCCTCCTTGTCTGCGCTGCTGTTCAACATCTATATGCACGCTCTTTTGGTATATCCTGCCTTATGTATGCGAATGATGTGCTATTATTCTCACCGATATCTGTATCATACCCAAATTATACAGTGCTAATCAACTGTTTTAATTCAATAACTGATTGGCTTCTCTCTCAAAACCTCCGTATTAACTTTAAAAAAAACAGAGGTTCTAATAATCACAAGGAATAAATCTTTCTCCCCTCCATCAATTCTAAAAGTCAGAGATGCTGATCTCCCAGTCAAATCAAATATTCGATATCTAGGAGTAATTCTGGATCAAAGGTTAGACTTCAAGGAACATATAAAACGCACCGTAAAGGCCGTTTACTTCAAGATAAAAACCCTTCGTCATCTGAGACCTATGATGAAGTCTGATGACTTCCGCACCATCTTTCAAGCTCTAGTCACGCCGCACTTTGATTATGCTAACATAATACTCCATGGCTTACCAAATATAACTATTAATCCTCTACAATTAGCCATGAACGCAGCTGCTCGTGTCCTCTGCGGATCATCAAAGTGTGAGCATATTTCCCCATTCTAGAGAAGCTTCATTGGTTACCAATAAACTGTAGAATCCAATATAAGGCCATCCTTACCACCTTTAGGGCCTTCAATAATATTTCTCCAGATTCCATCTCTGATCTCATCATACACACAACAAATAACAGGTCCAGGAGATCTCCAGCTGTTGACACACTACTTATACCAAAGGTTTCCTTAAAAGCTAATCAATCAACCATCAATAGGGCTTTTTCGAATTATGCTCCTAGATGTTGGAACAAACTCCCTCCCAATATCAGAGCAATTAAAGACATCAAACAATTCAAAAAAGCCCTTAAACACCACCTTTTCATCGCACACTTCAAACACCTAAACACCCCTTCTCCCCATTCTTTTAACCTCATACCTACCCTAACTAACTGTATAGATTTTATATATCTCCAACATGTATTTTCTAGAAATATAAATGATTTCCCTGTTTATTTCCATGTTAATTTTCCTGTTACTTGTAATAGGTCTGTTATATCTGACCAATTGTTGTATTGTTTCAATGTAAACCGCATTGATGACAAATAGCGCGGTATATAAGAAAATTAAATAAATAAATAAATCCCTGTCTCTAATAAGGGATCTTCAGAACGAGAGCATGCAACAATGCAAACGGCACTAATACATGCCCAAAAGCACCAGCATTGGTCTCTACAAATGTGCACATGGCATGGCATCACAAGACTACAAATCTGATCTGCGTTTCTTACTCAAAACAGAATCTTTGCCATACTCACTCACTCACATACTAGCCCTACATTACCAGTCCCAGTTTACAGAACATAGGAAATATTAGGGACCCCTAGCTTTGCTCCTTTAGCACAAACTTACAGGCATGCCTAATAGGGGCTCTGCATTTCAAGCAAAGCTGGAAAACCAGCTGGTACTTTGGCCACTTGGCAATAGTGATCATAGCATGATCGCATTTGATTTAAGAAATGAAAGACGTGCAAGGAAATCTACAGTACTACCATTTAACTTTCAAAAGGGAGACTATGATAAGAAAATAGTTAAGAAAATACTAAAAGGAGCAGCTGCAAAGGTTTAAGATTTACATAAAGCATGGGCATTTTTTAAAAGTACTATCTTGGAAGCACAGAACAGATGTATTCCATGCTTTCAGAAAAGTGGAAGGAAGGCTAAAAAACTGCCAACATGGTTTATAGGCAAGCTCAGAGAGACTGTTTCTGGCAAAAAAAACATTTTTCAGGAAATAGAAAAAGGAACTAAATGACGAAAATGGGAAACAACATAAGCAATGGCAAGTTAGATGCAAGGCATTGATACGGCAGGCAAAGAAAGAATTTGAAAAAAAAAGCTAGCCATGGAAGCAAAAATGCATAATAAAAACTTTTTCAAGTATATTCATAGCGAAAAAACCTGTGAGAGAGTCATTTGGACAATTGGATGATAGAGGAGTAAAAGTGGCACTAAGTGAGGACAAGGCCATAATGGAAAGACTGAATGAATTCTTTTCTTCAGTTTTTACTGATCTAGGGAGCTTATATGTCTGAAATAGTATTTAAAGGTGATATATTGGAAGAATTGAAAGAAATATCGATAAACCGGAAAGATGAATTACAACTATTTGATAAACTGAAGAATAGCAAATAATGTGGACCGGATGGTATACATCTGAGGGTATTGAAGGAACTGAAATATGAGATTGCAGACCTACTAATAGTAATCTGTGAACTATCATTAAAATCATCTGAGTACCTGAAGAGTGGAGAATGGCCAATGTAACACCAATATTTAAAAAGGATTCCAGGGGTGATCTGGCAAACTACAGACCGGTGAGTCTGACATCAGTACCAGGCAAAATGGTAGAAAACATTATAAAGAATAAAATTGCTAATCATTTATATAGTCATGGATTAATGGGAGAAAACCAAATTGGATTTACCAAGGAAAGTCTTGTCTTACTAATCGGTTATATTTTTTGAAGGTGTGAATAGAAACAAGACAGAAGAAAAAGACCACATGGCCTATCTAGTCTGCCCTTCAATATTGACTACTACAATAGTCCCCACTTTTCCTTTAGAGATCCTCTGTGCTTGTCCCATGCTTTTTTTAATTCCGATACTGTCCTCATTTCTACCACCTCTACTGGGAGACTATTACATTAATATACCACTCTTTCCATAAAGATATATTTCCGCATATTACTCCTGAGTCTATCCCCTTTCACCCTCATCCTATGTCCCCTCATAGCAGAGTTTGCTTTCAATCAAATTAGGATCCCCTCCTGTGCATTTAAGCCACATAGATATTTAAACATCTCTATCATATCTCCTCTATCCACCTTTCCTCTAAAGTAAACATGTAGACAAAGGTGAGCCAGTTGATATAGTGTATCTGGATTTTCAGAAAGCCTTTGACAAGGTCCTTCATGAAAGACTCTTGGTGAAATTAAAAGTCATGGGATTGGAGGCAGTGTAGTATTGTGGATCATGAACTGGTTAAAAGATAGAAAGCAGATAGTAGAGCTAATTGGCCAATGTTCTCAGTGGAGAAAAGTAAATAGTGGACTACCGCAGGGATCTATGCTGGGTGCACTGCTTTTTAACATATTCATAAATGACCTGGAAATGGGAACAAGAAGTGAGGTGATCAAATCTGCAGATGACACAAAATTATTCAAAGTTGTTAAAACACAAGAGGATTGTGAAAAAATGACAAGAGGACCTTGATAAATTGGAAGACTGGCAGATGAAATTTAATGTGGACAAGTGCAAAGTTATGCAACTAGGAAAGAACAACCCAAACTTTGGTTACACGATGCAAGGTACCTCCTTAGAAACCACCACCCAGGAAAAAGATTTAGGCGTCATCGTGGATAACACATTGAAACCCTCCGCCCAGTGTACAGCAGCAGTCAAGAAAGCAAGTAGAATGCTAGGAATCATAAGGAAAGGAATGGAGAATAAAACCAAGGATATTATAATGCCTCTGTATTGTTCCATGGTTCGAGTGCACCTTGAATATTGTGTGCAATTCGGGTAGCCATATGTTAAAAAGGATAGCATAATTAGAAAAGCTACAGAGAAGAGCCACCAAAATGGTGAAAGGGATGGAAAGATACCCCTATGAGAAAAGGCTTAAAAGATTGGAGCTCTTCAACTTGGAAAAGAGAAGGCTGAGGAGAGATATGATAGAGCTCTATAAATTAATGAATGGAGTGGAATGTGTTAATGTAGATCATTTGTTTATGCCATCAAAAAGTAGAAAGACTAGAGGACATGCAATGAAACTACAATGTAACCCATTTAAAACTAATAAAAGAAAATATTTTTTCACTCAATGCGTAATCAAACCCTGGAATTCGTTATCGGAGGATGTAGTAAAAGCTGTCAGTGTAGCTGTGTTTAAAAAGGGCTTGGAGAAGTTCCTGGAGGAAAGGTCCATAAGCTATTATTAAAAAGGACCTGTGAAATCCACTGTTTGTCCCAATACAAGCATTGTAGAACCTATGGCCTTTGGGAATCTGCCAGGTACTTGTGACCTGGATTGGCCACTGTTGGAAACAGGATACTGAGCTTGATGGGACGATCTAACCCAGAATGGCTTTTTTTAAATTTTATCTTTAACACATTTCCATTACAAATACAAGTAACTACTTGCAAAGAAAAGCCTTACATGGGAAATAAATTGAGCATATATCATACAAAAAAGAAAAAAAGATCCAAGAAACAATTTTCCACAATAAAGACACAAGCCCACTACATCTGAAGCAGGCCACACACTAAATGACACAATCAATCCTTAAATCACACAAAAGGAAAAAAAGACAAATGATTGCAAGAAACAGCAACCTTGGGCCGGAAGGACTGGGGTTTCTAGTCCCATAGGTGCTCCTTGTGGTCTTGGGCAAGCCACTTAACCCTCCATAGCCCATGTTCCCTGTAAAATAGTTATCTCCAAGTTACAATGCCCTGTTCAATGTAATTTCAGTTTGTTCAATGTAAACCGCACTGATGCAGAATAGCGCGGTATATAAGAGAATGTAAATAAATAAATAAATAACCAACAAAAACGGGTACCAAGTTATTCTCCTTGAGCAGAATACTGTAAGGCACGCTGAGCTGACACAAAGGCAGTTAACTGACTGGGGTCAATGAACACATATCTCACTGATCTATATCTTATAATACATTACAAGGATATTTTAGGAAATACAAAGCTCCTAGCTGCAACACACCAGGTTATAGCAGCAAAAATTCCCTTCTGCGCCATTGTGTCTCCTAACCTTGCAAGAAATAACTCATCTTTATGGCAAAAAAACAATTTTAAGAGCCAGTCTTGGTCCACCAGAAGGGTCACAGTAACAGCACTAGCAGAATGAGAAGACTGTAAAACAGCCGAAATATCCAAAACACCCATTGAAACATCCTGGACCTGCGACGACTCCTGGCAAACCGGGCCCATAGGAAAATGATAAATCTTAGACATGGGAGGGATTTCCTCCAGCGAGACCTTCAAAATCTCTACCAGATACCTTTTAAACATATCACAAGGAAAATTTATAATATGTAAATTAGACTGCCTCACCATATTTTCTAAAGTCTCTATTTTATTACGGAGAAGAGAATTGTCCTTAACCAACAGTTCCTCAGACCTGACAATCTTCCTCAATTGCTCTTCATACTTCGGAGAGAGTCTTTTATTTCTTGAATATCTTCCTCTGCCTTGACAACCCACTGGTCTAAAGAAGAAACTCCAGATGAAAGGGAATCAATCGTCGGAACCAAGGCTGTACCCAAGTCAGAAATTGCCTGCCAAATAGTCTCCAGTGAAAAAATATCAGGACACCTTAACGAGAAGATAGGCTGCAGAGAAGCCGCTGATGACTGGCCTGCTGGAACACTGGAGCTACAAACCCTCACCTTCAAAGATGAAGAATCCACCGCCGAAGCTGGGCTCATCGCTGCCAAATTCTGCTCCCTTCACCCACCAATACTGCCCTCTGCCGCCAGATGGTCATGCATCCACCACTCCTGGGATGGCCCCCCCTCAAGGCGGAGAAACACTGATGCTCTCCGTACTCTATTCAGATGCCTGAGCCGACCCGCCGGGGACACTGATGGCTGGGTGGGGGGAACCCCCTGCTCCGGGCTGAAAGAGATGTCAGAGCTGGAAGCCAGACCTGGGCTCCCAGCACAGTCCTGACCTCAATGGCTGCCTTCCAAAGACTGCTTTGCTGCATATCCAGATCCATTAATACGAAAAGCTTTTAAAAGGGCCCTGTATAATCACCCGGGCTGGTGGATGGATGATCCTCTTCAAGCCCGACACACGGAGAATGTGGTAATTGGGGTAATTCGGAGTGGAGTGGCCTAGTGGTTGGGGCAAGGTACTTCAGGCCGGAAGGTCGGGGGTTCAAATCCCACTAGAGGATAGCAACCTTGGGCCGGAAGGACTGGGGTTTCTAGTCCCACAGGTGCTCCTTGTGGTCTTGGGCAAGCCACTTAACCCTCCATAGCCCATGTTCCCTGTAAAATAGTTATCTCTAAGTTATAATGCCCTGTTCAATGTAATTTCAGTTTGTTCAATGTAAACCGCACTGATGCAGAATAGCGCGGTATATAAGAGAATATAAATAAATAAATAAATAAAATACTTCCATTTGTACCCAACGCTTCTAAGATTGTACATATTTTGAAGAAACATTGGGGGCTGTTGTCCCTTCATCGGTGTTTTCAAAAGCCTCTGTTGGTTGCCTATCAAAGAGCACGGATGATAGGAAATTGGATAGTACGGACAAATAATCAGGAAGAAGATAATTCTTCATTTGAACAGAAGGGGCACTTTACCTGCAAAAGTTGTGATTTTTGTTCCACAACTCTACAGGGAAGGAGCTGGGAGGATCCGAGTACAAAGTTTCGATATAGGTCTTTGCATTTTTCTAATTGCCAAACAGCGTTTGTAATTTATGTTTTGATATGCCCCTGTAATCTAAAATATGTGGGAAGAACTATACGCCCGATTCGGAAACGTTTGCTGGAACATCGTTCAAGGATTAATGCGAGAAAGATTGCAGCACCTTTGGTCCTGCATTGTCAACAGGCGGGCCATCAGTTTAACGATTTGCAGTGGAGAGTTTTGGAAGTTCTTCCCCAGTCAAGTAGGGGAGGAGATCGTCAAGCGAGATTGCAATACAAGGAACAACAATGGATTTACCGCTTGCGATATATGGTCCCGGAAGGTATGAATATGGAGATTGATTGGTGGAGTTTACAGCTGTGATTTCAATGGGGATCTTGAGTGGTTGAAAAAAGCCGGGGTGTGACGTCATCCTCATTACCTGATTTAACTGGAACTGAAACACAACATAGTTCATCTGCCTGAGGAAGAGCTGAGAAGCTGGTGTGCAGCTTGAAACACTGATTAGTGTCGCGCATGAACTTTGCGGTTAGTGGCTAAAGAGGGGTTATCGATCCCGTTTGGACTAACGAGGTGAAGCGGACTGGGCTGAAGAGCTACTCCCGAGTGATTGAGTGTGTTTAAGGAAAGAGGACAGTCACGCTGGCAACGTGGGATTGGAAAAGCTAACAGAACTCCTCTTTGGCATTGGTCCAGCTAAGTAATTTTTCCCTGTATATTTGTTTATTACAAAGAATTGAAGTTTAGGTACTTAGATTGGACAATGGTATGGACAGCAACATGTGTTGTGTTGTCCGGTTGAAGGCCGGTTCACGGTCAATTTAAAATTGAGTAAAACGGAGGGCTCACCTCGAGAGAGGAAATGTTTCTTCTCATGGTGAGCGATCCAACAAAAAATATTAAATCACTGAATTTAAATCCCCTGAGGGGTATGTTTACGGTATTTGGTCAGTTCCTATAGGGAGATTGGTGTGGGAAATCAAGAGTTTATTTAGGATTAATGGGGTTGATTTCCATGGGTGTAATTTTATAGTAATTGCATATCTCAGCAGAGCAGGTAAGGTAATATAGTAGAAACACCACCATAGGGGAAGGGCTGGGCTGCAAGGGGACTTTTGCTCTCACCTTTCCCTTGCGTTTCCCCCATCAAAGCTCCGCAAACTAGCAACCATCCACCATCTTGGACTGCCCCTTCCATCCTAGGAGGACAGTATGGCATTTCTTATGTTCAGCAGTAGTAGTAGTAGTGAAAGAAAAGGACATAGAGAGAAGCAAGCCAGAGGAAGAATGGCGTTCATGAGGAGGGGTGTAGGGAGAGAGGAGAGAGGAGAGAGAAAAGGTAGTGAGGAGCAGTAGAATGAATACATTTATAGGCCAGAAGGAGAAGTTTGTATTGGATACAGAAATGGAAGGGAAGCCAATGAAGTGATTTGAGAAGAGGGGTTATACGCGTATATTGTGGCTGGCAGAAGATTAGCCATGCAGCAGAGTTCTGAATAGATTGAAGGAGAGAGAGATGATTCAGAGGGAGACCAGCAAGGAGGAGGTTGCAATAGTCGAGGTAGGAGGTGACTAAAGAGTGGATAAGTATGTTCAGAAAAGAGGAAGAGGAGGGGGAGGAGTGGCTCAGTGGTTGGGACAGGTTACCTCAGGCCGGAAGGCCAGGGGCTCAATTCCCACATGGGGACAAGCAACCTCAGGCCAGAGGGATTGGGGTCTCTAGTCCCATGGTCACTCCCTGTGGCCTTGGGCAAGCCACCCAGCCCTCCATTGCCTCAGGTACACCTAGACTGTGAGCCCCTCAGGGACAAGGAAATAAAAAGTACCTGTTAGTATACATGTAAACTGCACTGATTCTAAAGAGCGCGGTATAAAAAAAAGCAATAAATAAATAAATAAAGGAAATAATCATGTTTTAATGTGTTTGGTGTTTTTTTTTAGTTCTCCTGAAGAAGCCTCTAAGTGAACTATGGTCCACAATGTGCAGTGTTTTAGCTGTGGTAGTAGTAGTGAGCAGCACCTAAACGTCCTTTGAAGAGGTTTTTTGGTTGCACTACAGTCCATAGTCGGTCATAGAGTATTATATGTGTGAATATGAATGTTTTAGTGTGTGAATGGGTCTGGTGAATTTATACTGTTTGTGTATAGTGGCCATATATATTTTGTAGACATTTCTATTGTACTATTTTAATGTTATATGATACAATAAATTGTCTAGGTGTGTTTGACCTTTTTTAGGTATATATGTTACCTTTGTGTGAATTGATTCCTCCATACCCCAGCCAGATTCTGATGTCTCCACAGTCAGATTCTAAAATGACTCTGAAGACAGCCTCTGTGACTTGGATGTCCAAAATGTATAAATCCACATGCCCTACTGAAAGAAGGAAGAACCTCGGAGACATTTGATAAGGGCTGGCCTGTCCTCTAGGCATCCGCCTAGTGCATCAGACCTCTGTGGGCAGCACAGCACAGCACACATGGCCTGCCATTTCTGCACCCTCTGACAGGGAGCTATGTTGGGGGGGGGGGCAGAAGTGGCAAGCCATGTGTGCCGTAGCATATAGCCTGCCATAGGCTGCCAGCACACCAAGTCAAGCTATCCCCCCACCAATGGAATTGGTAGGATGGAGTGGCTCAGTGTGGGAGGTGGGAGGCATGGCTCTGAAGCAAGGCAGCATGGAAGGGGGGTGACAGAAACCATTGGGTCCTGGATAACAGGAATAACACATCACATCACTGGTCAGAATAAACTCCTTTAAAATTATCTTTCCAATATTTACAATTTTAAGCCCTAGAATTTAGAAAGATTTACCAGACTGGTCGTGGACAAATTATCATTCAAAAAATTTTCAAAATTAAAAAAAGAATTTCACTAACCAAATGAAAAGAATTGAAAATAATTTTTATATCAAACTTCAAAAGCTCAACACAAACTTGTTCAAAAGAACTCCATACTTGAGTTTCTTGTCCTTCAATGGTCCCAATACAAATTACATTTCACTAAAGTGATTCATTATGTTTATATTTGTCATTATTTGATATACTGCATTTATTATCCTTAACAAAGCTTCTTCTATCTATGAAACATAATCGAGGTAATTTTATAAGGAGCTGCCTGCTTTTATGAATGAAAGAAAGCACCTAAAAGAGGTATTTTAATAATTTACATACATATATAGCAGTTTATTTATGTAAATGGTCTCTAATAAAATCACGCTCAAACCCAATAAGGGGCCCTTTACTAAAGTGTGTTGTGATTTGCACCTAACGTGCCAATAGCGTGCAAAACCATGGCGTGTTAGGTACATCACCACATTAACTGTCAGGAGTGTGGAAAGCATGTTCCCATTAGTTAACATGCAGTACTGACTCCTAATGCATGCCACAGTAGCGTGGGCGCACTTACCTCTACCTATTGTGGTGATAGTAATTGCATCTGTGCTAATTAGCCACCTTTGCAGTTAGCACAAACACATTGACTTGCAAGGTGCTCTCCCCATTCACTCTCCACCCAAAATCACTTCCTCCCCTAATGCACCATGGTCAGTTAGTGTGGAAATCTGGCCCCATGCTAGCTGTCAATGCATGTCCCAGCATGCCTTCAGCGTGTTCCAGAACATGCGCTGACAGCTAGCGCCTTTACTTAAAGACCTCCTAAGTCAGTTTTTGGATTTTAACTATTACTGAAATATGTAGAAGAATTGGCAACAGTTCAACAGTAAACTATAATACAGTCGTGGTCAATATTATTGGCCCCCTTCGTTTAATGTATGTTGTTTACAATATCTTAAGAAATAATTGGAAATATCCAAACTGTATGTCATCATAATATTTTAATAGTATGTTCAAAGGTATATAACAAAAAAAAGATGTCTGCAACTTAGATCTAGCAATTTCTGAAAAAAACAAAAAAAACAACAAAATATGACCTGGACATGATTAATGACAGCCCACTCCCACTCTTCAACTGCAATTTGTTCCAGCTCATGAATGTTTCCAGGATTCCTTTTACCAATGGCAGATTTCAGCTCTGTCCAAAGGTTCTTAATTGGATTGAGATCAGGACTCATTGCTGGCCAGTTTAAAACAGTCCTTTTGTTCCTTTTTAACTCTTCTTTTGTACTTTTAGATTGTCACAACCCCATCACCTTAGCCACGTGCTTAAAGTTCAGGGTGGACATTATTCTTGTATTGAAGGTAGAAACTTTTGTTAGCCCAGAAGCCTTCTGGTACTAGTAGTCCCTTTCTTCATAATGAATAGTTGTGTAAGCCATGTGAATGGTAAAGTATAGGGTTTTATTCCCTTAATGCACAAAAGGTTCAAACGAAGACAACAGGATTTCCACCTTGTTCAGGATTTTCACATAAGGTATTTACATAGGTCAAAAACTTGGATATACTTAACAGTCTTTGTTAGATCTCCAGGAACAAGCAGGAATGAGTCTTCACATATGGGTATCGTCAGTACCGACGGAGCCTGCGCGGGAACGCTCCCCAGCGTCCTTAAAGAAAGCTTTTGGGAGCATCCCACAGCGCCTGCGCGCTGCCTTCCCGCCTTTCCCAACTGCCTCTCTCCAGTTCTTCTTTTCCGCGGAGCCAGCAGGTCGTGTTTCCTGTCACCGCTGAAGAATTTCTTATTTTCTTTTCTTTTTCTTTAGTCGCATGTCTGCCTTCTCGATTCCACACCGGTACTACCGGTTCCTTTTCTTTCTTTTAAAAAAAAAAAAAAAAGTCTACTTTTTCAGTGCATTTTTCTTGTGGGGCCTTAGGCCTACAGAGATATTTTTCCCTCATGGAAAAACCCGCCTCCGGGTTTAAAAAATGCACAAAGTGCAGTAGCACTATTTCTGTCACCGACACCCATGACTGGTGTCTAAAATGTTTAGGTCCTGACCACTCCATTGCGGATTGTGAGTCCTGTTCTATGATGTCCAAAAGAGGGTTACAGAATCGGGCAGCAAAGCTCAGTACCCTGTTTCCCTCCGATGCAGCTTCCGTGGCATCGACGTCTTCCAGGGCTTCTTCTTCATCCCATGGATCTCAGGTAACCAAACTTAAATCTGGCCGGTCCTCAAAGAGTTCATCTCCCTCTAAGTATCGAGATGCCCCCGGGCTTACTCTTGAGGATACCACACCGGCAAAGTTACCCCGGCGGGAGGCTCCGGCTTCCAAAGCACTACCTATGGGGTCACAGGTTGACATCGATGGCTCGGCCTCGAACGAACACCCGTTACAATGTTCTGGGGTACCGGCAGTTTCTACCGGTACCGATATCCAGACATTGGTGGCGTCGATGGATCAGAATATTCTGACCATGCAGCGTGCCATCACGGCATTCATTCAAGCTGCAACGCCTACAGTACCGCAACAAACCCCGTTGTCAGTACCCGTACCGATTCCGGTACAGGATCCGATTCCAGTTCCGATACCAGTACCGCTTGCATCGACATCAGCATCGACATCAGCATCGACAGCAGCGGTACGCTATCCAGTGATGCCTATCAGTACCGGCCCAGTACCGATTACTCCCGATGTTGATACCTCCCGGTATGCGTATCGGGCTCTACGAGAGCATCCAGACAGTCGATACTTCGATTCTTCTGAAGACTCTGACTCTTCAGAGGCCTCAATTGAAGCATCGGGGATCCTTCCTCAGGAACCCTCTTCTCCAAAAAGGAGAATGTCTCCTCCTGAAGACTTGTCTTTTCAGGACTTTATTAGGGAGGTGGCCAAAGGCCTGTCCATCTCAGTGACCTCTGAGACTGAACCTAGAGCCAAAAAATTAGATATCCTACAATATCCTAAGACTCCTAAAGAGGCAGCCACCTTACCAATACATGAGATTCTTTATGAACACATGTTGGGTATATGGGAGACTCCTCTTTCCACCTCCCCTCATTCCAGAAGGTTGGACACCATGTATCGTGTTCCTCCTTGTCCTGGGTTTCATAAGACTCAGCTTCCTCACCACTCCATTGTGGTAGAGTCTGCCATGAAAAAGATCAACAGTACAAAAAGGCACTCCTCTGCTCCTCCAGGAAGAGAATGCAGATCCCTAGATGCCTTTGGCAGGAAAATCTTCCAGGCCAGTATGCTTGTAGCCAGAATCAACATCTGCAAACCTTATCTCCTTTTATGTCAGAAGATAAGAGAGAAGAATATATCACCTGGCTTAAACATGCACAGGATGTATCCAAGTTTTCCAACCGTGCAGCCTTTGACTCTTTTGAGGGAGTCAGTAGAGCCTCGGCTATTGCCATAGATGCACGCAGAGTTGCTTGGTTGCAAGCCTCTGATTTGGAATCCTGGGTACAGGATGGTCTAGGTAACCTTCCCTGTACAGGCAAAAACCTGTTTGGCAAAGATTGGCAAGCAAAGGCCAACCAGATGGATGCTGAAAATTCTGCTTTAGATAGACTTTCAAAGTCCACTACTGCTCCTTTCAAAAAGAGGTTGTTCAAAAAGGGATCTTTCCCAAAGAAAGGGAAATTTTCTTCTTATGGACAGGCCTCTTCTCAAGGTCGTTTTACTACAAAGAGGCAGCAACAACCAAAACAGGCCAAAACCCAGGCTGCGAGGACTGCTACAGCTCAACAGCCTCAGCCTCCTCAGGGCCTTTGACTTTCCACTAGAGAACTTAGCCTTTCTGGCTCTAGAACATCCAGAGCCCCTCACCATCCCAGGAAGGTTAGCTCACTTTGCTCCCAGATGGGAACAAATCACAGCAGAGCAGTGGACCCTCTCCATCATAAGGGAAGGGTACAAACTTCATTTCTTAAACCTTCCTCCTCCCACCATGGTGAAACAGTTCAATTCTCCAACATCTCTCCTCAACCTTCTAGGTCAGGAGATTGCTACCCTTCTTGCCCAAGGGGCAATAGAAGAAGTACCCCTTCTTCAACAGGGTTCAGGGTTCTACTCCCCCTATTTTCTCATCCCAAAGAAAACAGGGGGCTACAGACCCATATTAGATCTCAGAGAATTGAACAAGTTTCTATGCAAGGAGAAATTCAAGATGACTTCTCTCGGAACTCTCCTTCCATACCTCCAGAGTCAGGACTGGCTTTGTTCTCTAGATCTCAAGGATGCGTACACCCATGTTCTCATCCATCCAACACACAGAAGATTCCTTTGCTTCCTGTACCAAGGAAAGCACTACCAATACAAAGTGCTTCCTTTCGGTCTGGCCTCTGCTCCAAGAGTGTTCACAAAATGCATGGTAGTAGTAGCTGCATTCCTACGCACTCTAGGAACATTCGTATTCCCATATCTGGACGACTGGCTCATCCGAGCTCCATCCCAGTCAGAGGCCCAGACTTCTCTAGCCTGCACAATGCATGTTCTTCAGTATCTGGGACTGGTAATCAACATTCCAAAATCCCATCTTACCCCTACTCAGTCTCTAGAGTTCATAGGGGCCTTACTGGATACCACAACTGCAAGGGCCTATCTTCCCCAGGCCCGTTGCCTACACTTGGTGCAGTTAGCCTCCCAGATTCAGTTAAAATCCCATTTAACTGCTCGAGAGATGTTGCAACTTTTAGGCCACATGGCATCCACGGTGCATGTGGTTCCCTATGCTCGCCTTCACATGAGAGCAGCTCAGTGGACCCTATCCACCCAATGGACCCAGGCATCAGGTTGCCTGTCAGACAAAATAGCAACCACCAGTCGCCTATTTTCGTCCCTCCACTGGTGGAAGTCCACTCAGAATCTGTTGCTGGGGTCCCCCTTTCAACAGGTGTTACCCCAAGCAACCCTTACAACAGATGCCTCTCCAAAGGGTTGGGGGGCTCATCTACAAGACCTCTCGACCCAGGGCATCTGGTCTCCACAGGAGACATATCTTCATATCAACCTCTTAGAGCTCAGAGCAATCTTTCTAGCTCTCAGAGTCTTCCACACACTGCTCAGCTACAAGACATTCCTCATCCACACGGACAACCAGGTAGCTATGTTCTACGTGAACAAGCAGGGGGGAACTGGCTCTCTGTCGCTTTGCAACGAAGCTCTGAGATTGTGGGCCTTCGCCAGAGAGCATCATATCCATCTCATGGCAGTATATCTTCCAGGAGTTCAAAACTCTTGGGCAGACAGACTCAGTCGAGTTCTGCTTCCGCACGAATGCTCCCTCCATGGGGACCAGATAGCCAGAATTTTTCGGATTTGGGGTACCCCAGACATAGACCTGTTTGCAAGTCCGTGGAATGCCAAACTTCCCCGGTTCTGTTTCAGGATTCCATGTCAGGGAGTTCAGGCCAGGGATGCCTTCCTCCTTTATTGGGGGCAAGACTTCCTTTATGGCTTTCCACCTATTCCCCTAATCCCCAAGACTCTGTTCAAGCTTCAGAGAGACAAAGGGACTATGATCCTCATAGCACCACTTTGGCCACGCCAAGTGTGGTACCCTCTACTTCTGCATCTCTCTCAAGCTCCCTCCCTAGACCTGGGGTCTGCTCCAGATCTCCTCTCCCAGGAGGAGGGAACTTTATGGCACCCAAATCCTCAGTCTCTTCATCTCAGGGCCTGGTTGCTGAAGGCCTAGACCTTCAAGATTTACAACTTTCTCAGCAAGTGAAGGATATCCTTCATGCTTACAGAAAGCCTTCCACCAGACGTTCATATGCTTTTAAATGGAAAAGGTTTTCCATTTGGTGTGCAAAGAAGGGTCTCAACCCTCTTGCAATACCTTTGCATTCTTTACTAGACTATTTGCTGCATTTATCCCATGCAGGCCTTAAAACAAATTCAATCAGAGTCCATTTGAGTGCTATTGCAGCATCCCTTAAGCCTCTCAATGGACAACCTATTTCCTCTCATCCTCTTATAGCAAGATTCATGAGAGGCCTTCTTTTGACTAAACCTCCCATTAGACCACCTCCAGTGGCCTGGGACTTGAATCTGGTTCTTCACCAGCTTATGAAGCCACCCTTTGAACCCTTAGCCACTACCTCCTTAAAATTCCTTTCTTGGAAGGTAATTTTTCTCATTGTAGTCACCTCAGCTCGCCGTATCAGTGAGCTGCAAGCTTTAGTGGCTAATCCTCCTTATACAAGGTTCCATCATGACAAGGTAGTCCTCAGAACTAATCAACACTTTATGCCTAAAGTGGTCTCACCTTTTCATCTGAACCAGGAGGTCTCTTTACCTATTTTTTTTCCAGGACCTCATGCATCAAGTGCAGAGAGGAATCTTCATACCCTGGATTGTAAAAGAGCACTTGCTTTCTACTTACACAGGACACAGCAACATAGAAAGTCCTCTCAACTTTTTGTTGCTTTTGATCCTTCTCATTTAGGACTTCCAGTCTCTAAGAGAACTCTGTCCAATTGGATTGCTCAGTGTATTTCCTTCGCCTACCAAAGTAAGAACCTTTCTCTGGAGGGCCATGTCACAGCTCACAATGCGAGGGCCATGGCCACCTCTATGGCTCATCTAAACTCTGTGTCCATCGACCAAATCTGTCGAGCAGCCACTTGGGCATCCGTTCATACCTTCACAGCCCATTACTGCTTGGACAAGGACTCCCGCCGGGATGCCTTGTTTGGTCAGGCTGTTCTCAAACACCTGTTCCATACCTAATCAACTCCTACCCTCCATCCCTGAACTGGATGCCTGAGATTCATGGGTAGAGGTAGAGCCCTTCCCAGGGACTCACAATCTGGGTGATCTCCCAGGCATCTCTAGCTGGGGAGTCCCCATATGTGAAAACTCATTCCTGCTTGTTCCTGGAGATAGCACAGTTACTTACCTGTAACAGGTGATCTCTGGGAACAGCAGGAATAAGTCTTCACAACCCACCCACCTCCCCTAGGAGTTGTATCTCTCTATCTATCTTTCCTTTCCTCTCTCTCTCTCTTTGTCTCAGCTTTAAAACTCGAACTGGAGAGAGGCAGTTGGGAAAGGCGGGAAGGCAGCGCGCAAGCGCTGTGGGATGCTCCCAAAAGCTTTCTTTAAGGACGCTGGAGAGCGTTCCCACGCAGGCTCCATCGGTACCGACGATACCCATATGTGAAGACTTATTCCTGCTGTTCTCAGAGATCACCTGTTACAGGTAAGTAACTGTGCTTTATGCAGGGTTCAAACAAAACAGGTTATATAAACAAAAGCAATGCTTCTTCTTTCAGCTTGTCAAACAAAACTGTGTTTCAAAAGTATATCTTGCATGCTATATTTCTCTCAAGGATTCTAAACTCCCAGTACAACAAAACGTACAGTCCATAGAGCATTCAGTTAGCAAAGGGTCAGGTTCAGCAGGGTCTATCTGCATAGCCTCTTGTTCTGCTGAGGTATCTGTGGCCCCTGAGCTTTCCCCATATATTCCTGGTTTTACTTCAGAACTTCTTCCTAAGGCTCTCCAGCCTGGCTGTACCCGGTCTAGCAAATATGCAACAGGACTTTTGGTAAGCACTCTTTCTATAGGTTCCCAAACCTTTCTCCAGCTGCCTTGGCTGCTCTTACGGCTCCCTGGCTTCCAGGCCTTTCTGTGACCCGGCCTCAGTTCCTGGTTCAGATCTGTGTCTCTTAGACTCCTGGGCTGAGTCTGGTTCACCCACCTCTGAACTCCTTGTGGCTCACATACAGGGGAAGAAGCATGAAGGTACCTCTGAACTCTTGGGTCTGTGTCTCTGGTATTCTCCCTACCAGGCACTCTCCCGGTTCTCCTTCTGTCCTTCCTGAAGACTTCCTTCTGGAGCTTCCCAGCCTGAAACTGGCTCTCCTGGAACTTGTTCCTTTCCTGTAAGGGCTGCAAGTTCAACTGCCTTTTCTCCTCTCTTTGGAGCTGTCTCCTTTCTCTTTCTTCTCTATTAGCAGCTGCTGTGGCTTGTGCCGCTCCTCTCCCTTCTGGCTTGTCTATGCTTTGCTTATAAAGCTGTTTCTTAGGTAAGGATTCTGTCCCTCTGACCAGGTGTATCTGATTATGCTTTGAATTAGTTCTTGCATCATCCCACACTGGGCGTGTCAGCCTACCTTCTGAATCTCCATGCATGCTCCCTCAAGCTGCACTTCTCACTAGCTGCACTTTATGTATATCATTTCCTTTAAAGAGATCAGTGTTTTCTTCTACCTCCATGGATTTACTGGCATCTGCTTCATCACATATCCCCCCCCCCCCTTAAGATATTACGGGCTGGCATTTTCTCATCTGCACAGCTCGTAATCCTAGACATGGGGTCTGCCTTGTGGTGCAATTTTCCCGTTCTGTGCTCTATCTTACAATCGCATGGCTGTAATTTCCCCTCCCTCAGCCCTATTTCGGCTGAGGTGACCAAGGCCGTTCGCTCATGCCAGGGTCTGAGTACGTTAATGTGATACACTTGCTGGCGACCGCTCTTGTTCTCTATCATATATGACACTGGACCAAGCTGCTTAACCACTTTATATGGTCCTCTCCACTGGCATTCAAATTTGGGGGTAGCCCCTGTCACCATCACTATCACTTTCTCTCCTACTGATAGTTGTCGTGGCTTTGTGTCCCTATCATAATACTTTTTCTGTCGCCCTTGACTGGCCCTTAGTTTCTCCTCTGCGAATTGGGAGGTCCTGTGCAGTCGTTCCCGCAAGTTTCGCAGAAACTGGGGTACTCCTATTTCCTTTTCACCTGGTTCCAGCCATTGTTCGCGGAGTATGTCCAAAATCCCTCGTGGGGTATGTCCATACATCAACTCGTAGGAAGAAGTCCCCAAAGAAGCCTGCGTCCGCTCCCAGCAAGCATATAATACAAAGGGGAGCATGGTATCCCATTCAGCCATTTCTCCGTCTAAAGCATGTCTCAACATCTGCTTTAGGGTTTGGTTTAGTCTTTCTACTAACCCATTACATTGGGGGTGATAGGCGGCTGTCCTGACATGTCATACGCCAAAGGCGTCCCACACTTGGGCCAAATACTTCGATATAAAGTTACTACCCCGATCGGTTAGCACCTCCTGTGGAAAACCTATTTCACAGAATAACTTTATTATCTCTGAGGCTATAGTCTTGGCAGATATGTTCCTTAGGGGAATAGCCCACAGAAATCTTGTGGCTTGGTCGACCATAACTAGCCTGTATTGAAAACCTCGAGGCGTCTTCAACAAGGGTCCCACTATATCCATGGCTATTCTACGTATTGGTTCCAATATAATGGGCATTGGGAGCAAAGGTGCCTCGGCTGGCCGGACAGAGGTCACTTGCTGGCAGGAAGAACAGGACTCGCAAAATCGCGAGGTCTCCCTAAAGATGCCTGGCCAGTAAAACCGGGCCAGTATTTGGTCTAGCGTTCCCTGTACCCCTTTATGGCCCCCTATTGGGTGGTCGTGAGCCAGCCTCAAAACTAGGGACTTGAAAGCGGCGGGTACCACCAATTGTTTACGGATTGTTCCGGTTTGGGGATCTAAACTTTCCCTGTAGAGCACCCCTTTATCGAAAAGGAATCTTGGGAAGGTATGTTTTTCCACCTGGGCATACTCAAGCACCCGAGCGAGCATGGGATTAGCTCTCTGCTCTTCGGGGAAAGATGGAAAACTCTCTACTAAATCAGCTGGGACCCAGGGCAATCCTTGTCCCGCCTCTAACTCAATTCTCCATTGAGAGCGGCATCGCCTTTCTTTGCGTTTTTCCGCCTTGCCCTTCCTACTCCTTTCGGGCGGGGCGGTTATTAGGTTGTCATGTGAGGGCAACTCTGCTAGCGTTTCATCCTGGGGTTCAGATGTTTCCCCTAGAGCCTTGGACTGGGTTCGAGTAGACACAAGGGCTTCACAGGGATATAGGCCCTTCTCCAACCCTTTTCTAAATTGGGGCCAGTCCCTACCTAGCACCAAGTCATGTGGTAACTTTGGAACTACGGCTACCAATACTTCCTTTTCTATCCCTAATCCTTTCACCAACAGCTTATATACAGGATAGAAAGATGAGGCTCCATGAATGCATCTTATTCTCACTTTTCCCTCTGCTCGGTTCGGTACTGACTCAAATTGCTCTTCTATGGTGCGCCATAATTTCTTGGAGATCATGCTCTGATCTGCACCCGAATCGAGTAGAGCACTTGTGGTTATACCCTGCACTTTAACCTCTAAAAGAAAACCTTCTCTTGTCATTTCTGTATTTTCAGTTATTAGTGCAATACGCGCTTTACATTCACTTTGCACATGCCCCAGTTTCCCACAATGAAAACACCTTTTTTTTTCAAAGTGACTTCTTAGCATAGGCATACCAGTTTTTAAACCTTCTAGTTTAGATCTTGGCCCCCTTTCCGATGACAAAAACCAGTACAGAAACGTGGCAGAAAGGGTAAAAAAAGCCTTTATTATTCCAGGGGGTGAGTAGTGCCAATACCCAACACTGGCCGTGTTTCGTATGAAACTTCCTCAGGGGTATATTGGCTCCATTACAGGTACGAAACACGGCCAGTGTTGGGTTTTGGCACTACTCACCCCCTGGAATAATAAAGGCTTTTTTTACCCTTTCTGCCACGTTTCTGTACTGTTTTTTGTTTGCCGTTCCTGTGGCAGTTCGCTGTTCGCTTAGTGGCTCCTTTCTGATGACTGCACACTAGCCCCTGCTGCCGTTTTGGAAGCTTCACCTTCTTTGTGAATAGCCAATTCCGCTTCAAAATACCTTTCCGTTAGGAGGATTGCTTCCTCCATAGTACGGCAGTTTTGCAGTATCAGGAAGGTCTGCACTTCTCTAGGTACAGCAGGCATAAACTGTTCTAGTACAATAGTATCAACTATGGTATCTATGGTCTTACCCTCGGGCATCAACCATTTCATTGTCAGGCTCTTAACCCTTTGACCTAGAGCTTTCGGTGTCTCCCCAGCTTTAAGTCGGGTTGCTCTTAACATCCGGTTATACACCATAGGATTTAACCCAAGGCGATCTCTAATAGCTTTTGTTACTTCTATATAATTATTGGCAAGAGCTGCAGGCATAGCCCTATAGGCAGACAACGCCTCTCCGGTGATAACAGCTTTTCTGATAGGCTCCGGCAGCTCTCTTGTCTTCACCATTGTGAAAATGGAACAAGGAGTAAATGTGGTCATTTTAAACATTAGTACCATCATTCATTGGTTGATTCAAGTCATGTGGGTACTGACAATTGATCACAGCTGTGTCTAATGTTACTGCAATGGGAATGTGGTTCTTCTGTTCAAACTGATTTGACTTGTTTATAAGGCTAGCAGTGGACGCTGATGAAGTTAACAAGTTCACAAGTTTTACCTTTCTGAACCATTTGAAGTGCTTTTATGAATTTCCCCTGATGCAACCTCCAGGGTGAAACTCTTATACATAGCACGCTCGACAGCGTCGGGATTATGAATCTCAACGATTGGACTTCCCTAGTTTTTTACGAAAGCTGCGTGAAAGCTAAGTAGCAATATTTTCGAGTCTACTTTGGAAGCCACCAGTTGTATTTATATTGATAAGCACTAAAGTATTTAAGCTTTTCCTTGACAAAATTACAAAAAACAGTGGCTGAAGAAACTTTTTAAGGTCGCTGATGTACATAAGGCAGTATACCATCAGGCATTTCGGAAAAGTCAGTGGTGGCCCGTAATTCTGAGACCTTGTTGCCACTGATTAAAGTTTTTTGTTTTTCATTGAGAAGAGCAATTAGTTTAAGTCAAGAAACTAATACAGCACACTTTCTAGATTGAATGGGAAGTATTGTACTTATTTGATATACTATCGCTCTCACGATAAGAAACCATTATTTGTTTGTTTATAAGGGTGGCAATAATCATGTCCTCAAAAAAATAAACCTAAATGCTTATCCACAGAAACTTGTTATCAAAAAGGATAAAACATATGCCCTTAATTACTAACCTAACTAGTTACCACTAAATTTTCGTCGGAGTTTGTGCCAGGAAAGAATTTTCCTTTCTCGAAGCACAGCACTCCTTTTTATTATATTTAAAAGGGAATTAACCCTCACCACAAATCAAGGAAAAATTGGAAATCTCCCCCCGGGAAAATGAAGGTATACTATGGAGTGGAGGAAAACTCAGTACTTAACTTTCAGGTGAAAATGCTTATAGCTGCTGTAGTCAAATGTTCGTCCATTACACCGAACACACCAACAGAAAATGTTGCAGCCAAAATCTAGTAGGGTCACAGCAGAGCATCGTTCTCCTCCATAAACGCCTGACCCGTGCTATCCAGATTCAAAGTTCACGCTAAGCATAACTGCTCTGACAGCAACCGCACCTGGCATGTCAATCGATTCCTCCTTCAATTCTAATGTAACAGGAAGTGACAACGCTGTGTTTCAGGCCGTAGAACCTCCTCGCCCTTCTTCAAACTTGTTACTTGTCTAAGACATCACAACACATTCTCTTCATTATAAAGCAAACCCAGACCATGTGATGTCCAAACTCTGTCTAAAATATGGGCATAGCTGTCTAAAAATGTGCATTAAATCTTTATGCAAGAACTTACATCATCCCTTGGGCTCTAGGAATGTACTACTTATACATCTTATGGATGCTAAAGTTTGACAGTTTAAAAGATAGGAAGAAAATCAATGCCTTTGACTTATGGTGCTGGCAAAGAAAACTATGTATACTATGGACTGCCCGAAGAATAAACTAGCCAGTACTAGATGAGATCAAACCAAAGCTTTCTTTAGAAGCTCAGATGACAAGACTTTGACTTTCATACTTTGGACACATCGTGCAGAGACAGAGATCATTAGAGAAAGACATCATTCTTGGCAAGGTTGAAGGTCAACACAACAGAGGAAGGCCAGCAATGAGATTGAATGATACAACAGCAGCAGCTACGGATGCCACTCTATCAACAATGAGCGAGCTGACTGAAGGCAGTACACAGTTTAGGACAAATATCCCGAGGGTTGCCATGAATCAATGTCAACTTGATGGCACTTAACAACATGATGTTCTTATATAATACAGTCTACACAGATTTGAAGGAGGCATATTCTACGTGTAGTTCACAACTACCTTGAATTGCAAAAGGTTTCAGTTTTGGAAGACTGCTCCTTAATCAGCTCCCTATTGATGTGCAGATTTCCCAAATTCACCAGTTGCACCTATTAGAAGCAAAATTACATCTTCCACATGCATGCTCTACTACCTATATTTGTAAACCCCTTAGTGATGATGCTCTTATTTGACATATAGGAGTGGCCTAGTGGTTGGGGCAAGGTACTTCAGGCCAGAAAGTCAGGGGTTCAAATCCCACTAGAGGACAGCAACCTTGGGCCGGAAGGACTGGGGTTTCTAGTCCCACAGGTGCTCCTTGTGGTCTTGGGCAAGCCACTTAACCCTCCATAGCCCATGTTCCCTGTAAAATAGTTATCTCCAAGTTATAATGCCCTGTTCAATTTAATTTTGGTTTGTTCAATGTAAACCGCATTGATGCAGAATAGCGCGGTATATAAGAGAATGTAAATAAATAAATATTCATTTATATAATAGCTGTTCTTCCTGTGCATGTTGCCAAATACATATAGAAACATAGAAATATGACGACAGAAAACGACCACATGGCCTATCTAGTCTGTCCTTCCATATCAACAACTACAACAGTCCTCTTTTTACCTTTAGAGATCCTGTGTGTTTGTCCCATGCTTTTTTGAATTCAGTTACTGTCCTCATCTCTACCACCTCCACTGGGAGACTATTCCACGGATCCACTACTCTTTCTGTAAAGAAATATTTCCGCATATCACTCCTGAATCTATCTCCCTTCACCCTCATCCCATGTCCCCTCGTAGCAGAACTTGCTTTCAATTGAAAGAGGCTCTCTCCCTGAACATTTATGCCATGGAGGTATTTAAACATCTCAATCATATCACCTCTATCCCGCCTTTCCTCTAAGGTGTTGTCAGACGGCTGCCTAGGGTGAGAACTTACACAATCTTGACGATGCATATATTCATATGATTCTTGCAAGGTATTGTGGGTAATGTAGTTCTTTCACTCCCAAACACAGCTGAAGACAATAATTGAGTTGTGATACCAGTGGTAAGGCCAATAAAATACTTCTTTTATTGATGGGGTTTAATTCACCCAGCACAAATATGCTTGGTAGCAATATAAATGAGGTTACTTGCTTGCAGTGTTTAAATGGATAACATAAAGTCACAAAGCAAATCAGAAAACAACCTTCAGCTTGTCAGGCAATTAGCTAATGTTTTCTTAGCAAATAATTACCAAATAAAAAGGCACAAAGAAATGAATAAACTTTGCTGGTTAGGTTAACTTCTGCTTATTTTCCACTCAGATCCAGCAGTGATTCTCCCTTGCTCACACACACAATCAGGTGCAGCTTTAATTACTATCAATTGTCCAGCTGAAACCCTTTAGCTGGCTGGCTGCTACTGTGTGAACCCAAAATCCTGCTTTAGGAGCTGTTTGCAGTGGAAATAAATAACAAAGTTAGGTTTCTTTGTGATGGCTGATGTGTTTGCTCACAGAAAGCTAGCAATAGCACTTGGATAAAGAACAGTCCATGTAATCAATAGTTTCATCTGCTGTATCTCCCCCTTCATCAATCAGCATAGGGTCACTATCATACATTGGCACAGACGAGTCTTTCATTAAGGCACTATCATGAGAATGCTTATTCCCTTGCTGCCATTCACTATTATAGATAGGGTCTGGATCAGTGTTCATACCTGAGCCTCTCCTGCTATCATAATTCCTCTCTGTATAGCCTGGCCAGTATGTAATCCAATTCTGATGTCCAGCCTTCCAATCTTGATCCCTGGACACTGGATCTTTCCTCACATACCTTCTGGCATAGGTCTGAAAGTCCTTTCCACGTGCAGTCTTCTCTCTTGCAGGTAGCCACTGGTGATTCCTATCTCTGCCATTCCATTCCTCTGGCTGACTCCAGTCCAATGGACTCTGCTGGCATTTGGAATACCTCCCAGTTTTGGTACTGCCTTGGACTCTCCCAAACCTGCCAATGGCCTTTTTTCTCTTCCTTCCAGAGAGTTTCCTTCTCTCTCTATCCGCTTGGCTTGGCTTCTGCTTCTCGAGATGATGTTGGTGCTTGAGCTTGAAGCTGTTGCTGTATCTTTTCCTGAAGCTGTTGCTGTCTCTGTGTCTGAAGCTATTATCTGTAGAATAAGCTCTATTCTTATTCTGTCCTAATGTGTGCTCCTCCCTAACACAGCGCAGCTGTGTTGAATCAGGCCCTGCCCTTTGAGATGAGTGCTTATGGATTACCTCATAGCTCTCTTGATTGCACACACGTTTTCTCACTTCAGCCCCTCTCATGGCTGCTGGAAACCTGGTGCATTCTGGGACTGGTAGTCTTTTATGTGAAAACTCTGTTTTCTTACTTCTACCAAAACTGACAGGTTGCTTGTTCAGAGTCACATCATCTTTTCTATAGCTCCTACCTGAGCTATGATAAGCTTCCTTATCACAGTGTACATATTAAGATCCCTAAGTTTGTCCTCATATGCTTTATAATGAAGACCACTAATCATTTTAGTAGCCACCCTCTGCACTGACTCCATCCTGTTCACATCCTTTTGAAGGTGCGGTCTCCAGAATTGCACAGTATACCCCAAATGAGGTTGCACCAAAGACTTATACAGAGGCATTATCACCTCCTTTTTTCTGCTAGCCATTTCTCTCTGTATGCACCCAAGCATCCTTCTAGCTTTTACCGTTGCCTTTTCTACCTGTTTAGCTACTTTAAGATCATCAGATACAACCACGCCTAGGTCCCACTCTTCTTTAGTGGACAAAAGTACTTCACTCCATATGCTATATTGCTCCCTTGGTTTGCTGCAGCCCAAATGCATGACCTTACATTTTTTAACATTAAATCCCAGCTGCCAAATTCTAGACCATTCTTCAAGCTTAGCTAGATCCCTCCTCATGTTATCTACACCTTCTTGGGTGTCTACTCTATTGCAGATTTTGGTATCATCCGCTACCCACATTTTAAGAAAAGGATCTATGAATGGAGAACCTTTCTAAAATACTAGAAGTATTTCAAAGTCATCTACCTAAACATTCATTTTACAACCCAGATGACCTATGTAAAGCTATATTCTAAGGGAGCATCTTGAAAAAAGAAAATAAATATCTCTGTCTTAATGGGGACAATGTACCATTATCTGCTGACAATTTTCAAATGAGAAAACATTTGAACCATTATGACTAGGAAATGGTTTAGACTAGAATTAAAAGAACAGTTATTTAGAATAGCTCTCACTGTCAACAGATTCAGTTTACCTTTTAAAAGACAAATAAGTGCTACAGAGACAGAAGGATTGCATATAGACTTTGTTCATGCAAAAAAGACATTTCAGAAAAAGAAGATGAGAGAGTTTTGAAAAGCAAAATTTCCCTACAGATATTTCCCCAGTTAATCCAAGTTGTAAAACCTGTTCTCTGTAAAAAGAAGACCGCATGGCGACGTCCAGGCCGGCCGCCTGTAACCGGGTGGCGCGGCGAGAGGCGAGCGGCAGGAGATTCCGAAGGGGAGGGGGGAGAGGAGAGCAGCATCATTTAAAATCATTGGCTCCCGGTGCGCGCGCGAGGGGAACCAATGAGCAAGGAGGAGAAGGCGAGAAGAGCAGGAACTGCCCCAGCGGTCTTGCGTGAGAGAGCAGGAGGTCCGTGGCTGGTGTCCCACTCACCTGCCCCTTGTTAGGGGGTTGGTTTGAGAAGGGGTGTCGCAGTTTGGGGGGGGGTTAGGCGGGATCCCGGAGGTTTCCGGGGTGCGGAGCCATAGGATAAGCTTGGGACGGGGATGGGGTACCCCCGACCCGGACAACCCCTGGCTGGCTTTTGCTAATTACATGGCGAAGTCGGGGCTAAGGGGGAGAAGGAAGCTGGCAGAGTGGAGGCGAGCTCACCTTGCTAGTGATATGGCTGGTGAGGTATCAGTCCACTACTGTATGCACTATGTTTGAAATGAGAATTGATTTAACCATTAAACAAATCAACAAACTGCGACCAGATGTTTTCCCAAAAGAAACGGTGTCAGAGTTTTGGTATTAAAGTGGGAAAGGGGGAAGAAAGGGAGAATGAGGAGCATCGAGTCCGCCCTACCTTGGTTAGTACAGTACGGGCACTGCCTGCACTGTACAAATCTGCTGTTGATTGTAAACCGAGCTGATTTTAAAGAACGCGGTATAAAAAAGACTTTAAATAAATAAATATTTGGCATCACACTATGATAATAGTTAAATAGTAGCGGTGGCAATAATGCTATCCAAAACATAAATGTTATACTACAAAGTGCATAACAAGATAAAATAGGAAAATATGCTTTTGTCAACGACACCATCAGCAGTAGGCATAATATGCTTCAATCACCAGCCTGTAAGATTTTCTACATGCTGCTGCTGAAAGTTGGAAGTATTTTCAACTAGAATTTAATAGTAGGAGCAGATTTTAGTTTGAGTTTGCTGCCTTATTTGGATAATTAAAATGAGAAATTAGAACAGAAGATAGACCTAGATCTATGTTGAAGATGCTAGGACCAATCCTAGAAATTTCTTGAGGGTGGGGGCAGGGGGGAAGAGGGCTACGCAGGATCTGTTATACACTTGGGATTAACATTTCCAATAAGGTGCCTAATGGACAATGGTTTCAGCCCAGACATACCACAAACAAGTTGATAATCAAACACAACATGTCATGCAGATAAAAGATATGTGCATTCTTTAAAATATCAAATGAAATTAGAAAGGTAGATAATGAGTAGAATTGGCACCTCAATACTACTACTACTACTATTTAGCACTTATATAGCGCCGAGCACGCAGTGCTGTACAGGTATGACATGCATATAAAAGATATACATATAATGACAGTCCCTGCTCGTCACAGTCGTGCTCATCCGAGCTTACAATCTAATAATCATCCAAGTTTACAATCTAATACAACAATACAAAGCGATAGTCAGTTCGGTGCAAAGCATAATATGGTCTGTGTAATTCGGTCATGGAAGATTGATGGGAATTGGGTTAGGATAAGGGTGGAAGTCGGGACCTGAAGGCAACAGTGAAGAGGTGGGTTTTCAACTTGGATTTGAAGAGGGCTAGTGAGGGTGCCTGGCGTATAGACATAGGTAGGTTGTTCCAGGCGTAGGGTGCAGCGAGGTGAAAGGAGCAAAGGTGAGAGTTAGCTGTGCGAGTGAAAGTCCTAAATAGAAGTAATTTGTTAACGGAGCGAAGTTCCCGAGAGGGGATTTAGGGGGAGAAAAGGGATGAGAGGTATTGAGGGGACGCAGAGTGGATGCATTTGTAGGTCAGTATGAGAAGTTTGAACTGTATGCGGAATTGGATGGGGAGCCAATGAAGTGACTTGAGAAGAGGAGTAATGTGGGCATGGCGAGACTGGCGGAATATTAGTCGAGCAGCATAATTTTGTATAGATTGAAGGGGAAGGAGATGATTCATGAGAAGACCGGCAAGGGGCAGGTTACAGTAATCTAGGCGAGAGGAAATTAAGGAGTGGATAAGCGTTTTGGTAGTGTGTTCAGGAAGGAAGGGGCACGTCTTAGCTACAAGCTGGATGTGTGTTGAGAAGGAGAGAGAGGTGTCAAAGATAACCCCCAGATTGCGGGCTGAAGGAACAGGGAGGATCGTAGATCCATCCATCCGAGACTGAGAAAGGGGAAAGACGAGGGGAGGAGTTGGGGGGGAAAGACGAGGAGTTCAGTCTTGGCCATGTTCAGTTTCAAGCGGCAATGGGACTTCCAGGCAGCAATGTCGGAAAGGCAGGCTGAGATCTTGGTCTGGATTGCTGGAGAGATATTAGGTGTAGAGTTGTCAGCATAGAGATGGTACTGAAAGCCATGGGAGGAGATAAGTGCGCCCAGGGATTGGGTATAGAGGGAGAAAAGGAGGGGGCCCAAGACGGATCCCTGCAGAACACCAACATGGAGCGGGGTGGGGGAGGGGGAGGAGGAGGAGGGGGAGCCATCAGAGTATACACTAAAGGAGCGATGGGAGAGGTAGGAGGAGAACCAGGATAGCACGGAGTCCTTGAAGCCAAGCAAGGAGAGGGTGTTAAGGAGAAGATTGTGGTCAACAGTGTCAAAGGCCATGGAGAGGTCGAGAAGGATGAAGACAGAGTAGAGTCCCTTAGATTTAGCCAGGAGCAAGTCGTTGGAGACTTTTGTAAGGGCTGTTTCAGTGGAGTGTAGGGGCCGGAGGTCTGATTGTAGTGGGTCCAAGAGGTCATGGGAGGTGAGGAAGTCGAGGCAGCGGCAGTGGACTGCTCATTCTGGTAGTTTAGAAATAAAGGGAAGGAGGGAGATGGGTCAATAGTTAGAAGGGCAGGTGGGGTCGAGTGAGGGTTTCTTGAGGAGAGGTGTGACACTAGCATGTTTGAAGTCGACTGGGACAGTTGCAGTGGAGAGTGAAAGGTTGAGAATATGAGAGATGGATGGAACAATGGTGGGGGAGATGGGATGTAAGAGATGGGTGGGGATAGGGTCAGAGGAACAGGTGGTGGGTTTGGAGGAAGAGAGGAGGAGTGCGGTTTTCTCTTCAGAGATCGTAGGGAAGGAGGAGAGGGTAGCAGAGGAAGTATGGATGGGGGAGGAGAATTGGGGAGGGGGGAGGTAGATAAGGGAGTGGGTAATTGGAGGGTGATCTTGTGGATTTTGTCGTGGAAGTAGTCGACTAGGGTTTGGGCAGAGAGGGAGGGAGGGACCGGGGGTGGGGGCACCTTAAGGAGAGAATTGAGGGTATTAAAGAGGTGGCGAGGATCAGAGGCGAGGGAGTTAATCAGATGGATGTAGTATTCTTGTTTGGCAAGTGCTATGGCTGACTGGAAGAAGCCAAGCATGAATTTGACGTGAATAAGGTCTTCCGGGGAGCAGGATTTGGCCCAGGCGCGTTCAGCAGAATGGGCACATGTGCGTAAATAGCGGGTTGTGGGTGAAAGCCAGGGCCAGGGGGTAGAACGTCTGACAGTACGAGGGGTGGGTGGGGCAAGAGTATCAAGAGCAGAGGATAGTGCAGCATTATAAGAGGATACTGCCTCATCGACGGACTTGGAGGACACAATAGAGGAGAGAGATGGAGAAATTGTAGAGGACAGAGTCAAGGGATCAATATTATAAAGATTTCTAAATAGGTTGGAGGAGACAGGACGAGGATGAGACAGTGGAAGCTGAAGATTAAAGGTTAAGAGGTGATGATCAGATGAAGGAAGGATTGAACTGTGGAAGTTTGAGGGAGAGGAGTTAGAGAAGAGTACCAAATCCAGGCAGTGGCAGTGTACGTGGGTGGGGGCAGTGGAGCAGAGTTGTAGGTCAAACGAGGAGGTGAGGGCAAGGAATTTTAAAGCGTGGGGATCAGAGGGGTTATCAACGTGAATATTAACGTCGCCGAGAATAAGAGTGGGGGAAGAGGGATCGAGGAAGGCGGAGAGCCAGGAGTCGAAGTCGGAAAGGAAGGTCGATTTGAATTTGTCGGGAGCTACCCGGAGGGGAAGTGGTGAGAAGAGGCGAATGGAGTGGACTTCAAAAGAGAGGAAAGAATGTGACTGAGGCAGAGGGAGAGGTTGGAAAGTAGACGCCCAACACCTCCACCGCGACCAGTGGTTCGAGGTGTTTGGGAGAACTGGTAGCCCCCGTGGCAGAGAGCAGCAATGGATGCAGTATCGTCTGGGAGGAGCCAGGTCTCAGTTAGGGAAAGCAGGTGTAGCGCTTTAGATATGAAGAGGTCATGCATAAGAACAGATTTCTTAGAGACTGAACAGATTTCTTAGAGACCATAGGCCACATGAGAACGGGAGAGTGGAGGGAGAGAGGGATAAGGATAAGGTTAGACAAGTTGAGGGAGGATTTCTTTCCAAAGTAAGACGGCTGTCTAGTGGAGCCATTACGTGGGGAGCTATTTCCAGAATGATACTGAGATCTAGAGGGGCCAGGGTACAGGTGGGTGTGTCTATGAGGTAGGATTCGTGAGGATCTATTTTTAGAGTGAGACAGAACTGTGGAGGGGGTAGGGTTTGGGTTAACATCTATGGATGACTAGTGTGAGTGAGGGAAGGTGGGTGGGGAAAGGAGTGGGATATGGATGAGATTAGATAGGGTACGTGAGGAACCCTTCTTAGGGTGAGAAAAAAATTGAGGGGGGGCCGGGGTTAGGGTTGATATTAGCTGATGAGAGGAGGAGGAGGAGAAGTAGAGAGCGGTGTAAAGCGGAGGCAGTATGGCGGAAGCAAGGGTGGGGTTGCCTTAAAGAGAGAGGGATTGGTTGAATGAGGGGGAGGGTGTTGTGAAGCTCAAGGGCAGATGCAAGGTTAGAGGACAGGATGGAAGAGGAGGTGAGGAAGGAGGAGGGAGAGTAGGGGGGGAAAAGTGAGGGTGTTGGTAGGAGGGGAGGCAGTTGGAGAGTATGAGGAAGAGAAGGACAATGTAGTGTGGGGCCATTGTAGAGGAGTAGTGGGAGCTATGAGCATATGTTATCTTTAACACAGTGGGTGGCTAAGGATTCTAGACACTATGACACTAAGCAATATGTTTTGAGTTACACGTTGGGATAACATACTACGCAGTGTGAGTTACAAGTCACCATACAAATAGCAATACTAATAGCAAAGGAAAAGAATTCCTGTGCATACAATTACAACGTTTCCCTAACCCTGCTCCTGGTGCTGCCCCTCTACCCTAACAGGCTGTGGTCAGGGTGCCAATGGTTTCTCATATCATGGGAAGGAAGGAATTTTCAAAGGTGGTTTTGCTCCTTTTGGGTATATCAAAATCATTTTCCAAATAGCTATATTTTATCTTCTATAATAAACAGCACGTCCATGAAACCATGGAATCCCTATTCCAAAAGGATATCCAAAAATGCATAGAGTGCTAGCATACTGCTTGCTCATCAATATTAATAAGCCCAACAATAAATAAATAAATATTATAATATATATATTATATATATATATATATATACACACACACACACATACATACAGGTCTGCAAAAAAACATTTTTCGAGAGCTGTTTTGGTTATTCCACGTAATCTTTATGTTTTTTGGTGCGCTGAATCTGAAAATGACCTCCATTTTGTCATAGGACATCACGTTTCCTGACAATTTAGGTAACTATGTTAAATAAGGCAATACCTCAAAATAAATGGAAATAGACTTATAAAATTAAAGTTTTATTACAATATTTTCATGAAAATCCTTTTTTGAACTGAAATGAGCTCACCTACACACACTAAAGACGATTCTTCTTCCTTGTGAGGCTCCTCTTGGTGCATTTACGCTTGTGAGTAGCATCTGGAATGTCTCTATGAAGCATCCAACAGTAGTCTGCCATCATTGTAATGCTCCATTTTCCCTGATATCTCCTTTCCATCTCTTTAATGTCTTGGTGGAATCGTTCACCTTGTTCCTCACTCACAGCTCCCAAATTTTCAGGAAAGTAGTCAAGGTGGGACTGGAGGAAATGCACTTTCAAACTCATCAGGCAACCTAAAGCTTGAAATGCTTTCAGCATTTGTCCGACGATATTTTTGTAGTGAGGATATTTGTTATTGCCTAAAAATTTCTGTACGACTTCTTTAAATGCAATCCACCCTTCTTTTTGAGGATCCGTCATGGTATTGACAAACTCTTGATCAACTATAAGCCTTCTAATGTCTGGTCCGACGAACACACCTTCCTTCAATTTTGCCTCCGTCAGGCCTAGAAACTTGGTGACCAAGTATTTGAAGCATTCTCCATCTCTTGGAAGTGATTTTACGAATTGCTTCATCAATACCAATTTTATGTGGAGAGGTGGTAGAAGAACTTTATGGGAAGGTACCAAAGTTTCTCGGAGGACATTTTTTTCACCGACTGTTAGCACCCTTGGCTGCCAACTCTTCTTGGTCCAGTGATTTTGTCGGTCTCGACTGTCCCATAGACACAGAAAACAAGGATATTTGGTATACCCAGCTTGTTGCCTGAGCAGCATGCACAAGACCTTCAAGTCCCCACACACTTGCCAACCATAGTCTTCATATTTAAGTTTACGAAGAACCAATTCCAAGTTCTCGTAGGTTTCCTTCAAGTGTACGGAATGACCTACAGGTATGGAAGCGTAAAAGCCGTTGTGGAGTAAAACTGCTTTGAGACTTCTTTTTGAAGAATCTATAAAAAGACGCCATTGCTCTGAATCATATTGGATTTTAAATTGACCCATCAGACCTTCGACATCGATGCAATAAACCAACTTGTCTTCCTGGGCGAAGTAAGGAACGAACTCCTTTTCACGATGTCTGAACCATGAAGATACATCAAAAAATAAACCTCTGTGAAATGAACCCAAATTATATCTATAACCTAAAGATCATTCACTGTCCCATAAAAATCTTCAACCTTTGTGTATGACAGGAAAAATTTCCTAACTTTGATTTTTTGTCGGATCGCCATTGAGACCCCTAAGGGTTGTTTCAGGCACCGATCAAATCCTTAAACGGCTTCCCAGAAAAACTCCACTGATGAGCTTGCCAATATTCTTCCATAACAGTCAAACCATGGATGGGTTATGTTGCGACACAAACCGTTGTGTTTCAAGCCCGCCGTGGCACTGGCTCTTTTTCAAGCAAACCCAGCCAACTTCCTGTTCCGGACAAATGTTAGATGACGTCATCAATGCGTATGGAACCTGCTGATGACGTACGAAATGACAAATTTAACAAATTTAAAGTTCATCGAATCATCCACCATTCGATCTCCGCATTCATACCTGATGGAGCCACTGAATTAAGATTGAATATCCATCGTTGCTCATGATGATGCAACACTGCCCGACGGTCTCCTCCTCTAGAAAGTGGAGGAACCATATCCAAAATTGTCCATTGAAGTTGTTCAAAACTGTGAGAAGCCAACAGGCAGTGTTGGACAATAGGAGCAGTTAACGTTTTTGTATTGAGACGTGAACGATGTTCTTGTAAGCGCTTGCGAATTGACCGTGTGGTCATGCCCACATAGAATAAATGACAAGGGCACATAATTAAATACACTACATAATCCGATGTACAATCTGTGATATAACGCCGGGGGTAACTAATCTGAGTATGAGGATCTTCCCATATGGTGCCCTCCATAGTATTAAAACACATATCGCAGGATCCACAAGCTTGATGGTTACCCGCCAATGGGACGGATGGCTGGATAGAGGTAGTATGCACTACCCGATCTGCAATATTAGTTCCTCTCTTATACGCTAACCGTAAAGGTTTTTGAAAACAAGCGTGTGTTGATAAGATATGCCAATGTGATCTTAAAATTCGTGTTACATTCCCTGTACAAGGCATATAAGGAAGTACTCCCACATAAGGCTGAATTGCAACCGGGTTTGGTAATGACCCCTCAATATGCTCAGAAGGATCATCCCACCATTCAGGGTGGTTATTAAGTGCCCGTTTATAGGCCAAATCAATTAACTTCAAAGGATACCCCCGTGCTACTAATCGATCCTTCAAATTTTGAGAATGAATTTTGTATTCCTTCCTGGTGGAGCATAAGCGCCGAAGGCGTAAAAATTGACCAATTGGGCAATCCCAATTGGTCAATTTTTACGCCTTCGGCGCTTATGCTCCACCAGGAAGGAATACAAAATTCATTCTCAAAATTTGAAGGATCGATTAGTAGCACAGGGGTATCCTTTGAAGTTAATTAGTTCCTCTCTTATACGCTAACCGTTACCCGCCTGGTGGAGCATAAGCGCCAAAGGCGTAAAAATTGACCAATTGGGCAATCCCAATTGGTCAATTTTTACACCTTCGGCGCTTATGCTCCACCAGGAAGGAATACAAAATTCATTCTCAAAATTTGAAGGATCGATTAGTAGCACGGGGGTATCCTTTGAAGTTAATTGATTATGTAGTGTATTTAATTATGTGCCCTTGTCATTTATTCTATGTGGGCATGACCACATGGTCAATTCGCAAGCGCTTACAAGAACATCGTTCACGTCTCAATACAAAAACGTTAACTGCTCCTATTGTCCAACACTGCCTGTCGGCTTCTCACAGTTTTGAACAACTTCAATGGACAATTTTGGATATGGTTCCTCCACTTTCTAGAGGAGGAGACCGTCGGGCAGTGTTGCATCATCATGAGCAACGATGGATATTCAATCTTAATTCAGTGGCTCCATCAGGTATGAATGCGGAGATTGAATGGTGGATGATTCGATGAACTTTAAATTTGTTAAATTTGTCATTTCGTACGTCATCAGCAGGTTCCATACGCATTGATGACGTCATCTAACATTTGTCCGGAACAGGAAGTTGGCTGGGTTTGCTTGAAAAAGAGCCAGTGCCACGGCGGGCTTGAAACACAACGGTTTGTGTCGCAACATAACCCATCCATGGTTTGACTGTTATGGAAGAATATTGGCAAGCTCATCAGTGGAGTTTTTCTGGGAAGCCGTTTAAGGATTTGATCGGTGCCTGAAACAACCCTTAGGGGTCTCAATGGAGGTTCATTGAACTGAATCCTTTTCCAGGCACGACGGTGTTGGAATGTTTGGATTACGCCAGTTTACTTCACTATTCAGCTAAGTGCCATTACTTCCATATTTATACAGTTTGCTGGTAACAGAATGGTTCTGACAAAGAAATGTTGATGCAAGTTAGCATCTATTTTATGCACGGGCTGGTCCTTTTGTGCTTGTTATAGCCTGGGGCATATTTAGGTTACACTGACCTTTTTAAAAAAATACAGTTGAATAAAAGGAGGGTCTGTCAACTGAGAGTGTTTGTACACCCTCGCGACAGGCGATCCGACAAAAAATCAAAGTTAGGAAATTTTTCCTGTCATACACAAAGGTTGAAGATTTTTATGAACCATGAAGATGACACTCCTGGCAACAATAAATTCCTGCTTTTCATCCTTGATCTGAGTAACTCAGCGGCATCTTTGGGAAGATTCAAGTCTCTTACCAAATCATTCATCTCCTCCTGAGAAAACAATTTTGGTCTTGTATCATCTTCAAAGTCAGAACTTGATTCGTCATCTGGTTCAGGTATGACTTCACCTTCATTGGATCTAGGTATCTCTTCCAAGATAGCAGGGGGCTTGGGTACATCTGTGCCATGGGGGATGGGACAAATTGCCGAGTGAAGATCGGGGTATGAAATGGAATGCTTCCATTTGGAATTAAACCCTTTCACATCGCATGAACAAAAGTAACAGTCGTCACTATGGTTCTTTTGCTCTTGCCATACCATAGGAATCCCATAACGGAAAGATTTTTTCTTACCCTTGAACCAGTTTCGGAGGTCCTCAACACACCGATTGCACACTTTATGAGGCGCCCAGACTTTATCTTGATCTCCAATCTTTAGTCCAAAGTATGCAAAGTATACTTTTTTCACAAAGTCTGTAATATTCTGCTGTTGCTTCAACACTGTATATTCACCACAGATGAAACAGAAACTGTCTGGCGAATTAATACACTTTCGCGGAGCCATAACATAATGGTTGAAGAATGACGAGCTAACACGAATTGCGATGAAAAAGTGTGAACAGCCTAGAACCAAGAACCTGATGATGATTCGTGCACAAGTGTGGCATGCAGGAGAGAGCAGCTCTGTGTCTGTACACGAGACGTCACAGTGCTGGCCATGCCCCCTGCACTGTCTGGAGCTGCTGCTATCTGCCCTGTGTCTCCCTCCCACTGGATTCTTCAGGAAAGATTAACCCCTTCTACCATTAGAAGCACGGACTTAAAACTTGCTTAGCTTATGTATATATTTGCTGACCATCAGATTTACAGTGCTATATTTTTTTTTACATAACTCGGACAACCCCCTTTAAGGTTTTTTTGGCATTTTATATCTTAAATGCACTTATGTGAATTAATTCAATTAATAGTAATTTGAATTAATAGTAATTTGAAAAAAATTGATAAATTTGGAGACAATTTTGCATGTTGTGGCAAATCATGACATCTAGGAGTTTTTTCAATATTTTATTTGTTTTCAGCACACCAAAATACATGGAAATTAGATGAAAATAATCAAACAGCTTTTTAGTCGCAGACCTATTAATAAGCCATCAGTTATATGGACTATTTAGAACTATAATAATAGAATTATCATTTCTTTGAGCTCTCTCAATTATGTTTCTTTCTGAGTGCTCAAAGGCTGCAGGGATAATTCTGGAGGATTATTTTGGGCCATTTAATTGTGTGCTTGCCATATATCCTAACAAGTACTATGCATTATTTCTTCTTTTTGCCATCTTCCCACAGTGTTGTTAATCAGGGATCTTCTATTAGTTGGGGACTAATTGTACATTCTGTTAATTCTTTTTTTTTTTATTGCTGTAAGAAATTTTCCTTTTATATTATGTGAATGGAATGTGTTGCCATCCCAAGGTTTCCTTTGTATATTGTAAAATTTAATAAATATAAAATGTTTAAAAAAAAGGCATGAAGGGGGTAACTAGCAAAGAGTAGTAATTACATCCCTCAAAAACAGAGGAGGGGTAACCTGCATGGAGTGGCAATTACAACCCTAAAAGTTATAACTCTAAAAACAAAGGTGTGTATATTCAATGGAGGCGGCCAGTGCTGTTAGAGCGGCTGGCCATTCCCACTTAAAATTATGCCCAGTTATTCAATGCTGGAGCATATCTGGCACCAGCATTAAATATCTGTGTTACCCGGTTAGAGCTTTAGAGAACCAGTCAATGGTGATATTTAGCCACTGGTCGGACAGTTAAACTGGCTAAAGTTGGTCCAACCTTTCTTCTGCCTAACTTTAGCTGCTGACCAGTTATCTCTGGAACCACTCCTGGAATGCCCCGGAACACCTCAACGCTAGCCAGCTAGCACTGAGGTGTACAAACCAGTTAGAAGAGGATATTCAGCAGCATTTAATGGTTTAGTGCCGCTGAATATCCTGCTGACCATGGTTTAACAAGTTAGCAGGTTAGTTAACTGGTTAAATTGATCCCAAAGAGCATAGCAAATACAACACCTATAAAGGAGAAAAGAATGAAGGAGGTAAATGTCAGCAAAAGGGAAAATGGATCACCGGAATGATAGCACAAATCAGATCCACTCTGTCAGTGATGAAATTGTAACCACTGGCATGCGAACGATTTTGCAGGCGTGCTAGAAATATTTCAAAGGTTAGGTGAATGTATGTAGCACTGAACACCGGCATTACTGTACACGTCAACTTACCTCATTAAAGTATGCCAAAAATATTCCGTTAGTGGCTGGAAATGACCACCACATGTTTGCAAGCCCAATAAAAACGTGGACAGCAGAAAGAAGGATATTCTTTATTGGTCACTTTAAGCCTATGGCCCGACACAGGCCATGTTTCGTTGCCTTCTTCAGGGGCAGGCTAAACTAAAAATATATTAAAAACAATCATAAACTCATAAATACATAAATAAACATAGAAATATTATAAATAGGGGCTAAAATATGATAAATAAATTGGTATAAATACATAATAATTATAAATAAATAATTAAAATGAATGAACACCACAAATCAGCACGAAAAATATAAAGAATAAATAATATACATTGTTGGTTAAAAATGATAAACTACTATATAGGACTACTATTAAAAACGACATTCTTCTATGAGTACTTATGCCTTTAATGTATACTCTATAATATTTCAGGGAAAACAAAAACCACACTGATTGATACGTATATCCAGGTGTATAAAACATTTCAGAATAAACCTAAATCAAATCAATTGATATCTATTATATGCAACATAAAATTCATAAATAAAGGGCAAAATCTGCCAACAAAAAACGGAATCAGTGGAACCACGGATGAAAAACTTCTAATACTGGCAAACACATAAAATTAAAAAATAGAATTAATACCTGTAAAAATGATGTATCTCCTTCCAAACTATATCATTCGGCAACCGCCGGCAATATCAAACTATGAAACATAAGATGTCATTATTCATAAAGGAGATAAATTGTTCATAAGGGAGATAAAAAATTTTTAAAGGGATAAATTTTTAACACCCTACCATAAGATCAACCCCAATGGAAGTATATATATCACTTACTGGAATAAACCATATGAATATTAAGGCCTTACTCTTATCCATCAATTCTCATGATGTCATATATTAATTTATAGAAAACATTTAGCTTTCTCAAACCCCCAAGTTTAAACTCTCAAGTTTAAACTCTGAATGTTATTGTGCATAAGCGGGAATGACTCTTTGATATGAGTCCTACCTTAGTTAAATTACACATATTGATTCCTGCAAACACAGTCAAGCCCCAGACATATTTTAAATCTTACATTTATAATTCCATCATCTCCATATTCAGGTTATAAAGCACTACCTATACATAAAACAATTCGGGAATTCCTCATTTGTCTATCCCTCATCACAACTCCAATTGTTATTCCTTTCCGAAAGGAGACTTTAAACCGTTCCTCTAACAGTACTCTAAGTCAGACCCGAGTATTCTATACGATCCGGGCATAAACATAATAAATATATTTGTAAAACAAAAATTAACTTACATCTCTAATAGATCGTTGACCCGAATTTGCAGATCTGCAGAGTTCTGTCGGCTGTACCAATTGTAAAACGCCGGCGTCTGCGCACTAGCTTAAAAACTTCCTGCGAAGATGCAAATGTAATGACGTGTGATTAACCATTTAACTATGTAGATGGTGAAGGGCACAAAGGGAAAACATTCTAGAAATATAAATGATTTCCCTGTTTACTTCCATGTTAATTTTCCTGTTACTTGTAATAGGTCCGTTATATCTGACCAATTGTTGTATTATTTCAATGTAAACCACACTGATGACAAATAGCGCGGTATATAAGAAAATTAAATATATAAATTATTTCTGAAACTGGCAAATGATAATAAATACTCATTTTATAAAAAATTAAGCATACAATCTCTAATGAAATCGACCCTTCGGATCTGCAAAGCTCTGTCAGCTATACAAATTTTAAGATTCCGCCGTCTGCATGCAAACTTAAAAACTTCCCGCGAAAATGCAATTATTATGACATATGGTGAAAATTGTAATTTCTTAACCTGGCAGGTATTAAAATGCTCAAATATTTAAAAAATAAAAATTAGAAAAAATCCTCATTTGGAAACACCAATGTGACTTATATGAGTCATAAAATCCATGTGCAATGACAATATTACACTACTCTAGTAAAAGTGGTTTCTTGTACATCTCATACACGAGAGAAGAAACAAGAGATATGCAATCAAAAAACATTTTTAAGCCAGTTCGTATTTTAACCTATATTAAATAACCTGTCATATAGTAGTGTATCTAAAGTTGTACGTTATTTAATATTCTGAAGCATATCGCGATCTAAGTATACTTAACTATATAAAAAATGTGAGTAAATGAAACTAAATCAAAGAAAAAGGGATAGATCACTGTCCATATTCAATCCATTAGGATGCAAACTGTCAAGCGCAAAAATGTATCGTTCTTCCAGCCGCCGAATCGTCCTTTCAACGTCCCCTCCTCTCCAATTTATTTTAACTTTCTTGATAACGAAAAATTTTAGGTCAGAAATCTTATGTGTGAATTCCTGCCAGTGATGAACCAGAGGTTTATCACCTGCCCCTCTTTTGATGCAACTTCTATGCTCTATGATTCTATTACGAACCGGGCGAGTGGTCATGCCCACGTACAATTTTTTACATGGGCATTGTATCACATAAATGACATTGCTAGTACAACAATTAGAGAAGTCATCTAAATGAAATATATGTCCATTCATGGGATGAGTATATTGTTTTTTAACCGTAAGGGCATGGGTGCACACTGAACATGAACCACATTGGAAATGACCTTTGTGTTTAGACAGAAATTTCCTCTCAGTAAATGCAGATGGAACAAGCATTTTTTTAGATTTACATTACGTTTATGGGCAATCGTAACTTTCAAATTCTGAAAAACTGGGATAGTTTGGATCAAGTGCCAATGTTTTCTTATTATTTTGGCTATTCGATGTGATTGAAAGGAATATAAGAGAGGACACACCAGACCAACATCATTGGCTTTCTTTTGGTGCTGTAACAATTCATGACGGGGATAATTCAATGCTTTATTATATGGCTTTTTAATATCTTGTGATGGATAATGTCTTAATTCAAATCTATCGCTCATCATCATTGCCTGCTCTTTAAAATCCTGATCTAATGTACATATTCTACGTATTCTTAAGAATTGTCCAACTGGTAAATTATGTTTTAGAGAAGAATTATGGAAGCTGTTGTAATGAAGTAACCGATTCCTATCTGTAGGTTTCCTATAGAGTGTGGTAATGAATTCACTATCAGTCTTTTTAATGAGTAGATCTCAATACGCAATTTGAATATCATCAAAAGTGAATTGAAAATGCAAGTTGTCATCACAAGTATTAATCCATGTGTTGAATTCCTCCAAAAGATCAATAGTTCCATCCCACAGCATAAAGATGTCACCTCTGTATTTGACCCATAATTTCATATTGGTTTTAAACGGATTGTCTTTGATATAAATTTCTTCAAAATTAAAAACATATAAATTCGCAATATCGGGGGCCATAGATGAGCCCAAGGCTACTCCCTTAATTTGCTTATAAAATAATCCTTGAAAGCAGAAATAATTTTCACAGAGAGCAAAACTAGCAAGATCTATGAGAAACGCTGTGGGTATACACCTATAACTTCGTCTATTAACTAAATATTGTTCAACAATTTTCAATGCTTCTTTTTGCGGTATGTTCGTATATAATGATTCTATATCAAGTGTAACTAGAATCCAACTGGGATTAAATTCTTGCAATGAGGACAGTAGATGTATCACATATGTCAAATCTCGAACATATGACCACATTTCCTGAACATATGGCCTTAAAAGCATATCCATTAATTTAGAAATAGGTTCCATTAAAGACCCAATAGCTGACACTATTGGTCGTCCAGGGGGATTCTCCAGGGATTTATGGATTTTGGGATTGATGTAAATCGTAGGAATAACCGGAAACTCAACCATCAGAAATGACTTCTCCTTTTCAGTGAGATGTCCAAATTCATAAGCAATCATAAGCAATTGGAGTGGAGGAGTGGCCTAGTGGTTGGGGCAAGGTACTTCAGGCCGGAAGGTCGGGGGTCCAAATCCCAATAGAGGACAGCAACCTTTGGCCGGAAGGACTAGGGTTTCTAGTTCCACAGGTGCTCCTTGTGGTCTTGGGCAAGCCACTTAACCCTCCATAGCCCATGTTCCCTGTAAAATAGTTATCTCCAAGTTATAATGCCCTGTTCAATGTAATTTCAGTTAGTTCAATGTAAACTGCACTGATGCAGAATAGCGCGGTATATAAGAGAATGTAAATAAATAAATAAAACAAGATTATCAATGGACCTTTTAAGCGGAATAGTAGGGTCATCATCCAACCGCACATAAAAAGTAGTATCCCTTAATTGTCTATAAATCTCATTAAGGTAAAGCTCTTTATCCAAGATCACAATAGCATCACCCTTGTCCGCCGGTTTTATAATAATGCTGGAATTATTCTGTAAGGATTTCATTGCCTCTCTTCCTTTAAAAGTTAGATTATCATAAGGGGGTCTGTTGCATGTCTTTATCTGTTTGACCTCTTTCATAACCACTTTTTCAAAGACCTCTAATAAGGGGGTCAGCATTTGGGGGTGGCATGAAGGAGGTAAATGTCAGCAAAAGGGAAAATGGATCACCGGAATGATAGCACAAATCAGATCCACTCTGTCAGTGATGAAATTTTAACCACTGGCATTCGAACGATTTTGCAGGCGTGCTAGAAATATGTCAAAGGTTAGGTGAATGTATGTAGCACTGAACACCGGCATTACTGTACACGTCAACTTATCTCATTAAAGTATGCCAAAAATATTCCGTTAGAGGCTGGAAATGACCACCACATGTTTGCAGTCAGAAAAACAACATTAGGGGGGGTGTGGGGGGGGGGGGGTAGAGAATTGCAGTCATCTAACGTATAAACTTCAGCTCAGATGACTGTTTTTTCTTTTTTAAATATCTAGTCCATGCACACAGGTGCCAAATTTAATGCAGACTCCTGTGCACACGTCTGACCTGCTCCCCTTCTTTAGTGCTGACTTTTTGCACACAGTTTAATTGCAGGCTCTTTGCTTCCATCACAGCTCAAAAGGTCTGCAATAACATAAGAACATAAGAACATAAGATATGCCATACTGGGTCAGACCAAGGTCCATCAAGCCCAGTATTCTCTTTCCAACAGTGGCCAATCTAGGTCATATGTATCTAGCAGTTTTCTCAAGAGACACAAGTTCCACAATGCTTGTACTGGGTCAAGCATTGATATCTTCGGTCACTTCTTAATAATGGTTTATGGACCTTTACCCCAGAAACTTGTCCAAACCTTTTTTAAACCCAGCTACACTAACAGCCTTTACTACATCCTCCGGTAACAAATTCCAGAGTTTGATTACACGTTGAGTGAAAAAATATTTTCTTTTATTAGTCTTAAATAGTTTACCCTGTAGCTTCATTGCATGTCCCCTAGTCTTTCTATATTCTGATAACGTAAACAATCGATCTACGTTTACCCGTTCCACTCCGTTCATTAATTTATAGACTTCTATCATATCTCCCCTCAGCCGTCTCTTTTCCAGGTTAAAGAGCCCTAACCTTTTTAGCCTTTCCTCATAGGAGTATCCTTCCATCCCCTCTACCATTTTGGTGGCTCTTCTATGAACCTTTTCCAAAATCGCTATATCCTTTTTAAGATACGGCGACCAGAATTGCACACAATATTCAAGGTGCGGTCTCACCATGGAACGATATAGAGGCATTATAATATCTTTTGTTTTATTTTCCATTCCTTTCCTTATCATACCTAGCATTCTATTTGCTCTCTTGGCCGCCGCTGCACTCTGGGCCGAGGGTTTTAACATGGTATCCACAATGACGCCTAAATCTTTTTCCTGGGTGGTGGTTCCTAATGTGAAACCTTGCATCGTGTAACCATAGTTTGGGTTGTTCTTCCCTAGGTGCATAACCTTGCACTTGTCCACATTAAATTTCATCTGCCATTTTGATGCCCAGTCTTCCAATTTATCAAGATCCTCTTGCAATTTTTCACAATCCTCTTGGTTTTAACAACTTTAAATAGTTTTGTGTCATCTGCAAATTTGATAACCTCACTCGTTATTCCACTTTCCAGGTCATTTATGAATATGTCAAAAAGCAGCGGCCCAGCACAGATCCCTGGAGTACACCACTATTCACCTTTCTCCATTGGGAAAATTGGCCATTTAGCCCTACCCTCTGCTTTCTATCTTTTAACCAGTTCCTGATCCACAATAGTACACTGCCTCCTATCCCTTGACTCTTTAGTTTTGCCAAACGTTTCTGATGAGGGACCTTGTCAAAGGCTTTCTGAAAGTCCAGATACACAATATCAACCGACTCACCTTTGTCCACCTGTTTATTTACTCCTTCAAAAAAACATAACAGATTAGTAAGACAAGATCTTCCTTGTCTAAAGCCATGTTGGCTGTCTCCCATTAGGTTGTGACTATCTACATGCTGAGTAATTTTATTCTTTATGATGGTTTCTACCATTTTTCCCGGTACTGACGTCAGGCTCACCGGTCTGTAGTTTCCCGGATCACCCCTGGAACCCTTTTTAAAAATTGGTGTTACATTGGCAATCCTCCAATCTTCAGGTATTAGAGATGATTTTAATGATAGTTCACAGATTACTGATAGCAGGTCTGCAATCTCATATTTCAGTTCTTTCAACACCCTTGGATGTATACCATCCGGCCCAGGTGATTTGCTACTCTTCAGTTTATCTAATAGTTGTAAGACATCTTCCCGATGTATCGATATTTCCTTCAATTCTTCCGCACCTTTAAATACCACTTCAGTCATGGGTAACATCTCTACATCTTCCTCAGTAAAGACCGAAGCAAAGAATTCATTCAGTCTCTCCGCTATCGCCTTGTCGCCTCTTAGTGCTCCTTTAACCCCTTTATCATCTAATGGACCAACTTGTGTTAGGAAATCCTGCACTAGAGCTTTAGCACTGTGCTCAGAAAACAACCACAAACAGCAACAGAAGCGACGGAGATCTTGAACGATTTTCAAAAAACTGCGTTCATGAGGAACTAGCTGAATTAAAAGTAGACAAAGTGATGGGACTAGATGGGGTATATCCGAGAATACTGAAGGGACTTGGGGACGTTCTAGCGGCTCCACTGACTGAACTTTCAATGCGACCTTTGGAGTCAGGAGTGGTGCCAGCGGACTGGAGAAAGGCACATGTGATCCCCCTTTACACAAAAGCGGAAGTAAGGATGAGGATGAAAATTACAAGTTGGTTAGTCTAACCTCTCTGGTGAGTAAATTATTGGAAATGCTGCTAAAAGGGAGGATAGTGAGATTTCTGGAGTCCAATGGATTGCAGGATCTGAGGCAGCATGGGTTTACCAGAGGCAGGTCTTGTCAGACAAATCTGATTGATTTCTCTGACTGGGTGACAAGGGAGTTGGACCAAGGGGTGTACTTAGATTTCAATAAAGTCTTTGACATCGTTCTGCACAGGCAACTTATAGAAACATACTGAGCACCCTAAGGATGGACCCTAAAGTGAATGACTGGGTTAGAAATTGGTTGAGTGGGAGGCGACGAAGGGTACAGGTAAATGGAGCTCACTCTGAGGAGAAATGGTTACCAGTGGTGTGCCGCAGGGATTTCTCCTTGGTCTGATTCTTTTTAATATCTTTGTTAGTGATATTGCAGAAGGGTTGTCGAGTAAGGTTTGTCTGTTTGTGGATGACACCAAAATCTGCAATAGAGTAGACACCCAAGAAGGAGTAGATAACATATGGAGGGATTTAGCTAAGTGTGTTCAAGGATTTGGCAGCTGAGATTTAATGCTAAAGAAAAATGCAGGGTCATGCATTTGGGCTGCAAAAATCCAAGGGAGCGGTACACTGTAGGGGCGAAGTACTTCTGTCCATGAAAGAAGAGCGAGACCTGGGCGTGATTGTTTCTGATATCCTTAAGGTGGCTAGACAGGTAGAAAAAGTGACGTGAAAACCAGAAGAATGCTTAGGTAAATAGGGAAAGGAATGGACAGCAGAAAAAAGGAGGTGATAATGCTTCTGTATAAGTCTCTGGTGCGACCTGCCTACCAATAGTCAGATTAATAAGAATAAAATACACCCTCTATAATGCTTGCATCTAAATGCTAGAAGTCTAAAAAATAAGATGAGAGAGTTAGAATATATAGCACTAAATGAGAGGTTAGATATAATTGGTATCTCAGAGACATGGTTGAAGGAAGATAACCAGTGGGACATTGTGATACCTCTGTACAAACTATATCGTAATGATAGAGAAGATCAAATTGGTGGAGCGGTTGAGCTCTAAGTTAGAGAGGGCATTGAGTCACAAAGGAATAAAGTTTTGCAGGAAACAAAATTCACTGTAGAATCTCTATGGATTGAAATTCCATGTAAAAAGGGGAAGGGGAAGGCAATGGCAGTGGGGGTGTACTATCGACCGCCTGGCCAGAATGAACAAATGGATGATGAAATGCTCAAAGAAATCAGGGAAGCTAACAAAAGTTACAGCACAGTAATAATAGTGGGAGATTTCAATTACCCCGGTATCGATTGGGTCAGTGTCATGGCAGGACATGCTAGGGAGATAAAGTTTCTACAAGAAATAAATGACTGCTTTTTGGAGCAACTGGTTCATGAACAAACCAGAGGGGAAGCCATTTTGGACCTAGTCCTTAGTGGAACACAAGATCTGGTGCAAGAGATTAGGGTGTTGGGGCCACTTGGCAATAGCGAACATAGGATGATCATATTTGATTTAATAAATGGAGGGAGGGAGGGTAAGGAAATCCACAGTGCTACCTTTTAAACTTTCAAAAGGAAGACTATGATAAAATGAGAAAAATAGTTAAGAAAACACTAAAAGGAGCAGTTGCAAAGGTTAAAGATTTACATCAAGCTTGGGTGTTGTTTAAAAATACTATTTTGGAAGCCAACATTAGCTGCATTCCACACTTTAAGAAAAGTGGAAGGAAGTGCAAAAAACTGCCAGCATGGTTTAAAGATGAGGTCAGAGAGGCTGTTGCCAAATAGCATCTTTCAGGAAATGAAAAAGGAGTCAAATGACGAAAATTGGAAACACAAGCACTGGCAAGTTAGATGCAAGGCATTGATAAAGCAGGCAAAGAGAATTTGAGCAAAAACAAATAATAAAGACTTTTTCAAGTACATTCGTAGCAAAAAACCTGTGAGTAAGTCAGTTGGACCATTAGATGATAGAGGGGTAAAAGGGGCACTAAGAGGGGACAAGGCCATAGCGGAGAGACTGAACAAATTCTTTGCTTCAGTCTTTACTGAGGAAGATATAGGGATGTTACCCATGACTGAAATGGTATTTAAAGATGATGCTGTGGAAGAATTAATAGAAATATTGATATACCGGGAAGATGTATTACAACTATTTGATATACTGAAGAGTAGTAAATCACCTGCACCGGATGGTATACATCTGAGGGTGTTGAAAGAACTGAAATATGAGATTATAGACCTACAATTAGTAATCTGTGAACTATCATTAAAATCATCTGTAATACCAGAAGACTGAAGGATGGATAATGTAACGCCAATTTTTAAAAAGTGTTCCAGGGGTGATCCGGGAAACTACAGATGAGTGAGCCTGACGTCAGTACTGGGAAAATGGTAGAAACCATCATGAAGAATAAAATTACTGAACGTGTAGATAGTCATGGTTTAATGTGAGACAGCCAACATGGCTTTAACCAAGGAACGCCTTGTCTTACTAATCTGTTATGTTTTTTGAAGGTGTGAATAAACAGGTAGACAAAGGTGAGTCAGTTGATATAGTGTACCTGGACTTTCAGAAAGCCTTTGACAAGGTCCCTCATCAGAGACTTTGGGCAAAATTAAAAAGTTATGGAATAGGAGGCAGCTTACTATTGTGGATCAGGAACTGGTTAAAAGATAGAAAGCAGAGGGTAGGGCTAAATGGACAATTTTCCCAATGGAGAAAGGTCAATAGTGTAGTACCCCAGAGATCTGTGCTGGGTCTGCTGCTTTTTAACATATTCATAAATGACCTGGAAATGGGAATAATGAGTGAGGTTATCAAATTTGCAGATGACACAAAACTATTCAAAGTTGTTAGAACCCATGAGGATTGTGGAAAATTGCAAGATGATCTTGATAAATTGGAAGATTAGGCATCAAAATGGCAGATGAAATTTAATGTGGACAAGTGCAAAGTTATGCACCTAGGAAAGAACAATCCAAACTATGGTTACATGATGCAAAGTTCCACATTAGGAACAACCACCCAGGAAAAAGATTTAGGCGTCATCGTGGATAACATGTTAAAACCCTCCGCCCAGTGTGCAGCAGCGGTCAAGAGAGCAAATCGAATGCTAGGTATCATAAGGAAAGGAATGGAGAATAAAACAAAGGATATTATAATGCCTCTGTATCGTTCCATGGTGCGACCACACCTTGAATATTGTATGCAATTCTGGTCACCGTATCTTAAAAAGGATATAGCGTTATTAGAAAAGGTACAGAGAAAAGCCACCACAATGGTAAAGGGGATGGAAGGATACCCCTATGATGAGAGGCTAAAAAGGTTAGGGCTCTTCAACATGGAAAAGAGATGGCTAAGGGGAGATATGATAGAGGTCTAAAAATTAAGAATGGAGTGGAACGGGTAAACGTAGATTGATTGTTTACAACATCAAAATATAGAAAGACTAGGGTACATGCAATGAAGCTACAGGGGAACCTATTTAAGACTAATAAGAGAAAATATTTTTTCACTCAACGTGTAATCAATCTCTGGAATTTGCTGCCGGAGGATGTAGTAAAAGCTGTTAGTGTAGCCGGGATTAAAAAAGGTTCAGACAAGTTCCTGGAGGAAAAGTCCATAAAAATCACAGGGACCCAGAATATCTACTGCTTGACCCAGTACAAGCATTGTGGAACCTGTGTCTTTTGGGGAAACTGCTAGGTATTTGTGACCTAGATTGGCCACTGTTGAAAACAGGATACTGGGCTTGATGGGCCTTGGTCTGACTCAGTATGGCATATCTTATGTTCTTATGACCTCATTTAGAGTACTGTGTGCAGTTCTGGAGACCACACCTTCAAAATTTTAGAAACAGGATGGTGTCGGTGTAGAGGGTGGTTATTAAACTGGTTAGTGATCTTCATTATAAAGCATATGAGGACAGACTTATAGATCTTACTATGTACACGTTAGAGGAAAGACAAGATAGAAGAGATATGATAGAAACACTTAAATACCTACATGGCATAAATGCACAGGGGGAGAGCCTCTTTTAACTGAAAACAAGCTCTGCTACGAGGGACATAGGATGACAGTGAAAAGGGATAGACTCAGGAGTAATATGCGGAAATATTTCTTTACGGAATGAGTGGTAGATGCATGGAATAGTCTGCCATTGGAGGTAGTAGAGACAAGATCAGTATCTGAATTCAAGAAAGCATGGAACACACACAGAAGATCTCTAAAGGAAAAAGGGGACTATTGTAGTTAACATGTAAGGGCAGACTAGTTAGAAACATGACGGCAGAAAAAGACCTATGTACCTTTAAAAGTCATGTAAGTTTTACTTTGAGCAGTAATGCTCCTCTTGTGACATATGTATCCTCTGTGTTTATCCCATGCCTTTTTGAATTCAGTCATCATTTCTATCCTCTCCCTCTTCACTGGGAAGGTATTCCAAGTATCCACCACCCTTTCTATGAAAAGGTTCTTCTTGATATTGCTTTTAAATTAACCTATTTGTAGCTTCATTTCATGTCCTCTAATTTAATAGCTTCCGTATCTTTAAAAAAAAAGTTTGTCTGTTCATCACTGTAGTTCCTATTAAGTATTTAAAGGTCTGTATCATATTTCTTGGTCGCTCCTTTCCTCTAGGTTATACATAGTCAAGTCTTCAAGTCTATTTTATTTTGGCATCGGGCATAAACTCTGCATTAGTTCAAGTCTTTGTATATCCTTAGCAAGATGCAGCCTCCAGAACTGTACCCAATACTCCAAGTGAGGCCTCACCAGTGACCAGTGAAAGGAAGAGAACAGCAGCTGGAAAAATATAAAACTAAATTTTTTATAAAGGATTCGGACCAGTATGATGTTACAAATTACTGAATTGTATTTACTCCCAATTGGATGGTAAGAATCTGGTGGTATTATGAAAGGATGTGCTGTCACAAATTGTTGAACAAATGATGTACTGTAGTGGAATTTTGTATTAAAATGTACAACATATTTAGTTCGCATATGTTCAAAATGTAAATAAGATTTCATTAATATTTCACAAATGTATTAAATCTTACTCACAGACATTTGATCACAAATACCTGGAATCAAATCAAACTCCAGTGTAATGAATGAACACAGTTAATTTAAATAGCCATCTGAACGATTAGAACTGCCAAGAGCTTTTAATTGTATCTCAGATGTCTCATTTCCTTTCTCCAGTATTTAACAAAGTATTTTCTGCATATATAAGGCTAGCACTCCTCTTTATCCTTCTTAGAGGTAAATGTCTGTTCAAAGAAACTTTAATTCATTCCTTAGAACCTCACAATTGAGGTTTTGTAATATGCTGTCAGTGAAAGTTACAATTCCTGATTACCGGAATTGTTATATTTGAGCTCAAATACATCAGTGTTTGTAGTGTTATATTCGTAGCGCTACTTTTTGTCCAGGGTCTTCCTTCATTGGGACCCAAGTTGTTTTGGTCTGCTTCTTCTTACTGGTCACAGGATCTCAGGATCACTTCTATCTTGGATTCTCTGGACATTTTCTTTTCTATCGCCTAACTTTTACTAATTATATTAATTCACCTATGTTTTCAATTCCAGTCTGTAGTGAAAATGAGTTAAACTTGACTATTGATTATGCATCAGCAGTGAGTTAGGGGTTAATTAAACCTCAGTTTTATGAGAGAGAGATTCCTGTACAATTTGGTGAAAAACATCTTGCATAACTACATCATGTGAAACTAATGAGAGGGAGTCCTGATACAAGGATGTAGATAAGGAAAAGCTTCTTCCCATAGCAACTGTGCTTTTTCTCATAAAGTGAAGGTCATCTACCAGAGTTCTGAGCTTCTGAACCATGGGATGGGAGATGCCCCTCCCTTGAGTATTCTCAGGCATCTGGCCAGCGTCTTGATTATGTTTAATGGACAACTGATCCTATTCTGTGTGTATGTCACCTGATGGAAAATTACTGGTTGCTCTTGCAATGGATAAAATGGGTGCCTTTTTCAGCCAGGAGAAGAGCAAAAAGGGGCCCCATCTATGGAGTGAACACGTGCGCTGCCTAGAAATCTCCCGGCTGAGAAGTCTCTCTCTTGCCTGGCTGAATCTGGGACCCATTCAGTCAAAGTGTGGCATGAGATGAAGTTCATGGCTCTGTCGGTGATGTATCATTTTCCTGTATCTTGCTGTCTGTAGATAAGTGAATCGCCTGCTTTCAAGTTATCTTTTCTAACTAAGGATAGGTGAATAAGTGATTTGCTTTCAAGTTACTTTTTATGATATTTTATAAATAAACTGCTTATCGTTATTCCAAAGTGTGTTGGCCTTTATTTTCGCACCCCGTTCAATTAGTAAAACACAGTATAACACTGGTTCCCCATTCTTCACTTCAAGCAAAGCTATCAAAAATGAATTGAAACTGGCAAGCTTGCAAATTAAAAACCTTTCCCTAGATTCCCTCTCTCATTCAATTACTCTCAGTTTTCAATCACAATCCATTCAACCCTTCAACTATCCACATTCAACCTGTCATCTTTCACCCTTACATTCACGATAAAAAAAAACCTTAATTAAAGATGAACTGCAGCAGGGTATTGAAAACACAAACTTTGGCAACCAAAGCCAAAATACTTCTGCTTTCTGCACTCTTATTGTTCCTCTCTACCAGTGGTTACCAGCCGCAAAACACATACATTTGTATAATAAGATCTCATGAATCTCATACGCAGATGTTCTAAAAGAATCACTAGGATTTTTTTTAGGCAATCCTCAATAATCACAGCCTTTACAGCTTTTAGTCCTTATACACCAAGGGTGGCATGCAGAGTCCCAAATAGCTGGGATGGACTCCGGGGTATATGTCCAACCTCCTCTATTTGCTGGGACCCCAGTGGTCCAAAGTTCCCCGCATGTACAGGGCCACTGTGTGGGGAGCCCTGGACAGGGGCAGGAGGAGGTGGTGACAGGGAGGAGAATGTGCAGAGTGGAGTCAGCACCCTAACCCCGGATGTACAGGGTCGATTGCAGCCATGGCCCTGTACGTCCAGGGCAGCAGGAATGGACAGGGGACTAATTCCACCTTGGAGGTGGAATAAGTCCCCCCGAGGAAGGGAAATGTCACCAATGGACCCCCCAAACTGATGAGGAGCATGCAGGGGTTCCCCACAGCCTGATGCCAGCCTTGACAGGTCCTTTTGGGGGTCAGGCAGCAGGGAAAAGGAACCTGAAAAAGCTTGTGGGCAATTGTGGCTCCTGCATGGCGTCCCGGTGCTCTGGCAATAGGACGCCATGGCACCGGGCTCCATGCAGGAGCCATGGCAGGATTGGATAGGGAGGGAGCAGGACATCTCCCTGTTCAGGGTTAATTCATGAGGTTGAAGGACATGGCTCATCCTCTCTTACAGGAGTTCTTTTTGCTGGGCAGGCATGTGGCCTTGAGCATCAAGCAATGGGAAATGGTAAATCTCTACATCCCGACCATTTCCCAATACAGAACGTAGAAACCCATTCCTCCTTGCTTGTTGATATAGAATATTGCTGCTTGATTATCCATCTGGATCATAAAAATTTGATTGGCCATTCGATCTCTGAAAGCCTTTAGAGCAGTCAATACACCTCTCAGTTCCAGGAAATTGATCTGATGGAGGATCTTTCTGAGGACCAGAGGCCCTGGATGGAGTTAATCTACATGGTTTATGGTTTATTATTTCTTGATATATCAACTTTCTATCAACAATCAATACAGTTTACAAAATTAAAACAAGATCATAGAAGCAAAAGTTAGAAAAGGAACACCAATATCAATAGGATAGGAAAGGAAGATACTAGTAGGAAAACTAAACCATGGAGGACAGATAATAGTAAACACATGGGCTTCCCAGCCTAGTTTGGATGCATCCATTGTCAGCAGCTTTTTATAGCAGAGAATTTGGAAAGGAAGATCTTTTGCCAGATTGGAATATCCATCCACAAGGACAGAGCATCCTAGATTGGAGGGATTATGGCAATGATGTCCTTGAGTCTTTGCGTGATCTATATCCATTCTGTGCTCAAGGTCCACTGAGCTTACCTTATGAAGGGGGGGGGGGCTGATAAGTCTCTGGCCTTGTAATGAAACAGAGAGCTATGGGCACATTTCAGTTATGGAGGTCCGAACAATCTCTCTGCAGTTTTGTTTTATTTAGAAACAGCTGATTTTGTGTTGGTAGGCTCAGAAGAGCCTATACTAATTATAAAAATTAAAGTTCTGTTACCAGAAAGGCAATAGGGAGCTGGTGAAGAAGCTCTCCTTTGTTTCAGGCAGGAAGAGGGCTTAGTAATGATGCAGTTTTGTAACATTCCTTCTGACTGTAAATTTAAAGGGTCAGTTTTAAAAATGTCTAAATAATGTATTTATAAAATGAAACTGCAGAGAGATAATTCGGACCTTTGGAACTGAAGTGTGCCCCTTAGCTTTCTGTTTCGTTACAAGGCCAGAGACTTATCAGTTCCCCTTGTATTTGGAGAGGTGCCAAGGGAGTTACACAGTTGAAGATGTATGGTCTAACATTCTCAACATGTGTCTCGTTGACTCTGTTATATTCCTCCCACTACTGCCACCAATTGGGTGAGCCTGTCTTGTGGAAGTAAGGCTTTCACCTGAGTCACATGCAACAGAGCTCTAATGAATTCCAATTGGGGGACAGGCAGAGATTGGATTTTGGGTAATTTATGATGAACTCTAGTAGTTCCAGCCATCCAAAGGTGAAGAGCTCCTTGGACCCCTTCCTGGGTGACATTCATGACTAGCTAATCATCCAAGAAGGGAAAAACATGCACGCCCAGTCCACAGTGAAATGATGTGACAACTTGAAGCACTGGTGAACACTCAAGGGACAAAGGAGAGACCAAAGGGCAGTATACAGTACTGCACATGGTGTGCCCTACAATGAATTGCAGATACTTCCTATGACTGGAATGTATCTGTATATGAGTGTAGGCATCCTGAAGTAGTATATTCTGATGTTTAGGAATTAGGAAATGGACTACTGGTGGGCAATTTGGAGAGAGATTGCATAGATGTAATCTGTACCCCTCCTAGACTATTTTACAAACCCACGAGATGGAAGTTACAAAGGGCTAACACTCTGCAAAGAGTAAGAGAGCCTCCCCCTGACTGGAAGGTTGTCTGAAAGCAGTACACGGATATTAACTCTGTTCAAGACAAAATCCCATCCCCAGTTTTTGGAGGGGTGCTGGCTAAAGTTTCTGACCCTTCATCTTCCTGGGGCAGAAGTGCAAAGGTTGCCTGGTCTGGGAGGAGTGAGAAGAAAGAGGATACTTATGCCTATGAGAGTAGCAGGATCTTCACTACCCTCTGCTTTAAATCTTCTAGAAGAGGTAGCCAGGTCAAAAATAGGACTGGAGAGCATTCTCAAGGTGTCACTATGCTGCCTGATCATGGTCGCAGCCTCTTGCACGTTGTCTTTGAAGAGACCGTCTCCATGGCATTCCACATTAGTGAGTTTCTCCCACATGCTGAGCTGTAAGCTTGAGGACCATGGCCATGAGAATCTGCAGACACCAAAACTCATCAAGGAGGCTCTTGATGTTGTATCAATAATATATGCTGCATGGACAACATATCTTCCATATTCCTTACCTTGTGCCACTAGAAAGCGATATAACTCAACTTTCTCTGAAGCAAGAAAGTCAGTCAACTCCTCCAAGTTGTGCATGATGTTCTGCAAGTGCATGCCCATAAAAAGCTGGTAGGACACTTGGAGGGACATGAGCATAGCATTCTGAAAACATTTTCTACCAAAAGAATCCAAGGTGTGAGCCTCTCTCCCTTGGGTGCCAAAGAGTGAGAGACTTGGAATTCTTGGCCCTTTTGAGAGTGGATTTGACAACTATAAAATGGTGTGGCAGCTGAAGCTTCTCAAATCTGGGAGCTTTTTAGATTCTATACTTAGAGTCAATCTTCTTGCTGACCGGAGATATAGAGAAGGGGGCCTCCCATATTCTCATCTGTAAACTCTGCATGGGCACTGTCACCACTTCTCTGGGGGCAACAGAATACTGTAGGATGTTCAATTTCTTGCCCATGGGTTCCTCCTCAGTTTCCAATGGACTTGGCATTTCCCTGACAAAAACATGAAAGGTTAGCTCCTCAGATATGAACTTGCAGCACTCAAGAGGTGGCAGGTCCAAGGGGAGCTCTGGAAATCTCTACTTTAAGAAGTATTCATACCCTAACTCAAATGCCAGAAACAATCAAAATCCAACTCAGGAAAGTACTCAAAAGAAGTCAAAGACTCTGCCTGGTTTGACTGCTGGGGAGGCAAATATCCTCTGGGAGCGCTAAAGCACCAATGACTTCCAATGCCATAGAAAGCAACCACCACCTCACCACCCCAATACACTTGATAGTGAGATCAGTTGGGCAGAAGCTGGTGTCAAGGTCTCTTGAGCCTTTGATGTTGATTCCTCTATTGCAGGCTGATGTAGGATTGCAAGGATAGGCTTGATACAGTCATGCTATTGTGTATGCTGTCAAAGCTTCAGCCTTATGAGGGCAAAGAATATCATCCTCCTCTGTTAAAGCCCTTTCATGAGCCATTCCTCAAGGGTTGCCAAGAACAAAAGTGAAAGGTCTGTAGCAGATTTGGCTGATGTCTCCAGAATATCGCCTGGCCGGTTTTTGGAATATAGCATCTGGAAAAATAGCCACAGCAAAATCAGTAACTCAATTTTGAAAAAAATGAAAGAATTGAGAAGAACTTCAGCCAAAAAATTCCCGGCACCTAAATGCTGCCTAAGCAGCGTTGCAACAAAAAGAAAGGAACTTTAAAAAGGCCAATAAACCTAATTAAAATACTATAAGGGTTGCAGACCAGACAGCGGAAGCAGGCAGGAAATTCTCAAAGGTGAAGAAAAATATTAGAAAACTCTGACTCACAAAATAGACATGCAGAATGAAAAGACAAACCTGGGGCTACACAGAAAGAAGATGGATGAAATGAGGCACAGTAGCAACAAGGGGAATCCAACCATTCTAAAGGTTCTGGAAGGAAATGAGAAGGTACCCACATAGGGCTCTATCAGTGACGTTATCCGTATGTGAGCCCTTATCCTGCTTGTCCATGGAAAACTCCATTTACAGTATCACCATCCTCTGTCATCTGTCCCTCAACCGATTTCCAGTCTAGTTCACCACTCTGGGTCCTAACTTCAGGCTGCTTGGTTTGTTCATGAACCTCCTATGAGGAACAGTATGAAATGATTTGCTGAAATCCAAGTAGACCACATCCAGCATACATCCCTGATCCAGTTCTCTGGTCAACTAGTCAAAGATTCCTCTGGCACAATTTGTCTTTAGAAAGCCATGTTGCCTTGAATCTTGCAAACCATTGAATTGTAGAAAGCTTACTGTCCTTTCCTTCAGCAGCTCTTCCTTTTTTTTTTTCAAACCCCTGACATAAGGCTTGCCGGCCTGTAGATTCTGTTACCCCTTTTTTGAAGAGGGACCACATCAGCCCTTCTTCACTACTGTGGAACCTCCCCTGTCTCTAAGGATCTAGTAAACACATCTTTAAAGAGGACTCACCAGAACCTCTCCAAACTCCCATCCCATCCAGCCACATAGCTTTGCCACCTTCAGTTTTCCAAGATGTTCATTAATAGTTTCTTCTATGAATGATGTGGTATCTGTCACATTCCCATGTGTATCTTTGTCAGCCAGTTTGATCCTTCTCCAGGAATTACCTCCAAGAACATTTTGTTTAGTGTTTCTGCTTTGTTCTCCTCACGCTCTACACAGTGGTCCTCAGCATATTTTAGTCTTACATTCTTCTATTCCTTCCATCCCTTCCCTACTGCATATCACTCAGCCACCTCTGTTTCTAGTGATGCTATAAACAGAAATCAATATGATTGGGGATTAAGATAGCTCATGGTCCTGCATTCGTATGCCATGCTCCCGCCTGGTAGCTCAGAGGGCAGGCATACATTATTGTAATTCACCGAAATCAATGAGCAATTTAATGAAAATGTGTCTATTGCAATTTCAATGAATGAAACATTTCATATAAACTAATATTTGCTACAATGATATGACTACAAGAAAAATGGAGAAAAAGAATTATTTGTAGATATAACTATTAAAGAATTAAGCATAGATTTAGATTATAAAATCCTAAAATGCAACACAATAGCTACAGAATTACATCTGAAAGCATTGACATTCAAATGGATTACACTGTGTGTGAGATATTGTCAATATTACCACTGTGACATGTACCTGTAGAGAAGCTAATCTTTAGCTAGCCAGAAATCATTACCTCTGTTTTAATAGCAAGACTGCCCAGTGGTTGATAATTTGATCTCAGTAGGATGGAAACAAATGTCATTCTTTTAATTTATCCATTTGTCTATATCTATATATGCCATTTTTCTTAAATTGCATATATAATGGTTATGGATATAGATATACATATAGAGACAAAATATTGATGGTAATTTGCTAATATTTGAGCTCAGATGCATAGGAAAATCAAATTTGAAATCAGAAAAGCATCATCCTCTGGAAATAATGACCATAGAGCATTTTCAAACAGACACAAACAGGAAAAACAGAGTGAGTATGTGTGTGTATATATCGATATCTCTATCTATATCTATCTATCTATCTATCTATCAAGAGAGAGAGATGTATAGATATAGATAAAAAGACAGGCAGCTCTAGATCTAGATCTAGTTATAGATACAAATGCATCTGATCACATAGCAGCAGCTTGACCCCTAGTGGTAGTATTGCAAGACTACAGCTAGAGGTCAGAAGGCACCATTTGAACCTGGGCATTGATGAGACAGGAGTATCTGGGGATCACTCCTGCCCTATCATGGGAACCTAGAGAAGAACTGGGGGGGGGGGGGGAGCTTGATGCTTCAATGTCAGGAGATATCTGAAGGATGGAAAACTTAGGGAGTTATGTTGAGGGTGGGGGGGTTGCTGATTTGCTATTGGGGGTCAATGGGGGGGTGGAACGTAGGGGGATTTGGTACTGGAAAGGTCAGAGGATAGGTTAATTTATCCTACCACCAGCCCCTTTAAAAGGTAGCAGGCCCAATGCAGCAATACAAATTCCAATTTATTACAGGAGTTGCTAACCTGTGGTACTGAGGTACTGCAGGCTACTGATTCCTGTGCTAGATTTTGCTGCATAAAATGCATTATTTTACCACCGTTCAGTAACTAATCCTCTTAATCTGTTAAATTTTAAAATGAGCCATTTATCCTGTTAACACCAGAAGTTAACCAGATAAAAACATGATGGGCTCCTGAGGCATCGTGCCGAAAGTTGCACTAAGGCGCATGCCCCTTAGCAGGACAAATTATTGGAAGTTTTATAAAGCTTGGAAGCTGATATTTTGAGTATTGTTTTGTATCTATTTTGTTTTTCCAGATGAAGCAGCATATAGAATTGGTTCTAGGGTGGGGCTTGGAGGAGATATTATCAGTAGCAGATAAATACACATATAATAATACTCTGTCTGTCTAGGGGATACTGCTAAACACCTTTTCCAGGAGATTCCATAGGACCATATGGCAAACAAACCTCATAAGACAAGAACTAGCTCTGTTTGTTTGAAAATTATACTTTATTTCTGATAGCAAAAATAGTGGAAATATTAGAATAAATTAGCTTTCTGAGGTAGTAAGTTATTCAGCCCTATGTTATAATTACTGAGATCTAATTGTAAATGGACATTGTGGCCATTACAGAAGCATGGTTTAATGAATCTCATGATTGGGATATAGCCATACCTGGCTATAATCTATTCAGAAGAGACAGAGAAAATGGAAAAGGGGAAGGAGTAGCCTTGTATGTCAAAAGCAATGTCAAAAGCAATATCAAAGCTACTGAAATGCAGGGTGCATGGGGAAAAGAAGAAGTGCTCTGGATCATGTTGGAAAGAGGAGATGGCACTGTCATCCATACTGCTGTAATCTACAGACTTCTGACTCAAATTGAAGAGATAGATTCCGAATTGATTATAGATATTGCCAAGATAGCAACAAAGGGGAAAACGATCATATTGGGTGACTTTAATCTACCTGATGTGGATTGGATTACTCCTTCTGCAAATCTGGAAAGAAGCAAAACATTGTGGATGCTATCCAAGATGTATTACTTAGACAAATGGTGATGAAACCAACCAGGGAAAGCTCAATGCTGGATTTGGTGCTCACCAACAGTGATAGCGTGTCTAATGTCTGGGTGAGTGCCCCTGTGAGCAGCAGTGATCATCACATGATGTGGTTTGAGATAAAAGCCAAGGTGCAAGCCAATCATAGCAAGCTCAAAGTCCTAAACTTCAAAAACACGGACTTCAATAAAATGGCCGAGTACCTAAAGGAGGAGCTGACAGGGTGGAAGGGGATAAGGGAAGTGGAATTGCAATGGGCTAAAAACTAAAAGGGGCAACAGATAAATATGTAAGAAAAGTAAATAAAAACAAGACTAGAAGGAAACCTATTTGGTTTTCCAAAGAAGTGGCTGCTCAAATAAGGGCAAAAAACACAGCTTTCGCAAAATTCAAAAGCTTGCAAACAGAAAAACACAGAAATGAATACAGGATCAAACTCAAGGAGACAAAAAGAGAAATAAGGATAGCAAAATCAAAGGCAGAGGAAAAGATGGCTAAAGATGTTAAGTGCGACGACAAAACTTTTTTCAGCTATATTCAGGAAAGGAAGTATTGAAGGACTAGAAAAGGGGACTGTTACTTCTGGAGAGAGATATGCAATTGTGAGTATATACTTCTGGGAATTTTCTGAAAGGACTTCTTTGTATTAAAGCTAATTAATCAGTGAACCCACTGTTTTTTGTTAAATCAGTCAGGGCCTAGTAGGAGCAGTTTAAGTTTAAATTTAAAACACAGAAGAGAACTTTCTGGTTACATTTCATACCCAGCAGAGAGCTTGTAGTTTAAATTTAATAGTCACTCAGAGCCTAGTATCAGCAAAGTACTTTTAGTTTAAATTTAAAACACAGAAGAGAGCTTTCTGGTTAAATTTAGAATCCAGCAGAGAGCTTGTAGTTTAAATTTCATAATAAGTCAGAGCATAGCAGAAGCAAAGAGCTAAATCAATTCAGAATATAGTTTAGCATAAAAGGCAAAACAGGCTAAGTACTCTTTGAGCAACAAATAAAGTCTTCTAGAGACCTTTACAAAGAGGCCTTCTACCTAGGGGGCAAGAGACCTGTGAAACTTTTTCAATAGGTGTTAACACCAGGTGGCATGTAAAAAGGCCATTTTGAAAGACTCCTTCTATCCAAGCAAGGACTGTTAATCACCCAGGAAGTTGGTCACAGCTTACCTCAGAAGCACAGGACAGGGTACTGTGTAGCAGCCCTCTTTTAATAAGTGTTATTTCCCTCCCTCCCTCCCCAACACCCACCCACCACTGGGATAATCGTAGCTTTATTGGTACTTACACATCTTAAATGAAAGGAGGTACTCTCAGGTGAAGCTCGTTGTCCAAATCAGTCATACACTAAGGACCTGAGATTAATCAAGCTTCAGGTGAACAAGGTATATTAAACGTATTAGGTACAGTTTTATTAGTATAAATATCCATAGCAACCCTTAGTAAATAAAGGACTTAAAGATTTAAACACAAGCTTAAAACTAAGATGCACACAGCAGTCCAGCAGCGAGATGGGGGCTTTCCAGTCTTTTGCACTGAGTGTCACATGTATGATTTTCTCCCAGATGGTGAGAGGTCTTACATGTTCACTAGGTGCAAGGAGCTCTTTGCTCTCAGGGAACGAGTCCGTTCTCCAGAGGCTAGAGTAGCAGACTTGGAAAACATAAGAAAGACAGAGAGGTAAATAGACGAGACCTACAGGGATATAGTCCTTAAGTCCCACCTCCAGTCTGGCAGCATCCCTGTTGCCATGGAGGAAAGAGGTCACGTGACAGGAGAGCATCACCCTGGTGTGGCAGGAAGTGATCCTGTAACTAGGACCTGTCCTCCAGGTGATGTAAAACCTTCTCGCACCAAGGAAGTTTCTCCAGGGCCAGGTGCCCATGAGGGAAGGGTTAGGACAGCCATTATAGTTGGTGATTCGATCATTAGGCATGTAGATAGCTGGGTGGCTGGTGGACGTGAGGATCGCCTGTTAACATCCCTGCCTGGTGCGAAGGTAGCGGACCTCACGCGCCACCTAGATAAGGTCTTAGATAGTGCTGGGAAGCAGTCTGCTGTCTTGGTACATGTCGGTACCAATGACATAGGAAAATGTGGTAGGGAGGTTCTGGAGGCTAAATTTAGGCTTTTAGGTAAGAAGTTGAAATCCAGAACTTCCATGGTAGCATTCTCCGAAATGCTTCCTGTTCCACGTGCAGGACCCAAAAGGCAGGCAGAGCTCTGGAGTCTCAATGCGTGGATGAGACAATGGTGCAGAGATGAGGGTTTTGGATTTGTTAGGAACTGGGAAACATTCTGGGGAAATGAGGGGCTCTTCCGAAGGGATGGGCTTCACCTTCACCGGGATGGAACCAGGCTGCTGGCATTAACCTTTAAAAAGGAGATAGAGCAGCTTTTTAACTAGATAATAGGGGAAAGCCGACAGTCGCCCAAGAGCGGATGGTTTGGAAGAATGTATCCTTGAAGGATACTACCAAAAGCAGAGAGGTTCCAAAAAAGAGTAAAGTAGCCCAAATGCCCTCAAGTATGGAGCAGACAGAGCTTAAAGATCCCAAATTACCCATGTCTACCAATAGCCAAATTAATATGAATAAAATACAGTCTCTAAAATGCTTGTATGCAAATGCTAGAAGTCTAAAAAATAAGATGGTAGAGTTAGAATATATAGCACTAAAAGAGAGATTAGATATGATTGGAATATCCGACACATGGTGGAAGGAGGACAACCAGTGGGACACTGTGATACCTGGGTACAAACTATATCATAACGATAGAGCAGATCAAATTGGTGGAAGGGCTGCACTCTGTTAGAGAGAGCATTAAGTCACAAAGGATTAAAGCCTTGCCAGAATCAAAATACACTGTAGAATCTCTATGGATTGAAATTCCATGTAAAAAAGGGAAGGAGAAAGCGATAGCAGTGGGGGTTTACTATCGACCGCCTGGCCAGAATGAACAAATGGATGATGAAATGTTCAAAGAAATCAAGGAAGCTAACAGAAGTTACAGCACAGTAATAATAATGGGTGATTTCAATTATCCCGGTATCGACTAGGTCAGTGTCACGGCAGGACATGCTAGGGAGATAAAGTTCCTAGATGAAATAAATGACTGCTTCTTGGAGCAGCTGGTTCATGGTCAGACCAGAGGGGAAGCCATATTAGACCTAGTCTTTAGTGGAACACCAGATCTAGTGCAAGAGATAAGGGTGTTGGGGCCACTTGGCACCAGTGATCATAGCATAATCACATTTGATTTAATTAGAGGAGAAGGGATAGTAAGGAAATCCACAGTACTACCTTTTAACTTTCGAAAGGGAGACTATGATAAAATGAGGAAAATAGTTAAGAAAAAACTAAAATGAGCAGTTGTAAAGGTTGAAGACTTACATCAAGCTTGGGTGTTGTTGAAAAATACTATCTTGGAAGCCCCGACCAGCTGTATTCCACGCTTTAAGAAAAGTGGAAGGAAGTCCAAAAAACTGCCAGTATGGTTTAAAGGTGAGGTCAGAGAGGCTGTTGCCAAAAAAGCATCTTTCAGGAAATAGAAAAAAGAGCCAAACGATGAAACCTGCAAACAGCACAAACACTGGCAAGTCAAATGCAAGGCATTGATAAGGCAGGCAAAGGCAAAATTTTAGAAGAAGCTTGCTGCGGAAGCAAAAATGGGAAATAAAAATGTTTTCAAGTACATTTGTAGCAAAAAACCTGAGAGAGAATCACTTGGTCCATTAGATGATAGAGGGGGTAAAGGGGCACTTAGAGGCGACAAGGAGATAGCGGAGAGACTGAATTAATTGTTTGCTTCAGTCTTTGCTGAGGAAGATGTAGGGATGTTACCCATGACTGAAGTGGTATTTAAAGGTGCGGAAGAATTGAAGGAAAAATCGATACATCAGGAAGATGTATTACAACTATTAGATAAACTGAAGTGTAGCAAATCACCTGGGCCAGATGGTATACATCCAAGGGTGTTGAAAGAACTGAAATATGAGATTGCAGACCTGCTATTAGTAATCTGTGAATTTTCATTAAAATCATCTGTAATACCTGAAGATTGGAGGATCGCCAATGTAACGCCAATTTTTAAAAAGGGTTCCAGGGGTGATCCGGGAAACTACAGACAGGTGAGCCTGACGTCAGTAACGGGAAAAGTGGTAGAAACCATCATAAAGAATAAAATTACTCAGCATCTAGATAGTCATGGCCTAATGGGAGACAGCCAACATGGCTTTAGACAAGGAAGATCTTGTCTTACTAATCTGTTATGTTTTTTTGAAGGTGTGAATTGTGACAAGACAGAGGCTGCAGAACCTAAAAATAGGGGTTTAAAACACTTTTTGTCCTCAGAAGCTGTCAGTAAAACAAGTCAGGAAAGGGTTAAGGATCCAGCCCTGAAAGCTTCTCTGCACAAGAAAGCAGAAAGAGAGCCACACCCGAGCTCCAGACAAACTCAGGGAGCTGACGTGGGAGGAAAAGGGGCAGAGTCACACCTGATAGGGCAGCCCTGTTCACATAACCAGGAAGCAACTGTTAGCCAGGGAGAAGGAGGAGAAGGAGCCCTCAAGGGAGAAAAGGCAGCCAAGAGAGAGCAAGATGCCAAGGGAGAGCGGGCATCCAAGGGTGGAGGAGAATCTGGAAGAGACTCAGCATTGGAGATGGATTCAGCCTTGGAGGGAGAGCAGTTCCAGAAAGGTCCAAGAGAGTCAGATCCAGGGAGAGATCTGGGGACCAGGAGAAGCAAAGCCAAGAGCAACCGGTACCCGGTTAGCACAAGGTGCTTGGGGAGTTGCTGGCCAGACTGCAGAGAGACAGCCAGGTCTCAGGAGAGGTGTCTGAAAAAGCTTCCAGGAAGGAACTACCTTGAGCCGCCCAGCAAACAGAAACAGGTCAGAAATTATTTCAAACCTCTGGGGAAAAGGTTAGATACCTTGCCTAGAAGAGACAGGAGTAGTTCTCTGGAACCTTCTCTTGAAGCCATAATTACAGAGGAGAGGTTGGGCAGAGAGAAAGTCCCAGTCAAAAGACTGCAAAAGTTTTCCCACTACAGAGAACATGACAGGAGTTCTAGCTCAGAGCATAGCCCAGGTGCCACGAAGCAAATTACTAATTGCAGGCATCACAGCCAAGGGCTAGAGGCAGACCCTGAAGAGCACGCTGTTTTAAGGGAGCTGGTAAAGCAGTATCAAGAGGAATATTTGCCTCTCAACCAGAAAGCATATACTAGGCAGACCAGAAAGAAGGTGAGCCCTTTTTATGATGTTTTAAAAGGTGCTGATGATTTGGAATCCTTGTAAGTGCCTAGGAGTTTTAAGGATAACAAACGGAAGCAGCTTAGAGCACGGATTAAGCAGTGGCAATATGTAGACTCCATTAAACCGGGTCATAAGGATGTATCAGATCCTGAGCTGGAGGAAATGCAAACTGAAGCACCTCTAAGTGATAGCAGTGGTTCAGATATGGACTGTGGGTTTTGTCAAAGGGAGTGAAAGCTGTATAAATGTATCCTGTAGAAGTGCTGAGAAAGCCTAACTGTTCTAACCTGAGTTTTGCACGGAGAAAGGCAGCATTCTGCCTGTGTGAAAACGCAAGCCTAATTAAGCAGCTTGAAGAGGAGTACAACGCTGTGAAGTTTTCCTTTATTTAGAGCATGTACCTGAAAGCAATGCCTATGTGGGGAAACAGCTGTTGTAATTTGAAGCTGGAAGAAGTTTGAAAAGCTGTATGTTTTGCTTTAATCTAGTACCTGAGAAGTATCAGGAGATCCTTGGACTTTTATTTGACACAATCTAGTAGCCACATCTTATGTCTGTGTTTGGGGAAGTAGTTCAGTAAAAACTCCTGTGCAACAATAAAAGTTATTGTTATCCCCTTCAAGCCTTCGCTGTACTTACTTGGTCCACAACTACAACGGATACCAGGCTGCAGCACTTATAAGGTTAAAAATATGTATTCTTCTCCTGTCTCGCCTGCCAACCCCTCCTAGGCAACTGCCTATGTATATCGGAGGGTGGTGAAGTGTGACAAAGAGGAGAAACTGGCGTAGTTCTTCGGATATTTTTAAACTACGGCCTCACACAGAAGAGAATCGCTTACTGACGTTGCCAATAAAATTCTGAAGAAGGAACATTCTTGGAAGTTTTGAAAAAAAAAATTTTTTTAACACAAAAAGGTACCTAGGAAGAGCTTACCAGGTCTGCAAGACTGCATCTCGGAGTGGAATATCGGCGGAGGCGGAACGGAGTACCTGTACCAGGGATACCGCAGGGCTGATGAGCGAGACACTCCACTTGTGGCAGGTAACCAGTAGCTAAGAGGGGTTAGCTTGGATACTGCTGCAAGAGGGTGGTAAGATTGCAGGGTTGGACTGGAAGCTGAGGAGGGTGCAATTGTGTGTGTATCGCACTTGGTGTTGCTTTTTGTTTCCTTGCAGTATACATCAGGATGGAGCCAGCACAGCTAATGAGCTGGGTCGCGGAAAGATTTCAGCAGCAGCAGGTGATGTCGGCGCAAGCCCAGGAGAGGACGGCAGAGATGCTTCGTGCGCAACAACAGCCGCTGTTGGATCTGCTGGGAACATGGATGGGTGAACAAAAGCAAGCAGCAGAAGTGCTAAAGACTGTGTCCAGTTCATTAGGAGCTGTAGCAGGACTGGGAACAGTAGGCCAGGGTATATTCTCATTAGGCCAAATGTCAAAAGATGAGAATGTTGACGATTACCTAGAGGTTTTCGAACGCATTGCGCTCATGAGCGGTTGGCCGAAAGAACAGTGGGTCATTAGGCTAGCAACATCGCTAACGGGAGAGGTTCTCGCAGCTTACCGGGCTATGCCTAATGACCAGGCCAACAACTATGAGGCAGTGGTCAAAACCATTAGGGAAAGATTAGGCCTAACTCCAGTGGTATATCGCCGCCTTTTGCGAGGGTGCAAGTTAACCCCGGGCGAAACACCACAGGCCTTATGCCATCGAATCAGAACCTTGGTATACAAGTGGCTATCTCCAGAGGGAAAGAGCATTGACACGATATTTGATGACATTGTGTTAGAGCAATTTGTAGAAGCATTACCAGGGGAAATACAGTCCTTCCTAATTCTACAAGACTGTAGGAACACGAGAGAGGCCATCTCGCTGGCTGACCGCTTCTTAGAGGCCAAAGCCATTGGTCAGAAGAGGATGGGTCTTTCTGATGCAGCAGTCTTGAGAATGCCAGGAGTGAAGGAGAGGTTAAGGGTGGGGGAGTATATGTCTAAGAAGCCCTTACCAAAACCTGGTTGGGAGGAGCGCAAATGCTTTGCATGTGGACGGAAGGGTCACTTGAGGAAGAATTGCAGGGATAAGCTGGTGTTAGTAACCACCCAGTCCAAGGAGGTTGGGGAGGGATTTTTACTAACAGTTCGGGTCAACAATATCCAGGCCGAAGCCCTTTTAGATTCGGGCGCCAACCAGTCAATGGTCTCTAAAGCCCTATGGAAGGAGATAGAAGCTCAGGGTGGGAATTCTGTAAGGCACCCTGAGAACAAAATAAGATTTCGTTGTGTGCATGGTGCGTCATCGTCATATCCTTTGCACCCAGTAACTGTGGAAGGGCTAGGTTGGAGAAAAGATATCTCAGTAGCAGTGGTACCTAGGTTACCACATTCCATAGTTTTAGGTAGGGATTGGCCTCAATTTAAGAAAGGCCTAGTTAAAGGACTAGCCGCCACCGCAGAAGCCAAAGTCCCTAACCCTACAAAGCTAGGAAAGGAACCAGTAGGGAGGGAGGAAAAAGTAGGACGCACAACATCCTCTCCGAGGGGTAAATCCAGGCTAGGGATGGTACCAGCCCCGTTATTTGAGAAACCCCGAGAGAAGCCGGGTAGGGAGAAAGCCCCTATCCAGGACCCTCCAAGTAAGGGAAAGTTCCTCCTGAAATGTTGTAGGCTTACACCAAATGCTAGGATCCCTAAGAGAGCCTCAGAGCAAGCTGCAGGCTTTGACCTGTATAGTGCAGAGGACACTACTATACCACGTCAAGGGCGAGCCTTAGTGGAAACCGGTATCCAGCTTGAAATACCGCCCGGTTGCTATGGCCGGATCGCTCCGCGATCAGGTCTAGCGGTCAAGGAGTGCATTGATGTAGGCGCAGGGGTAATAGACCCGGACTTTAGGGGAGCTGTTAAAGTCTTACTGGTAAACTGTTCCAAGAAAGATTATAAAGTAGCCCTAGGTGATAGGATAGCACAGCTCATCATGGAGAGAGTTGGCTTTCCCCCCATAGAGGAGGTTACTGAACTGAGCACCACCATAAGGGGGTCAAGTGGGTTTGGGTCCACCGGACAGGCCGTGGTGATAGGCCTGACGGCCACGAGTGAGGAAGAGAAGGTAGAGATAGACCTTGGTCCCCAGCTGGCTGAGTGTAAGGCCGAGCCACTACCCCGGATAGGGGAAGAACTCTCCTGGCACCAGCAACAGGTCCTAATGAAATTGCTGGAGCGTTTTTCGGACGTTTTGACCCCTATGCCAGGAGAGACCCAGCTGGTCGCGCACGAAATCGTGACCCCACCAGGTGAAGTCGTCCGACAAAGGCCATATAGGCTGCCAGAAGCTAAGCGTAGAGAAGTGATTAGGCAGGTACAGGAAATGCTCCACATGGGCATGATTGAGGAGTCGGTCAGCCCATGGAATAGCCCGGTGGTCATGGTGCCTAAGCCGGATGGGACGATACGATTTTGTATCGATTTTAGAAAGGTTAATTCCATCTCTAGATTTGATACATATCCGTTACCCCGGATAGAGGAATTACTGGACCAATTAGGGCAGGCTACCTATCTTACCACCTTAGATATGACCAAGGGGTACTGGCAGATTCCCCTCACCAGGGAATCTCGGCCAAAAACAGCTTTCAGCACGCCCCTTGGTCTATATCAATTCCGTCGGATGCCCTTTGGGCTACACGGGGCAGCGGCGACCTGCCAGAGACTGATAGATATCGTCTTGCGCTCGCATCGCTCCTACGCCATGGCCTATATGGATGATGTAATTATCGATAGTGATAACTGGGACCTCCATTTAGCACACATACGGGCAGTGCTGGAAGACATGAGGCGAGCGGGAATCACCCTAAACCCTGCCAAATGTCTTTTTGGAGGGAAGGAGGTGAAGTATTTGGGGCATTTAGTTGGAAGGGGGGTAGTGAAACCACTCATGGACAAGGTACAGTGTGTGAGGGACTTTCCACAGCCTATGACCAAAAAGCAGGTCCGGAGCTTTTTAGGTTTAATAGGATATTATAGAAGATTCCTACCACATTTTGCGTCCAAAAGTGCGCCCCTTACGGACATGTTAAAAAAAAATGCACCCAATCAGGTTAAATGGACCCCGAGTGCGGAGAGTGCCTTTGCACGAGTAAAGGAACGGTTGTGTGCGGCACCCATCCTAAGAGGGGTCGACTTTAGTAAAACCTTTATACTCCAGACAGACGCGTCGGATACGGGACTAGGTGCTGTCCTGTCCCAGAAACAGGAGGGGATTGAGCACCCTCTGATGTTTTTAAGCCGGAAGCTTGCACCGGCCGAGCAAAAATATTCGACCGTAGAGAGGGAATGCTTAGCAATCCGTTGGGCAATAGATGCCCTCAGGTTTTATTTAACAGGCCGCCGATTTACCCTAGTAACTGATCATGCGCCCTTAAAGTGGTTATCAAGCATGAAGGATCATAACCCGCGCCTCACTAGGTGGTACATGGCCCTGCAAGCGTACGAATTTGGAATAGAGCACAGGCCAGGTAAACTGCACGCAAATGCAGATGCCCTTTCTAGAATTCCGTGCTGTTCTGGACAGGTCCAGTCAGCCCGGAATATCTTAAATGGGGGGTTATGTGACAAGGCAGAGGCTGCAGAACCTAAAAATAGGGGTTTAAAACACTTTTTGTCCTCAGAAACTGTCAGTAAAACAGGTCAGGAAAGGGTTAAGGATCCAGCCCTGAAAGCTTCTCTGCACAAGAAAGCAGAAAGAGAGCCACACCCGAGCTCCAGACAAACTCAGGGAGCTGACGTGGGAGGAAAAGTGGCGGAGTCACACCTGATAGGGCAGCCCTGTTCACATAACCAGGAAGCAACTGTTAGCCAGGGAGAAGGAGCCCTCAAGGGAGAACAGGCAGCCAAGAGAGAGCAAGCAGCCAAGGGAGAGCGGGCATTCAAGGGTGGAGGAGAATCCGGAAGAGACTCAGCATTGGAGTTGGATTCAGCCTTGGAGGGAGAGCAGTTCCAAGAAGGTCCAAGAGAGTCAGATCCAGGGAGAGATCTGGGGACCAGGAGAAGCAAAGCCAAGAGCAACCGGTACCCGGTTAGCACAAGGTGCTTGGGGAGTTGCTGGCCAGACTGCAGAGAGACAGCCAGGTCTCAGGAGAGGTGTCTGAAAAAGCTTCCAGGAAGGAACTACCTTGAGCCGCCCAGCAAACAGAAACAGGTCAGAAATTATTTCAAACCTCAGGGGAAAAGGTTAGATACCTTGCCTAGAAGAGACAGGAGTAGTTCTCTGGAACCTTCTCTTGAAGCCATAATTACAGAGGAGAGGTTGGGCAGAGAGAAAGTCCCAGTCAAAAGACTGCAAAAGTTTTCCCACTACAGAGAACGTGACAGGAGTTCTAGCTCAGAGCATAGCCCAGGTGCCACGAAGCAAATTACTAATTGCAGGCATCACAGCCAAGGGCTAGAGGCAGACCCTGAAGAGCACGCTGTTTTAAGGGAGCTGGTAAAGCAGTATCAAGAGGAATATTTGCCTCTCAACCAGAAAGCATATACTAGGCAGACCAGAAGGAAGGTGAGCCCTTTTTATGATGTTTTTAAAAGGTGCTGGGATTCGCTGCTTTTGGAGGAGGTGTGGAGCTGCTTACCTATCTGGGGGCTGCCGTTGCTGCGGAAGTGTAGTGGACTGCTGCTTTCCTCCCTATTCCATCTCAGGCACAGCCGGGACAGCCTGACCGAGGTCTTCCCTTAGGGGATTTAAATGCTGAGCCAGGAGCCTATCAGTGGATTCGCTGCTTTTGGAGGAGGTGTGGAGCTGCTTACCTATCTGGGGGCTGCCGTTGCTGCGGAAGTGTAGTGGACTGCTCCTTTCCTCCCTATTCCATCTCAGGCACAGCTGGGACAGCCTGACCGAGGTCTTCCCTTAGGGGATTTAAACGCTGAGCCAGGAGCCTACCAGTGGATTCGCTGCTTTTGGAGGAGGTGTGGAGCTGCTTACCTATCTGGGGCTGCCGTTGCTGCGGAAGTGTAGTGGACTGCTGCTTTCTTCCCTATTCCATCTCAGGCACAGCCGGGACAGCCTGACCGAGGTCTTCCCTTAGGGGATTTAAACGCTGAGCCAGGGGCCTACCAGTGGATTCGCTGCTTTTGGAGGAGGTGTGGAGCTGCTTACCTATCTGGGGGCTGCCGTTGCTGCGGAAGTGTAGTGGACTGCTGCTTTCCTCCCTATTCCATCTCAGGCACAGCCGGGACAGCCTGACCGAGGTCTTCCCTTCTTGGATTGTTGCATAAATTTTGCTCTCCATACGCGGAGCGTGTTCCGTGGAGCGTGTTCCGAAGGGGCGTGTCCAAAGGGGCTAGCTCCGCCCCTTTGGCGCCCCTTCGGCGTCACTGCGGCGTCTTTCAGGAGCAGCGGCGGTGCTGGCTTCTGTTTTCCTCTGTTTTACTCAGGTTTGAATTTTATTACTGTGTGGTTTTTCTGTTTTGATTTCCTTTAAACATGGGGAAACGGAAAGCCAAGACAGGGGGCAAAGTACCGGAGGTCTTGGCTGGAGAAGCCAAACCAGTCGGGCCCCTGGACAAACACTTTGTTCCCCTCCCGATAGCACAATCTTCCCCGGAATTGGTATCTCTCAGCTCCGATGGTAGATCTCCCCCTTTGCCTCCTATTCCTGCTTCTTTTCATGATTGTCCTGTGAATGCTTCCTCATCGGCGAGAATAATGCCTTTGATCACTTTTCCGAAGCCGATTCCGTCGGTTGGGGAGGGTAGCTCTTTGGAACTCTCCTCCCCATCCCCAGAAACCGAAATTACCTTAAAAGATATTTGGGCAGTGTTAAAAGGCATTGATTCTAAGATGTCTTCTTCTTTTCTTTCTTTCTCTATATTTTCTAAGGAAACTGTTTCTTCTTTGCAGCAATTAGATGCTAAAGTCACTGCTCTTAACACTGCTGTTAGTGCATTAGAGTCCCGGGTTCTTCCAATTTATTCCTCTAGTGTAGCTGGCATTAAAGACTCCCTTTTGATCCATTCTAAGTTGGAGCGCCTGGAAAATTCCATGCGTGCTGCCAACTTGCGTTTCCTGAATTTTCCCCAGTCTCCGTTGTTATCCCATAGGATTTTGTTGGCTAAATTTATTAAGGAAGTCCTGGGCATTTCCGATAATATTGATTTTCAGCAGATTTATTATATTCCTTCTACTTATAAGAAACTCAATTTGGTTGATGGGGAACCCGATGAGATCGCTTCTCCTATGACAAATTTGACTGCCTTTTTGGAAGATTCCCAAGACATAATAAATGTTAGGGCTACTTTGTTCGTTACGTTTTCCTCTGTTGATATCAAACAACGTATATTGAGGGCCTTTTTCAAGACTAAAACTGTGAAATTTTGTGGTCAGTTAGTTGCTATTTTTCCTGACGTTTCTCGTAGCACCCAGATGCGCCGGAGGCAATTTTTAGATCTTAAGCCTCGGGTTTTGGCTTTGGGTGCTACATTTTTCTTAAAATTTCCATGTAAATGTATCCTTAGCTATGAGGGCGCTTCATATACTTTTGTTGAAGTATCCCATTTAGAAACTTTCTTATCTGGAAAAGGGGTTTAAGTGGGTGTGGAGTCACTGCCTCCATATCGTGGATAGCTTAGTATTCTGTATTCTTAATTATTTTTTTTCCTGTCTAGCAGCGGGGTTCCATAATGTGGACTATATCATAGTGTATATTACCTATTGTAATATTGATTTCTTTGTATTTGTTTTTTATGGGATTGACCTGTATTTTTTTTGGTTGTTGTATATGACTAAAAATCAAATTAAAAAAAAAAAAGGTGCTGATGATTTGGAATCCTTGCAAGTGCCTAGGAGTTTTAAGGATAACAAACGGAAGCAGCTTAGAGCACGGATTAAGCAGTGGCAATCTGTAGACTCCATTAAACCGGGTCATAAGGACGTATCAGATCCTGAGCTGGAGGAAATGCAAACTGAAGCACCTCTAAGTGATAGCAGTGGTTCAGATATGGACTGTGGGTTTTGTCAAATGGAGTGAAAGCTGTATAAATGTATCCTGTAGAAGTGCTGAGAAAGCCTAAACTGTTCTAACCTGAGTTTTGCACGGAGAAAGGCAGCGTTCTGCCTGTGTGAAAACTCAAGCCTAATTAAGCAGCTGTGAAGAGGAGTACAACACTGTGAAGTTTTCCTTTATTTAGAGCATGTACCTGAAAGCAATGCCTATGTGGGGAAACAGCTGTTGTAATTTGAAGCTGGAAGAAGTTTGAAAAGCTGTATGTTTTGCTTTAATCTAGTACCTGAGAAGTATCAGATCATCCTTGGACTTTTATTTGACACAATCTAGTAGCCACATCTTATGTCTGTGTTTGGGGAAGTAGTTCAGTAAAAACTCCTGTGCAACAATAAAAGTTATTGTTATCCCCTTCAAGCCTTCGCTGTACTTACTTGGTCCACAACTACAACGGATACCAGGCTGCAGCACTTATAAGGTTAAAAATATGTATTCTTCTCCTGTCTCGCCTGCCAACCCCTCCTAGGCAACTGCCTATGTATATCGGAGGGTGGTGAAGTGTGACAGAATAAACAGGTGGACAAAGGTGAGTCGGTTGATATAGTGTATCTGGACTTTCAGAAAGCCTTTGACAAGGTCCCTCATCAGAGACTTTTGGCAAAACTAAAGAGTCATGGGATAGGAGGCCATGTACTATTGTGGATCAGGAACTGGTTAAAAGATAGAAAGCAGAGGGTAGGGCTAAATGGCAAATTTTCCCAATGGAGAAAGGTGAATAGTGGTGTACCCCAGGGATCTGTGCTGGGTCTGCTGCTTTTTGACATATTCATAAATGACCGGGAAAGGGGGAATAACGAGTGAGGTTATCAAATTTGCAAATGACACAAAACTATTTAAAGTTGTTAAAACCCAAGAGGATTGTGGAAAATTGCAAGAGGATCTTGATAAATTGGAAGACTGGGCATCAAAATGGCAGATGAAATTTAATGTGGATAAGTGCAAAGTTATGCACCTAGGGAAGAACAACCCAAACTATGGTTACACGATGCAAGGTTCCACATTAGGAACCATCACCCAGGAAAAAGATTTAGGCGTCATTGTGGATAACATGTTAAAACCCTCCGCCCAGTGTGCGGCAGCGGTCAAGAGAGCAAATAGAATGCTAGGTATCATAAGGAAAGGAATGTAAAATAAAACAAAAGATATTATAATGCCTCTATATCGTTCCATGGTGAGACCACACCTTGAATATTGTGTGCAATTCTGGTCGTCGTATCTTAAAAAGGATATAGCGTTATTAGAAAAGGTTCAGAGAAGAGCCACCAAAATGGTAAAGGGGATGGAAGGATACTCCTATGAAGTAAGGCTAAAAAGGTTAGGGCTCTTTAACCTGGAAAAGAGACGGCTGAGGGGAGATATGATAGAAGTCTATAAATTAATGAACGGAGTGGAACGGGTAAACGTAGATCGACTGTTTACATTATCAGAATATAGAAAGACTAGGGGACATGCAATGAAGCTACAGGGTAAGCTATTTATGACTAATAAAAGAAAATGTTTTTTCACTCAATGTGTAATCAAACTCTGGAATTTGTTACCGGAGGATGTAGTAAAGGCTGTTAGTGTAGCTGGCTTTAAAAAAGGTTTGGACAAGTTCCTGGAGGAAAGGTCCATAAACCATTATTAAGAAAGGACCTAGGAAATCAATGCTTGACCCAGTACAAGCACTGTGGAACCTGTGTCTTTTGGGGAAACTGCTAGCTATGTATGACCTAGATTGGCCACTGTTGGAAACAGGATACTGGGCTTGATGGACCTTGGTCTGACCCAGTATGGCATATCTTATGTTCTTATGTTCTAAGATCAGAGGTGGAATTGCAGGACTCAGAAGTGCTGGAAATGGACTCGTGGAAAATGACATTGATAAAGCAAAATTACTAAACAAATACTTCTGCTCTGTTTTTACTAAAGAAAATCCTGGAGAAGGAGCACCTGTGACTCCCAAATATAAAAATGGGAATGAGGAAGATAACACACCATTCAGAGAGGATGAGGTTGTAGAACAACTGGCAAAACTGAAAGTGGACAAGGCCATGGGACTGGATGGGATACATTCTAGGATACTGAAAGAGCTCAGAGAGGTTCTTGCAGGGCCGTTAAAGGATGTTTTCAACAGATTCTTGGAAACAGGAGAGGTTCCTCAGGACTGGAGAATGGCTGAAGTCGTACCTCTACACAAAAGTGGTGACAGGGAAGAAGTGTCAAACTACAGGCCCGTGAGCCTTACCTCGGTGGCGGGAAAAGTAATGGAGATGCTCCTGAAAAAGTGAATAGTGAACTTTCTCAAAACCAGCGGGTTACAGGATCCGAGGCAACATGGTTTTACCTAAGGACGATCTTGCCAGACAAATCTCATTGAGTTCATTGACTGGGTGACCTGAGAAATGGATCAAGGACATGCAATGTCATCTACCTGGATTTCAGCAAAGCCTTTGATACTGTCCCTCATAGGAGGCTTATCAATAAACTCAGTAGTTTGGGGATGGGTCCCAAGGTGGTAAACTGGATCAGAAATTGGTTGACTGACAGACGACAGAAGGTGATGATAAATGGAGCTCACTCGGATGAAAGGAAGGTGATTAGCGGGGTGCCTCAGGGTTTGGTCCTAGGCCCGGCACTGTTTAATGTATTTGTGAGTGATATTGCTGAAGGACTGAATGAAAAAGTCTGTCTTTTTGCAGATGACACGAAAATTTGCAACAGAGTGGACTCCCCCGAGTGAGTGCTTAACATGAGAAGGGATCTGCAAAAGCTGGAGGAATGGTCTGATGCTTGGCAATTAAGATTTAATGTGAAGAAGTGCAGTGTCATGCACTTTGGTAGCAGAAATCCAAGGGAAATGTACACAATAGGGGGTGAGAGGTTGGTGTGCATGGAGCAGGAGAAAGACCTCGGTGTGATTATTTCTGTCGATCTCAAGGTGGCAAAACAGTGCGACAAGGCAGTGGCAAAAGCCAGGAGGATGTTGGGCTGCATTCGAAGAGGAATTACCAGCAGAAAGGGGTACTAGTACCACTGTATAAGTCTCTGGTGAGGCCTCACTTGGAATACTGTGTTCAGTTTTGGCGACCGTATCTTGCAAAGGATGTAAAAAGAATGGAAGCTGTTCAGAGGAAGGCGACCAAAGCGTCAGAAGCCTTATGAGGAGAGACTTGAAGACCTAAATATGTACACTTTGGAGGAGAGGAGGGATAGGGGAGATATGATTCAGACCTTTAAATACTTAAAGAGAAATAATGAACAAAGAAACCTCTTCCAGAGACAGGGAAGCTGTAAAACTAGATGGCATAACATGAAGCTGCAAGGTGGTAAATTGAAAGGCAATGTCAGGAAATACTTTTTTTTTACTGAAAGGGTAGTGGATGCTTGGAATGCCCTCCCGATGGAGGTGGTGGGAACAAACACAGTGACGTAATTCAAAGTGGCCTGGGACAGACACTGTGGATCACTTTACAGCAACAAGATTAAATCAAAATAAACGGAACCATCTAATTTCTCAACAAATAGGAATGTCCTACATGGAGCGATGGGGGGAGGAGCGGTGTGTTCACCCCTAAACAAACAAAGATATGGGGAGGGGTGAAGACATGGGGAGGAGTGCACCTGCTCCCGGTGGGTGCACCACTAAGCAAAGACATGGGAAGGGGTGCACCTACTCCTGTCATATTACTGGGCAGACTAGATGGACCATACTGGTCTTTATCTGCCATCATTTACTATGTTACTATGTAATCCCTTTGTTAGAAACCAATATCACTGATTCACTTGCACTCAGACATAAATTATCTGTCTGTCTAAGCTAGTCCCAACCTCAGGGAAAAATTAAAGACCAGTACCTTAGCTCTCACCAAAACACTCGTGGCTGGGGTCTGAAGTCAAAATATGGCAGAGGTCACACACTGAGCTGCAGGTCTGTGGAGGAGAGTTTCACTCCATCATGAAGCTTTGCCCTTGGACAGTATCTGACTATCCAGTCAGAGAGGAAAGGCAGGCAAACAGTCTGTATCAGAATTTAAAGTTTCCAGGTGTTCTGCCAGTCTCTGTGTATGTTTCAGAATGCTGCAGAGTTTGCTGGGCCGTGTCTCTTCTCTTCTGTCTCATCCTCTTCTCCGAGTTCTTGCTGACTTACTGAGTTCTGGGTTCCGGTTTACAGCCGTATAATTCATTGTCCTGAAGACCTGGTGATTGGCTGGTCTCAAACCCTGTATGTCATCTTCAGCAAATCCGGTCCTTCTGTAAACAAAGGTCCATCGTGCTAAAGTTGCTGAGGTGCCGGTTCATATATTGTTGCAAATGTTAGCACAATGAAGGTCTCAGCCATGTTCTTCTGCACATAGTCAGCTGTAAAAAGTGCTTTTATTGTGATGTATCATAACCTGGCAAAATTGCTCGATTTGCAAGTTTTAATGCTGAGTTATAACAAAACAGGAATCCATCTTGTTTAATTCCAATCTTTGGTTCAGAGCAGGCCCCATGATTCAGAGCAGGCCCCATCTTGTAACCAGTCCAGGTACCAGCCCTACAGGCCATTATATTTATAATTTGAATTTTCAGTTTAATTTAACTAATTCTATTTTTATATTATGTTTTCATATATTTTGGTGTTATTTGAAAAATGTTTTGTTTTTATTTATTTTACTCTATATACTCCACTTTGTATGTTCTAGTGAGCAAAAGGTGGATAATGTCTGTAAATTAAATAAAAGAAAATGATTTTGAATGTTAATCCCAATGTTTTCTTTTTTCTTTCTATATGAAGCAATGAAGAAAGTTCCTTCTTAAACCAAAGAAGAAAACCAAACACTTACATTGCTGGTCTTAATTAGCAGTGTACTTTTACTGCCTTTAACAATCTCGGGGGGGGGGGGGGGGGGGTTGCTTATAGTCTTTCCTTACCAAAGCACACAAAATTGGTCCTAATAAAATACAAGAACTCTTCTCACAGCATGTCATAGGAGGACATTCTGTGTTATAACTGCATCCTTCACAAAATATTCAGTCTCCAGGAAACTTCTTTTCTCTCCATTGTTCTCCACTTGGGATGCTTGTATCCAGGTCTCCCAGACTCACCTTCTTACATGTTTCTTCCTGAACCTCTCTCTGTTTACGAAACAGGGTTCCTATTCTACTTGCCCTGACCATCAAGCAGTCAAAAAACTACCAGTATCTCCAGGGATTCTCAGGGCAAGAAAACACAATTGCTTTGGTTTGAGGAGTATGAAGTCAAGATTTTGCATTGGCCATCTAGGTATGAAAAGGGGCCATTCAAATCAAGATATGTACAATTTCCCAAGTATTTCATAAAAGGCTCACTGAACACGGAACCATTTGTAAAATATGTATAAGGGCACAGGGAGATATATGTGTAGCTTGCAGCATGTCCCGTGGGAGCAGCCATTTTACATAGCAACATGGTGAAAAGTAGAGCTTCATCACTCAGGTTTTGAACATATGACTGTCAGTATTTACATGTGCAGGCGCCAATTATACAACCTACATATGCAAGTGACAGCTCTTAGATGCAGAGTGCCAGATTTTACAAAACTGGACATTAGGGAAGCACCAATTAAGAAGCCAAATGAAATTTTAAAAAACTATTTTTGTTTTTTTTGAGGTGGTTTTGCACATCAGAAAGGTAGGTGAGCATAGATGTCCCCTCAATCACTCATGCAAAACCAAGGTCCAAATGAGCAGTTAGCTGACACTTATATCAGAGCAGCTATCAATGTCAATATCTAGATTTTTTAAAGTATATCTATATTGTCATTGCAAAATCAGCACACGCTTAGCATCAATGGGCCCAATAGTCAAAGGTATTTGCATGGTTTGCAGACCTGCAAACCATGTAAAGGTCACTAAGTGGGATATACAGTGGCACTAACACAGAATATCTGAAGGTACTGCCGCTTGGTGCCCTGATGCTAACTGGTTAGAATTGGATGGCTCCAGGAGCATTCCGTGGCTGGCTCCCAGGGATAACTGGGCAGCAGGAATATTCAGCCGCTGCTTGGTTATCCCTCGGCAGTGAAAGTTAAGCACTGAAACGGATGTCCTAACTTTTTCCACCAAGTTAACCTGGACAGCAGCTGAATATCACCACTGCCCTGTTAGCTTCCTACTTTACCAACTGACTCAGATATTCAATGCTGGGTTTCAATAACTGCTGTCCTGTCCCTCACTTTTATTCCCATAAGATCAATCCTGAAACTCTCTTCTTTCCCTTCATCCGACACCATCTTCCCGCCTACTTTGGCATGCTCTGGCAATGAACAAGTCTCTTCTCACCTCTACACTAGATTCCTTCCCCCCCCCCCCCCTCCTTCACCCCAGACCTGTCTATTCAAAGCATTTTTAGTCCTGGTTTCACTCTGTCTTACGTCTCCCTCTGTCTCCAGTTGAGACAATTAGCACGTCACTGAAGAAAGACCATTTCTTCTCCTGTGGTATCTCCCAGGGTTCTGTGCTTGCACCTCTTCCCTTCAATGTCTTTTTAGCTTCTCTTTCTCTCTTGGTGTAGCATTGCGGTATCTCTACTTACTACTATGCCTAAGATATTCTGCTCCTTCACACTAACCCTTGGCTCCTGATCTCTCTTCTGTAAATGTTTGTCTCTCTGCTGTGGCATCCTGGTTACAAGATAATCATCTTTTACTCAATATAAAAGAACAGCTGCAATTTGGTTGTCCTTGTCACCTAGATCCCCCACAATTGCTCCTATGCTTACTGATATTCCAATTACTTTGACGCCCATCCTCAAGTGTGTAGGCTATGGCCTAGCATGGCCTGCTACTATGAAAGGCCTGTAAGTTAGGCCTGGATCCTAACTCCCATTATAGCTAGAAAAGAACCAAAAATCTGTGAAAAATAAGAGAACTGTTTTAAAATGCTTAATAAGAAGTTTTCATGAATTCATAAGTCTTCTATTATTCTCTTGTGTGAGAAAGAACAAAAATGTTACAGTATATGCATTCCTGAAGCCAAAGTTAACCTTGCAGTAGAGAAGTAACGAAATTAAGAACTGTACCATTGTTCAAGCAATCCTAAAGGAGGGGGCCGGTTGCTAGGCTCCGGAGGGATTTCTAATTGGACAAATGAAGGGAATGTATAACCAATGAGAAGTTTGCATGTATCAATAGAAAATTGGAACCAATAGAAAATTGGAACCAATAGAAAATTCTCATGTATCAAACTGAAAAAGAGGTATAAATGGTTATGTCTCTGTATAAACTTTTGCTCAGTACCTTTTGAAGCTTTGACTGACTGGGCCTTGTGCACAATAAACTGACTTGGACCCTGTCAATCGACTCCTGGACTTATTCATTGATTGCACTTTGCCACAGCACAAGTACTGTGCTTACAATAGACATTATGCTTGACTCCACTTTGTTTTTTCACGATCATATTAGCACCATTATCAAGTTCCTTTCTCTCTGCCAAACGTGATCCATTCATTCTTTTTTATCGCAGTCTTCTCTCACAACATTCCTTTTTAGTCTCGTCATTAGCTGACTTGATTATTGCAATACAGTTTACACTGGTCTTCCTGACTATGAAATCAAGAGGCTACAAACTCGTACAGAATTATGCAGTCTGTATCCTCACCCACGCCTGCAGATTTGATCATATTTCCCCTCTGATAATGAGCCAGTATTGGCTCTGTAGTTACAGAATCCAATATAAAAAATTATAATTTTAATCCATAAAGCCCTGCATACTCGTCTCCCCTCCTATCTTCTTCACACTACTACTACTTTTTATTTGTATAGCGCTAAAAGGCAAACACAGAGCTCCACATAGGTTCCTCTGGTCACGTCATGCCAATCACTTACAACTTCCCCTCTGCCACTCAAACTAGGTATGAATACACAAGGCACTCCACTTTCTATTTCCTTGCACCAAGGATCTTCCCCCCCTTCCCACCCAAACCTTTACCTGGAACTCTCTTACCTCAGATCTAAAGCATTCCTCAAAACTCATCTGTTTCAGAAAGTTTTTCCCACTCTCTAACAACTTGCTGGCCTTTCTTTTTCTTTTGTTCTTAAAATTACTCCTTTATTCTATCTGGTATGAATGGTCTATATATTTATTAATGGAGTTCCTTTCACATATTTTTGTCTATGCTGTTTTATTGTAAACCACCTTGCTACTCAGATATAGCAGTATATCAAATTTTAAATAAACTAAACAGTTCAATGGCAGCCAGGGCCAGCCCAACCACTAGGCGCACTGGTGGGTGGCATGCCAGTCCTTTCTTTGAAGCGGCAGCTGAACCGTGGCAGTAGTTCAACTGCCACTTCAACACTGCAGCAGGCATTAAAACACTCGTGTATGTGGAATTATGGCCAGCTGCTCCTGTCCTCTCCAACAGGAATTTACATCAGAGGGGGCAGGAGTAGCAGGCCATGAGCACATGCAAGCGCTTTAAAGTCTGCCGCAGTGCTGTAGTGGTTCTGCCACTTCAAAGGACGGAGATGCATGCTGCCCCCTCTCTCTGGTGGGTTAAATGGATGCAAGGAGGGCTATGCCCCAGGCACAATGGAGGGCAACACAGAGCTCCAGCCTAGGGTGGCAGAAACCCTTGGGCTGGCCCTGGTGGCAGCAGCTAGTCACTGCTGAAAATTGGGCCTCACATGTGTTAAGGATCGACTTTATTAAAATCAATACTTAGATGCATGAGACTTTAAATACGAGTACATTAGTTTAATTTATTTAATATATCACCTTTCATCATATACTTCAAAATGATTTACAGTAAGAGCAACAGCAATAGGGAAAGAAAAAATTAAAAGAAAGATAAATGAAGCCAAAGGATTGACAGAATACATCCAATTACAAGGTTGTTCTGCATGAACAGAAAGCAGTTACTTACCTGTAACAGGTGATCTCTGGGAACAGCAGGAATAAGTCTTCACATATGGGTTCATTGGTACCGACGGAGCCTGCGCGGGAACGCTCCCCAGCGTCCCAAAAAGGAAAGCTTTTGGGAGCATCCCACAGCGCCTGCACGCTGCCTTCCCGCCTTTTCTAACCGCCTCTCTCCAGTTCGAGTTTTAAAGCTGAGACAAAGAGAGAGAGAGGAAAGGAAAGATAGATAGAAAGATACAACTCCTAGGGGAGGTGGGTGGGTTGTGAAGACTTATTCCTGCTGTTCCCAGAGATCACCTGTTACAGGTAAGTAACTGTGCTATCTCCAGGAACAAGCAGGAATGAGTCTTCACATATGGGGACTCCCCAGCTTGAGATGCCTGGGAGATCCCCAAGGTTGTGAGACCCTGAGAAGGGCTCTACCTCCTCCCATGGATCTCAGGCATCCAACCAGGGATGGAGGGCAGGAGTTGATTAAGCATGGAACAGGTGTTTGAGAACAGCCTGACCAAACAAGGCATCCCGGCGGGAGTCCTTGTCCAAGCAGTAATGGGCTGTGAAGGTATGAACCGAGGCCCAGGTGGCTGCTTGACAGATCTGGTCGATGGACACAGAATTTAGATGAGCCATAGAAGTTGCCATGGCCCTCACATTGTGAGCTGTGACATGGCCCTCCAGAGAAAGATTCTTGCTCTGATAGGCGAAAGAAATACACTGAGCAATCCAATTGGACAGTGTTCTCTTAGAGACTGGAAGTCCCAAATAAGAGGGATCAAAAGCAACAAAGAGCTGAGAAGACTTTCTATGTTGCTGTGTCCTTTGTAAGTAAAAGGCAAGAGCCCTCTTACAATCCAGGGTATGAAGATTCCTCTCTGCACTTGATGCATGAGGACCTGGAAAGAAGACAGGTAAGTACACCTCTTGGTTAAGATGAAAAGGTGAGACCACTTTAGGCATAAAGTGTGGATTGGTCCTAAGGACTACCTTATCATGATGGAACCTTGTATAAGGTGGATTAGCCACTAAGGCCTGCAGCTCACTGATGCGGCGAGTTGAGGTGACTGCAATAAGAAAGATAAATTTGCAGTAAAGAAATTTCAAGGAGGTAGTGGCTAAGGGTTCAAAGGGAGGCTTCATGAGCTGACCAAGAACCAGATTCAAGTCCCATGCCACTGGAGGTGGTCTAATGGGAGGTTTAGTTAAAAGAAGGCCTGTCATGAATCTTGCAATAAGAGGATGAGAGGAGATAGGTTGTCCATTGAGAGGCTTGAGAGATGCTGCAATAGTACTCAAATGGACCCGTACTGAATTCGTTTTGAGGCCTGCATGGGAAAGAGGCAGGAGATACTCTAGTAAAGAATTCAAAGGTATTGCTAGAGGGTTAAAACCCCTCTCAGCACACCAAATGGTAAACCTTTTCCATTTAAAAGCATAGGAACACCTAGTAGAAGGCTTTCTGAAAGCATGAAGGATATCCCTCACTTGCTGAGACAGATGCCAATCTTGAAGGTCTAAGCCTTCAGCAACCAAGCCCTGAGATGGAGAGATTGGGGGTTTGGGTGCCACAACGTTCCCCCCTCCTGAGACAGGAGATCTGGAGCAGATCCAAAGTCCAGGGAGGGAGCTTGAGAGAGATGTAGAAGTAGAGGGAACCACACTTGGCGTGGCCATCGTGGAGCTATGAGGATCATAGTCCCTTGATCTCTCTGAAGCTTGAACAGGGTCTTGGGAATTAGGGGAATGGGTGGAAAGGCGTATAGGAAGTCTTGACCCCAATGAAGGAGGAAGGCATCCTTGGCCTGAACTCCCTGACACGGAATTCTGGAACAGAATCGGGGAAGTTTGGCATTCCACGGACTTGCAAAGAGGTCTATGTCCGGGGTTCCCCAAATTCGAAAGATTCTGACTATCTGGTCCATATGAAGGGACCACTCGTGTGGAAGCAGAACTCGACTGAGTCTGTCTGCCCAAGAGTTTTGAACTCCTGGAAGGTATACAGCCAGAAGATGAATTTGATGCTCTCTGGCGAAGGCCCACAATCTCAGAGCTTCGTTGCAAAGCGACAGAGAGCCAGTCCCTCCCTGCTTGTTCACATAGAACATGGCTACTTGGTTGTCCGTGTGAATGAGGACTGTCTTGTAGCAGAGCAGGGTATGGAAGACTCTGAGAGCCAGGAAGATTGCTCTGAGCTCTAAGATGTTGATATGTAAAGAGGTCTCCTGTGGGGACCAAATGCCCTGGGTGGAGAGGTCGTGAAGATGAGCTCCCCAAACCTTTGGAGAGGCATCTGTTGTAAGGGTTGCTTGGGGTAACAACTGTTGGAAGGGGGAACCCTGCAACAGATTTTGAGTAGACTTCCACCACTGGAGAGACCAAAAGAGGCGCCTGGAGGTTGCTATTTTTTCTGACAGACCCCCTGATGCCTGGGTCCATTGGTTGGACAAAGTCCACTGAGCTGCCCTCATGTGAAAGCGAGCATAAGGGATCACATGCACAGTGGATGCCATGTGGCCTAGCAGTTGTAACATCTCTCGAGCAGTTAAATGGGTTTTTAACTGAATCTGGGAGGCTAACTGCACTAAGCGTAGGCAACGGGCCTGGGGAAGATAGGCCCTTGCAGTTGTGGTACCCAGCAAGGCCCCTATGAACTCTAGAGACTGAGTAGGGGTGAGTTGGGACTTTGGAATGTTTATCACCAGTCCCAGACACTGCAGAACACGCATTGTGCAGGTTAGGGAAGCCTGGGCCTCTGACTGGGATGGAGCTCGGATGAGTCAGTCGTCCAGATATGGGAATACGAATATTCCTAGAGTGCGTAGGAATGAAGCTACTACTGCCATGCATTTTGTGAACACTCTTGGAGCAGAGGCCAGACCAAAAGGAAGTACCCTGTATTGGTAGTGCTTCCCTTGATAAAGGAACCGAAGGAACCTTCTGTGTGCTGGATGGATGAGTATATGGGTATACGCATCCTTGAGATCTAGAGAACAAAGCCAATCCTGACTCTGAAGGTATGGAAGGAGACTACCTAGAGAAATCATTTTGAATTTCTCCTTGCATAGAAACTTGTTCAATTCTCTGAGATCTAATATGGGTCTGTAACCCCCTGTTTTCGTTGGGATAAGAAAGTAGGGGGAGTAGAACCCTGAGCCCTGTTGAAGAAGGGGTACTTCTTCTATTGCCCCTTGGGCAAGAAGGGTAGTAATCTCTTGACCGAGAAGGTCGAGGAGAAATGTTTGAGAATTGAACTGTCTCACCATGGTGTGAGGAGGAAGGTTTGAGAAATGAAGTTTGTACCCTTCCCTTATGATAGAGAGGGTCCATTGCTCTGCTGTGATTTGCTCCCATCTGGGAGCAAAGTGAGCTAACCTTCCTGGAATGGTGAGAGGCTCTGGTTCTGCTAGAGCCAGAAAGGCTAAGTTCTCTAGACGCAAGTCAAGGGCCCTGAGGAGGCTGAGGCTGTTGGGCTACAGGAGTCCTTGCAGCCTTAGGCTTGGCCTGTTTAGGTTGTTGATGCTTTGCAGCAAAACGACCTGCAGAAGATGTCTGTTGACCATAAACAGGATAATATCTTCCCTTCTTGGGAAAATATGGCTTTTTGAACAACCTCTTCTTGACAGGATTAGAGGTAGACTTTGAAAGCCTATCCAAAGCAGAATTTTCTGCATCCATCTGTGTGGCCTTTGCCTGCCAATCCTTGCCAAAAAGGTTTTCACCTGTACAAGGAAGATTTCCCAGTCCATCTAGGACCCAAGGTTCCAGATCAGAAGCTTGTAACCAAGCAATTCTGCGTGCACCTATGGCAATAGCCGAAGCTCTGCTGGCACCCTCAAAAGAGTCAAAGGCTACACGGTTGGAAAATTTGGAAACATCTTGGGCATGCTTAAGCCAAGTGAGAAACTCTTCCCTCTTATCTTCTGGAAGAAAAGGGAGGAAAGTTTGCAGATGATCTGTAACTTTTTTTAGAAACATCCCCATATAGAGACTATAGGAGTTGATTCTAGCAACAAGCATGCTGGCTTGAAAGATTTTTCTGCCAAAAGCATCTAAGGTTCTACATTCTCTCCCTGGAGGGGTAGAAGAGTGCTTTTTTGCACTCTAACTTTTTCATGGCAGACTCCACCACAATAGAGTGGTGAGGAAGCTGAGTCTTATGAAACCAGGGACAAGGCGGGACACGGTACATGGTGTCTAGCCTACGAGAGTGGGAAGAGATAGTAAGAGGGGTCTCCCATATGCCCAACATGTGATCATAAAGGATCTCATGAACTGGCAAAGTGACTGCCTCTTTAGGAGCCTTGGGATATTGCAAAATATCCAACTTTTTGGCTCTAGGCTCTGACTCAGGGGCTACTGAGATAGAGAGCCCCTTGGCCACTTCTCTTATAAAGTCCTGAAAAGACAAGTCCTCTGGAGGAGACATTCTTATTTTTGGAGAAGAAGGCTCTTGAGGAAGGAGTACCGATGCTTCGACAGAAACCTCCGATGCATCAGAGTCTTCGGAGGAATCGAAGTATCGCCTGTCTGGATGCTCCTGTAGAGCCCGATACGCGTACCGAGTGGCATCGACATCGGGAGTGATCGGTACCAGTTCGGTACCGATGGGCATCATCGGACAGGGTACCGTTGCAGTCGACACCAAAGCCGATGTCGATGCAATCGGTACCGGCACCGGAACCGGAACTGAGATCGGTGCCGGAGCCGGTACCGGCAACGGAGCCTGTTGTGGTACCAGTGGCGTCGCAGCTCGAATGAATGCCGTGATGGCCTGCTGCATGGTCAGAATATTCTGATCCATCGATGCCATCAATGTCTGGACATCGGTACCGGCAGATTCCACCGGTACCCCATAACATTGTAACAGGTGATCGGTCGAGGCCGTGCCATCGATGTCAACCTGTGACCCCATAGGAGGAGCTTTGGAAGCCAGAGCTTCCCGCCGGGGTACTTTTGCCGGTGCAAGATCCTCGAGGGCAAGCCCGGAGGCATCTCGATGCTTAGAGGGAGATCTACCCTTCGAGGACCGGCTGGATTTATGTTTGGTTACTTGAGATCCATAGGAGGAAGAAGAAACCCTGGACAACGTCGATGCCACCGAAGCTGCATCAGAGGGAAACAGGGTATTGAGCTTAGCTGCTTGGTTCTGTAAACCTCTCTTAGACATCATGGAGCAGGACGCACAATCCGTGATGGAATGGTCAGGACCCAAACATTTAAGACACCAGTCATGGGTGTCGGTAACAGAAATGGTACCGCTGCACTTAGTGCATTTTTTAAACCCGGAGGCGGGCTTTTCCATGAGGAAATCTCCCTTAGGCCTAAGGCCCAAAGAGACAAAAGATACACTAAAGTGGAACGGAAGAATTATATTTTTTTAAAAAAGAAAGAAAAGACCGGCGGTACCGGTCCGACGTCGAAGAAGGCAGACGCGTGACCAAAGAAATAAAATAAAATAAAGAACTTCTTCAGCGGTGACAGGAACATGACCTGCTGGCTCCGCGGAAAAGAAGAACTGGAGAGAGGCAGTTAGGAAAGGTGGGAAGGCAGCGCGCAGGCGCTGTGGGATGCTCCCAAAAGCTTGCTTTTTGGGACGCTGGGGAGCGTTCCCGCGCAGGCTCCGTCGGTACCGACGTACCCATATGTGAAGACTCATTCCTGCTTGTTCCTTGAGATAATAGATTTTAGATCAGATGAAAAATGTCTAGAGCAAACCAAGCTAGACTCTTTGGGGCATATCTACTAAAGGGCATTAGCTGCTACTGTGGGACTAATGCACATTTATTGCCCAGTTGTAGCAGCTAACATGAGCCAAATGTACATTCACAGACACTTTGCAGCAATATCTGCATTTTGCTCAGGGAACCCAGGAGAAGGCAGGATTGAGGCATGGAGTAGACATTCTGGTTTTTGCAGCCATTGCGTGAAAATATTTTACACAATGACTGCCAAAAATGGCCCAATCACAGCTGCAGATGAGACCACCACCTCCTGGGCGGCAATCGGCCTTCCAATGTTCCGATCAGGTGCACCCCCCCCCCCCCCCCCGATCTCTCAAATGTCATGGATGTACAGATCCACAAACACCGACAAAGTGTGGCTTCCTCCTCATCAGCACCGATACCCATCAGGAACTGTTTGGGGGAGATTGGTGCACCCCTGACAAGGTATAACATCCTGGTTAGTCTGTTAAGTCTCTTCATCCCTCCTCTCGAACCATAAAAAAACTCAGCTAGCTAGTTGGGAATGGAGTAGATACCACACCAGTCATAGATGTTTTTGAACAGCTTGCAAAACTAAAAGTGGACAAGGCCAACTGAGCAGATGGGATATATCCCAGGATACTCAATGTAATGTTTTGAGATTGTGCAAAGGCCGATTTCTCTATGTTGATCAACAAATCAAGGTCTTTGAGAAGTCAAATGGTTTCTTGAATGGTGAAGTTTAAGGCTCCCTATTTGGAGCAGATACTAGTCAATTGTCCAGGTAACAAAAAACATAATGGCCTTCTTTGCATAGCTGAGCTTCCACAATTGTGAGACATTTTTTGAAGAACTTGGGAGCTGACAAAAGGCCAAAGGCCACATGTGGATGATGGCAGGAATGGGAAGGCTACTTTTTTGCTGTCCTCTGAGGATGGGGGTTCTTCAACAACTGGTAGGGGTCACCATACTCTAGATTTGGTCTTCGGGAGTGAATGTTAATGGCAAATGAGGGCTTGGAGGTGATTGGGATGCACCTGCTGCTGTGGATAGACCATGCTCTGGTGTGGTTCCAGTGCCGGTGGTCAGAAGTGATGTGTCAGAGAAGGGGAGGATATGGAGGGAGGTTAGGGGTCCGGTTGACATAGAGAAGTGGGGATCATTGTCTGTGGTAAAGAGGTGAGAGGGGTTTAGTGGGTCAGTGGAGGGTTTGATGGAGGACTATGTGACTTACCCAAGGCCATAAGGAGTGCTAGTGGGAATTGAACGCTGGTCTCTTAGTTATCGAGCCAGTGCTCTAACCTCCAGGAACCTGTCCAAACCTTTTTTAAACCCAGCTACACGAACAGCCTTTACTACATCCTCCGGTAACAAATTCCAGAGTTTGATTACACGTTGAGTGAAAAAATATTTTCTTTTATTAGTCTTAAATAGTTTACCCTGTAGCTTCATTGCATGTCCCCTAGTCTGTCTATATTCTGATAACGTAAACAATCGATCTACGTTTACCCGTTCCACTCCGTTCATTAATTTATAGACTTCTATCATATCTCCCCTCAGCCGTCTCTTTTCCAGGTTAAAGAGCCCTAACCTTTTTAGCCTTTCTTCATAGGAGTATCCTTCCATCCCCTTTACCATTTTGGTGGCTCTTCTCTGAACCTTTTCTAATAACGCTATATCCTTTTTAAGATACGGCGACCAGAATTGCACACAATATTCAAGGTGCGGTCTCACCATGGAACGATATAGAGGCATTATAATATCTTTTGTTTTATTTTCCATTCCTTTCCTTATCATACCTAGCATTCTATTTACTCTCTTGGCTGCCGCTGCACACTGGGCCGAGGGTTTTAACATGTTATCCACAATGACGCCTAAATCTTTTTCCTGTGTGGTGGCTCCTAAAGTGGAACCTTGCATCGTGTAACCATAGTTTGGGTTGTTCTTCCCTAGGTGCATAACTTTGCACTTGTCCACATTAAATTTCATCTGCCATTTTAATGCCCAGTCTTCCAATTTATCAAGATCCTCTTGCAATTTTCCACAATCCTCTTGGGTTTTAACAACTTTAAATAGTTTTGTGTCATCTGCAAATTTGATAATCTCACTCGTTATTCATAAATGACCTGGAAAGTGGAATATGTCAAAAAGCAGAGGACCCAGCACAGATCCCTGGGGTACATCACTATTCACCTTTCTCCATTGGGAAAATTTGCCATTTAGCCCTACCCTCTGCTTTCTATCTTTTAACCAGTTCCTGATCCACAGTAGTACACTGCCTCCTATCCCATGACTCTTTAGTTTTGCCAAAAGTCTCTGATGAGGGACCTTGTCAAAGACTTTCTGAAAGTCCAGATACACTATATCAACCGACTCACCTTTGTCCACCTGTTTATTCACACCTTCAAAAAAACATAACAGATTAGTAAGGCAAGATCTTCCTTGTCGAAAGCCATGTTTGCTGTCTCCCATTAGGCCATGACTATCTAAATGCTGAATAATTTTATTCTTTATGATGGTTTCAGAGAATTATTCAAAGTTGATAAAACACAAGAGGATTGTGAAAAATTCCAGAGGACCTAGATAAATTGGAAGACTGGATGTCCAAATAGCAGATGAAATTTAATGTGGAGAAGTGCAAAGTTATGCAATTAGGAAAGAACAACCCAAACTACAGTTACATGATGCAAGGTTCCACATTAGGAACCACCACCTGGGAAAAGGATTTAAGTGTCATCAAGGATAATAAGTTGAAACCCTCTACCCAGTGTGCAGCGGCAGCTAAGAAAGCAAACAGAATGCTAGAAATCATAATGATAGGAATGGAGAATAAAACCAAGGACATTATAATGCCTCTGTATCGTTCCATGGTGCAACTGCACCTTGAATATTGTGTGCAATTCTGGTCACAGTATCTTAAAAAGGATATAGCAGAATTAGAAAAGGTATAAGAACATGCCATACTGGGTCAGACCAAGGTCCATCAAAAGCCCAGTATCCAACAGTGGCCAATCTAGGTCATATGTGCCTAGCAGTTTCCCCAAAAGACACAGGTTCCACAATGCTTGTATTGGGTCAAGCATTGATATCCTGGGTCCCTTTTTAATAATGGTTTATGGACCTTTCCTCCAGGAACTTGTCCAAACCTTTTTTAAACCCAGCTCACTAACAGCCTTTACTACATCCTCCAGTAACAAATTCCAGAGATTGATTACATGTTGAGTGAAAAAATATTTTCTCTTATTTGTCTTAAATAGTTTACCCTGTAGCTTCACTGCATGTCCCCTAGTCTTTGTATATTCTGATATGGAGAAGAGCCACCAAAATGGTAAAGGGGATGGAAGGATAACCCTATGAAGAGAGGCTTAAAAGGTTAGGGCTCTTCCAACCTGGAAAAGAGACAACTGATGGGACATATGATAAATGGCTATAAAATGATGTCTAGAGTAGAACGGGTAAACATACAGTAGATCACTTGTTTACTCCATCAAAAACTAGGAAGACTAGGGGATATGCAATGAAGCTACAATTAGATAAAATATTTTTTCACTCAACGTGTAATCAGACTCAAATTCATTACTGAAGAATTTAGTAAAAGCTGTTAGTGTGGCAGAGTTTAAAAAATGTTTGGACAAGTTCCCGGAGGAAAGGTCCATAAACCATTATTAAAGACTGGGTAAATCCACTCCTTACCACGTGATAAGCATTGTGGAATCTGTGTACCTTTTTGGGAACCTGCCAGGTACTTGTGACCTGAATTGGCCACTGTTGGAAACAAAATACAGAGCTTGATGGACCTTGGCCTGACCTAGTATGTCATTTCTTATGTCCTTAAATGCAAGCTACATGCCCCTGCCTGCAATGGGGTAAACCCCAGGCCTACATGGATTGGTTCAGCCTTGTGGATCTGGTGGCCAGGTTGACAACCCTAACAATAAGGGGCTTGCCAATGCACCCCCAATCAAATTTCACCACAATCATAGAAACATCCACTCCATGAAAGTTCAAAGTATCTCTTTCTACTTTTCCTTCTCCAACAACTTTCCTGATCTCTTTTTATCCCTGTCCTCCAGACCTTCACAGTCATCATAATACTCCCACTCTCTGCCCTACTCTGTCCTCATGGTTGGAGGCCCACATGGACAGGTAGGAGGTAGAGGGGGAAATATAGGCTGAAGGGGCATTTTGTTGCTCATCCTACTGTCTACCTTTCACCCCTTTACCCGGACCAGCTCTCTCTTTGTCCCCATTCCCTCCCACTGCCATATATAGAGAGCTGGGACCAGGGCAGGGAATGAGGGCAAAGAGAGCAGATAAAGTGCAGGGTACAGGGTTGGAAGGCAGAGGCTGTAATTTAATAGGGCATCAGTTCAAAACAAATATCTGTACCAGAGCAGTCCAGTCAGAGAAGTTTTCTTTTTCCTGTTCAGCATATGCTGTGTAGGTATATACCTATTTCATACCTAAAGGAGGAATGTTCCAACAAACTTATTGTATGACTTATTGTATGACACACAGAGCCTGCTTGCCTGTTGCGCAATATACTAGCTAAGACCCAGCTAGCTCCAACCGCCAAGAACCCTCTGATTCACCTTCCGAAATAAGCTTCCGACGTCAGAGTCAGAATGGAAGACACACTCATCAGGTTAATTAGCCTGTACCTCCTTCTCATAATATTGCCATCCAAACTAATAGCCCTCACTACGTCACACAATCACATTCCTATTATACCAACTAGTGACAGAAAATGGTCAGGAGACTCCTTTTACAATCCACGCGGGGATAACCTCCCGCACCACCACCTCCTACTGCACGTCCCTCTACAGCACAACACGAAAGCCAGACAAACCAAAAATCTCTACCCTAGCAGCCTGAAGTGTGCACTTATAAACGCCCGCTCACTTCGAAACAAATGGCCAGTGATCACGGACATAATAACATCCCACAACCTAGACATCTTCATGATCACTGAAACATGGCTTTCAACAGAAGACAACAACATTATCCTCAACCAGCTACTCCCACCTAATTTTACTGCCTTCACTGGACACAGGCAGAACAAAAGAGGGGGAGGAGTACTCATCATCACCAGAGATGACCTCCAGTTTAAAATGGATGAATCCAACAGTAACAACCACCTAGAAACCATATCAATCTCCAACAACATATGCTCCATAAACCTTGTCTATAGATCACCATCAGCAGATCCAGACGACCTAGCAACCATAATAAACCTGGCATCCTTTACCCAGGGTCCAAATAAACCTAATTGGATCCTAGGAGATATCAACTTACCATCATTACAGGACACTCAAGCGACCGAATTCATAGAGGCCCTAGATATCCTTGGATACACGCAAATGGTGCAAGAACCCACTCACGAGAAAGGCAACATCCTTGACCTCATTTTCGCCCCGCAGCTAATTTTGGATCAACCACAAGATATCGTATTATCAATAACTGCAGTCCCATGGACTGACCACAAACTCATCACCTTTCAAATGCCTACCCTCAACTGCTCAAATAAGCCTAAAATTGTTACAAGCAAGACTCCTAACCCAGCTGCCAGAAGTTTCTACCCACTTAACAGAGAACGCATTCTCGCCGAAACTAGCACACTCATTGACGAGACCACCTTGAGCCTAGACGAGTTGATCGCTGCCTGGAACAGCAAACTTAGCACAATCGCTATCCGCCCCCCAACGAACAAGAACCCAAAGAAGAGATCATCAGCTCCATGGTACACAGCCGACTTGAAAGCATCACTAACCAGTCTAAGACGGCTAGAAAAACGATGGAGAAAATCACGCACCAGCAGTGACCAATCAGCCTACATTCAACACCTGGCGGCACACCGTAAAGCCATCACAGACAAGATCAGGCAATATCACACAGACACCCTGAAACGGTCACTGAATAAACCACATGACTTGTTTAACCTAGTTAAAACACTTACCAAAGAGCCCACCCCTGAGCTCCATAGCAGTATCCACCCACAGGACTATGCGATCTACATGCAATCTAAAATGTGCAAGACTAACAAAATATTAATACCGGACCCTCCTGACGAACAAGACTACCCAGCGTTGTTGACAGCCTTCTCCACTCCCTCGAAGAAAATAATTGAAGATACCATCTTAGCCCTAAACACAACCACTGCGCACACGGACCCTTGTCCCGCACACTGGATAAAGGAATTGCGATGTGACCTATCCCCGATCATAGCCAACATCTTAACCCAATCCTTTAGCACTGGTTCTTTCCCACACACTCTCAAGCAGACCTCTGTAAGACCTCTCTTAAAGAATACCAAACTAGATCCTCAAATGGTAGAATCTTACAGGCCCATATCCAGCATACCAATGCTTGCAAAAATCATCGAGAAAATAGTGCACAGGCAATTACAGGATCATATAGACACCTCAGCCCCACTGGATCCGGCCCAACATGGATTCAGAGAGTCACATGGAGTGGAAACACTACTTACAGCCCTCTTCAACAACATAATCTCAGGTGTGGATAACATACGACATGGCTTCGCTCTTGTCTTTCTAGACATAGCAGCGGCCTTTGACTCGGTATGCCACGAAATTCTCATCTGCCGGCTAAGGGAAAAAGGTATCCGCGGAACAGCGCTCGAATGGTGTAAATCTTACCTGTCCGGAAGATGGCAGCATGTCCGAGCCGACGGAGCTACATCAGAACCATTCCAACAAAGTCAAGGTGTACCGCAAGGATCCTCCCTATCTGCATTGATGTTTAATATATACATTCAACCCATCTGTGACATCATCAGATCCTTCAATGTCAGTTACATGATATATGCAGATGATGTGCTATTATATATGCCAATATCATTGGATAGCCTAGACCTCACACCTCTGACTAACTGCTTCGACTCCATATCAGAGTGGCTCCTGTCACAAAACTTGAGAATACAACATAAAAAGACAGAAGTCCTTTTCGTCTCAAGGAATACCAACTTCACCCCACCTAGCTGTGTTAAGGTAAAGGATGCCCAACTACAAGTAAAGCCTGCGATACGTTACCTTGGAGTAATGTTAGACCAAAACCTTGACATGAAGAACCACATAGCCAATACTGTCAAGGCAATCTACTTTAAAATCAGATCCCTCAGACACCTACGAGCGCTACTCGAACCGGATGATTTCCGCACCATTTATCAAGCCCTTATAATTCCTCATTTCGACTTCTCAAACTCCATACTACAAGGACTCCCACGGTCCACCCTGAACCCCCTGCAACAGGCTATGAACAGTGCAGCGCGGGTACTCTTTGGATCATCCAGGAGAGACCATGTGACCCCCCTTCTAAGACAGTTACACTGGCTCCCCATTCAAGCAAGGATCAGTTTCAAGACCATACTGCTTACATTCAAAGCTGCTAAGGGGCTCACCTCATCCTCTCTCTCTAACCTCATCCAACCACTTGCACCAAACAGGCCACGAAGAACCGCAGAATTGAACAGGCTAGTTATCCCAAATGAAACCACAAAATGCACCAGATCAACAACCAACAGAGCCTTCCGACTCTGCGCCCCAACTCTATGGAACGCTTTACCAGCGCAAATCAGAGCAATCCCCAACTTGAGCCAGTTCAGAAAAGCATTAAAACATTTCCTCTTCCTTAAATATCTCAATGACAGCTCCGAACATAACCACCAAGCGAGTAGCAGAAGTAGTCAAACAGGCAGACCCTCGCAATAGGCTTACCCCACAATGTAAATAACAAGCATTTTCCTGTATGGTTGTACCACATATGTATATAGTTGACAATGTCCATTATCAGGTGAACCACCAATGTATATAGTTTCCCCGTTTCTCCAAGTTATACTCCCTGTTAAATGTAATGACCAGACATATGTAAATTGTCGGATGTTTCTGTTCAATGTAAACCGCGCTGATGGATAATAGTGCGGTATATAAGAATTGTTAATAAATAAATAAATAAATAAAGGCAGTGTAGCAATGCAGGATGCAAGAGGAAGTAGGAAAGTTGTTGGTCTAAGGCAGGGCTGGGCAAGTCCTGTCCTGGAGAGCCGTAGACCAGTCAGGTTTTCATGATGTCCCTAATGAATATTCATGAGATCTATTTGCATCCACTGCCTTCCATTGTATGGAAATAGGACCATGAATATTCATTAGGGACATTACTGTGCAGTATTGGTCATGTTTCTGTGCCTTCAGTGAAAGACTTAAGTTAGATCTGGCAAATCCAGACCTGGATCCATCAGAACCAGAAACGGATACACAGACCTAACTTGAATCTTTCACTGTTGGCATAGAAACATGACCGGCACTGCCCACTAGCACCGGGGCATGTTTAAATCCTTGCTGTCAAGTAGGTACTGTAAATGCTGGATCCTCTGTGGATCCAATTTAAGGTGGTATTCCCTAGATTTGGAGAGGATCCAAATTTTACCCATTTCCCAATATAACAACCACAAAACACAGATGCACTCACCACTATAGCAGAGTCCAAGTGCCTGGGGGACCCTACATGACTGTCCAACAGGATGTGCAGCAGCCACTATAGTAAGGGCCCTGGCTAGGCAAACAGCAGGTCACTGGCTCTTTAAGTGGAGGAACTCTGACAAAGCAAAGCCCAAGGGAAAAAGAAGGGGAAGCATGCTTGAAACAAAGCAACTTTAAGGTTTCCTGGGCAGGCTTGAATTGCTTGTCAGTCATAGGGACTGGCTGGGAGGAAAAATTTCAGCCCAAAAAAATGAGTGCTAGGCAACAGGAAGCAGGTATGGTAGCAGCAGTGGTGGTGAATAAACCCAGCAATGAGGCTTTTTTCCCCACCGGCGGCAGCAGAAGCAGGAAAAGAAAGCAGCAGCGACACTGAACCAAACCAAATCGGCTGCAGTGGCATAACGGCATTGAGAGAGAGCAGTCAGGCAGTGCATGAAGAGCGCGCACCTTGCTCCTCCTCTTTCATTCAGGCTGTTCTGATTTGTGGGGACCAAAGTGGAGTGGGAGAGCAGCAGCGGCAAACAAACAAACAAAAGCACGTTATTGATGCTTTATCAATGGTGTGTCAGTCCCTGCAAAACACCACCTGAGGGAACCACCTCAGGTGCCTCATGATAGAGCTGCCCCTGGCTGCAGGGGGCAATCACACCACTCCCCATTTAAATCCTACTGCTAAATAGGTAAGAGCTGGATCCACTGTGGATTCAATTTAAGATAATATAACCTAGATCCTGGAGGATCCAGCTTTCTCTCTGTACCATAAAAGGTTAAGGGGCCCTTTTAGTAAAGGGCGCTATACTGTTGCAGCTAATGTGGCCATAACGTGCAAAACCATTCGGGGTCATTTTGAGCTGTGAATAGTGGGGATGGACGTCCCTATTCAGCCCCCTCTACCGACCCTGACTAACTTCCCTGCACACCTTACGATTACTGCAGTCACACTGACTGCAAGGTGCTCACCCACCTGTTTTCCAGCACTAAACCACCCACTTGAAACCTCAATGTGTCATGAACAGTTAGCACCAAAACCTGGCCCTGCTGTCATGGCCCCACACTGTTAACACATGTCCCAGTGCCGTTAGCACGCAGCCGAACTGGCGCTAACAGCTAAAGCCCTTTAGGAAAAGATCCCCTTTAGTCTTGAGATGCTGCCATTGTATAGCTCATTTAAACCAGATGATTTTGGTATGGTTTTTCAGAACACCCTGAATCTCTACTTCTCTGCCTCGCAACCTCCCCTCCACTCCACCTCCTCCTCATCTATGCCCCTCCTCCTATATCAACCCCAGTCTGGGACTCTCTTCTTTCTACCATCTCCGAGGCTTCACTTCTCTATTCCCAGCTCTTAATTCTCGGAGATTTCAATGTCCACGTTAACTCTCCCTCTTCATCCCGTGATCATGCGTTCCTTTTCCCTCTTGTCCGATCTCTCCCTCTCTCAACTTGTCCCTTTTCCTACCCACATAGCTGGACATACTCTCGACCTTCTTATCCTTTCCAAGGCCTCCTCCCTCATTCTCTATTCCCCCTCCTCCCTACCCCTCCCTTGGACCGATCACTTCTGCCTCTTCTCCTCCCTTTCGCTTCCTCTCTCTTCCTCCCTTCCTGACTCCCAACCCAGTTCTGCACCCCCACGGCTTTCTCCTCGCATCACTGCTGACACTCTTCTCCAGTTCCCTTCATCTGATACCCTTCTTCCCCCTGACTTTCATCACCTTCCTGTAAATACCCAGGTTGACACCTGGAACTCAGTCCTTTCAACCGCTCTCGATAACCTAGCCCCTCTCCAGCCACGCCCATCTCTCCATCACCCTCGTCGCCACCCCTGGTTCCACCCCGGTCTCTCCCTTCTTCGCAGGCATTTCCGTCATGCTGAAAGACTCTGGCGCAAACACCCCTCTCCCCTTCTTCTGGACCACTTCCATATCTGTCACCGTCATTACCGTCTTTCACTTCACACTGCCAAAAAGGATTCTTTTTCCTCCTTTATTTCCACTTCCGCCAGCTCTGCCCGCCAATTGTTACTCTGTCCTTCGCTCCCTATCTGCTCCTCACTCTCTCTCTACTCCCTCCCTCCCCCCAGTCACTCCTGAGCCTGCCTCCCTGGCAACCTACTTCTCCTCTAAAGTCCTCTCCCTCCGCCTCTCGTTCCCTTGCTGCCCTCCCCCACTTTCTTCTCCTCCACCAGTCCCAGATCATATTCCTCCTTCCTCTTCCCCCTCCCTCTCTCACTGATGGTCCTCCTTTGAACCCATCTCTGCCTCCACCCTCTCCAAGACCTCTACGCTACCTTGGTGTGACCCTCGACTCCTCCCTATCATTCAAAGCACATATCTCATCTGTAGTTCAGCACTGCTTTCTCACCCTAAGACAACTCTGATCTGTACACCCTTTCCTTTCTTTCTCCGCTATGACCACCCTCCTCATCTCCCTAATTGCCTCATGCCTCGATTATTGTAACGTCTCTTTAGCTGGTCTCCCCCAATGCCAACTTCAACGTCTGCAACGAGTCCACAACACTGCTGCCCGTATCCTCACTTGCTCTTCCCGTTTCGACCATATCACCCCTCTTCTCATTCGCCTGCACTGGCTTCCGATTCCCTTCCGTGTTCAGTACAAATTTCTTCTTTTTGTTCACAGGTCTATTCATACTGGCACTCCCCTTTACCTTGCCGATCTGATCCACCTCCACACTCCCTACCGTTCCCTCCGCACCATCCACATGAACCGCATAACCTTACCCTCCCCATCCCAGGCCCACCTAGAAACCACCCGTTCCTCTGCCTTTTACTTCCTTGGTCCCCGCCTATGGAACTCGCTCCCCTCAGACCTTCGCTTGGAACCCTCATTTAAAACATTTAAGGCAAATCTAAAAACCCATCTCTTCTGTCTAGCTTTTGGCCTCTCTCCCCCCCACCCCACCCGCGCCCCTTTTCACCACCCCCATGATGTTGTTTTCCCTTGTTTCTGTTACTACAATCTAGCCTCAACCTTTTACTCTTCTCACTTCTTTCCTATCACAAGGTGATACTGCAGAGGAATTGAGAGAAATATCGCTACACCGGGAAGATATATTACAACTATTTGATAAACTGAATAGTAGCAAATCACCTGGACCGGATGGTATACATCCCAGAGTGTTGAAAGAACTGAAATATGAGATTGCAGACCTGCTATTGGTAATCTGTGAACTTTCATTAAAATCATCTGTAATACCTGAAGATTGGAGGGTCACCAACGTAACACCAATTTTTAAAAAGGGTTCCAGGGGTGACCCGGGAAATAAAAACCCTCCGCCCAGTGTGCAGTGGTGGCCAAGAAAGCAAATAGAATGCTAGGTATTATAAGGAAAGGGATGGAGAATAAAACAAAGGATGTTATAATGCCTCTGTATCGCTCCATGGTACGACCGCACCTTGAATATTGTGTGCAATTCTGGTCACCGTATCTTAAAAAGGACATAGCGTTATTAGAAAAAGTACAGAGAAGAGCCACCAAATTGGTGAAGGGGATGGAAGGCTACTCCTATGAAGAGAGGCTAAGAAGGTTAGGGCTCTTTAGCCTGAAGAAGAGACGGCTGAGGGGAGATATGATAGAGGTCTATAAATTAATGAACGGAGTGGAATGGATAAACGTGGATCAATTGTTTACGCTATCAGAGTACAGAAAGACTAGGGGACATGTAATGAAGCTACAGGGTAAACTATTTAAGACAAATAAGAGAAAATATTTTTCACTCAACGTGTAATCAAACTCTGGAATCTGTTACCGGAGGATGTAGTAAGGGCTGTTAGTGTAGCTGGGTTTAAAAAAGGTTTGGACAAGTTCCTGGAGGAAAGGTCCATAAACCACTATTAAAAAGGAACCCAGGATATCAATGCTTGACCCAGTACAAGCATTGTGGAACCTGTGTCTTTTGGGGAAACTGCTAGGTACGTATGACCTAGATTGGCCACTGTTGGAAACAGGATACTGGGCTTGATGGACCTCGGTCTGACCCAGTATGGCATATCTTATGTTCTTAAGTTCACTAATTTTCTAAGCAACCTTTTGTATATTGTAAACCGCTCAGACGCTATTGTGATGGGCGGTCTATTAAGTTCCCAATAAACAATAAACACTCACAATGTGTGCCCTTCTCGTTTCATAAGCAGCAATGAGCATTTCTAATCCTTCCTCTGAATAACGGCTCGCCAATTGAAAGTTAAATCCTTTATAATCTGTGAATATGGCATTTCACTTTCTTCTGTTCTCTCCAGAGGTTTCTATACCGCTGAGCTGACAAGTCTAGTGGGCATTCTGCTATGAATAAGCAGTTATTAATGATTTAAGTCATTTATGGCTGTTTAAGACTGCAGCCCACTTGGTCATCTGCTACAGCTTACCTTTTATGGACTTTATTTGAATCAGGAACTGCTGAGTAGCACTTAAAGTCATTTACAGTTTAAGACTGCAGCTCATTCGTCTTTATTTTTTGAACCACACTTTTAGAAGGGCTGTCTGCTTTTGCTTGCTCTGGTAGCGATTGCCATATTCCCTTGCTCTGTCACCTTTCTTCCCTCCCCCTCTTTTTTCACCACTTTTCCCATTTTCTTCTTCTTCTTCTTCTCTCCCCCTTTCCTCCCCTTCCCCTTCTAATTATTTTTATAGCTTTCAAATTTTGTATAATTTTTCAAAAATCACAGAGGCTGGTGGCACCTTCTAAACTCACAAATTAATTGGAGCCTAACTTATTGAGGACAGCAGTCCATTAAGCCAGATGCATGATAGTTTAATCAGGTGGTGTTTTATTTAACTTGACTTGAAGAACAGTATGCAGCCCTGGAAGTGGAGGAGGTGAAAACATCCCAGGAAAGGGAAGAACCAGACAGACATTGATCACAACAAAGTTGCAGAATCAGTGACCACAAGAAAGTGAAGGGTAGTGGTGACTGGCGACTCTCTTCTGAGGCATCCATCTACCCACTAGACTTGAAGAGGTGTGCTGTCTGCCAGGTGCCAAAATCAGAGATGTTATGGAGAGTTTGCCAAGACTCATCAAGCCTACTGACTATTAGCCAATGTTGCTAATCTACACTATGTCTGCACAAATGATAATGCTAGGTATCCCTCTGAGTGTATCAAAAGTGACTTCATGGTTCTGGAACAGAGGTAGAAGCACATAGATGCGCAGGTGATGTTCTCTTCAGTCCTCCCTGTTACGGGTAAAGGTCGAGGCAGAGAAACTCGTATCCTGGAAATCAATGGTGCATGGCTGCATAGCATGGTGTCAATGAGAGAGTTTTGGTTTCCATGAGATTATTTTCCAAGGGTTGCAGAGCAGAGAGGGCATCCATCTATTCTAGAAGGGTAGAAGCGTCTTCTGCAGCAGATTGGCTAACCTACTGAAGAGGGCTTTAAACTAGATTCATTGGGGATGGATGAAAAAAGCCCCCAGGTAAGTGAAACATTAAATACTTCTGTAGAAATTACTAAAAGAGGCAACATCTGGAAAGCAGTGTGCATAAATGCCCATAGCATGGGAAATAAGATCCCAGATGTTGAGGTTTTAATGGCAGAGGCTGACTTGGATTTAGTGGCGGTTAAGGAGACATAGTTCATGGACACCAATGACTGGCATGTAATTATACCAGGCTATACTTTATTCAGGAAGGACAGGGTAGGAAGAGGAGAAGTTGGAGTGGCACCATATGGGAGGGGAGAAGCAGCTTCAGTGAAAGGCAGCCGCCGACGGCGGGAACATCAGCTGAGCCGGTCACCTGAGAGGCGCGAGAGCGTTCAACTGCCTCCGGCCCGAACGGGGCTGTGGGAGGGGAGAAGCAGCTTCAGTGAAAGGCAGCCGCCGACGGCGGGAACATCAGCTGAGCCGGTCCCCTGAGAGGCGCGCGAGAGCGTTCAACTGCCTCCGGCCCGAACGGGGCTGTGGGAGGGGAGAAGCAGCTTCAGTGAAAGGCAGCCGCCGACGGCGGGAACATCAGCTGAGCCGGTCCCCTGAGAGGCGCGAGAGCGTTCAACTGCCTCCGGCCCGAACGGGGCTGTGGGAGGGGAGAAGCAGCTTCAGTGAAAGGCAGCCGCCGACAGGCGGGCCCGCGCCTGTTGGGCCCGCGCCTGTCGGGCCCGCGCCTGAGGGCCTCGCCAGAGGGCCCTTTGGTGTGGCCCTTAGGCGCGGGCCCGTGGCAAAACGTATTCTCTGTTTAATGTCCTCTTTGTGTCTCTCCCTTAGACTGCTCCTATGTTTAGAGGTATGTCTGTATTGCATGTTAACATGATGTAGTCCTTCCCTGTTACCTATGGATCCATTGCTTATCACTTTGATATTTTGATAAGGTGGTATAAACTGGATTTATTGTTTGGTCTGTATAGTCTGATGTTTGTAAGTTATGCTAACCTGATGTAGTCTTGTAACCGCTTTGATTGTATGAAAGGCGGTATAAAAAACCTGTTAAATAAATAAATAAATATGTAAAAAATATTATTAAAGCTATACAATCACAGGGCTTAAAAGGGAGCAAGGAGGTTAAACTAGAAAGAGGGAAAGGAGAACCCATTTACATTGGTGTGATAAGCATAGTTACTCACCTGTAACAGGAGATCTTCGGGAACAGCAGGAATTTAGTCTTCACATATGGGTATCGTCAGTACCGACGGAGCCTGCGCGGGAGCGCTCCCCAGCGTCCAATAGGAAAGCTTTTGGGAGCATCCCACAGAGCCTGCGTGCTGCCTTCCCACCTTTCCCAACAGTCCCTCTCCAGTTGAGTTTAAAGCCGAGACAAAAGAGAGAGGGAAAGAGAGAAACAGAGAGATAGAAAGATACAACTCCTAGGGAAGGTGGGTGGGCTGTGAAGACTAAATCCCTGCTGTTCCCGGAGATCACCTGTTACAGGTGAGTAACTATGCTATCTCCAGGAACAAGCAGGAATGCAGTCTTCACATATGGGAACTCCCTAGCTGCAGATGCCAGGGAGATGGCCCCAGAAAGTTGTGTGCCCTTGTGAAAGGACTCCACTTCCCCCCATGGATCTCTGGCATCCTACCAGGGATGGTGGGTAGGAGTTGATTAAGTCTGGAACAGGTGTTGAAGAACAGCCTGACCAAACAAGGCATCCCGGCGGGAGTCCTTGTCTAAGCAGTAATGGGCTGTGACGGTATGTACTGAAGCCCAAGTAGCTGCTCGACAGATGTCTTCGATAGACACAGAGTGAAGATGAGCCATTGAGGCTGCCATGGCTCTCACATTGTGAGCTGTGACATGGCCTTCAAGAGGAAGGTTCTTACTCTCATAGGCAAAAGATATACACTGTGCAATCCAGCTGGACAGTGTCCTTTTGGAGACTGGACGTCCCAAATGACTAGGATGAAAAGCAACAAAGAGTTGAGAGGATTTTCTATGTTGCTGTGTCCTTTGCAAGTAAAAGGCCAAAGCTATTTTACAGTCTAAAGTATGAAGATTCCTTTCTGCATTTGAGGCGTGAGGCCTTGGAAAGAATACAGGAAGGTAAACCGCTTGCTTTAAATGAAAGGGCGACACCACCTTTGGCATAAAGTGTGGATGAGTCCTAAGGACTACCTTATGATGGAACCTTGTATAAGGAGGATCAGCCACCAACGCTTGCAATTCACTGATGTGACGTGCTGATGTGATTGCAATGAAAAAGATACCCGTCCAGGAAAGGAATTTCAAGGAGGCAGTGGCTAATGGTTCAAAGGGCGGTTTCATGAGCTGCCCAAGTACCAGATTTAAGTCCCATGCCACCGGTGGTGGCTTAATGGGAGGCTTCGTTAAAAGAAGCCTCGCTGTGAGAGGATGAGAGGAAATAGGCTGTCCATTTAGAGACTCGAAGGAAGCTGCAAAAAGCACTCAAATGGACTCTCACTGAATTGGTCTTAAGCCCTGCATTTGATAAATGAAGGAGGTACTCCAGTAATGATTCCAGAGGTATTGCAGGAGGGTTAAGACCCTTCTGTGAGCACCATATGGTACACCTTTTCCACTTAAATGCATAACATCTTGTGGAAGGCTTCCTGGAAGCATGAAGGATATCCTTTACCTGCTGGGAAAGGTTAAGACCGTGAAGTACTAGGCTTTCAGAAACCAGGCCCTAAGATGCAGAGATTGGGGATCGGGATGCCACAGCATCCCATCCTCTTGAGAAAGAAGATCTGGAGCAGATCCTAACTCCAGAGGCGGAGCTTGAGAGAGATGTAGGAGCAGAGAGTACCACGGTTGCCGTGGCCAACGTGGAGCTATGAAGATCATATGATCTCTGTCTCTCTGAAGCTTGAATAGGGTTTTGGGAATTAGGGGAATGGGTGGGAAGGTATACAGGAAGTCCTGACCACAATGAAGGAGGAAAGCATCCCTGGCCTGACAACCTCGAGCCGGAATTGTGGAACAGAACCGGGGAAGTTTGGCATTCAGCGGACTTGTAAAGAGGTCTATGTCCGGGGTTCCCCAAATTTGAAAACTTTTGGCCACCTGGTCTGCATGGAGAGACCATTCATGTGGAAGCAGAACTCGACTGAGTCTGTCTGCCCAAGAGTTTTCAATGCCTGGAAGATACACCGCAAGGAAATGAATCTGATGCTCTCTGGCGAGGGCCCATAGTCGCAAAGCTTCATTGCACAGCGACAGAGAGCCTGTTCTGCCCTGCTTGTTCACATAGAACATGGCTACCTGATTGTCCGTTTGAACTAGGACTGTCTTGAAGCTGAGCTGGGTGTGAAATACTTGAAGAGCAAGGAAGATTGCTCTGAGCTCCAGGAGGCTGATATGGAGATAGGCCTCCTGTGGAGTCCAGGTACCCTGGGTAGAGAGGCCATGCAGGTGGGCTCCCCAACCCACCTGTGAAGCATCATCTGTTGTTAGAGTGGCTTGGGGTGGGGGTTGCTGAAAAGGAGACCCCCACCAGACGGTTTTTGGGTGACTGCCACCATTGGAGAGACAAAATAAGGCAATCTGAATTTGCTATTTTGTCTGACAGGCAACCTGAGGTCCACTGGGCTACCCTCATATGGAGGCGAGCATAAGGAACCACATGCACGGTGGATGCCATGTGGCCTAGCAACTGTAACATTTCCCGAGCAGTGAGGTGAGGTTTTAGCACTGCTTGGGAAGCTAACTGCACAATGCGAAGGCAGCAGGGCTGTGGAAGGAAGGCCCTTGTCTGTCTGGTATCCAGAAGAGCTCCTATAAACTCTAGGGATTGAGTGGGAGCAAGGTTGGACTTTGGAAAGTTTATGACAAGTCCCAAATACTGAAGGATGCGCATTGTGCGAGACAGAGCCATCCTGGCCTCTGGCTCTGAAAGGGCTCAAATGAGCCAGTCGTCTAAGTAAGGGAAGACGAATATTCCCAGGGTGCGGAGAAATGCTGCTTCCACAGCCATGCATTTTGTGAACACCCTTGGTGCAGAAGCCAGGCCAAAAGGAAGAACCCTGTATTGGTAGTGCTTCCCTTGCAACAAGAATCGAAGGAACTTTCATGTTCTCATCCATCCAACTCACTGAGTGTACGCATCCTTGAGATCTAGAGAACAAAGCCAATCCTGACTCTAAAGGTATGGCAGCAGAGATCCTAGAGAAATCATTTTGAACTTCTCTCTGAACAGGAATTTGTTCCATTCTCTGAGGTCTAGAATGGGTCTGTGTCCTCCTGTTTTCTTTGGAATAAGGAAATAGGGGGAGTTAAACCCTGTACCCCGTTGGAAAATGGGCACCTCTTCTATTGCCCCTTGACCTAACTGGTACCGATACTGACATCTTGAACTAACCAGTCATTGAGAGAGGTCTGAGAATTGAACTGTCTTACTATTGTAGGAGGGGGCATGCTGAGGAAATGAAGCCTGTACCCCTCTCTTACAATAGACAGAGTTCAATTTTCTGCTGTTATCTGACCCCATCTGGGGGCAAAATGACATAACCTTCCTGGAATGGTGGAGGGTTCCGGGCCGTTTAGGGCCAGGAAGGCAAAGTTCTCTAGACAGGAGTCAAAGCCCCTGTGGAGGCTGAATCTGCTGAGCCGGTTGAGGCTTAGCTGCTTTTGGCTTCCTTTGCTGTCTAGGTTGTTGCTACTGTCCCTTTTGGGCAAATTGACCTGAATGATGTCCCAGCTGGGTATAGGTGGGATAAAACTTTTTCTTCTTGCTGAAGAATGGTTTCTTAGAGGATCTTTTCCTCGCAGGCTCAGCTGTAGATTTGGAAATCTATCCAAAGTGATATTGTCAGCAATAATCTCATTAGCTTTTTCCTGCCAATTCTTGCCAAAGAGATTCTCTCCTGTGCAAGGTATATTGCCCAGTTTGTCCTCTACCCAGATTTCCAAGTCAGATGCCTGAATCCTACGTGCACCTATGGCAATAGCAGAGGTTCTGCTTATGCATTCAAAGCAGTCAAAGGCTGCACGATTCACAAACTTGGAAACATCCTGAGCATGTTTAACAAGAGCAAGATAATCTTGCCTTTTATCATCAGGAAGGAGAGGGCTCATAAGCTCTAAGTCTCCTGTGACTTCCTTAAGGAACATTCCCATATACAAGATATAGGAACTGATCCTAGCAAAGAGCATGGAAGTCTGGAAGGTTTGACGTCCAAAGGCGTCAAGAGTCCTACACTTACGTCCTGGAGGATTAGATGCATGCCTATTTGCACTCTTTATCTGTCTCATGGCTGATTCCACCACCATGGAATGGTGTGGTAATTGAGTCTTCTGAAACCCAGGACAAGGTGGAACTCGATACACGGTGTGGAGTCTTCGAGAATGAGGAGATGTGGTCAGAGGTGTTTCCCACATCCTTAACATAAGATCATGCATTGATCTCATGAATAGTTAAGGTAGCTGCCTCCTTGGGAGCTTTAGGGTATTGTAGGATTTCTAATTCCTTTGCCCTAGGCTCTTTTTCAGAAACCACTGTGAATGGAAAGACCCCGGGCCACAACCCGGATAAAATCCTGAAAGGACATATCCTCTGGTGGAGACATCCTACGCTGAGGAGAAGAGGAATCCTCGGGAAGAAGTACTCTGGTATCGGCAAAGCTTTCAGAGTCTTCAGACTCATCCGAGGATTCTAAGTATCTCCGATCCGGGTGATCGTGCAAGGCACGGTACCGGTACTGATCGAAGTCGGCATCGCAGTGGTCCGGTACCGACCTGTCGATGCCGGATAGAGACGCAAGACTTGGTCCCGGTAGAATACCTGCCAATGTCGATGCAGTCGGTGCCAGTACAGGAGTCGGTGCCAGCACCGGTTGAATTGTCTGAAGCTGTTTCAGGGGCATCGAAGCCGTGAGAAAAGCCGCCAGACTGCGTTCAATAGACAAGAATCTCTGGTCTATCGATGCTGCCGATGCTTGGGTTCCGGTGCCGGAAAAAGCAGCAGAACCCCAGAGCATGGCACCAGTAATTCTGCCGAGGTTGAAGCCTCGAGAACATCCTGGAGCCCCGTTACGGCTTTGGAAGCCGAAGCCTCCCGCCGGGGCAATTTTGCCGGTGAAAGTCCCTCAAGAGCAACGCCAGAGGCATCTCGATGTTTAGAAGGAGATCTGCCCTTTGAGGACCGGCTACATTTATGTTTAGTTACCTGAGATCCATGGGAGGAAGATGAAGCCCTGGAGGACATCGATGCCACGGAGGCTGCATCGGAGGGAAAAAGGGTGCTAAGTTTAGCAGCTCGGTTTTGCCGGCCCCTTTTTGACATCATCCCACAGGCAACACACTCTAAAATAGAGTGGTCAGGACCTAAACATTTGAGGCACCTTTCATGGGCGTCGGTGACGGAGATGGTAACGCCACACTTAGAACACTTTTTAAAACCCGAAGCGGGTTTTTCCATTCTCAGGGAAAAAGTTGGGCCTAGTGCCCAAAATGATGCGTGGCACCCGAGAAAAAAATTACTTGAGAAAGACTCCAGAAACAAAGGTTTGTTTTTATTTTTGGAAAAAAGAAAAGAAGAACCGGCAGTACCGGTATAGCGTCGAGGGAAGGCAGACGCGACAACAAAAAAGAAGTATAAGAGGGAAATTTTTCTGTGGTGACAGGATGTGTGACCTGTCGGCTCCGCAGAAAACAAAGAACTGGAGAGGGACATAAGAACATAAGATATGCCATACTGGGTTAGACCAAGGTCCATCAAGCCCAGTATCCTGTTTCCAACAGTGGCCAATCTAGGTCATACATACCTAGCAGTTTCCCCAAAAGACACAGGTTCCACAATGCTTGTACTGGGTCAAGCATTGATATCCTGGGTCCCTTCTTAATAATGGTTTATGGACCTTTCCTCCAGGAACTTGTCCAAACCTTTTTTAAACCCAGCTACATTAACAGCCTTTACTACATCCTCCGGTAACAAATTCCAGATTTTGATTACACGTTGAGTGAGAAAATATTTTCTTTTATTTGTCTTAAATAGTTTACCCTGTGGCTTCATTGCATGTCCCCTAGTCTTTCTATATTCTGATAACGTAAACAATCGATCTACGATTACCCGTTCCACTCCGTTCATTAATTTATAGACTTCTATCATATCTCCCCTCAGCCGTCTCTTTTCCAGGTTAAAGAGCCCTAACCTTTTTAGCCTTTCTTCATAGGAGTATCCTTCCATCCCCTTTACCATTTTGGTGGCTCTTCTCTGAACCTTTTCTAATGCCGCTATATCCTTTTTAAGATACGGCGACCAGAATTGCACACAATATTCAAGGTGTGGTCTCACCATGGAACGATACAGATGCATTATAATATCTTTTGTTTTATTTTCCATTCCTTTCCTTATGATACCTAGCATTCTATTTGCTCTCTTGGCCGCCGCTGCACACTGGGCCGAGGGTTTTAACATGTTATCCACAATGACGCCTAAATCTTTTTCCTGGGTGGTGGTTCCTAATGTGGAACCTTGCATTGTGTAACCATTGTTTGGGTTGTTCTTCCCTAGCTGCATAACTTTGCACTTGTCCACATTAAATTACATCTGCCATTTTGATGCCCAGTCTTCCAATTTATCAAGATCATCTTGCAATTTTCCACAGTCCTCTTGGGGTTTAACAACTTTAAATAGTTTTGTGTCATCTGCAAATTTGATAACCTCACTCGTTATTCCACTTTCCAGGTCATTTATGAATATGTCAAAAAGAAGCGGACCCAGCACAGATCCCTGGGGTACACCACTGTTCACCTTTCTCCATTGGGAAAATTGGCCATTTAGCCCTACCCTCTGTTTTCTATCTTTTAACCAGGTCCTGATCCACAATAGTACACGGTCTCCTATCCCAAGACTTTTTAATTTTGCCAAGAGTCTCTCATAAGGGACCTTGTCAAAGTCTTTCTGAAAATCCAGATACACTATGGGAGTTATTCTGAGACATGAATAGCAGAAATGGACTTCGTCATGTTGGGACATCCATCCCTGCTATTCGTGGTAGCTGCAGGCCCCGACTAACTTTTCCGCCGGTTATGCGGGGAAGTTAGTCAGGGGGGGGGGCAGTGAAGAGGTGGCCGGGGGCGGAGAGTGGCAGGCAGTGGGCTTTCGCCAGACCTGGATGTACAGGGCTGATTCTAATGTTAGCTCTGTATGTCCAGGGCTGGCAAAATGGTCAGGGAAGTTATTCCACCTCCGTGGCGGAATAACTCCCCTGGTCGGTTTTTATTTTTTAAAGCAGCCCGTGGCACGGAATGGACTGGGGAGGCAGAGTTAATTCACTGTAGCCCGATCCTGGCCTTAGGAAGCCGGATCAGGGATCGAGCTGCAGAGAATTAACTTTTTTAGCAGCAGCTGGCATTGCAGCTTTTAAAAGGAGCCACGGTGCCATGTCAACAGAAAGCCATGGCGCCGCGGCTCCATTTAAAATATCTGGCTGAGTTAGCTGGGCTATGGCTGTATGTGCAGGCTGAGACTGAATCACAGTCTTGGCCTGCACATACATGCCTGTTCACGATTCTGATTCCACGGGGCTAGACGTGCCCCTCAGGATCAGAATCGCCATCTCCTTTGTACGTCCGGGTCAGCCCAGACATACAAAGGAGATGTACGTACGGGACAGAATTGGGCCCTATATCAACTGACTCACCTTTGTCTACCTGTTTATTCACACCTTCAAAAAACAGATTAGTAAGACAAGATCTTCCTTGGCTAAAGCCATGTTGGCTGTCTCCCATTAAGTAGGGTGATACAAGGAGCAGGAGACGTGTAGTGGTCACAGGATGCTTTATTTCAGATAGAGCGCAGCTACCGAAGACTTCTAAGGAGATCATTTTTCCTTTACGTTCAGTGTTCGCACTTACATTTTCTCACCACATCAGTACAACACAGGATTAGCCTAAATGTGAAGTGCATTACGTTGTGATATACTGCATACCCCCTGAGGAAGGCATTCGCCAAAATGCATTGGAGTTCATAAATAAAGCATCCTGTGACCACTACACGTCTCCTGCTCCTTGTATCACCCTGCGGTTCTGCTCCTCCTTGTTTTCCCAGTAAGTAGGGCCATGAGTATCAACATATTCAGTAATTTTGTTCTTTATAATAGTTTCTACCATTTTTCCCAGTTAGCTGTCAGGCTCATTGGTTTGTAGTTTCCAGGATCACCCCTGGAACCCTTTTTAAAAATTGGTGTTACATTGGCCATCCTCCAATCTTCAGGTACTACAGATGATTTTAATGATAGTTCACAGATTACTAATAGGTCTGCAATCTCATATTTCAGTTCTTTCAACACCCTTGGATATATACCATCTGGTCCAGGTGATTTGCTATTCTCAGTTTATCAAATAGTTGTAATACATCTTCCCGGTATACTGTTATTTCTTTCAATTCTTCTGCGGCATCACCTTTAAATACCATTTCAGTCATGGTAACATCCCTACATCTTCCTCAATAAAGTCCGAAGCATAGAATTCATTCAGTCTCTCCGCTATTGCCTTGTCACCTCTTAGTGCCCCTTTTACCCCTCCATCATTTAATCGTCCAACTGACTCTCTCATAGGTTTTTTGCTTCAAATGTACTTGAAAAAGTCGTTATTGTGCGTTTTTGCTTCCACAGCAAGCTTCTTTTCAAATTCTCTCTTTGTCTGCATTATTCAATGCCTTCCTTCTAACTTGCCAGTGCTTATTTAGTTTCCAGTTTTTGTCATTTGACTCCATTTTCCATTTCCCGAAATATGCTTTTTTGGCAACAGCAGCTTCTCTGACCTTACCTTTAAACCATGCTGGCAGTTTTTTGGACTTCCACTTTTCTGAAAGCGTGGAGTACAGCTGGTCTGGGCTACCAAGATAGTATTTTTAAACAACACCCAAGCTTGATGTAAGTCTTTAACCTTTGCAACTGCTCCTTTTAGTTGTTTTTTTTTAACTATTTTCCTCATTTTATCATAATTTTAACTTTCAAAAGGGAAACTAAATCAAACATGATCATGCTATGATCACTATTGCCAAGTGGCCCCAAAACCCTCATCTCTTGCACCAGATCTTGTGTTCCACTAAGGACTAGGTCCAAAATGGCTTCCCTTCTTTGTCAGTTCATGAACCAGCTGCTCCAAGAAGCAGTCATTTATTTCATATAGAAACTTTATCTCCCTAACATGTCCTGTTGTGACACTGACCCAGTCAATATTGGGGTAACTGAAATCACCCATTATTATTACTCTGCTGTAACTTTTGTTAGCTTCCATGATTTTTTTGAGCATTCCATTATTCATTTGTTCATTCTGGACAGGCGTTCGATAGTACACCCCCACTGCTATCGCTTTCTCCTTCCCCTTTTTACATGGAATTTCAATCCATAGAGATTCTACAGTGTATTTTGATTCTGGCAAGACTTTAATCCTTTGTGACTCAATGCTCTCTCTAGCAGAGTGCAGCCCCTCCACCAATTTGATCTGCTCTATCGTTATGATATAGTTTGTACCCAGGTATCACAGTGTCCCACTGATTGTCTTCCTTCTACCATGTCTCTGAGATACCAATCATATCTAAACTCTCATTTATTGCTATGTATTCTAACTCTCCCATCTTATTTTTTAGACTTCTAGCATTTGCATACAAGCATTTTAGAGGGTGTATTTTATTCATATTTATCTGATTACACTGGTCAACATTGAAATCGTTATTGACTTTAAAAGGCCCTAATCTGTAGTATCTTGGTGAGCTGAACATGAATATAACATTAAAAAAAATTTATTGGCTCTCGTTTTGAAGATATTGCATTTAGTTCATTTTTGACGTTTCACCGTGTAAAGTTATCCAGTAGGACATCAACAACATCCCAAATAAGCCTTGAATGATGTAATATTGCATCACATTGCATAATACCAGCATGCACACATCATCCAGAGTTGATTGCATAATTTTCTGATGCAATGCAATACTACTGCCAGACAGCTGCTGAAGCCATCTGAAGTCAGCAGTGTACTATACACAGTCGGAAAGGTTGAGCATTTAAAATATTTCAGACTGTGTGCGAGACAGTTTAAGCTACTGTTACATGTAACTTTTATTAATCATATAATTTTAGCCATTTAGGTACAATACAGAACAGTAATACCGCGAAAGTGCATTAATACCATTGACAATTTCTGCTATATTTCTGGGGTAATGACATTTGTCAACCAGAAGACAAGTATCACTTCTCAACTGAAGAAGGCATATCATCTTTACTTTGGATGCAAGATTGGTGACCAAGACAAGCCTTGGGCCTCGCATATATGCTGCGCTACATGTACAACACAGTTTTCACAGTGGTTGAATTGCAAAAGACCATCAATGCCGTTTGCAGTCCCCATGGTGTGGAGAGAGCCAAGCAACCACATAAATGACTGTTACTTCTGCTTGGTTCCTCCTCTTTCCAGTGGAATAACGAAGTAAAAGAAGTCGAGCATAGTCTACCCAAACATTCCGTCTGCATTGAGACCAGTTCCACATGGTGAGGGACTTCCTATTCCAGAACCTCCATCAGAATATTCTCTTGATTCATCTGATGAGGACAAGGGTGAGCCGACCTGTTCTTCTCCTGGTCCGTCAGCATGCAGTGACCCAGATTTTCACTGGGATGCATTATCAACTCAACATCAGAATATCAACTCAACATCAGAATAACACAGGAAGAGCTAAATGACCTGGTTCATGATTTGGACTTATCCAAGAACAAGGCAGAATTGCTAGGATCAAGACTCCAACAATGGAATCTTCTAGGAGACGATTTCAACATTACTCCATGTCGAAAGCGCCACCAGCAGTTGGAGCCTTTCTTCAGAAAGGAAAGTAATCTGGTATTCTGTTCCGATATTGAAAGCCTCATGAATGCCTTAAAAATCACTCATGACCCACAAGACTGGAGACTATATAGACTCTTCGAAACTGAGTCTGAAGGCTGTGCTTTTGAACAATGGATACCGTCTTCCATCTATTCCAGTAGCGCATGCCATCCACATGAAAGAGACATACGATAACTTAAAGCATCTACTGACTTCCATTAACTACAACAAGTACAGCTGGCACCTCTGTGGTGACTTGAAGGTAGTTGCCCTTTTAATGGGACTGCAGCAGGGATATATAAAATACATGTGTTTCTTATGTGAGTGGGATAGCCGAACAAGGGATTGGCACTACTTGCGGAAGGAATGGAATCGCAGACAAAATGTAACAGTTGGAGAGAAGAAAATCCAGCGCCCAGCTCTGGTTGAGGCTCACAAAATCCTGCTACCACCCATTCACATCAAACTAAGTTTGATGAAAAACTTTGTGAAAGCCATGGACTGCACTTCGCCAGCTTTCCGATACCTGCATGAAAAATTCCCTCGACTCAGCGAAGCAAAGATTAAAGAGGGAGTTTTTGTGGGTCCTCAGATTCGAGAACTCTTCAAAGATGACCGGTTCAACAACTTGCTGCAGGGTGATGCGAAACAAGCATGGAATGCTTTTCGTATAGTGTCAAACTTTCTTGGGAATGTTAGGGCAGAAAACTACAAGGAACTAGTAGAAGACATGCTGATGAAGTATCAGAAACCTGGCTGCAATATGTCTCTAAAGATCCATTTCCTTGATTCCCATCTCGATTTCTTTCCTGACAACTGTGGTATGGTTAGTGATGAATAGGGCGAACGTTTTCACCAGGATATCTCAACGATGGAGCAAAGATACCAGGGAAAATGGTCCACTACAATGCTGGCTGATTACTGCTGGACACTCCCCAGAGAAGATCCCGAACAGCTGTACAATTGTCAGGCGAAAAAATCTAAGAAGTAGTCTATGACTTGGTTTTTTACAGGTATTAACCGAAGGCCTATTATATTTACTATTGACATGCATTTCGTGATGTAAACATTAATTCTTGCAGATTACAAAAAAACTAGAGCCAACTTTGCAATTTCACTGTCATATTCGTGTTCAACATATAAAAATTGATAAGAAATGACTATTTTTATTTCAGTAACATGACTTTTGTAAAAATTTGTTGACCAGTGTTATCGGTAAGCAGGGGTAAGTTTGAATCTTGCTGTCTGCTCTGTACATAAAGGCATTTGAGTTACTTTTGTCTTTATTGGAATCTGTCGATGTGCCCTAACTTCAATCCTTTGCTAACATCCTTCAAGGATACATTGTTCCAAACCATGCGCTCTTGGGTGACTGTCGGTTTTCCCCTATTATCTAGTTTAAAAGCTGCTGCATCTCCTTTTTAAAGGTTAATGCCAACAGTCTGGTTCTATCCCAGTTAAGGTGGAGCCTATCCCTTTCGGAAAAGCCCCTCCTTTCCCCAGAACGTTGCCCAGTTCCTAACAAATCCGAAACTCTCTTCCTTGCACCACTGTCTCATCCACGCATTGAGACTATGGAGATCTGCCTTTCTTTGGGGTCCTGCTCGTGGAATGGGAAGCATTTCAGAGAATGCTACCCTGGACGTTCTGGATTTCAGCTTCCTACCTAAAAGCCTAAATTTGGCCTCCAGAGCCTCCCTACCACACTTTCCTATGTCATTGGTACCAACATGTACCAAGACAGCAGACTCCTCCCCAGCACTATCTAAGACCTTGTTTGGGTGGTGCATGAGGTCTGCTACCTTTGCACCAGGCAGGCATGTTACCAGGTGATCTTCACGTCCACCAGCCACCCAGCTATCTACATGCCTAATGATCGAATCATCAACTATAACAGCTGTCCTAACCCTTCCCTCGTGAGCACATGGCCCTGGAGAAACCTCCTTGGTGCAGCCCTGGAGAAACCTTACATCACCTGAAGGACAGGTCCTAGCTACAGATTCACTTCCTGCCACACTGGGGTGATTCTCTATCACATGACCTCTCTCGTCCATGGCAACACGGATGCTGCCAGACTGGAGGTGGGACTTCAATACTGCATCCCTGTAGGTCTTGTCTATGTATGTCTGTCTTCCTTATGTCCTCCAAGTCTGCTACTCTAGCCTCCAAAGATCGTACTCATTCCTGAGAGCAAAGAACTCCTTGCACCTAGTGCACACATAAGACCCCTCACCAACTTGGAGAAAATCATACATGTGCTACTTAATAGAAAAAACTGGAAAGCCCCCATCTTGCTGCTGGACTGCTGTCTGCATCTTAGTTTTAAAGTTCTGTTTAGGTATTTAAGTTGTTTACTTACCTAGGTTTTGCTGTGGATACTTATACTAATAAAACTATACCTAATACATTTAATGGACTTTGTTCACCTCAGTATTAATTAATCTCAGGTCCTTAATGTATGCCTGATGAGGATAAAAGTTGCACCTGAGAGTGAATATGGGCTCCTCCTTCCTTTTAAGATGCTTAAGCACCTATAAAGGTACAATTATCCCAGGGATGGGTGGGAGTGAGGGAGGGAGGGAGGGAGGGAAAGAGACGTATTAAAAGTTGGCTGCTACACAGTGCCCTGCCCTATGCTTTTAAGGTAAAGGCTTACCAATTTCCTGGGTGATTCACACAGCCCTTGCTTTGATATAAGGGGCCTTTTAAATTGCCCCTTTGATCTGTCGCTTGCCTTTAACACCTATTTAAGGCAAATTCTTAGATCTTTTGCCTCATAATTGGAAGGGCTCTTTGTAAAGGTCACTAGAAACAAGTATTATTTTTCTTTCTACTCAAACTATTCTACCTATATGCTAAGCTATATTCAGACTGAAATAAAAAAGTTCTCTAGAAACAAATGTACGAGTATTTCAGTAAATATTTATTCTATTTTAATTTTTTGGTTAAGCTAACCTCTGATTTGATTTAAATGAAAAGCTCTCTAGAAACAAATTTATTTCAAAGTTTATTTACTTTAGTTTATGTTCTATGCTAAGCTGTACTCTACTTTGACTTAAATACAAAGCTCACTGGTAGTACCAAGACCTGACTGACTTAGCAAAAACACTGAATTCTAAAATACACAGATTTATAAGCTTTAACTCCAAGAAGTCTGTCACAAAAGCTCAGCTAAAGGAATTATAAATAAGATGCACAAATCTTCAAAAATGGGCTTGCCAGATTTTTCAGATAACGTTTTTGAAAATTCAAAGAATCCAACAAATTCTGCCAAATATGATTCAGGTCTGATAATCTGCCAGACTTCTGGATGGAACAATCTGTAGGTAAAATCAGAAAAGCTAGAGAAACAGTCATCAGAGTCATTGTCAGGGCTGGCCCATGAGTTTCTGCCGCCCCAGACAGGAGCCTTGGATGCAACATCTCCCCCTGTGCCAAGCTGCGCTGCCACCGATTCAGTCTTCTGAGGGGCTTGCGGCGGCAGCAGTCTAAATGTGGCAGCTTTGTGCCACCGCTTTGGTGCCTGTGGCAGGTCATGTTCTTCGGCACACATGGCCTGACGCTTCTGACCCCCTCCAACAGAAGGTTGCATTAGAGGGGGGGGGGGGGGGTGGAAGCAGCAAGCCATGTGTGCCGAAGAACATGACCTGCCACAGGCACCAAAGCGGTGGCACAAAGCCGCCATGCCACCTTCCAAGGACTGATGGCCTAGTGGATGGGCCAGCCCTGGTCATCATGGACACTATAAAAGTGAGGAGCTAGCAGAGAGAGCAGCAGGAAAAAGGAAGCAGAAAAAAAGAGAAAGAAGGAAGAAGAGCAAGCACGAGATTGTTTTGCTGTTTCTACATGTGAAAACCTTTCCTTTTTTAAAATTCTATTAAATTATATATTGTTTTTTTGAGGGGTACGGAGAGTGGAACTAATTGCATCCTAATTGAATGGTAAGGAGCACTAGAAGAGGGGGCAGCAATGGAAGAAATAATGAGACAAGTGGCAATATTCCTCAGTCTACAACCACTGTTGCTGATGCTGAGAGAGTTGAGGCTGTGATTTACACAAGTTGGTGGATTCACCGATTCCTAACAATCTGATCAGATTTTTACACCAAAGTCACACAAACTAATTTAGAAAACTAATATAAATTTGTGTATTCAAATCATGCTTTTCCCATTGATACTCAGTGTGATCTTGGGAGTCATTTGGAGGGCAACATATGTGGCAAACTTTGAAAAATTGATATGCGCTGAAATCATTATAAATTCACTTTAACACTTTGCATACTAAGCATGTCACAAACATGATTTTGCAATAAACTGGTATACCTCAATGATGTATACATTTATGTGAAAGCACATTTTAGAAAAGCTGTCCGAGTATCGGTAAGGATGTGCGATTTCAGGAAAGGTGCCGTGCATGTGCAAGAGCACGGACCTTCTAGAATTGGAACTTCTCCATCTGCAAATATAGACGGGTCCCAAGCTGTAGGGTTTGTACATACTGTGATGCAGTGGGTAGTATAGAGCCTATGGAAATTCAGGAAAGTGAAGAGCTTACCTCAGATTCAGCTGTAGGAAAAGACACAAGGCACAGAGAAACAGCTGAGCAGAAAAGGCTGTTAGTGCAAGCAAAGCCAAAAGCTCATCAGGAGCACCTGTGTTCTAACCCTCACGTAACGTGCAGGGCAAGGAACCATATAAGGGAGAGTTTTAGTCAGAGAGAGGGGAAGAGAGACGGAGACAGGAGCAGGAACAGCAGAGGAGTGCTGGGAAAGGAAGCTGCAATCCAGGAACCAGGAAATGAAAGCAGAAACAGTGCTCGTGAGAGAAGGGTTGGAAGGAGCAGTGCTGGGAAAAGCTATGCTACAGAAAGCAGACCTGGAGAGAAGCCAGGAGGGGCCAGCAGCTCAGGAGGACGATATGTGCAGCCAGTAAGCACAGGTCAGCCCAGAGGGAGTTTACCGGGTGAAGGGAACTTCAAACGTGGCTGTAAACTAAGAAACAGCTGGGAAGCTGGTACAGAGTTTGTTAACTCACAGCTTGACCGGAAAGCTGGGGAGAGAGTCCACTACAACCCAAGAGCTAATGCTAGCACCCAGATAAAAAGGTGGGAGCCTTATACTTTTGAAGAAAGGTTTAAAAGCTATGACTGTTGCAAAGGGCATGGCCCTGAATATAATGTTATAAGTGAAAGGTATCCAGAACCCTTACTCCGTGAGGAGAACAAGCAGAAAGCATTCCTCAGGCCAGGCAGATATAATCCTGGGTTTAAAGGAACTTTTGCAGAAAGCGATAGTGAACTATCACAGGAGGCTGTGCCAGGTTTTAGCACATCTGAAGAGGCTGATTCAGACGGTTTTGAGAGTGAAACTGAAGGGATGTTATGGGAGGATAACAGCCACCCTTCAGACCCCATGCCAATGGATTGTACTATATGTTGTAAAAAGTGACCACACTTCTTTATGTTGACCTGTTGAAAAGAAGAGCTTTGTGAAGATAACAAAGGAAAGAAGTTTTCTGTTACAAACACAGCAATGAAAAATGGTATTTTTGTTCCTTGAAGAATGTCTGTTCGGGAAGGGGAATAAAACCCATACTTAATTTTTCCTTACCACTTGACCACAAGACTCTGTTTTTATATCAAGAGCAGAGTAAACTTCAACAACCCTAGGCGACCGCCTAGAACAGGGTTTAAAAGGGCTCTACCATACGGGCCCCATCACAATACATGCAATCGAAATTCAAGTGCCACGGACGTGTTGAGTCCTATATTTAACAATGGCCACTGAGACGTTCAAGCATGACATGCCATTTTTTTTAACCCAGTGTAACAGGAAACCCCCCAAAATTTCATTGTTTTCCGTGCCACCAATAGTACGCACTGTTAAGCAATAAAGTGCACACTATTGATGACACTGGCTCTGAAACAAAGAAAACCACACCCCAAAAATGAAAAATTCCATCAACATGGGAAACCAAACAAATCAAACATTTTTGGCCTGCACAATTCTACAACCAATCCAGCACATAATTCCATTAATGTTAGGAAGGAAAATCTATCAGAATGGACATCAGATAGTACCAGAATATGACTATGTCTCTCTATAAACATCCTGTTGGACTGGGAATAGAACCATAGTGATGCCCAATGCAAGTAATCTCATTTTAGTCAGCCATTTTAGTTGCAACCTAACTATAGTATATTTTCTCCTAGCACATATTCCAACATGTTACTAAACGCAAGCTAAACCATCCATAAGATTAAATTTGCTTTCTTAATTTCCAACTGTTTATTACAAATAAACAAACAAGGAATTTACTGTAGACAGTTGAAACCAAGAGTACTGCATGATGAGTTTTCCTATAGCTGTTTCAAATAAACACCTCCCGTCCCAGGCCAGAATATTAGATACCTACTTTACCCACTCCCCGCTTCCACAAGCAAGGCTGGCACTACAGTACCTTGTTTGCCATAGGGTCCTTTATCAAGAAGTAGCAGTGGTAAAGTTGTCCAGAGACTTCAGACCAGGCAGATTGCATAACAGTGCAGCACAGCAATACCCAATCCTGTGAGCGATTCACAGCAGTTGGATTGTGCTCCTGCTTAAAACTCAGTCCATTTTGGCATGGAAGGCCACACTGAAACCACCCTGCTAAGGCCCGGTGCAGTCTGGATTCCCCGTTCCCATTGCTGGGGACCTGAGGCCTGGAGCCTTTGTTGACGAAAGGCTAGACATAGCATGACAATTGCTGTGAAGCAACAGCAATGGATAGTGATGCAGTGGCTGTGAGCAGCAGCAGTGAATGTGATAACATGGATGTTGGCTACGATTCTGGTGAAGTTCCACAGAAGCTGTTAAGGAAAGCAGGGACAGTCAGGCAGCTACTATAGCCCTGCAGCAAGCACAAGTATGCAGCGGTGCTGGTGGAGAAGTGCAGAAGTGCACACTGTACAAAGTACTAGAGTGGTCGCCCTGCTCCTCATATGCTTCCCACTCCAAGGTTTCCAGACACTGCACCTGTATGTGTGCACGCTGCAAGCAATTGCAGGTACAGATGGTCCCCTTTGATTGGTAGTGCATGGCACGTTTCCAATTACTGCTGGTGAGGCACATGCACCACCCTGCCCTCAAGGCAGTAATTAACTAAGGAAAGGTCATCTGAAGATCACAGAATCATTTTGTAGCAGCAGATAAGCATGCAATAAATAAAACCAGGAGTCTTTTCAAGGATCCAAGCCAGTTTAATGTGCACATGGCTCAAGCAATAATCAAATTCAAAATGGCTGAGCAATGGTTTCTAGCAAAACAACAACTTTTATAGCGTTCTTCTCCATTCTAGACATAGGCAAACTTTTCATTGGTCCTGGTAGCCCCCTCTACCCCATCTATTGGTCCCGGTACTGATATGGCTACCCAATCGGGACTCTGGTCTGGGCTCAGCACCTGGTTGCCCCCCTTCTAGTCCCAATTACAATGGTCAGTGTCTCTAACTTGTTACATCTCTCCTCCAAGGTCGCTTAGCTTGTTAAAACATATGGGAAGCAGGGCACTGTAACCTTGCTTTTTGCAGAGTTAATTAATTCCATAGAAGCATAGCACACCTTATCAGTACCAATTAAACTTGTTTTCTGTCTTTTCTAAGTTTCGATTCTGCTTAGCTATGTTCAGTTAAGCTGAGTTAAGTTTCAATTCTATGGTGTCATCATTCAGGGGGGTTTTCATTTCTCTGGGCCTAACTACAGGCTTCAGTTACAGGTCAAGCTGCTTAGGCCTGTCTGCTTAGTTCAATTAGCATGGATCATAGGCCGTCGCCTACCACAATTTAAGTCAAATAAAAAGGTCGATAAGCAGGTATAGAAGTAGCAAAAATATATTCTGGTGTAAGCACTGCAGTTAGTCATGTTTTGAACTTTCATTTTCTTGAGATAAAGAGTCAAATGAATCACAGCAAATCTCAGCAAGCATAGCATTTCTTCTAGATTGTTTCATTCATCATGCAGGACCAGTTTATCCTATGTACTTCTGCTCTGATCCTGGGCACCAACACCTATATTTATTGCTATATTTCTTGATAGCAATGTCTCCAATGTTGTATTCTCTTACACACTTGCCTAATTGTTTATTCTTCACTGATAAAAAGAGGAACCTAAGGAATTAGTTTACTTTCTAAAGGGAGAAAAGGATTGTGAAATCAGTATGCGTGTTGGGGAAAGAAGACCACTTATTAAAACTTGTGTTTTTGATGTCCTGTCCACACTAGATTTTCAGGATATGTCAGAGGGGACATGAGAGCACTGAAGATGCATGGGGAACACTATGGGGTATGTTTACTAAACCGGGCTAACGGTTAACCCGGGCTATCTGCCACTAGGTCCCATATTATTCAATGGGACCTAGTTGCAGTTATCCCGGGTTAACCGTTAGCCCAGTCTAGTAAATACCCCTATATGTAAACCATTTAAAAATAACAGAATGATGCTGTTAAGTGCCATCGAGTTGACATCAACTCATGGTGACCCTCTGGAAAGTTGACCTAAGCTGTGTTCGGTCATCAGTCAGGGGCTCAATGTTGATAGAGTAGCACCCATAGCTGCTGTTATTGTATCGATCCATCTCATTGCCGGCCTCCCTCTTTTCCATTGACCTTCTACCTTGCCAAGCATTATGTCTTTCTCTAACATTCTCTCTCTTCACATAATGTGTCCAAAGTATGAAAGTCGATGTCTTGTCATCTAACCCTCTAAAGCAAGCTTAGGTTTGATCTCCTCTAGTACTAATTGGTTTGTTCTTCAGGCAGTCCATTTTATACACAGTATTCTTTGCCAGTACCATAATTCAAAGGCATTGGATTTTCTTCCTGTCTATCTTTTTCACTGTCCAGCTTTCTCATCCACATTTTATTTGAAAGATTTTATATACCGCATTTCCAGTGACCAAAGCAGTTTACATAAAATATCAAAAGAAACACTACTAAAAGTGTAGCTTAACTCAAAATAACCAGTGCTATTCCATATGTGCCATTCCAAATTTTGTTGGACGTTTCTACAGGAATGATGTGTATCGATAAGGTGAGTTTGTTATGTGTTCGGGCCCATAAAATCTAAACAATACCCCCCTAGCTAATGGTTATTTCTTTTGCTTTTCACCAGCTATAACCACTGGTTGTGAAAAAGTTGCTTTGAGGTGAAACCATTGGTCATGGTCACCTGGCTGGTGTTAACCATCATTTGTAGCCTGATTTAATGCCTGGAGGAGTCAGTGCCAGCAAATTAAGTTGGATATGCTATGAGTAATATAACATGTTTAAAAAGAAAGGAGCATTTTACTCTTGGGCAAGTTTGATGTTTGATGTTTTGTTAATGACAGTTGGTGAGCTGCATGCAGTAGTTTGCTGCTGTCAGTCCATGAATTGAGCCTCAATTATTGAATAGAAGACTTCCATAATTCATGACGACATATTGAGTGGGTTTCAATCAGCTGTTATTCTATAGATTTGAAAGGAGCAGTAAGTAAACTAATACAAGAGGAAAGCTCTTTTGGTTTGTGGTCTTGGTGATTGGCAGAATGAATAATTATGCTTATTGTCCATTACTTAATTCTATGTATGCTGCTAACCTATTTGGACCAGGTGGTCTTAGACTTTAAGTCTTTCTCCAGCCATGGAAACTTGCAAAAGGACAAAGGAGAATAGCTGGGCAGACGTACTATTTGGTCACTTGGAGATGCACACTATAAAATCATGGGTCACACACTGCTGATCGGAGGTCCCGACATCGGATTCTCCAATACAATCAGAATCAGTGTGCAGGTCTACAAACTGTATAATGCAGCACTATAGCAGATACTGGATGACTTAGGAATTTTACTTTACCATGTTTCCACTGCATATCTGTTTTTTTTTTTTATTAAGTCTTTTTACAAGTTTACAGAAACAAACAGAACATCAATTTTTGACATATTCTCAAATACAGTAACAGCGATCTCTAAACACAACTATACTACTCCCACAACTCCCACCCCATACCTTGCAAACCACAAAAAGCATCAGTTCAGCTTACCACAGCGCATGTAAAACGATCTAAGGTGGACCATTTATTCTGAGCAGCCTCTTTCCCTCTTAGGATATTGATTTTATCTTGCACTTTTTCGTATCTACTATAAAGACACACTTGGTTCCACCAAGTATGCCAATTCAACTTTGAAGAGTCTTTCCAATTCAATAAGATCAATTTTATGACTACAGCAATCATGAAATTTAGTACAAAGAAATGATCCTTTTCCAGCATTGGAATCTTAGCTGCTGATCTCAGGACTATTATACGCCATGTTAGAGGGGAAGAGCAACCCACCACCTGCATTATCCTTTTCCAAGCTGGAGTCCAAAACCCCTGGGTGAAAGGGTAGTCCAGGAACATATGTCTCATTGTGCCCGACGCGTTTTGGCAAGACCAACATAATGAGGACCTATCAGTCTTCCATTTGGATATCTTGCTTGGCGTTATAAATGCCCTATGCGCAAAAAAGAACATGGATTGTGTAAGCGCAGCAGATCTTGAGGTACGCACTATAGGCCCCCACAAAAGGTTCCACAAGTTCTGCTGCAACGGAGCATCTGTCTCTTCTTCCCATATCTTACGTAGGTCCCGCACTTGACTCAGAATGTGAACCCTAAAGAACGCGTAGATGCTTGAAATACCTCCTTTCTTAGAGTTGATTTCTGCCATGATCTTCTTCAGGCCCCATGTACATGCATACTCCCTAGGCCGTTTCCGTAACTGAACCATACAATGCCTAAGTTGAAGCCACTAATAATGGCAGCCTGAAGGTAACCCGAACTCCGTCTGCAGCATACCGAACGTCTTCCATTCATCTCTGACCATCAATTGTCCCACGTTCCAGACGCCACACCTCTGCCAGGCAGCCCACGCAAAGGGGACTTTATTAATTTTAAACACTGGATTGTACCAAAGGGGCATTTGACGGGAAGGCGGATTCTCCTTTACTATAGTGGGCAGAAAGCTCTAAAATGCACCTTGCGTCGATAAGATTACTCGTCCCACCGCAGACGTCTCAGGCCATCTCATTCCCATAGCCAAACTGATTGGGCAGGGATGGCACAGGCGCTCCTCAAGTTCTACCCAGATTGGCTTTTGCAAAAGCAATTCTCCAGCCGACCAAAGACTTCCCTGCTTCAGAATTGCTGCAAGGTGATATCATCGGAAGTCAGGAAAGTGAACTCCTCCATCACTTTTACTCACTTTCAGCTTCTTCAAAGCAATCCTAGGCGTTTTCCCATTCCAGAGAAAAGCACTCACTGTACGTTCAATCCCCTTATAAACAAACACTGGAAACAGGATGGGGATCATCCCTAGTATATAATTTACGAGGGCCGTTTTTTTTCAACCTCCGATCGCTCCGTGCAGACGCTACGCGGGCAGCAGAAAGCGGGCATGCGCTGTAGGCGACTGCGCAGCTCTTGCACTACACACTCCGCCATTGTTGACATTCAGGCATCAGTCGGCGTTGTGCTACAGCCACGTAAACATGTCCACCATGATTGATGCTCCCTCCAAGTGTGAATTGCGAAGTGTGATTCGTTTTCTACAGGCTGAAGGCCATAGTGCTGCAGAAATCCATCGGAGAATGAGTCGTGTGTATGGGGAAAACTTCATGAGTGATGGTGTTGGGCCAAGGACGCAAATCTGTCATTTCAGATGACCTGGTGCAACGAGTTGACAGAATGGTTAAAGAAAACCGCAGATTCACCATTACTGCTTTGTCTACGGAATTTCCAGAGGTTTCAAGGTCTGTTTTGTACTCTATTGTTACTGAACGGTTAGGCTACAAAAAACGTTGTGCACGTTGGGTCCCAAAAATGTTGACGGATGGCCACAAAAGCGCTTTCAAACCAATGAGGACCTTCAAACCAACGTCAAGGACTACTTGAATTCATTGGCGGCAACTTTCTTTGCAGAGGGTATTGAAAAGCTTGTCCACAGATATGACAAATGTCTCAATCTCTTCGGTGATTATGTCGAAAAGTAACCGTAAGTGTACCAATCTTTTGGTAATAAAATTATTGTTTTATATGAACTTGTCTTTTATTTATAGCCTATCGGAGGTTGAAAAAAAAAACGGCCCTCGTATTTTGGGCATTAATACCATTTTGATGGACTCCATCCGACCCCACCACGTGAGGTGCAGCGGGGACCACTTCAAAGTGAAAGACCAGGCAATCTCCTTGATCTTCTCTATGTTCCTTCGAAGAGTGTCATCCAAAGGGGCAGCAAACTGGATCCCCAAATATTTAATAGCCCTTGGCTCCCAAAGAAATGAGAACTGTTGTACCATACTACTATGCACTAAACTATTAAGAGGAAAGGCCACTGATTTTGTCCAATTTACTTTATATCCCGAGAACCGGGCATAACTATCTATCAACGTCAGCAGAGGCGAAATTGATGCAGGCCATAGAAAAAACATCAGATCATCCGCATACGCCAACAGCTTAATGTGCAGGTCTGCTACCACTACTCCTTCAATTTCACTTGATTGATGAACCAGCAGTACCAGCGGCTCCAGCGCCAGATTAAACAGTAGAGGGGACATCGGACATCCTTGACAAGTGTCTCTGTGCAAGAAGAAAGGTGTGGAGAGTTCCTGATTAGCTAGAATCCTAGCCACCGGTCGAGAGTATAGTACCTGGATCATATTTATGAACGTCCTGGGGAGACTGAACCATTCTAGGACCATAAATAGGAATGGCCACTCCAATCTGTCGAAGGCCTTTTCAGCATCTAATGATAGGCCAATAAGGGGCGAGCCCTCCCGCTCTGCTAGATCCAGCAAGTTACAAAGAAGTCTGGACTTATCCATAGTGGATCTGTCCGACACAAAGCCACATTGATCTGGGTGAATTAGCATGTGGAGAAGCTTGTTGAGACGACCGGCCAGCATGGCCGAATATAGCTTGTAGTCAGCATTTAAGAGTGAAACAGGCCTATAATTTCCCACTAGGTTCGGGTCTCTCCCAGGTTTTTCAAGCACCACTATAGTGACCTCGGCAAAGGCTCCTGAATCATTGACGTGCTCTTGAAGTTGCTGATAGTAAGTCAGTAGATGCGGCAACAGATCCTTAGCAAACACCTGGTAGAATTCAAGTGGGATGCCATCGGGACCCGAAGCTTTCCCACGCTTCCCACCAGCCAGTGCTTCCTTGAGCTCCTCCAAGCCCAGTGTCTTACTTAGTAGATCCGCTTGTTGGGCATCCAACTTGGGGTGTTCGATCCATGGTCAAGGGATCTCTGACCCCTTCAGATGAATACAGCTGCAGGTAGAAATTCCTAAAAACCTCCGCTATCCCGGCATTATCATCCCGGGAAACATCATGCTCATCCTTTATGGACACGATATGTGATTTATCCCGGCGCGGTTTTAAACTTGCGGCCAATAATTTACCAGCCTTGTTCATCTCAGTATGATAGCGCGCTTTCTGCTCAAAGACATTTTGCTCCACCTCCCGACTAAGGATCGCATTATATTGATAACATAACTTTTGAAGGCGAGTGAGCACAAGGGGGTTAAACTGTTGTAGCATTATTCTCTCTCCTGCCCTGATCTGCAAGTCAAGGGTTTTAAGGACTGCTTTCACCTCTCTGTTAGCAGCGATGATATAGCTCGTTACCTTCGCTTCCCACCAAGCCCAAATGGAGGTATCCTTCGGGAAGTTAGTTGCAAAGTACTCCTTGATGGCTTCCTGAATATATAGTTTAAACGGTTCTTCAGCAAGTAGAAGCCTGGGAAAAAAACAACCTCCCGATTTGCCAGATTCAACCGACGATCCAAGTTCTAACATTATTGCAGCATGGTCTGAGATATGCGTGCTCAAAATTTCTGCAGACTTAATTTCTTTGGCAAAGGATCTAGACACCAGGAAGAAATCAATCCGAGAATAGGATCCATGCGGATGTGAAAAGAAAATATAGTCCCTTTCCGAAGGGTGAAGCACACGCCATATATCAATCATGCCCAAATCTTCCATGATGGTCTCGAGCACCTCAAGCGCCCTGACTCTTTTAGATACTCGACTAGATTGGCAATCAATTAGCGGATCCAGAACCATATTGAAATCTCCACCTACAATGACTGGGAGGAAAATTCCAAAAGCAATTCCGCTAAGGATTGAAAAAATTTAGGGTTATCGCAATTTGGTGCATAGACGTTTACTATCACCATTTGCCTTTTTTCTATCCTTATCTGCACACTAGCCCATCCTCCCTCGGGGTCCGCTCTGAAAGATGAGAGCTTTGCCTTGCAGGAATTTTTGACCAGAATAATTACTCCATTTTTCTTTCCCAGCGCAGGCGCATGTGAGGCTAAACTATACTTTCCCCCTGCCAGTTTCATAGACTCATTAGTAGTTAAATGTGTTTCTTGGAGCAACACAACATCTGCACCTTGTTTCTGGCAGTACACCAAAATCTTTTTTCTCTTAATTGGATGTTTGATGCCCTTTACATTCAGGGACAGAATTTTAAGTGGGTACATCTATATGTTTGGAAGACCCTGAGATCCGCCCATGATCCGCTTGACGGTAGTTGTCAGAATACCATAGCTTAATTATTCGTGGTTTGCAAGGTAACAAAAACCCCCCCGCTATACAGAGGCTAATCACTGGGTGAGCCAGCGTATGAAACAAGACAGCCGCTAGGTACCCTCCCCCCAAAACACATACAGCACACTCCAACTTAGTCCCAGGATTACTGCACACAAAAGTTTATGCTGAAGGCTCCAGCAAGACTCGGCAATAACACCGCCTCTGCTGAAGCTACTGCACAGTTGCTATATTTAGCCTAAGGAAAATACCTATGCATATATACTTCACAGGAAACCTACTAAACTAAAACACAAGAAAAAAAGAAAAAAAGAAAAAAAGAAAAAACATTAAAAAAAACCCTTGTGCGAGATAAACCTCGCCCCCCGCCACACCCATCAAACCATGTCTCCCCTTACAATGCCCACGCATTTTAAATTATTAACAATATACAGGACTAGACAAAAGAAGAAAGGGAAAAGCTCCCTGCATATACTATACCATACATCCCCCATTGATATCAAAACTTATAGTCCTCGGAAGATTCAACCGGGGTGCAGTCCGCTTCACTAGGGGTCACACCCAAAATCTAGGCTTCATAAGACACGGGGGGTCTACCACTACGCAGGTAAACCCCCGAGCCACCACACAAAACTCCACTCTCCCGTCACTTAAGGGGATTACAAATGAATGCGAGTCCTCAGTGCATTTGCAGGGCCTCTTGCTCTTCCAGGAATTTCAAGACTTCTCCCGGATCCTCATATGTTTTAGTGCAGTTATTGAAAGTGATCCTAAGACGGGCAGGATATAGAAGACCGTATCTGGCCTGAAGGCCCTGTAGACGCAGTCGCATTACCAAAAACTACTTCCGTTTGTCCACTGTAGCCTTACTCAGATCAGGGAAAAATGCGATGTCATTGCCTTCGTAGGTCAAAGAAGCCTAGGCCTTAGCAACCGATAGAATCTGAATGGCTTGTTGATGCCTAAGTAAACAAAAGATTACCGGTCTTGGGCCCCTGGCATGCAAACTCCTCTGGGCTGGAACTCTATGAACTCTCTTGAACTCCAGAGGCATCGATAGATTCAATTTCAGCAAGGCTGGTACCAGTTTATTCAGGAAGGCAAACATATCCGAGCCTTCAGCGTCCTCCGGGAGACCCACCAGCCTCACATTGTTCCTTCTGCCTCTATTATTAAGGTCTTCCAGTTGCCGATCCAAACTTTCAATCTTTTTGTAGGTCTTTTGTAGTTGGGAAAGTTGATCTGCATGCTCTACCATCGTGGCATCAGCCTTATCCATTCGCTCAGCTAAGCTCTTAAATTGAGTCTTCATTTCGTGTATCTCCGACTGAACCCTCACGAGGGTATCTCCATTCGCGACCACTATTTCCTTTACTGCCCGGATTTCCCCTAGGAGCTCCTTTATTGAGTCCTCCGAATCTCGAATGTGAGCCATCTTGTGTGGCGAGAGGGGATCCGACTTTGCTCTTTTAGATCCCGGATTAGGAGTCGCGCCAAAATCCAGTTTTGAAGATTTCCCGCTTGACATAATCCACTCCCCGACAGATAATCACACGTTCCACTAAATAAGAAGGAGTATGCTGCGGATTCTTCCAGGATTCTTGCTTGAGGGTACCGGAGCGTTGCTCTTAAGCCGCCATCTTGCTCCGTATCGGCCCCGCCTCTCCACTGCATATCTGTTCTGACAATTTCATCCTGATGCATTATGGGACCTGCATCACTGATTCCAATGGGCAAAATCAGGGACTACAAATACCATACTGTACTGCAATGCAAATTTAAAACCAGAACTGGCAAAAATCTAACTCCTGGAACTGGGTAACTTGGTAATAAATAAAGAGGTGGGGTGTTTAACTGGATGAATGCAATAAGAGGACAAAGGGAATCACATTGTTTGAAGGTAGTGAATGAATGTGTACAATTTTCCAATGAGAGACAAGTTGCAGGATCACTGTGTGCAAGTATGTATAGTATTAATGTGGAGGTGTCCCCCGCTTGTCCGGCCCGTCAGAATTTGGACATGCTCTGGTGCATCCAATTCTGATCCCGCTGGGGCTAGACATGCCTGCAGGGTCAGAATTGGGTCTACCAGCCTGGATCTGCAGGCTGAAGCCCGATTCTGGCCACCTGGACGTCCAGCAACTCCCTGGCTAGCCCAGCCTGGCTCCTGAATGGAGCAGCAGTTGCATGTCATCTTGTTGCCATGCACCATGGCTCCATGCAGGAGCCGTGATCCCAGCAGATCCCGAAGAGTTGCTTTTCCCACATCCTGACCCCCGATAAGGCCAGAGTGGCCAGGGTCAAGCTGCAGGGAACCTCCTACACTCCCTCATCTTCCATTCCGGGCCTGACCGTGTCATCTGGCTCCATCAAGGGGGATTTATTCCACCTCTGAGATGGAATAAGTCCCCCATCCAGACCGCTGACCCTAAATGTACAGGGCCGACCTCGCTGCTCAGAATAGACCCCATGGTGTATAAGTTCAGGTGTGAAGTGTTGGGTGTCTGAATTTACACGTAGGACTGCTCTGTTGCTACAGTTGGGGAACACTGAGTATTGGTTGGGATTAGAGAGGTAAGTCATTGTGCAGACATGAATGATGTAATCCAGATGTGTGTGTAGATATTGGAATGAATGGATGAGGTGAGGTGGGTTGAAGTACAGAGTAAGTGAGGAGTCTTGAAGCAGCGGTTTGGTATGGAGTCCCCTAACTTTCTGATTGATTTGCTGTTCATGGCTGCTGGTTGCATATTTCTTTTTTTTTGGGGGGGGGGGGCATTTTCTCCAAATGGGTTAATTTTGCTGATACCATGACAGTCGTGAACCTCACTTCTAAGCCAGGGTATGTGGAGTATGATCTCAGTCTCTCAAATTTACTGCTAATGCTCAGCGTAGCATCTTACAAACTCCAGAAGGAAGCTTTCTTTAGCACGATGCAACAAGTATGGGAAGTTTGTCAAAATGTGCTTGGAAATTCTTCTTTATCAAGCCTGTCGCTCCCAGTACAATGGGAAAGATTTCTATATTTTTCTGTCACATTTTCTTCATCTCTGACTGCATTTCTTGGTAAATCAGGATCTTCTGCCTCTCCGTATGATTGACAATCAAAAATTGGTCTGATATTTTCAGAGTAATAATACCGTTGAGCCAAATATTGTTTAATTACTCCAATTGTAACATGAGAATGTCCTAAAGACAATTTCTAACTTCCCACATCAAACATTAAAGTATTTAGCACTGGGTCTCAGACTCATGCGAGCTATGGTATTCGTTTCATAACCAAATGCTCAAATTTGCATCAATGACCCTTTCTCAGTATTGTCGTGCTATTTTTCTCTATATTTATTTTTTATTTATTTATTTACATTCTCTTATATACCGCGCTATTCTGCATCAGTGCGGTTTACATTGAACAAACTGAAATTACATTGAACAGGGCATTATAACTTGGAGATAACTATTTTACAGGGAACATGGGCTATGGAGGGTTAAGTGGCTTGCCCAAGACCACAAGGAGCACCTGTGGGACTAGAAACCCCAGTCCTTCCGGCCCAAGGTTGCTGTCCTCTAGTGGGATTTGAACCCCCGACCTTCCGGCCTGAAGTACCTTGCCCCAACCACTAGGCTACTCCTCCACTATATCATTTAAAATAAAGATTTTTCAAAGATAAACAAGTCAGGCTTAGCTTTAGTTGAAAACTCCCAACGCCAATCTCAGCGCTGCTGCGTTTCACGAAAGTATCGTTTCTTCAGGGATTAATGCGCTGACTTTTTATACCATCAAATTTTAACACATGCTCTCCCCGTTAGTAAGTATTCCTGCCTTGTGCGCGGCGTTTTTTCACAAGGCAGGAATACTTACTAACGGGGAGAGCATGTGTTAAAATTTGATGGTATAAAAAGTCAGCGCATTAACCCCTGAAGAAACGATACTTTCGTGAAACGCAGCAGCACTGAGACTGGCGTTGGGAGTTTTCAACTAAAGCTAAGCCTGACTTGTTTATCTTGGAAAAATATTTATTTTAAATGATATAGAGAAAAATAGCACGACAATACTGAGAAAGGGTCATTGATGCAAATTTGAGCATTTGGTTATGAAACGAATACCATAGCTCACATAAGTCTGAGACCCAGTGCTAAATACTTTAATGTTTGATGTGGGAAGTTAGAAATTGTCTTTAGGACATTCTCATGTTACAATTGGAGTAATTAAACAATATTTGGCTCTCTGTATGATTCACAGAATAAGCACTCGGTATAGACACTTCTATTATCAATGCCGTTCTGGTGTTTTTCTCCTTTACCACTATGTCAGGTTTCCTCGCATCCAATTTCTTATCAGTCAGAATGGGAATGTCCCAGATGATCAGCACCTCTTCATTCTCTCTTAGAGTCATGCTCCCAGTGCTTTTCAAGGACAGGGAATTTGTAGTGTTTACAGAGTTTGCAGTAGAGGAGGAGTGCTACTTTGTTGTGCCTTTCTGCATATAAATTTTCTTCCATCAGAACTTCACAGCCTGCTATAAGATGAGTCACTGTGCTGGGCATCTTGACATATTACATATGTACTTTTGTTAACCTAAGATATACATAGTGGTGGTTACTCAAAGGAATCCTGCTTGCAAGAGAATAATGCTGGATGTTTGTTGTGTCTGTGCTCTCTTAGTAGATCTTTATAGTACTAACTCTATGGCAAACAGATCCTGGCCTCTTATGTCTCTTAATGTCAATGTAGTTACTTAATAATCCCATAAAAAGAAATTAAGTCCTGCTGTATTTAAAAAGGGAGGCTCTCTATATTGCATTTCTACAAGAAGCACATTTCTCCATAATGAATCCTTGAGGTTCAAGGTAAAGGCCTTCTCACCTCCACTGGGTAAAAAAATGGAGTGTCTATTCTTGGTAAGTAAGGAGTTTTCATTCATTATACTTCATCAGAAGTTGGATACTGTAAGGAAATAGATAAAATTGCATTGCATGGGATGGAGGGATCATTTCATGTAATTTGTATGCTCTCACACTGGACTCTCTGATGAGAACAAGGATAGGATCAGGGGACTCTGTTATTCCCCGTAGAAGTGTCTTTAATTTAGTGCTGGATTTAATCCTGGATCAGTAACCTAAATGTATTGCCAGAACATCCAGAGCACATACTACCTTATTATCAATAAAACAATTGGGTCTGGTTGACCTCTGGTGACCATTAAAATCACTACTGCAGAATAGAGTATTTTGTAAACTCTAAATCACTGACCCCTCTCTTCAGGCCATAACAATTTCTGAGGGGTGGTTTCTCCAAATGGGTTTCTGACAATGTGGCAATTCTGTTGCGGACGCAATATTTAGACCGTGTACGCAGAGTCTCCCAATGGAAATTCAATGCAGATCTCCTTTGAGGATAAACAGTTTATAGAACACCTTAAGGCAGTGTTTTTCAACCTTTTTTGTGCAAAGGCACACTTTATTCATGAAAAAAATCACGAGGCACACCACCATTAGAAAATGTTAAAAAAATTTACCTCTGTGCCTATATTGACTATATATAAAGTAATTCTCTTGAATAGGAATCAAACACTCACACCAACCCCCCTCCCCTGCTGGTTCACACCAACCCCCCTCCCCTGCTGGTTCACTCACACCACACCCCCCCCCTCCACTGCTGGTTCACTCACCCACCCCCCTGTCACTTACTCACCCCTCATGCTGGGTCACTCACTCACTTACCCCCCCTCCACTGCTGGTTCACTCACACCATCGCCCCCCCCCCCTTGATGGTTCACTCACACCACCCCCCCCTCCACTGCTGGTTCACTCACACTCCCCCCCCCCCCCTTGCTGGTTCACTCACACACACACACACCCTCTGCCCAAGCCACTGCTTCTGCTTTGTACAGAGCAGCGGCTGCACTACACTTACATTGAAAAGTAAAGAGAAACTGTGTCAGGAGCCCTCCGGTCATCGCAGAGCCCGAGGAAGTGATGTCATGGGGGCGGGCTCCTCACAGGCTGTCTTTCCTTTTCAAATTAACTTTATTGCAGCTAAAGTTAATTTGAAAAGGAAAGGCAGCCTGTGAGGAGCCCGCCCCCATGACATCACTTCCTCGGGCTCTGCATGATCGGAGGGCTCCTGACAGTGTTTCTCTTTACTTTTCAATGTAAGTGTAGTGCAGCCGCTGCTCTGTACAAAGCAGAACCAGCGGCTGCACTGCTATAGGGAATCGCGATCGCGCCGCGGACTTCGGCACAAAAGCCGGTTTTTTGCTCTGGCCGCTCCCGATCTTGCGGCCAGAGCAAAAAAACGGCTTTTCAATGGCCAGTTTTACAACTGTGCTGGCAGCCGGCCTGGCCATGGAAAAACCGGCCAGGCCGGCTGAAAACCGGCCGGTTGGCAATCCTAATTTGTGAGCCGAGGCCACATGTTACGGATGAAATTGGAATTTTTCCCACGGCACACCAGACAATATCTCACGGCACACTAGTGTGCCGCGGCACAGTGGTTGAAAAACGCTGCCTTAAGGTACACATAGATTGTGAGCCCTTTGGGGACGAGGGAATGTATTCAGTACCTGCTTATATAGTGATTGTAAACCGCTCTGATGCCCTTCAGCCTGGGCGGTATATCAAAAAATTGCATAAACATAAACATAAGGGAGTTTGCTGCTAGTATTTTCAGGAGAACATGGAAGAAACTTCAGTCTCGATTTGATGGGATGCTTTCAAAACTACAGTTCATGAGGAGATTCTAAACTTTTTCTCACCAGAAGAACAAGGAGAGAGATAGAGCAATAGTGGAATTTGAAGCGCAGATCAAAGGGCTAGAAGAGAAGTATATCCATACCAAGGCCAGTAAAGGGCTACTACTACTACTACTACACATTTGTATAGCGCTACAAGACGTACATAGTGCTGCACAGACACATGTAAAAAACAGTTCCTGCTCATCAGAGCTTACAATCTAGTCAAGACAGACAACACAGTGGCTGTAAACATGGGATACATCTAGGGGGAATAGTAAAGAAACACAAAGGAGATCAGGTGAGTCAAGATTTGAAAGCAGCAGCGAAGAGGTGAGTTTTCAGCCTGGATTTGAAAAAGGTCAGAGAAGGCGCCTATTGCATCAGCTTGAGTATGAATTCAATTCCATTTTAAGTCAGAGGTTTGGGCTATGGATTACCACACAAAAGGCCAGGTATTATGAAAAGTCCAATAAAGATGGACATGTCTCTTAAAACACCATCAAGTCAAACGTCATAGGAACAAGATTTTACAGGTTTGAAACGGGTTAGGTATTTTGGTGCATAAGAATGATTATATCTGTTAGGCCTTCCACGAGTACTACACAATATTATATACCACAGAAAATTGAGCCTAGCTTACAAAATCTGCAGACATTTCTTGCCCACTTAGATCATCCTGTTATATCTGAGCAGCAGGTCATCTCCCTGGAACAGGAGATAACAAAAGCAGAAATATGGTTGGCCTTTAACGGCCTTTCACAGTTCACAGTTGAATTTTATCAGACGTTTTCTAATGTTCTCCTTCTCCCATGGCTAGAGTCTTCCAAAAAGACACCTTTACAGAATATTGTACTGGAAAAGCCAGATAAAGACTCAGTGTTAGTTCAGAATTATCACCCGATCTCTGATAAATTCCAATTGTAAAATATATATCAAAGTCAGGACAGCCATTATAGTTGGTGATTCGATCATTAGGCATGTAGATAGCTGGGTGGCTGGTGGACATGAGGATCGCCTGGTAACATGCCTGCCTGGTGCGAAGGTAGCGGACCTCACGCGCCACCTAGATAAGGTCTTAGATAGTGCTGGGGAGGAGTCTGCTGTCTTGGTACATGTCGGTACCAATGACATAGGAAAATGTGGCAGGGAGGTTCTGGAGGCTAAATTTAGGCTTTTAGGTAGGAAGTTGAAATCCAGAACTTCCAGGGTAGCGTTCTCCAAAATGCTTCCCGTTCCATGTGCAGGACCCAAAAGGCAGGCAGAGCTCCAGAGTCTCAATGCGTGGATGAGACAATGGTGCAGAGATGAGGGTTTTGGATTTGTTAGGAACTGGGGAACATTCTGGGGAAAGGAGAGGCTCTTCCGAAGGGATGGGCTTCACCTTAACCGGGATGGAACCAGGCTGCTGGCATTAACCTTTAAAAAGGAGATAGAGCAGCTTTTAAACTAGATAATAGGGAAAAGCCGACAGTCGCCCAAGAGCGGATGGTTCGGAAGAATGTATCCTTGAAGGATACTACCAAAAGCAGAGAAGTTCCAAAAAAGAGTAAAGTAGCCCAAATGCCCTCGAGTATGGAGCAGACAGAGCTTAAAGATCCCAAATTACCCATGTCTACTAACAGCCAAACTAATATGAATAAAATACAGTCTCTAAAATGCTTGTATCCAAATGCTACAAGTCTAAAAAATAAGATGGGAGAGTTAGAATATATAGCACTAAATGAGAGGTTAGATATGATTGGAATATCAGAGACATGGTGGAAGGAGGACAACCAGTGGGACACTGATACCTGGATACAAACTATATCATAATGATAGAGCTGATCAAATTGGTGGAGGGGTTGCACTCTATGTTAGAGAGGGGATTGAGTCAGAAAGGATTAACGTTTTGCAGGAAACAAAATTTGCTGTAGAATCTCTATGGATTGAAATTCCATGTAAAAAGGGGAAGGCGATGGCAGTGGGGATGTACTATCGACCGCCTGGCCAGAACGAACAAATGGATGATGAAATGCTCAAAGAAATCAAGGAAGCTAACAAAAGTTATAGTGCAGTAATAATAATGGGTGATTTCAATTACCCCAGTATCGACTGGGTCAGTGTCACGGCAGGACATGCTAGGGAGATAAAGTTCCTAGATGACATAAATGACTGCTTCTTGGAGCAGCTGGTTTATGAACCGACCAGAGGGGAAGCCATATTAGACCTAGTCCTTAGTGGAATACCAGATCTAGTGCAAGAGATAAGGGTGTTGGGGCCACTTGGCAATAGTGATCATAGCATGATCACCTTTGATTTAATTAGTGGAGGAGAGATAGTAAGGAAATCCACAGTACTACCTTTTAACTTTTGAAAGGGAGTCTATGATAAAATGTGGAAAATAGTTATGAAAAGACTAAAAGGAGCAGTTGCAAAGGTTAAAGACTTACATCAAGCTTGGGTGTTGTTGAAAAATACTATCTTGGAAGCCCAGACCAGCTGTATTCCACGCTTTAAGAAAAGTGGAAGGAAGTCCAAAAAACTGCCAGCATGGTTTAAAGGGGAGGTCAGAGAGGCTGTTGTTGCCAAAAAAGCACCTTTCAGGAAATGAAAAAAAGAGCCAAACGACAAAACCTGGAAACAGCACAAGCACTGGCAAGTCAAATGCAAGGCATTGATAAAACAGGCAAAGGGAGAATTTGAGAAGAAGCTTGCTACGGAAGCAAAAACGCGAAATAAAGATTTTTTCAAATACGTTTGTAGCAAAAAACCTGTGAGAGAGTCAGTTGGTCCATTAGATGATAGAGGAGTTAAAGGGGCACTAAGAGGCGACAAGGCGATAGCGGAGAGACTGAATGAATTCTTTGCTTCGGTCTTTACTGAGGAAGATGTAGGGATGTTACCCATGACTGAAGTGGTATTTAAAGGTGTGGAAGAATTGAAGGAAATAGCGATACAGCGGGAAGATGTATTACAACTATTAGATAAACTGAAGATTAGCAAATCACCTGGGCCGGATGGTATACATCCAAGGGTGTTGAAAGAACTGAAATATGAGATTGCAGACCTGCTATTACTAATCTGTGAATTTTAATTAAAATCATCTGTAATACCTGAAGATTGGAGGATCGCCAATGTAGCGCCAATTTTTAAAAAGGGTTCCAGAGGTGATCCGGGAAACTACAGACCGGTGAGCCTCACGTCAGTACCGGGAAAAATGGTAGAAACCATCATAAAGAACAAAATTACTCAGCATGTAGATTGTCATGGCCTAATGCGAGACAGCTGACATTGTTTTAGGCAAGGAAGATCTTGTCTTACTAATCTATTATGTTTTTTTGAAAGTGTGAATAAACACGTGGACAAAGGTGAGTCGGTTGATATAGTGAATCTGGACTTTCAGAAAGCCTTTGACAAGGTCCCTCATCAGAGACTTTTGGCAAAACTAAAGAGTCATGGGATAGAAGGCAGTGTACTACTGTGAATCATGAACTGGTTAAAAGATAGAAAGCAGAGGGTTGGGCTAAATGGCCAATTTTCCTAATGGAGAAATGTGAATAGTGGTGTACCCCAGGGATCTGTGCTGGGTCCGCTGCTTTTTGACATATTCATAAATGACCTGGAAAGTGGAATAACGAGTGAGGTTTTCAAATTTGCAGATGACACAAAACTATTTAAAGTTGTTAAAACCCAAGAGGATTGTGGAAAATTGCAAGAGGAACTTGATAAATTGGAAGACTGGGCATCAAAATGGCAGATGAAATTTAATGTGGACAAGTGCAAAGTTATGCACCTAGGGAAGAACAACCCAAACAATGGTATCATGATGCAAGGTTCCACATTAGGAACCACCACCCAGGAAAAAGATTTAGGCGTCATTGTGGATAGCATGTTAAAAACCTCAGCCCAGTGTGCAGCGGCAGTCAAGACAGCAAATAGAATGCTAGGTATCATAAGGAAAGGAATGGAAAATAAAACAAAAGATATTATAATGCCTCTATATCGTTCCATGGTGAGACCGCACCTTGAATATTGTGTGCAATTCTGGTCGCCGTATCTTAAAAAGGATATAGCGTCATTAGAAAAGGTTCAGAGAAGAGCCACCAAAATGGTAAAGGGGATGGAAGGATACTCTCCTATGAAGAAAGGCTAAAAAGGTTAGGGCTCTTTAACCTGGAAAAGAGACGGCTGAGGGGAGATATGATAGAAGTCTATAAATTAATGAACGGAGTGGAACGGGTAAACGTAGATTGATTGTTTACGTTATCAGAATATAGAAAGACTAGGGGACATGCAATGAAGCTACAGGGTAAACTATTTAAAACTAATAAAAGAAAATATTTCTTCACTCAACGTGTAATCAAACTCTGGAATTTGTTACCGGAGGATGTAGTAAAGGCTGTTAGTGTAGCTGGGTTTAAAAAAGGTTTGGACAAGTTCCTGGACGAAAGGTCCATATACCATTATTAAGAAGGGACCCAGGATATCAATGCTTGACCCAGTACAAGCATTGCGGAACCTGTGTCTTTTGGTGAAACTGCTAGGTACGTATGACCTAGATTGGCCATTGTTGGAAACAGGATACTGGGCTTGATGGACCTTGGTCTGACCCAGTATGGCATATCTTATGTTCTTATAAATCATAGTAAAGCAGCTGAGGAAAGTGCAAGGTATCATTATTCATAGAGACCACAATGTTTTTATGGTGGACAGCAGAACTTCGAGAACACCAAGCTGTTTTGTAATATGTTTGCCCAAGGCCAAAGGAATGATCAGAACTTAATAGTATATTCCCTGCATGCATATTGGGAGGACTAAAACAGATATAGAGGCCTACCCCATGCAATGGGGTCCCAAAGGATGTAGATACTTGGTAATATGGTTTGTGTGTGATGTAGAAGAGACACTAGAAAAAAGAGAATCTATTCTGGAGAAGGCTAGGGTATTGACTGCTATAAGGCCCCACTATATCTCGCCTTGTAGGGGAGACTAGAATCAGTAAGGATGACCATTACCCCCATGATTAATTATGTGTTAGAAATGCATCCTATGGCTTTCCAAGCCAAATTTTATAAGAAGCTTGAATCAAAGTGTTTTTGGCAAAACCAGTCCCCAGAAATACTTCTGAAAAAACTGACGCAATCAAAGACTGAAGGAGGAGGTAACAAGAAAAAAGTGGAGGCTAACCAAATCTCAAGAAAACAAACAACGCTACCTTAATACACACACTATCTACAAAGACACAATTAACAAAACAAAAAGAACTGTTCTATCAACCATCCTAGAGTGCTCTTTGCCATTGTTAGATCTCTAACCAAGACAAGCCATACTGAATCAGAAGTATAACACAAACACTAGCTAACTATTTTGCATCCAAGCTTAAAAATAAACACACTAGCCATACTACCCCTTCCCTAGACCACCCAATAAACTTTGTCATGTGGGATAGCTTCTACCCAGTAGACCAAAAACATCTACTAAACCTTATAACAAATATCAACACCACAACCTCCCCATTGGATCCATGCCCAGTATCATGGATAAAATCCACAAAAAAAGAGAACTTACCCCACATAGCCTCCATATTGTTAATCAATCACTCTCCCAAGGAATGATGCCTGCTGACCTTAAAACTACGTCCAAATGTCCTATACTTAAGAACAAGACACTTGATGAAAAAGACCCAAGCGCATACAGACCTATAGCCAGTATACCATTTGTTACCAAAATAATAGAAAAAGTCATTCAATTACAACTCCAAGATTACATTGTCCTCAAGGCACCATTAGACACCCAGCAATTTGGTTTTTGACCATTCTATGAAGTCAAAACCTTGTTGCTAACACTAATAGACCACCTCATCAGAGGCACAGAACATCCTAATCCTGCATTCATTCTCATCTTTATTGACATTGCGTCAACATTTGACAACCTTAGCCATGACACCCTCATCTCGAGATTAGCACAAATAGGATTAGGAGGCACAGTATTACATTGGTTCAAATCATACATATCAAACCGTAAACTTCGCATCCAAATAGGCCAAAATGCATCAGAGACATTCCCCCAAGAACAAGGAGTATCCCAAGGTTCCACACTGTCAGCCCTCCTTTACCAACATCTTCAGAAAATTTAACATTGGGTATTACATCTATGCCGACGACATTATGTTGTCTCTCCCCACAGACATAAACAACCCTACCTATCACAATCTATCAGACTACATTATTGAAACGGAATTATTGTTAAAGTCCAACAATCTTAATATTACTACAAGAAAACAGAAGTCCTATACATATCAAGAAATCAAAACCCTACCCCCTTTCAAACCATCAAGATTAATAGTATTGTACTCCCTGTTAAACAAGAGGTGAAATACCTTGGCATAATACTAGATCACTCCCTCAGCTTTCTCCCACATATAAAAGCAAACAGTAAGGACTATCTTCTTCAAATTTCAAACTCTGACATCTTAGCCCCTGCTAGACATCAACAATTTCAAATCAGTAGTCCAGGCTCTTATCACCACACATTTTGACTACTATATTAGTATGTTACAGGGTCTACCAATCAAAAACAAACTTACTACAGAGAGCACAAAATATCACCGCTAGAATTGTCTGTAAGGCCTGACTAACTGATCATATAACCCCCATCCTATATGATCTCCACTGGATCCCAGTTCTAAGCCAAATAAAATATAAGTTACTAACAGTAACTTTCAAACTTATCCACATCTCCCCATCCTTCTCATCAACCCTCATTCATACTCAACCAGATACTAGATCCCGCAGGCAAAATGCTATCTACTCGCTTGTAACCCCCCACTGTATCCGCAAGACAAAACAGACCATGAGCTCCAGAACCTTCACATATCTCGCCCCCAGTCTCTGGAACTCCCTCCCACTACCGCTATGATTGATCAAAGACCTCCAAACATTTAGGAGAGAACTCAAAACGAACCTCTTCCTTGCACACTATGGAAACACAAACATAACCCCCCCCCCTCACAAGCTACATCACAACACACCCCTTGAGAGACATGCACATTCAGCACCCTCAGACTTAAAGAAAATCATCATAATCAAAGATTATGTACATAGTTTATTAGCTTCTTGTTTTAAGTAAAATGTAAATTGTAAATTGCTATGTTAACTGTAATTACAAAGTTTACTATGTAAAAAGTCATACCACCATTCTATGTAAAATGTTCTGTTCTTTGTAAGCCACCCCTGATCTTTGGAAGGGGCGGTATAGAAGAATCTAACAAATAAGTAAATTTCCATTCCTACCATTTTGCTGTAATGTTACAACAAGGTATCAAAGATTCTCACCCCAGGAAGAGTAGGACCCACCAGTCATGTTGTATATCGAAAAAGTAATGTTAACTCCACTTCCTATAGCATTAGTTTTGAGTGTGATACTCCCTCTGAAATTTGATAATCATTTAGTGTTAAACCCCACACTGGCAGCATTTCGCTCTTTGGAAGAAAAAATGGCATTGGAAGGGAAGTGCTCCAAGAATGTGTTTTTTATGGTGTAATGGGCAATTTAAGATTCAGAAACAAGAAATAAATTGGAAGGAATGGCAAGAAAAAGGGAGTCTGGACCTTAGGAAACTTGATCACAGACTCTAGGCTTAAGTTTTTCAAGGAACTGCAGATGGAGTTTGATCTCCCTCAGTCCTTAATGGTTGCAGTCATGTCACTGTGTTAGATCCACTGGGATAAACAAACATTGTGGACCTGGCAAAGGCTGGGACCTGGAGAACATAGTGAAAGGTACTTCACAATCTGGGCAGGAAATATCTAAATTCTAGAGGTTGTTACAACAGACACCACCGAGGACATCAATGGAGATTGAGAAGGTATGGGAAAAGGATCTTGAAGGGAACCTTGAGCAAGGACAATGGGATCGGTTCTGGGGAAAGCTCATTAGAATGTTGAAGTTGACACCTATTACACAGTCTCTGTATTTTTTGGCACACAGAGCCCTATGCATACCAGTTAAGAAAGTGAAAATAGCAGGAGCCTCCTAAGAAGCAGGCTGGTCTGCAAAACAAATCTGGGCACATTCCCGCACATGATTTTCTTTTGTCCTGGGGGTATGTTTACTAAGCAGTGGCAGCGGCTGCTGTGTGGTATTGCAGCCGCGGCTCCATTGAATTCAATGGGGCCGTGGCTCTGATACGCATAACAGCTGCTACCGCTGCTTAGTAAACATGCTCCCTAGTGTCATTCCCTTTTGGAGTCAAGTATAGGAGCACACCAGTCACATACTGTTAAAGAGAAGCTGATGTATAAGATTGTAATTTGGAAAGCATATGGAATAGAATCTGAGTTAAATCAATCAGAATCCTTCATTTTAGCAATGCTGTTGGCCTTGGCTATAAAGGTTATTGTCAATCACTGGAAGAATTTAAATGATATCAACCTTGTTAAGTTGTTGCCACTAGTCTGAAATGTTCTTAGATGTGAAAAAAAGTCATGGCTGAAAGTTCAAAAATGTTATATTACTGCAAGAGGAATTAGAAATTGCTAGATCTTTTTTTTTAATAAATTTACAATATATTCCAAGCGTATTCACTTGTAACACTAAGAGAAATGAACAGAACAAACTTAAGGATAATCTCCAGATAAAGAAAAAAAACCCCTGTTCATTTCACACCAGCCCTCAACAAGGAGAGAGATCAAATAAAAACATTCAATAAAAGATGAAAGGAAAAAAGGGCCAGAAACCAAACAGACAGATTCTAATCAATCATGGCAATCTAAGCCCCAAACACTAAGGCATGATGAGCTTGTGAGAATTAATAAATGATACAAGTTGGGAAGACTCATAGAAAACATAGCTATGCACTTGATCCTTGATCAAGCATTTACAAGAAAATTTCAAGAAAAATAGAGCAACCAACTGTAAGACATCAGGTCTAAGCAGGAGAAACCCCCTCCTGCTCTTCTGCGTTTACCTGGTTAAACCCAGAAAAATCCTCACATTGCAATATATACAACTTTGACAAAGTTCTTAGTTCTGTGCACCGCATTTATCTGTTTACCTATTGAATTTGAAATGTTTGAGAAAGATCAGTAAAGATGAACTAAAACAACAAAAAATACCCTTATGCTGTGTTGCCGAGACTATAGATAAAAGGAGAAAGAACCCTGATACCCAACTAACAGTCATCAGGCACAAACAGGCGGTGTTCTGACCTGGAATGAGATAGTGGGAGAGGGAGGAGTTGAGGGATGAGAGGGCAGAGTCGGCAGTGGCTATAAATGGGAGATTTGGACCCGATCATGGACATTTTCCCCTCCTCTGCAGCTCACCTGGAGCACGTGACATCAACTTTTCTCTCCTTTCGTGCAGTCACCTTGGGCCTCGGTCTTGCATGCCCCTGAGTTGAGATCTGGTGCTGCTGCGAGGGAGGATTCCAGCAGCAGCATGCTGTGGCAGCCATGCAGAGGACAGTGGCAGTGTTTCAGTCACATGTGTGTGGCCCCGAGAGGGTGGCTCTGATCGAGCTAATCTCATGAAGGCATCAATCTGCACCAGACACAGGAGAGAGCTGCAGGGCAGAATCAGAGAGTTGAGGGGAGGTGTACTTGTCCGTGCCATCACCTTTATCGGCAGCACGGGTCCCATGCATTAGGCCGGTTCCCCACCTGGGGCTATCGCTGAGGGCAGGGTCATGGAAATTCATACTAAAACATGCCTAACCAGATCCAGTGAGCTTGGGTGAGCCTGGAGACCTTGCTAGCATCTGGTAGCTATCTTGCGGATGGCTGGCTGTTATATTATGCTGGCAAATGGGCGGCAATCTTGTGGCTGGCTAGTATCTGAAGATTGCTAGTGTTGCCAGTCACAAAAAAAGGTATATGTTGGCAATCTACTTCTGGTCATATCTTGCCAAGAAAACCCAGGGGCTGCTGGGTCACAAAGGCAGTAGTGCCTTGACAGCACTTTAAGAAAACATTATAGTGTGTGGTTTTATATATATATATATATATATATATATATATATATATATATATATATATATATATATATATATATATATATATTTATATATATTTATACCAATGGCTAACTAAGCTGTCACATGCATGTAAGGAAATGGGTGAATGGGACTAAGATTAGGTCAAGTGCTGGTATGGAGGTGGTTTGATATTGCAGGGTGCAATACAGGTATGGGTTTATGATTCCGAAATAATGCCATCAGAGATGGGAGACAGGTTGTTGTCTTTGCCTATATCAGTTCGTCCATACTAATGACTTCTGTTCTTTCCATCTTGACTAGCATGTAACCTTTTTAGACATGTCTAGAAGGAATAGCACATCCCAGAAGTCTGCGACAGTGGGATAAAAGAAGGCTCCAGCGAAGACGTCAGACTCTCCGGTAGAGGGAAAGAGAAAAGCAGCAAGCAAGTCATCAGAGCCACCTTCGGGGCACAGCAAGTGCTCTGCCACAATGTTCCCTCTAAAGCAGCTTGAAACTGCACTGAAGTCCTCTGCCTGCATTTCTGCCAGTGTATGGAGGTACAAAGCAATTGCGCTTAGATTGTGTGGCATAAGAAGGTCCCGATGTATCTGCCTATGCTGTGCAATCTTAAGCGCAATCATGTTGCACCTCCCCCAAAGGCAAGAATGCCGGCGGCAGCCCCCAGTGCAGCTTCAAGCTGCTTAGAGGGAACATTGCTCCGCAGCGGTGGAAAACACAGAGCGACTGGATGAGATAGGGGAGCACATCTGAGAGCTACGAGAACAGGTCGGACAACATGGACTGTAGTCAGACAGCACCTTGGTGTCACATCACAGATGGGACCCACAGCGATAGAAAGACCACAGCAGGCACAGCAAGAAAGCATGGTGAGCAATGCAGCAACGTTGCCTGGTGGTAAGTCAGACAAACACCAATTCTTGAGAGAAAACTCTTTCAGCGTCCGAGAGCTTAGTAATGATTTAGCCTTGGCCAACATTGTCCAAAATGCATTAAAGATTTTTAAAAAGAAAAAATCATGGCAAAAGAGCTTGGTGTCCAGGGTGTGGCTGAACAAAGTGGGGGGAACCAACAACTCAGGTAATGCTAACGTGCTAGGTATGGCTGCACTAGGAGGCATTGCCAAATCGGTGCCATTGGCAGGATTATAAGAACATAAGATATGCCATACTGGGTCAGACCAAGGTCCATCAAGCCCAGTATCCTGTTTCCAACAGTGGCCAATCTAGGTCATAAGTACCTAGCAGTCTCCCCAAAAGACACATGTTCCTCAGTGTTTGTATTGGGTCAAGCAGTGATATCCTGGGTCCCTTTTAATAATGGTTTATGGACCTTTCATCCAGGAACTTGTCCAAACTTTTTTTAAACCCAGCTACACTAACAGCTTTTACCACATCCTCCGGTAACAAATTCCAGAGTTTGATTACACGTTGAGTGAAAAAACATTGTCTCTTATTAGTCTTAAATAGGCTACCCTGTAGCTTCATTGTATGTCCCCTAGTCTTTTTATATTCTGATGATGTAAACAATCGATCTATGTTTACCCATTCCACTCCATTCATTAATTTATAGACCTCTATCATATCTCCCCTCAGCCATCTCTTTTCCAGGTTGAAGAGTCCTAACCTTTTTAGCCTCTGTTCATAGGAGTATCCTTCCATCCCCTTTACCATTTTGGTGGCTCTTCTCTGTACCTTTTCTAATAACGCAATATCCTTTTTAAGATACGGCGACCAGAATTGCACACAATATTCAAGGTGCGTTTGCCCAATGGAACAATACAGAGGCATTATAATATCCTTTGTTTTATTTTCCATTCCTTTCCTTATGATACCTAGCATTCTATTTGCTCTCTTTGCTGCCGCTGCACACTGGGCGGACGATTTTAACATGTTATCCATGATGACACCTAAATCTTTTTCCTGGGTAGTGGTTCCCAATGTGGAACCTTGCATCGTGTAACCATAGTTTGGGTTGTTCTTTCCTAGGTGCATAACTTTGCACTTGGCAAAAAACAGCAAAAACTGCCACACGAAGAAGCAGAGAAAAACCAATCCGGAACAAGTGGGCAGAGGGTCCACACAAATTTTTATTAATCGTCTTTAAAAATAGCGGCCAAAAACCCTACACAAGCTGTGTTTCGTATTACACTTCGTCAGGGGTCATCAAGGCACACTAACAAATCATAAAAACATAGATGAATAAATAATTAAATAAATAAGTCCATAAATAACTAAAAATGAATAAATAAATCATAATTAATAACATCCTGGATTAAACAAGAACATGTAAAAACAGTGTGATGATAAATATTGTAAAAACATATAAATATGTCAATCCATAATCACAACCCATGTAAACTACAAACAAAATGAACATGACCTTGTAAGGTACCTATAATCAATAATTAAGTAACCACATAAATAAACCTTTACAATAAAAATCAAAACAACATTGCAAAGATAAAAACAAATGCATACTAAAAGAACATATAGAGCACACAGAGAAAAAACTGAGATGAGGAAGACAAAACTGGAGTATCAAGGAGCAGAACAGGATATCCTCGGAGCAGGAGTGAATCGGAGGACCTTACCTCAATGCTTTACCGCACCACAGGGGCAAGCACGGCTCTCCTGAGGAACTATAAAACTACACTGTAGTTAAACAGCCATGGTATACTGAATGAAAAAACAGTGAAAAAGTGATAAAAAAAAATTGAATATCAAAATGAATGAACAATATGGTAAAACTTCTGCATTATAAATGAATCAAAACCAAAGATAAAAAATGAAACTGATTATTAAAACCGTCTGCATTTATAATGAATGATAATGCAGTAATACTGTGCTTGAGCTAAAAAAAAAACTTGTTGCCTATGCAATACATGAAATACCGCGTCCCAAGTCATCAAACCCTCCCTGATTTGTAAAAAAGAGGTTTACAATGCGAAATTTAAACTTTAAACAAAAAAGAAAGAAACCTTTTGAAATAGTCAACGCTTTACAACCATGAGACTGACATGACCCTAAAGGAACCAAAAAATAACGACTTACCCCTCCGGACCACAGAGGGATCGTAAATAATCCGCCAAAAGAAGACAACCTTTGAAAATTATAAAACATATATGTGAGACAATAATGTAAGGCAAAAAATTGAAGAGCCAAAAAAAACTACTGTGTAATTAAATGGACAAGGATATCTTAGAAATAAAACTTGAAGAAGGCAGCGCAACACTGTAGCATGCCAGTATACCGATCGCGTTCTTTGCTGAGGACGCCAACGCATGCGCAATTTATAAAATCCCGAGGTAAATGGAAGCGAAACTGTGGTGTATAAACAGCCTACATACCAAGGCATCACCAATGGGATGTTATTAAAAATATGTGTATGCATAAAAACGAAGGCCATCTCTTATAAGGAATAAAAACCTGTGTCACATTGTGTATGTTGAGAGTGCTAGCCCCAAGAAATCTAAAACCACCAAACTAAAAATTATTGTATAAAAGTGGCAATAAAGCCAATTAAAAATATCAAACCAATGAACCTCCAATAAAACTAACAAACATAATAAAACAGAAGGAAAAGGGAGGGGGAGGGGGAGGGGAGAGGGAGAGGGAGAGGGAGGAAAGGGAGGGGGGAGGGAGAGGGAGAGGGATAAAAAAAGATAAAACAAATGGATGTACAGTTTTATGGACTCCATCAGGGGGCACTGTATAACAAACAAGGTTATTACCGAGAGTTGCCTGGGGTTGTACCACACAGATGGCATACATTTGTCCGCGATAGGTGTGGATGTCTTCCTCTGCATGAAACAAGACCTTATTGAGATCCTGTTAGTCAATGATGGCCGCAGCTGAATAGTGAGGGCCCGCGACAAGCGAGGATTTGCTGTCAAGAGCTGTGGCAGGGATAGTTGGCCAGTGTTCGAGCATACAGCTGCAGGCTTTTTTTTTTTTTTTTTAAATACTTTATTTGTAAACCACCACCAAAGGCAATACATAAGCATCTCCAAGGGGGGGTGTACTCTGATTCCCCCCACGGCATCGCATTACAAGAACAAATGAGGTGGGTTATAACATTTTATCCCAACTAACCACCCCCCCTCCCCACCAACCCCCTTCCCTCCCCCTCCCCCAACCCTCCCCCCGCTCCCTTGAAGCAGTGATGCCCACATTACTTCCCGTCCACTCCGCACACCCTCAGCCATGATACCTCCTTCAACTGCCTACCTGTAGAATCTCATTGCGACACCGAGCCCCCAGCTGCTGAATATAGGGCTCCCAAACAGCCATAAAGGCCGTCCAATGTTTGACACTGCCCCGCGCCCACCAATGCTCCATCAGCATCATTTGATGAAAACAATTCCGCCACTCTCCAAAGGTGGGGGACTGAGACTCTCTCCAAAGTCGGAGAATCGGCGCTTTCCCCACCAGACAGGCTTTACGTATCAGTAGACGTTCCCCTTTCTTCGCTGGGCAAGGGGGAGCCATGCGATCTAACACCACAAGGGAGCCCGACCAACGCAATCTCTGCTGTACCAGACCCCCGAGAAAGGAACAGATCCTAGCCCAATAAGATTTCAACAGCTTGCAGCCCCACCACATATGCAGCAGTGTCGCCATGGGCTCCAAACAACGAGGGCAGCGACCATCAGTCGTCAGCCGGCTGCGCAGTGCCCGTCTCGGCGAAAAATAAGCCCTGGTAAGGCACTTGAATTGTATCTCTCTCCAACGCATCCCCTGCGCCAGGCTAACTATCCGTCGCAAGGCTATACGAATCGTCCCAGGAGGCACCTCGCTACCCTATTCGACTGCCCAATCCTCCTCTACCCTCCGATAATCAGGAAGGGTACCAAAGCGTGCCAAACGGGTTTTGAGTTCAGAGATCGACGACGGGGTTTCCCCCCCCAACCCGAAGAATTCCAGTATCTGCACGGACCGTTCAATCTGCAAAGCATCCCGCGATAAGGAGGAGACATAATGGGCCATCTGAATGTACGCAAAACAATGTCGAGGGGTCAAATCATATTCCCGACTCAACGTCAGAAAGGATTTACATTTTCCTGATGGATCCACTAGGTGCCCTATATTCTTTAGTCCCCGCACATTCCAATCTCGAAAGAGCACCGAATCGGATCCCGGAGTGAAGGACACATTTCCCCAAAGCGGAAGCCAGCTAGAGACTTTCCAGGGCGTGCCCCAGCACGCATTAAGATACTGCCAGGTCCGCTTAGCCGAGCTAATCAGCACACTATGCACTAGATAACTAGGGAGGTCGCGATTCCTAGATAACTAGGGAGGTCGCCCCATGAAGGACCCCCAACAATGTTAGCGGGGCCACAAAACACTCCTCAAGGGCATGAGGTGTAAAAACGGCCGTCCCGCCCAACCAATCCCCAACATGCCGAGCCTGACAAGCCAGGGCATAAGCCTTCAAATCCGGAAATCCCATCCCCCCCTCTCGCCATTTCCCTAATAGCCGAGGCCACGGAATACGTACCCTATCGCCTTTCCAGAGGAAGGTGCGGAAGCAGGCTTCGAGGCGTCGCATATCCCGGCGTAGCAGCCACACTGGTAAGGTCTGCAACCAGTATAGCATCCGGGGCAGCACCACCATTTGTACCGCCGCCATTCTCCCAGACAGGGAAAGCAGAAGGGAACCCCATGTCCAACTGAGTCTGCAGCCGTCACAGGGTACGGTCGAGGTTGCGGCTGTAGAGCGCTGCAGGCTGGCGAGTCAACACTATGCCCAAATATATAAACTCGTCGTTCGCCCACTTCAAAGGGAACTCCCCTTCCCAAGTAGCTCGTAAGTTACCCAAAACATCTAAGGCTTCGGACTTTTCCTTATTAATGCACAGCCCTGCGACCTTCCCAAATCTCCCAAATTCCACCATCAGCCTCCGCAGTGACCGAACCGGAGACAGCAAATGCACTAGAAGATCGTCTGCGAAGGCTGAGAGTTTAAATCCCTGCGACCCTATCTTCACCCCCTGTATCTCACACGAGGCTTCGATAGTCCGTATCAAAGGATCGAGAGAGAGAACAAAACAAAAGAGGGGAAAGAGGACAGCCCTGTCGCGTGCCGCGGCCCAAACCAAAGGCTTCCGAGAGTACTCCATTACATAAGACCCCAGCCGTCGGTTGAGCATAAAGACTCATCACCATCCGACAAAAATTGGTTCCCAGGCCATATTTTGGTAAAAGGCACCATAAATATTGCCAATTTACCCTATCGAAGGTCGTTTCAGCATCGAAACTTACCAGCAATGAAGGCAGCCGGCGGAGGTGTACCCACTCCAAAGAAGCCAAGATTTTCCGCAAATTCCGAACAGCATATCTTCCTTTAACGAAACCCACCTGCGAGTCATGCACCAGATGTTCCAACCAATCGGCCAAACGGACTGCCAAGATTTTCGCAAACAGTTTCATGTCAAAATTAAGTAAAGAAATGGGACGAAAGAAGACTGCCGACAGTAGGTCCTTGCCCGGTTTGGGAATCAACACAATATGAGCATGTTTACGCCCCCATTGAAAGGCCCCTTGCTCAGCACGACTACCAAAATCCTCCAGCAACACTGGACTCACTGCCTCCCCGAAGATCTTATAAAACTCCGCATCTAGCCCATCCGGTCCCGGCGATTTATAACAACTGGCCGCAGAGATGACAGAGTGCACCTCTTGTAAAGTCAAGGTTTGTTCCAACGTCGCCCGCTGTTCCACAGTGAGTCGGGGTAAATCCAATCCCTCTAGGTAATCGTGTATTTCCGCCCCCGACACAGGCTCCGCTTCATATACAGAATGGAAAATTTTCCGAAAAGCCCGAGCAATCTCCCCACTCTCTTTTTGCAATCTGCCTGCATCATCCCGAAGGGCCGCTACCAAGGATGAACCCCGCTGCCCCTTCAAACACCGAGCCAATAACCTCCCCGGCTTATCCCCATGACAATACAATTGGTATCGATAATAAAGAACGGATTTCTTTGCCCGTTGATGGAGCAATTCATTCAAGTCTACTTGGGCTTCCCACAAACGTTTTTTATTTGCAGCCATTGGGGCGCGAGCGCACAACCGACGTAAGCCCAGGACAATCCTAAGGGGAATCGCCAAAGTCGCGTCCAGGAAGAAGAATCCCCCCCCCCCCAATGTAACTCTGTCCATACCAGCGCATGGTCAGATTTCTAGGGGACCAATCCGGACCTCCCCAGTCCGAGCAAACAAACCCCCCGAAATTAAAATATAATCAATACGAGCACTAGTACCATGTGCCCGGGACTGGTGAGTGAAGTCCCTCTCCATGGGATGAAGCAGCCGCCAAGGATTAACCAGGTCCAATCGCTTCCGAAACTGCTGTAGCATTCGAGTCGTGGGAACTCTGTCCCGCCCGTCTCCCCCTCGCGAGGTATCCAAATCAACGTCGAGGACCCCATTAAATACCCCCCCCAAAAGCAAAGGACAGTCTGGCAGTTGTTCTACCTTAGAGGCCAAGCCACTATAAAAATTAGGATCCAACACATTCGGCCCATAAAGATTCCCGACAATCACTGGTTTCCCCTCTAATTGACCATAAAGCAATAAGTACCTTCCCACAGCATCGGCTACAACAGAGTCCACCGCAAAGCAGACCCTCTTATGAACTAAGATAGCTACACCCCCTTTTTTCCCCATTAGCAGGGGAGCCCCACACCTGCCCCACCCAAGTCTTGCATAATTTATTATGCCCTTCGGCTGTCTGGTGGGTTTCTTGCAAAAGGGCGATATCGCATTGCTGTCGGGCCAGGGCCTGCAATACTTTATATCTCTGAATCGGATTCCCTAGCCCACAAACATTCCAAGTAATGATCTTCAGGGGCGCGAGGCAGTGTCAAGATCCCACCAAACAACAAACTCTACTTGTCTAAGAGGAGTCCCCCCAGCCTGGAACCCCTCCCTCTCAGTAAATAGGAGGATACAGCTCTGCGAAACAAACATTAATGGAGTGTGACCCCCCCACCCCCTCTCTCCCCCCTCCCCTCCCAGCACCCCCCTGTCCCCCCCACAACCCCCACTAGTCCACCCATCAGGCCGGACAGTCTTCCACTGGCACTCGGGACTACCCCCCCCCAAGCTCCACCTATCCCTAACCTCTATTGTCAAAAATTCCAACCGATCCCCACCACCCCACAGGTGTCCCAAAAGCAGCTCCTCCCATTCACGATCTCTCTCACTACAAGGAAACTCGGGGGAACCTATCCCAGGGTCCTACCCCATTCTACAATAATTCCCAATCAAGGGGATATAGCTTCCAGGTCTGCTCTACCCGCATCGAAGCTCCCAGCGCTGCCAGTTCTCACTCCCCGTTAACAATCTCCCCATAGGAGCCCTAAGTCGCATAGATCCCCCTCCATCCCCCCTCCCCCAATTCCGGAGAGCCATTTCTCATCGCGACAACCTGAGGCCTGCAGAAATCGCAGAGCCCGCTTCAAGAAGCCCCCTTGAGGTGAAACATATAGGACTCAACCTAGCATCACATGCAAGGATCAAGAAATAGTGTGGTAACTCATCTTCCCCCTTCCCACCTGCTAACCCCAAGGAGACCACTCTTCGCCCCCAACCACAGGAATGATAGGCCCGCAAACCATGTTACGCAACACATAGAGCCATAATAATAAAAGAACATGTATAAAGGCACAGCAGCAGAGAGACAAAATATAGCCAGCTGTCCCCAACCATACATACATCATGCACACACCAAGCAAATCAACACCCTGCCCAGTCACTCTTACCCAATGGACTCTCCCCCCCTCCCCATAGCAACCCGGAATACCTTAGGTTATAGCACAGTGGCCCCTTGTAACCCTTCCCAATCGGTCTCAGCGCTCGTATAGACCAGTGCCATTATAATCGGCATTCCAGCCCTCGAGGGCGGGGCAAACTGAGCTACTAAAAGCAGGACCCCCTCCCTCACAGCAGGGATCATATATCGTCTCCCACGCCAAGACTAAAGGCAAGGCCATCCGCCGCATAAGCAAGCAGATACTACTGCAAAGTTGACCTCACCCCATCAGTGGGACTCACGCCATCGGATCCCCCCAGCCATCCAAGAACAATAACCACGCAATCAGCCACACAGCCCTGAACTCCCCCCCCCCTACCCGCAGTCTAACCAGCTGACAACTAACCCCAAACCCCAGATACAGTATCCCGCAGGGCTACAAAAAAGATAATGGGTTGCAACAAGTTGTGAAAGGTAACAATTATAACCAGCCATACCCGCAGACACCAAGAAGATACAAACATCCAGTCACACAGCTAGCCAGTCAGCCATACAAATCAGCCACACAAAGAAATTAAGCAACCATTCAATCAGTTGAGGCAGGTTCAGAGGCATAAAGGTCCAAAGCAACAGTCGCGGCCTCTACAAAGTCAGTAGGCCTGATCCCGCCATCCAGAGCGCAAAAGTCCAGTTGCACTTGCAATACGTCCCTCATGGAGACTATCGGGGCACTCAGAGAGTCCAAAAAGGTAGCAGCCGCCGCTGGCGTCGTCAAAAACTTTGATTGTCCATGGTAGTCCACACTTAGGCGGGCGGGATACAGCAGAGAAAATCGTATCCCCTTATTAATCAACTGGGCGCAGGTAGAAGAGAAGGCCCGACGCTGCTGGCTGACCAAGGCTGAATAATCCTGAAACACTAAAATGTGCTCAGCGTCCTGTTTTGTCAGTTTACAGCCTCGCACGGCTCGCAGAACCTCTTCCTTCTGCCGATAGTCCAAGAATCGGGCTATAACCGCCCACGGTTTCTGCGCCTGCTCCCGCCGGGGTCCCAGCCTGTGTACACGCTCCAGCTTCACCTGGCCCTCCCCAGTGCCTCCAAGCAGTTTGTTGATCCAAGTTTGCAGGTAACCAAAGAGGGCTCCATCCACCACAGATTCTGGAATCCCCACAAACCGGAGGTTTTTGCGACGCCCTCTATTTTCAAGATCATCCAGCTTTTCACTGTGTTGCTTAACGAGGGACTCCAGGGCCTCCACTTTGGTTTTAAGGGATTGTTGGGTATCCTCGACGTCGGATACACAGGCCTCCACTTGCTCCATCCGCCCAGCAAACTCTGTGAAATTTTGATTAATATTGTGCAGGCGTTCTGCCAGGTCTTGAAAGCGAGCCTCCAGCGCGTGTACCACTGCTGCACTCACCTCGGCCACCAGCTCTGAATTGCCTCCTGGTTTAGGGCTGGCAGGCGCCCCTTCGGCCATTTTGGCCTCCGGTACTCGCAGCTTCTCCCTCCTGGGAGGTTTCGATGCCATCAGGTCTTTTACCACTTGGGATCCGCTCCCCGCTCTAAAGAATGCCCTACTCAAGTTCTCACCGGGACATAGGCAGGGACATCAATATTAGTAAAATTCTATAATGTTTGTAGAGATTTGCTGCAGATTTGTGGGGTAATTACCCAGAGCTGATCGAGACACGTCTGATCAGCTCATTGCCAAACCGGAAGTCACAGCTGCAGGCTTAAGTGAGGGGAGGTATGACCTATAAACAGTTGTCCTCCACCATCAGAGCAATCACATTTGCAGCAAGGCTAGTATACCCCAGACCGCACACCTGTTTTAATGGCGGCGGGGGGAGGGATAAGAGCTCGTTATTGTACCTATCACTGAGAATGAGTCCTGACCTTCTATGAGTCAGGTTCTCATTTGGTAGTGACTAAACAAGGGGTGCTGCTAACTTCGGGAGGGGAGTGGTGCTTCAATCGCAACTTCCCATTAGAATATATGCTGCTGTACATGATGCGGGTTGCAGGTAGGCTTCCACAGCCCACCTCATTTGTGAGTGTGTTTGATACAAGTTTGGGTTCAGGACTAGAGTGGGTCAAGAAGACAATACATGACTGTGTGCAGCTCAGGAAGCCTAGCAAGCTAGTTAATGGTTAAGGAGTACATTTTGGTTGGACAATATTGTATTTGTGGTGTTATTGTTCAATTGGTTTTAAATATTATGCTGCAGCCATATAATAAATGCCACTATTATGTTAGCTAAAATACATGTGTGGTGTCTTCTGTTCAGCCACTGAGTAACTCAGCATACGGGTAGAAACCAATGGGTCAAAAAGGGGACCCCTCGGAGGTGGGGGGCTGGCTTGGGGATGGGGTAGGGTATCGTTTGGAAAGGGAGGCAGGGGACAGAATACCACCTTTCTGGTTGTGAGGGAAGAGTGAGAAAATGGGGAACAAATCAAGGAGAACAGAAACAGAAGAAAGTACAGAAAAGGGAAGCATTATAGGGAAAGGATAGAAAAAGAAAGGGGAAAGGAGACAGGTAGAAATGCTAAGCAAAATGAGGTAGTAAGAGTCCCAAATATATTGTAAAGGAGTGATTCTGCAAAAAGGACTCACATGATATGAAATAAAGAAAAATGAAGGAGAAAGGAGAAAGAAAAAGTAAATGGAAAACATAAAAATATGAGAAAGGAATAATGGAAAAAGAAGCATAGTAAAATGAGAAATCCACCAGATGCATTCATGTAAAGATTGAGAAAATGTATTTTTGAAAGACAAAGATTAAAAAAGAAAATTAGCTAATGCAACAGAAAAATACTTAGCTAGTTTTGTAATACTCTAAACTGAGTCATGGACTCAGTTATACACAAGACTACACAGAGAAACATCACATGTTTTAGAATACAAAATGAGCCTGCATAATTATTTGAGAGAGAGAGAGGAAGTGAAGAGCCCTAACCCAACAATGCAAAGACAAGAGATGTCATAAGAGGACTGAGAAGATGTTGCAGTGCTCAGGACCTTGTCCTCATATACAGGCCAAAATCTGACCAATCAAAAATATAAGAGTGTGTGTCATTTTTCATTATATTCAGGGATTTGTTTTTCATTTTGGGGGATGGAGGCATAATGTCATCATTAGCATGCTCTATTGCTCAATCAGTAGAGTGCTTATTGAGAAATGGTGAACATTACTGAGCAATAGTACATACCATTTGAGCAACAGTGTGTGCTACTGATGACATGGAGAAAATGTAAAACATATTTAGAGCTGTGTCTAATCATTTTTGGTTAAAGAATGACATGACAGGACATGGGAAATGTTAACATGTTTCAAACAAATCCACATACCTAATAGAAACTATGACTGTCCATTCATTAGCATGTTTTTGGTTCGTTAGTCTGCCTTCAGAAACTAAGGGACATATTTACTAAGACCCGTGCAGGTAACACTGGTTTGGGCCACGTTACTAGTGCAAGGATTTGTGCTAACTGCAGGAGGGCAGGTACAGCCTTCCTCCTTAAGCTATTGTGAGTTGCTGCAATAAAGCCAGCTGCAGGATCAACTAATGCCAACACTGAAATGGTATTACTTGCACCTGTGCTATTTGCACTGAAGCCCATACCACCTGTACTCAGGACATGCTAGGGAGATAAAGTTTCAAGATGAAATAAATGACTGCTTCTTGGAGCAGCTGGTTCATGAACCAACCAGAGGGGAAGCCATTTTGCACCTAGTCCATAGTGGAACACCAGATCTGGTGCAAGAGATAAGGGTGTTGGGGCCACTTGGCAATAGTGATCATAGCATGATCGCGTTTGATTTAATTAATGGAGGAGGGATTGTAAGGAAATCCACAGTCTACCTTTTAACTTTCGAAAGGGAGACTATGATAAAATGAGGAAAATAGTCAAGAAAAAACTAAAAGGAGCAGCTGCAAAGGTTAAAGACTTACACCAAGCTTGGGTGTTGTTTAAAAATACTATCTTGGAAGCCCAGACCAGCTGTATTCCACACTTTAAGAAAAGTGGAAGGAAATCCAGAAAACTGCCAGCATGGTATAAAGGCGAGGTCAGAGAGGCTGTTGCCAAAAAAGCATTTTTCAGGAAATGGAAAAAAAGAGCCAAATGATGAAAACTGGAAACAGTACAAGCACTGGCAAGTTAGATGCAAGTCATTGATAAGGCAGGCAAAGAGAGAATTTGAGAAGTAGTTTGCTGTGGAAGCAAAAACATGTAATAAAGACTAGTTCAAGTACATTCGTAGCAAACAACCTGTGAGAGTCAGTTGGACCATTAAATGACAGAGAGGTAAAAGGGGCACTAAGAGGGGACAAGGCCATCGCGGAGAAATTGAATGAATTTCTTGCTTTGGTCTTTACTGAGGAAGCTGTAGGGATGTTACCCATGACTGAAGTGGTATCTAAAGGTGATACTGTGGAATAATTGAAAGAAATATTGATACACCAGGAAGATATATTACAACTATTTGATAAACTAAAGAGTAGCAAATCACCTGAACTGGATGGTATACATCCAAGGGTGTTGAAAAAACTGAAATAGGAGATTACAGACCTGCTATTAGTAATCTGTGAACTATCATTAAAATCATCTGTAATACCTGAAGATTGGAGGATCGCCAATGTAACGCCAATTTTTAAAAAGGGTTCTTGGGGTGATCCAGGAAACTACAGACCAGTGAGCATGACATCAGTACTGGGAAAAATGGTAGGAACCATCATAAAGAACAAAATTACTGAATATGTAGATAGTCATGGCTTAATGGGAGACAGCCAACATGGCTTTAGACAAGGAAGATCTTGTCTTACCAATCTGTTATGTTTTTTTGAAGGTGTGAATAAACAGGTAGACAAAAGTGAGTCGGCTGATATAGTGCATCTGGACTTTCAGAAAGCCTTTGACAAGGTCCCTCAGAGACGTTTGGGCAAAACTAAAAAGTCATGGGACAGGAGGCAGTGTACTATTGTGGATCAAGAAGTGGTTAAAGACAGAAAACAGAGGGTAGGGCTAAATAGCCAATCTTTCCAATGGAGAAAGGTGAATAGTGGAGTACCCCAGGGATCTGTGCTGGGTCTGCTGCTTTTTAACATATTCATAAATGACCTGAAAATGGGAAAAATGAGTGTGGTTATCAAATATGCAGATGACACAAAACTATTTAAAGTTGTTAAAACCCATGAGGATTGTGAAAAATTGCAAGGGGATCTTGATAAATTGGAAGACTGGGCATCCAAATGGCAGATGAAATTTAATGTGGACAAGTGCAAAGTTATGCACCTAGGAACAACCCAAACTATGGTTACATGATGCAAGGTTCCACATTAGGAACCACTACCCAGGAAAAATATTTAGGCGTCATCATGGATAACATGTTAAAACCCTCCGTCCAGTGTGCAGTGGTGGCCAGGAGAGCAAATAGAATGCTGGGTATCATAAGGAAAGGAATGGAAAATAAAACAAAGGATTTTATAATGTCTCTGTATCGTTCCATGGTGTGACTGCACCTTGAATATTGTGTGTAATTCTGGTCGCCGAATCTTAAAAAGGATATAGCGTTATTAGAAAAGGTACAGAGAAGAGCCACCAAAATGGTAAAGGGGATGGAAGGATACCCCTATGAAGAAAGGCTAAAAAGGTTAGGGCTCTTCAACCTGGAAAAGAGACCGCTGAGGGGAGATATGATGGAGGTCTATAAATTAATAAATACAGTGGAACGAGTAAACGTAGATCGATTGTTTACGTCATCAGAATATAGAAAGGCTAGGGGACATGCAATAAAGCTACAGGATATCCTATTTAAGACTAATAAGAGAAAATATTTTTTCACTCAACGTGTAATCAAACTCTGGAATTTGTTACCGGAGGATGTAGTAAAAGCTGTTAGTGTAGCTGGGTTTAAAAAAGGTTTTGGACAAGTTCCTGGAGGAAAGGTCCATAAACCATTATTAAAAGGCTATCACTGCTTGACCCAATACAAGCATTGTGGAACCTGTGTCGTTTGGGGAAACTGCTAGGTACTTATGACCTAGATGGCCACTGTTGGAAACAGGATACTGGGCTTGATGGACCTTGGTCTGACCCAGTATGGCATATCTTATGTTCTTAGCAGTGCTGTAGTAGGAACATTCCCCATCCTGCCCAATGGCCACCCAGACATATGCTACCCAGGTATCTTGGTGTTTTTATTGAGGGGCCCCATGCTACCTTTTAGCATGACACAGATGCTGCATGGTATATTTGTCAACATGCCCCTTAGTGTGCTCTAAATTGACTTAAAGAGTACGAGTTGACTTAGCGTACCTTAACCAAAGGTTAGCGTGCACTAAATCAAATTAGAATGCACTAAAAATTCCCTGTTAAAACAGATGTATGAAAATAAGAAAAACCCACCACCCAAAAATAAAACAAAATTCATGAAAAAAATGGAATCATACCAAATTATTCTTGCCTCTGCACATCGTTATTAGAAATGATTTGCTTCCTTTATTAGTCAGAAAACAAAGATCAGGTACTCTTATGCTGGCTTGCCCTCCAAGTGTTCTCAAGTAGTATGATGGGGGAGGGGACTGAGGAAAATTGGTTCCTCATAAATTGCAAGGCAACGTACTTATATATCCAAATATGTAAAGCATTCTGGAAATACTTCATTTTCATTTACTGGTCTTAGTTAAGCTGTACTTCCATTGAAATGGCATGGGAAAGGTGGACTTCATTCCAATATGCAATTTCTAAAGTGGTTGCAAGGCTGGTCGGTCCACTAGGTGAACTAGACAGCTGCCTAGGATGGCCGGTTCGAGTGGATAGCGGCAGACATGGGTGGCTGTGCCGCCACCCCTCTCCCTCCTCAGCTGCAACTGATTCTGTTCAGGGGGGAGGCAGGCAGCAGAAGTATTTCCAAAAGTGGCATCAAAAAGCTGCCACTTTTAGAAATAATGCCACAGCCCGCCTCCCCTTCCCAAGACGGAATTGGCATCAGCTGGTGGGTGTGGCAATGGCGGTGTCAGCAGGGGGGCAGCCCCGGGGTTTCTGTGAAGGGCAGCAGAAACCTTTGGGCCAGCCCTGAGTGGTTGGAATTAAAATTCTTCATTTTCATTCCCCTTCGCAAGAAAATCTATTTATTTTATTTTATTTATTTAACCAGATTTGTATACCACTTTATCCTTCAAAGTGGTCAACAATACAACTAAAGGTTACAATACAAATAAAATCAAATAAAGAAAAGAAAGAAAGGAAAATCAAAGAAAGAAATCCAATTTTTAAAATGTTAGTTAGGCCATCCAATTAATTTTAGAAGTGATGAAGTGTGATGAGGTATATACAGTAGAATATTACCTGTCCCTCTCCAAAAAGGGAGCATCAACAGCGCCCCTTTAAGGAGAGTCTGCAGCCTAGAGTTCAAGGCTGGGAGGACATGGCTTACAGGAAGAAGTTAAGAACCCAGCAGGCTGCAGGAGGGAACCGTGCAAAGGAGTTCTGAAGTAGGAACATTAACTGGGGCTGGAGGAAGGGCCAGGAAAATCAGCTTGTGGAGGTTTAACAAGCTGGGACAGAAGTAAGATGATTTTGTTTTTCCTAAACTACTGTCTGTTCTGCGTTTTGCTTTGTGGAGGTTTAACAAGCTGAGAAAGAATAAAAACTGCTTTTGTTTTACCTGAACTGCTGAATGGCCTGGGTTTTTTTTTCCAAATCTCTTTATTAATATGCATAAAAAACTCTCAACATGTGGGCACTCTTACACATCACCAGGAGTACATAGTCAAAACAGGAACCAAGTAATACCTTATACATGGATACATGGAACCAACCTATATATCTTCACATTTGTAGTTTTTACTTTTTCCTCCCCACCATCCCCCCCAACTCTATAATACTTTGGTGGTAACAACAGGTGGTAGGACTCAAATGTAAGATCTCTCCCCATCTCATCCCCATTACTGGTCCACCTTGAATTCCGGCATGCGGTGAGGAGGGGGGGGGGGTTCTTCAAAACACAGGCCATCATGTACCTAGGCATCCAGCTCACATGGGATCCATGGTGGTTGTATGGCACTAATTTTGAGACTTTGCTGGCTTTTCTGAAAGCCAAACTACAAGCCTGGAGACCACTCCCCCTGTCCTTAATAGGGATGGTGGTGGTTTTTCGTACAACCCTTTTTCTGTAAATATTATATGTGCTCCAGACACTACCGCTCCATTTGCATCAAAAATATATTACCCTACTAGAGAATAAAGGTACATAAATTTATCTGACAAGATAAGCCAGCATGCATCACATTTGACCAGTTTAGGGAAGATTGGCACAAGGATGAGTTAGGGATCCAGAACATTGGTTTATGTAATTTGGCATGTCAGCTGCGACACCTATGGAGCTGGTTGGGACACCCCTCTGTGTTTTTCCCTAGGGATCTGGAAGAGGAGTTTGTTCACCTGAACACCTTATTAGTTATACTGCACACCGGATCGACTTCCAAAAGTCTTCTGCTTACACCCTTGAGGGGAACTTGGAGGTATCTTTGTAGACATTGGCACACTACTTCCGCGGTGTCACACTATCTGCCTATAAGAGAGAATGGTAAATTTCCTCCGGGGATGAGTCCACACCCCTTCAGGCTTTGGGAACCGGGGAGGCTGCGATAGTCTGGGCAGGTGCTAGATGAGGTAGGCTTGGTGCTGTCATTTCAGAAGTTACAGATGGACTTTGAGGTGGGAAAGAGTCACTACTTTGTGTACTTGCAGCTGTGTCATTATATTGGCTCCCTCCCCCGAGCTTTTTTATTCGATGATGTGGCTAGTCACGTAGAGCAATTCTTCGAATATGAGGATAGAGAGCCCTTGTCTATATCATCTTAATATTGTAAGCTGTGGTATGGACTAAGGAAAAGGAGTATATGGAGTTGGAAGCACAGTGGAAGGGGGAGCTCAGGACCTCGCTGACTCCGGGGCTTATACTAAAGGTGGTCTCAAACTCCCTGGGCTGATCAAGGGGGCACGCTTATGGGAAATCCAATATAAGGCAATGTGTCGCGTCCATATATCCCCAGCACAGGTAGCACATATAGGGATGACAGGGGAGACAGGGTGCCCAAGATGTGCCCAGTCCCCAGCTACCTTGGGCCATGTATGGTGGATCTGTGGTCCAATGCAGAAGTACTGGAAGAGTCTTCAGGATTACATGGTTGGTTTGCTGGGACAGCAGGATGTGCTCATGGCAGAGCTAGTTCTGTTTGATGAGTTGTGGGAGCCCATTGCAGGGGCTGCGGGGATACGTCTTTTGCTTCAGAAGGGTTGCCTGGTGGGCAAACAACCGATTCTCAACATTGGCGGGATACAGATCCCCCTTCTATATGGGAGTAGTATAGCTGTTTTCATGGGTTGATGTTGCTAGAGTGACTGGTGGCCAGGGGCACTCGTGGCAGTGGGAGGCCTTTCTGGCAATTTGGGGAGGTAACACTCAGACACTGGCCCTGCGGGCGTGGAAAGATCTGTTGAACAGTTGATATCTGGGACTTGTGGTATTTGATTGGCTTGACAACCCACTAAATTACTCATGTAACCTTGTACAAAGGAGTCCAGGACTGGCCTGTAGGCCTCACCTAAAGTTAGGTATCTGGAGATGCAGAGGGGGAGTGGGTAAAGGGTAGGAGGCCCGGGTCAGCATTGGTAGTAATAAATCCCACTCAATAACTTTCTGCATTGAGAGGAGATGGGAAGGGGAAGTGGAGGGGGAGTAGAAGTTCAGAAGTAGGAAGGCATGGAAGGAGCATTAGGACACCCAGGACATTATGGAGATTTCCTTTAACCATGTGACTGAGAGCAAATTCACATCCCTCCAGGGCTGGGCCTCTTCAGCAGGTCAGATTTTTTTGTTTGTTTGTATGGGCTAAGAAGGTTAGACTCGCCCTAGTTAGGGAGCTTGAAGAAGGTTGTCAGTACCAGACAGGCAGGCTTTGTTTTGGCTATTAGAGGCTGCTAAAGGTTTGATGGAGCTGGAATAATGTAGGATTAACTCAGATGCAAAAGAGGAAGCTGTGGTGGTATTGCAAAAGAACAGTGACAAGCCAGGATGGAGCGGCTCCTCCAGATTCTGGCAGAAGGTCAGCAGCAGCAGTAACAATGTCAGCAGCAGTTTCAACAAGCCCTGTTAGAAGGGCAGCAGAGACAACAATATCAGCAGCAGCAACAATGTCAGTAGCATCTTATTCAGTCACAAGGGGAATTACAGAGGAGTTCCCTGGCTCAGTTCACTCAAGCCCTACAAAGACCTCCACTCCACCCTCCAGTGCAAGCACTACTTAAAATGCTAGCAGACGATAAGCCTGATCACTTTTTTGTGAACTCTGAATGAATTGTCAGCGTGGTCTACTTACTTAGGGAACCTGCTGACAGGTAGCAGTCAGGCTGCATTCCAGGAGGCCAACATTGATGGGTGAGCTACATATGCAGCTGTCAAGGCTGCAATATTGGAACAGGCTGGCTGTACATCAGAGGCCTACTGCCAGCGATTCAGAAAGGGGTGGCTCAAGATAAGAAAGAGCCCTCAGAGGTTCCTCTGTCGATTGAAGGATGGAAGTGACTGTAACCAGAGGGAAAGAATAGGCCGGAAGTAGCCAAGATGGTGCTATTGGAGGAGTTTTTGGAGGGCTTGACCATCCCGATGAAACAGTGGGTATGTCAGCACTCCAAGCTTACACTGGAGAGTGCACTAGAGATAGCTGAAGGATACAATGAAGCCCAGCTGGTGAAGTAGACAGTGAGAAGAGGAAGAAGTCACCAGTTAGCATAGGAGGATGGAAGCCCGAAAGGATGTTAGCTCCCATGTTCTGACACACAAAGTCACCTCCTAGGTGAGGACATGGCCCTAGCCATGACCCCTTTACCTGTTTTAGGTGTGGAGCCTGGGGACACTTTGCTTGGGAATGTTCCCTGGGTACGGAGGAACACATGGATGTCAGCCTAACCATTCTCACACCTGTGCTTCTGTGAAGAATCCCCACCGAGGGGCACATAACTTGGTGATAAGAGTCCAGAAGAGTGCAGACCCTCATTCACCAGGAAACAGTAACCCGATTTCAAATTGACTATGCAAAGATGGTAACACTGGCCTGGAGATCAGAGGCAGTATCCAACAGCACAGGTTTCACTCAAGACTCCAGCAAGGTAAGCCACGTTCAAGGTCATGGTGCTGCCCTGGCTCCCATATCCAGTGGTGATTGGCTGAGACTCAGTTGTAGTGACCCAAATATAATTGTTTCCTTCCCAGAATGGGGACTGGGGGAAGATCTAGGGAGCTTCAGGAGGGCCTATCAAGAGAATGAGTCCCTTAAACATGCATGAGTGGGTTTTGAAGGTGGATAGTGTTCCAGTAGATAATGGAGAGTCTCCTGTAAGAAATTTTCCCTAGTTTGTGCTAAAGGGAGATTTGATATACATAGTAGCCGAGGGTGCCCTATAGAGGGAAGAGGTGAAAGAACTGTGTTATTGTTGGCCCATAGCCATTTATTAGTGGGACAGCTGGGGTGGAGAAAACACTGAAGCATTTTTTAGCTTGATTTTTCTGGCCCGGAATCCACAAACAGGTGCAGTTATATTGCCAATCATGCCTCATCTGCTAGCATCATAACCCCAGCAGAATCTGACCTGTCCCTCTAGTGCCTATGCCCATTATTGAAGCCCCATTTGAAGGAGTGGCCATGGATCTGGTAGGACGCTTGGAGTGAACCCCTGAGGCAACAAGTATATTTTAGTCATACTGGACTACATTACCCGATACCCAATGGCCATTGCTCTAAGGAATATGAAGACTACTATGATTGAGAATGCCTTCTGGGAAGTATTCTCATGGGTGGGAATACCCAATGACATCCTCACCAATTGAGGAACACCCTTTGTATCCAATATGATGAAGCAAATGTGTGCCTTGGTGAATGTCAAGATGCTGTGAATATCAGTATATCACGCACAGACAGATGGCCTTATCGAGCAATTCAATAAAACTCTGAAACAGACGTTAAAAACGTTTGTGCAGGAGGATGGGAAGAATGGGGAGTCTCCTACCCTATTGATGTTTGTCAACCATGGAGTACCTCAGAATACCCTGCTGGGCGTAATTTGGTAGAGTACATTATACAAATCCAAGACTGGCTGAGGAAAGCTGGAGAGGCGGTCAAACTCAGTCTGGAAAAAACTCAAGCCATACAAGCCAGGGGCTACAATCAGGCAGCCATGCATCGTAACTTCCAACTGGGAGAGAGTTTTAGCCTTGCTGCCCTCATGCAAGAGCAAAGTACTTTGTATATGGCAGAGGCCCTATAAAAGATGGAAGAGAAAGTGGGGCCTGTTAACTACAAGACTGCCCATCCAGATAAATGGAAGAAAGCCAAAATTGAAAAAGTGGACTCCAGTGACGGCCGATTTGGGGCCAGAAATGTCAGGCTCGTTGCATCCAACTCAAGTCCCAATTGGAGACCAGCTCTCTGCTGGCCACAGAAGAGATTTAGAAGGTTTGATCCACTGGAACTTAAAGGTGTTCTCTACACGCCCAGAATGAACCTACCTCGTTTGTCATGATATTGTTACTGACCCTGGGGTGGTTATCCAGCAGAGACCCTATTGAATTCCAGAGGCCTGACGACAGGCTGTCACCAAGTTGCTGGAAGAGATGCTCAACATGGGAGTTATAGAAGAGTCTATGAGTGACTGGTTGTTACCCATTGTCCGGAGGGTCAATGCAGCTTCAGAACTGGAAGCATAATCCCTTCCCAGAGTAGATGAGCTAATAGAGTGACTTAGTGGAGCACATTTTATATCAACCTTGGATATCACCAAGGGATACTGGCAGGTACCCTTAACTCCAGTAACTGTGTATTCTGACCATGTGAACGCCCACAGTAAAAGTACATGCCATCAGTATTACGCTGTAATTAGAGAATAGCTGTTGTGTAAAGTATATATCTAAGGTCCATTAGCCTGCATGAATCACTAAAAAGCCATGATCTGCACATGTTGATAGCATGGACTTGTCCGCTGCCTCTTACAAAATTACCCCCATGGTGCTGGTGCTGGCGCAGTCACTGCACAATACCTCTTATGTATGCTCAGTAACACTATCTATACACGTAGCGGTCCTGAATATACGTATTAAGTTAAACATGGATGTCAGCACTTTAATCAAACATATTAACCATGCTGCCTGATAAATTACCGCTATCTTTTTATATAAATTAGCAAGATGGGTATAGTGCATCAGATAATATATAGTAACATAGTATATGATGGCAGATAAAGACCAGTATGGACCATCTAGTATGCCCAGAAAGGTGGCAAGAGTAGGTGCACTTGCCGCTCCATGCAGGTCACCTCTCCCTATGCCTTTGTTTAGGGATGTACAATACTAGTCCCAGGACCAATCCGTGGGGCACGCTACTAGTCACCTTCCTTTCATCTGAGTGAGTTCCGTTTACCATCACCTTCTGTCGTCTATCAGTCAACCAATTTCTGATCCAGTTCACCACCTTGGGACCCATCCCCAGATTGCTCAGTTTATTGATAAGCCTCCTATGAGGAACAGTATCAAAAGCTTTGCTGAAATCTAGGCAGATCACATCCATCGCATGCCCTTGATCTAGTTCTCTGGTCACCCAGTTAAAGAACTCAGATTTGTCTGGCATGATCGTCGTTTGGTAAAACCATTTTGCCTTGGATCATGCAACCTATTTGTTTTGAGAAAGTCCACTGTTCTCTCTTACTTTTCCTGCCACTGAGGTGAGACTTACTGGCCTGTAGTTTGCCATATCTTTCCTATTACCATATCAACCCTTCTCCAGTCCTGTGGAACTTCTCCTGTCTCAAAGGATCTATTAAAACCATCCTTTAAAGGCCCAGCAAGAACCATCATTAGCGTATCCAACTCCCACCTATCAGTCTGCTTAGCATACAGACCACCAATAGTAGGGTCCAGTGACCTCTCCCCACTCGATAAGGCATGCTCCGAGTTCCAAAAGAACAAACAGTTCATTCTATTGGGAGACCTTAACCTGCCAACCTTATCCAACAAACACACTGCTCCTTTACTTCAAGCAATGGAACCACTCCAGCTCAACCAGATCATCTCAGAAGCAACGCACATCAGAGGAGAAATCCTGGACCTCATACTTATCACTGAATTACATGCCAACTGCCCTCAAGCAAGCAGCCATCAGGTCTTTGCTAAAAAAATAAAAAAATAATTTAAAAAAACCACACACACACAATCAGCTGACCATTAGCACCATCTTCTTACAAACCCATCTCAAGTATCTCATCCCTCACTAAAATCATTAATAAGGCAGTACAACTTCAGACACAGGACTTTGTGGACTCTTATGCCCCCTTGATAAGCACCAGCACAGATTTTAAGCCTCTTCATAGCACCGAGACTCTATTGACCTCCCTCCTAAATACACTGATCAAAGGCACAGAGAAAAAAAAAAAAAAAAACACCACACCCAAGGTGTCATCCTTATTTTTCTCGACATCTCTGCAGCTTTTGACTTGGTCATCCATGCCCACCTCATCTCACGTCTCTATGCAATTGGCCTCAGAGATACTAGACTACAGTGGCTTCGATCCTACCCATCCAACCAATCCCAACATGTCAAAATTGGATCATAAACCTCCAACCCATTCAAGCTACTTCAAGGTTTACCTCAGGGCTTTGCACTATCATCCTCACTATCTAACATTTTCATCCAATCCCTATGCAGAATAATCCAGAGTCACAAGATTGTCTAACTGTATGCTGATGACATTTTAATTTATACACCATTCTCCACCTGCAATGCCACCACTCCATAATCAACCAATGCCTTAAAGCAGTCATCCAATGGCTCAACCACCACAATATGCACATCAACCCCAGAGGTCTTTCATATAGCCAGGCACCCCACCTTCTCTCCACCAGCCACAATCAACTTGGCCAGCTTAACATTGCAAGTAAAAGACCAAGTAAAATATCTTGGCCTAATACTGGACCAAAACCTGAGCTTCCAACTTCTCATTCAGCAAGTCACCAGAGCTGTATACTTCCAAATGAAGACTGTCCGAAACCTTCGACCCTTAATGGATCATAACAACCTCAGAAACGTCTGTCAAGCCCTCATCACCCCCATACGTTATTATGCAAACATAATATATCAGGGACTCCCCAAATCTACCCTACTCCTATTGCTGCGTATCCAGAATACAACAGCCAAAATAATCACAGGCACCACTCAGTGTACACACATCACCCCTATACTAAAGCAATTACACTGGCTTCCCATCTATATCAGGTTTAAATACAAAGTCATGCTAACCATCTTCAAGACCATCCACCACCTCTCAGAAGCATTCTTCATCCTCTCCTTCTCCAGCCCCCCAAATAAGAGAACAAGGAGAAAAGCCAACCACAACCTCCTCCGAGTTCCAGCCTCAGTTGCCCACATGAATACCTCCACCTTCAGCAGAGCCTTCTCCCTCTATGCACCCACCACATGGAACTCTCTCAGTCCAGAGATACGATCACTTACAGATGTTGGTGAGTTTCGCCGCAAGCTAAAATCTTCCTATTCCTGAAACATTTTGGATCCATCACCCTAACCCCCCCCCCCCCCCATTTTCCAAGTTCTTACCCTGTTTCTCCTGCAGCTCACCCATTAACTATATTTAAACCCATCTCAACCAAACCCCCCCCCCCCCCCCCCCCCCCCCCGAGTCTGGTTAACATACAATTTACTTTCTTTCTGGTTATATGCATTACTTATTGTTAAGTTTGATAAACACCGTTTAGCTTGTTCCATGTAACATTACTTGTTCTAAATTGTTCCCCGCATACCAATGAGACTGGTAGATACAGCAGTATAAAGAGCTGCTAAAATAAATAAATATATTGGTGTAATTACATCCTAGTCATTGTTGTCCATGAACCATGTCTCTAACAGCCACTAAAGCCAAGTCAGCCTCTTTCATTTAATATTTTACTTACCTGAGGGTTTTCACTTACCTGGGGACTTTGTTCACCCATCCGCAATGAACTTAGTATAAAGCCCTCTTCAATCTCCTGTGGAAAACAATTTGACCCTTCTTGGATAGATGGACACCATCTCTGCTCTGCAGCCCTTGGAAAATCATCCCATGTTCCAGGAAACCAAAACGCTCTCAATGACACCATCCATGCAGCCATGTATTCAACTCCAGGATGCAAGCTTCTCTACCTCAACCTTTACTCTCAACAGGGAGGATTGAAGAGACTACCACCTGTTCCCCTATCTGCTTCACCCTCTGTCCCAGAGCCATGAAGTCACTTTTGATATATCTCAGATTTTGGCACCTGACAGACACCAAGGGGTATGTTTACTAAACCGCAGTATCGTAGCAGCGGCTACGTTAACGCACGTTAACGTCTCCGGCCGCGGTAAGTCCCACAGAAGGTGGAGAGAGGGTGGAGAGAAGGGGTCAATGGGCAGGGAGTGGGTGGGAAGAGGCTCCTGCTGCACTAACGCGGGGAATTGAAGGGCTGAACATTACCGCGAGTGAAAACCTGTCGTTAGATGCACATTTGCAGGAGAGAGAAACCATTTCAGTGTCATCAATGTACAGCATAGGCAGGGAGCCCAAAAAAAGTGATAGTAATGCTACATGTGCAGCAACAGCATAGTGCCCAAGTATGAAAGGGCACTATGGAGATGCTGCAAATGGGGCATAGGGGGCTGAAGGTGGGACATGCAGGTGCCTAGGTGGCACATAGGAATGCAGAAACTGGAAATCAGCAAGGCAGCAACTGACAAAGGTCAAACATGCCCAGGAGTCCGTGTCCCACAGTGTCCCATCCAGGGGACATTACCCAGCAGGTACCCCAAAGGGCACATAACATTGCAGGCGGTGCCGGGGGGGGGGGGGGGAAGCGTGCATGTCTATGTAGGCACCCCTACCCCAGACCCCATACCCTAGGCAGCTGCCTACCTGCACACTGGATTGCCTGGGATTGCACACCACCAGCACATGTCCATGTCAGCATGGTGGGGGAGGGGTGCTGGTGGGGGAGGGGGCAGTGGCATCTGCCCACAGCAGACCAAGGCCAAGACCTGTTCAGGTGGGTGGCGTGCAGTGCAACAGACAAAGTCTGTCTGATGAACAGTCATGGTACCCCTAGGGACTGACCTACCTCTGTGGCAACAGTATGGTGCAGTACACACAGCCAGTGTGTCCTGGGGCAGAAGGTCACAGGTTCAAGTCCCAGCTGTGGCCCCTGCAGACCATGTCCCTACATTTTATCCTACATAGCACATACAACATAAACATGTGCACTCCCTAGAGCATCGGCCAACAGGGGTACAAACACCCACACATACAGGCTCCACTATCCAAAGCCTCATGGAGAGTCAGGCTGTTGGGCCCGGCATGAAGCAGCACTTACCACCAAAGCACTACTACTAGCACCTGCATAACTTAGCAATGCCTGCACTGTGCTCAGGACTAGTGTGGCGGTCAGGGCTGCCAACCACCCCTATCTTTGCACAATGATGAAATAGGGCTGGGAGTGTGTGTATGTCTATCCATTCTTTTATGGCTGCCTACTCCTCACTGGTCCCACAATGCTTACACTGTTTCCAGCGTTAACCTGCCAATATGCACAATGAGGAGCAAGGTATTGTGGGTATGGCCCAGACAGGGTGGACTGGGCAGGATGCATCTGCACAGGGTGTGAGGGAATGACTGGGACATTATAGTGCCCGACCACCACCTGCATGGACAGGGTGGCCACAGCATGTCATGCTGGGAGGTCACTCTCACCCTGACTGAGCAGTGACCATGGCATGTCTAGGTTCCCACATAGTGTTATACAGTTTTCTCTCAAGTGATATCTGTGTGTTCCCTGTTCTGCGGCCCAATCACTGAGATACCTGCTTGGTGTCTGTGCTTACATCCCACTTCTGGGTGCACATAGTTCTTCTGGGAACATGCACTATGGACTGGCTAGCGGACTGTCTGCAGTTAGCATGTGTATGGCTGGAACACCTTGCAGGGTGCAACACATACAGACTGACTGTGCCCTCTGCTGGTGAATGTCAGATTGTGGTAGGGGGCAGCTGAGCTTTTCCAGGCCTACTGCCTGTCTGCCAGTGCCCTTGTGATAAGGACAGATCTGCATTAACTGCCCTGGATGGCACCCTTTCGCCAGCAGGACTGGGGTTGCTGGTCCCACAGCCCTTCCTCATGTCCCTCTACTGCCTCCATTGCAAAGATGTAGAGTGTAGGTCTGTTGGGGGCAGATCCTGTCTACCACCTTGACCCAGAGAAGGCGGTTTGGTAGGTGGTGCTACAAAATCCGCATGTGAGTTCAGACACCCCCCTGCTCTTATAACAAGTGACCATTGCAACCACACTGGATATGCACTATTCTGGGTGCGTCATGGTCCACAAGGGCTAGACATGACCGGGGAATACAGATGGACACAGGAGTATCCTACTGTAGGTGTGTCTTCCAGGAATACCTGTCACACACTGGCACCGATGGGGACCTGCAGCAAAGCCTATCTCAACCAACCCGGGTACTGCGGACCTGGTGATAGGCGCCCCACATCATCCTCAGGGTGAGCACAGAACCTGCACAATGGCATGGTCTGTAGCTACTCTGTGCCAGTAGCACACAGTTCCCTCTACTAAGCTAAGGTGCTGTAGAGGTGCATACCCCATCTGGTGATCAGATGTAGACTTCTGTTCTGTATGTGCATTGCATCATGGGTACTGGTGGGTTTATCCTATCCTGGTAACCACAGCAGACATTTCATGCGGTGACCTGCAGTCTTTCTGTAGCCAGCCATTGCTGTGATAAAGGCCATAGAGGTGTAGCCCACTGGTTAATACAATGACTTCCTAGGCAGTGGTCATGGGTTCAATTCCTCTTTGTTCTCCTTTTTTATGCCTGTTCTACACAACTACTTGTCATTCCTGTAACAGTCATATCTCTGCAGATCTGTGCTGCCAGCACATAATACCCTCGGCACAGTTGCCAACCATCTTTCTGTCTGTCTGTGTCTGTCAGCTGTGTAGTGTCCTGTCTTCATGTGCAGGCTGCTACCCCATATCCTGCACTGGTACCCTTTTCTGCATTGCGGTTCTTCATGCTTACCTCTCCAGTGTCTGCTCTGCATGGCACTACTACTCCTCTGGCCTCCTATCATTGCAAATATCTTGCCACCTCTACCTCCAATGGTGGACATGTATTCCCATCCTCTTCCACCCACTGTCATTGTAGCACTTTACATTGCCAACACCCTGTGCATCAGTACAGCTGCCTCCAATATGTTTGTCCATTTTACCGGCTGCCACATCGGCTGCACGCAGATTTGGCAGGTCCATCAGCTCCCACCTCTACTTTCTTCCATCACTTGTCCATTGCCTTTCTTTGGTGCTCTGTGCAGTGTTAGGGTTACATCTGTTTTTTTGGCCTTACATTTCATGCTTGTCAACTTGGGGCACCTTACTGCCCTTGGGCACTATATCTTGGGTCACCTTAACATCCTTAGGGCACCTTATACGGCACCTTAACTTAAGGCACCTTATAAGGTGCCTTGTCAGCCTTGTAATGTGCTTTGTTTGTCAGCTTTAACGTGCAATGTCCCATTAACGTGCGCTAACTGGCCAAGGCGCCTTTTAACGCACGTTAAACGGCCATTGCTACCTTGCCGCCGGTACGCCCACTTCCTTATATGGCATTGCTCACGTTAACGCTGCACTTAACGCCGTTAACGTTACTGCGGTTTAGTAAACATACCCCCAAGTACCACTACCCTTTGCTTCCTTGTGGTCATTGATTCTGCAACTTTGGAGTGTTTGAGCTCTGGTTCTTCCCTATTCTGCAATGCTTTCACCTCCTCCCAGGGCTGCATACTGGTTCTTCAAGTTGAGGGCTGGAGGAGTTGGGTTATCAGTTCTGCAGGCTCTGGTAACTAGTGTCCAACTCTCTTCATTCTGTAGCATCACATCTTTACCTGTGTTGGAGAGATTGGCTGCTTTAAGAAACATCTCATCAATATACTTCTCACAGTCTCAAATGCTTCTCAGCCTCGCCAACTCTTTTCTGAGCTCCTCCACTTGTTTCATGAAGGACTTCAGCTTGCAGGCTTCTTGCACATGGAACCGGATCCTCGACTGGCATTGGGCTGTCTTGTCTGGACAGAGGCAGAAGCTGTAATGGGGGCAACAGCTTTTCCAGCCATAGCTCAGTTGGTTGAGTTAAAGTAAATGAGAGAGAGACCTACCCAGGTCCCTAACTTTTCCTTAGCTGTCCTTTAAGAGAAAAAGCAGCTAATCTCTTTTATGTGTGCTTTAACGGTGCTGTTCTATGTCCCTGTGTGTAGCCCTGCTTCCTTGCGGGACAGTTAATACTTTACACTAGTAAAGTTTGACAGTATGTGTCTGAAGTATATAGATTAATGTGTTTCCTTTGTAAAACACCTGATGAGTCAGTGACTTCAAAGAGCTTTCTTACCCCTTTGAACTTGAAGGCTAGAACTCTAACAGCAGAAAAATAGCTTTTCCCCAAGAGTACAAACAGTTCCCCTTATGCAATTCAGCAGAAAAAAAAGGCATCACTCCCACCCCCCCCCCCCCCCCCCCCGTCTGGTGGTCATCATAGTGTTGCCGTGGTATTTTCACCAATATGGAATCATACTTCATCTTCTCTCTTGGCTTGGGTATCATAATATTCTAACTATTTCTAAATTGCTTTGCTTGGCATTTTGTCATATTTGAATATGTTTTAAGGAAAAGTATTATCCACTTCAATACCTTATCTGTGTTTAATTCACGATTACCTAAAATCACTCCAAAAAAATGACTCCTTATGCAATCCCTGCACTCCCAGCAGCCTCAGGGGTTTCCCATTGAAACACTGCAGCTGATTAGACCCTTATACACACAACATTTTTTCTTCTTTCCCAGCTCCATCCCTCTCATCACTGCTGCCAACTCTGTCCCCATCTCCCTCTCACTCTGGTGGGCATTTATTTTTCCTTTACTGTTGCCTACCAGCCTCTATCCTAAAGTACGGCTTCAGCACTTTAAAGTTTCAGCAACCAGCTTACTCACTCTCTGTCCTGCCCTATCAGTCTCCTCTTCATCCTCCCTGTAGGAGAAATTCTATTCTTGGGTGTCATTGCCATTTTAACTTGAATTGGAGGCTGGCCCCTTTAAATATTAACATGACCTATACTGCTTGCTTCTTAAGCCCTGTTCTGTCCTACTATTGCCAAAATCATCGCATTTAGTGTGCCATGTTTTTTCTTGCAGCTGTGGTCCCTTTAGGTTTAGCATGGCTCAGTGCCACACTGCTCTGATGCAGTCCCAGCCAGCTTCAAGACGCAAATGGCAGCTTTAGTTTTTTATATTATTATTAATACTGCCCAAGCATCACACACATCCCCAGTTTCTGTCCTATGATCTTTTTTCCATTACAGTCCACACAATTTAAATGAATTTATTATTTCACCTGTTTAAACTAAGTTAAGGGAGAACTGCCCTCCAGGATGTCTGTTAGGAGAAGCTGAAAGAGACGAAATCAGAAGCATCAGGGGGTAGTCTTCCTAAATCCCCAGCATCGTGGTCCAAGCATTTGAGGCTACATAAGTCAAACGTATCACAAGGGTCTTCTTAGTTGTCTCCATAAGGGAAGCCAGGGCCAGTGAATTTGAGGAGAAAGGAGCTATAGCATGTTCAAGTGCTGAGCAGAGACAGTGCTTGATCATAAGAACAGAAGATATGCCATACTGGGTCAGACCAAGGTCCATCAAGCCCAGTATCCTGTTTCCAACAATGGCCAATCCAGGTCACAAATACCTGTCAGGTTCCAAAAAAGTACATAGATTCCATGTTGCATATCCCAGCAGTGGATTTCCCTTGTTCTCTTTAATAATGGTTTATGGGACTTTCCTTCAGGAACCTGTCCAAAACATTAAGCCCAGCTATACTAACAAATTTTACTACATCCTCCGCTAATGAATTCCAGAGTTTGATTACTCGTTGAGTGGAAAAATATTTTCTCCTATTAGTCCTAAATGGGCTACATTGTAGCTTTTTTGTGTGCCCCCTAATCTTTCTACTTTTTAAAGGAGTAAAACAACCTATCTATGTTTACCCATTCAACTCCATTCATTATTTTAGAGGCATCTATGTATGCCGTCAGCTGTCTTTTTTCCAAGTTGAAGAGTCCTAACGTTTCCTCATATGGGTATCCTTCCATCCCCTTTACCATCTTGGTGGCTCTTCTTGTACCTTTTCTAATTCTGCTCTTTCAAGCTTTAGAGGACTGTATAGTTGCTTCCTGAGAGGAAAAGGAGCATTTCATATTTTTGCTTTCACCACAGAGAGAGCCCAAGGATTTATAATGATGGCAAGAATAAAAGAAACAATTTATTTGGTACCTTATTTATGCCTGTGAAGTCTGTGATTCCATCTATGGTGTGTCCGTGTATCCTACTTTAAGTTCAGAACAAACTTTTGGGTCTGGGCTGAATTCTTTTGGAAGTATGAAACTAAGGGGCTTGTTTACAAAGCCGCGGTAGCGGTTTGCGATCGTAATCGGAGCCGCGGGCCCATTGATTTCAATGCGGCCGCGGCTGCGATCGCGATCGCGAACCACTACCGCAGCTTTGTAAACAAGCCCCTAAGACTGAGTGGAGTTAGAGTGCCAGAAGACTCCCAGCTTATGCTGTTCCCACCCTAAGAACCCTTGGAGACAGACCTGCCGGGGAAGTGCTGGTTCCTGGAAGCTGTGTCAGTGCTCATCTGAATGGTGAAAAGGGATACTGAAGGTCCACTGATGGAAGTTACGTCATATTACCCTTATGGGGACACGTTTTAGAAGCCCAGCGTTTCACTTGCAAATATGCTGCAGAAATAGAAATACAAAGTGCCCACATACTTTACAATATCTGAAGTAGGCATAATAGGGATAAAACAGTGCTTGTATATCTGAAAAACACAAATGTGTCCTCTTTACTCTTTTAACATAAGTGTATCTCAGGCAATGTCTAAAAGATATGTATGTATAGACTTAACTGCTCAGGGAAAGGGGGAGGGGGAAGACATTTCACCCAAGGGAACATAGCCTAGAAACTACTTATTATGAACCCAGTCAAAATGGACTTTTTCGTTTCCCTTTCATGCCACTTGTAACTTTCTTCCATTTTTATAAGGCCTTTTTCTTCCTATTCATCTCTTAATTTTTCTCTCCAACACACTAAGCCGTGAGAGCAAGGGATGCACATTAAAGCAGATATTAGCAGACCCAGTCACAAATGTGAACGCCTGACCCCTCCTCCTGACCTCATTCCTGTCAGGATCCCAGCCATGTTAATGAAGAACAGTCTAATTCTTGAAACAGAAAAATAAGTGCACTCTTCATCTCCTCACAACATCTGGTGACTCAAAAATTGGAAAACAGACAGCAGTCTCACTAGGTCAGGGGCACCACCGTTGGGTCCATGCTCCCAATGCATGTATACTGCTCACCCTGACAGTAGTATGATGCACAAGGGGATACTGCTCACAACCAGTCCATGGGATATTGGGCTGGCTGCAGCATATATATATGCAGGATGTCCAAATTCAGACCTAGGGGCATGTTTACTAAAAAGCGTGCCAGTGGCACATGGTTGGGCTACGAAATCCGCATGAAGGCCCACACCAAATAAGGGAATGTGCATCTGTCCTCCTGCTATTGGTGTGTTGCTAAGATGTGTTACCACAGAATCCAGCATGTGGGTGCACCTAATACCACCCACTGAAGAGGCATTAAGTGCACCCAAGCTAATGGCAACAATCGTGGTTAATGCGCACACTCATCATGCCTGCAGTAATCGAGATATGCCATGAATGCCCATATTCTGCCCCAACCCCTCCCATTCATGTTCTAACCTGTTAACATGGGATTTTAAGTGCGTGGCCCTATGCTAATGTTTAGCATGGGGTGCATACCGCTACCTGTTGGTGTGGCTCAGTAAACTTGCCCTCTAGTGTCTCAGGTACCAATTTGTTTAAGGTCAGAGCCATGCTTTGCATCAAGGGATGTAATGCCTTTCTGGGTACCCTGCCTTTCCCTATTGGATGAAGAGCAATAGCTCAGCATCAGTATGATTTGCAACATTTTTCGGGCTGATGCAGAAAGTTGGCGCTGGAGTCACACGCTATTAGCTATATATGCCTCTACGCGGCGCACCAATAGCGCATGACTTCAATGCTAACATGCAGAAAGGGGGACATATGCAAGTTAGCTATGAGTTAAATTGGAAAAGCAAGCCAAACACATATACACAGAAGTCGGTGAAAGTTTAGCATGCTCTCCCAGAGAAACAGAAGCATCTGAGGGGAAGTTTGACACTTCACCTCAGATGATCCAGGCATCGGGAAAGCCCCCAATGCCAAAATACGGTTGGGGGCACACTCAAGACATTTAAGCCACCTAAGACCCAGGTGTAGAGATATGTAAACAGCCAAAGTGCCAATAAGTCTTGAAGGACTAGAAAAAGGGACTGTTACTTCTGGAGAGAGATCTGCAACTGTGAGTACATACTTCTGGTAATTTTCTAAAAGGAATTCTTTGTATTAAAGCTAATTAATCTGTGAACCCACTATTTTTTGTTAAATCAGTCAGGGCCTAGTAGCAGCAGTTTAAGTTTAAATTTAAAACACAGAAGAAAGCTTTCTGGTTACATTTGGAACCAGCAGAGAGCTTGTAGTTTAAATTTAATAGTCACTCAGAGCCTAGCATCAGCAAAGTACTTTTAGCTTAAATTTAACACACAGAAGAGAGCTTTCTGGTTAAATTTAGAACCCAGCAGAGAGCTTGTAGTTTAAATTTCATAAGAAGTTAGAGCCTAGCAGCAGCTAAGAGCTATAATTTAAATCAAATCAGAATATAGCTTACCTCAGCAGCACAAGACAGGGTACTGTGTAGCAGCCCTCTTTTAATAAGTGTTATTTCCATCCCTCCCTCCCCCCCTGGGATAATCGTAGCTTTATAGGTACTTACACACCTTAAAAGACAGGAGGTGCTCCCAGGTGAAGCTCATTACCCAAATCAGTCATACACTAAGGACCTGAGATTAGTTAAGCTTCAGGTGAACAAGGTATATTACACGTATTAGGTACAGTTTTATAAGCATAAATATCCATAGCAACCCTTAGTAAGTAAAGAACTTAGATCTAAACACAAACTTAAAACTAAGATGCAGACAGAGGTCCAGCAGCGGGATGGGGGCTTTCCAGTCTTTTGCATTGAGTGTCACATGTATGATTTTCTCCCAGTTGGTAAGAGGTCTTACATGTGCACTAGGTGCAAGGAGCTCTTTGCACTCAGGGAACGAGTCCGTTCTCTAGAGGCTAAAGTAGCAGACTTGGAAAGCATAAGACAGACAGAGAGGTACATAGACGAGACCTACAGGGATATAGTCCTGAAGTCCCACCTCCAGTCTGGCAGCATCCCTGTTGCCATGGAGGAGAGAGGTCACGTGACAGGAGAGCATCACCCTGGTGTGGCAGGAAATGATCCTGTAACTAGGACTTGTCCTCCAGGTGATGCAAAACCCTCTCGCACCGAGGACGTTTCTCCAGGGCCATGTGCCCATGAGGGAAGGGTTAGGACAGCCGTTATAGTTGGTGATTCGATCATTAGGCATGTAGATAGCTGGGTGGCTGGTGGACATGAGGATCACCTAGTAACATGCCTGCCTGGTGCAAAGGTAGCGGACCTCACGCACCACCTAGATAACGTCTTAGATAGTGCTGGGGAGGAGTCTGCTGTCTTGGTACATGTCGGTACCAATGACATAGGAAAATGTGGTAGGGAGGTTCTGGAGGCAAAATTTAGGCTTTTAGGTAGGAAGTTGAAATCCAGAACTTCCAGGGTAGCATTCTCCGAAATGCTTCTTGTTCCACGCGCAGGACCCAAAAGGCAGGCAGAGCTCCGGAGTCTCAATGCGTGGATGAGACAATGGTGCAGAGATGAGGGTTTTGGATTTGTTAGGAACTGGGGAACATTCTGGGAAAAGGAGGGGCTCTTCCGAAGGGATGGGCTTCACCTTAACCGGGATGGAACCAGGCTGCTGGCATTAACCTTTAAAAAGGAGATAGAGCAGCTTTTAAAACTAGATATTAGGGGAAAGCCGACAGTCGCCCAAGAGCGGATGGTTCGGAAGAATGTATCTTTGAAGGATACTACCAAAAGCAGAGAGGTTCCACAAAAGAGTAAAGTAGCCCAAATGCCCTCAGGTATGGAGCAGACAGAGCTTAAAGATCCCAAATTACCCATGTCTAACAATAGCAAAATTAATATGAATAAAATACATTCTCTAAAATGCTTGTATGCAAATGCTAGAAGTCTAAAAAATAAGATGGGAGAGTTAGAATATATAGCACTAAATGAAAGGTTAGATATGACTGGAATATCAGAGACATGGTGGAAGGAGGACAACCAGTGGGACATTGTGATACCTGGGTACAAACTATATCAAAATGATAGAGCTGATCAAATTGGTGGAGGGGTTGCGCTCTGTTAGAGAAGGCATTGAGTCAGAAAGGATTAAAGTTTTGCAAAAAACAAAATTTGCTGTAGAATCTCTATGGATTGAAATTCTATGTAAAAGGGGGAAGGCAATGGCAGTGGGGGTGTACTATCGAGCGCCTGGCCAGAATGACCAAATGGATGATGAAATGCTCAAAGAAATCAAGGAAGCTAACAAAAGTCACATCACAGTAATAATAATGAGTGATTTCAACTACCCCGGTATCGACTGGGTCAGTGTCACGTCAGCACATGCTAGGGAGATAAAGTTCCTAGATGAAATAAATGACTCCTTCTTGGAGCAGCTGGTTCATGAACCGACCAGAGGGGAAGCCATATTACACCTAGTCCTTAGTGGAACACCAGATCTAGTGCAAGAGATAAGGTTGTTGGGGCCACTTGGCAATAGTGATCATAGCATGAACGCCTTTGATTAAATTAGTGGAGGAGGGATAGTAAGGAAATCCACAGTACTACCTTTTAACTTTCGAAAGGGAGACTATGATAAAATGAGGAAAACAAACAGTTAAGAAAAAACTAAAAGGAGCAGTTGCAAAGGTTAAAGACGTACATCAGGATTGGCTGTTGTTGAAAAATACTATCTTGGAAGCCCAGACCAGCTGTATTCCATGCTTTAAGAAAAGTGGAAGTCCAAAAAACTGCCAGCATGGTTTAAAGGTGAGGTCAGAGAGGCTGTTGTGGCAAAAAAAGCATCTTTCAGGAAATGGAAAAAAGAGCCAAATGACGAAACCTGGAAACAACACAAGCACTGGTAAGTCAAATGCAAGGCATTGATAAGGCAGGCAAAGGGAGAATTTGAGAAGAAGCTTGCTGCGGAAGCAAAAACGCGAAGTAAAGACCTTTTCAAGTACATTCGTAGCAAAAAACCTGTGAGAGAGTCAGTTGGTCCATTAGATGATAAAGGGGTTAAAGGAGCACTAAGAGGCGACAAGGCGATAGTGGAGAGACTGAATGAATTCTTTGCTTCAGTCTTTACTGTGGAAGATGTAGGGATGTTACCCATGACTTAAGTGGTATTTAAAGGTGTAGAAGAATTGAAGGAAATATCGATACATGGGGAAGATGTATTACAACTATTAGATAAACTGAAGAGTAGCAAATCACCTGGGCCGGATGGTATACATCCAAGGGTGTTGAAAGAACTGAAATATGAGATTGCAGACCTGCTATTAGTAATCTGTGAACTATCATTAAAATCATCTCTAATACCTGAAGATTGGAGGATCGCCAATGTAACACCAATTTTTAAAAAGGGTTCCAGGGGTGATCCGGGAAACTACAGACCGGTGGGCCTGACATCAGTACCGGGAAAAATGGTAGAAACCATCATAAAGAATAAAATTACTCAGCATGTAGATAGTCATGACCTAATGGGAGACAGCCAACATGGCTTTAGACAAGGAAGATCTTGTCTTACTAATCTGTTACGTTTTTTTGAAGGAGTGAATAATCAGGTGGACAAAGGTGAGTCGGTTGATATTGTGTATCTGGACTTTCAGAAAGCCTTTGACAAGGTCCCTCATCAGAGACTTTTGGCAAAACTAAAGAGTCATGGGATAGGAGGCAGTGTACTATTGTGGATCAGGAACTGGTTAAAAGATAGAAAGCAGAGAGTAGGGCTAAATGGCCAATTTTCCCAATGGAGAAAGGTGAATAGTGGTGTACCCCAGGGATCTGTGCTGGGTCCGCTGCTTTTTGACATATTCATAAATGACCTGGAAAGTGGAATAACGAGTGAGGTTATCAAATTTGCAGATGACACAAAACTATTTAAAGTTGTTAAAACCCAAGAGGATTGTGGAAAATTGCAAGAGGATCTTGATAAATTGGAAGACTGGGCATGAAAATGGCAGATGAAATTTAATGTGGACAAGTGCAAGGTTATGCACCTAGGGAAGAACAACCCAAACTATGGTTACACGATGCAAGGTTCCACATTAGGAACAACCACCCAGGAAAAAGATTTAGGCGTCATTGTGGATAGCATGTTAAAACCCTCGGCCCAGTGTGCAGCGGCGGCCAAGAGAGCAAATAGAATGCTAGGTATGATAAAGAAAGGAATGGAAAATAAAACAAAAGATATTATAATGCCTCTATATCGTTCCATGGTGAGACCGCACCTTGAATATTGTGTGCAATTCTGGTCGCCGTATCTTAAAAAGGATATAGCGATTTTAGAAAAGGTTCAGAGAAGAGCCACCAAAATGGTAAAGGGGATGGAAGTATACTCCTATGAAGAAAGGCTTAAAAGGTTAGGGCTCTTTAACCTGGAAAAGATACGGCTGAGGGGAGATATGATAGAAGTCTATAAATTAATGAACGGAGTGGAACGGGTAAACGTAGATCGATTGTTTACGTTATCAGAATATAGAAAGACTAGGGGACATGCAATGAAGCTACAGGGTAAACTATTTAAGACTAATAAAAGAAAATATTTTTTCACTCAACGTGTAATCAAACTCTGGAATTTGTTACCGGAGGATGTAGTAAAGGCTGTTAGTGTAGCTGGGTTTAAAAAAAGGTTTGGACAAGTTCCTGGAGGAAAGGTCCATAAACCATTATTAAGAAGGGACCCAGGATATCAATGCTTGAACCAATACAAGCATTGTGGAACCTGTGTCCCTTGGAGAAACTGCTAGGTACATATGACCTAGATTGGCCACTGTTGGAAACAGAATACTGGGCTTGATGGACCTTGGTCTGTCCCAGTATGGCATATCTTATGTTCTTATGTATGGTTTCTTTGCATCAGGCAGAGAATCTTAGCATGCCTTTTTTTTTAATTTTGTATTTATTGATTTAACAAAATAAATCAAGCATTCAAAAATACTCAAAGAAATACGAGGCCAAGCAAGGTAAAAAACAAACAATAAGGAAACAATTCACAAGTAATGCCAAAGCTGGCAAACAGTTTGACCTCAACCCCAGCCCACAAAAAGAGAAGAGCAAAATAAAAAATAAAAACCCAAACACCAATAATGCAGTAAAAAGACAGGAATATGCCAGAAGATAACTCAAAATCATACAGTGGGAGGATCACTACTCACAGCAGATCAACGTGAATCTAAGAGTGCCAGCAGCTGTGATGGATCATAAAAAATAAGAGTTAGAGTGAAATTTAACCAAGCATTTGCAAGGAAACTTTAGGAAAAACTGTCCTCCCAGCTGTTGGACTCCTTTCTTCATCTCTGCATAGCCCTAGAAAAGTCTGGATAAATCCGGACATTAAACCCTTTAAAGTCTATACTTCTCTTACAAAAATAAACCCTAAGGAACCAGTCCAGGTCTGATGGGAGTGAAAACGTAACTAACAAAGTAGCAGAGCGAAAAGGAGTCTACATCTGAAGATTCCAAAAGTGCAGAAACGTCCAATGAATCTACTGGTTGAACACCAGGGATCTCTTCACCACCAAGAAATCTTCTACCCAGTGGCAAATAATACATTTTTGCTATAGGATGATTAGATTCCACCGGTATACCAAATACCTCAAGTAAATATTGTTTAAAGAGCTCTCTAGCACTTAGAGTAGAACATGGAAAATTAATAATACGCAAATTAGAATATCTAGCATAGTTCTCCAATGTCTCAATCCTAGCTTGCAAAGTAAAAGCATCTTTACACAAAGCATTAACAGAATCCCCCACAACAAACCAGTTGTTAAAGGAAGAAAGCACTTCAGAACGTTGTGGCAATTGTTGCTTATGTTCTTGCACTTGCCCAGACAAAGCCTGCACCTGGGGGAACAATTTTTCCCCCCAGGCTGGCAATGGCTGTCCAAATTGACTCCAAAGTGAAAACTGCTGGGCAAACAAGAACAAAAGTACCTGGAGTCTCGACCCCTCCTGCTCTGTCTCCTGGAGCCTGAAGAACTGCACATAGATCTCCTATAGCAGCCATAGGTCCAGCCACTATTTCAGCAGATGATTGTAAAGACCGAGCAGCTGGTTCAGAGAAACAAACATGGTCTCACACTGTTCTCCTGCACGCACCGCAGGCAGCCCTCCAGCAACCGGAAACAGACCTCCTCGGACTCCTGCTTCCGTTGCTAAGCCTGCCAATGAATCGCCAACTGCTGCAGCCTTAAGCGGACGCCACTGCTCCGGCGACATGTCGTCTGGCCCAGAGCTGCTGGACAAGCCCTCTTGCTCCGCTGCCAATGGGGCTGTCCGTCATCGGCAATCCTTCTGGCCACTGCTCACCGCGCACCATAAAGGAATCCAAATTGCCTAAAGGTAACGGAGTAGACGCCACCGGCACTGTGCAGAGCTTAGGCGCCAGTTTTGCCTTCCTTTTCCCCATCGACAAAAGCGCGGCTCACAGCTCAAACCCGCCAACCACCATCTTGTTCTCCAAGCAGCAAGCCGTTTAATACTTGCAGCTCATTTGCTTATAAATGAAATATGCACACAGTAACGCCAAGCATATCTTTTCCTTTGCTGTTTCTCATGCACATCAGTCTCTTTTCTGCATTTAGTGTGTTGGAACCTGTGCTTATACATTGCATTATCTGCACGCAAAGGGTACGTTAAAGTCTTTCTGAACACTAAAGACTTAACGATTTTACAATGTGACTGTACATTGTGTTGATACTATCACACAGGGTTGATTATACCATAAATTGGTTTGGCATTTCTTTATACTTCGCACTAATAATGCCATACGGCCGTCAGTCCAGCCCTGAACAGAATTAGCATCCAAGCCTTTCTCTCCCTATAATACGCATCTATAATAAATGAAACATTTTTAATCATTGAGGCAGAACACATAACTACATTTCTAAAAGTGGTTGCCGATGCTAACCTAATTCAGAGCTACAGAAGGATAGTATCAAAATAGTTTATTTCAATAGTTAAAGACAAAAACTATTCAGAAAAACAATTTTTGCATTCGATTGCAAAGTCACCTACGATTTCTCAACAAAAGCATGGAACAAGTATAGAGGATCTCCGAGGGAGAGGAACGGATTGTAGAACTTAATAGTTCTTATGGACTGGCAGGTCGGATTGGCCATATGGTCTTTATCTGCGGTACTTAGCAGTAACAATTAAAGCAAAAAAGCTACAATGATGCTATGGAAAATTCTGCTATAATTAATGCTCCATACAGGCAATAAAAAAACTTTGAAAATCATAATTCAAAAGCTTGACATAGACAAAAAGTCCTTCTTGAAAGTTTCAGAAGCCTGTTTAACTGCTGAGAGAGAAAAAAAAGCATTAGTTTTGTAGCTGCTGGAAATTCAGCATTATAGTAGATGGGGCTGACAGCATCTTTCCCAGAAGATATATTCACTTTCAGTTCAAAGAACCCATTTAATTATAAATCTAGTCCCCATGGAGCTGAATCTTTGCACGTCCAGGGATGAAGACGATTTCCTGACTAGATGCTGGTTTAACTGAAAACAGCTCTCCATTCTGTGCCCATCAGGTGGAGCAGTCTGACACTGGCTTATCCCTCATTCTACTAAAACATATGCATCCAGCAGTAAGATCTGAATTTTAAATCTCCTTAGATGGCTCATAAGACGTGCAGGTTACTAGAGTGCAATATTTACTCTGTACAGCAGCCCCTGCATCAAAACCATACCATGCCCTACTGTGTGCATGAATTTACTAAAGTTAATATATGTTCCTAATTATACATTCAAATGAATAAGGGGGTCATTTACTAACACGAGTGTGTTGACAGTGATAACATACACTATCTGGGCCCTGTGGCAGAAAATATGAGTTAATGATGTTAGCACGCACTGTTAGTAAATGATCCCATTAATGAATAATAAGTAACAGACAGCTCACACATATTACACACAACTAACTAAATTGCCCTGTACAGTGGTTCCAAAACCTGTCCTGGAGGTCGTCCAGCCTGTCTTGTGTTTGGGATATCAACAATGAATATGCATGAGAATATAGAAACATAGAAATATGACGACAGAAAAAGACCACATGGCCTATCTAGTCTGTCCTTCCATATGTATATGCAACCAGATAATATTTGCTTCATCCATTCTAATCAGGAAGATTAAAGTTATCCAGTTATCATCACTTCTCTCTTTATTACCACCTTTGCAATATCATTGATTCAAGTCAGTCCATTACTTCTGTTTGAGTTGGACGTCTGTAGACTACACCAAGGTGTATGGTGGCGACATCTCCTTTTTCGAAAGGGATCTACAACACTCCTTTTCTCCACATCCCTTGCATTTCAGCTTTTTTTTTTCAATTGTAATCTTTATTCATTTGAGGAGGTGTTACAATATTTCCATTATATTCCTCATACACATAAAAAACATCTTATTCCATTGATATTCCGACTTATGTTCTCTTCTCCCCATGGTTAACAGATGTCTCAACTATTACTTATACCCTCCTGTACCCTACCAATTAAGGGTAACTTCTATGGAATAATATGAACTTCCATGTAACAGTTAACAGAAACTCAACCGTGCTCAGAAGCATGGCCCCTCTTTCTTCAACCTTACTCTTGTTTACTTCTTTCTTTGTTTCGCCAGCTTACAGAACTGGGCATATTGCCCTTTGTGTTTTATATTCATCCTCCACATCCTGCATTCCAGGGTTCCCAGATTTCCTGTCATTGGTCTTTTTTCCCATACAATTCGTATGTCACTTTCTCAAATTTCATTGCTTCCCCCACCGATCTTCTATTTTTGGGTCCTCCGAGATCTTCCATTTCCAAGCTAGAGTGACCCTCCCCATCAACAACAGTTTCCCTTGAAGGACACGTTCATGGCACGTCTCCTGACTGTACCTAATCCCAAGAGACACCTGCCTGCATCCATCAAGCCACTTTCCCCAGCCACCTCTGTATCTCTTGCATGATGCCTAGCCAAAATTGATGACTCAGTGGACACTCCCAACAAATGTAAAAGAATGGGCATTTTCCACCACAACTCCTCCAACATAGTTCCCTCTCTGACTATGAAATAATTTTTGGGGTGTTACATAGGTACAATGGATTATCTGCAGCTGTGTCTGCCTGTCTCCATGACGTCACTAGAGTCCCCTTGTGGACCCCTGTACTTATTTGTTCCCACTCTCTTTCTGATACTTCTTTTTGTAGCCACTGGTGCCATTTACTTACCCGCTCCAGTAGGTTGCTGCCCACATTTTGTAGGAACCCTTATATATCTTGGAGATACCCTTTTATTCCTGCCCCTTTAAAAGGGGACATACATCGAGTCATGGGATTTGTATTCAGCTGCTCCACCATTCTTTTCACCATTAGAAAGTACCTAAGTTGAAAGTATTGATAAAAAGGGGACTCCTCTGCAACTTTACCTCTAATTCACTTTAAGCCATACGGCCTCCCTCTTTCATCATGTCTGAAAAATATCTAATGCCCCGCTCTTCTCCCTCCTTAATCAGACCCGCAAATTCTGGATTGGAGAATGGATTGAAGCATTTTATCCTGGACTACTTAGCCGGCATGGGGGTAAACATTCCTCCTTTAATGTAAGTCTGCACCAATCGCTTCAATGGGCTCAGTAAAGAGTGCGGCAGGGTTCCTTTTCCACCCTTCTCAATTTTCCCCTCCCTCGAGCTAGCCCAACTCAATACCGAACTTGGTCTTACCCACTGACTTTCCAGTTCTGCCCATGAGGTTTCCCTTAATTGTAAATGGTGTACTTTCAAGGCTCTTAGTATCGCTGCACGATAGTAGAGGCCCAGCAAGGGGAATTTAATTCCCCCCTCCCCCTTCGTTTTTGAGAACTGTGCTGCTCCAATTCAGGCCTTTTTTCCTTTCCAAACAAATTTCAGGAGTTGTTTTTCCCATTTCACCATGCACCTCGTCGGGATCGATATGGGGAGCTGAGAGAAGAGAAAGATAAACTTTGGTATCGCTCCCATTTTCAAAGCTGCCACTCTTCCCATCCAACTCAAATGCAGCTCTGCCCACGTCTTAAGCTGTTCCTCCACCATCCGACAAGGTACTGTAATTTAATCTGAACAAATCTTCCATATCTCTACTGATATATGCTCCCAGGTATTTGATTTTATGTTTGACCCAATGGAAAGGGAAGCCAGGTAGAGATTCTCTGGACAAGCCACTTAAGTTCAATGCCTCTGTTTTGCTGATGTTTATTTTAAATCCAGAGGCTTTCGAGAAGGCTTGAATCTCCCACATAAATTCAGGAAGGGATTTATGGGGGTTAGTCATAAAGATCAATGTATCATCCGCATAGAGTAGAATTTTGTGGGTATTATTTCCAATAGTGATAGGAAAACATTTGGGATTATTTCTAATCGGCACTGCAAATGCTTCTATTACTAAACACAAAAGGTATAGGCGATAAAGGGCAGTCTTACCTTGTGCTTCTGTATAATTGAAAGCTTTCAGACCTTTCCCCATAACTTTAGCTTTAGGAGCCCTATACAATGCCCTAATCCCTTGCATAAATTCTTTGACTATGTTAATTTATTTTTTTTTTAACATCGCAAAGAGGAACCGCCACTCCACCCAATCAAATGCTTTCTCTGCATCAAGTGCCAGGCAGAGCACAGACTTTCTCCTGCTTTTTATGTCCTGAAGTAAATCCAATCTTCTCATGTTATCTGCTATAAAACTCTACCTTTAACAAATCCTGATTGATCCCTTCCAATCTATGCGCCAGGATCTTCGCAAAGATTTTTGTGTCACAGTTTATCAATGCAATGGGATGATAACTGCCACATTGTTCCTTGGGTTTCCCTTCTTTGGGGAGCACGATGATATTTGCTACTTCCATGGTTGCTGGCAGTGGGTCCCCTGCAGAGCTCTAGAAAATATCCTTGCTAATAGTGGGGCTATTTCCTCTCACACCACCTGATTGAATTCTGTAGGATAACCATCCTCCCCCGCTGCTTTCCCTTTGGGTAATAAGTTAATAACTTCCCTCACCTCTTGTGGACTTATTGGCTGGCCAAACCATTCCGCTTCCACAGATCCCTACTGCGGAAGGAGCAGTGGGGCCAAATAGGCCTCCAAATCCCTTTCTGTCACCTGAGTTTCCGAGATGTACAACTGCTGAAAAAATTCACGGAACGCTTGGCAGATTCCTCTTGTTGTACACGCCCTCTTTCCTCCAACTCCCTGTATCTCATCTTCTTTATGCTCCGCTTGTTTTTTTTAGTTGCCAGGCCAGCAACTGCCCTGCTTTATTCCCTCTTTCCATGTAGTTACGTTTAGTACGCCGCAACAGATGTGCCAATTGCTCAGCCTCTAGAACATCTAATTGTGCTTGGGCGACTACTAATTGTTTCAGTACCTTCCTCTTCCCGGTCCCAGAGGAATACCTTCCCTCCATCCCACAACCCCCCATCTGATCTGCTCCAGTTGTCATTGTATAGCAAATATTGCTCCCATTCTTTATTTAAAGGTGATCCACTACCTCTGGTTTCTGAAGGAGTGTTCCTTCTTCTCTTTAAAACTGTGTGCTGTTCGTCCTTTCCTTTCCCCCTCCGCTCTGACTACCTTGCTTCCCTCTCTTGTCATGTCTCGTCTTGATTATTATAATGTCTCCTTGGCCGGCCTCCCCCAGTCCCAGCTCACTCATCTCCGTGTCCAAAATACTGCTGCATGTATCCTGACACATGCTTCCCGGTTTGATAATGTCACTCCTCTCCTTCTTCGTCTACACTGGCTCCCTTATCACCTATCGTATCCAGTATAAGTTCCTTATCTTTGTTCACAGATCAATTCACACAGGCACTCCCCTTTACCTTGCTGATCAGGTTCATCTGCACACATCCCATCGTTCACTTAGGTCTATACATATTAACCGTATGTCCCTCCCCTCCCACTCACAAGCACACTTGGAATCTACCCATTCATCTGCTTTTTTCTTCCTGGGCCCAAGACTCTGGAACTCGCTCCCCTCCACCCTCCACCTAGAACTATCATTTAAATCTTTCAAGGCTAAATAAAAAACCCACCTCTTCTGTCTAGCATTTGACCTTCCTCCTCCCCCCTTTCCCCTCCTCCTCGCTGATGCACAAGTTACTTCTTTTCTCCTAATGCTTCTTGTCTGTCCTGCTTTGATTTTTAAATGGCGTTCTTTTCTATATATCTGCAGCTTTTAATTTTTGATTGTAAACCGCCCAGGAGCATTTGTTATGCTCGGTACAACAAGTTTTAAATAAACAAACATTAGCCTGCCACCCTGAACAATCCATCCTCCCTTTATACCCCTGCGGTATCCATTGGCCTACTACCATCCCATGGTCTGCAAGCACTATGAATCTGATCCCCATCTCTTCCATTCCCTACTTCAGATACTAATATATAATCTATTCAAGAGTATGTGTCTGCTTTGGATGAGTAACATGTATATTCTTTTGAGGTTTTTATGGTGCTTCCTCCAGAGGTCCACCAATTCCCATCTTTTGATGGCTTCCCTCAGTTCCCAGCCTTCCCAAATTTTTTTCTAGTAATTTGACCGATCCATTTCTCCAAGAGCACAATTCATATCACCCCCTCCCCCCCCCCCCAACACACACACACCACCACCACCCAGTCCCCTTTGGCTACTTTCACAAAAGTCTCCATCCATTCCTTAAAAAAGGAGCCCTTAGGGCCATTGGGGACACACATGTTAAGAATGGAGATCTTGTATTGCTCTATGCAACCTGTTATCCATACCACCCGTCCCCGAGTGTCTCTCCCCTGTATTATAGAGCACAAATGGGATTCACTTGTGGATCAGTATAGCAACCTTCCGTTTTTTTGGAATTGAAGGCCGAAGAATACACTTGCATATAATCCCTCTGTTTTAATTGTTTGTGTTCCATATTAATTAAATGGGTCTCTTGAACTGTTCCCAGGCCGATATAGCCATGCTTCAACAGGTCGAGAACTCTACTTCTCTTTGCAGGATGGTTTATTCCCCGGATGTTTAATGACATTAGACTATGGGTAATCCAAAAGGATATAGACTAACGTATGCCCGGTTGCTTCCCCATGGTTTCCCCCATCCCCCCCCCCCCTTCCAATTCTGGCACATATCTCTGAGCAATTAAAACCAACATCAAACTGTTTAGAACTCTAACCCACCAACATGAAATCATATTTTCTTCTCCCACTCCTCTTCTTTAATATATGTTTTAGACCTCCGGTCATTTCTTGCTTACTCCCTCCTCCCTCCACATCCCCCCGCACTTACTACCCATCAGAGTTCCATCCCCACAGTATTCAGAGAGCCCTTACAGTCTCTTAACTTTGAAACCCCTCAATGTGTGCCTCCAACATTCAAAATGCTGCTAGGCATCTCCCCCAATGTCCATCCAACAGTAGCTTCCCCTCTTACTGTTTCATTCTTGATGTGCCATCCCTCCTCGGGCCTTCTTCTATGTCCCGTGCTCATTCAGCTTTCTCCTTCTGTGTCAAGGGTTCCTTTTGTCAAAGCCTCCAACCGCTGCTCCTCTCCATACTCTGTCTTCCCTGGACAGTTCACCTGCTCTGCTTGCTGGTCTCCAAGGTTCCGTTTTTGTGTTGATCACTTATTCTCTGTCTCTGTGTTATTTGCGAAGTATTTCTCCACCACCTCTGCCGAGTAGAAAAATCTTCGATGTCTCTTGTCCATAAATGTTAATTTTGCTGGATACCATACAGCCGCTGTTATTCCTCAGTTGGCCAATTGCACCTTACACTTTAGCAAGTCTCTCCTTCTCCTGTTTCAGGCCCCAAATCCAGGAACACTCCCACTCTCCATCGTTTGTAGTGCACTACTCCCAATTTGCATGCTTCTCTGATGATAAACTCACAATCTTGGAATCAAAGGAGTTTAACAATGAAGACTCGTAGTTTTGTTGAGTTTTCTGGCTTAAGCCTCAATTCCCTATGTGTACGTTCCAGTTCATACTCCTCCGGCACTTCCGAACCCGGGAAGCAGGCTTGCAAGAATCCTCAGATGAAAGCGCACGTGTCCTTCTCCCCTTCTCCTTCCGGCATCCCAAATATTCAAATGTTTGATCTCCTGTCTCTGTTCTCATGGTCCTCTAACTTTTCTGCCAGCCAATTAATTTGTTTTTGAATTTGCATGAGTTCTGTATTTACCACCTTTTGCTGATCTTCTGTTTTGCTGATACGCGTTTTCAGCCTGCTCCAGTAAGTCCACAATCACCACAAAACTTCTCTTCTAGCCTCACCATGACCCTATCCGCTATCTCTTTTAAAACAGTGGCCGGCGTCCCGTTACCCGTTCAATCTTGCTCATCGCCTTCACTCGTTTTAGAGGAGCATGGTGATGGGGGCTGCGAGGCCGGATCTACTGGTTTCTCCAGGGCTTTTTGTTTAGTGGGGTAAATATCCTGTAATGTTTTTGTTGTGGTTTTCACCTTAAGTGCTTTTGGCATTATTTCGGGCTCAGCTGTGCGTTTCTTCCCCGTTTATGCATGGGGACTTTGGGGAGTTCTCTGATGCACATCTGCTCAGTCTGCCATGCTGGCTGGAAGTTGCATTTCAGCTCTTTAATATATTGACATAGAGCAGAAAAGGAGGAGGAGCAGCCCACTGTCTATTCCTCCTAAATAGATCATAGCCAAGTATGGTGATATCTCATTCATGAGGTTCATTAAACCATGTTCCCGTTACGGCTACAATGTCCAAAGTCCAATTCCACCATCAGGGTTTGTTGCCTAGACCATGAGCATTTGTGCTCACTGCCTTCCAGCAATTTTTTGGTTGCCTTACTTTACTTCTACCTGGTTTTTATTCCCAACTCTTCTTCCCTTTTGTTACTGATGTATGAGCTAGGATGATGTTTCTTTCTATTTTCAACTTTACTGTGATGCTTTTGCTGGAGGTGACATGCTGAATTTGTTTTCTTCCATCTGTCACCCCCTTTATCTAGTTTAAATACCTATCCACATATGGTATGAATTTTTCACTCAGGATCCTTTTTTCTGACACAGAAAGATGAAGTCCATCAATACCTCTTGTTCCATCTATTACCCCATCCACCTTATTATGCTGCTTGACAATACTTTATAGTTCGCTTTTGATGAGCCCAAAGCCCTGAGGTATAATCTATCAATCTGCCATTATGGGAAAGCCTGGGTAAAAGGCCACACTTTAATAGCCTTATGAAAATTAAGGTAACACGATTTAGTATGCATATCAAAAATGAGTGCTTCGAATAGAAGAGGAACCTGTCAGTTAAAAGAAGTTCTAGTCACAGTCGATGCCAATTTAGCCTCTGCTTTAGGGGATGTGGAAAGTAAGGCCTGCCGGAATGAGAAGAGAATACACATTTGAAGTCACACACAGCCCCCCCCCCCAACACATACACACACCCCCACCCCCCCACACCACACACACACACACACACACACACACCACAGACGTAGAATCTTTGGTTCTACATTGTAATAAATTCCCTGCTAACTTTCCCACCCTTCCCATCTCTGATCAAGTATCTAATTGGAATTCTCTCTCTACTCTGGCAGTATTCCCCCCACCCCTCCCCGAAGCTGAGGCCACAAACCTGAAGCCCAACACCCTTTGTATCACTCTGGCCTTTATCTTCTTAGAGCCCATATGAGGTGTGCTAAACACAGGTGATAACAAAGCCCCATCCCATTCACTCTTTATCTCAAGGAAATAGACTCACTATTGTACCATTATACAACAGCAATCACAAAAAAGCTTTTCACTATCCTTTCCAATCTTACCCCCTCCCCAATTATACTTCTTTTGAATTAACAGCAGATAAACTTGCGACTTTCTTACAGTCCGACACATTGGTGTATTTCCCTTTCCTCCATTCACAGACTCGGGCATGTCTGTGTAGAGAATCCAGGAAGAGACATAGTAAAAAATATGTCTCAGTAAGGTGGTAGGGGCTGTGTGGTTGGGCATAGGGTTTGTGTATATGTACCATGGTATGTATATTTGTCTACATGGAGAGAGTACATTTGTATCTGGGGCAGCTGTACATGGATGTATGGGAGGGGGTTATGGGTGGGTGGGTGTTTCTGGCTGTAAGTATATAGGTATCCTCTCCCCTACCCCTGCATTGAATCCTCAAAGTCCCATCCCCTTCCACCCCCCTCTTGCTTGCACTTCACCTTTCTCCCCTTGCAGCTACTCCATCTGCCCTCCTTGTAACCTATGGCAGCTAGGGGGTGCTGTGCACTAATACCAGTCCTTTGGCATAGATGACCATACTATAGTGCAGGGGTGGCCAAATCCGGTCCTAGTGCACCACAATCCAGCCTGGTTTTCAGGATGTCCCTAATGTATATTTATGAGGTATATTTACATCCACTGCCTCCTAGTGTATGCAAATATATCTCATGAATATTTATTAGGGACATCCTGAAAACCAGGCCCGGAGTTGTCCACCCCTACTATAGTGCATGCTTATTCTGACTGAGCAAGGCTTCTTCACACACTGTAAAAGTCAGAATTTGCACAGCACTGCTAATGCATGTGAACACTATTTATTTATTTATTTTCTTTAACAAATTTTGATATACCGCTTTTATACAAGTCAGAAGATTTTGTCAGAATAAAATGACTCAAAATAGTGCAATGGTCACTTCGGTGCATTAATGAACAAATCCCTTTGCTGCACAATTACTTTTACTTCTTTTGATGTTGACAATGCTTCTACCTCAAATAAAATAACTCAAAATAAAGCAGGCTTTCCAATCAACAATAATCAAAGCACACAAAATAGTCTGCATAACAGCACATGGTCTCTTTAAGTGAATCAAGTTACCACAGCAATTACTTTTCCCAAGGGTTTTGCACTTTCACTCTGCTTCTCACAAGACTTTAATAGTCCACTCACATTTACAGAGTTGCCAGGATACCCATTTCCAGGAGTGAGATTATTTGCAAGCTCAGGTTTTAAATGTGCCTTACAGAGCAGTATGGTATTTGCAGTCAATGTTCCCTCTAATTTTCTGTAGGCTGTGTGCGCATAAAATATCAGCTGTGCAGCTTTTGAAGGAAGGTTAAATTTTTGTGAGGCACATAACGACACTCTGAGTTCTATACTTTAAAATATGACTACACATCAGAATACAGTATGTACACCACACTGATTGCACTAGATAATATTGTAGAACTTGTGAAAACCGTAAATACACAACAAATTTTAAATTTTAAGATGTCTGTGTTTTCTATCAGAATCAGAACCGTAATTTTTGTGCGCTCTGTTATAAAGTATGTGCGCTCGCTCGGCGAGGTGTGTGCGCGCGCACACGCGCACAGCTTAGAGGGAACAGTGTTTGCAGTCCCTGCTTTTACTCATGGGCATCAGTGCTGCAGGTCCCATAAGGCATCAGAAGATTGTCAGAAATCCAGGGCTGGCTTAAAATCTCACCCCTGGAACTGGGTAACTTGGCAATTCTACATTTAACACTGTCCCATAGGTTACTTTGTTCCAGAGTTACTGTAGAGGACAGTCCAGTCCTGTCCTGTCCTTTCATACAGCCATATCTTGGCTGAGGCAGGTAGGCGTGCCTTCTCCAGGTAGTGGAAACTTCTCCCTCCCCCATCCTATTCATACATCTTCAAAGATCCAATAAACACCCAGACCTTAAGCAGAGATGCCAAGTTACTCAGTTACAGGAGGGAGATTTTTTTGCCAGTTCAGGTTTTAAATTTACATTGAAGTGCAGTATAGCATTTATAGTCCCTGATTTTACACATTGTAATCAGTGCTGCAAGTCCCATAATGCATCTGGATGAGATTGTTAGAAATCCAGGACTGGCTTAAAATCTCACCCCTAGAACTGGGTAATTTGGCAACTCTGCCTTCAGACAATCAACTACCCTAGTGCAATGGTCACTTCAGTGCATTAAATGAACAAATCCCTGTACTGCACAATTACTTTTGATATTGACAATGCTTCTACCTCAAGCACGGTCATGGTTTTCCCCAGCACAGGGGTTAAACGACAAAGTGCCATACTTTAGCTCTGGTCTTCAGCATTCAATCATCATAAGTCCTCATACTTTCTAATAAACTTCAGGGCTTTCATACACATGCAGTAAGAGCACGGCACTCTCCCCTTGGTTTGGTTTGGGTTGGCTTATTCTCAAGTAACTGCACAGAACTCCTCCACTCCAGGTTTTGCCTGCAGCTTGTCCCAGCCATGGCAACTCTAAGCTTTGCTCTCAGGACAGTGGAAACACTCTCCTCCTTGTGTGAACAGCATTGGGCTTCTGCAGATTCCTACTCAGCTATTCAAGTCACCTTAAGGCTTCTTCAGCATGCACAGAACAACTCTCCCTGTTTCAAAGTAACAGGTACAACATCAATATTCCAGGCTCTGCCTCTGCTCTTCACCTCTTTAACTCTGTTGCAGAAAATCTCTTTGTGCCATATACACCAAGCACTCTGCTCGTAAGGAACCTTTTCCCCCCGTCTCTCACTGCCTAATGGTTAGAGCACTAGCTTAGTAATCAAGAGACCAGCATTCAATTCCCATACTCCTTGTGGCCTTGGTCAAGTTCCGTAACCCTCCATTGCCTCAGAAGAAAGGCCTGGCAATCTACTTCCGGTCACACTGCCAAGAAAACCCAGGAGCTGCTGAGTCACTGACTCAAAGGCACTTCTCTCTCTCACTGACAGAGAAGCTTAATATCAAGAGCTCTAACTCTTTCTACACAGTCTAACCAGCCCTTCCTTCTATAGCCTCAATTCAGGCATTTCCTCTTCCCGCAATATACAGCCAACAAATTTAATTGTGCACTTACCATCCAACCTTCTCCCAAGCCAAGCAATGGGCTTTTTGCCACCTAAACAGAGTATGAAGAGCTTCCTCTTTTCACCAGAGCCTGTCTGAACTTCTGCTCCTCACTGTTGTTAAGGGCTTATCAGGGCTATACCCCAGCCCAGGCCAGGCAATCTCCTCCATGTCCTTTAGATATACCTTAAAGAAGACTTGACTTCTCTTAGCCAGTTGCCAGCATTTACTAGAGACCCCGCCTTGGGCTGAAGCTCCCCCTTGCTCCTGGGTGGTCAAACTGCAATAGGGTGCATCTTTGCATGCCCAAGCCACTCACTCTTTCCTCCCCGCTCTCTCTCTTGCAGCCACTCTTTCTGGTTTTCTCCCTTGCTCCTCCACTTTGTGACCATTTACCCTCTCTTCCCCCACCCTCCCTCTTGCAGCCACTCATCCTTTCTTTCCTCCCTACCCATAGGCAGTCAATGACTCATTTTTTTAGGGATATGGTAGGTATGGGGGAGGGGATAGGGCAGGATGAGTTAAAAGCCTTGGGGCAAGGGGCAACAAGTAAGCCAGCAGTGGGGCACCTTTGAACAGAGCCCCACTCTGTGGCTCTGGTGCTGCCTCGCCTGCTTTCTCCCCTAGTTCCTCTATCACTGATAGCAAGATGCACATGGGCACACTTCAGGGAATTGTGTGCCCAAAAAAATGAAAAAATGTGCAAAACATAATACAACATATTAAAACATAATAGTATTTGCCGTACTTCTAGAATATATCCGGGTATTTTAACACTCAGCTCCTAGCCAGGCTTAGTCCACCATCATTCTGCTGGCCATGTAAACAGTGCTGATAAAACATGATTTGTCTATCAGTTCATTTCATAGGTTGCCAAAGGGCCTCTAGGCTTCAGATCTGCTGGCCTTTAGTTTATTGCAGAGTTATAACACATGCATGATCTCTATTAGCTGTAACAATGCTTATTAATAGAAACCCTCTCCAGTAATACAAAACTCTACAAAAGTCATTTAGGACCCATAAAGCAAATCTGCCATAACACAACAGCATAAATGACGCACCAATTCTGGAGTCGCTTTAGTAACAGCAACTCAGACTCTCACAAGCAAATGCCTGTCATACTAAGACAGCACTAATGTCCAGGGCTCAAATAGTAAAAGCCCTAGAATACTAATATACAGCTACAGATCCCTACATGGAGAATAAACACTAGTTGCGATGCAGGATCACTTACAAGGTACTACTACTAACGTTTAAAGCAATTAACCGGATATCCCCCCCCCCCATCCCTCTCCGCACTCTTAACCATCACTCCCACAAACAGGCTGAGAAGGACAATATCCGCTAATATGCTGACTATACCAACTGAGTCCACCAAATGCACACAAACAACCAGGAATAGAGCTTTTACATTCTATGCTCCTAGGTGCTGGAACGACCTCTCACCTCACATCCGAACAATCAATGACATCTCTCAGTTCAGAAAAGCCCTTAAACACTACTTATTCTGCCTCCACTTTGTCCACCCTAATCCAACACAATCACTTTTCCCCGCCCCGCAACCTACACACGCAGCCTCTGATGCCCCAACAACATAACCCTTGACGCTACACAAATTAGACCCTCATTAGGCACACCCTCAATGATCATAGATCAGAAGATCTTTCCCCATTGTGATTAACAACTTGCTGAATATAAATTGTAAATAGTTTCTACAACTACTTTGGTAGTTTGTATATAGTTACCCCTGTTACATTCCAAGTTACATACCCTGTTCAATGTAAGCAAAAGATCCTGTTCTGATGCAAATTTCTGTTATTTGTAAACCGCACTGATACCAAAAAGCGCGGTATATAAGAACAGTAAATAAATAAATAGTAGAATGCCGCTCCTCAGTCTCACCCTCAGAATATAGACAGAGCTCAAGTACAGAATAAGTGACCACCAATTAGAAATGAGAAACTCTAAGAAATCAAACATTGCATGCAATGCATCACTGAAGCAACAGAAATGCATTTCCTGTGGAAAATACAGTGCAAAGGTATCAAGGTTGCACATTTCAAAAGCTGGCAACATATTCCAGTCACTAATCTGAAAAGATTATTTTATTTCTCTAATAGCATTAGTCCTGGCCTTTTTTTTTTCTTTTACCTTCGGCGCCTTCCTAGTCTCTATTTGCTCCAAACATTTTTTCTCAGTCTCCTTTCCATTTTCTGCTGCTTCTCCCTCTTCCTGTTTACTTCACTTCCTCCCCCTACATCTGTCTGTTAATACTGATCGTTCCATTGCCTCAATTATCTGCTTCGTTATTAATTCACAACTTAATTGTATCCTTTTTTTCCACTGGAGTTCTCCTTGCCCCACTTATTCACCTCCTGAACTCTGCCCTTCACTGCCCCTTCTCAACCCTGCATCTCTTCCTCACTGATCTTCAGACTAGAATCATCATCTACTTTCTTCTGGCTCTCATCCTTCGGCAGCTCAAGTTCCTTCCCTGTCATTCACACTCCCTTTACTGTAGTTCTGGTCTTTCTTGTCCCAAACATCCCCACTTATTATCCCAGCTCAAAGATTCACCCCTCCCAGACTCACATACTAGTCTCACCAACATTTAAGTTTACCTACTCTCCAAGCCCCAATACATACTTACTATCAGGACCGTACCTAGCCCTGTGCGAGCGGTGCAGCCGCATAGGGTACAAAGGCTGGGGGGGCACATTTTGGCTGCCTGCTGTTGCCCTGCTGTCGACACTTTTTCTTCTCTCAATGGCGACAGGGCAACAGCAGCCGAAATGCACCCTCCAAGCCTTTTCACGGCACTTTAAGTAGGTCGGTCCCTCCCTCCTCTGATGTGACATCAGAGCAGGAAGGGACAGATCTGCTTAAAGTGCTGGCGACTTGCAGATCAGACACGCGCCCTCTCCTCTACCTCCATCCAGCTGCTTTCTGCTCTTTCCCTGCTGCTGGTTCCACCGTGGAGAAAACAGGGCGGCAGCAGCAGGCAGCAGCTGGGGGCAGGAGAGGGGGGGGGGGGTCGCACGTCCAATGTGCAAGTTGCACAGGGCATGATTCTAGCTCGGTACGGCCCTGTTTACTCTCACCATCTTCACCTACCAATGCCCCTGTTCTCACTCACCCCAATTCAGGGTCGACCCCAGAGTTGGTTCAAGGTGTTGGCGCCCTAGGCAAACCTTAAACGTTATACCCCCTAGCTGCCAAAATCTACTTTTTAGCTTTGAATGCCCTGCTCTTTGCCACCCCTCAGAAGTTGCCAAAGGTAACTGCCTAGATTGCCTAATGGTTGCCCCAGCCCTACCTCAGTCCCCCTCTCCCCACTTCCCAATCCCCGTTCACACCAATTATCCAGTTACTGCTCTTCCTACCACCTGCACCCAATCTCTCAGTGTCTGTAAACCCCTGAAACATCCACTCTCGGTCCCACTCTCCCCTTCAGTGCCCCAGAGGCCGCTACCATCCCCTGTCCAATGCCCCAGAGTCCTGACTGTGTCACCCTACCTACCTGTATCCCAGTTCCCATTTATCCATGCTTCATGAATCTATCCTTGCTTAGCCAATTACCTCATCACTTTTCACCCATTTCCCCCTCACCAAATTGTTGCACTCACACCTACTTTCATATTTCCCTACTCATCCCTCCCACACCTTCTAATAGTGCTGTTCTTATCCCCTAGTTTTCCAGGATGTTCTTCCTTTCCCTTGCCGATTCTGGCAGAAAAGCAGAGCTATGGCCTTTCCTTCCCTTCTGTCAGCTCGCTGTCTTAAAAGGTCTTTGAACCACAACCGCTTGCTTATACACAGCATGTGGGCACTGCTGAGAAACAGCACTGCGCAAACCTCGGAGATGTGGATGCAGCACAAACTAATGCCGATGACTGATGCTGAACCCAGCAAACCAGAGGAGCTGCAGCCGCGGTGAGCCCCAAGCATGCCCGGAACAAGACCAACGAAGGCCCCAGAGCCTGGAGGTGATAATGGCTGTGAATGAGGTGAGCTCATGCTGCCCGCAGTTAGGAGAGGGGACGGGTGCCTGCAGCAGACAAAAGTTGCACGGCTGAAAAGCATGGCAGGAAGTCAGAGGTTACACTTTCAATGCCACCGTAAACAGCAGTGTTGCTCTGCTGGGCCTACTGCCAGTTGTCACTCACAGTTGAGGCTGGGCAGGCTGAGCCTCCGCAAGCCTATGACCCTACCCCTCCTCTTCCAGCCACTCACTCTTGCAGTCACTCATTCTTCCCTGCATATTTCTTCATTGTGGGCAGGGACAACCCAAGAAGATGAAGTGCCCCAGGTGAAACTCATCCCTTGCACCCCCCCCCCCCCACCCCTCGCTGGCCAGCCGCCCCCCCCCCATTACTGCTGCTGTTGCCCCTCACTGAGACCTACAGCAGCAGCAATGGAATGAAACAGTCCCCCAGCACTTACCTGCAAATTTCAGCACCATGGAGCTGTCTGCTTCTGTCCTATTCAAAGGCCAACTTCCTGTTGCATAAGGGCGGAATCTCCTCTTGTGTTGCTGGGGGTGGGTCCATGGTGGCACTGTTATGTTATGCCACAATGGTTGGAATCCCCACAACAGTAATTGTCTTCTTTTCCCGGCTGACTTTTTCTGTGGGCTCCTCATTCTGTATTTATCCAGATGCAGGAGAATGACTAGATCAGGGATCTCCCACTCTAGTCCTGGAGGGCTGCAAACCAGTTTGATTTTGTGATATCCCTAATGAATATAAATGAGATAAATTTGAATACAATAGAGGCAGTGCATGCAAATATGGCTCATGCATATTCATTAGGGACATCCTGAAAACCTGACTGGGTTGTGGCCCTCCAGGACTGAAGTTGGAGACCCCCTAGACTACTGTAGATGGATAGACAGGTAGATAGACCCTCTCCAACAGGTGCTATCACATGAGCAAAAGTTTCCTAAAATGATCTGCAAGTTGCAAAGCTGACTTGCATAGAATATCTGAAGATCCCATTATTCAGACAGCTCTGAATTCACGGCTGAACAAATCTATCCACACTGACAGGAAGCTAGAAGTGAGGCACATTGTCAGTGCAGTGCAGAGAAGCTTGTACCACTATTTCTTGTTCTGTCTGTTCTGTGAGTACAAATTAGAGTAATAATATGATTTTCTTGCAAGTAACTCTGAGACACATTACATTTGAATTTTAAGCCTCATTTAACTTTCTCTTAAACAAATTTGAAATCCATTTCCAATTTCAAAGGTTTCTGAAGTGCACTGTTGAAAGAGATGCCAATGCAGGTCTATGTAAAACTGAAAAATGTTTATAAGACTAAAGTTAACTCCAGTTGGCTCTGGTTCAGTCATCATCCTTACTGATAAAAGCCATTATCAAGCCAAGCTTGTTCCAGATCCGCAGCAGGCTTCTTTTCTGACTGCACAATTTTATAGGGGTGTGCAGGCAAAAGCACATTATTTTGTTTATTTTATTATGCCATTTGCAGTTTTGAGGGGTTTTTTACTTTAATACATTTTTACTTTGTTTCATTTATAAAATAACTTCAAGAGCAATACATAAAATATTTTAAACTTTATTAAGGAAGAGATAATGTTAATGTGATGAACAGATACAATAGGTTCTAACCACTATTTTCTAGATTAGGCATTAATGTCCAGTATTTGTGGTGGGGTTTTTATTGACATTGCATAAAATATGTGCATAAATCATGAATCTGCCCACACACCATCCTAATTTCTCCCCTCACTATGTTTATTCTCCAAGTATGCACCATCTTGCACCTCGTATACAGTTAAACATGGCCTAATTGTGTAAGAGGCACTTTTAGTGTGCACATCATTTTCAAAAACATAGTATCCAAAAGTCCATGAATAGTGACCAAACATCCATGGACAGCAGAGTCGTATACATTCACTAGCAGTCAGTGAACATAGAACGCCATTCAAATATCAGCTTGTTCATAAATACGGCCTTTGCCTACTGAGAAATTATCTATATGTTAGGGAAAAGAGAATTCTTTGGGTTAAAATTTAAAAAATTCTGTGTATTTTAAAATTCTGTATTTTTGTTAGATCAGTCAGGGCTTAATACCACAAAACAGCTTTCAGTTAGTATGTCTTTCCCTCCCACCCACCCCAGGCATAATTCTTGATTTATAGTCACCAGTTAAAAAGGACTAATCTTTATCTTTATTCAAACATTTGCTATACTGCTTAAATCAAAGGACATACAGTGGTGTACAATACAAAAGTCAAATGACTGCTGGGGTAAAGGCAGAAAGGAACACCAATAATTGATAGGAAAGGACAGAAGAACAGAGGGAGAAGAGAAAGGAGAAGGGGGAATGAAAGGTATAAAGTCACTGAGGAGGGTGGGGGAGAATGATGGCACATTGGAACTGTGCAGATTTGAAATGAATGAAAGAGGGCTCAGAACAAAATTCTAGGGGGGAAGAGAGTTCCAGAGGGAAGGGGCCAGAAGGAAAAAGGCAAAAGAACGGGTGCGCTCAAGGTGTGCTTGCAAGGGGGAAGGGAGCTCCAAACAGGAGTTGTGGACAGAGTGGAGAGGACGGGGAGGGATATAGAACCAGAGGAGGTCAGCCAGGTATTGAGGGGAGGAGGTGTGGATAATATGGCATGTGAGAATGAGGACTTTATACTGCATCCTGAAATGTACTGACAACCAGTGCAGGCGGAACAGAAGAGGGGTAATGTGCTCATAGGGGGAGGAGGAGGTGAGGAGATGGGCAGCGGTATTCTGCAGAAGTTGCAGGCAGGAGATTTTGGAATGAGGTAGACCAGCAAGGGAGTCATTACAATAATCGAGACGGGAAACAGCAAGGGACAGGAGGAGAGTGGTTAGAGAGGGGACAGAGAGGAAGGGGCGAACGGCATGGAGCTGGCGGAGGCAGAAGAAAACATGGCGGGAGACCGAGGAGATATGATCTGAGAAATAGAGGGAAGAGTCAATAATGACCCCAAGGTACTGGAAGGAGAACACTAAGGGGATAGTGACAGAGGCAAGGGAGGGAGCCAGGGGAGGAGGGGGGGACCCAAACGTAACCCACATGGCAGTAGATCTAAGGGGATTGAACTGGAGAAAATTAATGATCATCCAGCCTGGATGGAGGAAAGACAGGCATTGAGAGGTGCAATATCAGGGACAGAGGGGCTAGTCCAATGCAAAAGGAGGATATCATCCGCATAGTAGTATGCGGAAATACTGGCCTTCTGCAAGAGAACAGCAAGGGGAGGAAGAAAAAAATGAATAGAAGAGGGGACAGGACAGAACCCTGGTGGACACCACAGGAGAAAGGCATAGAGGTGGAGGTGGAAGAGGAAGATGAGACAGTGAAAGAGCATGCAGAGAGAAAGGAGCGGAACCATAACTAGGGGACACCACCAACATCAAAGTCGGTGAGACGGCGGAAAAGCGTGTGATGGTCCACCAAATTGAAAGCTGTGGAAAGATCCAAGGAAACAAGGAGAGTAACATCACCCCGGTCATGAGCAACATGCAATTCGTTCAGTACAGAGAGAAGAATAGTTTCAGTGATGTGGCACAACCGAAAACCAGACTGACGAGGTGAAGTGCATTGGTGGAGGGCAGATGGGAAGAAACCTGGGCAAAAATAAAGCGTTCAAGAATCTTAGAAATGAAAGGAAGATTTGAGACGGGGCGCCAATTGGAGAGATCAGTTGGGTCAAGTGAGGGTTTCTTAAGGAGGGGACAAACTATGGCACGCTTCCTCACTTTCATGTTTAACTGATTATCTAGATCAGCAATTTATTAGCCCTTAGGAGTAGATTAATTAAGTCCTTGCAGTTCACCTTGAGGTGAAAACCAAGAGTCCCTTATACTTATTAGTATATTGGGGTTAGATGGGCTGACAGCGCGTTTCTAACATCATTTTGGAGAACTATTACTAGAACCGTTAGTGAGACTATTTAATCTGCCAAGAGAGGGAAGGGATTTAGAGGATACAATGGGATGGACAGGTATAACAATAATATATAAAGAAGGGAAAGATGAACAAGAGTGCTCCTCTTATAGACCAATTTCTTTGATTAATCTTGACGCTAAATTATTAGCCAAAATATTGTCCACATGATTGAATAAATTGATTGGTAAGTTGATACATAGTGATCAAGCTGGTTTTATTCCAGGTAGACAAGTTGCTGATAATATTAGAAAGATTTTGAATATGATTTGGTCAATAGAACAAAACGGGAAAGAAGCATTGTTGTTCTCTTGATGCTGAAAAAGCTTTTGATCAAGTATCTTGGCCATTTCTGTTCAATGTAATGGAAAGAATGGGCTTAGGGGTAGAATTCTTAAGCTGGATAAAGGCGTTATATCGTAACCCAAAAACATGTGTAAGAGTGAATGGTGCTTATTCAGAATTTTTTGGTCAAGAGAGAGGAACAAGACAGGGTTGTCCATTATCCCCGCTACCTTTTGCTATTTCACTAGAACCGTTTGCAGCAAGAGTGAGGGAAAGGGAAAGGGAATAAAAATAGGAAGGAGTGAATATAAAATTTCTTTATTTGCAGATGATATAATCTTAAGTGTATGTAAGCCTTGGGCATCAATCAAATATTTAGTGTGGGAATTAGAAGAATTTGGTAAATTATCGGGTTTCACTATTAATTGGTCTAAATCAGAAATTTTAAATTTAACTACACATAGAGACACACAGGATAAGTTACAAAATAAATATCTGTTCAAATGGGCAAAAGAGAGTATTAGATATTTTGGCATTTTCATTAGTAATAAATAGAAGCATTATATAAACTGAATTATCATAGACTATTTGGAAAGGTGGAGAGCTGGCTGGATGGATGGGGGCGGGGATATGGTTTGGACGGATCGCTACTATAAAGATGATGCTCTTACCAAGATTTCTATTTCTCTTCCAGACGTTACCAATTAAAATACCACCTAATCAGTTAAAAAGGTTACAAAGAATTGTTAATCGTTTTATATGGAAAAATAGAAGGGGAGAGTAGCTATGGATATAATGCAAAGAACTAAAGGAGAGGGAGGGTTAGGTGTGCCTAACTTTAGGAAATATTACGAGGCAGCACAATTAAAAATGATTTATCAGTGGCATTGAGGAACACAGAAACACTGGGTTCAAATGGAGGAAGTTTTTTAAAGGGGAGAAAGTCTAATCAAAGTAGTTTGGAGAGGTAGACTTAATTTAGAACATAAAAATCAAAATCCTCTAATAATGCATAGTTTACAAGTTTGGAAACAAAATAGAAAATGATTAATACAAAATAAGAGGTACTCACAGTGTATGCCTCTAGAAGCCTGTTTTGAAAGCGGACAGGGACCAGAGATGGGCATTTTCAATAGATGGGAAAAGGCGGGGTTAAAATATATCTCACAAATAGTGAGTAAAGAGGGCATTTTTGAATTTGAAAATGTTAAGGATCTATATAGATTAGGAGACAGATTATTATGCTTATCTACAAGTGAGTCACTTTTCGAAACAATCAAAAGTGTGGCATGATCTCTGGGAAAATAGGGGGGGGGGGGTTGAAGCATTGTGCTTAGGAAATTTGGGGCAGAAAGAAGTTTTGTCCAAAATTTATAAAGGCATAATGGAGGGGGGAATAACAAATTGAGATACATGATAAAATGGGAAGAAGATTTGGAGATAAGATGGTCTGAGGAGGAATAGGATAAGATAATACAAACAGTGGCAAGTATATCCATAGCCACAAGGGTAAAAGAGAATGCTTATAAATTGTTGTTCAGATGGTATTGGACTCCAGTATGTAAAAGAAGAACTGGAAGGGGGATTAATGATCAATGTTGGAGGGGATGCAATGAGAAAGGGAATTGGTTGCATATGTGGTGGAATTGTAAGTGGATACAAGCCTTTTGGATTGAGATTTTGGAGTTGATATATAACATGACAGGATATTGAATACAAAGAAAGCCAGAGATTTGTTTACTACATCAATTAGATGTGGGCATTCCAACGAGAGTTAGTAGAGTGATACATCACTGGATAGTAGCTGCTAGAAATGAAATAGCACAACATTGGCAGGGGAAATCCATGCCACATAAGGCAGGATTTGTGAGAAGAGTGGCAGAGATGTGTTTGATGCATAGATTGACTGAGATGAGGTGGGGGACAGGTGAGAAAGTTGTGGAACAATGGAAGAGTGTGTGTAAGTGGTTGGAAAAATGGAAGGAAGAAAGAGTGGGAGTGCTAGAGAAAATATGAGGGGGATTTTATACAAAATTTAAAAGATAAATGGTGATTGGGTGAAAGGAGAGAGGATATTAATTCAATAATGGATGAGGATGGATGAGCAGGGGAGGGTGGGAGAGGGTGGTTAGAAAGGGAATGATATAAAGAGTATTTAGAGTAATATTATATGAATTAATAAATAGAATATATAATTGTTAATAAATACAAAATGTTGTGGAAAGTTTGATACATAAATGTTATGTGTAGTTTGATACATGTAATGATACTAAATACTTAATAAAATGATCAAATGGAAATATTTGTATTGGTTCAGGTATCCCTATTCCCTTACCAACTTTAAACAACTGAACAACTCTAAATAGCTAAAAGAAAAATTTAATTCTAAGATGCAGACAGCAGTCCAGCAGAGAGATAGGGGCTATCCAGACTTTTGTACAGAGTGTTACATGTATGATTTCTCCCAGTTGGTGAGAATTCTTATGTGCGTACTAGGTGCAAGGAGCTCTTTGCTCTCAGGGAACAAGTCCAACCTCTGGAAGCTAGAGTAGCAGACTTGGAGTAGCTGAGGCAGACAGAGAGGTATATAAATGAGACCCACAGGGATGTAGTAGAGAAGTCCCACCTCCCATCTGACAGCCTTTCTGCTGCCATGGAGAAGAGGGGTCACACAAAAGGAGAGCATCACCTTGATGTGGCAGGAAGTGATCCTGTAGCTAGGACCAGCCCCTCCAGTGATGTAATATCCTTTTGCACCGAGGTTGTCTCTCCAGTGTCATATGCCCATGAGGGAAGGATTAGCATGGTGCTATAGTTGGTGCTTTGATTAGGCATGTAGGTAGCTGGGTGGCTGGTGGATGTGAGGATCACCTGGTTACCTTTCTGCCTGGTGGAAAGGCAGCAGACCTTATGTGCCACCTTGATAAGATAGTGCTGGGGAGGAACCTGAAGTCTGGGTACATGTTGGTACCAATGATATAGGAAACTGTGAGAGGGATGTTCCGGTAGCTAAATTTTAGGCTTTTAGATAAGAAAGTTGACCTCCAGAACTTCCAGGGTGGCATTCTCAGAGATGCTTCCTGTTCCACACACAGGACCCAAAAGGCAGGCAGAGCTCCGAAGTCTCAGTGCATGGATGATACAATAGTGCAAGGAAGAGGGTTTTGGATTTGTTAGGAACTGGGCAACATTCTGAGGAGGGAGGGCGAATTTTCCAAAAGGACAGGCTCTACCTTAATCAGGGTGGAACCAGGCTGCTGGCATTAACCTTTAAAAGCTGCTCTATCTCCTTTTTCAACTAGATATTGAGGGACAGCCGACAGTCGCCCAAGAGCACATGGTTCAGAATTATGTATCTTTGAAGGATAATAGCAAAACAGAGAAGTTAGGCCATCTCAATAGAGAAATTCTAATAAAGGGAAAAGCAACCCAGGTGCCTTTAAATAAAAACCAGACAGAGTTGATATGATTGAGACGTTTAAATACTTCCGTGGCATAAATGCACAGTAGAGCCTCTTTCGATTGAAAGCAAGCTCTGCTATGAGGGGACATGGGGGGGAGGGTGAAAGGGGATAGATTCAGGAGTGATATGCGGAAATATTTCTTTACAGAAAGAGTGGTGGATCCATGGGAATAGTCTCCATTGGAGGTGGTAGAGATGAGGACAGTATCTGAATTCAAAGAAGCATGGGACAAACACCGAGGTTCTCTAAAGGAAAACAGGGGACAGTTGTAGTGGTTGATATGGAAGGACAGACTAGATAGGCCATATGGTCTTTTTCTGTCATCATGTTTCTATGTTAATTTCCCCCTGTCATTCAATAGCTAGACTACTAATATGAAGAATAAACAAACTTTGAAATGTCTGTATGCAAATTCTAGAAATCTAAAAAATAAGATGGCAGAGTTAAAATATATAGCACTGAATGAGAAGTTAGATATAATTGGCATCTCAGAGACCTAGTGGAAAGAAGATAACCAGTGAGATACTGCGATACCAGGCTACAAATTATATCGCAATGATAGTGACACTTCTCCATCAATTTGATCTACCCTATCTGATAAAGAGGGCATTGAGTTCAACAGGATAAAGGTTTTGCAGGAAACAAAATATACTGTAGAATCTTTATGGATAGAAATTCCATGCAAAAAGGGGAAGGGAATGGTAGGTGGGTGTACTACTTTCCACCTGGTCAGAATGATCAGATTGATGATGAATTGCTAACAGAAATTAGGGAAGCTTACAAAGTTTACAACACAGTAATAAAGGAAGATTTCAATTACTCCAGTGTTGATTGGGTCAATGTTACATCAGCTCATGCTAGGGAGATAAAGTTTCTAGATGAAGTTAATGACTGCTTCATGGAAGCAGCTGGTTCAGGAACTGCCAAGACACAAAGCTATTTTAGACCTAGTCCTGAGTGGAACAGGGGATCTAATGCAAGAGGTAACAGTGTTGGGGCCGCTTGGCAATATCGATCATAACATGATCACATCTGATTTAATAAATGAAGGAGGGGAGGTGTTCAGCTTTTTCTTCTGCCTTGATTGCAACACTCTGATTGGACCCTGTGATCCTGCTAGCCCTGCTCTGATAGGGGCAGTGCTCTGAAAGGGGCTTTAAACACCTTGCCTCCACCGCGGGACGCGTTTGCGGGCGCGTTCCTGAAGGGGTGTGTCCAAAGGGGCGTGTCCAAAGGGGCAGGTCCTGCCCCTTTCGCGCCCCTTCGGCGCACTTTGGCGTTAGAAGGAATACTTTATGGGAAAACGGAAGAAACGCGTCCCCCCGGTGGTTCAAACTAAAGACGGTAAGATTGTTGGTCCAATGGATGCTCATCTTCAAGTCGGGGGACTGCCTGCTTCAGCTCAGTTGGTTGAGAACGCTTTGGAGGATATTTCCTCAGTAAGTACTGTTTCTCCTAGTATTTCTCCGCTTGGAAAGAAGTTAGTTCCGAGCAGACATGAGGCTGTGTTTTTCCCAGCTTCTCCTTCTCCATTAGGTGACGTGGAGCAAGGAGAGCCTGGGCCTGTGTTACTCCCTTCTTCTTTTTTACATATTGACTCAGCATCTGCGGGTTTATCCCCTCTTCCTACTCCATTAGTTTTTTTCTCCGGTTGGTGAATTGAAAACTCCCTCTACGGAGGTGTCTTTAAAGGACATTTGGGCGGTGCTTTCTCGCATTGAATTGACTTTGGGTTCTTCCTTACAGAGAGTATCTGATTTTTCTAAGAAGACAGTCGCAAAGCTATCCGATCAGAAATCTAGACTGTTGTCTGTTGAGAAAGTCTCGGAGGTCCAGCGGGCCCAATCTCAAGTACAGCAGGGGGTGTTATCCACAATTGTTCAAGATGTTTCCTCTCTTCGTCGTCAGGACGAAATATTTGAGAATTCCCTGCGTTCGCGAAATTTGCGCCTGCTGAACTTTCCTCGCACACATTTTCTTTCACCTGAGATTTTGTTTCAGAAGTATTTAAAGGAAATATTATTGTTTACTGATCCTCATTTAGTAGCTCTATCGAATATTTACTATCTTGTTTCAGGGCGTACGATTCAAGATGGAGAGGGGGGGGATGCAAATTGCTCAATTGGCTTCTTCTACACTGGATGTTTCTGAGTTTTTGGAATCGTCCAGTGATGAAATTTCTACACGTGCTACTTTGTTAATTACCTTGGTTGTTGAGTCAGATAAAGGAAAAATCCTTCATGCTTATTTTAAGAGGAAATCTGAAAAGTTCTGTGGCCAGTGCATTCAAATTTTTCCGGATGTTTCCAGAGCCACTCAGCAGCGGCGCAAGGCTTTTTTGGAAGTCCGTCAGCGTGTTTTGGCTCTGGGAGCTCTGTTTTATTTAAAGTTTCCTTAACAAATGCCACATAATTTTTCAGGGGAAAAAATATATTTTTGTTGAAGTTGAACAATTGTTGGAGTTTTTGAAGGGTAAGGATTTGATTTCTTAATTATATTTGCCTTTTGACTGTTAGTGGAACTTATCACAGGTTACGATTGGGGGTTTTGTGTTTGTATTTTGACGCCTCCTTGATGTGGACTATTGACATTGTAGAGTTATTTCTTATAGTTTTTGTTTTCTTGCTGTTCTTTTTATTATGCACTTTGGAATTATGATTGCAAAATAAAAATAAATAAATAAATGGAGGAGGATAACAAGGAAATCCACTGCACTAGCATTTAACTTTCAAAAAGGAGACTATGATAAAATGAGGAAAATGGTTAAGAAAAAAATAAAAGGAGCAACTGCAAAGGTTAAGAGCTTTTATCAGGCCTGGATGTTATTTAAAAATACTATCTTGGAAGTCCAGTCAGCTTGATGTCTATACCGGACAAAATGGTAGAAACCATTATGAAAAAAACAAAATTACTGAACATGTAAATAATCATGCCTTAATAGCTGAAAGCCAAAATGAATTTAGCCAAGAAAGTCTTGTCTCACTAATCTCTTACAGTTTTTTGAAGGTATGAATAAACACGTAGATAAAGGTAAGCCAATTTGATATATTGTATCTGGATTCTCAGAAAGCCTTTGACAAGAGACTCTTTGGGAAATTAAAAAGTCATGGGATAGGAAGCAGAGTTACTACTGTGGATTAGGAACTGGTTAAAAGATAACAGTGAGTAGGACTAAATGGCCAATTTTCTCAATGGAGAAAGGTGAGTAATGCAGTACCCCAGGGATCTGTGCTGGACCCACAGCTTTTTTATATATTCATAAATGACCTGGAAATTGGGATAATGAGTGAGGTGATCAAATTTGCAGATGACACAAAATAATTCGCAGTTGTTAAAACACAAGAAGATTGTGAAAAGTTTCAAGAGGACCTTGATAAATTGGAAAATTAAATTCCATCTGCCATTTGGATGCCCAATGTGGACAAGTGCAAAGTTATGCAGTTAGGGAAGAATAACCCAAACTATGGTTACATGACGCAAATCTGCTCAGTAGGAACCACTACCTAGGAAAAGGATTTAGGCGTCATCTTGAATAATACATTGACACCCTCTGCCCAGTGTGCACCGACAGCCAAGAAAGCAAATAAAATGCTAGGACTCATAAGGAAAGGAATGGAGAATAAAACAAAGGATATTATAATGCCTCTCTACCGTTCCATGGTGTGACTGCACCTTGAATATTATGTGCAACTCTGGTCACCATATCTTAAAAAGGATATAGCAGACCGGGCCATCCAATCCACTAGGCAGGCTAGGGAGCCACCTAGGGCAGCAGACTTCTGTGGGTAGCACAGTATAGTGCCTATGGCAGACCATGTGCTTTGGAACACATGGCCTGCCACTTCTGACTGCCTGAAGTTGTGTTGGAGGGGAGTCAGAAGAGACAGACCATGTGTGTTAAAGTACATGGTCTGCCGCTGAGATCTCCCCCCGACCCAGCTGTCAGAATCAGTGACAGCGGGGGACAGCGGCATGACTCAATATGTTCATCTGCAGCTCACAACACTTCTTTCAGAAGGCTTGTTGAAGATTCCACACCTTCCACTATCTATCAATATTACCCAAGGACCAACAGCTTAAAATAGTCCAAACAAACAAGGATGGTGAATGGCTCAACATCAAAAAGCAAAGACACTCCAACCCGGCCGTTGGTTTCACCACATTTGATAGCCTTCATCAGGGAGTAAACATCAAATGTTAGCTATTCTGCCAGTGCATTCAGCAGTGTGTTCAGGAAAGGGCAAGGAACGAGCGACATCTCCTTGGATGTGAGATGGATCCTTAAAAAGACAAAAGATTAGCAAAAGTATATCTATGAGTGCTTTATTGACTATGGAGGCAGATTCCAAATAGGCCGGCTAGCTCTGGCGGAAACATTTAAATCGGGCATGGCACAATTCAGAACAAATTCCACAGCCATGGGTATAGATGCACCTGCGTTTCTGGCATCGGTTCATAGACATGTCCAGGGTGGCACATCCAACATGCAATTCAGCAGGCCCGTGCATGTAGCCAGTGTCAGGCCCATGCATGGGTATAGGCACAGGCCATAGAGTGAAGCAGAGAAACACGTCCCCACCAATATTACGAGACACAGATAAATGCTGATCTCGTTTTGGATGTGCCTGTGCTCACCGTATTCTGGAAAGTTACACATCTCCTATTGTGCCCATCGTCACGATATTCCTGTGGATGGCTCTGATGGCCACGTCTCTTCGGTTAAAAATGTGCATCTCCTAAGCTGCTGTTCTCACTGACAGTAGTTTACTGATGCAAACTAGACATGAATACTAATGATAAATGAATTCTGATGCAAATTAGACCATATACTAGTCCTCTTTATTCGCATAAAACTGTTAAGTGATCCCATGCACTCTAATATTGAATAAGAGAATGTAAATATGAACATGTATGTTATAATAGACCTTGCATCAAATGGTACTTGGCATTATAAAAAGGCTTCAGTGATTCTTCCATTGTGGCATTTCTTACAGCAGCTCCCTACATGTGGCTAACCTGTTCCATACAAACAGGGGTGGCCCAAGGGGGGTGCGGAGACTTGCTGCAGGACCTCATTTGCATAAGGGACATCATTTGCATAAATATTTGAATAATGTTACCATACACTAACTTTTAGTAGACATGCCTCTTAATGAGTATATGGATAAAGAAAGACTAAAATATTTCTACATTACTATAATCCAGTGCCAACCGCCAGGCACATTAGGAACTACTACAAACACTGCCCATTTAGAACCCATAGCAAACCCACCATATTGTAACAGCACTACCAGGACACACAAAGAACCAGACCCTACCTATCAAAAGGCAACACTGCAAATATTAAACAAATACATTTCAGAGAACAACAATACATGACTTACTGGGGAAAGAGAACAAGGGCAATGTCAAATAGCAACTACATAAACAGAATACCTCAGCTCAGTTACACATGCAGAACATAGACCATCACCAAACAAGGAATCACAATTTAGAAACAGGAAGACAATAATTAAACTGGGAACCCCAAAAACCAAACTTAGAATGTACAACAACACTGTAGAAATAAAACTATAAATTAATTTGCTCTTCTACTAAACAAAGCACAGACGTTAATGATGCACATTTCCCAGAGCTGACATATTCCAGTTAATAAATTCAAAATAAAGAGATATCTTTCTACCTTTTGTGCATTTTTTTTTCAGTTGCAATTGCTCCAGCCACTTTCTTCTGGTTTCTTCGTGTCTGCTGCTAACTCTCCATCATCTGCTGTCCATTTGTCCTTTCTTCTGTCTTCTAGTTTTTTTTCCATTCTCTCTCTACATCTGCTTTAACATACTAATCTTTCTCCTTTTGCTCTTTCCTCGTTCCTATTTCATACACTCAAATTTTACCCTTCCATCTTCAATACCCACATACTCTTCCAATACCCGGACAATTGTAGATTTTTCTTCCCTCCCACACAAAATATTTTTCCCCTCTCCATTTCACTCTCCCAGCCCCATCCCATTCTAATACTCCCCCAAAATCAGCTCCCTTCTAGTTCCAGCCCCACCCAGCATCTGCTCCCTTTTAGTCCCTGCATCAGCCCATTTCCAGTCCTAGCTCCCCTGTCCATTTCCAGTCCTATCCGAGTCCCTCCATCAGCTCATTTCCAATCCCAACCCCCCATCAGCCCATTTCTAGTCATTTTCTAGCCCCATGATCAGCCCATGTCAAATCCTAGCTCCCCTCCACTCAGCCCATTTCAATCCAAGCCCCCTATGAGCCTACTTCCAGTTCTAACCCCTCATGAGTCCATTTCAATCCAAGCCCCCACCACAGCCCATTTCCAATCTTAGCTCCCTCCAACAGCCCATTTTCAGTCCTATCCTAGCCCCTCCATCAGCCCATTTCCTATCCTACCTCCCCCCACTCAGCCCATTTCCAGTCCTAGCTCCCTCCCCTCACAGCCCATTTCCATTCCAAGCCCCCCTCCCCATCAGCTATTTGCAGTTCAAGCCCCCCTTCCACTCAGCCCATTTCCATTCCAAGCCCCCTCCCCATCAGCTATTTGCAGTTCAAGCCCCCCTTCCACTCAACCCATTTCCATTCCATGCCCCATCCCCATCAGCTATTTGCAGTTGAAGCCTCCCCTTCCACTCAGCCCATTTCCAGTCCTAGCAACCCCCAACCCATTACCAGTCCTAACCCGCCCCCACCCATCAGCACACAGCACATTACCAGTCCTAATCCCATCAGCCCACCTCAAGTCCTAACCCCCCCATCAGCCTATTCCCAGTCCTAGCCCCCCATAGCCCATTACCAGTCCTAACCCCATCAGCCCACCTCAAGTCCTAAACCCCCCTCCAGCCCATTACCAGTCCGAAACCCCCTCCCTCCCATCAGCCCAGGGAAAATTAAAACTTAAAAAAAATGTTTCTCCCTCACACGGCTCTCTTAAGCCCGGTGAAAAGCGGGATATAAATACAGCTAAATAAATAAAATAAATAAAAAACATTCTTGCTCAATGGACGGGCTGGCCCTGCATACAAATGTCCACTCTCTGTCTTGGCTTATTTCGGTCTGTATACATCTGCTATCTGTAGGGCCACCCTGCCTGCCTTCCCACAGTCTGCTTTCTGGCAATGCTTCCCTGGTCAGGCCTGAGTGAGCATTGGAGGGGGGATCCCTGTGCCATCATAGCCAGCCTCTAGATATACCACCTCTCTCGCAGCTTGTATAGATCCTGGACTGGGTAAGGATGTTGGCCTCATGGCACAGCTGGGGAACTATTGGCACAACATCAGTCACATCTCCGAGTGCCTGGCACAGCTGATGTATGGTTGCCCTATCGCACTGTCATCTGGTGACACTGCTTTCATCCATATGATCCAGATACTGGCCAGGCATCTTCCCTGAATTGCAGATCAGCACACCAGATCCTCCCATGCAACCCTCAAACCACACACGCACACACGCTCTCACTTGCAGTTACAAAAGAAATAATTTTGGCAAAAAGATGCTCAGAACTTATAAATAAAAGCTGGTATACCATAATAGCATGATTCACTCATATACAATTCTTACATTAACATTCCCATTTTTCATAGCACAAGAATTGTTAGCGTCCTCTAGATTAGCTCCTTTAGCGCAAACAAATGTCAGCATAGCCAGAATAAACACTATTGTTCTTCTTAATATTTCTTTAAGGGTGGTTATTAATGCCTCTTTAGCTTACAAGATTCCCTCACTCCTGCTATCTGTTCTTTATAAATGCATTTTGTGGTGCTTTTCTAGACAGCAGCCACACCAATTTAAAACATATTTGTCACAACCTTTATACAAACACAGCAAAATATTTTCTAAGTACTGGCCTTATTCCATGTCTCCTGCAAGAATAACTATCACATCTGCGGGTTAATCCAAAAGGTACACGGGCCTTTCCTGAATACACTATAAACATGTCTGTGGCAAACCACACCTCTGTTCCTCCCCTCCCGGGCACATTCAGACATACATGGGTGCCATGTAGACATACATGGGTGCCATGTGGCAGAATATGGTCGCATGTGTAAATGGTCTATTTGGGTAATGGAATAACTCCTTATGACGGTCATTCGAAAACATGATTAAGGAGTTTGTACATGTGGCAGAGACATTTATGTGCCAAAAATGTCCCAGACCATATTCTGAAACACTACTGACATGCACATCCATGGCGCTAGCACAGGGATCTCAGAACATGGGCAGGAGAGGGTGGAACGGGGACATGGTCAGCCATGCAGATGTAGAAAGCGTATTCAGGAAAGGCCTGTGTACGTAGTAAGTGCTTCCTGGACACGTTCACATTATTCCTGCTGAACATGGTATAAGGCTAGGACTTAGAAAATATTCTGCTCTTCTCTGCAATGCGGCCCATATTGAGAAATAGTTGTGATAAGTATGTCATGAACTGATGTGACTGCAGTCTGGAAAAAATACAACATGTAGTCTTAAGATACAGAGAGCAGAGGTGAGGGAATGTGATAAGTTAGAGACACATTAAGAAACACCCTTACAGAAATATTAAGAAGAGCAATAGTGGTTATTCAGGCTATGCATTAATGTGCTGTTTGTGCTAAATGAGCCAAGCTATCTGACCCTAACAATTCCCATGTTCAGAAAAATGGGACTGCTGATTTATTTTATTAGTTATTTGTTTTTATATACCGCTTTGTCTTAGAAATCAGAGCGGTTTATATGGAACTTTAGAACCCCTGCGCAAAGCAGTTTACATGGAACAAGAAATACTTACATATAACAATTGTGATTAACAATAACAATAAATAAAGTAACTATTTACAGGTACTTGTATTCTTATTACTTTACAAGGGAGTGAGTGGTAACAGTGTGAAAAGGGTGAGAGTCGTTATAATGTAGATTGGAGGTAAATATGAAATTTATTGCTCACATTTATAGTAGTCAGTGAAGATGAAAGTCTTGAGGTGTTTTCTGAATTGGGTGAGATTATTGGTTTCTCTTAGGGTATTGGGTATGTTATTCCAAAGGACAGGTGTGTAGAAGGAGAAAGCTCTTGTGACCCCACAGGTCCCGTATAGGCCTTCGCCTAGGACCCCGGGGTTATAGTTGCCTCCTATCTTGCAGAACAAAATAGTCTTCAGTCGAGTGTTAAGGCAAAACAAAAATAAGGGCTTTATTCCCCTTCCCTCAAGGATATCCTTTTGTACAACAAAACTTGGAAACAAAACAGTACTTCCAAAGAAAAATATGCTCTTTTCCTTTGTAGCTTATAGGTCTTCAGTGCAAGGATTCAACATCATCCGACAAGCATAACGTACAGTCCATGGGGGCACATTCAGGAATATTGTTATTACTTTCCCACTGCATCAGCTCGCATTCACCCGGTGTTACACTGGTGTTTAAATCCTCATAGCTGTTTCTATACAAGCCTCTCTCTGAGGATTCAGTTGGACTACAAGGGTACAGTTCTAAGCAAGTAGGTTTTGGAATACCTGTTACTGCAGTGTGTCCTCTCAGGCTCTTCTCCTCTAACCTCCAACGGCTAGGAATTGTTTTATATCTTCCTGTAGTTAATTCATGCTCTGTGCACTGCTCTGACCCTCTGGTACAAACAGACTTTTTAGCTTTCCCTTTGATAAAGCTTGGTTCCCACCTGTATGAATGGCGAGGTCTTCTCTCTGGTAATGAGGACTGTGGACTCCCCTGCTCTCCCAGTCTGGACAGCTTTCTGACCTCAGCTTGGTCTCTCCTTCTCTCTGGAGTTATAGCTTCTACCTCTTGGCTGTAAGCAGGCTCCACCTCAGACCTCCAGTTGCTAGCACTCTGAGCACTTCGACGGCCACGTTCTTCTGAAGCCCTTCCCTGGCTGCTTCCTGTTCCAAGGCTACTCCCACTGCTTCCTGGATTCAGCAGGCTTCTCTCTCTGTGACCTCTGCTTCCTGCACTGCTGCTGCTCACATTGACACTGCCCTCTGCTGGATCTACCCAGCAGCTTTTATCTCCCTCTCCACTATACGTTCCCTGTGCTTTCCTGGACAGGTGATAATAATCAGATCCTAAACTTCTTGCTGCATCATGGCTTGGGTGTGGTAATCCTATTCCACTGTTTCTTTGCTCCTTCTGAGCTGTGTGTGCTGGCTGCCTAACAGGTTTTAAGGTAAATTTCTCTTTTTCCTCTATTATCATAGGCTCTGTATAGGTTTCCATGTCACACTCTGTTGGCGGTTGATTGATTTGCTTTTCTTGCATTTCTTGGGATGGATAGAGTGTTTTTCAGGTTCTCTCTTGTTGTCCTTGAGCATTGCTGTATGTTTATCAGTGTGCTGAGGTATGTTGGTGCAATGATGTATATTATTTTATAAATGTTTGTAAGGGCTTTGAATTTAATTCTTTAAAGAATTGGGAGCCAGTGGAGGTAGAATAGAATCCATGTTATGTGATGCAGGGATAGTATGTGTGTGAGCAGGGAAAGGATTCCTTTTTGGGTGAGAAACAGAGATCATATTTGTAGTCCTGATACCCCATGCAATGATGTTATGTTATAGCTGTTACGTATAGGTTCAGGGCATCTTTTTGGCAGATTCATGTTTTTGTGACAAAAAGGGAGGGTGTGTGTGCGTATGGTTTGAGGGAGCATGGGGGGGGGGGAATCTGGTGTGCCCATCTGCAATTCAGGGGGGGACATAAGTGCCTGGCCAGTACCTGGACCGTATAGCTGACCACAGCATCAACGGGTGCCAGTGTGATTGGGCAGTCATACTCAGGGAGGATTCACCATAGCTAAATGTCAAAACATATGCCTTTCAATGCTAAGGGACCCTCAGAATAAGGTCATTCAACAGTGAAAACAGCACTAATGCATGCTCATAATGTATATTTTATGGGATCAATGATGTTGCTGTTGAGCATGTATTTAGGCATCATTGTGGATAACATGTTAAAACCCTCCGCCCAGTGTGCAGTGGCGGCCAAGAGAGCAAATAAAATGCTAGGTATCATAAGGAAAGGAATGGAAAATAAAACAAAGGATATTATAATGTCTCTATATCATTCAATGGTGAGACCGCATCTTGAATATTGTGTGCAATTCTGATTGCCATATCTTAAAAAGGATATAGCGTTATTAGAAAAGGTTCAGAGAAGAGCCACCAAAATGGTAAAGGGGATGGAAGGATACCCCTATGAAGAAAGGCTAAAAAGTTTAGAGCTCTTTAACCTGGAAAAGAGACGGCTGAGGGGAGATATGATAGAAGTCTATAAATTAATGAATGGAGTGGAATGGGTAAATGTAGATCGATTGTTTACATTATCAGAATATAGAAAGACTAGGGGACATGCAATGAAGCTACAGGGTAAACTATTTAAGACTAATAAAAGAAAATATTTTTTCACTCAACGTGTAATCAAACTCTGGAATTTGTTACCGGAGGATGTAGTAAAGGCTGTTAGTGTAGCTGGGTTTAAAAAAGGTTTGGACAAGTTCCTGGAGGAAAGGTCCATAAACCATTATTAAGAAGGGACCCAGGATATCAATGCTTGACCCAATACAAGCATTTTGGAACCTGTGTCTTTTGGGGAAACTGCTAGGTACGTGTGACCTAGATTGGCAACTGTTGGAAACAGGATACTGGGCTTGATGGACCTTGGTCTGACCCAGTATGGCATATCTTATGTTCTTATTAGTACAGTTTGCACTGCTGAATGCCCGCATTCTGAGGTTCCCTATTATTGACAGGGATATATTTTGACACTGAACCATAGGGAAGCTATGCTGATTCCTTCTGGATCATTTTACATAAGGACTCTAATAAGATCAGATATTGTTGACAGTGCGATAGGGCAGCCATACATCTGCTATGCCTGGCACTGGGAGACAGAACTGATGTAGTGCCAACATTTCCAGGATTGTCCCATGCGGCCTACATCCCTACCCAGGCCAGGATCAATGGAAGCTTCAAGAGTAGTAATATATCTGAAGTCTGGCTACTTGTCCTCCCTCCCATGCCCACACAGCCCTGACCAGCATAGCAGTGCCACAAAGCTGGCTGTGGGAAGGCAGACAGGTTTGCCCCATATGTAGTGGATTATTACAGACCAACATACGCCATGATGACACAAGTGTAGCTGCTGTGAGAAATGCCAGTACCCAGATAGGTGGGCCTCAGATGCCACATTTGTATAGCACTTCAAGGCCTATACAGCACTGCACAGACACACATAAAAGATGGTTCCTGCTCAGTGGAGCTTACAATCTAGTCGGCACAGACAACACAGCAGCTGTGGACAGGATACATCCAGCAGAAATGGTCAAGAAAAACAAGGGAGCTTAGGCGGATCAGATCCATTCTCGGCAACAGTGAGGTGAGCACCCAACCTGGATTTGAGAGGGGCCAGGGACAAAGCCTGACGTACAGACTCGGGTAGTTTGTTCCAGGTATATGGAGCAGCAAGGTAAAGGGAGTGATTTGGCAGTAGAAGAGAAGGGCATAGATAGCTGTAATCTGACAGAAGAGCAGCGTTCACAGGGAGAGGTGTAGGGAGAGATGAGGGGAATGGTAGTGCAGAGCAGCAGAAGGAGTGCACTTATAGGCCATAGGCATGAAATAGACATATATTTGCTGCTCAGCAATATTATGCATCCTTTGGTGACCTGAGTTTTCTTCAGGGTTTTGTGCACTTGGTGAGGGTCCACCTCTAGCAGTTTAAGGCATGTTTGTAGAAGTGACCATGGTAGGAATCACTGGGGCCAGTTCCTAATGCTATATACCATTTGATGCACTGTATGTCTTGACATACATATTCACGTTTACATTCTGGTATACCATATTAGTGTGCACTGGGCTTATCTAGCACTTTTCAGCTTATGAGGGGGGACTGGTATATGGTCAACGTTGCAGCAGCTGTAATTTCGCATTAGAAGCAGGGCTGTATGAAGACAACAGAGGTGTGAAGATAGGTGGAACATTCATTAACAACCTTCGCTATGCTGATGATACTACATTACTGACTAATAGTGAAGACGATCTGAAATATTTGCTTCTCAAGATCAAGGAACATAAATGGGCCTGTACCTTACCATGAAGAGGACAAAGATCCTGACAACTTGCAAAATCAATAAGTTCATTGTCAATAGAGATGAAATAGAAATAGTGAACAACTTTAACCTGCTTGGATCAATAATCAATAAAGAAACTACAAGCAGTAAAGAAATCCAATGACGCATTGCTCTTGGCAGAATGGCTATGAAGGACCTAAACAACATTCTCAAGAGCAGAGATGTCTCTCTCCATACAATGATTCGATTTGTGCAAGCCATGGTATTTTCAATAATGTCATATGGATATGAAAGTTGGACAGTGAAAAAGGTAAACAGGTAGAAAATCGATGCCTTAGAATTATGGTGCTGGCAAAAAATACTATGTATACCATGGACTACCCGAAGAACAAACCAGTCAGTACTAGAGATCAAATGTAAGCTAGAAGCTTAGATGACAAGACTTGTCTTTGGACACATCATGTGAAGAAAGACATCATTAGAGAAAGAGATCATGCTTTGCAGGGTTCAAAGTCGATGCAAAAGAAGGGCGGCAATGAGATGGATCATTACCATAACAGCTGCTATGAATGCCACTCTATCAACGATGGGCCGTCTTACTGAAGACCGAACACAGTTTAGGACAACTATCCAGAGGGTCTCCATAAGTCGACACCAACCTGACGGCACTTAGCAACAACAACAACAAATATGCACATACTTTATTTTATAAAACAGGTATAAACTATGAGGCTGATTCAGAATGACATCCAAACATCCAGAAGATGGACGGGGCACATTTGTACCAGATTCCGCAACCACAGGAGATATATGTTCCTGTGGTTGCAGAATCAGGGCACTTAGATGGCCTGGCATGCAGTCTATTCGGGGGAGGGAGTCGGCCAGGGATTTGCCTGGCCAGTCCGCTCAATGCTCCGGCTGGTGTGCCAGTGCCATGGCGTCCTGTTACCATGGCACCCACACATCCAGCCAGAGGAACTGAATTGGTGGACCCCGAGCGACTCCGTCACTCTGCCACCTGACCCTTGCCATGGGCCCCCATGGCAGTGCAATGGGGCTTGGGGGGGGCTTCTAGCTGCAATCGGCGGGATGCCTGGCACTTATTCCATCTTCAGGGTAGAATAAACTGGATGTCCAGAAGACAGCCGGTGGACGTACAGGGCCCTGACCTGAATAGGCCCTGTACATTTTGATGCTTCAGCCCGCCCCTACTCCTCCCCATCCATGCCTCTGTTTTGCCTCCTTCCAGTGCTCCCCGCACAAACCCTCTGTACGTGCAGAGAGCACTGGGGCTGGAATACCGTCCAGTGCCTCTTTACGGGTTGTACATCCAAGCCAGACGTACAACCCTGTTATTCATTGTGCAGAATCTACCCTTATGGACCTGATTCTATGAGGCATACAGTGCTATCCACCTTGCTGGTATTCTGCCTCCTTATCCCACTGCACGCACAGAGCCGCTGTGCATGCAGCGGGGATGGGGGCATGATGAAGCGGAGAGTGGGAGGGGCATGGGTGGGACCGACCCCCAGATGTAAAGGGTCGATTCCACTCATGGCTTTGTATATCCGGGGGTCACCGGGGGGACGCCCTGCTTATACCACCTTGAGGTGGAATAAGAGCAGGGCACCCCCCAAATGTAGCTGGCTGCCCCACAGGAACCCTCCCACAGGAGCACCAGGACACGGAGGGTGAGTCCCTGCTGCCCAATCCGGGCCCCAGTGGCAGTGGGGACTTGGGGTCTGGGGCTGCGGGCAGATGGAACTGTGGGGAGAACATCCCTGCCACTGCAGCAGAGGCACGCCAGGTTGTCCTCGGGCCCGATTCTGACAGCCATGGGAACGGTTTGCTCCTGTGTTTCAGAATCGGGTCCAAATGGGCCCATCCTGCATGGGGCCGTCTGGACGTCCCAGATGCACCCCTTCTGGAATCAGGCTCTATGAGTTTAAAAATACACACTAAATAAGCACCACTTTAGAAAATTACCCTCATACTGGGCCCAATGAGATGATTCAAATTTTAGTTTGTTCTCCTTCATGACAGAGCCCTAAGCAACCAAGAGTCAAAGAAACTGGCATTAAGGAAACAGAATCAGAAATTATTGATCTGATCAATTTGCTGATTTTCATTAAAAAAAAGCAATAAACAAACGCAATAAAAGATAATGCTGTGCAACAAAAGACTAGAAAATATGAAAAGGAATAATACTCATTAACTTGTAAAGCAGTCAAATTTCCCACAGTATCTGATGAAAGCTTTCAGAGCAGTTAATGTTCAGTTCCATGATGGAAGTAAATCTATTTGCTCTTACTATTTGAACTAAAAACTTTGCTGGCAACCAGACTGTAGCCTTTATTCCTTTGTTTGCAAATGGGTCAATAAATTTGGAAAGTTCAGCTTGGTCTTGAGTAGTTTCAAACTACAGTACTCGTATAAGAAAGCAAACTGTACAAATTATCATATTATAGCTTTCTTTTCCTACAGGATTTCCTAATAATCTTTGTATTGGCAATAGAACAGTCAAGCCATAATAGTAGGAGGTTTTTCATTCTGCAATGGTTTAAGTCTTAATACTATGAGATTTTTCAAGATCCAGAGCTGGTATAACCAGTGGCCAGTGCAGGCTGATAGAGAGACACTTAATTAAAGAATAAATCATATAGAGGCACATTTTACAATGGGACGTCCAAGTGCAATCTCGGACATCAAAGCCAGGAGGTCTGAAAAAAAAGCAGGAACGTGCAAGTTGAGGGATGATCTTCAAAAGGTGAATGTGCCCAATATGCACGTATATCAAACGCCTACACAGATGTCCCCAGGATAGCATTTCCATGCCACGACGTCTAATAGCATAACAGAGTAGTGGCTTAAGAGGAGGGTGGCTAGGGTTCAAATCCCAGTGTGGGCCTTTATGATCTAAAGCTAGTCACCTAATTTTCCATCTTCTCTACACTCTCTCGATGTTTTAAGGTGAAAACAAGCACTTTCCTTGCCCGTATTCATGCCCGTAGCAGGTATAAACATGGACGTGCCTAAAGACGTCTCTGCCATTTCTGAGATTGAACGGGGACATGCCTCTGCCACACTCCTGTGCCTACATGAACATCCCCGTGCTGAAGACGGCTGTGAACGGCATTTGTGGAATGGTTACAGAAACATGTCTGTGATTTCGACGTCCACGTGCACATCTTCAGATGTCCAAATCACAACTAAGCCTTTTAAAATGACTCTCATTGTCTCCCTCTTGTGTGCCCAGGAATTCTCAGGTTTTCCTACACAAATTTAAATGTTTTTGTTTTATCTAACCTTTGTTCATTCTCTGCAATTTAGGCATCGGCTATTTTCAAGTTGGCCGGAATCTCTAACAACATGAACTTAATTTTATCTCTGGTGATTGGGAGGGGGAGGTTATCAGGCCACTAGCCCACCAAGGATTTGAGGACCCCTGGGAGGCATCTGAAATGGCAGCCAGCAGCCCCTTTAAGACATGCCACCAGGACCATACCAAGCTAGAAATGCGTTCTGGGTGACTAACAAAACTGGTGCCCCCCTCTGCCCCAACCACATGCAGGAACTCACTCTTTTTGAGCTTTCTGGAAGACCAGTGATTATATCAAAGCCCTTTTTGAACTTGCGCTCTGTGAGGCCGCACCGCTCACACAGTCCTGCATGCCACTGTACAGTACAAAAGGGGCCTTAGGCCTGCAGAGAAATAATTATACCTCTTTGAAGTGTAGTTATTTTATGTCTTTTTGTAAAAATGGGACCAGAAATACTTCTTTTGTGTATCCATTTCACACATGTACTCAGTAATGAGCTGATTTGCATGCTTTTATATAGCAGCAGCTCACTAATGGAGAGTTTGACATGTAGCAATTATGAATGGAAGTTTACTGCTGGGGAAGTCTGCTTTTGCAGAAGCAAATAAGAGGGTCCCATGGAAAGCATTTTGGCATTTTTGTAAGTTTACAAGCGTTCTTATGCTATTTTCCACATGAAACCGACTTTTACAAAGCTGTAGAATTTGTTTTTATAGAAACATAGTAAGTGATGGCAGATAAAGACCAGCATGGTCCATTTAGTCTGCCCAGAAAGATGCCACTCCAGACAGGTTACCCCTCTCCATTTAGAAGTTATTTGTTTATTCTGATTCCATCCTCTTGCTATGTAGTGATCCTCTGAGTCTGCCCCATGCCTTTTTGAATTCTGTCATTGTTTTTGCTCCCACTACCTCTTTCAGAACGGCATTCCAGGCATCGACTACCCTTTCTGTGAAAAAGTATTTTGTGATGTTGCTTTTAAATTTACCTCCTTGCAGCTTCAATACATGTCCTCTAGTTCTACACTTCCCTGTCTTTGAAAAAAGGTTTGTTTGTTCATTAATACCCCTTAAATACGTCTGTATAATATTCCCCCATCCCTCCTCTCCTCTAGGGTATACATATTTAGGTCTTCAAGTCTTTTCTCATATGCCTTATGGCACAGGCCCCATATCATTTTGGTCACACTCCTTTGAACCGTTTCAAGTCTTTTTATACCCTTTGTGCGATATGGTCTCCAAAACTGAACACGATACTCTAAGGGAGGCCTCACCAATGACCTGCGTCAGGGCACTAATACCTTCTTCTTGTTGGTTATTCCTCTCTGTATATAGTCTAACATCCTTCTGACTTTGGCCACTACCTTGTTCCACTGTTTCGCCACTTTGAGGTCCTCAGATACTATAACCCTGTGATCCCTCTTTTGGTCCATACACACCAGCCTCTTGTCTCTAATCTGCACTTTTTTGCATTAAATCTCAACTGCCAAGCATTTGACCATTTTTCTAAATCTTTTCTCATGTTGTCTACTCCTTCCAAAGTGCCCACTCTGTTGCATATCTTCGTATCATCTGTAAAAAGGTGAACTTTACTTTTTAAACTTTCAATAGTATCACCCACAAAGACATTGAACAGTAGCGTCTAGGACTGATCCCTGAGGCGCTCCACTGCTCATCCTCCTATCTTCAGAGCGAGTTCCATTCACCACTACCCTCTATAGTCTGTCAGTCCACCATTTCTTGATCCAGTTCACCACCGTGAGATCCATCCCCATGCTGCTCAGTTTATTCACAAGCCTCATATGAGGAACAGTATCAAAGGCTTTGCTGAAATCTATGTATTGCATGCCCTTGATCTAGTTCTCTCATCATCCAGTCAAAGAAATCAATCAGATTTGTTTGGCATGATCTTCCCTTGGTAAATCTATGTTGCCTTGGATCTCGCAACCCGTTGGCTTTCAGAAAAAACACAATCCTTTCTTTTAGCAGAGTCTCCATTACTTTTCCCACCACTGTGGTAAGGCTTACCAGCCTGTAGTTTGCCACCTTTTCTCTGCTGCCACGTTTGTGAAGAGGGACCACATCAGCCCTTCTCCAATCCCACGACACCTCCCCAATGTCCAGGGATCAATTAAACACACATCTTACACACATCTTTTAAAAGGCCTGCCAAAATCTCTGAGCTCCCTCAGTACCCTGGGATGTTATTTTAATTTTTTTTTTTTAACTGTGGGGTTTTTTTTTTTGTTTTTTTTAATTCCACTTTTCACTGGGTCAAAATGCTTTATAGTTAACAAAGCTTTTTGGATACAGGGAGCATATATGCATAAAACCTTTAACGTATTTACATTGAGTCTAATAGATTACATTGAGCAGAACTAGCAGGGTTATATATTTAGTAGCATTTATATACCACCTAGTGCAAGTACAATCTAGTTGGTATACATTCAGGTATGATATATATATATTTCCCTTGTCCCCCAAAGGACTCACATTGTACATTTTGTACCTGAGGCAACAGAAGGTTAAGTGGTTTGCCCAAGGCCACAAGGAGCAGCTGTGGGACCAGAAACCCCAGTCCTTCCACTCTAAGGTTTCTGTCCTCTAGTGAGATTCAAACCCCCTGGCTCTCTGGTCTGAGGCAGCTTGTCCCAACCACTAGGCAACTTCAACAAATTTACATTGCGTTGAGTAGTTTTCATTGAGTAAGATGTATCTGATCCAGTCCCATGGCCTTGTCCACTTTCAATTTTGTAAGCTGTTCACAAACATCTTCTGTGAATGCGTTACATCTTTTCCGTTCCCCTTGTTACCTTTGTCAGCCATGCATGGCCCTTCTCCAAGATTTTCTTTTGCAAACATGGAACAGAAGGTATTTCTTTATCACTTTTCACAAATCTGTTTTCAGCATCTTTTAGTCTTGCAATTCCACCTCTCATCTTCATCCTTTCCCCAATTTACCTGAAAAAAGTCTTGAGACTCTTTACATCTGTAGCCATTTTTTCTTCCTTGTGTTCTTTTGCCTCTTTCAGCTTAATCTGATTTTCCTTTCTGTGTTCCTCTCTTTGTGATTCTCTAAAAATTGTGAATGCTACCATTTTTGCCTTTATTTTTCTAGCCACTTCTTTGGAGAACCATATTGGTTACCTTTTCCTCTTGCTTTTATGTACTTTCCTTACATATAGGGGTATGTTTACTAAACTGCGGTAAATGTGAATAACGCGCGTTGTACGACGTTAACGATCGTTAGCGCGCTATAGCACGTGCTATAGTGCATTAACGATCGTTAACGCGCTATAGCACGCGTTATCACGCGCTAACGAGCGTAATGCTCCGCAACGCGGTAAAACACCGCAGAAGGTGGAGAGAGGGCGAAGAGAAGGGGTCAGTGGGCGGAGAGTGGGCGGGGAGAGGCTAACGCGCTGATTTCCAGAGCTGAATTCCAACGCGAATGAAAACCTACCGGTAAAAGCACTTTAAAGTGGAGAGAAACCATTTACGTGTCAGCAATGTACAGCCTAGGCAGGGAAACCAAACAAAGGTGATAAGTGTGATACATGTGCACAGAACAAAAGGGCACAGAAACACCGAAAATGACCCAAACAAACTGGAAAAAAACAACAACCAAGGTGGCCAATAGTGGTAGCAATGAGAAACATCAACCCCCCCCCCCCCCCGAGTAAGCTCCATAGAACAGAGATAATTCATGGAAGGGTCCATACAAGGTGCATGGGCCCACAGTGAAATAGCGCTGCTCAGGGATTTCCCCACCATCGGACAGGGTTCCTATGGCAGGCACATGTCCCGCAACGTCAGGGCGGGCATGTCGGAATGGGCAACTGGGCAGATGTTGTAAAAGGGGATACAGAGGGCTGCAGGCGGCACATGCAGTGGTGCAGCTGGGCCACAGTAGGGACTAGGGTGATGCTCAGTTGGCCCATAGGAATGCGTAAACAGTAGAGCCAGACAGCAGCTGATGAGGGCCCAACATGGGCACAAGTGTGTTTCGCAAAGCGTCACAGGGGAGAGTACCCAACAGCAACCCCCAAGGGCACGGAACACTGGCAGGCGGGGCTGGGGGGGAGCGTGGACGTCTATGCAGGCACCCCTACCCCAGAACACGCACCATAGGCAGCCGCCTACCTGCACACTGGATGGCCTGAGACCGTGCACCACCAGCTCCACCAGCAGAAGGGCATGTCAGCATGGTGGCTGAGGGATACTGGTGGTGGAGGGGGCAGTGGCAGCTGCCCAGAGCAGACCGTGGCCTAGCCCTGTGTAGGTGGGTGCCATGCACTGCAACAGACAGGCCCTGTCTGACCAACAGTCATGGTATCACCAGGGAATGCACCAGCTCTGTGAGAACATGGTGGTGCAGTGCACAGAACCACTGTATTCAGAAGCAGAAGGTCACAGGTTCAAGTCCCAGCTGTGGTTTCTGCCATCCCAGTCCTCATATTTTACCCACAACTATAACGTGCTAATACAGGCAGAACCGTTCTTGCAGATGAAGTAAACATGCCCAAAACACCATCATTTTACCCTACAGAGCACAGACACCATAAACATGCACATTATCTAGAGAAGAGCCTCCCAAATGCAGTCCTGGAGGGCCAAACACCATTCCAGTTCCATGCTGCCTCTGATAAAGATGCCTGTGCTGCATTTCTATGCGCCACCCCATGGTATGCAGATGTATCTCATGCATATTCATGAGGGACAGCATGAAAACCCGAACAGTGTTTGGCACCGCAGGACTGGAGTTGGGAGCCTCTGCCGTAAAGCAGCAGCCAACAGGGGCAGACACACCCGCACCCACAGGCCCCATTATCCCAAGCCTCCTGGAGAGGCAGGACTTTGGGCTCTGCGTGCATCTCCCAATACTAGCACTTGCATACCTTAGTAATGCCACCCTAAACCTGGGAATATGGTACACAGCTATCAAAAGGTTGCTATGAGTACTGGCAGATAGCAATTCCTAGGTTAAGTACAATGTTCGGAGTGAGCTGCATCATAGCAACCTTTCTGATGTCTGTGGTGTGTGCGTCAGGTCTGGTCTCTGACAGTGTTTACCACCCTCGGGAGTGACCCCCACCAGTATTGCGTACCATATCCATGCCTGCACTGTGCCCAGGACTGGTGTGGTGGCCAGGGCTGCTAAACACCTCTATAGTAGCACAATGCTGGCCTAGGTGTGGGAGTGTGTGTCTGTCTATCCAGTGTGTGGTGGCTGCAAACACCCTCCACAGCCCACACTGCTAGCACTGTTGCCAGTATTGGCCTGCCAATGTGCATAATGAGGAGCAAGGTACCGTGGGAATAGAATGGATAGGGTGGCCTGGCCTGGCCGCATCTGCACAGGGCATAGGGCAATGGCCGGACATTGTAGTGCCCGGTACCACCTGCACGGACAGGGTGGCCATAGCATGTCCTGCTGGGAGGTCACTCTCACCCTGAGCAGTGACCATGGCATGGCTAGGTTCCCCCATAGTGCTATATAGTATTTCTCTTATGTGATATTTATGGGTTTCCTTTTGGGGCCCAATCACTGACTTATCTGCTTGGTGTGTATGCTGATATCCCCGTTCTGGGTACATGCATCTCCTCCGGGACCATGCACTATGGACTAGCTGGCGGACTATCTGCAGCTAGTATGTGTCTTGCTGGTACACCGTGCAGGGTGCAGCGGCTGGAGGCTTGCTGCTGGAGAATGTAAGATAATGGTGGGGGGCAGCTGCGCATTTCCAGACCTGCCGTCTGTCTGCTATTGCCTTATGGATGTGTAGTGCTCTGCATTGCCTGTCCTGTAGGGTGTTTGATCCCGAGTAGGACTGGGGTGATGGTCCCCTCTACTGCCACCATTGCAGGGGGTTGAAAGTGGATCTGTGGGCGGGAGATTCTGTCCCCCACCCTGAGCCCTAGAGGGTGCGTTGGGTGGTGGTATGTAATCTCCCTGGTAACCACAGCAGAATGTGGGTGTGGTGCCGTGCAGTCCTCCTGTAGCCAGCCATTTGTTTATTAGCAGCTCTAGCCCACTGGTTACTTCACTGCCCATGGAGCCAGAGGTCATAGGTTCACAACCCACAGTGGGGTTCATTGATAGGGCTGTCTTAGGCATTGTCTATTTTTACTGTATATTAGTGCTGCCAGCAGAACCACCCTCAGGGTACTGTCACCTTAGGGTAGCTCAAAAGGCGCCCTATAGGGCACCTTTTACGGCACCCTATAGGGCGCGCCTTACAAGTCGCCCTATAGGGCACGCCTTACAAGTCGCCCTATATGGTGCGCCTTCCACTTTGCCCTATAGGGAGCGCCTAAATATTCCTATCAAATGGTATATAATACATGACCATGTCAGAGAGAACGTCACTATTGGAACATATTGCATATGACGGGTACAATTTTCCTGACATATGCAGACTGTAGATTAAAATATTATAGTCGGCTTTCAAAGGGTTACACAGGACGCCTCAGCCAGCCTTTTTCATTAGGCACACTGGGGATTCGAACCCATGACTCTTGTACCATCAGTCTGTGTAGTAACCATTGTGCTACAGCTCTGTTTCTGTCTTTGGGTGTCTGCGCGCTGTCTTAGGTGTGCATGCAGTGGCGCGCACTGTAGCGATCGTTGCTGCGCGGCACGTAATAACGCGCGCAACTGCGCGTTATCGGTTACGATGTCCCGCCCATGTCCTTTTTTGGCTTTCTTTCCACTAACGCGGCTCCTAACACGAATTGCACTAACGCAGTTTAGTAAACATACCCCATAGATCTGTTTCCCTTGTTATGGCCTCTTGCAGTTTAGCCCACTGCCTTTCCACTTCCCTTATCTCCTCCCACCCTGCCAGCTTCTCCTTCAGGTATTTTCCCATTGTACTAAATCAGCATTTTTAAAATCTAGAACTTTGAGTTTGCTGCAATTGGACTCTGCCTTCGCTTTTACCTCAAACCACACCATACAGTGATCATTATTGCTCAAGTGGGCACCCACCTGGACATTAGACACACAGGGCCTGATTCTGTCCCACACGGATATCCCCTTTGTACTTCTGGTCTGAACTGGATGTACAAAGGCGACTGCAATTCTGATCCTGCGGGGCACATCTAGCCCCGCAGGATCAGAATCACGATCAGGCCTGTACGTGCAGGCTGGGACTATGACTCAGTCCCAGCTTGCACGTACTGACACTGCTCAGATAGCTCAGTCGGGTATTTAAATGGAGCTGCAGCGCCATGGCATCCTGTTACCATGGCTCCATTTAAATGCCGCAATGCCGGCCGCTAGCAATTAAGGTTAAGGTTTTTTCTCCACAACCCGACCCCCGATCCGCCCTTCTAAGGCCAGGGTTGGGCTGTGGAGAAGAAACCCTGGTCCCCCCCAGCCCCTTCTGTGCCCCAACTTTTAAAACAAAACAAAAAAACATCCTGGGAAGTTATTCCATCTCGGAGGTGGAATAACTTCCCCAGCCATTTCGCTGCCCTGGACATACAGGGCTGACATTAGAATCGGCCCTGTACGTCCGGGGCTGGTGACTGCCCACTCCCCTCCCACTCTCTACCCCCAGGCTGCCTCTTCCCCACCCCCGTCTAACTTCCCCGCACAACCGGCAGAGAGGTTAGTCGGGGGCTGCTGCCAGCATGAATAGCAGGGATGGTCGTCCTGTTGGGACATCCATCCCAGCTATTCGTGTCTCAGAATAACCCTCACTGTCTCTGTTAATGAGCACCAGATCCAGTGTTGACCCTTCCCTGGTTTGTTCCTTCACCAGTTGTCTGAGCAATGCTTCTTGTAGGGAATCCATGTTGTTCCTGCTTTTTTCCATATTCACAGATGGGTTACTCCTATTCACATCTGGCAGATTAAAGTCCCCCAGTATCACCACCTCATCCTTTTTTGCTACCTTTGTCACCTCTGTGTTAGCTGAAAAAAATGGCACTGGATATTTCTGCACTCTTGGTAAAATAATCTCTAGCACCAGACCAATATTATGCATAAAAATTCTTCTTGGTTGATTTTTGTTAAAGGTTTTGGCATTGTAGCTATAGGCACCAATTTAAAGGGCTTGAGGAGGCAGTTCAGGCAAAGTTCAAGAGCCTTGCTCTTCCTAAACTACAGTTACACTCAGCCTCAGGAGATGCACTTGTGAAACCGGAAGGCAGATGCACTCCACTGCCCATTGTTTGAAAGAAAAACGAGCTTTAAAAAGGTTTCACAACAACCACTCCCTAGCTGTCATCTAGCAGGAGAGCCAGTCCCCCCCTTAGTTTATATTTTTCAACCTGCAGGTAAAGAGAGGCCGGTTTTTGCAGCACCTATTTTTACTCGTGGCAGCTAACTGGGCAGCAGCTCAATATCGCTGCTGCACGGTTAGTTTCTGCACTATCTGGCGCCCTTAATATTTAATGTCAGTGGCCAGATACGGCCCTGGCATTAAACATCCAGGTTTAGGGTTCAGCGGTGGCTGCTATGCACTTTAGAAGTGTTAGCTAACACCACTGAATATCCCCCCCCCTACATTTTTAATAGATACCTGATAGTCTACCAGACGTTTCAAGGTTCAGGTAAGTGTTTATAAATCGGTAGTATTAGACATACAGTACAGATGTTCACAATTATTTAAATAGTTATTGTCTACAAAACTTACATCTTTAAATTAAAATTAGCTAAAGCTAATTTTAAAAAGTCCAATTAAAAATATTGAATAGTTCAGTAGATGTTCTTTTAATTAAAAAGACGTTAAAAGAGCTCATGGTGTTGTTGCACAAAATCAAATTACACTCCCCCAATTAACCTTATAAAATTACGTAACCATTCTTTTTTTTTTCAAAAATACTTCAGCTTTGAGGTAAGTTACCTCTTTTCAATAAAACTCTAATGTATAACATTGGAAATTCTTTATATTTAAACCTTTTTCTTTTAGGCTTCCTTTAGTGTGTTTTACAGTTAAGTTTCAATTTTTTACAATTCATCCTAATTACTTATAAATGCCTGTAGTGCAATGCATGCCATTGAGTCAATGTTGGGTTTTCTTGGCAAGGTGTGACCTAGATGTAGATTGCAAGACCTGTCTTCCACAGTAATGTAGGGTAAGGTGACCACAAGGAATACTGGTGAGAATTGAACCCTGGTCCCTCAGTCATCAGGTTGATGTGCAAACCACTACACTACTCCTCCACTATAATGTCTGGACATGTCAAATTCAGTCAGTTATTCAATCTCTGGAGCTTTCTGGTACATACTGTTCACAGAAATCACTTTTCTTTACTATGCTCCTTTTAGTGTTTCTCTCAATAACTTAATTATTTTCTTTTTCTCCAGTTTAGGTCCCTCTCCTTAAAGGATTATCAGTAAATTAAGTATGAGTTCAGATAAAAAATAAATAAAAATATGACAGCACACCAAACAAAAATAAAATGTATGCTTGCTGTTTGTTGGTAGTTTCCTATCTTCTTGGTGCTCTCTTGCACTGAGGCCCTTCTGGCCCTCTCGTCACTGGTCACTGTAGTCTTTCAGATCCCATGCTCAGGTGAGGTTTCTACTCCTTGACTTTAATAACTAAACAAAGAAGATGACTTCCCTAAGGTTGGGGATTCTGGAAATTCTGTTGGCAGCAGAATTCTTCAGAAGCATCTAAAACAACCTCGTTATACTTCTAACTAAACTTTAAAAAAATGGATTATTCTTTATTTCATTTAGATAGACCCTCACTGATTTGCACAACCCATTCATACTTCGCTTTAAAGGTACTCTTCCAATCTCATATTCCACTTGGGAAAAAAAATTTGAACAAGATTTTGTTTAATAAGGGTTAAACCTCTTCCAGAGCGAAGGATTCTCAGATATTTCTTATTCATGCAGCTGAGGTTGCTTTTACCTATGGGAAAAAGGGGCAGTTGCCCCAGGCCCCTGAAAAATGGGGGCCCAGCTGTCCTGTTACCCGTAGGTAACAACGGCCCTTCTACTGCCCCCATGCCTTTTTTAATGTATTGTTGTGGTGGTGGCGGGAGGAGGGGGCCATGAATGGAGGGGTGCCGGAAATGTTTGCCCATGACCCCATAAGGGGATGGAAGTGGCCCTGCTTGCAGCAGAGCTTGAGTCAATCAACAACAAAAGCAGTTTCAAACCACAGACTCTGACAGCTCACTTTTAAAATTCCCTTCAGAAAATAAATTCCTCAATTTAAGTGGAAATTCAGCAGATAAACAATTTTTCAGTCAATGGCACCCCATGCAGTCAGTAATTACATCTCATAGAAGAACTGTACCATTTTTAAATTCAGCAGCACATGTTTTCCTACCCTTCAAAGAAAATCGTCCTTCTTGAAAATTAGAGCAAGGTTTCTTTTCCAGTCAAATGAAAGATGTACCGTGTTCAGTGCCAAAACAAGTACCAACATAAGCCTGCCCTCTTAGTTGTCACTTGCTGTCAATGTTTTCTCACCCAAGGTATTATCAGCAAAGTATTAAATTAACCTCTGTCTAAAACAAAGAAATCTCTTCAAGGGAATGTTCTTTTCTTCTCCAAAAGTGCATCTCAAACAGGAGAGAAAAAAAAAAAACCCATCTTCCACGCTGTACAGTATCTCAAACAGCCTTTCTCGGTCACTGCCAAAATCAATTAAGCTGTTATCTTTATAAATAAATGACCCTTTCTTTTCTCTTCACAATCTATATCACTCTCGTACACCTCTAATCTCCGCTGAGACCTGACCCCCAACTGCCAGAAACTGTTTAGAACTCTGCACAGTTCTTGTCCAGGTAGAAAAAAATTAGTGTTTCTCAGCCCACCAAATAGTCCCCCGAGTGCCTCAGAAAGACCATCATAGGGAGGCACGCACGTTTTCTCCCTCATATCATAGCATTTAATACAAATTTAGATGGTTCTTTAAAATTTGGGAATCTCTCTTTCAATTATTAATATACTGTAAACTGTACCATTAAAACTACTTTCAATCCTGGGCTTCCAAGATTGAAAAAAATAGCCTACTCACATCACTGGCCCTGCTCTCCCTCTGCACATAACCAGCTCCTGCAGGGAGCACCTTTGCACATACTCCAGCCGGCACTACTTACTTCTGGGTTCAGGTTTTTTACTAAACTTTTTAATTTTTTCCACTTATTTTTGTTCCCCAGACCTCCCCGATCATATCTACAATATGCCATATTTATTTAAGAACGAAGCTTCCGGAGCCACCCAGAGCCTCCTGTAAGTTCAACCCCGCCAGCTTCATTTCAGCCCTGCCTGGCCCCGTTTATACTTCCAATGGCCCTTTAATTAATATCCACTGCTGCCAGCACTTCTGCCCCAATTTTGAAAGCTGTTCCAACATTTCCAAATCACTCCCTCCAGGAAGCTGTGATCCCCAATAAGCCTGTTTGCCAGGCTCCAGCAGCCCCATGTCTCTCCCAGACCCACCTACTGCCTGCACCCTTTAAAGAACCTCTGCTACCCACAAACCTTGAACTTGCACAGTTTCAAGCTTGCCTCTGCATTACAGTCACAGCAAGCCCCAAACTGATGCAAGCCCCAAAACCATGTTTCCCTAAAAATAAAAATGTAAAGCTCCTTCTCCCCCCTCTCTCGGATCTGATGCAAGTTATGCACCACGAGTCATTGCACAGCCCTACTCCTCCAGGCTCGATTCCACCTGTAGTCAGAGCTCTCAAGATGTGACCTGGAACAGAGCGTGACCTTAAAAAACCAAAACTGCTGATTGCTAGTGCAAACCCATAATACTGTGGCCTGTTTATACTGCAGCACCACTCTCTTTTTAATTCCCCTCCCCCACTACCAGCCTTTAAAGCAGCATTCACCAGGCCCCACCTCGAAGCCTCACCGTAGATCACTGTGGATCCAGAGTCTCCTACAGGCAGCCACCCCGCTGCCTCAGGGCCCCAAAATACAGTCAGGTAAATCCTTTAGTGTATGCTCTGGCGGCTCCTCCTCCTCTCCCACCCCGCTCCATGTTGGCATACTCCAGGGATCCATCTTAGGCTCCCTCCTTTTCTCTCTCTATACCCAATCCCTTGGCGTGCTCATCTCCTCCTATGGCTTTCAGTACCATCTCTATGCCGATGTCTCCCAGATCTACCTCTCTACACCTCATATCTCTCCAGCAATCCAGACCACAATCTCTGCCTGCTTCTCTGACATCGCTGCCTGGATGTCTCATTGCCACTTAAAATTGAACATGGCCAAGACAACTCCTCATCTTTCCCCCCAACTCCTCCCCTCCTCTTCCCTCTTTCTCAGTCTCCGTGGATGGATCTACGATCCTTCCTGTTCTCTCGGCCCGCAATCTGGGGGGGTTATCTGACACCTCTCTCTCCTTCTCCACACATATCCAGCTCGTAGCTAAAACCTGCCGTTTCTTTCTCAACATTCATCATAAAAATCCACCCCTTCCTGTCTGAACACACCACCAAAACGCTTATCCACTCCTTAATCTCCTCTCGCCTCAACTATTGCAACCTACTCCTGGCTGGTCTCCCCGTGAGCCATCTCTTCCCCCTTCAATCTATACAAAATCACGCTGCTTGACTAATCTTCTGCCAGCCTCGCCATGCCCACGCTACTCCTCTCCTCAAATTGCTTCACTGGCTCCCCATTCAATTACGCATCCAATTCAAGCTTCTGCTGCTGACCTACAAATGCATTCACTCTGCGGCCCCTCAGTACCTCTCATCTCTCCCTACATCCCCCGTCGACAACTTCGCTCCGCTAACAAACTACTTCTATCTCAGCCTTTCACTTGCACCACTAACTCCCGACTTCTCTCCTTTCACCTGGCTGCACCCTACACCTGGAACAGCTTACCTGTGTCTATACGCCAGGCACCCTCCCTGACCCTCTTCAGATCCAGGTTAAAGACCCACCTCTTCACTGTCGCGTTCAGATCCTGACTTCCATCCCTCATCTTAACCTAACTCCCCATCATTTGCATAACCCAACTGTATGACCATACTATGCTTTGCACTAAATTGTATTGTGTACTGTCTTGTATTGTGCACTGTCTCGACTAGACTGTAAGCTCTGACGAGCAGGTCTCCGACAAGCAGGGATTGTCTCTCATATTCATGTCTGTACAGCGCTGCGTGCATGGCGCTATATAAGTGTTAAACAGTGGTAGTAGTAGTAAGATAATGCTGCATAGCGTATAGAAAAGAGAGAGAGGATGCTGGAGGAGGGAGGGGTGTTGAGGTAGAAAGGAGATGCTGGATGGAAGGAGGGGGTTAGTGAAAGACTGCAGAATAAAAGGAAGGGGAATGGGAGGGCCGGGGTGAGGGAAGGAGATAAAAAACTCTATGTCGATACAGTAAAAAGAGAGATATTGAGTATTGGATAGTAAGAAAAAATGAAATCTGAGTGGGAAAGGAAGAAAAATAAATGGAAAGACTCTTAAAGGAAAAGATCAAAGTCAGAGATGAATATAGGGGAGCAAGTGAAGAAGACATTAGGAAAGAGAAAAATGACAAATAGACAGGGGACTTTGAAAAGAGAGTTAAGACAGAGAAAAGCAGACACCAGAGACTGGGACCAACAATAATCAGAAAAAGGAAATGGAAACAAAGGTAGAAAAAATGATTTTTTTTTAAATTTAGTGACTGGAATACTGTATGGCAGTTTTTTAAATTGACATCTGCGGTCTTTATATTTTTCACAATACAGGAGGAAAAGCATCAGTGATTTTATTTCTCAGGTATTGCACTACATATAATCTTGCTTCTTGGAATTTCAGTTAAATTTTTGCATATGTATTTCTAGTTTTAGTTTGTGGTTACTTATTCTATATTTGGTGAGGATCTACAATATTTGTGTTCTGTGTGTGTGTGAAAGAGGCCAGGTATTCTGTTAGCACTGAATGTCTGTCCAGGATTGACAGAAAGGTTTAAATTGTTGTTTTTACAAAAGTATCTATACAAAGGTGAGAGAAGAATGTAAATTGTTATTTTTACAGAATGATCAGGAAATTAAGCAAAAATAAGTTTAGTATTATAGAGGCTTCTAGATGTGTGTTGCAAAAAAAACCAGTCTGGCATGCAGATTCTTATCTCACTCCATTGTTCTATACTTAGAGACAGTGGCTCTAAGGCTTTGCTAAGCACATAAGGAGGGGAGGGGGAGAGGGGAGTTATCTTTGTGGTCCTTTATGATAAGGACTGACAGAAGGAACAGAAACCCAAAGACAGAAGGCATACTGTGTGGATCATGAGAGCCAAAAATTGTTATTAAAGCGTGTCTATTTATAAGAAAGTTGCTTTTTTTAGTTGCCATATTGTAAGAGACAAAAGCCCTCAGCAAGAAATGTATGCAAGATAGAAAAACTAGTTTTGCAGAGGTCAGAGCTAGTCTTAGTTATACAAGTTAAATAAAAGAGGGATCCTTTGCTCTGTTGACCTTTTGCAATGCAAAGGTCTTATGAAGCAAGCACAAATATAAATAAACCATTGACCCCCTGTACATGCAAAAGAAAGATAAGGACTGACATCAGTATGTACTACCATAAAGGGGATAAAAGATGTCAGAAGATCAAGGTAAACTACATTCTTGAATATGGTCTGTCATGTAAGAGATTATGTTAAATAAAGTAAAAGAATAACTAGAGGGGATGGGGCTATAGTAAACAGAAACCTATGTGTGCTGCCTGAGCACAATAGATAGGTTAATAACACTATATTAGTTAGCCAATAAGATACTGGGGGGTAGGGGCTTGTAGATTTGACAAAGGTATAAATGTCACAGAGATATGTCAAAGGGGTGTGTCTCTACTTGGACACCCGTTGCTGCAGGAACGAATTGATAATAATAAAGAGCTCTTATACTGCTTTACAATATTCCTCTCTGAGTCTCATTGGCCAGGTTGGCCCAGGGCCAGCCCGTCCATTGAGCAAGAATGTTGTTTGCACAGGGCCCCGCGTTTCAGGGGGCCCCACGCAAACAACATTCTGCATCAGCCCAGGTAGGGAATCAAGCGTCCCGTGGGGCCCCCCTGCCCGGCAGAGCCCTCCCTGCAGCATCAGCTCCCTCAGCGTCGGCTTTCAGAACCACGAAGGGAGAGTTTCTCTCTCGGGGCTCTGTTAAGAAACAGTTTCCCATCAGCCCCTGCGGGCTTAACAGAGCCGCGAGAAAGGGAAACTCTCCCTTCGTGGCTCTGAAAAGCCCGCGCTGATGGAGCTGATGCTGCGGGGGGGGGGTCCGCAGGATGCTTGATTCTGCCACTGCCACGGCGGCAGCGGCAGCAGCAGCCGGTTTGTTTGTTTTTAATCTACCTGAGCTGATGGGGGGGAGAGGGGGTTAGGACTAGTAATGGGCTATGGGGGGGGGGCTAAGACTGAAAATGGGCTGATGGGGGTTAGGACTAGTAATGGGCTGGGGGGGCTAGGAATGGAAATGGGCTGATGGTGGGGTTAGGACTGGTAATGGGCTATGGGAGGGGGCTAAGACTCGAAATGGGCTGATGGGGGGTTAGGACTGGAAGTGGGCTGATGTGGGGTTAGGACTGGTAATGGGCTATGGGGGGCTAAGACTAAAAATGGGGTGATGGGGGGGTTAGGACTGGAAGTGGGCTGATGGGGGGCTAGGACGTAATGGGCTGGGGGTTGCTAGGACTGGAAATGGGCTGAGTGGAAGGGGGGCTTGAACTGCAAATAGCTGATGGGGACGGGGGCTTGGAATGCAAATGGGCTGAGTGGAGTGGAGCTAGGATTTGACATGGGCTGATGGTGGGGCTAGGAAAGGACGAGAAATGGGCTGATGGGGGGCTGGGATTGGAAATGAGCTGATAGCGGGACTCTGATAGGACTGGAAATGGGCTGATGGTGTGGCTAGGGTAGGATTGGAAATGGGCTGATGGGGGGCTAGGACTGGAAATGGGCTAATGCGGGGACTAGAAGGGAGCGGATCCTGGGTGGGGCTGGGACTAGAAGGGAGCTGATGTTTGGGGAGGATTAGAATGGGAAGGAGCTGGGAGAGTGAAATGGAGAGGGAAAAAATATTTTGTGTGTGAGGGAAGACAAATCTACAATTGGCCGGGTATTGGGAGAGTAAGAGGAGATTGAGGATGGAGGGGTAAAATTTGAATGGATGAAATAGGAATGAGGAAAGAGCAAAAGGAGAAAGATTAGTATGTTAAAGCAGATGTAGAGAGAAAATGGAAAAAAAAACTAGAAGAGAGAAGAAAGGACAAATGGACAGCAGACGATGGAGAGTTAGCAGAAGACACAAAGAAACCAGAAGAAAGTGGCTGGAGCAATTGCAACTGAAAAAAAATTCACAAAAGGTAGAAAAATCTCTCTTTATTTTGAATTTATTAACTGGAATATGTCAGCTCTGGGAAATGTGCATCATTAATGTCTGTGCTTTGTTTAGTACAAGAGGAAATTAATTTATAGTTTTATTTCTACAGTGTTGTTGTACATTCCAAGTTTGCCTTTTGGGGTTTCCAGTTTAATTATTGTCTTCCTGTTTCTAAATTGTGATTCCTTGTTTGGTGATGGTGTACGTTCTGCATGTGTAACTGAGCTGAGGTATTCTGTTTATGTAATTCCTATTTGACATTGCCACTTGTTCTCTTTCCCTAGTAGGTCATGTATTGTTATTCTCTGAAATGTACTGGTTGCAGTGTTGCCTTTTGATAGGTAGAGTATGGTCCTTTGTGAGTCCTGGTAGTGCTGTTAGGATACGGTGGGTTTGCTATGGGTTCTAAATGGGTAGTGTTTGTAGTAGTTTCTAATGTGCCTGGCGGTTGGCACTGGATTATAGTAATGTAGAAATCTTTTAGTCTTTCTTTATCCATACACTCATCAAGAGGCATGTTTACTAAAAGTTAGTGTATGGTAATGTTATGCAAATATTTATGCAAATGAGGCCCCATACCGACTCCCCGCACATGGCCACGCACCCCCCCCTTGGGCCGCCCCTGGGTTGGCCACAGGTAAAGGTGTTTATTACAGGATCGATCTGTAGTAATCCAGCTTGTTTAGTTTTCCCAGTATTGTCCACTGCAGTGTTCATGGTGCTGCCTTTTCCTAGACAGGCCCTTGTTGTGCAACTCCTGCGAGTTCTGAGATGGCAGAATTGCCCTCTAGAAGCAGCAAAGAAGTAGGACTCACCATACACCAGGGTTTATTAGGGTATCCAACGAGGTCAAACCCAGAATTGCTCTATAGGTCATGAATGACTTTTGTAGGGTTTTGATGACTTCACAATTTATCTGGTAATGGAGAGGGTTTCAATTAATAAATGTTGGTACAGCTATAATATACAGTAGATGATGCATATTCCAAACACAAGTGGTAACTCAACAATAAACTGAAAGGCAACAGATCTACGCCTAATGGCCATTTGGCAATCTACAAAAGAACTGATAGGCAAATCATTTTATGGTTGCCAGTAACCAGTTATAGTGCTGACGAAGAATACTATGTATATATATATGCATAAATAGTTAAAATGTTAATTGTAAAACACTGTTAACTGCTTTTGTAAATAGCTCTGAAGAAAAGTTTCATGTAAACAAAGTTATGTTCACTGTAAACCGCTTTCAGAATCTGAAAGGCAGTATATAAAAAATGTAAAAAAAATAAATAAAATACCATGGACTGCTTGAAGAACAAATCAATCATTACTAGAGGAGATCAAACTTAAGCTTTCCTTAGAAGCTCAAATGACAAAATTTCAGCTTTCATATTTTTGGATACATCATGTGAAGGGAAAGATCACAAGAGAAAGACATCATGCTTGGCAAGGTTGAAGGTCAATGCAAAAGCGGAAGACTGGAACTGCAATGGATCGATACAACAACAACTATGGATGTCACTCTATCAACAGCTGCCTGACTGAATACTGAGCACAGTTTAGGACAACTATCCACATGATTGCCATTAGTTGACATCGACTTGATGGCACTTAACAACAACAATCACAGGATTTCTTTTACAGTGCTCCTGAACACCACTGTACACACTGTCAACAGGAAGATGCTGAACTAGGGGGGCTAGGGCTGACTGGAAGTCAAGTATGTACCTTCATATATTTCCTGAATATTGCAAATACAATTCTTTTCAATATGTTGCATTATTTAGATTTCTTGGCACATAATTCCCTGGAGTATATTCAGTGTGCATAAGACCTACAGTAACAGAAGTACTAGAGGGAATATAGCTGGTGCAGTTGCCCCAGAGCCACACAGTGAAGTGTCCCACTGTCCCTTTACTGCTGACAAAGGCATTGCTCCCACTTCCCAAGGATTTTTAACTCGCCCTGTCATGCCTCACTCTAGCCTCCCCAAACAGCTGAGTCATTGACCGCATCTGATGGTAGCAAAGGAGATTTGGAGTTGGTTGGCATCAGTAAAAGTAGTAGATGCTGAGATATATGTCTGTGACCAAGGTGTCAACTGCCTATCAAAATGGATGCCCCATGTAACATCTGCCTCTTTTCTCCATTGTACAGCGCTGTGTATGCCTTGTAGAGTTATATAAATGATTAATAGTAGTACTGTAGCGGCAGAGCACAAACAATCCAATAATACCAGGAGTCTGTTCAGAAGGTCCAAATCATTTATTTGTGCACAAGACTCAAGCAGAATCACATTCAAAATGGCTGAGCAATGGCTGTTAGTAAAACAACAACTTTTATACTGTTCTTTTCCATTCTAGATATAGGCAAACTTCTCATTGGTCCCGGTAACCCCTTCTATCCCATCTATTGGTCCCGGTACCACTACGTAGTTGTCCAATGAGGACCTTGGTCTGGGCTCAGCACCTGCTTGCCCCCCTTACAGTCCTCATTACAATGGTCAGTTCTTAGACTCTTGATACAATTCTCCTCCAAGGTCGCTGGCTACCAAAACATATGGGAAAGCAGGGCACTGTAACTTTTCTTTCAGCAGAGTTAATTAATTCCATAGAAGCTTCACACATCTTATCAGTTCCAATTAAAGTTGTTTTTCTATCTCTTCTAAGTTTCGTTTCTGCTTAGCTATGCTTGGTTATGCTTAGTTAAGTTTCGATTCTATGGAAGCTGCATTCGGGGGAGTGGGGGGGTTCATTCCTCTGGGCCTAACCACAGGCTTCATTTACAGGTCAAGCTGCTTAGGCCTGTCTGTTTAGTTCAAGCAGCATGGATCATAGGCCTTCGCCTACCACATTCCCCCCTTTGATTATTCTCACCCGCAAGTGAGAAAGGGTGAGAATCAAATCACATAATACTAGGTAAAGGTATCACTCTGTGGTATAGGGTAGTAGTTGCACATAGCTAGTATCTTTGTAGCTGCCTTGCGCTCTATAGTGTTATTAATAACGGAAGTTATCATTCGCAAGCAAAGTGGCAAGAAACAAGGGAGCAACAAGCAGATAGTCAGAGTCCATAGTTTGGCAAGAGTGGGAAAAAGAACTAAAGGAGTAGAAGGTTCAGGAGCATTTATGCCGGACCACCAAGATGTCTTCTTTGTTGTGCTGTTGTAAAACTTCTAATTTAGACAGTCCAGCTGTCCAATCTTCATAGCAAATTGTGGTCCGGTGCGAACAAAACACAAACTGTCAACAATGGGGTGGGCCAATACCCACTCACCAGTAGTATTATGTAAATCAGTCTGATTGTAGGGGATGGAATAATTCAGTTCTTGAGCCTCCCAAGGCCACTGATCTCCCATCTTGGTTCCTCAACAAAGAAACAGTCATAAATGTGGAGACTAGATGCTACTGCTTTGGCAAGTTCAAGAAACAAGTTCTGGGAGGCATGAAGAACTTTCAGCCCAGTTCACGTGGTACTTATACAGGCTGCACAGGGAGGTAAAGCAAAAGTCATTTCAAAGCACCCCAAGGCTGCTGCCGAAATAAAGCAATAATAAGAATTCATAATGGGCATAGTCTCTGGAAAATTGGTGGAACTGTCGGCATCCACAACAGATAACAGATGTAGAGTTGATTGTAGATCCTCGAGCTTCTGCCGTACGTAGACCTACCAGCTTTGTGGCAGGAGTAGGGCTGTAGATTCCAAAGTATCACTGTCCTCTGGGATGTCTCAGGTTCTTAAAATATCATAGTACAGTCTCTCAGGCTATTATTGCCTCCTTAGAGCAGTTCACTTTTTAGGAGATCAAAACAGTTTTGTTCTCAGAGCATTTGAACACAGTCTCTTAGAAGACTCAATTTCTTAACACAACACAGTCTATTTCTGATGATTGCAGCTTTCTCCAGATGCGAGGCTTACCTTCAGATAAACGGACAGTCTTGAAATAGTGCAGTTTCCGAGGGACCAATAAGTCTTAGGTCCGTGGCTGTTGTCGTAGGGTGAGGCGCAATGGAGTCTCAGGATGCTGTACAGTAGTCCAGTGAGCAGGTTCAGAAACAGTTGCTGGCTTTACTCGACTATGATGGATTCAAAGTTCGAATTCTGCGACTTTTACTGCAGTTGGAGTTGACAGGATGACAACATAGGGTCCCTTCCAATGCAGGGCTAACGGTATCCTTCTCCACTCTTTGATCCACACCGAGACTCCAGGCTTGAAAGGATGCAGGGGTTCAGGCAAATTGATGGGTAATCGATTGTGTACCCAGGCATGAAGACTCTGCAAAACAGAACTTAAAACCAATAGTTCATGCCTAATAATTTCAGATCCTATCTGTCTCACATCTCCTTTTATTCCCTATAAATAGGCTACAGATTCTCAGAATCTCAAAAAGGGGGAACTCCTAAAGACTTAGCAGGGGCTAAGTATATCCTAAGAAGGGCTATAGGAAGAACCTGGGGCCACTTCTGGTAAACCTCTTGGCAAAGTTTGGACAACTGAGATTTCAAGGTTCTATTCATACAGTCTACTTTTCCTAAAGTTTTGAAAGCTGTAGGTAGTATGCACCTGATAATGTCAATATCTTGGGGCCATACTTAATGGACTTGCTTCCTAAGGTTATCCACCCTCATTATTTGTACAGGGTCCCATGTGCATACAAGGTTGTAAGGGCATACTTGAAATCTGGGTACACATTTAGACAGAGCCCTTTTCGTATTGTTAGTGCTCTAGTGAGGGCTATCAGTTCAGCTTTCTCTGGTCAAGTTTCTGGGGCCAGGGCTGAGGACTCAACTACCAAATCAGCACAACAATGTCCATTGATGCATATCTAGCACAACAATGTCCATTGATGATGAAACTGCCTTCAGCCACAAAGAAAGTCTGTTCAGGGTTCTCCAGAGGGACATCAGTCAAATCCAGGCGGCTTGAGAATACAGTGTCCATAATTTCTAAACAGTCATGATCAGGGGATCAAGACCAACTGGTAACAACATAGCAGGATTCAAAGCTTGACTGACCTTCAGTTGTATCTGGGGGTTTTCACGCAACATACTCTGATACTTCAACATTCGTAGATTTGTTAGCTAGTAGTTTCCTTTGTATTTCATATTGGTTAGAACAGAGTGTGGTACAGTAACTGGAAGATTCTGTCTCAAAGTGATCTTGTTAGTTTTTCTCACTAGGAGGGCTGTAGCTGTAACAGCTTCTCAAATAAGGTCCAAGAGATTGAGTCAATACTCCTAAAACATTTCCTTGTGACTTATGAACATAGAGACTGTAAGGTTTTTCTGGACATCTGGTAGACCCAGAGCTGGTGATAACATCAGAGCGGTTTTCAAAGATCAAAAGGCTGCATCCTGTTCAAGTCCTCATTCCAATGGAGACTTTTCCATTCCTTTGGTAGCTTGATACAATGTGATACAATGGTTTTGCTAGCAGCGCAAAATTGGGGATCCATATACAACAGTACCCTGTGGCACCCAAGAAGGCTCTCACTTGCCTCCTGGTGGTTGGAATAGGAATACTGCATACAGCTTCTGTGCGTTCTGGTAAGGGTCCCAGGCGTCGAATTCCATTGGACAACGGGAATCCTAGGTATTTAACTTGTTTGACATAATTGCACCTTAGCTCTTGAGACTTTGTATCCAGCCTTATTAAAAAGGTGCAAGAGTGCACTGGTGGCTTGTAGACATTCACTTTCTGAGTTGGTGGTTATGAGCAAGTTGTCCACATATTGAAGTAGAATTCTTTCTCCTGGAATTACTGGAGAACTTGTCAAATCTTTTGCTGAGTGAGGCGAGTTCTTGAATCCTTGAGGTAATCTTGTCCAGGTGAGTTGGCCCCGCCTTCCTGTAGTGGGGTCTTGGGCTCAGGCAGGGCCGGATTTACCTTGAGTGAGGCCCTACGCCAACAAAAATTGTGGGCCCCCAGCAGGGGCGGCCCAAGGGGGGTGTGGGCCTCATTTGCATAAGGGGCCTCATTTGCATAAATATTTGCATAATGTTACCATATACTAACTTTTAGTAAACGTGCCTCTTAATGAGTGTATGGATAAAGAAAGACTAAAAGATTTCTACATTACTAAAATCCAGTGCCAACTGCCAGACACATTAGGAACTACTACAAACACTGCCCATTTAGAACCCATAGCAAACCCGCCGTATCCTAACAGCACTACCAGGACTCACAAAGCACCATACTCTACCAATCAAAAGGCAACACTGCAAATATTAAACCAATACATTTCAGAGAACAACAATACATGACCTACTGGGGAAAGAGAACAAGTGGCAATGTCAAATAGGAATTATATAAACAGAACACCTCAGCTCAGTTACACATGCAGAACATAGACCATCACCAAACAAGTAATCACATTTTAGAAACAGGAAGACAATAATTAAACTGGGAATCCCAAAAGCCAAACTTGGAATGTACAACACTGTAGAAATAAAACTATACATTAATTTGCTCTTGTACTAAACAAAGCGCAGACGTTAATGATGCACATTTACCAGAGCTGACATATTCCAATTAATAAATTCAAAATATAGAGATATTTTTCTACCTTTTGTGCATTTTTTTCAGCTGCAATTGCTCCAGCCACTTTCTTCTGGTTTCTTCGTGTCTTCTGCTAACCCTCCATCGTCTGCTGTCCATTTGTCCTTTCTTCTCTCTTCTAGTTTTTTCCATTCTCTCTCTACATCTGCTTTAACATACTAATCTTTCTCCTTTTGCTCTTTCCTCATTCCTATTTCATCCACTCAAATTTTACCCCTCCATCCTCAATCCCCACTTACTCTCCCAATACCCGGCCAATTGTAGATTTTTTATCCCTCCCACACTAAATATTTTTCCTTTCTCCATTTTACTCTTCCAGCCCCATCCCATTCTAATCCTCCCCCAACATCAGCTCCCTTCTAGTTCCAGCCTCACCCAGCATCCATTCCCTTCTAGTCCCTGCATCAGCCCATTTCCAGTCCTAGCCACCCATCAGCCCATTTCCAGTCCTAGCAACCCCCCAACCCAATACCAGTCCTAGCCCCCCCATCAACCCACTTACAGTCCTAACCCCCCATCACCCCATTTTCAGTTTAAGCCCCCCCTATAACCCATTACCAGTCCTAACCCCCCATCAGCCCACTTCCAGTCCTAACCCCCATCAACCCATTTCCAGTCAGCCCCCCATAGCCCATTGCCAGTCCTAACCCCCACCCCATCAGCCCACAGTCCATTACCAGTCCTAACCCCATCAGCCCACCTCAAGTCCTAACCCCTCCCCATCAGCCCATTTCCTGTCCTAGCCCCCCCCCCATAGCCCATTATCAGTCCTAACCCCCCATAGCCCATTACCAGACAGCCCCCATCAGCCAACAGCCCATTACCAGTCTTAACCCCCCCATAGCCCATTGCCAGTCCTAACCCCCCCATCAGCCCACAGTCCATTACCAGTCCTAACCCCATCAGCCCACCTCAAGTCCTAACCCCTTCCCATCAGCCCATTTCCTGTCCTAGCCCCCCATAGCCCATTACCAGTCCTAACCCCCCCCAACAGCCCACAGCCCATTACCAGTCCTAACTCCATCAGCCCACCTCCAGTCTTAATCCCCCAGCCCATTTCCAGTCCTAGCAACCCCCCCAACCCATTACCAGTCCTAGCCCCCCATAGCCCACTACCAGTCCTAATCCCACCAGCCCATTTCCAGTCCTAATCCCCATCACCCAATTTTTAGTTTAAGCCCCCCTATAACCCATTACCAGTCCTAACCCCCCATCAACCCACTTCCAGTCCTAATCCCATCAGCCCATATAGACTTAGCTCCCCCATAGCCCATAGCCCCCCCCCATAGCCCATCACCACTCCTAACCCCCCCCATAGCCCATTACCAGTCCTAACCCCCCCAACAGCCCACAGCCATTACCACTCCTAACCCCCCCAGCCCATCACCAGTCCTAACCCCCCCAACAGCCCACAGCCATTACCACTCCTAACCCCCCCAGCCCCTCCCCAGTCCTAACCCCCCCAGCATCCCACAGCCATTACCACTCCTCACCCCCCCAGCCCATCACCACTCCTAACCCCCCCAACAGCCCACAGCCATTACCACTCCTACCCCCCCTAGCCCATCACCAGTCCTAACCCCCCCAACAGCCCACAGCCATTACCACTCCTAACCCCCCCAGCCCATCACCAGTCCTACCCCCCCAGCCCACCCCAGCCCAGCAAATTTTTTTTTACAAAAAAACCTGTCGCTGCCTCTGCCGGGGCCGGGGCCGCCGCGGCAGAATCGAGTGTGCCGCGGGGCCCCCCCTTCCCAGCAGGGCCTGCCCTCCCCGGTATCACCTCTCTCAGCTGCCTCCCTCCAGTCACACGCGCTGGCTTTCAGAGCGCGAGGGAAGAGTTTCTCCCTCGCTGCTCTGTTAAGCCCGCGGGGGCTGATGGGAAGTATCCCATCAGCCCCCACGGGCTTAAACAGAGCAGCGAGGGAAAAACTCTTCCCTCGCGCTCTGAAAGCCGGCGCGTGTGACTGGAGGGAGGCAGCTGAGAGAGGTGATACCGGGGAGGGCAGGCCCTGCTGGGAAGGGGGGGCCCCGCGGCACACTCGATTCTGCCGCGGCGGCCCCGGCCCCGGCAGAGGCAGCGACAGGTTTTTTTTTTTTTTAAATTTTAATGATGTATCAGAATGTTTTTTGCGCGGGGCCCCCTGAAACGCGGGGCCCTGTGCAAAAAACATTCCCGGTGGGCCCTTGCCAGCTGTGGGCCCTACGCCACGGCGTACGTGGCGTATAGGCAAATCCGGCCCTGGGCTCAGGTCCTGTACTGGACGATAATCCCCTGTCCCAGGCTTCTTCACTGGGAGAAGGGGAGTGTTCCAAGGTGACTGACATTCCTTGAGAAGTCCATACTTCAGCAGTTTCATTAAATGGCAGTGGATTCCTGCAATGGCTGGTCAGGGAAGAGGATACTGCTTCACATGCACTAGTTCCGCTTCTGGCTTGAGGGTGACGATGACAGGGGCTATGTTCTTCGCTAGGCCAGGTGGGTTATCTTCTGCCCATACTTCAGGTGGGGCTATAAGGTTGGCAGGTATACAGGAACTTGTTGACTTGACTGGAGGTGTGTTATAGAACCGCCACTCCTCTTCTCGGGGAACAGTCAGCACCATCAATCCAGCAGGCTTTGGGTTCACAGTCATTTGCATTTCTCTCTCTCTTCAGCAAAGGATATCTGTGCCTGAAGCTTTGCAAGCAGATCTTGGCTCCAAAAAGTGGAATAGGGCACTCAGGCATATACAGGAACTGGTGCATTATTTTCTGTCCCCCTAGTTCACACATGCGGTTCTGCAGAAAAGGCTTTGTGGCCTTAGCCCCAGTAGCTCTGATAATGGTGATGCATCGAGAAAAACACAGGGGCTACTGGCTTTAGTATTCTGCTCCTGTATCCCCCATAATGTCCATATATTGGTCCCCTATTTCCAAACTGACCATAGGCTCCTGGGGACCCAGGAAAACTTAAGAGTCTGGTCTGGCCTAGTCTTCATTCATGCTGTAGCCCACTCCGGCTGCTGCTTACTCCATAGCTGCTTCCCTTTCTTGCTAGAACACTGTGCTCGGTTTAATATTATTTTTTTAAATCAAGCACTCCCTCCTCCCCCCCTGGGGTGGAGTCAAGATACGGGCATTCACTTCTCTAATGTCCTTCTCTGCAATGGGCGCACTGACTCGCACCCAGTTTTTACTTCCTCTGCTCCTTCGATCAGGATAACCTCCTCCACATCATTCAACTAAAGTATCAGCAAGAAGATCTGTTCTCTTCTCCATCTTTACACTTACTTTCTCTGTCACATTCAACAATTCACATACTTTCTGATCAACTTCCATTAACTATCATGCCCGCAAATCCATCCAGTTTCTGTAATTTCTGTTTTATATCTCTCTGGGACTGACTGACAAAAATGCAAATTCTCCTGGGCTGCTGGATCCATTGGGGCATATAGTGAGGGCTGCCTGCACTATTTGGATTCCACTTGGGGTTATCAAGACTGATGGGTTTGAATAATACTGTTCATTAGTTCAATTAAATCCTAAAGCTTTCAGTTCAGTAAATCAGTGGCAGAGGGAAAGGCACCTAAACAAGTCTGGTCAGCTGACTGGCTGGCAAACTACTTGGGAATGTGCAGGGAGGAGTTCCCCCCCCTGCCCTAGGACCACACTGTTTCTCCTAGCAACGCTCTATCCGGGAGGTTTTTTTTGTTTTGTTTTTTTGCTGTGGGCTCATTAGTTCACGCCTACCAGGGGGTGACATCATCGGTGGACAGGGCCCCCTCCCCCCCCCCCTTAAGCACTCTGAACGGAGCCGGGGCTTCTTGGGGAGCTGCTTACAGGGAGAGAAACTGATGGGACGGGATATCTAGAGATTCTGGGGCAAAATATGGTGAACTAAGGAAATATGGAGCAACTAGCAGAAGCCACTCCCTTTCACATAGCATTCCTAATTGGGACAGAGACATTTTATTACCATAGTCTTCAGTAAATCCCTTACTGAAATTCTTGATCATACTTGAAAAGAAACTTATTAAAAAAACCTTATTATTACTGTAAACATAGGGCAGGCAGAAAACAAGCTTATTGCAACTTTTTTCCCAAACAGGGACAATTTAGATACAGTTCTTAAAATATAAAACTATTATTTTGCAACATGTTATAACATCTATTCTTATAGAGAGAACTATAGCCATCTGTTACGTATAACTGGAATGAAATTACTTAGCATGGAAACTAACTGCCAGCCGTAGTCTGCATGTCTCTGCAAAAGAAATTATTATTTTATTTTTTTATTTTTATTAAATCTTACAGTTCAGAAAGCAGATATTCAAGAGACATGAAACGGATACTTTTCCATAGCGTTGGTGGATATCTAGAATGCATATACACCCTCTTTTTTAACAATAAATATGTCTTCTATCAGGTGCTTGCCACAGTATATCAGGAAATAACGTCTTGAAATTTAAAAGACTTTCAAAAAAACAAAATACCCCCTTTTCTTCTGGACACAGACGCACAAAATTCAATGAGTCCTTTATTTTAAACAAGCAAGAGACTGTTCAATCGGGAGCGGCTGTCTCATTTTTTTTTCTCTCCTAGCAAGCTGTGTAAAAGCCACACCCCTTCGTTCACTGGAAACGAAATGAAACAACTTAGTTTCACAGGTACACAGAGACATGCTAGCAAGAATCATTTAAATCAGTGTCAAGTCGTGATCTAATAATTACTTTGTAGGTCAAAGGAAAAAAACCCCCAAAAAACAGTTTGCTTAGTTTATCATTTCTGTTCAAACCATAAAACACAGGGCAAAGCTAAGCCCACAAATGTATGAATGATACCTAGCAGCCTATCTGACCAGAGTAAGTAATCTCACCCTGCACACTAAAACTGAACTAGACCCTTCGCCTCCTGGATAGTTCTGAAAGGTAACAATAATATAACAGGAGCAGTTGACGTAAAAATACAGACAGAGCAGAGAATATAACTAAAAACAGTTTACGGAGCTCCGATGAGGTTAATACGACCTTCAAAACTAAAATTCTGACTAAATATTCCTATCGAATGGTATACAATACATGACCATAGTAGAATGAACATCACTATTAAAACAAAGTGAATAAAATCAGGTATAATTGTCCTAAAATAAGCTCCAATTAGCCCAGCAGCAGAACGTTGAAAACATGCCTTCATAGGGTTCAAAAAGGCACCTCTGCACAGACACGCCCCTTGTCAGTCTCTCTCTGTGCTGTAGGAAGGCTGGATGAGTGAGACATGTTCTGGATTTTACAGTGACTCTAGGCGTTTACCCAACCGAATATAATCATACATTATACTAGAAGGGAAACTCGTAGTTTAAACAAATACCAAAAAACAAAGACACACAGAACGACAAACATGCTAGCATTTCCCAAATAGCCCAAGCCTGTCTTTTCTGACTAGGCTATACCAAATTCAAAATCAAAGTCAAAATCAAGAAGACGATGGTTTCACCCCGCGAATACACTATGCAGGGTTAATCGGACCATCTTGAGAGGGGATCAGGCTCTCTTACCAAAATTCCAAGTTCCAAGATTCCAAGTTACAAGTTACAAGTGGCCACTTACTAGTTCCAAGTTACAGACTGCAGTTCTGACTCATCTGTCTAGACATTCCAAACACTATACTCACCGGATCCGGTCCCCGTTCCCAAGCAAGTGCATGAGTTGGACCTCGAACTCCCCTCACGGGTTCGAGGTGTTGGCTCCGACTGGGTCCAGCACCCGCCGAGGCCTGGCCCAGCTCCCTCCGATGCAACTGGACCGGTGGCGCCTGGGAGCCGAGCCCACGTCGGAAAGGCACGAGCCCGGCAGGACCAAACCTATAGAGGCGGAAAGTCGTGGTATATCAGCTCGTATACCCTCTACTCACCACACGTTCCGGGCCAACGCACCAAGAATATGTAGCAGCTGAGCGCAAACAATCCAATAATACCAAGGGGTCTGTTTACTAAACGGCGCACTTGTACGGGGCGCACATGAGCGCTCTAAAAGATGTATTTAAGTGCTCTTAAGCGCCCCGTACGAGTGCGCGGCACATTAACGGGTCCCGCAAGCGTGCGCCGACAACGCGCACATTTGCGGGGCGGTAATGTGCGAAAGAGGCGTGCAAAGGCGAAATGAGGGCGGAGGAAGGCCCCCTAGGGGCGGAGAGACGGGGTCAGTGGGCGGAATGTGGGAGGGGAGAGACTCGCCGCACAGGAGCGTGCCCGAATCTGCAAAGAAATATAACGCCAGTGAAACACTCGCGTTAGAGGTGCTGTGCCGGGAAAAGAAACCGTTTCCGTCAGCAATGTGCAGCACAATAGTGGAAGCCCAAAAACCGTGAGCAGTGTGAACCATGTGCACAGATCAAACTCCGTAATGTCACAGGGCACTAACCACACGGGCGCCGCGCACCTTAGCGCATCTGTCAATCACAGCTTCTGTTCTTCACGACGGAACGCCCACTCCTTATACGGCACACTCACTCTACCGCGACCCGCACTTTACCGGCCTGTTAGTAAACATGCCCCTAAGAGTCTGTTCAGAAGGTCCAAATCATTTATTTGTGCACAAGACTCAAGCAGAATCACATTCAAAATGGCTGAGCAATGGCTGTTAGTAAAACAACAACTTTTATACTGTTCTTTTCCATTCTAGATATAGGCAAACTTCTCATTGGTCCCGGTAACCCCTTCTATCCCATCTATTGGTCCCGGTACCACTACGTAGTTGTCCAATGAGGACCTTGGTCTGGGCTCAGCACCTGCTTGCCCCCCTTACAGTCCTCATTACAATGGTCAGTTCTTAGACTCTTGATACAATTCTCCTCCAAGGTCGCTGGCTAACCAAAACATATGGGAAAGCAGGGCACTGTAACTTTTCTTTCAGCAGAGTTAATTAATTCCATAGAAGCTTCACACATCTTATCAGTTCCAATTAAAGTTGTTTTTCTATCTCTTCTAAGTTTTGTTTCTGCTTAGCTATGCTTGGTTATGCTTAGTTAAGTTTCGATTCTATGGAAGCTGCATTCGGGGGGGGTTCATTCCTCTGGGCCTAACCACAGGCTTCATTTACAGGTCAAGCTGCTTAGGCCTGTCTGTTTAGTTCAAGCAGCATGGATCATAGGCCTTCGCCTACCACAGTATTAATTATGAATGTTGCATGAGTGTATATATGTGCATGGCTGAAAATGTTAATTCACTTTTCTTATAACATATGTTGATAGGACTGCATGGGCTCCTGGGTTCATGCATGAACTGGTCAGTTTGAGAACCCTGAGTACCCGATTCTGTTCCAGACGTAGATCCTCTCCGTGCATCTAGTCTGAACCAGATGCACAGAGGAGATTGCGATTCTGATCCCACGGGGTACATCTAGCCCTGTGGGATCAGAATTGCAAACAGTCCTGCATGTGCAGGCCAGGACTGCGATTCTGTTTGGCCTGCACGTGCAGGACTGCACCTGGCTAACTCAGTCAAGGCTGTTTCAATGCCGGCCGCCGGAGAATAAAATTAATTACCCACAGCCTGACCCCCGATCTGGCCTCCTAAGGCCAGGGTCAGGCTGCAGGGAATGTCCTCCGGCCTCCCTGCCCCGGCAGCAAAAAAAAACATGTCCAGGGAAGTTATTCCACCACGGAGGTGGAATAATCCCCAGATATTTTGCCAGCCCTGGACCTACAGGGCCGACATTAGAATCGGCCCTGTACATCCAGGGCCTACAACCGTCCACCCAGATTCCACCCGCAGGCCACCCATTCCCCACCCCTGTCTAACTTCCCCACACAACTGGCGGGGAAGTTATTCAGGGGCAGAAGAAGCCACGAATAGTGGGGATGGACGTCTTGTTGGGACGTCCATCCCCACTATTCGTGGCTCAGAATAACCCCCTGATTGTCTATCTGTATGCTGTCTCTATTACATGTGCTATATATAGTGCTGGGTTATATTTGTTGGAGTGTATGGATATTAGGGGTAATTTTATAAAGTATTTTTTATACGCATATGCCTATAAATGCACATAAAATACCTCTTATGAGATTACCCCACGCGTAGAAGTATGGATGATGAGAAAAACGCATGTAATTTTATGCAACAGAGATGTAGGCATTCCTGCGGGTATAGTCTGAGTGGGGTAACAGATTACACATGTAGATTATAAAATATACACATGCATACTTCTGCCACCTACTTTTACATCTGCTCCAGAATATCCGTCTGCTCTGATTTATCTCTGAGCCCCTACCCACTGTCTTTGCTCACTCCATGTGAACTGACTTCTAAAGCACAATACGAGTCTACGCATCATCCCACATTTTTCTTTATGCCTCCCTTCTCTCTGGAATAGCCCTTTTCTCACTGGAATAACCTGCCTACACATCTGCATTTGGAGCCTGTCCACCAGAATTTCAAAATTGCTCTGAAGACCCACTTCTTTGAGCAGGCTTTTGGAATTGGGAGTTAAGACTGTTTCAGCGAAATGCTGGTGCAGGTTGTGTTTTATCCTCCGTTTGCCCTCTCTTTCCTATGCATAATGGCACTCCTAACTAATGCTTGTTTTATTGTCATTTTATTTTATTTTTATGGAATGTAAACAATTATGATTGCTTGTAGAATGGTGGTATATCAAACTTAATAAACCATATGTAATTCCATTTTAGCCATGATTTCTACAGATTTCTGGGACAATTTTAAAAAGGCACATGGATGCCTGTGTGTTTTTCTAAAATAGATTACAAACAGTCACCTGCTTGACCTCTCAATCTAGGAGACCTGTTGTAAAATGACCAGGGATGTGAATTCATTTGAAACGATAGGAAATGTCAGTGAAATTGCCTAGATCATTTTGTACCAACAAAATGGAAGTAGGACTCCTTAAATTTCATCATTTCCATGTTTCATTAATAGTGTGTATCATCTCTCTGTAGTGCACTCTATCGGCAAATAGCATGCACCGAAATATAATGCGCATCTTCTTGGTAGACGACCAATTACCATTCATCCAATTCCAAAGTAGCTGATTGGAGATAAATTGATGCTCAAAGAATTATCCAGATAGCAGCTATATTGCTATCCAGAAAGTGGAACGCCTCACTGCTCTATATTTATTTATTTATTTATTAACATTTCTTATATACCGCACTATTTGCTATCAGCGCGGTTTACATGGAACATAAACATCCGACAATATACATATGTCTGGTTGATTACATTTAACAGGAAATGGAACTTGGAGAACAAGGTAAACTATATACATATGAAGTTGAATGAGAACGGATACTGTTTGGTGTTTACATTGTTGGGGACACCTGTTGCAAGATCTTGTCTGGTTGACTACTACTGATGTTGAGGTGTAGGCTATTTGAGTGTGACCAGGGTTCGGAGCTGTCGGTGAGATATTTGATGAATAGGAAATGTTTAAGGGCCTTCCTGAACTGGCTCAAGTTGGGGATTGCTCTGATATGTGGTGGTAAGGTATTCCATAGACGGGGCGCAGAGTCGGAAGGCTCTGTTAGCAGTCGTTTTGGTGCAGCTTGTCATTTCTTTCGGTATTACTAGCATGTTGGACTCTGCGGTTCTTCTTGGTCTGTTAGGTGCAAGTGGTTGGATGAGGTCGGAAATAGAGGAGGAGGAGAGCCCCTTGGCAGCTTTGAAAGTCATCAGCAAGGTCTTAAAACTGATCCTGGCTTGAATGGGGAGCCAGTGTAGCTGTTTCAGGAGGGGTGTCACATGGTCTCTCCTGGAAGCTCCAAAGAGTACTCGTGCTGCACTATTCATAGCAAGTTGCAGGGGGTTCAGGGTGGATCGGGGAAGACCTTGTAGTATGGAGTTTGAATAATCAATATTCAGTGGCAATCACAATCCAGATACCAGCACGAAATATCTGGATTTTATTTTTCTGATGCAGCTGACATGGGGGGGGGGGGGCACCAACTACGGTGGTTGAATATCAGGCCAATAAATAAATAACTGCCAGATGCCAAGATTTAAAGGGAGCATACTCTGCATATGGTTTAGGAGGCCTATAAAAGTATAGGTGTATACCATATTTACTGTATTTTAGATTGGCAGTACCTATATAGCTTGGTAGATTTCCCTGTTATTTAAACCTGCTGCAAATTACACCTAACCCCTGACTAACTTATTGTTTTCACCTAGAGTTTGTTTTGGTGCTCACCTGCAAATCAGCTCCCCGTTGATTTGCAGGTTTACAAAATCCACCACTTGCATATGTAAATGCTGCCACTTAAACATGCTGGGTCTAATTTTATAAATGCTTTTTCCACATGCAAAGCCTGTTTCACATGGGGAAATGGCCTTTTGTAAAACTGCATGGTGCTATACACACATGTAGGGGACAGGGAATTGGATTTAATTCAAGCCTTTTCTCAGAAATTCAAAGCAAACCATATTCAGTTACAGCAGGTATTTCCCTTTCGCTAGAGGGCTTAGAACAGGAATGGGCAAACTACGGCCCGCGGGCCGTATACGGCCCGGCGGACCTTTTAATCCGGCCCGCTGTATGAGCTATCCTGGTGAACAAATGGACTGCTGCAGAGGGAGCCGGGGAAGCCCGCGCGAAGCCGCGGCTCCCTCTGCACAGCCCGCCAGCGTGAAGAGCCTTTACCTTCACGCTGGCGGCTGTTTCAATGAAGCCACGAATGCCGCGAGAGGTTAAAGGGCATTGCCTTTAACCTTTCCCGGCATTCGCGGCTTCATTGCAACAGCCGCCAGCGGGAAGGTAAAGGTTCTTCATGCTGGCGGGCTGTGCAGAGGGAGCCGGGGCCTCGCGCGGGCTTCCCCGGCTCCCTCTGCAGCCCTTTAGACAGCGCGGGGCTCTTCGGGGGGGCGGCTAGGACTGGATGGGCTGTGATGGGGGGGGGGAACGGACTGGAAATGGGCTGTGATGGTGGGGGGGGAGAACGGACTGGAAATGGGCTGTGATGGGGGAAACAGACTGGAAATGGGCTGTGATGGTGGGGGGGGGGGAGAACGGACTGGAAATGGGCTGTGATGGGGGGAAACAGACTGGAAATGGGCTGTGATGGTGGGGGGGGGGAGAACGGACTGGAAATGGGCTGTGATGGGGGGAGGACTGCAAATGGTCTGTGATGGTGGGGGGATAGGACGGGAAATGGGCTGGGATGGGGGGAGGACTGCAAGCGGTCTGTGATGGTGGGGGGATAGGACTGGAAATGGGCTGTGATGGGGGGAGGACTGCAAACGGTCTGTGATGGTGGGGGGGATAGGACTGGAAATGGGCTGTGATGGTGGGGACGGACGGACTGAAAAGGGGCTGGGATAGGTGAAACAGACAGGAAATGGGCTGTGATGTGGGGGGGGGGGAACAGACTGGAAATGGGCTGTGATGGTGGGGGGGGAGAACGGACTGGAAATGGGCTGTGATGGGGGGAGGACTGCAAATGGTCTGTGATGGTGGGGGGGATAGGACTGGAAATGGGCTGTGATGGTGGGGACGGACGGACTGAAAATGGGCTGGGATAGGGGAAACAGACTGGAAATGGGCTGTGATGTGGGGGGGGGGAACAGACTGGAAATGGGCTGTGATGGGGGGGGGACAAATTGGGCTGGGATGGGGGGAAACAGACTGGAAATGGGCTGTGGTGGGGGGGGGAGAACAGACTGGAAATGGGCTGTGGTGGGGGAACGGACTACAATTGGGCTGTGATGGGGGGAGGACTGCAAATGGGCTGTGATGGTGGGGGAATGGACGAAATGGGCTGTGATGGGGGGGAACTTGGACTGGAAATGGGCTGATGAAGGGCTGGATTAGGACTGTGTAAATGTGTTTGAAATTGAGAATTGCAACAACAAAGCTATCTCCTGACTTTGATGCCTTAACAAAAAAGGGAGACCAACAACACTGTTCACACTAAAATTGAAGGTACTATTTTATGAAAGAAATACATTGCATAAAAGTTTTGTAAAATAACTCTTTTTATGCTTTTCTACCTTAAATTAATCTAAACATTTAATGTTACAAATTTAAATTTAATTTATATTAATTCACACATACACACCGTCCATCTACTCTTGGTCCGGCCCCCGGGTCCAATATATGAACCCATTGCGGCCCTCGAGTCAAAAAGTTTGCCCACCCCTGGCTTAGAATCTCAGCGATGCCAAGTCTCACTCATTAGGAGCGTGTCACACTGATTTGAAGGCTCTCTCACTCACACTCATTGAGCCCCTTATCTCAAGTATTGGTGAAGCAGCGAAGTGCAAACAATGAATAAATCCAGGAGTCAATTGCAGGGTCCAAGCCAATTTATTGTGCACAAGGCTCAGACAGTAAAGCATCCAAAAAGGACTGAGCGAAGTTTTTACAGAAACATATTCATTTTATACATTTCTTTTCAGTTTGATACATGCAGACATTCTATTGGTCCCAACGCCCCCTGCACTTGTACAATCGGAGGCCCTTTCTGGGCCTAGCTCTCGGTTCCCCCTTCTAGGATTGTTCTAACAATGGCACAGTTTCTATTGATACAATTCTACTGCGAGGTCGTTTCTAGCTCTAGGAATGCAAGTATTGAAACATTTCTGTCATCAGAACACAAGAGAATAATAAAGGATTTATGAAGTCATGAAAAACGTCTTGTTAAGCAGTTTAAAGCAGTTTTCTCAAACTTTTACAGACTTTGGTTTTTCTCAGATAGGGGTTGGGATCAGGGCGTAGTTTACAGGCATTTCATATTTGCAGGCTATTATAGGCCATAGCCTACCAAATTCCCCCCTTTGATTATTCTCACCCGCAAGTTAAAAGGGTGGGAATTAAATCACACATTATACTTGCGTAAAAGCATCATTATGGGGTATAGGGTAATATTGCCACATAGCTAAAACTTTTGTAGCTGCCTTCCGTTCTACAGTGCTATCAATAACTGAGATTATCATACGTAAGCAAAGGGGTAATAGGCATAGGAGCAACAAGCATACAGCCAACATGAATAATACAATAAACACAAGGGTCTTCAGACCACCTAGCCATGAAAACGCTGAGCCAAACCACCCATCAAGCTTCAGACCATGCCAGGTCTGAACAGGCACATATGTTTGTTTTTGCATTTGAGTAGCTATATCTTCAACAACTTGTCCATTATTGTCAATCTGCAAACAACAGTTAGTTAAATTCAATTTTCCACATACTCCACCTTCAGCTGCTAGCAAATAATCTAGAGCTAAACGATTCTGATAAATAGCTGTACGCATTTGTGTACTCTGCTTAGCTAAAAGAGTTAGTGCTTTACTAGTTTCATTCGTTATTATTTCAATAACAGCTTGTAAGCATATAATACGATTTATCATATATACAGGAGTGCGGTATCCCCATGTCCCATCTTGTGTCCAAGTGGCGGGTCCATAGTACGAAATGATTCTCTCAGGTGGCCACTACTCATCATCCCATTTGTCCCATTGGCCTATTTTCGAGGCCTCTCGTTTCTGTCGACTCTTGTACACAGGGAAACCCAGTTGTTCTCCATGGGAAATGGGCAGAAGAAAGAAGGAAGGTCGTATAGTTCCTAATACACATGCTCCTCCCCAATTGTGAGGGAGCTTAGCATATGCTCGAGTTCCACAAATCCAATATAGTCCAGGTGGAGCTTGCCAGGTACTATGAGAAGCCAGATTAGTCCAGATCTTGGCAAGAGTAGGAAAGAGGACTAAAAGGTTGGAGGGTTCTGGAGTGTTTACCCCCGACCACCAGGATGTCTTCTTAGTGGTACTGTTGTAAAACGTCTGATTGAGACAGACCAGCTGTCCGACTAGCATAGTAAACTGTCGTCCTGTATGGGCAAAACCCAAGTTACCAACAACAGGGTGAGCCAGTACCCACTCACTAGTAGTGTTATGTAGAGCAGTCTGGTTATAAGGAATGGAATAGTTCACTTCTTGTGCCTCCCAGGGCCATTGGTCTCCCATCTTAGTTCCGCCACAGAAGAAACAATCAGAAATGTGGAGACTAGATGCTACTGCCCCAGCGAGTTCAATAAACAAGTTTTGGGAGGTGTGAGGGATTGCAAATTCCGCCTGCATGGCCTCATAAAAGGAGTGATGTATTCGATAAGGTGCGGATACATGGGTCTTAGTATTTAGCTGTGTATATATATATAAAGGTTCCAGGATCTGTGCCTCCTCCCGCTATACGTAACCCAAATCTGAATCCCTGCTTCCACTGGCTAGGGTTAAGTATGAGGAGCTGTAGGGGATTACAGGCACCTTTCTTGCACTTCTGAGGCTCAGGTAATGATAATCTGTCTAAGCTGGCTTTGCGATTATCTCCATCTTGTCCAGTAGGCCCACCAGACCAAGTAGCATAATACACACATTCCCACTTCGGACAGAAGTAGGCATCTTTAGATGACTTGCTGTAGACGGTTGGGGAATACTTTCCAGTACACCGTCCCCATCCGTATGCTCCTTCAGGACACATATATTTATCATCATAATAGTAGGCTTGTTCCCAAGACCCACACTTGTAGTAAGCATTCCTATTTATCACATCGCAGGCATCAAAATTCAGGATAACGGGTCTTGTGGGATCGGAGAGTTGACGTGTGGCATTTATGAGGACCCCTTCCTCATCATTCCAGCACAACTCCAGTACATAATAAGAGGGGTTCTGACGAGGACTGAAGCAAGTTTTACTCTTCCCTTTCATGCAGATATTTAATTCTGTATCATTATACACTGTCATCAGGTGCCCCCAGTGGCCAGTGGCTGTAAGGGCATGCTGAGCATTTTTATTATTTTTAAGGAGCAATGGCTCTTTAAGGCCAAGTGCAGTTTGGTCCTTGGAGTTTTTAGCTCCTTGTGAGAACAAATTATATAAGCCAAGAGTGGAGGGTAATAAGGCTTTATTTCCCCTTTAACGCAAGGGTTCACTAAGACATAAGAAAATAAAGATAGTCCTTCTTTATAAAGGGTTCCACCAAATAAGCAGGCAAACAACTGTTATAAGCTTCACAATTGAATGCAGGGTTTAACTGAGGATTCCTTCATTCCAAAGTAACTTAAACAAGCAGACAAACAAACTGTTATAAGCTTCACAATTAATTGCAGGGTTTCTTTATATTTACAGTTCTACTAAGGACTCAAGACCCATAGTAGCACAAAAGGAACAATCCATGGATTCATCTTGAGGAATGGGAATAGTGTTCTCAAACTCTATTTCCATGGACTCTGCGTCACTGGCTTCTCCCTCTGAATAAGTGCTTTCCCTTGCGGCTACAAGTTTACAGGGTCTGTCCCTGTTTCTTTGCTTCCAGTAAGACTCTTCTGTTAAGCCCTTAGGTATTGTTTTGAAAAGCTCTGCTTTGTTCCCTCTTTTCATATACTGAGCGTCTGCTTTATCAGAGTTTCTAGGAGCAAGGCTTTCTTTTAAAAGTAAAGAGCCACCATACCTTGGCTTCCTGCAACTGCTACACCTGGAGCTTTCTCTCTGACGTACTTCTCTCTGGAGACAGTTTTTTTTGTGCAGTGATTTGCCTTCCTGAAGCCCAGGAAAACCTGGTGAGGAATCCCAACCTCTGTGCTTCTGTGTAAAGGTAGCTTTGCTATAGGAACCTCTCCTCCTTGTACCTTGTAATCCTGGCCCAGCGAACTCAGGTAAATGTAGGCTTCTCTTAAAGCATGGCTCCTTGGTTCTCTGTGCTCCTCTTTCAGCTGTTACTGCTCTTGTTGTGCTGTTTGATCCAGCTACGTTACTTGGGCTGGGAGTGTCACTCCTTCCAGCCAAACCGCTTCCCCTGGAAGCCTCTCTCTGGACTCCGTCTCTGTGCTCTGCCCCTCTGGACTCTATCCCTCTGGATAGTCTCCATTTGGATTCTGTCCCTCTGGGCTCGCTCCGTGTGGAATCTCTCCTTCTCCACACTCCTTCTCCTTCCTTCTGGCTGAACTGCTGCCGGCTGAGTTCCCTCCGAGTGGATTCCTCCCGACTGGATTCCTCCCTCCTTGATTCCTCCAGGCTGGATTCCTCCTTCCTTCTGGACTGCCTTTTCTTTATAAAGGCATTTTACCTTTGAAACTCCGGGGCTTGCCTTCAGGTGCAGCTGGTTAACTCTCATACAATCAGTGGCTGGGCATGTTGACTCAGCCTCTGTAGGACTACTCCTGCCCCCTTTAGCTGTGCTGCGAGGTAATTGCATCTTCTGCACATCCACAGCTCTATGAAAGGCAGGGTTTTTTTCTAAACCTGCACCTTCCGTGGCTCCAGCCTCATGACAACACACATCGGCTAACTATACCAGTGCAAGTATAGTAGGAATGATAAAGTAAAGTTTGAGTGACCTTTATCCCAGTTCGGGTGGTAGTTATACGGGCTGCACAAGGGGGTAGGGCAAGAGTCTTTTTCAGGGATCCCAGGGCTACCGCCCCCATAAAACAGTAGTAGAGGAACATCATGACTACAGTCTTTAGAGATTAACTGAAATATTGAGAACGATGAACTTGTAGAGTCTTTTTCTTCTTCTTCTTTTCTGCTCCCGCTGTATGTAGACCTATCGACTGCCACGCTGTGTGACAGGAGTAGGGTTGTAGATTCTAAAGACTCTTACAATGCCGGTTGTCTCCGTAATGCAAGCCGCAATGGAGTTTCAGGGTCATCTGCTGAAGTCCATTGACCAAGTTCAGGAGTGGCTGCTGGCTTTAGTCGACTATGATGGATCCAGGGTTCAAGCTCTGCGACTTTTACTGCAGTTGGGGTCGATAGGATGACAACATAAGGTCCCTTCCAATGTGGTGTCAACGGTGTCTTTCTCCACTCTTTGATCCACACCGACACTCCAGGCTTGAAGGGATGCAGAGGTTCTGTCAGATTGATGGTGTGGTGAGGAATGCCCTCCAGAAGAGATGGAGATAGGGGAAAATCCTGGTAGAAGTAATGAAACAGCACTAGCACACAGGATTTCCAATGCAGAGTTGAAAAAAACACAGCTCTCTGCTGAGCACAGGACACGCCCCAGCTCAGGGGAGGAGACAGGCTTCTGCACTAATTGGGCACGCTCAAGGGAAGGTCAGGGCGTGCCGGGAAATGAAGCCCTTTTAAATCCCCAAGCAGAGAGGGAAGGAGAGAGGAGGAAAAGAGAAAAGGAGGAAAGAGAAAAAGAGGAAAAAGGAAGGAGGAAAACGCTAGAACCCTGGAGCAAGGCAGAACCTTGGAGCAGTAAACCTTGGAGCCAAGCAGACTCTTAAGAAGGAATCTTACTACAAGATAGAGCCTGGGCGTGGGAAGGCTAGCAAATTCAGCACATGGAAAGAAGGTACCTGGTCTGGTAGCAAACGAGGCTACAGAAGCAAGGAAGTGAAGCAGGAAGAAAGCTTTTCAAAGAGAAATTCACAGAGCAGAGGAAATAGCAATAAGGCTTCTGAGTTTTTGAACCAGTTTCAAGAGTTTCTGGAACTGAGGTCAGGGAAGCTTAGCAGGCCTAACAGAGACAGCAATAGCTTTAGCTCTGATGAATGCATGCAAGTGGATAATTACCTGCCTGCCTTAGAAGGAGACCCTTCTCCAATGGATTGCTCAATCTGCCTCAAAGAGGACAGCAATGTAAGAAACCCTTGAACACTGTATGAAAAGAATACAGGGAGTTTTGCTGTACTTGCTGCCAAGCCAAAAGGTTTACAAATTGTTTTCATTTGTTGTTTTGAGAAGCCACGCTGTGGAAGGAACAGCTGTTTGTTTGGTGCTGCAATAATTCTGAAAGACCACATGAGGCACTGCTGAGTTAAAGCTGCTGTGATTGTGAAGAGCCAAGTAGAAGCTAACTTAATTTCAGTTGTACTTCCTATGTTCCTGGTTTCAGCTGTTTGGGTCGAAGTTGCACCTTGTGCGTTCTGTACCATTGAATTTTGATGCGCTGGAAAATATCCCCACAACAATAAATTTCTTGCAGCCTTACCATTCGTGTCACGACTACAATTTAATCTTGAAGGAAATACAAGTACACTACGAGTCCCAGAATTCCCAGGGACCGGTACAAGCTTTATTCCTCAGGGACATTACAAGGCCACTCCTGCCTGTAAGCCCTCGGGCCCAGGGCAGGAGCGTCGCAATGGGCAATCGATCTTGTACCCAGGTGTGAAGACTCTGCAAAACAGAACTCAAAGACAATAGTTCTTGTCTAGTAATGTCAGATCCAATCTGTTTCATATCTCCTTTTATTCCCTGTACAATGGGTGGGGGTCGCCCATACAAAATCTCAAAAGGGGAAACTCCTAAAGACTTGGTTGGAGCAGAACGTATCCTAAGAAGAGCTATAGGGAGAACCTGGAGCTTAAGGTGAGCTTCTTGACAAAGTTTGGACAACTGAGATTTCAGGGTCCTATTCATACGTTCTACTTTTCCTGAACTCTGAGGTCTATAGGCAGTGTGCAACTTCCACTGTATCTGTAGAGCTCGGGCTAACTGTTGGGTTACTTGGGACACAAATGAGGGTCCATTATCTGATCCTATAGTCAATGGTATTCCAAATCGGGGAATAATCTCATGGAGCAGAATTTTAGTGACTTCTCAGGCTTTTTCAGTTCGGGTGGGAAAAGCTTCTACCCACCCAGAAAAGGTGCAAACTAAGACCAACAGGTAGTGATATCCATTTGCTCGTGGCATTTCAGTAAAATCCACCTGAACATTACTCATAGGGGTAACTCCTACTGACTGAACTCTTGGGGGTGGATTGGGACCCTGCTTAGCATTGTTCTTAGCACATGGTAAACATTGATGAGCCACTGAGGCGGACAGGGGTCCTAATAGCGAAATACAGAAATGAGGTTTTAGGGCTTTTTCCATGGCAGTCTTCCCATAATGTGTGGCCTGATGAAAAGCATGAACAAAGGCTGGTCCTAATGCTTCAGGGATTACTGTGGGACCTGGAGGTGAGCTACCCTCTGGAGGTGGCAGCACTATCCAACCTTTTTCTGTTAGGACACCCCCCTCCTTTTCACAGAAGTAATCTTACTCTCTTGTGGTGTATCGGGGGGCCCATGAGCTAAGGGGCACAGGGAATAAGGCTGCCTGAACCGAGGTATCTTGGGTCAAAACTCGTCCAATTGTGGCTGCTTTTCAGGCAGTGGCATCGGCAAACCTATTCCCTCGAGTAACTTCTCCTATTCCTGCCTGATGACCTCGACAGTGCATGACTGCAACTTGCTTAGGGGCCCACACGGCGTCTAATAATATTAATATCTCGGGCCCATACCTAATGGACTTGCCTCCTGAGGTAATCAACCCTCGTTCTTTATAGAGGGCTCCATGTGCATGTAAAGTTGTGAAGGCATACTTGGAATCTGTGTACACATTTAGACGGAGCTCTTCTCCTATTGTCAGTGCTCTAGTGAGAGCTATCAGTTCAGCCTTCTGTGCTGAGGTTCCTGGGGCCAGAGCTGAGGACTCAACTACCAGATCAAGGGTTACCACTGCATACCCGGCACAACGATGCCCATTGATGATGAGACTGCTTCCATCCACAAAGAAAGTCCGTTCAGGGTCCTCCAAAGGGACATCAGTCAAATCCGGGCGACTTGAAAATACAGTGTCCATAATTTCTAAACAGTCATGATCGGGGGGCCAGGACCAACTGGGAGCAACGTAGCAGGATTCAAAGCGTGACTGACCATCAACTGTATCTGGGGGTTCTCACACAGCATACTCTGATACTTCAACATTCGTGAATTTGTGAGCCAGAAACTTCCTTTGTGTTCCATAAGGGTCAGAACAGAATGTGGTACAGTAACTTGAAGATTTTGTCCCAGAGTGAGCTTGTCTGCTTCGCTCACTAGGAGGGCTGTGGCTGCAACAGCTCTCAAACAAGGGGGCCAGCCTTTTGCAACCACATCCAACTGTTTTGATAAATAGGCTACTGGCCGTTGCCAAGATCCAAGAGATTGAGTCAGCACTCCTAGAGCATTTCCTTGCGACTCATGAACATAAAGATGGAAAGGTTTCTGCACATCTGGTAAACCCAGAGCTGGTGATGACATCAGAGCAGCTTTTAGAGATTGAAATGCTGCATCCTGTTCAGGTCCCCACTCCAATGGAGACCTTTCCATTCCTTTGGTAGCTTGATACAATGGTTCTGCAAGCAGAGCGAAATTGGGGATCCATATACGACAGTACCCTGCGGCCCCCAGGAAGGCTCTTACTTGCCTCCTGGTGGTTGGAGTGGGAATACTGCATACAGCTTCTTTGCGCTCCGGTCCCAAGCGCGAATTCCGCTGGACAAATGGAATCCTAGATATTTAACTTCAGTTTGACATAATTGCACCTTGGCTCTTGAGACTTTATATCCAGCCTCATTTAGAAGGTGCAAGAGTTCACTGGTGGCTTGTAGACATTCACTTTCTGAATTTGTGGCTATGAGCAGGTCGTCCACATACTGGAGAAGAACCCTTTGTCCTGGGTTCACAGAGTAGCTTGAGAGATATTGATTTAAAGCAGCACTGAAAAGAGTAGGTGAATTCTTAAATCCTTGGGGTAATCAAGTCCAGGTAAGTTGACCCCGCCTTCCTGTTGTGGGGTCTTGCCATTCAAAAGCGAACAAAAGTTGACTGAAGGGGGCGAGGCGTATGCAGAAGAAGGCATCTTTCAGGTCCAGGACGGTGAAATGAGTAGCCTCAGCGGGGATCAGTCCCAAGAGAGTATAAGGATTTGGTACCACTGGGTGTATAGTTTCAGCTGCATCATTTACCCGCCTCAGATCTTGTACTGGGCGGTAATCCCCTGTCCCAGTTTCTTGACAGGGAGGAGGGGGGTATTCCAAGGTGACTGGCACTCCTTGAGAAGTCCATACTTCAGCAGTTTCATCAGATGGCAGTGGATACCAAGATGGATACCAAGATGGCAGTGGATACCAAGATGGTAAACTGGATTAGAAATTGGTTGACTGACAGACGACAGAAGGTGATTGTACATGGAGCTCACTCGGATGAGAGGAAGGTGATTAGCGGGGTGCCCCAGGGTTCGGTCCTGGGCCCGGCACTGTTCAATGTATTTGTGAGTGATATTGCTGAAGGACTGAATGGAAAAGTCTGTCTTTTTGCAGACGACACAAAAATTTGCAACAGAGTGGACTCCCCCGAGGGAGTGGTTAACATGAAGAAAGATCTACAAAAGCTGGAAGACTGGTCTAAAGCTTGGCAACTACGATTTAATGCAAAAAAGTGCAGTGTCATGCACTTGGGTAGCAGAAATCCAAGAGAAATGTACGCGATAGGGGGAGAAAGGTTGGTATGCACAGTTCAGGAAAAAGACCTTGGTGTGATTATCTCTGCTGATCTCAAGGTGGCAAAACAGTGCGACAAGGCAGTGGCAAAAGCCAGGAGGATGTTGGGCTGCATACAAAGAGGGATTACCAGCAGAAAAGAAGAGGTACTTATGCCACTGTATAGGTCACTGGTGAGGCCTCACTTGGAATACTGTGTTCAGTTTTGGAGACCATATCTTGCAAAGGATGTAAAAAGACTGGAGACTGTTCAGAGGAAGGCGACCAAAATGATTTGGAGCCTGCGTCAGAAGCCTTATGAGAAGAGACTTGAAGACCTAAATATGTATACTTTGGAGGAAAGGAGGGACAGGGGAGATATGATTCAGACCTTTAAATACTTAAAGAGAAATGATGAACAAACAAACCTCTTCCAAAGACGGGGAACCTGTAAAACTAGAGGGCATAACATGAAACTGCAAGGGGGTAAATTGAAAGGCAATGTCAGGAAATATTTTTTCACTGAAAGGGTGGTGGATGCTTGGAATACCCTCCCGATGGAAGTGGTAGGGGCGAACACGGTGACGGAATTCAAAAAGGCATGGGACAAACACAGAGGATCCCTTTACAGAAATAGGAAAAAACCAAAATAAACGGTACCATCTAACTTCTGAACCATATAACGTCTCAACAAATAGGGGTGTCCTACATGGAGTGGTGGGTTTACCCCTGAACAAGGATATGGGGAGGGGTGGCCTGCGCGGAGCGACAGGTGCACCTACTCTTGCCATCTTGCTGGGCAGACTGGATGGACCATGCTGGTCTTTATCTGCCGTCAACTACTATGTTACTATGTTAATGGCTGGTCGAGGAAACTGTTTCACATGCACTGGTTCCGCTCCTGGCTTGAGGGTGACAATGACAGGGGCTATGTTCTTCGCTAGGCCAGGTGGATTATCTTCTGCCCATACTTTAGGCAGGGCTAAAAGGTTGGGGGGTATACAGGAACTAGCCGACTTGGTTGGAGCTACACTGTAGAATTGCCATTCTTCTTCCTGTGGGACAGTCAGCACCATCAGTCCAGCAGGTTTTGGATTTACAGTCATCTGCATGTCTCCTCCTTCAGCAAAGGATATTTGCGCCTGGAGCTTGGCAAGCATATCTCGGCCCAAGAGTGGAATAGGGCATTCAGGCATATACAGGAACTGGTGCGTTATTTTCTGTCCCCCCAGTTCACACGTGCGGTTCTTCAGGAAAGGCTTAGTGGCCCCAGCCCCAGTGGCCCCAACAACGGTGACAGATTGAGAGGAAAGAGGGGCCACCGGCTTTGCCACCACTGAATGTTCGACTCCTGTATCCACCATAAAGTCCATATATTGGTCCCCTATTTTCAAACTGACCATAGACTCCTGGGGACCCAGGGTGAATTTGGAGCCCGGTCTGGCCTAATCTTCATCCATGTCATAACCCATTGCAACTGCCACTCCCTCAATAGCTTCTTCCCTCTCTCGCTGGAACTGTGCTCGGTTCATTCCTCCACGACTCTGAAATCAACCTCCTGTTCTCCAGGGACTCCCTCCTCCCCTCCTGGGGGTGGAGTCAAGATGCGGGCATTCACTTTTCCAATGTCCTTCTTCTCTGCAATGGGCGCACTGATTCGCACCCAGTGGGGTCCAATTATTTTCACGGCCCCTTCCATATCCTCTACTCCTTCGGCTAGGAAAACCTCCTCCACGTCGTTCAACTAAAGCGGCAGCAAGAAGATCTGCTTTCTTCTTCATTTTACGTTCACTTTCTCTGTAACGTTCATTTTCATGATTCACATACACTTTCTTTTTTTTTTTTTTTCCAACGTTTATTTTCATTATTGAAACAGAAAACATACAATAAACAAGAACAGTGATAACATAAAATGAAAGAAACACCCCCTATCCCCCCCAGCTTCTCCTCTAGGGTAAGTAGCAGCACCCTTATATGGGTGCAGGCTTGCTGCTAGCCATGGGGATACAGGACCGCACTCATAAGTATGAATAATCAAGTCTGAGCGACCCTATGGGAACATTTGGCTACCTGTACATAATCATTTAACATTTTCCATTTAAGCATATGAGATCTATTATGAGAAAGAGCCCTACGAGGCATCTGCTCATATTTACTGTACATACAAACTAGGTTCCACCACTCATGCACATTAAGGTGGGCACAATTTTTCCAGTTCCGTATAACTAAACATATAGCCAGGCCCATCATAAAATCGAACAAAAAACTACCCGCTTTCGGGAGGGATGGGAGCCCCGCCACTGAGCGTAGCCCCACAATCTTCCAAGTGAGAGGTTCCTTAAATTGAAGAATAGATTGTATACAGCGCCATACCTGTTCCCAATAGAGCTGCAGTATGGGGCATTCATAAACAATGTGAGCTAAGGTGCCGATGGCTGTGTGGCATGTCCAACAGCGGTTACTAATGGTGGTATTCCATTTGGACATCTTATCTGGAGTATATAAACATCGGTGTGTAAAGAAAAAGAGCGTTTGGGTAATAGAGGCGGAGCGAGATACCCTGACTACCTTGCTCCAGACCTTCCGCCATTGCTGAGTAGTTAGGGTAACTTGCAATTCTCGTTCCCATACCTGTTGGATCTTGGGTGTCCCCATGTCAGCACTTTGGCATATTATTTTATAAAAGTTGGACGCCACTCCCGTCGTACCCCCGATCAAGCGGCCTATCTCTGGTAACCCTGACTCAGTAGTGTCTGGCCGCGGTGCGACCCGGGCACTCTCAAGGCAATGTTTGAGCTGCAACCATTGGAAATAATGCTTAGGGAGTAGACCAAACTCCCTTTGCAACTCACTGAAATCTTTCCAGCGACTACCCGCAAACAGCTGGCTGGCCCTCCAGATCCCCCGAGAGTGCCAGTGGCTCCAGGCAATCGTTTTATTCTGGATTTTGAAAAGCGGGTTATGCCATAACGGGAGCGTGCTTGAGGGGCATGCCTGTGGGCCCATAGTATGAATAAAGGTATTAAACGCCGCGAGGGTATCAACGATCATTCGTGGAGGATGTATATTCGACTGAAAGCACATACCGGGTAGGTTCACTAATGGTATCGGGGCGCAGAGCGCTTCCTCTATTCCCAGCCAGACTGGACGACCATCTGCGGGGGTCTCCAGCCATCGAGAGCCCTGTTTTAATAGGAAAGCTCTATGGTACATTAAAAAATCTGGGAATCTGACCCCTCCCAAACTTTTATCCTGTTTCAACTTTTGTTTGGCTAGCCTCGGCGGTTTGCCTTGCCATAAATAACGACTAAGGAGACCCTCTATCTCCCTATATATTTGTGGGGGCAATAGACACGGCAACATTTCTAGAATATAGTTCACTTTAGGAACAATCATCATTTTCACGATCTCAACCCGACCCCACCACGATAAGGCGAGAGGGGACCATTTGTTAGTCAGCGCACGGACTTTTGAGACTATTTCCTTGGCATTAAAGCTAATAGTATCTTCCAAGGGATAGCAATAGTGGACCCCTAAGTACTTCACCATACGGGGTTGCCAGACAAAGGGGAAAGCTTTCAGATCATCCCGGTGGGCCCAATGGTTCAGTGGAAAAGCCACTGACTTAGTCCAATTGATTTTGTAGCCCGATAGGTGCGAGTAACAGTCAATCTTTGCCAATACAGTTGGAACCGAGGTTGGGGAGACGAAGAGCATTAGGTCATCTGCGTATGCAGAGAGTTTAATCTCCCTGTTACTAAAAGGGATTCCGTGGATATCTACAGACTGTCGAATCAGAAGGGCTAAAGGTTCGAGCGCCAAATTGAATAACAGGGGGGATAAGGGACATCCCTGGCGCGTGCCCCGCTGAAGATTAAACGGGCGGGACTTGATGTTATTGACACAGATTGTGGCCGTGGGCTGAGTATACATGACTGCTAGGTACCGGAGAAAACCATCCCCAAAGCCATACCATTGAAGAGTCGCAAATAGAAAAGGCCATTCCAGACGATCAAAAGCCTTCTCGGCGTCGAGGGAGAGGCCAACTAGGGGTTGATCTAAGTGTGCAGAGCCAGCAAGCACGTGGCATAAGGTTCTGGCGTTATCGGCAGTAGATCTGCCGGCTATAAAGCCGCATTGGTCTGGGTGAATCAAGGCGGACATTCTCTCTGACAGCCGATTGGCTAAAACCGTCGCAAATATTTTATAGTCCACATTGAGAAGTGAGATTGGGCAGTAATTAGCTGTCAATAAAGGATCCCTCCCCTCCTTTTCAAACACTACTACGTTCGCCGCCGAGAAGGCTCCGATATGAGAGTTATCCGTGACAAGAGCAGTATAATAAAGTCGTAATTGGGGGACTAGATCCAAATAAAAGGTTTTATAAAACTCAGCCGGAAGGCCGTCGGGGCCCGCCGCCCGACCTGCAGCCACTCGCTTTATCGCCTGCTTAATCTCAATATCCGAAAAGGGTTCATCCAGGGCCTCCCTATCCTCATCGGATAGCGTCGGGCGCTGTATACCGGACACCAGATGTTCAAAGTCCGCTTGAGCATGAGCGCCTTCAGACTGATATAATTGGGAATAAAAATCCCGGAAAAGTTCCACTATTTCTGTATCCTTCGTTATTACACCTCGCCCCTGTGGATCTCGGAGAGCCGCGACTCTTTTGGCTTCTCTCTGGCCTTTCAGGGCATTGGCAAGTAGCCTTCCAGCCCGATTACTTTCCCGGTAGTAAGTCCCTCGCTGCGCCTTAATGCTTTGCGAGGCTGCGGTAGAAAGAATCGAATTATATTGAAATCGTAGCCGTTGCAACCTGATCAGCACATAGGGATCCGTTCTGGAAGTAAGAACCCGCTCCCCTGCTTTAATTTGTTGTTCTAGGACTAGCAACTGCTGCTTACGTTGTTTCCCCAATCGGATGTGAAAACTAGTGATAGTCGCTCTTATGGCAGCTTTAAATCCTTCCCACCAGGCCCATCCCGACGTGGCTTGAGGTATATTAAAGTGAAAGTAGTCCTGTATGGCCAGCCGAATCTCAGCTTGAAATTCCTGATTATCTAACATGGTCCTGTCAAAGAACCAATCTCCTGGTTTCCCACCGGATGGACTATCTCGTAATGTAAAAGAAATAGCAGCGTGATCTGAAATATGTAGGGGATGGATCACCATCGCCTCCACTTGAGATACTAATGTTTTTGAAACAAGGAAAAAAATCTATTCTCGACTGAGACTGGTGAGGAGGTGAAAAAAAGGTGAACTCTAGATCAGTGGGGTGCAGTAGCCTCCAGAGATCCACTAACGCAAGTTCCTGAATCATGGAAGCAAGCATAAGTTGACTCTTGAGTGTACCAGCAGTTCGAGGCGGTTGCCTATCAAGTAATGGGTCAATGACCTGATTAAAGTCCCCTCCGATAATCAGAGGAGTACTAGCCGAAGCTTGGGCCACCTGGGCAATAGCAGCAAAGAAAGCGGGGTTGTCTATGTTGGGAGCATACAAGCAGATACATGTCACTTCAATATTCCCAATCCGAATTAAAGCCCGAGACCATCTACCCTCCCCATCGGAGCTAGTGTCGATAACAATGGCATTCAGAGACTTCCTTATCAAGATAGCTACCCCACATTTTTTTGAAACAGCTGGAGAGTAGGCGGCCACCATGTAAGGTTTAACACCAAGTTTCAGGGTTTCATTTGTATTTAGGTGCGTTTCTTGCAGCAACACCAGGTCAGCTTGCTCATGACATAAATAGGTATGGATTTTTTTCCTCTTGATCGGGTTATTGATCCCTTTTACATTTAATGACAAAACCTTACATAGGGCCATAGACACATAATTAGGTATTCAGAGAAAAATCGCACAAATGTAATAAGTCTTCCACAATGAATAGCAAGATTATATCGTATCTGTACAGCTACCTTGTATAAGTATGGTATAATGGCCCATGTACCCCATCGAGCCAGATAATCACCAATGTGCCCTAGAGGAGAAGCTACACCCCAATAAACCATGGTGAACTTGCGCCAGCGGGGTGGGTCCGAGAGAGCCATATCTGAAACACATGAACCTGCACCACTGTTGAGGGCACTGAGGCCCACCGGAGCGAGATTAGGCTAGGCAGCGTATCAAATGCAAATAAACAGCCAACAAAGATAGTCAAATCCCGGGCTATGGCAACCCTGAATTTGGCAGCAAACAATGTCAAGACAGCGTAATGCACAGTCACTTAGAATTGACTAACTGTCCCTCATCGCATCTGCTCGGCCTCTTTAGCCTCTAGGTACGCTGCCAAGATCTCGGGGTCATCAAATGTCCTGGTCTGATTGTGCAGCGTTACGCGGAGCTTGGCCGGGTACATCAGGCCATATCGGGCTTGCAACTGCTGCAGCCTTGGGCGATATTCCAAGAAGCGCTTTCTACGTTCCACCGTAGGTTTGGCCAAGTCTGGGAAAAAGGAAATCCGGTGGCTCTCAAATTCTATGGGGCCTCTCGTGCGTGCCGCGCTCAGAATCTGCTCTACCTGCTGGTAACGGAGAAGCCGGAAGATAATAGGCCTCGGAGACTTACGATTGAGTGCAAGGCTTGCAGGTACCCGGTGAGCCCGATCAATTTCCAAGTCCCTTTCAAAAGTGATTTTCAGCAGTGAGGGAAGCAGCTTGCAAAGAAAGGCCTTCATGTCAGTGTTCTCCGCTCCCTCAGGAATGCCGACAATTCGAACGTTATTTCTACGGGCTCGGTTATTCCCTTCCTCGACCTCTCTCTGGAGGGCACGCAGCTGCCGCTCTACTTTATCCAGCTTTGCGAGGCGAGCAGCATGCGAGTCAAGGATTCCCTCCACTTTCTCTTGCCGCAACGAGATTTCTTCAAATTTGCTTTGCATTATGGCCAGGTCCTCCCGTACCGCCCGAAGCGATTCTCCATTTGTTTGCACTAGATCTTTCACCCCACGAATCTCAGCCAGTATTTCCTGCAGCCCTTCAGGCCCTTCCCGAGCCGCGGCCATTTTCTGGGGAGAAGGAGGCTCTGTCTTTGAACGTTTGCCATGGGTAGTAGTCGGATTTCCAAAATCCAGGCGTGTCGGTTTGGATGCCGCCATCCTTCTGAGTTTCCGCGGTAGACCCGGAGTATTTATTCGGGAGTTTTGTGCGGTTTACAGTCAGGATTCCTAGTAGGCCTCTCAGGAGCCTCTGCGCTATGCGACTGTCCCGCTGGACATCAGGCTCCGCCCCCCCCATTCACATACACTTTCTGAGCAACTTCCATTAACTGTGCTGTATTCATGCCCGCAAATCCATCCAGTTTCTGTAACTTTCGTTTTATATCTCTCTGGGACTGACTGACAAAAGCTGCGTTTACCATACGCAAATTTTCCTGGGCGGCTGGATCGTATGGGGTATACAATCTATAGGCTTCAGACAACCGCTCATAAAAGGCCGCTGGGCTCTCATCCGGACCCTGGATAACTTCTGATACCATCCCGATATTCATGGCCCTCTGGCCTCCCTTCCTCAGGCCCTGCAACAAGGCCTGGCGAAATTGAGTTAGGGCCATCGCCCCCCTTTCGTCATTCGGATCCCATCTAGGATCTTCATTTGGGAAAGCTGCGGCGGCTGCTTGTGGGAGATTCATTTCCCCCCCCCCCCCCTCTACGGGATTCTCTTCTAACCAGCGGATAGCTGCTTGCACAATTCGCGCTCGCTCCTCGGTAGTAAAGAGAGTGGACAGGAGCTGGCGGCAATCAGACCAGGTGGGCTGATGAGTTTGCATTATACTAGACATTAACTCCGTCAATTCTTGGGGGTTTTCAGTATAGGACGCATAATGCGTTTTCCAGTTCAATAAATCAGTAGTGGAAAAAGGTACATAGATTAGACTGGTTGGTCCTGGCGCCATCTGGCCCTGTTCATTTAAGATAGGTAGACCAGGTACTTGATGCAATGGCATTAGGCGCCCTGCTTTCTCCTTCTTCTTCGGGGTTACACTTCTTAAATCATACGGTTCCCGGGTATAGGCTTCCTTGGCAGGTGACCCTGAACTGGCAGGAGAGCCTCCGCTCCCAGTATCATCGGAGGACCCTGGTCCTCCTGATGTACTTGGGCCAGTCTCGGGGCTATCACTCGGGGAAGTGGGCTTCCTTTGCTGCTGCAGCGGTAATTGCTGGGTTACCTCATTAGGTTCTGCTTCAGGTGGTGGAGCTCATGGAACTAACCTATATGGATCCTGGGGTAAACGGGCCGGGATTTCTGGGGACTCTGAGGCAGAATACACAGGTGGCTTCCCTTCCTCAAACTTCCGGGTCTCCCTGGTGGTTGCTACTAATATTCTACACTGTTCCTCGTAGCAATGCTTCATCCAAGAGGGTTGCCTCTCACAAATACTCAGCCAGGAGTCTATGTAGGGGAACTGATCAGGGAACGTTTTTTGTACAATCTGATGAACACAGAAGACTACACCAATATCAAAGATGCCCTCACGGGGCCATGAAGTAGTTAGCACCAGCCACTCTCTCTCACAGAGCATTTCTAATCGAGACGGAGACATTCTTATTCCGTAGTCTCCGGAAAATCCCTTACGGAAATTCTTGATCATACATTTCAACGGAGTTTGCGTGGACTCCGCCCCTCCCCATAATCGTAGTGATGTACACGACAACAGACAGTAAGGGTAGGTAGTATGGCTGCAGGTAAGGGGTCCGTACAGCCCACAGAACAATGGGGGGGACAAACACCAAACGCTTCCTCCTTTTCGCGACCTGGGCGCAGTTGCCCGGCCAGGAACAGTGCTACTCAGGAGTCCGCTCTCACTTGGCCTATGTTTCAAGACCTCTCAGTCACACAGACAAACATGCTAGCAACAAGAAATTATTTTTCAAATGCCCAAGGTCTTACTGACTAACCCAACCAAAGGGTCAGTGGCTTCTGCTCCGCGAACTCATGCAGAGCGTACTAGGACCGCCCTTATGAGAGGTGATCAAGCTCTCTTGTCTCGCGCACTCATGCAAGACTTTCCCAGTTAGTCTATACCAAATTAGTCTCGCGTACTCATGCAAGACTTTTCCCAGGCCTCACTGACTATCGAACAAGAAAATGTCTACTCACCGGATCCGGTTCCCGATACCAAACCAGTTCATGGGTTGGATCCTGGACTCCCCTCGGGTTTGGAGGTGTTGGCCAGCTGGACCCAGTGGTCCGCCGAGGCAAGGCAGAACCCTCCCTGATACAAGAGGACCGGTGGCACCTGAGGTTTCCCCTGCGGTCGGACAGACACGGTTCCAACTGGACCAAACCTGGAGGCGAAATACGTGGAATACTCACTTGAATACCATCCACTACTCACATATTCCCAGCCAACGCACCAAGAATATGAAGCAGCGAAGTGCAAACAATGAATAAATCCAGGAGTCAATTGCAGGGTCCAAGCCAATTTATTGTGCACAAGGCTCAGACAGTAAAGCATCCAAAAAGGACTGAGCGAAGTTTTTACAGAAACATATTCATTTTATACATTTCTTTTCAGTTTGATACATGCAGACATTCTATTGGTCCCAACGCCCCCTGCACTTGTCCAATCGGAGACCCTTTCTGGGCCTAGCTCTCGGTTCCCCCTTCTAGGATTGTTCTAACAATGGCACAGTTTCTAGGTATTGATACAATTCTACTGCAAGGTCGTTTCTAGCTCTAGGAATGCAAGTATTGAAACATTTCTATCATCAGAACACAAGAGAATAATAAAGGGTTTATGAATTCATGAAAAACGTCTTGTTAAGCAGTTTAAAGCAGTTTTCTCAAACTTTTACAGACTTTGGTTTTTCTCAGATGGGGGTTGGGATCAGGGCCTAGCTTACAGGCATTTCATATTTGCAGGCTATTATAGGCCATAGCCTACCACATTGGCACCTCAGTGCCAGCGCATTGACCATTTCACTGCTTTCACGAGAGACAAGGCTAAGAAAAGTAGAACTGTGCCCAACAGTGAGAAGAAATGTGATCTCACTTTTAGCCACTCAGTGGAGAGCAATCTTTAGCCCAGAGAGTTTACCCATATTGCCTCCATTATGTCTGTATTCTTTTAGAGACCCCACAGAAAAACAAATATCATTTTATGCTGTTTTTTTTAAATTGGCAAAACACTATATTTAAATATTTCTAGATTTATACCCTGGATGTAACATCTCTGCAATCTAGTTTGTACCCAAGGCAATAAAGGGTTAAGTGATTTGCCCAAGATCACAAGGAGCAGCAGTAGGATTTGAATCCTAGCTTTCCTGGTTCTAGCTTACTGTTCTAGCCAGTAGGCTGCTCCTCCACACACTTATATGCATGGCAACAAAACGGTACTTAGCCACACACTATGCACAGGCATTCCTGGGGGCATAGTTTGGGCAGGGCAGAGATGTAGTTGTGATATGCTTGTGGATGTTATAAAAATTGCAAGTGCACACATAGGGGGTGATTTTACAAGGAGTGCCCACTTTAGGTAGTAAAGTACACACCTAAAGGAGGCTTTTTTAGTCATTTAGGCATGTATGTGGCCATACATCCACACCAATGACCTTCTCATAAAATAGCACCAGTTATAAAAGTGTGCACATTGATTTGATGGCACGTACTTTGCCAGTGGGAGAACATATGGGCAGATTTAGGCATAGTATTGGCAGGGCACACAAGCACATGTGTAGATTTTAAAATACTATAATTTATGTGCATGCTTAGAAAATACAGGCATGGACATTTACCTTAACTTATGGTGCAATTTCTGCCTCTTAAGCTAGCATTTTATAAAGCAAAGAGGTGCCTATTTTTCTTTAGATAACAGCACCTACTGTAAGTAGAAGCCTCCTTATAAAATGACTTTCAAAGAGTATACGCACATATTTACACCACTTTCAAAAAAAAAAAAAGGTAGAAATATATGCTCAGCTTTTGCACCTACGAGGTCTGGTTCCAAGTGCCTGTTTTTATAAAGACACAAATTCCTCTGCTGCCTTTATAAAAGACTTAAAAGAGACATCTTTCAATAAGAGAACACTTAGGTGAACAGTCCAAAATCAGATCTATAAGTAGCAAAATCATGTCTTATATGATTTTTATAAGAATCAGCTTAGTAGTTCACCCACTTGCTTAGATTAATTGTGGGAGTGGTTAAACAAGAATTTAGGCACCTAAAGTGAGAGCTAAGCGCCTAATTTAACCTCTGAAAATTTACTAGGGCTGAGTGCCTAAATTTATTCTCAAATTTTCATAAAAATGATTTTCAGTACAAGACACCTAAATTAGGATACTAAATAGAAGTTAATAGAAACATGATGGCAAAAAGAGACCACATGGCCTATGTAGTCTGCCCTTCCATATCAACCACTACAACATTCCCCTTTAGAAATCCTTTGAGTGAGTATGTCCCATGCTTTTTTGAATTCATATACTGTCCTCATATCTACCACCTCCACTGGGAGACTATTCCACGCATCTACCACTCTTTCCATAAAGACATATTTCCAGACTTCTGATTCTATCTCCTTTCACCCTCATCCTATGTCCCCTCGTAGCAGAGCTTGCTTTCAAAACAAACAGGCTCTCCTCCTGTGCATTTATGCCATGGAGGTATTTAAACATCTCAGTCATATCATCTCTATCCCGCCTTTCCTCTGAAGTATGCATATTAAAATCCTTAAGTCTCTCCTCATATGCTTTATAACAAAGACTACTAACCATTTTGGTAGCCACCCTCTGCACTAACTCCAACCTGTTTATATCTTTTTGAAGGTACGGTCTCCAGGTCTGCACACAACACTCCAAATGAGGTCACACCAAAGACTTCTACAGAGGCATTATCACCTCTTTTCTTCTGCTGGCCATTCCTTTCCCTATACACCCAAGCATCCTTCTGGCTTTCGCCATCGCCTTTTCTACCTGTTTAGCTACTTTAAGATCATCAGACACAATCACTCCTAAGTTTTGCTATTCTTCTGAGGACAGAAGTTCTTCACCCCCTATACTATATCGCTTTTTTGGATTGCTGCAGACCAAATGCATGACCTTTTATTTTTTAACATTAAATCTCAGCTGCCAAATTCTAGACCATTCTTCAAGCTTAACTAGATCCCTCCTCATATTATCTACACCTTCCTGGGTGTCTAATCTATTGCAGATTTTGGTATCATCCTCAAAGAGGCAAACCTTACCCGACAGCCCTTCCGCTATATCACTAATAAAATGTTAAAAATAATCGGACCCAGGACAGATGCCTGGTTCACACCACTTGTAACCTCCTCCTTCTCAGAGTGAGCTCCAGTTACCTGTACCCTTTGTTGCTTCCCACTCAACCAATTTCTAACCCAATCAGTAACTTTAGGGTCCATCCCTAAGGTGCTCAGTTTGTTTATAAGTCGCCTGTGCAGAACGGTGCTTTACTGAAATCTAAATACACCACATCTAGGGCTCTCCCTCGGTCCAGCTCCCTAGTCACCCAGTCAAAGAAATCAATCAGATTTGTCTGATAAGACCTACCTCTGGATCTGGTAATCTGTTGGACTCCAGAAACTATTTTCTCGTTCAGTAGCGCTTCCAATACTTTACTCACCACAAAGGTTAAACTAACCGGCCTGTTTTCAACCACATCCTTACTTCCACTTCTGTGTAAAGGACTACATGTGCCTCTAAATAGTCCTCTGGCACCACTCCTGACTCCAAAGAGGCATTGAAATGGTCATTCAGCAGAGCTACCAGAACACCCAACTTCCCTCGGTATTCTTGAGTGTATCCCATCTGGTCCCATCGCTTTGTCTACTTTAAGCTTAACTAGTTCCTCACAAACAGTTTTCTAAAAATTGTTCAAGATGCCCCTCACTTCTATTCCTGTTTGTTGGTGTTTTCTGAGGTCCTGATTCTCCATCTGTGAACACAGAACAAAAATATTTGTTAAGTAATTCTGCTTTATACTCATCAGATTCTACATATTCCTCCCTTCACCCTTGAGTATGACAATACTACTTTTGCCCTTCTTCTTCTCACTAACATATCTGAAAAATGTCTTATCCCCCCCCCCCCTCCATTTTATTGCATTGGCTATTTCCTCCTCTTTTGAAGCTTTGCTTTCCTGACTACTTTGCTAGCTTCTCTATGTTTTTCCAAATCTAGATGCCTGTCTCCCTCTCTCTGTGATCTCTTGTATTTCATAAAGGCCTCCCTCTTTTTCTTCACCTTTTCAGCTACTTCTTTCGAAAACTATAGTGGTCTCTTTTTCCTTTTACCTTTATTCAGCATTTTAACAAAATGATTGGTTGCATTTAAAATATCCCCTTTCAGTTTTGCCCTACATTCCCCAGCTGTTCCCATCCTGCTAATGACTCCTTGAGGTATTGGCCCATCTTGGTAAAGTTAGTTTTCCTAAAGTCTAAGACCCTGGCTTTTGAATGGATTTTATCAGCCGTAGTCCTAATACCGAACCACACCATCTGGTGATCACTGGATGTGAGATGATCTCCCACTATAACATCAGAAACACTTTCACCATTTGGTAAGCACCAGGTCTAGTATGAGCCTTTCACGTGTGGGTTCTGTTACCAGTAGCCTGAATAGTTCTCCCTGTAGAGAATCCAGGATCTCCCTACTTCTTGATGATACTGCAGCAGGGATGTGCCAGTCAATATCTAGCATATTGAAATCCCCTTTCAGTAGTACTTCCCCTTTCCTGGCAAAGCTGCGTATGTCTTCTATAAACTCTGTCCACCTCTTCTACCTGTGAGGGAGGTCTGTATATCACGGCAATTCAAATAGATTTTGCTTTCCCTCATTCTAGTTTAACCCATAGTGCCTCCTCTCTCCCTTTTAAGCCCTGTATTTTCATAACTTTAATATTTTTTATATATAGTGCCACTCCTCCTCTCCTTCTTCCTACCCTGTCCTTTCTGAATAAAGTATAGCCTGGTATAGTTACATCCCAGTCATGGTTGTCTGTAAACCAGGTCTCTGTTACTGCCGCTAAATCCAAGTCAGCCTTTCCCATTAAAGCTTCAACATAAGAACATAAGAACATAAGATATGCCATACTGGGTCAGACCAAGGTCCATCAAGCCCAGCATTCTGTTTCCAACAGTGGCCAATCTAGGTCATATGTACCTAGCAGTTTCCCCAAGAGACACAGGTTCCACAATGCTTGTGTTGGTTCAAGCATTGATATCCTGGGTCCCTTCTTAATAATGGTTTATGGACCTTTCCTCCAGGAACTTGTCCAAACCTTTTTTAAACCCAGCTACACTAACAGACTTTACTACATCCTCCGGTAACAAATTCCAGAGTTTGATTACACGTTGAGTGAAAAAATATTTTCTTTTATTAGTCTTCAATAGTTTACCCTGTAGCTTCATTGCATGTCCCCTAGTCTTTCTATATTCTGATAAGGTAAACAATCGATCTACGTTTACCCGTTCCATTCTGTTCATTAATTTATAGACTTCTATCATATCTCCCCTCAGCCGTCTCTTTTCCAGGTTAAAGAGCCCTAACATTTTTAGCCTTTCTTCATAGGAGTATCCTTCCATCCCCTTTACTATTTTGGTTGCTCTTCTCTGAACCTTTTCTAAAATCGCTATATCATTTTTAAGATACGGCGACCAGAATTGCACACAATATCCAAGGTGCGGTCTCACCATGGAACGATATAGAGGCATTATAATATCTTTTGTTTTATTTTCCATTCCTTTCCTTATGATACCTAGCATTCTATTTGCTCTCTTGGCTGCCGCTGCACACTGGGCCGAGGGTTTTAACATGGTATCCACAATGACGCCTAAATCTTTTTCCTGGGTGGTGGTTCCTAATGTGGAACCTTGCATCGTGTAACCATAGTTTGGGTTGTTCTTCCCTAGGTGCATAACCTTGCACTTGTCCACATTAAATTTCATCTGCCATTTTGATGCCCAGTCTTCCAGTTTATCAAGATCCTCTTGCAATTTTCCACAATCCTCTTGGGTTTTAACAACTTTAAATAGTTTTGTGTCATCTGCAAATTTGATAACCTCACTCGTTATTCCACTTTCCAGGTCATTTATGAATATGTCAAAAAGCAGCGGACCCAGCACAAATCCCTGGGATACACCACTATTCACCTTTCTCCATTGGGAAAATTGGCCATTTAGCCCTACCTTCTGCTTTCTATCTTTTAACCAGTTCCTGATCCACAATAGTACACTGCCTCCTATCCCATGACTCTTTAGTTTTGCCAAAAGTCTCTGATGAGGGACCTTGTCAAAGGATTTCTGAAAGTCCAGATACACAATATCAACCGACTCACCTTTGTCCATTTTTTTATTCACTCCTTCAAAAAAGCATAACAGATTAGTAAGAGAAGATCTTCCTTGTCTAAAGCCATGTTGGCTGTCTCCCATTAGGTCATGACTATCTACATGCTGAGTAATTTTATTCTTTATGATGGTTTCTACCATTTTTCCCGGTACTGATGTCATGCTCACCGGTCTGTAGTTTCCCGGATCACCCCTGGAACCCTTTTTAAAAATTGGCGTTACATTGGCGATCCTCCAATCTTCAGGTATTAGAGATGATTTTAATGATAGTTCACAGATTACTAATAGCAGGTCTGCAATCTCATATTTCAGTTCCTTCAACACCCTTGGATGTATACCATCCGGCCCAGGTGATTTGCTACTCTTCAGTTTATCTAATAGTTGTAATACATCTTCCCGATGTATCAATATTTCCTTCAATTCTTCCGCACCTTTAAATACCACTTCAGTCATGGGTAACATCCCTACATCTTCCTCAGAAAAGACCGAAGCAAAGAATTCATTCAGTCACTCCGCTATTGCCTTGTCGCCTCTTAGTGCTCCTTTAACCCCTTGATCATCTAATGGACTAACTTACTCTCTCACAAGTTTTTTGCTACAAATGTACTTGAAAAGGTCTTTATTTCGCGTTTTTGCTTCCGCAGCAAGCTTCTTCTCAAATTCTCTCTTTGCCTGCCTTATCAATGTCTTGCATTTGACTTGCCAGTGCTTGTGCTGTTCCCAGGTTTTGTCGTTTGGCTCTTTTTTCCATTTCCTGAAAGACAGCCTCTCTGACCTCACCTTTAAACCATGCTGGCAGTTTTTTGGACTTCCTTCCACTTTTCTTAAAGCGTGGAATACAGCTGGTCTGGGCTCCCAAGCTTGATGTACGTCTTTAACCTTTGCAACTGCTCCTTTTAGTTTTTTCTTAACTGTTTTCCTCATTTTATCATAGTCTCCCTTTCGAAAGTTAAAAGGTAGAACTGTGGATTTCCTTACTATCCCTCCTCCACTAATTAAATCAAAGGTGATCATGCTATGATCACTATTGCCAAGTGGCCCCAACATCCTTATCTCTTGCACTAGATCTGGTGTTCCACTAAGGACTAGGTCTAATATGGCTTCCCCTCTGGTCGGTTCATGAATCAGCTGCTCAAAGAAGCAGTCATTTATTTCATCTAGGAACTTTATCTCCCTAGCATGTCTTGACGTGACACTGACCCAGTCAATACCGGGGTAATTGAAATCACCCATTATTATTACTGCGCTGTAACGTTTGTTAGCTTCCTTGATTTCTTTGAGCATTTCATCATCCATTTGGTCATTCTGGCCAGGCGCTCGATAGTACACCCCCACTGCCATTGCCTTCCCCCTTTTACATGGAATTTCAATCCATATAGATTCTACAGCAGATTTTGTTTCCTGCAAAACTTTAATCCTTTCTGACTCAATGTCCTCTCTAACATATAGAGCAACCCCTCCACCAATTTGATCAGCTCTATCATTACGATATAGTTTGTACCCAGGTATCACAGTGTCCCACTGGTTGTCCTCCTTCCACCATGTCTCTGATATTCCAATCATATCTAACCTTTCATTTAGTGCTATATATTCTAACTCTCCCATCTTATTTTTTAGATTTCTAGCATTTGCATACAAACATTTTAGAGAATGTATTTTATTCATATTAATTTTGCTATTGTTAGACATGGGTAATTTGGGATCTTTAAGCTCTGTCTGCTCCATACTTGAGGGCATTTGGGCTACTTTACTCTTTTGTGGAACCTCTCTGCTTTTGGTAGTATCCTTCAAAGATACATTCTTCCAAACCATCCGCTTTTGGGCGACTGTCGGCTTTCCCCTAATATCTAGTTTAAAAGCTGCTCTATCTCCTTTTTAAAGGTTAATGCCAGCAGCCTGGTTCCATCCCGGTTAAGGTGAAGCCCATCCCTTCGGAAGAGCCCCTCCTTTTCCCCAGAATGTTCCCCAGTTCCTAACAAATCCAAAACCCTCATCTCTGCACCATTGTCTCATCCACGCATTGAGACTCCAGAGCTCTGCCTGCCTTTTGGGTCCTGCACGTGGAACAGGAAGCATTTCGGAGAATGCTACCCTGGAAGTTCTGGATTTCAACTTCCTACCTAAAAGCCTAAATTTTGCCTCCAGAACCTCCCTACCACATTTTCCTATGTCATTGGTACCGACATGTACCAAGACAGCAGACTCCTCCCCAGCACTATCTAAGACCTTATCTAGGTGGCGCGTGAGGTCCGCTACCTTCGCACCAGGCAGGCATGTTACCAGGCGATCCTCACGTCCACCAGCCACCCAGCTATCTACATGCCTAATGATCGAATCACCAACTATAACGGCTGTCCTAACCCTTCCCTCATGGGCACATGGCCCTGGAGAAACTTCCTCGGTGCAAGAGGGTTTTACATCACCTGGAGGACAGGTCCTAGTTACAGGATCACTTCCTGCCACACCAGGGTGATGCTCTCCTGTCACGTGACCTCTCTCCTCCATGGCAACAGGGATGCTGCCAGACTGGAGGTGGGACTTCAGGACTATATCCCTGTAGGTCTCGTCTATGCACCTCTGTCTGTCTTATGTTTCCAAGTCTGCTACTCTAGCCTCTAGAGAATGGACTCGTTCCCTGAGAGCAAAGAGCTCCTTGCACCTAGTGCACATGTAAGACCTCTTACCAACTGGGAGAAAATCATACATGTGACACTCAATGCAAAAGACTGGAAAGCCCCCATCCCGCTGCTGGACTACTGTCTGCATCTTAGTTTTAAGTGTGTGTTTAGATCTAAGTTCTTTACTTACTAAGGGTTGCTATGGATATTTATACTAATAAAACTGTACCTAATACGTGTAATATACCTTGTTCACCTGAAGCTTAATTAATCTCAGGTCCTTAGTGTATGACAGATTTGGGTAATGAGCTTCACCTGAAAGCACCTCCTGTCTTTTAAGATGTGTATGATTATCCCAGGGGTGGGTGGGTGTGGGGAGGGAGGGAGGGAAATAACACTTAGTAAAAGAGGGCTGCTACACAGTACCCTGTCTTGTGCTGCTGAGGTAAGCTAAATTCTGATTTGATTTAAATTATAGCTCTTAACTGCTGCTAGGCTGTAACTTCTTATGAAATTTCAACTACAAGCTCTCTGCTGGGTTCTAAATTTAACTAGAAAGCTCTCTGTGTTTTAAATTTCCCATGCTACACAATGCTTTCCATATGTTGCCCCTTTTTACTTATTTCCATAAAGGTATATAATGTTTCACTTACCTGGGGGCTTTCTTCACCCATCCCCAACAAATCTAATTTAAAGTTCTCTTCAGTAGGTTAGCCAGTTTTTTACTAAAGACACGTCGACCCTTCTTGGACAGATGGACGCCATCTCTGCTCTTGATGACACCATCCACGCAGCCATGCATTTATTTCCAGGATGCAAACTTCTCTGCCTTGGCCTTTATTCTCAACAGAGAGGATTGAAGAGAATACCACCTGTGTATCTATCTACTTCACCCTCTGTCCTAGAGCCATGAAGTCACTTTTGATACGCTTAGAGGGATACCTGGCAGTATCATTTGTGCTGTCATGGATGAGCAACATTGGGTAATAGTCAGTGGGCTTGATGAGTCCCAGCAAACTCACCATAACATCTTGGATTTTGGCACCTGGCAGACATCATACCTCTCTGGACATCAAGTCTGGTCGGCAGATGGATGCCTCAGTACCACTCAGAAGAGAGTCACCAACCACCACTACCTTTTTGTTCCTTGTGGTCACTGACTCTGCAACTTTGGGGTGCTTGAGCTCTGGTTCTTCCCTTTCTGGGGATGCTTTCACCTCCTCTGCTTCCAGGGCTGCATCACGTTTCTTCAATTCAAGGAGTGGAGGAGTTGGATTGTGATTGTGCAGTCCCTGGTGACTCATGTCCAACCTTTGTCACTCTGTAGGCTCCCATCTTCTCCTCTGCTGGAGAGCTTGGATGTTTCAAGAAGCATCTAATCAATGTACTTCTCAATGTCTTGAATGCTCCTGCACTTGTTTCATGAGAGCTTCAGCATGCAAGCATCCTGCACATGGAACTGGTCCTTCAAATGGCACTGGGATTTCCATCTGGACAGAGGCAGAAGCTGGGTCAACAGTTTTGGCAATATGGTGTTTCCCAGCATTGTTCAGTTGGTGGAGCTTAGGTACCTGTTGAATAAAAGAGAGACCTACCAAAGTAACAGCTGGTTTCCCAGTTGTCCTTTCAGAGAAAAAGCAGTTAACCTCTTAAGTGTGTTCTAAATGTGCTGTTCCAAGTCCCTGTGTGTAGCTAATTGTGGAGGTGCCCTATAAGGCAAGGCTGCTCACAAGGGGTGGACAGGAGTTGGGGGGGGGGGGGTAGGGAGGGAACTAACACCAGATGAGGTGTCAGTAGCTACAAAGACCTGAGAAAGATAATAAAAGCGGAGTTTTAAAGCTACAATACTAACAAAAATATTTCCCCTTTTGAACTAAAGCACCAAAAAAGAATGTAACTTTTGTTTAAAAAATGTACCAAAACCCTTTTAAAGAGCTCTCAGGCAGAGAGCTAGTAATGAATGGCAGGTCCTTCAAACTCCTAAATTTAGGTCAATTTTCAATTGAAAACTTATGCTCCTATGTTTGGCAGAAATTAGGGAACATATTTAGGCACCTAGTTTAGAATTCTAAGTTTAGGAACTCCGTTTTTTGGATCATCACCCCCCCCCCCCCCAAGAATGTTTCATGAATGTTAACAGAGGCTTCTTATCTGTAAATTTCCTAGACCATGAAATACACAGCCCATGGTTTTTTATTTCTCATGCTGCAAAAAAAGATTTTCAGGCTAGTTTGAGAATAAACAACCTGCCCAATGAAGATTTTCTCCTATGTGAAATGTGCATGACAAAATTAAAAAAAATCAGAACAAAAGTATTTATTATTTATTTTAACAACCACCAGTTGGATTTTTTTTTCAAGTCCATATTTAGTAAAATTTTTATTTGCTAGTGCATAGTATTAGCTTATTATGAAGAGAATAACAATGACCTATCTGGAGGTCTAACACAAGAGCTAGGCAGTTTGAATTAAATGAGATACTTATTCTCTTCCGCCATTATACTTGATAACGTTTATTTACTCAGAATGAATGCTGGTTTCTCTAATGAAGTGACCCAAGGTTGCTGAAAGTATATGTTAATGGAGACAGATCTCATTTTATTAATAGAAAATCAAGATAAGATGGTAGCTTATAAAGTATGGAATCTCATTCATTTAATGAAGAAGAAATTCTTTACATGAACAATGTTCCTCGCTCTTCAAAGCAGTGCTCATCATTTTATAATTGCAAGGTAATCTATGCTTGTTGCTAATAAAAGCCTCCTCTATTTGCAACAAAATAATTACAGGCGCTGAGGACCGATGAGGAAAAAGATGAAATGCTAAACAAATACTTCCGTTTTGTGTTCACAAAAGAAAATCCTGGAGAAGGACCACACATGATTGACAAAGAACCCGATTCTCAGAGGGGTACGTTCAGGCTGTCCGGATGTCCCCAATGAAGACGGGCTCGTTAGGACCCAATTCTGGACCACGGGAACTAAATGTTCCTGCTGTATAAAGAATCGGGCCCGTGGGCAGCCTGGCATGCCCCTGGCACCTGTGGGGATGTCTTCCCCGCAGATGCCCCGACTCCTATGGCTTAGGCCCCCCACTTCCCCACTGCCCAACCCATGACTGGCCAGCCCCAGCACTGGGGAAGAATCCCTGGGCCCTATCACTGGGCCAGTGCTGCTTATTCCACCTTTGGGGTAGAATAAGCAACACGTCCCCACAGGATGTACAGGGCCATGCAAGTTGGTTTTAGCTAGCCCATTGTTAGCTGTGTTTTGTGTTTCTGATTTCTTAGCTTCTCTTTCCTGAATGGCCCAGGCTTGTGTATTTTTGCTTTGCTTCTGGGCTTGTTCTTCACTGGTTTGCTGTTTAGATTTCTTCTACCCTGAGGGCCTATATTTGGATCCTGTTGTATTTGCCTTGTTTTCTAATGCCTGGGGATTCTAGCTTCTTGCAATTCTTTGGTTCCAGTAAGCCAGTTTTTGCAGGTACAGTGACATTAAAACTTACCTTGTGCAATCCTAGTTCTTTTCCTGTTCTTGTATAGTATTCAAGCCTTGGGAGTCCTTGCCTAATAGCTGCCTATGCCTGGGCTAGAGAGTCTGTGACAGAATGAATCAGTCAAAGCAGCGCTGCCGAGTTACCCAGTTCCACGACGGAGAGTTTTGCCCAATCCTGATAAAATATCATGTGCTGTGCCCTCTCAGTTCCTGCCACGTAGCACAACATGCAGTTAGTGTGCAAATTAACATGCATTGTCATGCTGTTCGCTAACAGTTGTGTTCATGCAGTAACAGTGTATGAGCCAATTCATGTGCAAACTACTTAGTGCACCTTAGTAAACAGGCCCCAAAGTAAAGTTTTATGCAAAATAGATTCATGCAGAAGTCTACTGCCATAAAGGACACGTTGGAGAAGACACTACAAAAAAAAATGTGCTCCACATGGAAAAAAGAAAAAAAAAAAAAGGACAAAATACTGAAATTTTCGCATTTGTGCATATGTTTGGTCGTTCTATGCTTCTTTATACAACTGCATAGTGCACATTTTTGGGAAGTAGGCGGAGTGGCCTAGAGGTTGGGACAAGGAACCTCAGGCCAGAAGGTCAGGGGTTCAAATCCCACTAAAGGACAGCAAACTTGGGCCAGAAGGACTGGGGTTTCTAGTCCCACAGGTACTCCTTGTGGTCTTGGGCAAGCCACTTAACCCTCCATTGCCCATGTTCCTTGTAAATACTCATATTTATCTCCAAGTTATAATGCTCTGTTCAATGTAATTTCAGTTTGTTCAATGTAAACCGCCTTGATATGAAAGGCGGTATATAAGAAATGTTAAATAAATAAAGTAGCTTTACATTTTCATATATCAGCCTCTTTTTGTGAATATTTACCTCCATGTTAAGAAAGAAAGAAAAAAAAAGGCATTTAAGTAACGGGAAATCAAATAAGCCTGTAAATTTACTTGAAGAAATGGAGATGTACATATTTATTTATGTTAATGCTTTAATGTAACATTTAACAATTTTAGAATAAAAGGTTTAAAATAAAAATATTGAACATACTGATGGTCATTTTAAAAGCCTTAGATACGATTTGGACATCTGAATCATGCATACAGATGACCAAATCACTGAGACATCCCTGGAGCCATTTCACAAATGGGGTTTTAAGATGTCTCCACTGCAGGGACATCCAAGTGGGCAGAAGGCGTGTCCAGAGTGGGGCAATGCACACAGAAACCTCAAAGAAGCCTGCAACCTCATCCAACCTTTGACCTGCTCCAAGCATGAATAGGCATTGGGAAAAATGCTCATCTGGGCCCTAATGTAGAGAAGATGGCACTATCCTCAGAATGTTCCACTATCACAATGATATATTTTTGTGTAATGAGTTAAAGTGTTTTGTTTGCACCACCGCTGCATGTCTCTTAAGTTGTCCCCAGTATTAAATGCAAGCAGACATCCATATTGGGCATGTCTACATCTGTGAAATCATGCTGGAACCTTTTTCGGATGTTCTAGCTTGGACACTCCTGACTGCACTTGGATGTACTTTGTAAAATGTGCCTTCATGTATTTATTCTAATCTTTTCCAATCTGCCAGTGAACATCCTATTTTACTTCTAGAGAGAATAAAATTTGCAAAACACTATTTTTCACAATGGTTTATTCTATATTAGAGAAAAGTCAAACAAGTTAGATAAAAAGAAGTAGAATATATATCTGTCTATTCATACTTCCCATCCCTATCTCCAGGATTTCCTTTAATTTTAGTTTACCTGGTAGGGACAAAGATGTACAGTATCCCCTAAAGGAAACTATCTAGGAATCAATAGCACCAGGGGATCCCAAAAGTCAAAGTCATTGTAGCAGAAGTCACAATCCCGAAAGGGATTTTACATTTGATCGGGGGTGCCATGGATCCCTGGCAATGGTCCTGATAACAATCCACCTAGTCTCTAAGGTTGCCAACTGGCTCCAGATGCGCCCGACAGGCTTGATCCAGTCCTGGGTTTACCCTATTGCATGCAGGGACATGTAGTCTTGCTTTTCTTATGGAGTGCAATAGGGAATTCAGAACTACATCTCCCTGCATGCAATGGGGTAAACCCAGGACTGGATCAAGCCTGTCGGGCGCATCTGGAGCCAGTTGGCAACCCTACTAGTCTCTCACCCTTGAAACTAAATTAGTCCCTTAGGGGCATGTTTACTAAAAGTTAATACATGTGTGGTAGTGTGGTATGCAGTGGGAAGAGGTTTTATTTTAAACCACAGAAAAGACAGCAGTTTAGGGGAAACAATCAGCTTTTATTCTGTCCTAGCTTGTTAAACCTCCCCAAGCTGGTTCTTCCAGCCCTTCCTCCAGCCCCAATTAAGGTTCCTACCTCAGAACTCCTTTGCACGGCTTGCCTTGGAAGGATTTCGGGCTCCAGAGGCCTCTCTCCTTCCTGCAGCCTGCTGGGTTATTAACCTCTCCCTTGGAGCCACGCTCTCCCCAGCCCTGAACTCTGGGCTGCAGACTCTCTTAAAGGGGACTGTTGATAATCCCTATGGAAAGGGACAGGTCGCATTCTATATACCTCATCACAGCACTTTAATTAAAACATGTGTTAAGTTCCACAACAGCTCATAGAAATGAACGGGTAGTGGCAGAACTTAACACATGTTAACTTTACTTAATGCACATTAACCTTTAGAAAACATGTCCCTTAGACTTCTGCACCCCAAATGTATGATTTTGCTTTTTTTTAACTAATAAAAGAATTGATACAATAGAGCCATTATTCCAAGATCCTAAAATCATCTTTCATGTTTAACTATTTTGGCATGACTAGTTTATTGTGGCTTTTTAGATCATGTGCAAATGAGAAAGCTTTTTATTTATTTATTTTAAAATGTTTTAACCTGTCCTGGGCCTGGTGCTGATCCCTCTGGCACTCTATTTATTGTCCTGTCATCAGAAGGGATTCCATCGACTACTAATTTTTGAGTTCTGGTGCTCAGCAAAGACCATGAATACGTTTTACCTTCAAGCTGTACACTAATGTTCAAAGCATAAGCATGTGCGTACATTTACTTTCCATATTGCAGTGGATACCAAGTTATTTGCACTTACATTTTGGTGCATGTTATCTCAAGAATGTACTGGTAGCATGCGTTCAGACCATAAATCTAGCACAGAGGACCGAATCAAGTTCAGAGGGCATGTGTATCCATCCCCTTGCCGTTGGTGCATTCCTAACACACAACACAATGTAACCCAGCATGTGGGTGCACTTAATGCCACCCAATGAAGTAGTGTTAAGTGAACGCATGTTAACATCATTTATGGTGAGGATGTTATTATAAACCATGCTAAACTCAATGTAATGTTACTGTCCACGTTGCACCCCTAATCTGCCCTCTCCCCATCCAATTGTATGCTAACAGATTACAGTGGGATTTCTACTATGGTGCCCACACTTTTAATGTGGTGTGCTTAGTGTATGGCAAAACCCATGCTAACCATTATCAGTTTCGTAAACATGCCCTTTTGTGCAAATAGAATTTTAAAGGAAAAGTACAAAGCTTTGAAAATATAATCTGTGTACTGTATATGTCTCCTTCCTCGACCTGACATGTTGCTGGGATTAGCTCTTCTCAATGCAGCTAAAAGTACAAGAGTTGTCAATGCATAGAGGGTCAATCACAGTCCAAATGGGCTATTTCTTAGAGTGTAGTATACTGTTGCAAATAATATTTAATTCACTCCATAAATATCAAACCCCTATCTTTAATGCCGAACAACAACAATTAAAAAATTAATTAAACAGGATGAACCAATTTCACTTCTAAGGGTTTGGAAATGGTCTCAGACTTTACGGCACTATTTTTACTGACATCCAATAGGTCAGAACTAGCAGTGCCTATTTGCATCAATGACTGATCTACTCAGATATACTCAATCCTTACTTCCCAATACAATATAGTCCCATATAAGAAAATGCTTTTCTCTTGATAGATTATGTTCCTCTTCCCAATACAATATAATCCCATGTAGGAAAATGCTTATCTCTTGGTAGATTATGTCCTCTTCCCAACGCCGTCAATTGGTGCCTCATCATGTTTCACTTGCTTAAGTTTCATCAGGGGATAATTCTTCTAAGATGTTTATTTGAATATCTTCTGAGATTCAATTCTTCTAAGATGTTTATTTAAATATCCTCCAGGATTCATTCCTTGATGCTTCCCGCGTCTAGCCCACAAACTACTGATTACCATCCAAGTTGAAACAACGCCGTGCATGCGGACCAGATTCTACTATCCATTTTTATGTAGTATACCTCCTCCTCCTTCAATGATGTAGTTATCCCACCAAACGACCTCCTCTAGTGACCCAGGCATGCCCCCCATTCAATTTGATTGAAGTCATTAAACAATCAAATTGACAGTGAAGCTATCGTTACAGAGTTTCCAGTGGATGAGACATGCCACTTCGTTGTGTCTTTCTGTCTAAACAGTTTCTTCCATAAGAACTTCACAGCCAGCTATGGAGGTGTGAGTCACCGTTTCCAGTTCTTTCTTACAGAATCAACATATGTCTGTTGTGCCAGTTTCTTCTGTGCTCACTGTAAACCATCTCGTCCGTAATCTACGGTCCTGGGCTGCAACTACCAATCTCTCATCCTTCAGTTTCAATTAACCTCTCCTTAATCATTCATGTGTCCATTCTTAGAGTAACACTTCATATTTCCTACTGTATTTGTGCATTTACCACTTGTGTTTCCTCATTTGCTGATCTAATCCACCTTTTGTTCCAGCTCCCAGTCATCAGTCTTCTACATGGAGCAGTGTCTTTAGTGAAATCCAGATGTTTTGTACTATTGCTGCTCCCGCCACCAGACCTATTGCTCAATGTTCTCAGCTTTACCTTGGAATTCGACACTAGTAAACAGATCATTAACTGCAGATAAGTGAGCAATCTATCAAGTATTATTCCATACGTAAAACTTTGAGTAATAGTTCAATATAATCTGAGAGAACAAACAAGACAAATAGCATCGATGTAGGTCAGTCCAATAAATAAGGCCACTTTATATTCCTGCTATTATTCAGTTGGGAGGCATTCTTTACACATGAAATTCAGCTGCATAAAATACCTCTGTCTCTTTTAATGTATATGAAAACCCTTTTGCCATAATAACTAGAAAGTCCATCCTTTTAAGTCAAATTTTATAGGCTTTCCTCTCATTAAGAAATTTACTGTCAGTTCCACTTATTAAAATTCAGTATTTTAGCTGTGTGAAAGCAGTACTTACAGTAAGATTTATATTTGTCTGTCTCTCTTATATTCATTTGCTATGGAGATAAAACAAAATCAAAAAGATCCCTTGCTATCATTTAGATTTGTAGTTCCTTCCTGAAAAGAAATTAATATATAAATATTTTCAAATCTCCTCCTGTTAAGTATGTGTTAACCCTAGTACTGGAACAGGGCAGGGGAGTCTGTGCCCTGGAAACAGCATGGCCTCTGGTCTAGTAATTTTTCATCAGAGTTTCTGGTAAGCATAACCCACACAAGGGGCTGGGAGAATAATTTTTGGGATTATATATACCCATGATTTAAACACCTTTGTTTTCCTTCTCCCATAAGCAAGCATTCTGTCTACCATACTCTAATGGCAGAAACTGGAAGGGAGAGGACCACAAGGAGAAGTAATTGTAAGAAATGGCTTTCTTAGCATATTTGATACTCGGAGCAGATCATTTTTAACACTCCCCTCCTCTATACAAGCCCAGTTGGTTTTGTAGCTCACTTCAGTCTCCCTAGTCCTCCCCCACCCGTCTTGCATCGCCTATCTGTCTTCCCTTCTCTGCCACGTGGTCCCTGCATTGCCTGTCCAATTTCTTAGCCCCCATTCCTGCATTTTCCTTACCAGTCCATACCCATCCATATCTCTCTCTGCCATGACCACCCATCTCCAGAGGCCAGAAGCAAAAAAATACATACAACACACATACAAGTTCTCCATGATTCTGGTGCTCCTTGTGACAGCAGCTGGGGAAGGAGGAAAGACAGTTGTCAGTGAATACTCTTGCCTGCCACTTGAATTAGGGTGCACTGGAAGCAGGGCTGGTGAGTCACTGAATCTCTTGAAGGCCCTTACCACACACCACTGCTTGGTAGAGTGCATTCACTGTAGACAATGCATCCCCTTAATGTCTGCACCTGGGGCGGCCTACTCCCACTGCTGCACCCTTGGTGAATCACTGGTTGTAGGCAATGTTCCCTCTAATTTTCTGTAGGCTGTGTGCGCATAAAATATCAGCTGTGCAGCTTTTGAAGGAAAGTTAAATTTTTGTGCGCCACATAACGACACTCAGAGTTATATACTTTAAAATTTGACTACACGTCAGAATACAGTATGTACACCACATTGATTGCACTAGAAAATATTGTAGAACTTGTGAAAACCATAAATACACAACAACTTTTCAATTTTAAGAACGTCTGTGTTTTTTCTATCAGAATCAGAACCGTAATTTTTGTGCGCTCTGTTGTAAAGTATGTGCGCTCACTCGGCAAGGTGTGTGCACGCGCACAGCTTAGAGGGAACAGTGGTTGTAGGGTAGCTGCTTATTTCATGAGCTGTCCTGGTCTCTGACCCATCTCTCACACCCAGTTCAGTTTTATCTCAGATACAGTGGGAAGATGCCATGTGGCATGGTTCCTTTCTCTACCAAGCTTGCCTGGAATGCTGGACTAGCCTAAGTCAGTGGAGTGTGAGCTCAGAGAAAGCTAGTAGCAAAAGTAAAAAAACAGTAGGGGGGGCTCTATGAAGCATTCTCCAACATCTAAGGAAGGCTTAAGAGTGTGCAACAGGCAGGAAGTTCCCCAGGCAATATCCCTATTACCCTCCAGGGAGAGTGTCCATTATAAGCTGACACAATCTGCTGTGCTGAAGGCCAGGGTCAGCCCCAGAGAGATGCAAGGTAGTAAGCGCCCTAGGTAAACCTTCAGCCTTATGCCCCCTCCCCCCCCCCCAACTTTATCATCACTGAGTTTTAATTATCAAATCATCCCAACACTACCCTGCCAACCAGGGCCGGCCCGTCCATTGAGCGAGAATGTTTTTAGGGCCCAGCATTTCAGGGGGCCCCATGCAAAGAAAATTCTGCATTAAAAGTAAATTTTATAATAAACAAAAAAAGCTGGCTGCTGCCATCATGGCAGTAGCAGAATCGAGTGTCCCACGGCCCCCCCTGTCTGTCAGAGCCCTCCCTCCATCAGTCCCTCTCCGGCTGGCTTTCAGAGCCATGAAGGGAGCGTTTCCCTTTTGCAGCTCTGTTAAGCCCACCAGGGCTGATGGGAAACAGGAAATGCCTGTTTCCCATGGGCCCCAGCGGGCTTAACAGAGCCACGAGGGAGAAACTCTCCCTTCACAGCTCTGAAAGCCCGTGCAGAGAACTGATGCTGCAGGGAGGGTTCTGCGGGGCAGGGGGAGGGAGCCACGGGGCAGGGGGAGGGGACCGCGGGACACTTGATTCTGCCACTGCCACGGCAGCAGCAGCAGCCAGCTTTTTTTTATTTTAAATTTTCCCTGGGCTGATGGGGGGGAGGGTGTTAGGACTGGTAATGGGCTTTGGGCTGATGGGGGTTTAGGACAGGTAATGGGCTATGCGGGGGTAAGTCTGAAAATGGGATGATGGGGGAGTTAGGACTGGAAGTGGGCTGATAGGGGGCTAGAACTGCTAATGGGTTGGGGGGTTGCTAGGACTGGAAATGGGCTGAGTGGAAGAGGAGGCTTGAACTGCAAATAGCTGATAGGACAGGGGCTTGGAATGGAAATGTGCTGAGTGAAAGGGGGGGCTTGAACTGCAAATAGTGTTTGGGGAGGGGGGCTTGGAATGGAAATGCGCTGTGAGGGGAGGGAGCTAGGACTGGTAATGGGCTGAAGGAGGGGCTAGGATAGGACTGGAAATGGGCTGTGGTGGGGGCTTGGATTGAAATGGACTCACGGAGGGGCTAGAACAGGAAGTAGGCTCATGGGGGGCTTGGATTGGAAATGAGCTGAGTGGAGGGGAGCTAGGATTTGACATGGGCTGAAGGTGGGGCTAGGAAAGGACTAGAAATGGGCTGATGGGGGCTGTGATTGGAAATGAACTGATGGAGGGACTTGGATAGGACTGTAAATGGATGGGGGAGCTAGGACTGGAAATGGGCTGATGCGGGGACTAGAAGGGAGCAGATGCTGGGTGGGGCTGGAACTAGAAGGGAGCTGATGTTGGGGGAGGATTACAATGGGATGGGGCTGGGAGAGTGAAATGGAGAGGGGAAAAATATTTTGTGTGGGAGGGAAGAAAAATCTACAATTGGCCAGGTATTGGGACAGTAAGTGGGGATTGAGGATGGAGGGGTAAAATTTGAGTGGATGAAATAGGAATGAGGAAAGAGCAAAAGGAGAAAGATTAGTATGTTAAAAGCAGATGTAGAGAGAGAATGGAAAAAAAACTAGAAGAGAGAAGAAAGGACAAATGGACAGCAGACAATGGAGAGTTAGCAGAAGACACGAAGAAACCAGAAGAAAGTGTCTGGAGCAATTGCAACTGAAAAAAAAAAAACACACAAAAGGTAGAAAGATATCTCTTTATTTTGAATTTATTAACTGGAATATGTCAGCTCTGGGCAATGTGCATCATTAACGTCTGTGCTTTGTTTAGTACAAGAGAAAATTAATTTATAGTTTTATTTCTACATTGTTGTTGTACATTCCAAGTTTGGCTTTTGGGGTTCCCAGTTTAATTATTGTCTTTCTGTTTCTAAATTGTGATTCCTTGTTTGGTGATGGTCTATGTTCTGCATGTGAAACTGAGCTGAGGTATTCTGTTTATGTAATTCCTATTTGACATTGCCACTTGTTCCCTTTCCCCAGTAGGCCATGCATTGTTATTCTCTGAAATGTATTGGTTTAATATTTGCAGTGTTGCCTTTTGATAGGTAGGGTCTGGTGCTTTGTGAGTCCTGGTAGTGTTGTTACGATACGGCGGGTTTGCTATGGGTTCTAAATGGGCAGTGTTTGTAGTAGTTCCTAATGTGACTGGCGGTTGGCACTGGATTATAGTAATGTAGAAATCTTTTAGTCTTTCTTTATCCATTGTCAGACGCTTCCTACCATAGTCCTTATTAGGCGGTCGCCTAGGGCGTGTGGTGCAAGCTGCCTTGATAAAGAAAACTCTGTAGCCGTGTTTAAGGCAAAATTATAATGATGAGGATTTATTCCCTTTCCCGTGTGGATTTCTGTTTTTCTCATACAGCAAACAAAGGATTAAAGAAACTGTTTCTTCACAGCAAAATAACCAAAAATGCACCTTCTTTCAAAAACAGGTATAACAATGCTCTTGCTTCTTGATTCACATAAAGAGGTAATCTCATCTGATATACAGAGCGTGCAATCCATTGGGCTATAATCAATGTCCTGATTAGTGCTCTCCCATTGCATCTGCTCAGCGTCTAAACTTGTAAGTGGGTAACACTTTCCACATCTATCATTCACAGAACTCTCTCTTGAGGTAGCAGCTCTTGGGGCAAGGGACCGTTCTGTATAAGGGAAGTCCTGGGGACCTGTACTGGAGCCTATTTCTCTGAGGCTTCCCCCTTCTTTCCAGCAAGGGTTTTCCTTCCAGCAATTAGCCTTTGCTTTTCTAGCCGAGCCCACCTCTTGCCCTCTGGAGAAATTAGTGTACTTAGCTTTGTTTCTTGGATAACCAGCTTCCACTCCTTCCTCTCTCTCAACCAGGCACCTTTACTTGGGCTGTAGCCTGCTTTGCCATGAGAGTTCCTCTCAGCACTGGTCTGGTCTGGGCTGTGGTAAGCTTCAGGAAAGGCTTCCGTTCTGCTGTTCCTTACTGCAGGGACACACCCGATGCTTCCTGGTCCCAGCAATCTCTCTTGCTTGTGACCTCCGTCCTCCAGCTGCTTACTCACTCTCCTTGGGACGATGCACCCTCTGGCTTGGGAGACCTGTGCACGAGCACCTCTCAATGCACCTCGATTCACTGTTCCTCCCCTGCCTTCCAATGCACCTCCCCTTACTGGGATTTCCCAGCCAGTTTTATCCTCCTGGCTCCTGCACGTTGTATGTGCTTCCTGGCCCAGGTGGACGTGATTAGTTTCCTGGCTTTCTACTGCGTCACAGCCAGTGTAGGGAAAGTTTGTTCTACTATTATCTGGAACCTTACAACCTGAATATGCTTTCTGGCTTTCTGCTGCGTCACACCCAGTGCAGGGAAAGCTTGTTCCACCATTCTCTGGCTTCTCATAACCTGAACCTGCTTTCTGCCCTTGTGACTGCAAGGTAAGCTCTTCCTTTTTTTCCTGTACCCAGGGATTCTGTGCTGGCCACTGTATCACACCATATACTCATTAAGAGGCATATTTACTAAAAGTTAGTGTATGGTAACATTATGCAAGTATTTATGCAAATGAGGCCCTTATGCAAATGAGGCCCCACACCGAGTCTCCGCACATGGCCCCACACCCCCCTTGGGCCGCCCCTGCTTCCAACAACAATCCTATAAAAATGCAGAATTGGACATCAAGCCTTTACATATTAAGCTTTGCTTTGTATGTGTGTGCAGGCCCATACTCCCTGCAGGTAAAATAATGTGCTGATAGCTCTTTGAGTTTGTGTGGTTGTCAGAATCTATTGTTTTGCTTCTACTGCTGAAGCTCTTTGCTACCTCATGTGACTACGTTGTCTTGCCTAATGATTGGGCTGTCTCTGCTCAAGGCATATGGTGAATGAGCAGAGTGATAGGAGAAGGAGCATCTACCATATTGTGGAAAGAGGAAAGCAACTTTGTTAAGATATTATAACCTGTGAAGAACCACCTTCTTTTTGTATTGTTGTAAAGCGTACGTTGTTGATGCCCACTGGGCCATCTTTAAAGCCACATTAACTTTAATCATGGGGGTTTGGAGTGGACTTACTTGTTCTCAGTCCTCCCAATGAGGTGGGACAAACAATAACAACTGGAGATCAGTTTAATTGGTTAGAAGGAAGGGGGGAACCCATCATCTTATTGCTTATAAAACCCAGAGATATGTATTCAGTAAATCAGGTAAATCAGAGTACAAATGTACTGATTCACCTCAGAACACTTAAGCATGAAGCTTAAAAGCAAACAGGAGAGAAGGCTTAGGAGAAAAAAAAAGAATCTAAAAGCCACATTTATACTCAGAAAACAGAACATGACAGCAGATAAAGACCATATGGTCCATCCAATCTACTCATCTCTCAGGGAACAAATCCGTTCTCTAGAGGCTAAAGTAGCAGACTTGGAAAACATAAGACAGACAGAGAGGTACATAGACGAGACCTACAGAAATATAGTCCTGAAGTCCCACCTCCAGTCTGGCAGCACCCCTGTTGCCATGGAGGAGAGAGGTCACGTGACAGGAGAGCATCACCCTGGTGTGGCAGGAAGTGATCCTGTAACTAGGACCTGTCCTCCAGGTGATGTAAAACCCTCTCGCACTGAGAAAGTTTCTCCAGGGCCATGTGCCCATGAGGGAAGGGTTAGGACAGCCGTTATAGTTGGTGATTCAATCATTAGGCATGTAGATAGCTGGGTGGCTGGTGGACGTGAGGATCGCCTGGTAACATGCCTGCCTGGTGCGAAGGTAGCGGACCTCACGCGCCACCTAGATAAGGTCTTAGATAGTGCTGGGGAGGAGTCTGCTGTCTTGGTACATGTCGGTACCAATGACATAGGAAAATGTGGTAGGGAGGTTCTGGAGGCAAAATTTAGGCTTTTAGGTAGGAAGTTGAAATCCAGAACTTCCAGGGTAGCATTCTCCGAAGTGCTTCCTGTTCCACGCGCAGGACCCAAAAGGCAGGCAGAGCTCCGGAGTCTCAATGCGTGGATGAGACAATGGTGCAGAGATGAGGGTTTTGGATTTGTTAGGAACTGGGGAACATTCTGGGGAAAGAAGGGGCTCTTCCGAAGGGATGGGCTTCACCTTAACCGGGATGGAACCAGGCTGCTGGCATTAACCTTTAAAAAGGAGATAGAGCAGCTTTTAAACTAGATATTAGGGGAAAGCCGACAGTCGCCCAAGAGCGGATGATTCGGAAGAATGTATCCTTGAAGGATACTACCAAAAGCAGAGAGGTTCCACAAAAGAGTAAAGTAGCCCAAATGCCCTCAAGTATGGAGCAGACAGAGCTTAAAGATCCCAATTTACCCATGTCTAACAATAGCCAAATTAACATGAATAAAATACATTCTCTAAAATGCTTGTATGCAAATGCTAGAAGTCTAAAGAATAAGATGGGAGAGTTAGAATATATAGCACTAAATGAAAGGTTAGATATGATTGGAATATCAGAGACATGGTGGAAGGAGGACAACCTGTGATACCTGGGTACAAACTATATCGAAATGATAGAGCTGATCAAATTGGTGGAGGGGTTGCGCTCCATGTTAGAGAGGGCATTGACTCAGAAAGGATTAAAGTTTTGCAGGAAACAAAATCTGCTGTAGAATCTATATGGATTGAAATTCCATATAAAAGGGGGAAGGCAATGGCAGTGGGGGTGTACTATCGAGCACCTGGCCAGAATGACCAAATGGATGATGAAATGCTCAAAGAAATCAAGGAAGCTAACAAAAGTTACAGCGCAGTAATAATAATGGGTGATTTCAATTACCCCGGTATCGACTGGGTCAGTGTCACGTCAGGACATGCTAGGGAGATAAAGTTCCTAGATGAAATAAATGACTGCTTCTTGGAGCAGCTGGTTCATGAACCGACCAGAGGGGAAGCCATATTAGACCTAGTCCTTAGTGGAACACCAGATCTAGTGCAAGAGATAAGGGTGTTGGGGCCACTTGGCAATAGTGATCATAGCATGATCGCCTTTGATTTAATTAGTGGAGGAGGGATAGTAAGGAAATCCACAGTACTACCTTTTAACTTTCGAAAGGGAGACTATGATAAAATGAGGAAAACAGTTAAGAAAAAACTAAAAGGAGCAGTTGCAAAGGTTAAAGACTTAAATCGAGCTTGGGTGTTGTTGAAAAATACTATCTTGGAAGCCCAGACCAGCTGTATTCCACGCTTTAAGAAAAGTGGAAGGAAGTCCAAAAAACTGCCAGCATGGTTTAAAGGTGAGGTCAGAGAGGCTGTTGTTGCCAAAAAAGCAGCTTTCAGGAAATGGAAAAAAGAGCCAAATGACGAAACCTGGAAACAGCACAAGCACTGGCAAGTCAAATGCAAGGCATTGATAAGGCAGGCAAAGAGAGAATTTGAGAAGAAGCTTGCTGCGGAAGCAAAAATGCGAAATAAAGACCTTTTCAAGTACATTCGTAGCAAAAAACCTGTGAGAGAGTCAGTTGGTCCATTAGATGATAAAGGGGTTAAAGGAGCACTAAGAGGCGACAAGGCGATAGCGGAGAGACTGAATGAATTCTTTACTTCGGTCTTTACTGAGGAAGATGTAGGGATGTTACCCATGACTGAAGTGGTATTTAAATGTGCGGAAGAATTGAAGGAAATATCGATACATCGGGAAGATGTCTTACAACTATTAGATAAACTGAAGAGTAGCAAATCACCTGGGCCAGATGGTATACATCCAAGGGTGTTGAAAGAACTGAAATATGAGATTGCAGACCTGCTATCAGTAATCTGTCAGCTATCATTAAAATCATCTCTAATACCTGAAGATTGGAGGATCGCCAATGTAACACCAATTTTTAAAAAGGGTTCCAGGGGTGATCCGGGAAACTACAGACCGGTGAGCCTGACGTCAGTACCAGGAAAAATGGTAGAAACCATCATAAAGAATAAAATTACTCAGCATGTAGATAGTCACAACCTAATGGGAGACAGCCAACATGGCTTTAGACAAGGAAGATCTTGTCTTACTAATCTGTTATGTTTTTTTGAAGGAGTGAATAAACAGGTGGACAAAGGTGAGTCGGTTGATATTGTGTATCTGGACTTTCAGAAAGCCTTTGACAAGGTCCCTCATCAGAGACTTTTGGCAAAACTAAAGAGTCATGGGATAGGAGGCAATGTACTATTGTGGATAGGAACTGGTTAAAAGATAGAAAGCAGAGGGTAGGGCAAAATGGCCAATTTTCCCAATGGAGAAAGGTGAATAGTGGTGTGCTGGGTCCGCTGCTTTTTGACATATTCATAAATGACCTGGAAAGTGGAATAACGAGTGAGGTTATCAAATTTGCAGATGACACAAAACTATTTAAAGTTGTTAAAACCCAAGAGGATTGTGAAAAATTGCAAGAGGATCTTGATAAACTGGAAGACTGGGCATCAAAATGGCAGATGAAATTTAATGTGGACAAGTGCAAGGTTATGCACCTAGTGAAGAACAACCCAAACTATGGTTACACGATGCAAGGTTCCACATTAGGAACCACCACCCAGGAAAAAGATTTAGGCGTCATTGTGGATACCATGTTAAAACCCTCGGCCCAGTGTGCAGCGGCGGCCAAGAGAGCAAATAGAATGCTAGGTATGATAAGGAAAGGAATGGAAAATAAAACAAAAGATATTATAATGCCTCTATATCGTTCCATGGTGAGACTGCACCTTGAATATTGTGTGCAATTCTGGTCGCCGTATCTTAAAAAGGATATACCGATTTTAGAAAAGGTACAGAGAAGAGCCACCAAAATGGTAAAGGGGATGGAAGGATACTCCTATGAAGAAAGGCTAAAAAAGTTAGGGCTCTTTAACCTGGAAAAGAGACGGCTGAGGGGAGATATGATAGAAGTCTATAAATTAATGAACGGAGTGGAACGGGTAAACGTAGATCGATTGTTTACCTTATCAGAATATAGAAAGACCAGGGGACATGCAATGAAGCTACAGGGTAAACTATTTAAGACTAATAAAAGAAAATATTTTTTCACTCCACGTGTAATCAAACTCTGGAATTTGTTACCGGAGGATTAGTAAAGGCTGTTAGTGTAGCTGGGTTCAAAAAAGGTTTGGACAAGTTCCTGGAGGAAAGGTCCATAAACCATTATTAAGAAGTGACCGAAGATATCAATGCTTGACCCAGTACAAGCATTGTGGAACTTGTGTCTCTTGGGGAAACTGCTAGGTACATATGACCTAGATTGGCCACTGTTGGAAACAGAATACTGGGCTTGATGGACCTTGGTCTGACCCAGTATGGCATATCTTATGTTCCTATGTTCTTATGTTCTTATCCACACCTCCTGCTCAGTCCTACCATCTCTTCCTCTCCTGCAGAGGTCCCTTGTGCTTGCCCCATGCTTTCTTGAATTCTACTATTGACCTCACTTCCGCAGAGAAGGTGGCATGTGCAGGCCCAAGATTTTCATTGCAAACAAACCAAATTTATTTGTTTTTATCGTAACTGTGCGCCTACTACATATGCAAATTGCTTGCATGCAAATATACCTCTGAAAATATATGTGCACAAGCCTTTTGCAAGTGCATTTAATTTTTAGGTGCAAACGAATGCCCAAACATGCCCGAAATGCACAAGCCTGACAGAGATTGTTTCGTGCATCCAGCACCATTTTCATATAGAAATATTTTCTTAGATGTCTCCTGAGTTTTCCCCCTTTCATAGTCATCCCATAAACCCTCATTTTAGAGCCTCCTTTCCATTGAAAGAGACCTGCCTTCTGTGCATTTAGACGTTGGAAGCAGGGCCAGTGCAAGGATAGTTAGTGACCTAGAAGAAACTTCAACCATGCGTCACCCCAGACAGATCCCAGAAGCATTCCCCTCTCTCTTCCCAGACCCTTCCTGGCAGAAGCATCCCCCCCCCCCCTTCTACTCTCTCTAAACCCTCCCTTGAAGACACCGCAGGCAGGCAACTGTAATGAGCTCTGTCTTGACCCTTCCTACATTCTCAGCTCAGCTAGGCTGGGCATGGGAGCAGCTCTCTGAAGAACTAAAAAGTTGCAGTGCACAGTTGAAGAGCAAGTCCTTCACTCCTGGGCTCTTGTTGCTTCTATGACTCTGCTACGCCACTGCACCTCATCAGCCTTCCCCTTGGCTAGGACACCTGCTGGACATAGTGCACCATCCCCTCGAGGCTGCCCTCAATGAAACAGATTCCACCTACCAGGCAGCCAAGCTACTGTGCTCAAGCTGCCAGCTTCCACTTGCTTCATTGATGTACACTGCAGTCACGGCACAGCACCAGCACACACTAAGATGAACAGAGCTTCAGGATGGGGGGCCTGCACACTGTAGGAACCAGCTAGCAAGTGACTCCCTCGTTCCACCCCTTTGCAGGCAGTGCATTATGATGGGGGAGAAAATGGGCAGAGCTCCAAGCTCCCAGAAAAGGAGCCTGAAGTGACTGCAGATTAAGAATTCTCTCCATGGACCTAAGAAGAGATGTGTGAGCCCCAACCTGATGTAGAAAGATAAGTCATTTGAATATTTTGAAATGTAGTACTACACTGTGTGTTTTGTAATGCTCCTTTTCTTCTTTTCTTTTTTACTGCTGTTCCTTCTAAACTGCAATTGTTGGCAAAATTACTAGAACCCAAGCTACTATCTGTATCTCCCTCTCAGAGTATGAGACAAAATGGTTGTCTCTGGCTTGCTGTGAAATCACCATCTATCAGATTTGGACAAGTCAGGTAAGGTCTGGCCTTTTTGGCTGCTTGTCAAGGAGTTCCAATATGATCGGCTGAAGTGCCTCATGCCTCTGACTTGTCCCCCTCCCCTTCCCTCCCCATTTATCCCAGAGTGGCTCCAGTATGTCTGAGGGGTAAGTTTTCCACATGGGTTAGTTTTGCTCATGCCAAGGCAGTAATGAATGTCACACCTAAACCAGGATATGCAGAGTATGATCTCAATCTCTCAAAATTACTGCTAGCACTCAGTATAGTATTTGCATTACATAAGAACATAAGGTATGCCATACTGGGTCAGACCAAGGTCCATCAAGCCCAGTATCCTGTTTCCAATAGTGGTCAAACCAGGCCACAAGTACCTGGCAGTTTCCCAAAAAGACACAGGATCCACAGTGCTTGTATTGGGTCAAGCAGCGATATCCCGGGTCCCTTTTAATAATGGTTTATGGACCTTTCCTCCAGGAACTTGTCCAAACCTTTTTTAAACCCAGCTACACTAACAGCTTTTACTGCATCCTTCGGTAACAAATTCCAGAGTTTGATTATACATTGAGTGAAAAAATATTTTCTCTTATTTATCTTAAATAGGTTACCCTGTAGCTTCATTGCATGTCCCCTAGTCTTTCTATATTCTGATGACAAACAATCCATCTACATTTACCCATTCCACTCTAGTCATTAATTTATAGACCTCTATCGTATCTTTCCTCAGCCGTCTCTTTTCTAGGTTGAAGAGCCCTAACCTTTTTAGCATCTCTTCATAGGGGTATCCTTCCATCCCCGTTGCCATTTTGGTGACTCTTCTCTGTACCTTTTCTAATTCTGCTATATCTTCTTTCCTTTGTGTCAAAGAGAGCTTCATTCTCCAGGACCAAGCAGGAAGTCAGTCCTCACATATGGGTGTCATCAGCGCCGATGAAGCCCCAGCGGAGCATTTCCCCAACTTTCTATGAAAGCCTTTGGGAATGCAGGCACGCATGTGCGGTTCCCTTCCTGCCTAAAGGTGCCATCTTACCTCAGTCTCTTTTTTTCCGAGAAGCCCACCGGACGTGTGTCCTGTCATCCCGGATAAAAGTTGATTTTTTTCGGCGATTCTCACTGTTTTTTCTCCCGGTTCGACGCCGGTTCCCCTCCCGCCGGGTTCGGTACGCCGGTATCGAGCCCGATTCTTCTTTTTTGGTTTTTGCCCTTCGTGGCTGGCGTTCGCACCCTTTTTTCCTTTTTCCATGGAAGGCCACTCCTTTGACCTCGCGGGGACTCTTTTTTTCCCCCGATGGCTTCCAGCAGTTTCAAGAAGTGTGATCGGTGTAAGAAGTTAATGTCTCTCACCGACACACACGACTGGTGCCTTTGGTGCCTCGGTCCTGATCACGACCCTAAGTCGTGTGGCCCATGTGGGAAGATGTCTTCCAAGGCACTCTGAAGTCACCAGCAACAGAAGGAAAGGCTTTTCTCGGACTCAGCCTCCGGCCGGGCCCGGACCTTGTCTGAGGCCTCGACATCTCGGGATTCTGATCCCAAGCGCCATCGAAGCTCCTCGGACAGGGGGTCCCCCGACCGGGAAAGCAAGAGGAAGAAGCAGCTACGAGGGTGTCGTTGGAGGAGATCCCTGGCTCCTCGAGGGCCAGGTCTAAGACCCCCGACCGTCGCCCCGGGCCCGTGGAACAAGAGAAGCCTGCCAAAGTTCCTCGCGTGGAGCCGGAGTCTGCTGGACACGTAAGCCCCGTAGTCCTCGAGGACTCTCCTCCCAGAGAGCCGCCACCGGGGCCCGAGTCGGTGGCTGCTGCGTCTCCCGAGCTGAGTCTCAGGATGACAGCCTTGGAGAGCAGACTGTCTGCCTTCATGGAGCAGCAGCGGGCACTGATGGCCAGCCTGTCTGGCGCATCTGCCCCAACCACCGGGACATCGACTTCGAAGTCGACCCCGGAGACCGAGCCGACTCTGTGAGAGTGGTTACAGGATGACGCCTCTACTACGGCGACACAAGCAAAAGATAATAACTGTATCACGGGTATTCTGCCTTATATGTCTAAAGTCTTTGAAGTGGTACACATTCTTCGTAAATACTGGCATTTGTTAACATTACATTCTTGTTTTCAAAAACCACTTAGAATAGCATTCACGAGGGGCCCTAATATCGCTAATTTATTAGCCAATACTAACAAATATCTTCCACAAGATCAGGTTGGGAGTCTGGTGGGACACTATTCTTGTTTGAGATGTGACCTTTGTCAGCAAACTATTGAGGGGGTTGAGTGGGATATCCCAAATACATCCATACGACAAAGAGCACATTGGATGACCACATGTTCTTCAATCTATGTAGTTTACGTATTAGTGTGTCCATGTGAGAAGATATATATTGGTCGAACAACACGAAAGATCAGAACACGGTTACAAGAGCATGCCTCCAGAATTCGACATGCAATTCAATCGGCCCCCTTAGTTCAACATTGTGTAAATTTCAATCATCAGTTTACGGATCTCCGGTGGAGAATTCTGGATCATGTTCCGGATAACCCGAGAGGGGGTGACCGAGAACAACGTTTGCAGTGGTTGGAACAAGCTTGGATCTTCCGCACGGCATCATTGGAACCTCATGGTCTGAATTTAGAACTGGATTGGCTGAGTTTACTGTGATGAGGTAGCCTCTGATTGGTTTGATCTTGGATTTAAACTCCGCTGTTTTTCCCTTGATGGTCAGTAAGTTGGACTGAGTTTTTGTATCATCTCGACACAATAGTCCCTCCATAATGCGCTGCTGGAGGAATTAATTTCTGTTCCATTGGCGGGAGGACCATAGAAGATGAATATTTCTTCTTGTTTGCAGTGATGAAAGTGTTGAAACAGGGCCAGAAGAGGATTGGAGGCTCTAAACGCAGTACTGTGTTCGTAGTTAATCTGCATGATTGAAGCTAAGCCGTTTGTCGGTACATCAAATCGTGAGTGGTTGTGTTATAGCACTAAATGTTGGTGCAATTATTTCATACTACATATTTACCAAAAGTGGTTGTTATGCTATAATTTTAATTAAAAGGGAAATTACGCCTCGAGAGGCAGAAATCACTCACGGCAAAAACCTCAGACAAAAAACAAAAAAACATCAAAGCACTACATTTATTAGATATAGGGTTTTCAGTTACTATTAAGACACTCAAAGGTTGTGGATTATTAGGAATACTGAGTGGTTGGGTTGTGTAGTTATAGTGTCCAGTCTTACCAGCTGTACATGGGCATGTACTTGCGGGACCTGGCCAAGGAGTTGGCCGGATTCTCTGCTGGTCTCTCCGGGGAACCCTTGCAGAGATTTAAGTCCTTGTCCTCGGGGATTTGGGACTGCTCGAAGTTCATGTCCCGAGCCGCCTACGATGGCTTCGAGGCTTTGGCCTGAGTTGCGGCAGCCGGCATCGCGGCTCAACGCCAGGCATGGCTGCAGTCCTCGGACCTCGAGCCATGGGTTCAGGACAAGTTGGTCGATGTCCCTTGCCGAGGTGAAAACCTTTTTGGCAAGCCCATGACCGAGAAGGCCGCTCAGCTCGAAACAGAGCATCTTACACGGACAAGGCTATCTAGGAAGACCTCTGCCCCTTCTCATAAAAAGAAGGGCTCGGGTAAAAAGCCCTTTTACCCGAGGAAGGGCACTGTCTACAAACAGTACCCTCAATATCAGGCTGCCCAAGCTGCACCCCAGGGTCAGCAAGCCAAGGGGCAGGGTAATGGGCCCCGTAGGCAGAGGACCCCCAAGCCTCCAGCCCCTGCTACCACTCAGCAGGGTGGGGGGTTTTGACTCCTTGAGCGTAGCCTCTCCATCCCTGCTCTCCCAACCCTGCACAGGAGGTCGCCTCGCCCTCTTTGTCCACCAGTGGCCCCTCATCACCGGGGACAGTTGGGTGTTGGACATAGTCCACAGGGGCTATGCACTGCATTTTCACCAACTGCCTCCTCCTTACTTTCCAGGGGAGCCTCCAAGGCCTCCCCTGCACACAGACCTTCTCCTTCAAGAGCTTCAAGGTCTGTTGGTGGACAGGGCGGTGGAACCTGTGCCTCCGCACTTGCAAGGTCACGGATTCTACTCCAGGTATTTTCCTGGTGCCCAAGAGAACCGGTGGCCTTCGACCCATTCTGGACCTCAGGAACCTCAACAAGTTCCTAGAGAAAGAAAAGTTCAAGATGCTTACTCTTGGAACACTTCTGCCCTACCTCCAGCAGGGGAGATTGGCTATGCTCCTTAGATCTAAAGGATGCGTACACTCACATCCTCATTCATCCAGACCACAGAAAGTACCTCAGGTTCATTGTGGGAGGAAACCATTATCAGTACAGAGTGCTGCCTTTTGGCCTCACCTCCACCCCCAGAGTCTTCACAAAATGCCTAGCGGTGGTGGCGGCCTACCTGAGAACTCAGGGAATCTTTGTCTTCCCCTATCTGGACGACTGGCTCATCAGGGGTCAGGCGTGCCAAGAGGCCAGACAAGCCACCCTCAGAACTATTGCTCTTCTTCAAAGCCTGGGGTTTGTCATAAACTTCGCAACGTCCACTTTGCTCCCCTCCCAGAACTTGGAGTTCATAGGAGCAAGGCTGGACTCTCTGCTGGCGAAGGCTTTCTTGCCAGAGGACAGGGCTCAAAGGTTGATGGCCTTGGCAAATCAGTTCCTCACCAGGTCACTGGTCTCCGCCAGACTCTGCCTGAGGCTGCTTGGCCACATGGCTTTGACAGTACATGTGACCCCTAATGCCAGGCTCCATATGAGGCCTGCACAGTGGTGCCTTCGGACTCAGTGGTCACAGGCCACAGGCAGCCTCAGAGACAGGATAAGGGTGTCCAGACCATTTCTGAACTCCCTCAACTGGTGGCTGCACCCACCCAATCTACTGAAGGGGGTGCCTTTTCAGCTTCCTGGGTACACGATGGTACTGACCACAGACGCCTCCCTGCAGGGCTGGGGAGCTCATTGTCTAGGGAAGTGCACCCAGGGCCTGTGGTCTCCTTGGGAGGCTGCACAGCAGATCAATCTCCTCAAACTCAGAGCTATTCGCTTAGCACTCATGCAAGCCAGGCTGAAGCAGTCCTGCATACCCTGGACTGTAGGAGGGCCTTATCCTTCTACCTTGACCGTATGTAGGGGCATAGGAGGGCTACTCAGCTCTTCGTATCCTTTGACCCCAATAAGTTGGGGTTGGCTGTGTCCAAGCATACCTTGTCCATCTGGGTGGCTGACTGTATCACCTGGGCTTACAAGGCGGCTGACCTTCCTTTGCAGGGTCGGGTCACGGCCCACCGTGTCAGGGCAATGGCTGCCTCAGTGGCTCATCTCCACTCTGTGCCCTTGGTAGACATCTGCAGGACTGCAACTTGGTCTTCAAGCCAGACTTTTGCGGCCCATTACTGTCTGGAGAGGGAGTCCCGTAGGGACAGTGCTTTTGGCCAAGCAGTACTCCGGAATCTCTTTGAGGTTTAGGCAACTCCTGCCCTCTGTTGGGCTACCGGTGGAGGTTGTGTCCTTGAAAAGCCTTTCTTTGCTGCTGAGACTAGAGGGAGTTCTCTTGTTCAGCCTGGGTTCCTCGGTAGCCCAGAGCTAGGGAGTCACCCATATGTGAGGACTGACTTCCTGCTTGGTCCTGGAGAAAGAGTAGTTACTCACCTGTAACAGGTGTTCTCCAGGAGCAGCAGGAATCAGTCCTCACAACCCTCCCTCCTCCCCTGGGAGTTGCAGTTGTACATAGTTTATTTTTCATTTTTGTGTGCTGTTCTTATTTGACTGAGGTAAGATGGCACCTTTAGGCGGGAAGGGAATCGCGCATGCGTGCCTGCATTCCCAAAGGCTTTCAAGAAAGCTGGGGAAATGCTCCGCTGGGGCTTCATCGGCGCCGATGACACCCATATATGAGGACTGATTCCTGCTGCTCCTGGAGAACACCTGTTACAGGTGAGTAACTACTCTTTCTGGAGTTTATAAGCTGAAACATATATGGGTAATTTATCAAGGAGTGCTTGGAAATTCCTCTTAAGCAATCCTATGGCCCCCAATACAATGGGAAGTATCTTGGTACCTTTCTGCCATCTTTTCTCGGTCTCTGCATTTCTTGGACTTGACGATCTTCTTCTTTAACCCAACTCCTAGAATAATTTACTAGGATCTGTGAAATTAGGGATCTTAAATTTGCATCAGTTGCTTTTTGCAGTTTTTCTTTTTGCACTATTCCTCTTTCTTCCAGTTTTTGGCAGATTCTCTTTGTATATACTCTGGATTTAAATATAGGGTTTGTCGCATAAAGATAGCAGTACATTATCCCCCCGTTATCTGCAGGAGTCCACTTAACTGTAGTTAATCCTCTTAACTTCTCATTAACTTCTTTGCGGACATCTCTGATGAAAATGAATGTGATGAATAGGATTTATTGTAAAACCCTAATTTCGCAGAATCCGTTATTTTGCAGAGAAACTGACTGAATACGCTGCCATTTGTAATGTTTTAACCTTAATTGAGAAACAAAGCACATCCCTAGTATCCACAAATTTTATAAAACACGTACATTTCACCCAAACACCTATGCATAGGTCATATAAAATTAGACACACTTTTTATGAGTGTATATTTCCATAATTTTCTAAAAACCCTTTTCAGCCTGTAAAAGATGCTTTATAAATAGAAAAAGCTTTATACAAATACTCCCCATGTTTCTGCTTCTCCGAGTCCACTCCTGATTGTACTATTTTTATGCTTTACGAAGTCTTTTTCATGCAAATGTGGCTGTATAGGAATTTAAAAAGTCTTTTATTATATGTTGTTGTTAAGTGCCGTCGAGTCAGAGTCGACTCATGGCGACCCTCTGGATAGCTATCCTAAATTGTGTTCGGTCTTCAGTCAGGCGGCTCATTGTTGACAGACTGGTACCCGTAGCTGCTGTTATTGTATCGATCCATCTCATTGCTAGCCTTCCTCTTTTGCGTTGACCTTCTATCTTGCCAAGCATAATGTCTTTCTCTAATGATCTCTCTCTTCGCATGATGTGTCCAAAGTATGAAAGTCGAAGTCTTGTCATCTGAGCTTCTAAAGAAAGCTTAGGTTTGATCTCCTCTAGTACCGACTGGTTTGTTCTTCGGGCAGTCCATGGTATACACAGTATTCGCCGCCAGCACCATAATTCAAAGGCATCAATTTTCTTCCTGTCTATCTTTTTCACTGTCCAGCTTTCACATCCATATGATGTTATTGAAAATACCATGGCTTGAACAAGTCGAATCTTTGTATGGAGAGAGACATCTCTGCTCTTGAGAATCTTATCTAGGTCTTTGATAGTCATTCTGCCAAGAGCAATGCGTCGTCTGATTTCTTGACTGCTTGTTGCTTCTTTATTGATAGTTGATCCAAGTAGGTTAAAGTTGTTCACAATTTCAATTTCTTCTCCTTCAACGATGAACCTGTTGATTATGCCAGTTGTCATGATCTTTGTCTTCTTTACATTAAGGTGCAGGCCCATTTTGAGACTATGTTCTTTGATTGTGAGAAGCAAATGTTTCAGATCATCTTCACTTTCAGCCAGTAATGTGGTATCATCAGCATAGCGCTGGTTGTTGATGAGTCTTCCACCAATCTTCATACCTCTGTTGTCTTCATACAATCCTGCTTCTCTGATGATTTGTTCTGCATATAAATTAAACAGGTAGGGGGAACGTATGCAGCCTTGTCTTACACCTTTGCTTATTATAAACCATTCTGTTTCTCCTTGTTCCGTTCGAACTGTTGCTTCTTGATCAATGTACAGATTGCGCAAGAGAACAATCAGGTGTTCTGGTATACCCATGCTTCTTAATGTGGCCCAGAGTTTCTCATGGTTTACACAGTCAAAAGCCTTGCTATAGTCGATAAAGCACAAATAGATATCCTTTTGGTATTCTTTAGTCTTTTCAAGGATCCATCTCACATCCACAATGATGTCTCTCGTTCCTCGCCCTTTCCTGAACCCTGCTTGCACTCCAGGTAGTTCTTGTTCCAGGTATGGTTGTTGTCTCTTTTGAATAATCTTCAGTAGAATCTTGCTGGCATGTGGGATCAGAGTGATTGTGCGATAATTTCCACAGTCAGTTGGATCACCTTTCTTTAGTATTGGTATAAACACAGATCTTTTCCAGTCAGTTGGCCATGATGTTGTCTTCCATATTTCTTGGCAGAGCCTTGTGAGTACGGTAGCAGCTGCATCAGATTGCTGCAATACTTCTATGGGAATGCTATCAATGCCTGGTGCTTTGTTCTTTGATAAGGCTTTCAATGCTGCTTCAACTTCTTCTTTCATCACCAATGGTTCCCGATCATAAGGTACAGGTTGAAACGGCTGTTGGTCCACTTGATCTTTATCATATAAAAACTCTGTATATTCCTTCCACCTTTTCTTAATCTTCTCAGCATCATTCAACATAGAACCTTGAGCATCTTGTAACATTCCAATTCGAGGCTGGAACTTTGTCTTTAACTCTCGTAGCTTTAGGAAAGCCGATCTTGTTCTTCCTCTAATAGTTTCTGCTTCTATTTCCTTGCAAGTGTCATTGTAGTACTTTTCCTTGTCCTGTCTTGCTGCACGTTGGAAATCTCTGTTGAGTTCTGCGATTGTCTTTCTTTCTCCTCTGGCTTTAGCTTCTCTGCGTTTCTGGGCAATTTTCAGAGTTTCTTCTTCTTCCGTCATCCATTTTGGCCGTTTTTGCTTTTTCACCTTTTGTAGAGACTTCTCGCTTTCTTCCAATACAACCTTCTTGATGTCATTCCATAACTCTTCCGGAGCTCTGTCATTTGTATCTAAAGCAGCAAATCGATTTTGCAGGCAGTCTTTAAATTCCAGTGGTATATTCTCAAGGTCATATTTTGCTGCATTCATGAGTGGTTTGCTATTTTATTATATATCAATTGACAAACATATGTGCCTTATCATGCCGGGGAACAGTCCGGGAAGATCATGGGTTGATTTTGTATGTGTGTGAATTTTATGCAGAAACATTTACACCTGCACTGAAGCAGGTATAAATGCCCTTCAAAGTGTGATTTAGACCACTTAAGTTAGTATTTCATAAAGATATATAGACGCCCTGTTATAAAATTACCCTCTATGAGGGGCATTTAAAAAGGATGTCCCAGTGCAATCTGGGACATCAAAGCCAGAACGTCTGAAAGAAAAAGCAGGCATGTCCATGCGCAGACACAATTTCACAAACTAGGACATACCCAATATGGACGTCTCTGGAAGCATCTACATAGATGTCCCAAGAATAGTATTCCAGAACAGGGACATCTAGGAATAGCCCAATGGTTAGCACAGTGGGCTAGGAATGGAAAAGCCAAGGTTCAAATCCCACTGCTGCTATCATTATGATTGTGCCAAGTACTGGGGATGATGGAATGCTATCTTCTCTACACCTTCTGGATGTTTTTCTACCAAAACAAGCACTTTTCTGATGCTTCTTTGTGCCTAGAGCAGGTCTAAACTTATCCACGAATCTGGACATTCCTGAGATCAAGCAGTGATGTCCAGGTTCCTGGGAAAGCCCCAGCTATGCCTGCATCATGTCCCCATTCAAACTTGGCCATCCACAGACCTCGCTTTTAAAATTGCTCTGGAGAAATCTCTGTGCTAAGGACATCTCTATGCCTGTTTTTAGACAGCCAAAGCACAAATAGGGCTTTCAAAATAATCCCCTATAAGGCACACATTACAATGGGACATCCAAATGCAATCTGAGATGAAGCCAGAACATCTGGGGAAAAAACAAACAAACAAACAAAAAGCAAGTTCAGGCACAATTTCAGAAATATGGATGTACCCAATATGGATGTCTATAGAGACATCTACATAGACATCCCTAGAACATCATCTCCAGAAAATGGACATCTAATAGTTTAATGGTTAAAGTAGTGGGTTAGGAGTGGGGTGGCCAGGGTTCAAATCCCAGTGTGGGTCTGTGTGGTCTTATGCTAATCACTTAGCTCTCCATCTTCTCTACACTCTCTGGATGTTTTAAGGCCAAAACAAGCACTTTCCTGATGCCTATTCATACCTGCAGCAGGTATAAACGTGGCTGTGACTGCAGACGTCCCTGTCATCCCTGAAATTTAACAGTGACTTGTAAGTCCATAACAGCTCCCTAGATACACTTCCACCATGCCCCCTTGCCTACTTGGACATCGCTGTACCAGAGATATCTATGAAGATCATTTGTGCTTTGGAGACATCTCTATGATTTTGACATCCCCATCTTCAGCCATCCTAAATTATAACTAAGCCTTTTAAAATGACCTCCTGTGTGTGTGTAACCATGTGCTATTCCTTTCTATCATGTTCTGGTATGGATCAGCAGAGATTCACACTGATTTATAGGCAGATTCCATAGTAACATAGTAAATGACAGCAGATAAAGACCAGTATGGTCCATCTAGTCTGCCCAGTAAGATGGCAAGAGTAGGTGCACCTGCCGCTCCATGCAGGCCACCCCTCCCCATGTCTGATTTAGGGGTGAACCCATCGCTCTGTGTAAGACACCCCTGTATGTTGAGAAATTAGTTAGTTAAGTTTATTTTGTCACTGTATTTGCCTCCACCACTTCCATAGAGAGGGTATTCCAAGCATCCACCACCCTTTCAGTGAAAAAGTATTTCCTGACATTGCCTTTCAATTTACCCCCTTGTATGTACACTCAGGCCATGGGCATAGCCAAGGCAAAGAGGGAAGAGAGTTTATTTATTTACATTCTCTTATATACTGCACTATTCTGCATCAGTGCGGTTTACATTGAACAAACTGAAATTACATTGAACAGGGCATTATAACTTGGAGATAACTATTTTACAGGGAATATGGGCTATGGAGGGTTAAGTGGCTTACCCAAGACCACAAGGAGTACCTGTGGGACTAGAAACCCCAGTCCTTCCGGCCCAAGGTTGCTGTCCTCTAGTGGGATTTGAACCCCCAACTTTCCAGCCTGAAGTACCTTGCCCCAACCACTAGACCACTCCTCCACTCAAGTTGGACCTGATACCACCACTGCAGGGTCTAGACACACCCGCAATGACGAAATCGGGGAGATAGTGTGTCATCCAGTGTATTCTATACAGGTATACGTAGCCAAACCTGCCTGTCCTTATGGACCATGCAAACAGTGGTGTAGGTTGTGATAAGGAAGCTTATCATAGCTCAGGTAGGAGCTATAGAAAAGATGATGTGACTCTGAACAAGCAACCTGTCAGTTTTGGTAGAAGTAAGAAAACAGAGTTTTCACATAAAAGACTACCAGTCCCAGAATGCACCAGGTTTCCAGCAGCCATGAGGGGGGCTGAAGTGAGAAAACGTGTGTGCAATCAAGAGAGCTATGAGGTAATCCCTAAGCACTCATCTCAAAGGGCAGAGCCTGATTCAACACAGCTGCGCTGTGTTAGGGAGGAGCACACATTAGGACAGAATAAGAATAGAGCTTATTCTACAGATAATAGCTACAGAGGGAGATACAGCAACAGCTTCAAGCTCAAGCACCAACATCATCTCGAGAAGCAGAAGCCAAGCCAAGCGGATAGAGAGAGAAGAAAACTCTCTGGAAGGAAGAGAAGGAAGGCCATTGGAAGGTCTGAGAGAATCCAAGGCAGTACCCATACTGGGAGGTATTCCAAGTGCCAGCAGAGTCCATTGGACTGGAGTCAGCCAGAGGAATGGAAGGGCAGAGATAGGAATCACCAGTGGCTACCTAGAAGAGAGAAGACTGCACGTGGAAAGGACTTTCAGACCTATGCCAAAAGGTATGTGAGGGAAGATCCAGTGTCCAGGGATCAAGATTGGAAGGCTGGACATCAGAACTGGATTACATACTGGCCAGGATATACAGAGAGGAATTATGATAGCAGGAGAGGCTCAGATATGAACACTGATCCAGACCCTATCTATAATAGTGAATGGCAGCAAGGGAATAAGCATTCTCATGATAGTGCCTTATGGAAAGACTCGTCTGTGCCAATGTATGATAGTGACCCTATGCTGATTGATGAAGGGGGAGATACAGCAGATGAAACTATTCATTACATGGACTGTTCTCTATCTAAATGCTATTGCTAGCTTTCTGTGAGCAAACACATCAGCCATCACAAAGAAACCTAACTTTGTTCTTTATTTCCACTGCAAACAGCTCTTAAAGCAGGATTTGGGTTCACACAGTAGCAGCCAGCCAGCTAAAGGGTTTCAGCTGGTCAATTGATAGTAATTAAAGCTGCACCTGATTGTGTGTGTGAGCAAGGGAGAATCACTGCTGGGATCTGCGTGGAAAATAAGCAGAAGTTAACCTAACAAGCAAAGTTTATTCATTTCTTTGTGCCTTTTTATTTGGTAATTATTTGCTAAGAAAACATTAGCTAATTGCCTGACAAGCTGAAGGTTGTTTTCTGATTTGCTTTGTGACTTTATGTTATCCATTTAAACACTGCAAGCAAGTAACCTCATTTATATTGCTACCAAGCATATTTGTGCTGGGTGAATTAAACCCCATCAATAAAAGAAGTATTTTATTGGCCTTACCACTGGTATCACAACTCAATTATTGTCTTCAGCTGTATTTGGGAGTGAAAGAACTACATTACCCACAATACCTTGCAAGAATCATATGAATATATGCATCGTCAAGATTGTGTAAGTTCTCACCCTAGGCAGCCGTCTGACAAAGTGCACCATGGCATCCTGTAGCCATGGCAGCAACCTGTCCACTGTGTGGTGCACAATCAAAATGTCACCTTGCAATGGATTTTTACAAAAATTATGAGACAGGCATTTTATATAACTAAATTTAATATATACTGAATAGATGCTGATGGAATCTGAAAACCCTCATGAAGGAGGATATTAAACTTATCTACTTGACCATACAATAAGTCCAATGTGAATTCCTGTCACTGCTGAAAACCCTCTAACTTTGCCTTTAAAATATTTACTTTTCATATAACAAGGCTCAGGGTAGTCCTTCTGGACCTCAGTTGCCCGCTGCATTCTTTAAGGGCTTCAGGGCTTCTATAACCAGAGTCCTATTTTTCCAAGCCTGCTGCCCCCAGGGAGCTTTTGATAGAATCTCAGTGACTGATGACATCTGATAGAGAGCTGCCCATTGCTCCACTTCTCTCTCCTACATCGGGTAAGTGAAATTCCACCTGGTGCCGACATAGTGAATAAATTGGTGCGCAGGAGCTCCTGTTGCTTCCTGCTTCTTATGTAGCTCATGCCTAGTCATCACACCAGTGAAAATGCCCTGCTGTTTCTTGGCATGTCTCCATCAATATCTTCAGGACAAGACTGCTGCTTCTTCCCTTGCTCGCCAAGCATTGGTAATGTGTTACAAAAAGTCCAGGAAGCACAGTGGTCTGTTTCTGGCTTAGCTACCAGCTCTTTGGCATTGCCTTTTTTCTGCAAAGGTATTGGCCCAAGCATGGATATCATTTGTCACCAGCCCAGAGGTACCCGCCTCCTCCCACTGTGCCCGCCTTATAACTACAGTCTGTCCCTGCCTTCTCCAGCGGCCACCAATGTTTTGTCAGGGAGAAGTAGGAATTATTTTTAGTGGTCTAATGAATCCCTGGTGACATGCATGTTACTACCCTCTGCCTTTGCCAGCTGTGCCTTCATTTGAGCACACAGCTGATTATACAAACTGGAGATCATCCATCTACAAAAAGTTGCTCTGCAGATCTCTTGGTAACTGGAAGCTAAGAATTGCAGCAGCTTATTTATCCCCACATTCTCATGCACCTGCAGGGGCTGACCAGTCAGGGTAATCATTGCCCGTGCTGCACTGTTATGCTACCTACCACTTGCCCTATGACCATGCTGCCAAACATCGCCACATCAGGGCTGTTGGCATGCCACCTTACTAGGAGAAGGGTCTGAATGATCCACTTGAGAAACAAGTGTTTTTTCTGTAACTTTTAGCCAACATAGGTAAATTTAGATATAGAATGGAAATTCTCACAAAACCTCTGTTAGCACCCTCTTTAGTCAGGATTAGCATTACTACAGCTTCTTTTAAGCTAAGGGGCACCTTCACCTGCTCTAAGGAAGACTATATTAATATCTTTAACCACTCTTGCATACCTTCAGAACATTGCTTAAAAATAGCAGTGGGTGCTGGAACCAATGGGGAGAAAGCCATATTGACGTTTGTAAGTAATACCCCAACTTTCTCCACTGTAATAGAGCACATTTAATGTAGTATCCATTGTTCTAATCAATCTCTCCTTCTGTGGCCTTACTTCAGCTACAGAAGCTAACTGAGCAGCAGCTGAATTTCACTGCTATCCAGTTAGCTTCTGGATTCTGTTGCAAACCCAGATATTCAAAACCAGAGGCCAGATATGGCCCCGGCGTTGAATAGCTGGAGTTAAAGTTCAGCGCCAGCACCTGCTCTATCCGCAGCTGCTGCATAATCAAGTCTGATATTTAAAAACAAACAAAAAAAGTACAAGGGATCTCCTCTTTCTCTGAAACTCTCAGATAAAATGGTTCTCTGCTTTGATCCTGTGCGCTCTTCCTGCTCAGCTGCTGACATAATAGCCCATAGGATTCAAATAAGCCATGGCCAGGCTTGTTTGGCTGCTTATCAAAGTGTTTCGTGATCAACTAAAGTTCCTCCTACAATAGCACTGCTGTGGCTGTATCATACATATACACTCCCTCACTGAACACAAAAAGTATAAATGGTAATTCATCTAAATCCATGGTCATGCATATTCACTTTGATGATGATAAAACTAACAGAATATGTCACTGTTAGTTGTGTTTTATCATTAGTATAAAAAAGAATGTAATTGCTACTAATCGCCCTATACAAAATTGGGCTACGCCTGTAAATAATAATGTAATCAATCAATGCTCCAACCTACAAGCCCCATATGGGATTCTGAGAATGTTGGAAGGCAGCAAGCTATGTTTAAAAAGGCAAAGAAATGTAATTTATTTATTTACATTCTCTTATATACCGCGCTATTCTGCATCAGTGCGGTTTACATTGAACAAACTGAAATTACATTGAACAGGGCATTATAACTTGGAGATAACTATTTTACAGGAAACATGGGCTATGGAGGGTTAAGTGGCTTGCCCAAGACCACAAGGAGCACGGGTGGGACTAGAAACCCCAGTCCTTCCAGCCCAAGGTTGCTGTCCTCTAGTGGGTTTTGAACCCCTGACCTTCCGGCCTGAAGTACCTTGCCCCAACCACTAGGCCACTCCTCCATTCCTAAGGAAAAGAATTTAACAAGTTCAGGAGAGTGGACTTTGTTCTTTAAATAAAATTTTAAAAAAGGGGGTATGTTTACTAAACCGTGCTAATGTTACCGGCACTAGGTGCAACGTTAACATGAGGAATGCCATATAAGGAAGTGGGCATTCCAGCATCAAGAAAGCAATGACTCTGTATCGCAAGATAGAGGGCGCCTTGGCTCATTAACGCACGGTAACCTTAATTTCATGCCAGCACTGTGTTAGAAGCTATAAAGGTGTAGCCTACTGGTTAATACAATGACTGCGGAGCCAGAGGTCATGGGGTTGATCCCTCAGAGGTCTCATCTAATAAGGCTGTTTGAGGCAATCCCTTTTCCTGCCTCTCTACAATCAGTGCTGCCAGCAAAAACACCCTCACCTCAGTGCTGTAACCTAAGGTGCCTCATAGGGCACAGTATAAAGTGCCCTGCCTGCCAAGGCACCTTATAGTGTGCCCTATAGGTTAGGGCACTGACGTGAAGGTGTTTTTGGCTGGCAACACAGATTGTAGAGATGTGTCTGACTGTTACAGGAATTAAAAGGAAATGCCCCAGACAGCCTTATTAAATAGCACAACCACAGGATCAAACTCATGACCTCTGCCTCGGCAGTCATTGTATTAACCAGTGGGCTACACCCTCTATAGCTTTTATCACAGCACTGGCTGGCTACAGAAAGACTGCAGGTCACCGTACAAACTGTCTGCTGTGGTGACTGGTATAGGGTAAACCCACCAGTACCCATGATGCACTGCACATGCAGAACAGCAGTCTACATCTGATCACAGGATGGAGTATGCATCTCCACAGCCTGGTAGGGGGAACTGACCGTGTGTATTACTGGCACAGAGTAGCTACAGACCGTGACATTGTGCGGGTCCTGTGCTCACCCTGAGGGTGAGGTGGGTCGCCCAGGACCAGGTCTGCAGTACCCGGGTTGGCTGAGATAGAATTTGCTGCAGGTCCCCATCAGTGCCAGTGTGTGGCAGGTATTCCTTGCAGACACACCTAGGATAATCCTGTGTCCATCTGTATTCCCCAGTCACATATAGCCCTTGTGGACCATGACGCACCCAGAATAGTGCATATCCAGTATGGTTGCCATGGTCACGTGTTGTAAAAGCAAGGGTATGTCTAGGCTCACATGTGGATTATGTAGCACCATGTATCATACTCTCTGGGTCAAGGTGGTGGACAGGATCTGCCCCCAACAGACCCACACTCTACATCTTTGCAATGGAGGCAGTAGAGGGACATGATGAAGGGCTGTGGGACCAGCAACCCCAGTCCAGTTGGTGAATGGATACAGTCCATGGCAGGTGATGCAGAACTGAACTTATCACATAGGGCACTGGCAGTAGGCCTGGCAAAGCTCAACTGCCCCCACCACAATCTGACATTCACCAGCAGGGGGCACAGTCAGTCTGCACCCTGCAAGGTGTTCCAACCATACACATGCTAACCGCAGACAGTCTGCTAGGCAGTACATGTTCCCAGAGGAACCATGTGCACCAAGATAAGAACATAAGATATGCCATACTGGGTCAGACCAAGGTCCATCAAGCCCAGTATCCTGTTTCCAACAGTGGCCAATCTAGGTCATGCATACCTGGCAGGTTCCCCAAAAGACACAGGTTCCACAATGCTTGTACAGGGTCAAGCATTGATATCCTGGGTCCCTTCTTAATAATGGTTTATGGACCTTTCCTCCAGGAACTTGTCCAAACCTTTTTTAAACCCAGCTACACTAACAGCCTTTACTAAATCCTCCGGTAACAATTCCAGAGTTTGATTACACGTTGAGTGAAAAACTATTTTCTTTTATTAGTCTTAAATAGTTTACCCTGTAGCTTCATTGCATGTCCCCTAGTCTTTCTATATTCTGATAACAAACAATTGATCTACGTTTACCCGTTCCACATCATTCATTAATTTATAGACTTCTATCATATCTCCCCTCAGCCGACTCTTTTCCAGGTTAAAGAGCCCTAACATTCCTTGTAAATCATAATTATCTGTTCTATGTAAACTGACTTGGTATATTACATACCAATTAACCTACTGTTCCATGTAAACCGCACTTGATACTAGGGAAAGAGCGGTATATAAATAACTGTTAAATAAAATAAAATAAATAAATAAATAACCATTTTAGCCTTTCTTCATAGGAGTATCTTTCCATCCCCTTTACCATTTTGGTGGCTCTTCTCTGAACCTTTTCTAATAATGCTATATCCTTTTTAAGATATGGCGACCAGAATTGCACACAATATTCAAGGTGCGGTCTCACCATGGAACGATATAGAGGCATTATAATATCTTTTGTTTTATTTTCCATTCCTTTCCTTATGATACCTAGCATTCTATTTGCTCTCTTGGCCACCGCTGCACACTAGGCCGAGGGTTTTAAAATGTTATCCACAATGATGCCTAAATCTTTTTCCTGGGTGATGGTTCCTAATGTGGAACTTTGCATCGTGTAACCATAGTTTGGTTTGTTCTTTCCTAGGTGCATAACTTTGCACTTGTCCACATTAAATTTCATCTGCCATTTTGATGCCCGTTCTTCCAATTTATCAAGACCTTCTTGCAATTTTCCACAATCCTCTTGGGTTTTAACAACTGTAAATAGATTTGTGTCATCCGCAAATTTGATAACATTACTCGTTATTCCCCTTTCCAGGTCATTTATGAATATGTCAAAAAGCAGCGGACCCAGCACAGATCCCTGGGGTATACCACTATTCACCTTTCTCCATTGGGAAAATTGGACATTTAGCCCTACCCTCTGCTTTCTATCTTTTAACCAGTTCCTGATCCACAATAATACACTACCTCCTATCCCATGACTCTTTAGCTTTGCCAAAAGTCTCTGATGAGGGACCTTGTCAAAGACTTTCTGAAAGTACAGATACACTATATCAACCAACTCACCTTTGTCCACCTGTTTATTCACACCTTCAAAAAAACATAACAGATTAGTAAGACAAGATCTTCCTTGTCTAAAGCCATGTTGGCTGTCTCCGATTAGGCCATGACTATCTACATGCTGAGTAATTTTATTCTTTATGATGGTTTCTACCATTTTTCCCAGTACTGACGTCAGGTCTGTGGATTCCCGGATCACCCCTGGAACCCTTTTTAAAAATTGACGTTACATTGGCGATCCTCCAATCTTCAGGTATTACAGATGATTTTAATGAAAATTCACAGATTACTAATAGCAGGTCTGCAATCTCATATTTCGGTTCTTTCAACACCCTTGGATATATACCACCCGGCCCAGGTGATTTGCTACTCTTCAGTTTATCTAATAGTTGTAATACATCTTCCCGATGTATCGATATTTCCTTCAATTCTTCTGCACCTTTAAATACCACTTCAGTCATGGATAACATCCCTACATCTTCCTCAGTAAAGACCGAAGCAAAGAATTCATTCAGTCTCTCCGCTATCGCCTTGTCGCCTCTTAGAGCCCATTTAACCCCTCTATCATCTAATGGACCAACTGACTCTCTCACAGTTCTTTTGCTACAAATGTACTTGAAAAAGTCTACATTTCATGTTTTTTTGCTTCCGCAGCAAGCTTCTTCTCAAATTCTCCCTTTGCCTGCCTTATCAATGCCTTGCATTTGACTTGCCAGTGCTTGTGCTGTTTCCAGGTCTCGTCGTTTGGCTCTTTTTTCCATTTCCTGAAAGATGCTTTTTTGGCAACAACAGCCTCTCTGACCTCACCTTTAAACCATGCTGGCAGTTTTTTGGACTTCCTTCCACTTTTCTTGAAGCATGGAATACAGCTGGTCTGGGCTTCCAAGACAGTATTTTTCAACAACACCAAAGCTTGATGTAAGTCTTTAACCTTTGCAACTGCTCCTTTTAGTTTTTTCTTAACTATTTTCCTCATTTTATCATAGTCTCCCTTTCAAAAGTTAAAAGGTAGTACTGTGGATTTCCTTACTATCCCTCCTCCACTAATTAAATCAAAGGTGATCATGCTATGATCACTATTGCCAAGTGGCCCCAACACCCTTATCTCTTGCACCAGATCTGGTGTTCCACTAAGGATTAGGTCTAATATGGCTTCCCCTCTGGTCGGTTCATGAACCAGCTGCTCCAAAAAGCAGTCATTTATTTCATCTAGGAACTTTATCTCCCTAGCATGTCCTGCCGTGACACTGACCCAGTCGATACCGGGGTAATTGAAATCACCCATTATTATTACTGCGCTGTAACTTTTGTTAGCTTCCTTGATTTCTTTGAGCATTTCATCATCCATTTGTGCATTCTGGCCAGGCGGTCGATAGTACACCCCCACTTGCCATCGCTTTCCCCTTTTTACATGGACTTTCAATTCATAGAGATTCTACAGCAAATTTTGTTTCCTGCAAAACTTTAATCCTTTCTGACTCAATGCCTTCTCTGACAGAGCGCAACCCCTCCACCAATTTGATCAGTTCTATCATTATGATATAGTTTGTACCCAGGTATCAGTGTCCTCATTCCACCATGTCTCTGATATTCCAATCATATCTAACCTCTCATTTAGTGCTATATATTCTAACTCTCCCATCTTAGTTTTTAGACTTCTAGCATTTGCATACAAGCATTTTAGAGACTGTATTTTATTCATATTAATTTGGCTATTGGTAGGCATGGGTAATATGGGATCTTTAAGCTCTGTCTGCTCCATACTCGAGGGCATTTGGGCTACTTTATTGTTTTTTGGAACCTCTCTGCTTTTGGTAGTATCCTTCAAGGATACATTCTTCCGAACCAACCGCTCTTGGGCGACTGTCGGCTTTCCCCTATTATTTAGTTTAAAAGCTGTTCTCTCTCCTTTTTAAAGGTTAATGCCAGCAGCTTGGTTCCATCCCGGTTAAGGTAAAGCCCATCCCTTCAGAAGAGCCTCTCCTTTCCCCAGAATGTTCCCCAGTTCCTAACAAATCCAAAACCCTCATCTCTGCACCATTGGGATTTAAGCACAAACATCAAGCAGGTATGTCAGTGATTGGGCCCCAGAAAAGGGAACTCACAGATAATCACTGGAGAGAAAATTGGAATTACACTTACCTGGTAATTGTGGTTCCTTGAGTGACTCCAGTTTAGTTCTCAACCTCTGGGCATGTCAAACTCATGACATCACTGGATATAGCCTGTTGGTCTCTCCCATCAGCCCCCAGTGAACTATTGACAAAGCATACTCAAAGGAGCATAAAAAAATCAGTAACTTTATTTTTAAAACTTATTATATTCAAGGGTACACTGAACATATAACCTATCTACCTACTACTCCCCTTCCAGAAGGAAAGGGACTTTTTCCTGCATGCTCTCCTTTCCGTCGAATGCCTAGCTCTAAACAATCCCGAGCAATATAGCAATATATATAACAATATCATAATATAACAATATAGCACAATACAAATGGAAGCATAAAAATGACTGAAACCAGTGAAGGCCTATATCCACTTTTAACCTTGCACTTTCCCCAACAGAAAGACCACTGCTAAGACCCCATCCCCGGGCGGGAATGAGGATTAAACTGGAGTCACTCAAGGAACCACAATTAATAGGTAATTTCCTTATTGTTCCTCCAGTTTAGTCCTCAACCTCTGGGATGTATCAGAGCAGTAATCATTGGGAGGGACCTTTCTAGCCAGATCTCAACATCGCCTCCCTGAAAATGGCATCCTTAGCCGCCAGAACATCTAGGCGGTAGTGCTTACTGAAAGTATGGAGAGACACCAAGTGGCCTCCCTACAGATGTCCACTGATGGAACCAAACTGTGCTCCATCCAAGAAGACACTTGCACTCTGGTAGAGTGAGCTCGTAAGCTCCCTGAGACTGTACGGTCCCGTAGAAGATAAGCCGATGCACTTGCTGCTCCGATCCATCCAGAAATGGACTCCTTTGCCGCCACTTCCCTTTGCGGGGCCCTCCGAACACCTCGAAGAGAGACAATCTGCCTTGCGAAAGTTTCTGAAACCTTTAAACACTGCCGCAGCGCTCTCTTGACATCCAAACAGCGCAAGCTATGGTTCAATACGCTCCCCTCTGCCGCACCTAGCGCTGGAAGAGAGACCATTTTAGTTAGGTGAACATAGAAATCATCTTTGGCAACGACGGAAGCAGCTGCCAGGCCACCTTCTGTCTGGAGACAGACAAAACACGATTCCTGACAGGTTAGCACCTGCAACTCCGAAAATCACCTCGCCGAACAGATAACCAAACATACCGTCTTCAAGGCAAAACCCCTAACCTACGCCTGTTGCAAGGGCCTCAATGGCGTGCTAGCTAACACGCCTAAAACCAACTTGAGCTTCCCAGGTGTAATTAATATCTTACAAGATGGCTACAGTCTGGTAACCGCCTGAGAAACGTACCACATCGACCTGTGCATGAGAGCCACTCCCTGTCCTTTGCCCCTATAGCAAGACAGAGCTGCTAACTGAACTCTCCAGGACCTGCCTTTACCAAACCCGTCCTGCAGAAAACTTAATAGCAAGGGGACTGACACTGTAGTCGCGCGAGCGTGCCTCCAGGAGCACCCGTCCTCAAAGATGCGCCCTATACGCACATATGCAAGGGACAGAGACTTCTTTTTTTTTTTTTTGCAGCAAGGTGACAGACTGTTGCCAAGCAACTCTTTCCTTATGCTTGCCCTTTCAATGGCCACCCCATAAGCGAAAACTGATGCACCTGAGGCATTCAAAGGGAACTCCGTAGCAAAAGAATCTCCAATGTCAGAAACCTCTATGGATTCCCGTCGAGCAACCGTATGAGGCAGGCATACCATGGGCACCTCGGCCAGCAGAGGCCCCCAACCACACGTTTCCCCAAAGAGCTTCGATACGCAGGACCACTCGACCTATGAGTGCCCCCGGTGGAAAGACATAGAGAAGACTGGATGACAGCTGTCGTTGAAACAGTGTGCCGATGCCTTCCAACCTCCTTTCGCGTCGTCTGCTGAAGAAGTGATCCGTTTACGCAGAGTGAAACGTCACCATGAGGTCCATTACTGGCTGTCCCCATAAGCGACCGATCTGTGCAAACACCTCCGGATGCCACTCCCATTCTCCGGCATCTACTCGGACTCAGCTGAGGCAATCCGCCATCACAGTGTCCTTACCCACAACATGCGCCACCGAAAACGCTGGCAGCCAAAGCGCCATCCATACACAGAGACCCTCTGCCGCGGCCTCTATGGTCACACTTCTGGTTCTGCCCTGCCAATTGATGTAGGCCACCGCCATGGAGTTGTCGGACAGTACTCGCACCGCTCGACCTTGCACCGTAGCTTCGAATGCCTGCAACGCGTATCGCTCGCATTTCCAGTCAGTTGATTGACCACTGGGTCTCCTGTGTACTCCAAGAGTCTTGCGCAAAACGATCTCCGAACATAGCGGAGTTTAACAAAGTTTTTGGCCAAGCTGCTGGAGGAAAGGTCCATAACCTTTTAATTAGAGAAAAGCTGGAAAATTTAAAAAAAAAAATTTATACCAACTTTCACCAATTCAAGATGTTCTACAAGGCACACAACCCAACAGAGCGTCACATCTGTTGTACATGCAGAGAAACCCTTAAAATATGAGCAAACATGAATCCACCGCTTGCCCTGATACAAGCATTGAGTAGCCTATTCGTCTTTTTGGAAACCAGCTAGGTCTTTAAGACCTGTATTGGCTACCCTAGGAAACAGGATACTGGACCTGAAAATGCTTGATCTGACCCAGTATGGCATTTCTTGTATCCTTATGAACGGAACCTCCCCAAGGTCTCTGCCTTGGAAGTAACAGGCTGCGCCTGGCCCTATGGCCCTGTGGCTAGCTCACACAAAGCAGTGCGGTCTAGTGGTTGAGGCAAGTTGCCAGAGGACCAAGGGTTTGAATTCCAATCAAGACCACCAACCTTGGGCCATAAAAACTGGGGTTTCTGGTCCCATAGGTGGTCCTTCTGGCCTTTGTTAAGCAACTTAACCCTCTGCCTCAGGTACCAAAACATAAATTGTGAGCCCTTCAGGGATAAGGGAAATAGAAATACCATAATTGACTGTATGCCACACTGACCTGTAGGCAATCAGCATACTCGAATAAATAACTGACTGGGAATATGTGACCGTAGCAAACACTGGCAGTGGAGAGACAGAGCTGGTGCTGGTTCCTGGTCTTCCTTTCTCACTCTCCCAGTCCTCCTGCCAGCATTCAGAAAAGGCTGAGAATAGATGGTCCAGTGGGCTGGGGACCTTGCGTCCTGGACATCAGAGAGAAAGAGGGGCTAGGATTTGGGAGCAAAGCCCAAAGAGAAAGGGAAACTGGTGACTGTGACACTGTAGCTCCTCCGGATGGCTCACTCCACAGCAGATCCCACGACTGCATCTCCAACCCCATGTAACACCATGAGGACCTCACGCACTTTATTACAAATCAACATCCCCCCCATTACTGGAGAAATTACCTTAGCCTGATAATACAGTCTGTGCAAAGAAATGCAGTCTCACTCTGCAAAGAATGCACCCAAAAATCATGCCTAAGCAATTGTGACCACATACCAAATGCACATCTACATATACAGATGAGCCAGCACCTGTCACCCAAACACAGTGCAGTGAGCACGCTTGAACATAGGCTGAATGCATGGAGCATACACAGAGTATTGACTTCCACTATGAAACCTTCCAGTGCCCTGGAGCGCTAAGCCCCAGACTGTGCTACTTAGACGTCCTTCTCTTCACCCTCAGCACTGGCCCTTTAACAAGATGGCACAGACGGGTCAGACGGGTCAGTGCCCCTGCTAAGAGCACAGGCTCTAGAAATAGATGAAGATTTCCTGGGAAGGGCATGCTAAGTGGAGCTATGAAACACACAGGCACCCTCCCTTCCCCTCCCCCGGCCTTCCTGCAGTCAGAGAAATAACGGTGGGATACACCGACAACCTTGCAAGAGAAGGTCTTAGAGGTTGCTGCCTGTGTGAACCTGATGAAGAATACAATTTCGTATTTTACAAACCCCCCCAGGGATGGGGGCACTGAATACTATATGTGATTCATTTGCAGTGCTGCCATCCGGTGGCCTTTAGGGCACCAGAGCCCGACCAACGATACAGAAGTTAAGAGCTTTAAATCTTAGTCATATAATCTTGATTTGCAGAACATTACAGTTGCTTGTTTAGTCTCTAACCCCTGAGCGCCCATGAGGTGGCCCTGTAGTTATTTCTTCCCTGACTTGCAGAGATCAATCTGATGATGGCTGCATACACACGGTCACAGAAAGGCACCATTGAGTGTACCAGCTGCCTCCTGGTGGCCATAGACCGTAGCACAGGCACTTCTTGGTTGACAGTTTAACTGTTATTATTATTATATTTTTTTTTATATCCTAAGGTTTCCTAAACCTGCCCCTGTGAAACCACAGGCATTTGGGCAACTTTCCCTATAGAATACATTTGCAGACTGTGAATACAAAAGAGCTACTGTCTCAAGCACACTTCCAGCCTGTCCCTCCTTCCAACTACAAGTTAGGGCTCTGCCTTTGAAGAATCTAAAAGCTGGCAATTTGCCTAATATCCCGGGACTTAACAGATGCTCCTCAGAGACATGATTAGGAGGGAGAGAACATGTGGCATCAGATATCAATGCCAAAACTGCTGTCCTATAAAACTAAGAATAAACTTAAAAATAAAGAGGACTGACAACAGCCCCCTTAAGTCTGAGGAACCCCCCCAAGCCTCAAAAAACCTACAAACAAAAGAAACACTAGACCTAAAAATCTAGCTATTCTGCCTGTCGTCTTCCTCACACTGGCAGCTCGGTGCAACTCCCGCCACGCGGTCCAAATACCTAGAGAGAAAATGGCCGCCCCTTTGCCAATGAATTTTGGTGCCAAGAACAGCCACTGCAAAAAGGAGGCCTCAGCAGACCGAAAGAGCCCGAAGGCCTTACCTGCAGGGCCGAAAGCCACGCAGCCTGCTCCTACCGCCTTGAATTCATCCGATCCTCAAGCCGCGCTGCTGCACCCAGCAGCCACGGCAAGGACTGCTCAGCCGGTTCCACAGAGTAAAATTAAAATCCCACAGCAACGGAGAGGCTCCATCTCACACAGCTTCAGTGTGGCTGTACGGGTCCCAGAGCTTTCTCCCGTACCATCAAAGGAGAGAGATCCGCACCGGCGAATGCCTGCAGTAAGTGAAAATAACTGACAAGGAGGGAAGGCGAGAGCTGCTACTAATTTAAAGAGCCAGGCTCAAATTTAAAATTACTGTAAATATAAGGAAATTTGCTCCTAACAACTAAAGGGAACTAATCCCTGATTGCCAATTAACCAAAAGGTAACTGAATTAAAAGTAAAATTAAAAGGTAAAAATCAAAAGTAAAATCAGAATAGAATTTGTCACACTAAATGCTCCTTATCTGTTCCCCCAAGTGAGCCCAGCAGCTAGGCTCACTACGTCCTCCTGCTGCATGGAGACTGGACACACTGGGGGCTGATGGGAGAGACCAGCAGGCTATATCCAGTGATGTCATGAGTTTGACATGCCCAGTCTCCAAGCTGCAGGAGGAGGTTCACTACCCAGAGGTTGAGGACTAAACTGGAGGAAAAATAAAGAACACTGTATAGCATGATGTGGGAACCTAGACATGCCATGGTCACTGCTCAGTCAGAGTGAGAGTGACCTCCCAGCATGACATGCTGTGGTCACCCTGTCCATGCAGGTGGTGGTCGGCCACTACAATATCCCAGCCATTGCCCTATGCAGATGCATCCTGCCCAGACGGCCCTGTCCGGCCCATACCCACAGTACCTTGCTCCTCATTATGCACATTGGCAGGCTAACACCGGAAACTGTGCAAGCATTGTGAGCTCTGTAAGGTGTAGGCAGCCACAAAACACTGGATAGACATACACACACTCCCACACCTATTTCAGCATTGTGCAAAGATAGAGGTGGTTGGCAGCCCTGGCTGCCACACCAGTCTTGGGCACAGTACAGGCATTGCTAAGGTACTCAATACTGTTAGGGTCACTCTCCGGGGTGGTAAACACTGTCAGAAAACAGAAAAGAGGGAACACACTCCACATATATCAGAAAGGTTGCTATGATGAATCTCTGTTAACAAATCCTAAAATTAAGCACAATTTGTTATCTGAAATTAATCATAGCAACCTTTTGGTATATATGGGGCGTGTTTCCATGTTTATGATGGCATTGCTAAGGTATGCAGATGCTAATCATGGTAGCTGCTGCTCTGCGCAGGGCCCAACAGCCTGACTTTCCCTGAGGCTTTGGATAGTGGAGCCTGTGGTGTGGGTGTTTGTGCCCCTGTTGGCTGATGCTCCAAGGCAGAGATTCCCAACTCCAGTCTTGAGGGGCCAAACACCATTCATGTTTTTATGCTGTCCCTAATAAATATGCATGAGATGCATTTGCATGCACTGCCCCATTGTATGCAAATGCATCTCATGCATATTTATTAGGGACAGCATGAAAACCTGAATGGTGTTTGGCTCTCCAGGACTGCAGTTGGGAACCTCTGCTTTAGGGAGTGTACATGTTTATGGTGTATGTGCTCTGTAGGGTAAAATATAGGGACATGGTCTGCAGGAGCCACAGCTGGGACTTGAACCTGTGACCTTCTGACCCTGAACACACTCGCTGTGTGTACTACACCAAACTGTTGCCACAGAGGGAGGTCATTCCCTGGGGATACCATGACTGTTCTTCAGACAGACCTTGTCTGTTGCACTGCACACCACCCACCTAAACAGGGCTTTGCCTTGGTCTCTAGTGGGCAGATGCCACTGCCCCCTCCACCGCCAGCAGCCCTCCCCCACCATGCTGACATGCCCTTATGCCGGTGGTGCTAGTGGTGCGCAGTCCCAGGCCATCCAGTGGGCCAGTAGGCGGCTGCCTATGGTGTGGGGTCTGGGGTAGGGGTGCCGACAGACATCCACGCTTCCCCCTGGCACCACCTGCCAATGTTATCTGCCCTTTGGGGTACCTGCTGGGTACTGTCCCCTGGATGGGACACTGTGGCACACACACTCATGGGCATGTTTGACGGTCAGTTGCTGTCTTGCTTATTTTCTGTTTCTGCGTTCTTATGTGCCACCTAGGCATCTGCCTAGTCCACCCTGTGCCCCAGCTGCCCCACTGCATGTTCCGCCTGCAGTCCCCTGTACCCTATTTGCAGCATCACCATAGTGCCCTTTCATACTTGGGCACTATGCTGTTGCTGCACATGTAGCACTACTATCACTTTTCTTGGTCTCCCTGCCTTTCCTGTACATTGCTGACTGAAATGGTTTCTCCCTCATTCAATTGTGCCTCTAACGCGAGGTTTTCACTCACGGTAATTTTCGGCCCTTCATTCCACAGCATTAGTGTAGCAGGAGCCTCTCCCTGCCCATTGACCCCTTCCTCTCCACCCTCTGCATGCCTTAACGTTGCTGGGGACGTTATCGCGTGATAACGTAGCAGCTGCTACATTAGCGCAGTTTAGTAAACATACCCCAAAGAGTATGATGAGGCTGCCCACAATTAGTAAGGCTCATGCTAGAGAAAGGATTTTTTATGTTGCATGTTTGCAGTGTTTAAAGGGACAGTGCCCATTAGTGAAAATAAAATAAGCCATTTTTTATTTTGCCTGCAAAATGTCACATTAATGTTTGTTAAAATACTCTACATTTTCCATCATTTTATTTTGAATCAGAAGGGAGATTACTTTTTCTACAGGTGAATGCACAATCTATTGCTAAACTTTGTTGTAAAATTAAATAAGGGATTTAACATTTACTTTGTGCCAAGTAAAGAAAGTTTTATCAGCAACAAATTACAGGATGGCATGCACATGCCTTGGGGACAACAAACAGGGGTCCATTAAATGAACAGTTATTTGATTATGAAGGAATTAAAGCGCACTCTATTGACTTTCTATTAACAAAATGGACTAATCTGTCTCCATTATCATAAACTTTTAGCAACCTTAGGTCACATCATTAGAGAAACCAGAATTCATTCTGAATAATAAAAAAAAAATCATCAAGTATCTCATCCTGTATAACAGCTGAAGACTCATTCAGTTCAAGCTACCTGGCTATTGTGTCTAGAAAGATCTGTCACTCATGTCTGGTGCCGCAGGGCCAGGGCCAGGGCCAGGGCCAGGGCCAAAGGCTGGTGATAACCGTATCCCTGGGGACCGCGACGCTGCCAGACGTCTTGCGCATGGGTGGGGGCGGAGGAGTGTCAGGGCAATGTTTGAATCGCCCCACATCAGCCCCATGAGGCTATTCTATTGGAGGCGTTGGCAGCGGGGTGGAGCAAGCAGGGTGGGAAGGGAACCGTTTGAGCATGGTCTTCCTTCCCCTGCTTGCCCATGTAGCAGCAGCATTGTTTGGAGATCCTTGCGGCAGCACGCAGCAGCATCGGGTGGGGCTGCTCCAATTATGTGCAGCACTACTGTGGGCCTTGGGCAAGTCCTTAGTCCACCTTAAAAGGTACGGTGTGGGGGGGAGAGGGTGTTTGTGAAAAGGTGAGGGGGGGGGTTCTTGCAGCAGGGAGTTAACGCGGAGGGGGGCTTCAGAGAAGGTGTCTGGGTAGAGGTGGTTTGTTTGGTGGCAGGCCGTTGGGGGAAGTTATAAAAAAAATTTAAAAAACAAAAAAAACAAAGAAAAAAAGGAAGTTTTATTCAGCTTCTAGGGAAGGGGGGGTGTTTTATGGTGACTATTTGTTGGGGTGCTGAAAAGGTTGGTGGGGAGGGGAACATAGCTGGTCTGGCAAATTGAGCAGGCAGGTTAGTAGGAGGGGTGGCCTAGGGGCAAGGGCAAGGGCAAGTTGCCTGTGGCATGCAGGTCAGGGCTTTGAATCCCACTAGCAGACTGTGGTTTTCTAGCTTCAAGTGCATCTGTGAGCATGGTGCAGACTCCAAAAAGGGCAGGGGGCAGAGAGACATCATGGAGGCTCAGCGTCACAGTCAGGTGGGAGGAGTCATCGGGGGCAGGGGGGCGGTGTGGGGTGGACACACCGAGGCAGCATCAGTTCAGGTGCTGCGGGTCAGGGGTTCGCCCGAGGTAGGGTGCCATGGGAGGGAAGTGAGGAGGACACAAGGCAGGAGGTCCAGGCAGGGTTTAGGGTCATGTGGCGGGATGAGGGGTTTGGCGGTGGACGCCCCAGGTGCGGAGATGGCAGGTCCAGCATGGCAGGAAGAGGTGGGTTCAGGTGTGTCTGGGCTCAGTGTGACAACCACTTCTGTGCAGCTGTCGGGGGCAGAGGCGTCAGAATATGAAGAAGGAATGATGGGGGATTTGGGTGTAGAAGCAGAGCGGCATGGCCCTGATATGCAGGGGGGGGGCAACCCTTCGGGAGTTTCATTTCCTACTCCCTTTCAGGGGTACTATACCCCTTGTCATCCTGGGAGGCGTTATCAGTATCCACTTTTCACAGGTGTTCCTGGGCATTGGTCTTTTGGGGCAGGATAGTATGCTGGAGTGGGGACGTGGGGTTATGTGTGGAGTGATTGGCCGGAAGCGGGGTTTAGTGGTGCGGGGACACTGCCTGGGAGGGGTATGGCTGGTTGGGAGGCTGGGGGTATGGGCTCTTCAGCATGGAGCTGGGAAGGTGGGGGGGGGGGAAGGGTAGCTAGTGCATCTGGGGGTCACTGCTGCTGGTGTTTGTCCTTCTATTTCTCTTCAGTTTCCAGTGAGCATCAGAGTAAGGGCCAATATAACTGACCCCGGACGGGCCAGTATAACTGACCCCGGACGGGCCAGTATAGATACCGGTGCAGTCCATTCCTCTTGATAGATCGCAGGCCATGAGTGAACGAGTGTCGTCCAGTCCAGAAGCGGGTGACTATGCAGGCGCAGATGTTAGCTTAGGCGGTGGGGTTCCTCTTCCCAGGGCTGGGGTTGAAGCAGGCATGAAGGCTAAGGCAAAGCATAGGCACATGTGCCATTGTCGGCGTGAGTTGACTTCGTCCAGGGCTTCTTGGTAGGTTCTGCAGCAGTGGCGGCTGAAAAAGGGGCAGGAACGGCTCCTACTGTGGTCCGTTGTTCTGAGCTTTGGGAAAGGGTACCACAGAAGTTGAGGCACCGGATCAGAAAGCGTCAGTATATTGATATCTTTCACCTTTTGGAGGGAAAAAAAAACACGCTCTGGCGAGAGCAGAAAGAAACAAAGACGATGAGAAAGCGGGTAGGGTGCGGAAGGTTTCCCGTAACACTCTTTATTGGACGTGGGCCTTCTTAAGGTTAGCAAGTGTCTGGGGGCATTATGTTCCAGGCCAATATGGTGCGTTGCTAGCTCATGTGGATGCGATATTAGCAGCGTCTCAGGTGCACAAGGGCTGGGCTTGGTTAAACTACGATGAAGAATTTAGGGACACGATGGAGGAAAATGCTCAGCTATCATGGGGGACGAAGGACATCAATTTGTGGCTCACTCAAATGTCCTCTAAGAAAGGGGCAGGGGGTGCGGTGGGAGGTGGGTCCCGAACAGGATCTCAAGTGGTGATTGCCGGTCCTCAGTCCTTTCGGGTACCAGTCGGTCCCACAGCACCGCCAAAGGGAGGGACAGGAGGGGGGGGGGGAGATCTGTGCTGGTGTTTCAACAAGTCTTCCTGCCCCTTCCCGGATTGTAAGTTTCGACATGCATGTTCCCTCTGTGGGGGCAGACATGCAGCCACGAAGTGTAGCCGAAAGGGGTGGCGGGCGCTCCAGCAGGGAGTAAGTGAGGTATCGAGTAGGGTATTGGCTCCTACTCCTATAAAGGTCGAAGCTTTGCATCCATGGTTGCTTCGTTTTGGGGGAAGTCGGCAGGGTAAATCTTGGAGAGTGATTTTGCAGGGTTTTTCACAGGGCTTTCGTATTCCGTTTCAAGGTGTGGTGGCGGATGTGGTGGCCAAGAATTCCAGTTCAGTAAGGCTTTTGGTTTACATTGTCCATAAGAAAATCAAGGCGGAATGTGCTTTGGGCAGAATAGCTGGTCCGTTTGACGAACCCCCATTTTCGCCTTTTAGTGTTTCTCCATTGGGAGTGGTCCCAAAAAAGGAACCAGGTAGATTTAGGTTAATTCATAACTTGTCTTTCCTGCCTGGGAATTCTGTTAATGATCATATTCCTCATGAGTTGTGCACCGTTCGTTATGCTTCATTCGACATGGCCGTTGCTTTGGTACAGCAGTGTGGTGCAGGGGCGTTGATAGTGGAGGTGGATATTGAATCTGCATTTCGGTTGTTGCCGGTCCACCCATCAGCATTTCCGCTGTTGGGTTTCCAGTTTGGTTCTCAGTTTTATTTTGACAACTGTATGCCGATGGGTTGCGCGATATTGTGTGCTTACTTTCAGGCCTTTAGCACTTTCTTACATTGGGTATTAGAGCAGCGGATGGGGTTCTCCACCATCGTACATTATTTGGATGATTTTTTGTTTGTAGGCCCCAATCAGGTTGAGACTTGTTCCATCTTGTTGGCATCGTTTCAAAGGTTGGCCGGAGACTTTGGTATCCCCCTAGCAGTTGAAAAGACGGTGGGACCAGTGACGTGCCTCACTTCCTAGGGGTAGTGATAGATTCACTGGCAATGTCAGTGCACCTACTGACGCAGAAAGTCGAACGCCTAAAAGGCTTGGTTGTGGCTGTGGGGTCGTCCTCCAAGACTACACTTAAGGATCTGCAGTCGTTGGTGGGGCATCTTAATTTCTTGTTGGGTTAATCCGATGGTGCGCCCCTTCACACGGCAGTGGTCGCTGGTGATGGCAGGGGTGCAGCATCCTTATCACTGCATTCAGGTATTTTCCGGAATGCGCGAGGATTTGCGGATGTGGGATTCCTTTTTATCCGATTTCAATGGTTGCACGGTAATGCAGTTGCCAGGTGTCGAATGCAGATTTGCAGTTGTTTTCCGATGCTGCGGGCAGTTCGGAATTTGGTGTATACTGTCAAATGGCGTGGTGCGCGGAGGCTTGGCCATCGGAATGGCAGGTTTCTGGGTTGACTCGCAACATTGCCTTCCTAGAGTTATTTGCCATTTTGGTTGCATTTTGGGTGTGACCAGAGTGTTTGCAGAACAGGGTGGTGGTGTTTTGGTGTGACAATGCGGCAGTGGTGGAAATTATCAAATCGGCATTCACGCAAGTGCCTGCGAGTTGCGGCCTTGATGAGTCTCTTCGTGTTGGCTTGCTTACGTCTTAATGTTATTGCTAGAGCGCATCATGTGCCTGGCATACAGAATTCAATTGCTGATGCTTTGTCCCGTTTTCAGTGGTCACAGTTTTGTCTATTGGCTCCAGACGCGGAGGAGGCAGCCTCAGCAGTTCCAGATCATCTCTGGCAGATTGGGACCCTGATGTGATGGCTCTGTTGCGTGCGTCGGTGGCTCAGGGGACATGGTCGACTTATCTGCATGGATACTCTAAGGTGCGTGTATTTTTGATGGGAAAAGGTTGGTGTGGCGGGAGAGTTTCAGAGGAGCTACTGGGCTTATTTGTAGTGTGGGCAAAAAGGGAAGGCTGGTCCAGATCGGCAATCACCTCAGCGATAACAGGGTTTTCTTTTTTTAAAGGCTGTGGGATGGGGCAATCCTCGAGTGTCATTTTTGGTGAAGTGCCTGATGGCAGGTTGGGCCAGGGGGCATGCCAAGTTGCAGGATTGGCGTCTTCCAGTGTCTCATGAGCTCCTTCTGCGAATTTGCGAGGCGATGCCGGAGGTTGCGGTCTCTGAGTTCGAGGCACTGTTGTTTCGGGCACTGTTCGGGACTGCATTCTTTGGGGTATTCCATGTGTGTGAGCTTGTGCCAAGGTCAGGGAGGAGGGGTGCTTTCGGGGGTTTGGATGTCAAGCATGTGGCTCTGGAGGCGGCACAGGTACGCATTTTTCTCCCGGAATCTAAAACTGATCAGGTGGAGGGGGGGGGGGGTTGGGTGATACTAAAGGCAATTTCCCCATTGCAATCATGTCCAGTGCATAATTTGCAGCTTTATTTGTATCATCGAGAGGGACATCAGGCTATTTATTTCTGCATGATGATGGTAAGCCGGTAACGCAGTTTCAGTTCATTGCTGTTCTGCGTATAGCTTTGTGGCACCTTGGCTGTGATGAGAAGCAATTTGCGTCGCATTCTTTTCGGATTGGTGCTGCTACTAGCACTGCGGCAGCTGGGCTCGATGGGAAGGTGATCCAGCAGATTGCCAGGTGACGCTCGGGGGCATATGTGGGATATGTTTGCCCAGAGGAGTCTTGATCCAAACTGCTGTTTGGGGGATGTGTGGGGGTTAGTCGCCCATAGTGGATTTGACCTCAGTTATGCGATGACGGGTAGTAAAAAAGGGGGGAGGGCAGGGGGTATTAACAATTTGATTCATGTTGCAGAGTTTCCAGCTGGTTGCAGTCAGCTTTGTGTTGTTGCAGATGGCTTGTATGCCGGAGATTCGTGGATCATCGGCCACTCGTTTGTGTACTGGGCAGAGCGCAGGGCCATGTCACGCCCTCTTGCAGTGCAAGTGGGACTGGTGACTTCTGCTGTGGAGGGCATGCACTGGTGGGAGCTGGTATCGTTCATGCAGTTGAGGGCCAGACAGCGGCAGTGGGACTCGTGATTCATTTGGGCAGCAATGATCTATCCAACTGGTCCTGCAGGCAGCTCATTCGGACAGTGCAGAGACATTGGACTGTTACAGGAATTGTTGCCTGGTATTGTGATTGTCTGGTCAGACATCATTCCTCACCCTTCCTGCTGGTTCCAGCGTTGGTGGTCCCAAGGCCTGGTCAAGGTCAATAGACAGATTGGGCGCTGGGTTCTGCAGACTAGTGGGCTTCAGGTGCAACATCACACTGATGGTGTACACCTGTCTCTGGTGGGACAAAGATCTGTTGTTGAATGATTGGCAGGAGGTGCTGGAAGGGTTGTGTTGGTCGCAGCTTTCATGGAGGGGGGGGGGGCTGCACAAGGTTAGGTATGCTACCTTGTGCCGGTGCATCGAGTTAGCACTCGCCGAGACAATGGAGCATATACGGCTGAGGGCGCTTTTAGGGGAGCGAAGTGCTCCCCAGGGTGGGTGAGACATCTCTGTTGGGGTCGCTGCCCAGTGTAAGACAAGTTGAGTCAGCCTTTGCTACTAATATGGCAAGGCGGGTGGTAGGGGCAAGGGGGAGGATGATGTATCACCTTGCTAATAAATGGCTGGTGGGGGGCATTATCTGGAATGGGGTGGTGGGGTCATGTTTGGTTGGCCCTGGTTGGGCTGGTGTTATAATGTGGTTAATAAAGCTGTGACCAAAAGTTGTTCCAGAATTCTGTGAGAATGTTTTGTGACTGAGGAGGGGTTGAGATGAAGCGTTAATTGGGTGGGCATGGGGGTGGGGGGGGGGCGTCCTTCTGAGCATGCAGCTATGGGCATCCAGGATACCCCGGTTATTAAAGTTACAGTCACACATTGATAAATTTAAATCATTATCCTTACATAGACATGAATAAATAATTCACCTGGCTGGGGTTTTGTTTTGTTTTGTTTTAAAAACAAAGCAAAGAAAAAAAGACACATTTTCTTCTGATTTTCTTTCATTTCAGGAGATCTTGGCATCTGTTTGACATTCTGTAATGTGCATTTCATGTAGGAGTACATCTGCATGGGGCAGATCCAATTATTTTCAAGCCAGCCTGAAAAACCATTCCCTCAACAGATAAAAAGATTCACAAGCTATGTTTTTCCAGATGTCTGACCATTGAGATATTCTAGGAAATTTGCAGAGCAGAGGCCTTCTTGTTTAAAGAACATTCAGGGGGTGATTTTATAAACCATTTTTACATCTAAAATGCAGTTCTAGACACATTAATAGGCTCTTTTAAAATTAGGCAGGTATAAAAGCAAGCCAGCACATACAGCAAACGTGCAAAGGGTGGAGTTTGAGCAGAGTGTGGGTAGAGTCGTGAAATGCACATGAAAACTCATCTATGGTTCGATAACCATGCTTTTGAAAGAGGAGCTAACTGGAGCAGACTTAGCTGAAAGATTCTCAGAGGGCATGTTGACTCCTGGAAACTAAGAGGACCTTTTACTAAAGCCTGTTAGGGTGTTGTACTTAACATATATTTAGCATGAAAACTAACATGCATCAAGTGCAGTCTTCATGGTAATTGTGGGGGGCATTCCCCGCAGTTAATGCACAGCTGCATATCACAGAAAATCTCATTTCAATGAGTCTGGTCACAAGCCCGCAACTACAAACCAAAACTCTCTCAGAGCTAAGGAAATATTACTAAAAAACTATTATTTTTGTTATTCTATTAAAACAATAATTATATACAGGAGTCAGGCTGTGGGGAATGAAGAGGGAAAAAAAAGTGGTCCGTGGCCAGGGATTGCGGCTCCTGAATGAAGTTGAGGTGCCATGGCCAGGAGCTGGACTGCGTTAGCCAAGGAGAGGCCTGTACATGCAGGCTGTTGAGAATTGGGTCCCAGCTTGCATGTACGGGCCTAGATGGGATTCTGATCTTGCGTGGGCTAGACGTGCCCCACTGTATCAGAATCCAGTCTACCTCTGTGTGTCCAGTTCAGACCAGACACACAGCAGGCTGGTATGTACATATTGGAATAGGCCTCATTCTGTTTATTTATTCTAAACATATATCACAAAAAATGTACCTTACTTATCCAAAGCAGACATAAGTTTCATGAAACAGACAGAACTTTCATAACAATCCATAACTTGCTTATTATTCTCCATGTTTGGTGAATAATAAGCAGATTGTGGATTGTTATGAAAGTGATATATGTTTAGAACAAATAAACATAATACATATATATGTACTTATGGAATTACCATTTTTTGTTATATACTAACGTATGGCAATATTAAGTATTTCAGTGTGAATTTCTTTGATTATTGTTTTAATAAAAGCAACAAATAAAAACGACGAACAACGAATAAAATAAAATAGAATAGAATAAAATAGTTTTTTAGTAATATTTTCCTGAGCTTCGAGTGTGCTTGTTTTGGTTTGTAGTTTCAGATGCATACTCTAACATGCAGCGCAATTAATACAGGTGCACCTAATGTCACTTATAGAGGAGAAGAGGCAGAAGATCCTGAAGTCCCAAGAAATGCAGTCAGAGACCAAGAAAAAAAGTGGCAGAAATAACGAAATATATTTCCCATTATACTGGGAACCACAGGCTTGATAAAGCACTTCCAAGCAGATCTTGATAAGATACTCATACATAGAACAAGTTTAATGGCCTTGTTCTATGTAATATTCATCGTTACTGTTCAATGTAAACCACTTTGAATATTTAAACCTTTTTTTATACCACGCCTTCCAGCAATCAGGGGCGGTTTACATGGAACTACAACACAGTGGTACGTGGAACATATTTAACCAATACAATTTAAACAAGGAACTTAGAACAATAACTATATACATACCAGTGCACACTATTTACAGAGGCATTTTCTTAGCTATATACATTGAAATAAGGGAGGGAAATGGGAGGTGGTTAACTGTTGGGGAAGAAGAGAGGGGTGGAGTTATTGGAGGTATTGTTTATTAGGTGAGCATTATAGTATTATGAGAAAAGGTGCGTTTTCAAATTCCTTGCGGAAAGTTAGGAGATCTTTGTCAGCTCTGATTTGGTCAGGGAGGGCGTTCCAAAATATAGGGGCTGTGTATCTGAATGCCCTATTGTGTGCTGTTTAGTTTTGCGTATAACGTTTGGAACTTGCGGAAAGTTTTGAGTGTGCTTTTGCTTCTGTCTGGTGTCAGTTTGAGATTTTATTATAGTGGAGAGGTAAGAGGGGGAGATATCGGTATACATTTTAAAAGCAGTGAGGATTTGCTTGTATTGTAATCTGGAAGTTATTGGGAGCCAGTGAAGGTTATATAATATGGGGGTGATGTGTTCAGATAGGTTGGTCTTGGTTATTATCCTGGCAGATACATTTTGGACAAGCTGGAGAGTGTGAATGGATTTCTTTGATAGACCTTGTAAAATACTATTACAATAGTCCAGATGGGGGTTCACTAGCGCTTCAACTATTGTGCAAAAGTCTTGTGGGTCTAAGATTGATCTCAGGTGTTAAATAGTTTTTAGTTAATAGAGTATTGTTCTGGCAGTGAGTTTGATATGAGATGCCATGCTTAAGGCCCTGTCTATAATGACCCCTAGATATTTGACTTCTTGTTTGACAGGCAAGATTAAGTTGTGTAATTTGAATGAGGTGTGGGGGGGGGGGTGTACTTTTGGTTTCTTGTGGCGATTAATATTTCTGTTTTTTTAAAGGTTGATTTGTAGGTTGTTTTTGCTGAGCCAGGATTCAGCTTCATATATGCAGTCCTTAATATTGGTAAATTGCGGATTTTTTATATCAACCGGGGAATAGACCATTATATTGTCTGCATATATGTGGAAATTGACTTTGTATTTGTTGAATATGTCGCATATTGATTGCAGGTATAAATTAAATAAGAGCAGATAGGGCTGAACCCTGGGGTATTCCTTGTTCTTGGAGGAAGGTGGTGAAGTATCCTGGTTAATTCTTACATATTGGGAGTGATTAGCAATCTAGGATTGGAACCATTTTAACGCCATTTCTGCAATACCAATGTGAGCCAATGTTGACAGTAGTACAGCATAGTCAACATTGTCGAATGCTGATGAGATGTCTAGGGACACCATGATGTAAGCTTGTTTGGAGTTGTCTAGACTGCATATGGAGGGTGTCAAATAATGCTATGAGGAGGGTTTCCACTCCGTGATAGGGGCGGAAACCATACTGTTGAGGATCTAGAGGTTCATGCGTGTCTATGTAGTCCTGCAGTTGGATTACTTTCTCAGTAATCTTTGCTATGAATGGGATACTGTCTAGCGGCCTGTATGAAGAAGGATCATTTCTGATGAGCGTTTTGTTTTTTTCAGTATGGGGCGGATGATGGATAGCTTTAGGGTATCTGGTAGTATACCCTGGAGGAGGGACTGATTTACTATGTTCAGTATCACCGGAGCTAGCTCCAACTTTTACCACCTTAATCCGGGATACTGGACTGGGGTCTAAGTAAGAGGGGGTGGTATTGATTTTGGTGATGGTTTCAAGGAGCTGTTTTTCCCCCAATGAGGTAGAAGTTGTGCAGGGTGTTAGGTGTTATCATGGGGTCACTAGGGCATGTATTAGGGGTGTATTTTTTCTTTAGCTTGAGTGCCAGGTGGTCTGTTATGGATTGTGCGCTAATGTCCGTGGTGATTGTTATGTTTGTGTGTGTTTTGGTTATGTTTTCTGTCTCTGGTGTTAGGGGTATAATGGCAGACATTCATATTATGAAATGATCTGACCATGGTACTAGGTTGGCAGTGGCATATGTGAAGCAAGGATGGGTGGTGACTGATGTAGGGTAGAATATTAGGTCGAGGGTGTTTCAGGGCCGGCCCGTCCATTGAGCGAGAATGTTGTTCGCACAGGGCCCTGCGCTTCAGGGGGCCCCGTCAAACCACATTTTCGCTCAATGGACGGCTGCAGAGGGAGCCGGGGAAGCCCGCCGAAGCCCCGGCTCCCTCTGCACAGCCCGCCAGCGTGAAGAGCCTTTACCTTCATGCTGGTGGCTGTTTCAATGAAGCCGCGAATGCCGGGAGAGGTTAAAGGGCATTGCCTTTAACCTTTCCCGGCATTTGTGACTTCATTGAAACAGCCGCCAGCGGGAAGGTAAAGGTTCTTCACGTTGGCGGGCTGTGCAGAGGGAGCTGGGGCCTCGCATGGGCTTCCCCGGCTCCCTCTGCAGCCCCCTAGATGGCGCGGGGCTCTTCGGAGGGGGGGGGGGCGGCTAGGATTGGATGGGCTGTGATGGGGGGGGGGGGGAACGGACTGGAAATGTGCTGTGATGGGGGAGGGAACGGACGGGAAATGGGCGGTTTTGGGGGGGGGGTATGGCCTGCAATTGGGCTGTGGGGGGAAGGACTGCAAGTGGGCTGTGATGGGGGGGGAAAGGACTTCAAATGGGCTGTGATGGTGGGGGGGGAACTTGGACTGGAAATGGGCTGATGAAGAGCTGGATTAGGACTGGAGATGGGCTGATGGGGGCTGGAATAGGGCGAAGTGGGCTGACGAGGGGGCTAGGATTGGAAATTAGCTGATGGGGGAGTGTGGAGTGGAAATGGGCTGATGGGGGGCTGGAATGGAACTGGAAAACAGCATATGGGAGGCTAGGACTGGAAATGGGCTGATGTGGAAGCTTGGGAGACTGGGACTAGAAGAGGGCAGATGCTGGATGGGTCTAGAACTATAAAGGAGCTGATTTTGGGGGAGGACTAGAAAGGGATGGGGAATGAGAATGGAGAGGGGAAAAGATTTTGTGTGGGAGGGAAGAAAAGTCTACGATGGGCCGGGTATTGGAAGAGTAAGTGGAGATTGAGAATGGAAGGGTGAAATTTGAGTGGATGATAAAGGAATAAGGAAAGAAATGGAGGAAAGAGCAAAAGGGGAAAGATCAGTATGTTAAAGCAGATATAGAGAAAAAATTTGGAAAAAAATCTAAAAGAGAAGAAAGGAAAATGGATAGCTCGCAGAAGACACAAAGAAACCAGAAGAAAATGACTGGAGCAATTACAACTGAAAAGAAAATGCACAAGCAACAAAAGGTAGAAAAATACTTTATTATTTTGAATTTATTAACTGGAATCTATCAGCTCTGGGAAATACGCATCATTAACGTCTTTTGTGTTTTGTTTAGTACATTAACCTTTAAAATGCCTCTATATCGTTCCATGGTGAGACCACACCTTGAATATTGTGTGCAATTCTGGTCGCCGTATCTTAAAAAGGATATAGAGTTATTAGAAAAGGTTCAGAGAAGAGCCACTAAAATGGTAAAGGGGATGGAAGGATACTCCTATGAAGAAAGGCTAAAAAGGTTAGGGCTCTTTAACCTGGAAAAGAGACGGCTGAGGGGAGATATGACAGAAGTCTATAAATTATTGAACGGAGTGGAATGGGTGAACGTAGATCGATTGTTTACATTATCAGAATATAGAAAGACTAGGGGACATGCAATGAAGCTACAGGGTAAACTATTTAAGACTAATAAAAGAAAATATTTTTTCACTCAACGTGTAATCAAACTCTGGAATTTGTTACCGGAGAATGTAGTAAAGGCTGTTAATGAAGCTGAGTTTAAAAAAGGTTTGGACAAGTTCCTGGAGGAAAGGTCTATAAACCATTATTAAGCAGGGACCCAGGATATCAATGCTTGACCCAGTACAAGCATTGCGGAACCTGTCTCTTTTGGGGAAACTGCTATGTACGTATGACCTAGATTGGCCACTGTTGGAAACAGGATACTGGGCTTGATGGACCTTGGTCTGACCCAGTATGGCATATCTTATGTTCTTATGTTCTTAAAGGAAATTAATTTATAGTTTTATTTCTCCAGTGTTGTACATCCCAAGTTTGACTTTTGGGGTTCCCAGTTTAATTATTGTCTTCTTATTCCTAAATTGTGATCCCTTGTTCTTTGGTGACGGTCTATGTTCTGCATTTTAACCAAGCTGAGGTATTCTGTTCATGTAGTTTCTATTTGACCATGTCACTTGTTCTCTTTCCCCAGTAGGAGATGCATTGGTATTCTCTGAGGTGTATTGGTTTAATATTTGCAGTGTTACCTTTTGATAGGTAGGGTTTGGTGCTTTGTGAGTCCTGGCAGTGCTGTTATGATATGGTGGATTTGCTATGAGTTCTAAATGGTCAGTGTTTATAGTACTTCCTAATGGGCCTGGCGGTTGGCAATGGAATATAGTAACGTAGAAATCTGTTAGTCTTTCTTTATCCAGACACTCATTAAGAAGCATGTTTACTAAAAATGCATGTTAACATTATGCAAGTATTTATGCAAATGAGGCTCCCTGTACAAATGAGGCCCCGCAATTAATCTCCGCACATGGCCCCGCACCCCCCTTGGGCCGCCCCTGGGTGTTTCCTTTAATATGTATGGGATGATTCATTATCTGAATGAAATCTAGATACAAGAAAAGCGGTATAGAACAAATGATTAAATAAAATAAATAGCTGTTACATCTTATGAACTCCAAAAGGAAGCTCTCTTTGGCACTATGCAAGTTCATTGCTGAGCATTAGTAGTAAATTTGAGAGACTGAGATCATACTCCACATACCCTGGCTTAGAAGTGAGGTTCATGACTGTCATGGTATGCGCAAAACTAACATTTGGAGAAACTGCCCCAGGTATCATTATGTGCACCCCATGCTAATTGCCATATTAACAGTGCATGATTGCAATGCAACTTGAACTGTGGTACATCAAATGAATAAGAAAACAATAAAAAATGCACCCCTGTGCAAACTACAATGTGCTCTCCATGCCCACACTGTGCTCATACCCTGACCAGTGATTCAATGGGCAATTAGTGCATGTTTTAGAGGCTGGTGTGCATTAACTCACTGTGGGCCATTACTGCTTGTTATAATGTGCACAAACCATTTAGCGAGCTTTAGTAAAAGGGTCCCTGAGGCAACTAGCCAGATTCTACAGTGATGCCCTATAAACCACTTTACAAATTAAGCACAAGCCTCAAACAGCCAGTGCCAGGCACTAAGAACAGGAGTAATTTGATGATATTTTCCCTAGTCCTGTAGCCAGGTGCACTGCTGCATACTGGACTAGTTGCAGTCTCTTAAATTCACATTGCAGTAATTCTCTTTATGTGGATCTGTCACAATCAAGCTCACTTATTACGAGCACCTGGAGCAGTAACTCTTAGGAGCATGTTTACTAAACTGGGCTAATGGCTAGCACGCATGTTATTTAATGGGAACTAGTTACAAATAGGGGTATATATTTATGGTTAGCACATGCTAAGTTGTAAACCATTACAGCTCACTTTTGCCACCAACTGAATGTTGTTAGGTGTAAATCAAATCACACTCCTTAAAAAGGGACCCAGGATATCAATGCTTGACCCAGTACAAGCATTGTGGAACCTGTCTTTTGGGGATATTGCTAGGTACGTATGACCTAGATTGGCCACTGTTGGAAACAGGATACTGGGCTTGATGGACCTCGGTCTGACCCAGTATGGCATGTCTTATGTTCTTATGTTCTAAATTAACCACATCAGTTATACATAGAGTCTGTCCATTCACTCTGGCTGGCTTCTGCAACAGTGTGTCCCTGCTAGAAGGCCACATCACTGAAGTCTTCTGAGAGCTCAGTATCAGTCCATGTTGGACCAGCCAATCAGCAAACTAGGCCAAACACGTATTTAGATATATCATTGTTTCTAATTGATCTTCTGGTATACTCATTACTAACTATATAACATCTGCATAAATAAAAACTCCCACTTCAAAGTGGTCAGCAATAGATGTCGATAGAACAAAAACAATGTTAAATAAAACACTGTTCTACAAATGTTCAAAAATTGTTTGCTTCAGAAATTAAATGTGCTATTTCTTAGTGAATTTGATACGCTGAATTCAAATATGATAGTGAAATTGGCCAAATAACTCCTGTTTCTATAATGTTGAGGAATTTACATTTTACCATTATGTATGGTGAAAAATCGAGCCTAAATCCTTAGATGTAAATCAAAATCTTATTACAAATGAAACTTTGCACAACAACAAGCATGTTTTTATAAAATAAAGTTCGTAAACGTACTTAGAAGAAACAGAAGTAATTATGTCTGCAATTTAATGTTCATTAAGAACATTTGTAAGTACATTCTAGCAAGTTTTCTTCTCATTCAGTGGCTTCACGACTTTTCCTGATCTGTTTCTTGTACTGAAGCAATGGAATATCCCTTGTCACTGTCCAGCAGTAGTCTGCAAGCATTAGACTCCATTTACCCTGATGCCTCTTTTCCATAGCTGCAATATCTTGGTGAAATCGTTCTCCACGTTCACTTACTGCTCCACAATTTTGTGGGGAAAAATCTAGATGAGAGTGTAGAAAATGAAACTTTAAGGACATGTTGCAACCAAGGTTTTTGTATACCTTGAGAAGATCTTGAACAATCTCTTCGTAATTATTTGCTTTGTTGTTTCCAAGAAAATTTTGTGTCACCAATTCAAATGCTATCCATGCAGCCTTTTCCTTTCCACACAATGAGAAGAAAATTTGTCATCTTGAAGAAGTGCACGAAACTGAGGGCCAACAAAAACTCCTTCTTTAACTTTGGCATCACTCAGTCTAGAAAATTTGCCACTAAGATACCTGAAAGCAGGTTTAGTTTTATCCATCGCCTTGACAAAGTTTTTCATTAATCCCAACTTGATGTGCAACGAAGGCATCAAAATCTTGTTGCTGTCTACAAGTGCTGGAAACAGAACATTTTTGCTTCCAGGATCCAGTGACTGACGGAGTGGCCAGTCCCTTTTGACGAAATGACAATCTCTAGCATGACTATCCCATTCACACAAGAAGCAGCAGCAGTACTTGGTGCATCCACCCTGAAGACCAAGCAAGAGGGCGACCACTTTGACGTCACCACAGATTGACCATAGATGTTGATCATAGTTTATACATTGCAAAAGTTGTTTCATATTATCAATGAAGAGCCTCCAATCATCTGCATTGTAATTGATATTGAGAGCTGCCATTAAAACCTTTTATGTTGTTGCATGCAGCAAGATCACCTTCTTCGAAAAAGAATGACATCTAGTCGTTCTGACGGTCCCAGAAAAAAGAAATTTGAACGTCAGCCAGACGATTCCACTGCTGTAGTCTAGAACGCAAAAGCTCAGCTTTATTCTTTGGGAGATCCAAATCCCTGACAAGGGCATTCAATTCACCTTGCATTATGAGGTGTGGCTCATTAGCAGAGGCCAAAAGAAACTCTGGGTCACATGAGGTTGACGATTCATGACTACAAACTTCTTCCTCTTCCTCACTTGATTCTAATGATGATTCTGATATTTTGGGAATCGCAACCCTTCTCCATGAGGCACTGGGCGTATTGCAGATAGAATGTTTGGATATTGCACAGTCCAGTTACTCTTTCTGGATATGCCTTTCTGAATTGGAGGAACCATGCAGAAGTAGCAATTGCTGACGTGATCTGTGAGCTCTCTCCAGATCATTGGAACTGCAAAAGGCATTGATTGCCTTTTCCCATTCATCCATTGCCTGAGATTTGTTGCACATGTATTGCAGCATATGTGTGGCATCCAGCTCTTATCCCGATCTCCTATTTTGCAGTCAAAATATAAGTTGTAGCCTCTTAACGGCCAGAGTCATATTCTGTTTTTGTGATGTAAAAGTCACTTCAAATATAGCAGAAATTATCTGCATTATTAACACAAGTACGATGCATCGCCTAATACGTTGTGATTGACCTATCAGCATAAAATAATGCAAAATAATTAATTTTTAATCTCTGTGACTAATACACCTTAAGATTTATACTGTCAAGTGATGCAAATTTAAATACTAATTGCATCATCTGGTTTTGGACAGATATTTCTATTGGTTGCAAGTAGAGATTATGCAATCTCATACAAATGCTGAATACACAGTTAATGGCCCCTAATGACTAATTAATAGCATATATATCTTAGCAACTAGACCTAATCGGCCATTTTCATTATAATTTCTGTGTTCAGCAGCCTTAAATTAGTGTAGAACAGCTGCTTTCGTGGCTGAAACATTTTGGCTGTTGAACAGTGAAATCGGAGAGAGTAGGGAGCCCTGAGGAACACTGACATCTCCCAAAACTCAGAGGTGCCAATATTAAGTGGTGGCGGTCAGTTCCTTTAAAATGCCTGGCCGCTGCCCCTTTAATTAGAAGCAGATATTCAGTGCCAGAGCTTATCTGTGTTTGGTGCTGAATATCCAGTTTGGCCAGACAGAGAGATCGCTATCTGGTGCTAGCTGGATAGCTGCTGGGACTGCCCCGCTCTGTCCATAGACCACCTCAGTTTTCAATGGGCGTCTTTTCTGCAGTTTGTGAGGATATTCAGTGCCCCCCCCCCTGAAAGTCTGTCCCTTCAAAACACTGACTGCAGCCTTCCCTTTTGATAAGGGGAGAACCACTTTATTACTGCCTCCTATGCATGAAAAATTGTTTGTTTGTTTTTTTGCTTTTGGGTCATTTTTGACTTTCTATGAAATTTTCCAAACATTTTACATTTTATTTCACACATTTGTTTTAAATTAAATTAACATTTTAGAATTTTAAAACATTCATTATATCATAGGTATCCAGCATTAAATCAATTTAGCATGCACAATATTTTTAAGAGTTGCAAATGAACTACAACTATATATATGCCTACAGCCCAGAAAAGGACATGAGCTCATGTATCAGAAGTGGATGAGTCACAAGGACCCTTGCCTGAAGAAATCATCCCTGTCAGCTACCTCCATTATTACTTCCTTCTCCCACTTGTCGCCAGCATCATCCCCTTCCTCTCAGACCAAACATCAGCCCCTTCCCCCCAATCTGCTAGCCCCAACATCAGCTCCCTTCTCTCACCTGCTCAGCACCTCTCCTCTAAATCCCCTTCAGAGCGGCAAGAGTTTGTTCCTTCTCTCCCACCACCTTGCTTATCCTCAGCCAGCTCTGGCTGCCAACACTGTATGGGTGCTGAAACAGGTGAACGGGTACCTCCTGCTTTCACATTTCAAAACACATATGGTGCTGGTGTCAATAGCTGGCTGACGACAGGCAGAGTGTCAGGAGCAAAGAAACAAGCACTCTACTGGGTATTTAGAGAAGCTTGAGGCTGATGCTGGGGCTAGGGACTGGGTAAAAGGGCTGTTGCTGGGGCTGGAAAAAAGGTCTGGAGACCGACACAGATGGGGATGAGAGAAAGGAGCAAATGCTGGGGCTGGGAGAAGGGTGACCGAGTTGACGTGAGGTTGAGGGTGGCAGAAGGGGACTTATGCTGTCAGATGGTGGGCTGAAATAAGGAGGCTGATGCTGGAAGCAGTTGGGAGAAGGGAGCTGATATTGGGGCTGGGGATGGGAAAGGACAAATACTAAGTGATGGGGTGACAGAGAAGCTGATGCTGGTGGATGGTAGAATGGGAAGAGGGCGATAAGGCTGGGGAAGGACACTTAGGGCTGACATAGGAGCTGGGGAATGATGGTGGTAGATAGTGGGGGCAGGAGAAAGTGACTGATGCTCACAAATGCTTGTGGTGGGGTGGAAGAGGCTGATGTTTAGGGAAAGACAAAAGAGGAAAACAGCTACTGTGAAGAGCAGATGTGAAGATATATGCAGGGGAAGGTGGGCATGGAGGAGCAAAGGGATGATGCTGGGATAAGGAGGAAGAAAGGCAGGATAAATTAATCTTGGAGAAGGAGTTAGGTGGACAGATGCTGGGAAAAGAGTCAAGGAGATGCGGGAAAAGAGGCGAGGGAATGAATGCTGGGGATGGAGAGAGGTAGGGACAGTGTATGCTGGAGAAGGGGGAAAGAAGTGAAATTCCATTAAGAGGATGAGAATTAAAGAAAGGGGACAAGTCTTTGAAAAAGGTGTGAAAGGGTAGAAAGTGAGGAGGTAAAAAGGGGAATGGGAGCCTGGAAAGTGTGTTGTTGTTGTGTGCCTTTGAGTCAGTGTCGACTCCTGGAGACCCTCTGGATAATTGACCTAAAAACTTTGTTCGGTCTTCAGCCAAGTGGCTCATTGTTGATAGAGTGGTATCTCTAGCTGCTGTTATTGTATCGATCCAACTCATTGCTGGCCTTCCTCTTTTACGGTGACCTACCTTGCCAAGCATTATGTCTGCCTTTCTCCAATACTCTCTCTCTTCACATGATGTGTCCAAAGTATGAAAGTCAAAGTCTTGTCATCTCATCTTCTAAAGAAAGCTTAGGCTTGATCTCCTTTAATACTAACTGGTTTGTTCTTTGTGCAGTCCATGATATACACAGTATTTGTTGCCAGCACCATAATTCAAAGGCATCAATTTTCTTTCTGTCTCTCTTTTTCACTGTCCAACGTTCACATCCATATGACGTTACTGAAAATACCATGGCCTGGACAAGTCAAATCTTTGCATGGAGAGAGACATCTACGCTCGTGAGAATCTTATCTAGGTCCTTCATAGCCATTCTACCAAGAGCAATATGTCAACGGATTTCTTGATTACTAGTCCTTTCTTTATTGACTATTGATCCAAGTAAGTTAAAGCTGTCGACTATTTCAATTTCTTCTCCAATGATGAACTTATTGATTTTGCCTGTTGTCAGGATCTTTGTCTTAATGTTAAGGTGCAGAACCATTAAGACTATATTCCTTGATCATGAGAAGCAGATGTTTCAAATTGTCTTCACTTTAAGCCAGTAATGTGGTATCATCATCATCATCATAGTGAAGGTTGTTGATTAATTTTCCAATCTTCATGCCTCGGTTGCCTTCATACAGTCCTGCTTCTCTGATGATTTGTTCTGCATATAAATCAAAGAGTTAGGGGGAAAGTATGCAGCCTTGTCGTATACCTTTGCTGATTTTAAACCATTGTTTCTCCTAGTTCCATTTGAACTGTTGCTTCTTGATCAACGTAAAGTTTGTGCAAAAGAACAATCAGGTGTTCTAGTATACTCTTACTTCTTAATGTGGCCCAGAGTTTCTCATGGTTTACACAGTCAATAAAACACATATGGATATCCTTTTGGTATTCTTTTATCTTTTCAAGGATCCATCTCACATCCATGAGAATATCTTTCATTCCTCACCTTTTCCTGAACCCTGCTTGCACTTCAGGTAGTTCTCATTCCAGGTATGGTTGTAGTCTGTTGAATGATCTCGAGTAGAATCTTGCTGGCATGTGGGATCAGAGTGATTGGTATAAACATAGACCTTTTCCAGTCAGTTGGCCATGAATTTGTCTTCCAAATTTCCTGGCAGAGCCTTGTAAGTATGGTAATGGCTTCATCTGATTTCTGTAATATTACAATGGGAATGCCATCAATGCCTGATGCATTGTTCTTTGATAAGGCTTTCAGTGCTGCTTTGACTTCGTTCATCACCGATGGTTCCTAATCAAAGATACAGATTGAAATGGCTGCTGGTCCACTTGATCTTTATGGTATAAATGACTCTGTATATTCTTTCTACCTTTTCTTGATCTTCTCAGTATCATTCAACATGAATTCTTGAGCTTCTTGTAGCATTCCAATTCTAAGCTAGTGGGTAAGACATAAGAAAGGGACTAAAAGTGGAAAAGGATCAGAGATAAGGAAGGAGCTGGGGTCATGAGTGGCTGAATGGCAGAGAAAGGTAGATGAGACTATGGAGGGAGGGCTCCCAGGGGTAAGTACAAATGATGGAAATGGGGAGGGGGTAGAAAACCAAACAAGGACAGAGGGGAATAGGAGGCAAGGGAAGGAATGAGAGATAGGTGAGGAATGGAAGTACTGGGAAGGTAAGATTAGAAAATGGAAATCTGGTAAGCAAGTGAAAGGTGAAAAAAAGAGGAAAAAACTGAGGACTGGAAGAGCTATAGGTAAATAAAAACACAGATAAGAGATGGAGAAAAAAAAGATGAAACAGAAGGATCAATGTCAGACAGATGTAGGAAAAAAATGGAAGATGGAGCAGGAGGAAGCAGGAAATAGAAATGAGACCACTGAAAGAGACTTAGTAAAGAGAGAGACATACCAATCTAAGAGGAAAACACAAAAATCAAACAAAAAAAGGTACAGAAAATGGTCAGCGTTTTTGTTAAATGGCAGCTGCTGAGGGTAAAAAATTCAGATAGATATTCAGCACCAGTGTCCAGAGAGAGTGACCATTGCTCAGTATTTAGATTCAATAAAAAATAAGAACCCCCCCCACACACACACATACAGTAAAATGGTGGAAACAATACAAATTTTTGTTGGATACACCATCAAGAGAGAAAACACTGTACTCCCAAATGACATGGTCATGAATAAAATGCATGCTCAGGTCATTCGGGAGTAAAAAGTATTTTCTCTGCTGACGGTGCATCCGAGAGAAAGATTTGTATCGTTACCTGCTTCCACCATTTTATAAGGGGGTTATTCTCAATTTTTTATTGACTTGATTTGTGTTTAACCTCTATGGGGATTTTTGTACTAAGGAGTATGTTTACTAAACCGTTTTAACATCGCAGCGGTGGTATTATCGCGCGATAACGCGGCTGCAGCATTAAGACACTTTAATGCTGTGAAATCCAGCTCTGAAGGGTGGAGTAAGGCTTCTCAGAGGGCGGAGAGAAGGGGTCAATGGGCGGAGAGTGGGCGGTGAGTGGCTCATTGCACACTAACGCCGTGAAATGAAGGGCAGAAAATTAGCGCGAGTGAAACCCTGGCGCTAGGCACATTTGCAGGAAAGAGAAAACATTTCAGTCAGCAATGTACAGCAAAGCCAGGGAAACCCAAAAACGTGATAGTAGTGATACATGTGCATGGAACAAAAAGGCAAATAAACATAGAAAATGACCTGAACCACATTTAAAATCCCAATAACCAAGCTGGCTAACAGTAATATTAATGAGAAACATAAAGAAACACCACTGAGAAAGCATAAAAAAGAAGATATCATGTTTGGAGGGGTCTATGCTCTGTCCCCCTACAAGGTGAATGATCCCACATTGAAATAGCAGTGATCAGGGTTTTCCCTTTATATTGGGCAGGTTTGTTATGGCGTGCACATGTGCCGCAACAGCAGGGTGGGCATGTAGGAAAGGGCAACTGTACAGATGCTGGAAGTGGGATACAGAGGGCTGCAGGTGGCACATGCTGTGGTGCAGCTGGGGCAGAGTGCAGAATAGGCAGATGCCTAGGTGGCACATAGGAATGCTGAAACTGTAGAACAGCCAGACAGAAACTGATGAGGGTCCAACATGGGCACGAGTGTGTGTCCCACAGTGTGTCACAGGGGAGATTGCCCAGCAGGTACCCCCAAGGGCACATAACATTGGCAGGCGGTGCGGGGGCGGGGGGGAGCGCGCATGTCCATGTAGGCACCCCTACTCGAGAACCCACACCACAGGCAGCTGCCTACCGGCATACTGGGATGGCCTGGGACTGCGTACCACCAGCACCACCGGCATAATGGCATGGCAGCATGGTGGCGGAGGGGGCAGTGGCATCTGCCCACAGCAGACCATGGCCTAGCCCCGTTTATGTGGCTGCCGTGCAATGCAACAGACAGGGTCTGTCTGACGAACAGTCATGGTATCCCCAGGGAATGAACTGTCTGTGGCAACAATGTGGTGCAGTACACACAGCCAGTGTGTTCAGGAGCAGAAGATCACAAGTTCAAGTCCCAGCTGTGGCTACTGCCAACCCAGTCCCCATATTTTACCCAGTACTAAACCGTGGTAATAAAGACGGAACCTTTATTGCAGATAAAATAAACATGCCTAAACGCCTATATTTTACCCTAAAGAGCACAGACACCATAAACATGTGCAATCCCTAGAGCAGTTTCCCAAATGCAGTCCTGGAGGGCCAAACACCATTCAGGTTTCATGCTGTTCCTAATAACTATGCCTGTGCTGCATTAGTATGCGCAGCCCCATTGTATGCAAATGTATCTCATGCATATTCATTAGGGACAGCATGAAAACCTGAACAGTGTTTGGCCCAAAAAGACCGGAGTTGGGAACCTCTGCCCTAGAGCAGCGGCAAACAGGGGCATAAACACCCACACCCTCAGGCTCCACTATCCAAAGCCTCATGGAGAGTCAGGCTGTTGGGCCCTGCGCACAGCAGCATCTCCCAATACTAGCACTTGCATACCTTAGCAATGCCGCCCTAAACTTGGGAATACGTTACACATATATCAAAAGGTTATTTATTTATTTATTTAACATCTCTTATATACCGCGCTAGGTTGCTATGATTAATGGCAGATAGCAATTCCTAAGTTAAGCACAGCTGCATCATAGCAACCTCTCTGTGGAGTGTGTTTCAGTTTTGGTTTCTGACAGTGTTTACCACCCGGGGGAGTGACCCCAACAGTATTGCATACCATAGCCATGCCTGCACTGTACCCAAGACTGATGTGGTGGCCAGGGCTGCCAAAAGCCTCCATATTTGCACAATGCTGGCATAGGTGTGGGAGTGTGTGTCTATCCAGTGTATTGTGGCTGCCTACACCTTACTGAGCACACACTGCTTGTACCGTTTCCAGTGTTAGCCTGCCAATGTGCATAATGAGGAGCAAGGTACTGTGGGTATGGCCCGGACAGAGTGGTCTGGGCAGGATGCATCTGCACAGGGCATAGGGCAATGGCTGGGACATTGTAGTGCCCGGCCACCACCTGCACGGACAGGGTGGCCACAGCATGTCCTGCTGGGAGGTCACTCTCACCCTGACTGAGCAGTGACCACGGCATGGCTAGGTTCCCCCATAGTGCTATATAGTATTTATTTCAAGTGATATTTATGGGTTCTCTTTTCTGGGGCCCAATCACTGCTTGGTGGGTGTGCTCACATCCCAGTTTTGGGTGCACACATCTCCTCCAGGAACATGCACTATGGACTAGCTAGCAGATTGTCTGCAGTTAATATGTGTATGGCTGGAACACCTTGCAGGGTGCAGCGGCTGGAGACTCACTGTGCTCGCTGCTGGAGAATGTCAAATAGTGGTGGGGGCAGATGAGCATTTCCAGGCCTACTGTCTGCCATTGCCTTATGGATGCGTACAGATCTGCATTGACTGCCCTGTCGGCTGCCTGTTCCCCAGCAGGACTGGGGAAAATGGTCCCCTCTACGGCCACCATTGCAGGGATGTAGAATGTGGATCTGTTGGTGGGAGATCCTGTCCCCCACCCTGAGCCCCAGAGGGAGGGTTGGGTGGTGCTACATAATCTGCCTATGGGTCCAAACACCCCCCCTTCACTTAAATCATGTGACCATGGCGCACACACACAGGATATGCACTATTCTGGGTGCATCATGGTCCACAAGGGCTAGACGTGACTGGGAAATATGGATGGACACAGGTGTATCCTAGGTGTGCCTGGAAGGACTACCTATCACACACTGGCACTGATGGCAACCTACAGCATAGCCTATCTCAGCTAAGCCAGGTGCTGCGGACCTGGTGCTGGGCGCCCCACCTCGCCCTCAGGGTGAGCACAGTTCCCCCACAATGTGTCGGTCTGTAGCTACTTTGTGCCAGTACCACACACAGTCAGTTCCCCCTACCAGGCCGAGGTGCTGTGGGGGTGTATACCCCATCTTGTGATCATCTGTAGACTGCTGATCTGCATGTGCAGTGCATCATGGGCACGGGTGGGTTAACGCTATCCTGGTAACCACAGCAGACAGTTTGTGTGGTGACCTGCAGTCCTTCTGTAGCCAGCCAGGGGTTTGTTAGTGGCTATAGAGATGTAGCTCACTGGGTACTTCACTGACTGTGGAGGCAGAGGTCATGGGTTTGATCCCACAGTGGTGTTATTTGATAGGGCTGTCTGAGGCATTTCCTTTTTTAAATTTAAAATTAGTGCTGCCAGCAAACACACCTTCACAGTGCTATAACCTTAAGGTGCCTCATAAGGCACCCTATAAAGCACTCTATAAGACGCCCTATAAGGCACCTTTTAAAGGCACCCTATAGGGAACATTATAAGGTGCCTTGGTGGACAGTGCACTTTATAATGTGCCCTCTGGAGTGCCTTATAGGGTGCCTTATGTGGCACCTTAGGTTACAGCACTGTGAGGGTGTGTTTGCTGGCAGCACTAATTTAAATTAAAAAAGAAAATGCCTCAGACAGCACTGATGTAAAGTAAAGGGTAATGCCTCAGACAGCCTTACTCATTAAGCCCACTGGGTGATTGAATTCATGACCCCCATTTCATCAGTCAATGTATTAACTATTGTGCTACACCTCTGTTACTGTGTTCACATGTCAGCACGTCTAATTAAGGCTAACGCGTGCTAATGTGCCACGGCTCCATCTATCACGCGCTAACGGACTTTATCACGCGTTAACCCGAAATGCTACCTTAAGACCGGAATGCCCACTACCTTATATGGCATTCGTCACAGTAGGACTGCAACTAACGCCGGTAACATTAAGATGGTTTAGTAAACATACCCCTAAGAGTATTTAGAGTTAGTGCTGGCTGCCCAGCACTAGCTGGATAGTAGTGATTTTTAGCCCGCTACCCAAATAGCTATCTGCATGACACTGAGGACTGTCTGAAGTATACAGATAGTTATCTGGATAACTTTCCACTACACCCTTATTCTATAGTGTCAAGGTGACCTGTGGGGGTATTCAGGGGCATTATCCAGATTGTCCCTCTGAATATCACTGTCAGTGGGCCAAATACTATTGGCAAGTGCTGCTAACCACATAAGCACTGCTGAATATTATTTCCAGTTTTTAGAAAATGAGATGGTTCTTATTTCCTTTTTTTTGTTTCAGTACAGAAATGTTTTATGCTTCTTCACTGTTCAAGGTTTCTAGTTTCTGGATTTCCATTGCATTTGTTTGTTTGTGTATTGGCTTTTAATTTGCTGTATCTTATGTTTTAACTTGATTTCTTTAGCTCACATCTTTCCAGTAGTAGCTGATGAAAGTTGATATTCAGGTGGAGTAGGTATTTCCCTGTCCCCAGAGGACTTACAATCTAGTTTTACACCTGAGGCATTAGAGGGTTAAGTGACTGGCCCAAGGCCACAACACCAGAGCTCCCTGTAAATGTCAACATAGTGGGGCTTGAAACTGCAAATTGTAAGCAGGCGAGAATCAGCTGTGTGAGCTGAGTGGAGGCAGCCAAATCAACACCAGAGCTCTCTTTAAATGTCAACATAGTGGGGTGCGCCTGTGCTCGAGGGCCTCGCCAGAGGGCCCTTAAGCATGGACCAAGGCTGGAATGCCTACATACTAACCCTACATTCTATTTCTCCACCAAGGATGGTCCCAAACCCGGCTGAAAAAGAAGAGTAGTCAATCTACCATGGTGGCCAAAACTAGGAAACAGGGAAATTACGCAAGAAACCATATGGAAAATTCAAATTAAAAAAAACCTCATTTGCTTATGCAAATGCACCGAGGGCAACCGAAGCGCCAGCATTAGGAACACAGGGTGCTGGTGAGAAGAGGGCTACTGGTCTAAGAATTAAATTTATGACACAAAAAAACAGGACATTTGCATTACTGTGTGGAATGTGTGAACAGGACACCATGTGGGACAAAAGGAAATCGCCATGGAATTTTTGAAGTGCAAAACTTCGATCACCGCAGTTTCCGAACTACGTCTCAATGGATATGGAATACTGACCATCCAACCGCCAATGATCGATGAAACAATGACGCTCTCCTACTCTAGAGGTGGAAAACGAGAAGCTGGCATCAGCTTTATAGTGGACAGATGGGCTATTAGAAGTGTAATTACCTTCCAACCAATATCGGATCATCTGGCAGTTCTTACCATCCACGGCACATTTAAGACCCATGTTCTGTTCATCTATGCTCCAACTGAGACCAGCCCGGATGCAGCCAAGAATGACTTCTACAACCAGCTTCAACACATGCTGGATTCAATCCTGCAGACAGGGTTGATCATTCTGGCAGGAGATTTCAATGCTTATACGGTGCGGATAGGACTGGATTGGAAGAACTGCTGAGTAGTTTTGGCCATGGTGTGATCAATTACAGTGATCAGCTCTCGATTCCAATCATTGCTCAAAGTTGTATGCGTAATGGGGAGGCCCGACTCTGGATCTGACCACTCTCTCATCCATGCCAAGGTACAGCTGTGATTACAGTGGGTAAAGTGCAAGGCACCTCCATCAGTCGAACTGAACTGGGACTTGTCTGAGGGATCTGAAACTCAGGCAAGAATTCCAAATTGCCCTATCCAACAAATTTGTAGCACTAGAACCAATTGTATGATATTGATGCAGAAGAAAAACAGAAATCCGAGTCCATTCTGGAATGTGCCACCTCTCTGTGCCACCCATCCATCAGACAGCCATGGATTTTGGACAAGTGCCTGGATCTGGTGGATAAACGGAAACTAATACACATACATTGACTTCGAACAATATTGTCAACTGAACAAAGAGGTCAGACAGAAGATGAAGGCAGAACGAGAATCCTACTAGAATATTGTCACAACCAAACTGGAGGCAGGAGCATCCGGGCATGAGTACCGGGCTCTGTAGCAAACTCTTATGAGACTGGTTGACTTGGTTTTGCCATTCAATGAAATCAAGAAAGCGGATGACACCTTCATGAGCTCCCCTAGTGAATGCGTGCAATGTTTGAAAGAAATCTTCCAACAGCTATATATCCACGATCTGCCCCAGGGACCACCACCAGAGCCGCTACCCATCGACCTGCGGGAGAATTCATTCCTCGACGGTGAGCCAACAGTTGATGAAGTGAAGTGTACAACATCATTGAAGAACGGAAAGACGCTAGGAGTAGACCAAGTGGCTGCCGAAATGACCAAAGCTGGAGACGACATCCTGCTGCTATGGCTTCACATCCTTCTAACACTCATCTGGTGCATGGAATGAGTTCCATCAGTATGGAAGAAAGCTATCATTCCAATCCTAAAGAAAGGCGATAGCCGGGAATGTAAGAACTACCACAGCATCAGTTTCCTTTCAATCATTGGCAAAGTGTTCATGTAGATCATACAATCAAGGCTGCAGAACATTGTAAACAGAACAGCAGAGAAGAGCAAGCAGGATGTAGGCCATATTGGAGCTGCACTGATCAAATATTCACCATTTGTCAACTGGTGGAGGAAAGGATCAGGTGTGGCAAGCGAACCATTATCATCTTCATTGGACTTCAAATCTACATTTGATTGCATTCACTGGCCCGCCTTCTGGAGGGCACTAGAGAACAAACATGCACCACTGAAGATCATCCAACTTCTTGGAGCATCATACAATGGCTCAACCAGCAGCGTGCAAATCTGAAATGAGCTATCCCAGGATTTCCTATCCAAACTGGAGTCTGATAGGGAGATGTTACCTCACCCCTGCTTTTCAATATTGTGAGAGATGCAATAATGAGGAAAACATTCAAGGACAGATGCGGGGTCCAGTATGGTGAGAACAACTTCCTGACTGACTTGATGTTTGCAGACGACAGTGCTACATTTGCTGACATGGATGCAGAGGCCACCGACATCCTTTTCCATATCGTCTGCATCTCCCAATCTTACAGCCTAAGAATCAGTGTAGACAAGACCAAAGTTATGACCACGGATGGCTCACAGGCCATTGTTCACTTTGATGGAATTCAAATTGAGCAGATCCAAGAATTCAAATACCTGGGATCACTGGTACAAGAGATGAAGATGGTATCCACCACTGAAATCCTCAGCAGGATTAGCCAGGCAACAGTAGCATTCGCCTCACTCAAATGGTGCCTCTGGAAGAAGGCCAATATCTCCACCAAGACCAAAATTCACCTCTTCTGAATGCTGATCCTGCCAATTCTCCTGTACAGATCGAAACATGGAATCTGCTCAAACCTGACTTGAATACAATTGAAGTCTTTCAAATGTGATGCCTGAGACAGACTTTGGGTATCTCTCTTCATGAATGACTAAGGATTGATGGTCACACCTTGTCCAAATTATCACGTTTCGATGGCAAAGAACAAATCGAAAAACACAGATTGTGCTGGTTTGACATGTTTGCAGAATGAACAGCAGATGGCTGCCATACAAACTTCTCTGGCTAGAGCGATCTGTCCATTGGAGGGCTCAAACACATCATGGAAGACCTAAGGAACCAACAACTGACCATCAACGAGGCCAGAAATGTTGCCACTCGTCACCAAGGTTGGAAGCATATTGTGAGCAACACATGGAATCCAGCGGCACCCTACAGCAGTGTATTGTCTGAGAGAACGGCCTTCTCTCCAAATGCCATCTAGGGACTAAAGAAGAAGAAGCCACAACAAATATCAGTGGGATTTGTACCCTGGTCTCTCTAGTTCTTAGGCCACTGCTCTTTATGTGTAACTAAAGTGATCCTGCTATCACAGACCTGGGTACAGTGTAGGGATCTGTTACGGCCCAGCTTGTTCTCTTTTCCTTGAGATGACTGATGTTCGAGAATATTTGATGTACTGCCTTCATAGGTAGCATTGGTGCAGTTTCATTTCTTGGATTTGGTGCTGGGTGTCCATTTATAGTGTTTTGTGTTAAGTAGCAGTGTCCGGCAGCGGGCAAGTTTATGTATGAATTTTTTGTATGATGAATTGTAAATTGAACCATTTTACTTCTGCTTTGCACACATGATTGGAGAAGTTTTATTGATTGGTCTGAGAATGTTCCTACACCCCTCCTCGGGAACTTTACTCTTCTGGCGAATCGCTTCTATTGCTAACTCCAGACTTCGCTCCTTATGCCTGGAACAAACTACCCAAGTCTGTATGTCAGACGCCTTCTCTGACCCTTTTCAAATCCAGGCTGAAAATTCACCTCTTTGCTGCCGCTTTCGGATCCTGAATCATCTGATCTCCCTTGTGTTTTTTTTTACCATTCCCCCTAGATGTATCCCTTGTCTATAGCTACTGTGTTGTCCTTCTTCACTAGATTGTAAGCTCCGATGAGCAGGAACAGCATAGTTACTCACCTGTAACAGGTGATCTCCGGGAACAGCAGGAATTTAGTCTTCACATATGGGTATCGTCGGTACCGACGGAGCCTGCGCGGGAACGCTCCCCAGCGTCCAATAGGAACACTTTTGGGAGCATCCCTCAGCACATGCGCGCTGCCTTCCCGCCTTTCCAACTGTCCCTCTTCAGTTAAGTTTGTAGCTGAGTGAAAGGATAGAGGAAGAGAGGAAATAGACAGAGAGACAACTCCTAGGGGAGGTGGGTGGGTTGTGAAGACTAAATTCCTGCTGTTCCCGGAGATCACCTGTTACAGGTGAGTAACTACGCTATCTCCAGGAACAAGCAGGAATGTAGTCTTCACATTTGGGGACACCCTAGCTGAAGATGCCAGGGAGATGACTCCAGGAAGCTGCCACCTATGGTGAGGTGGGCCATGCTTCCTCCCATGGATCTCTGGCATCCCACCAGGGTTGGTGGGTAGGAGTTGTATTAGGTTTGAAAGATTTTGAAGAACAGCCTGGCCAAAGAAGGCATCCCGATGGGAGGCTTTATCTAGGCAGTAGTGGGCTGTAAAGGTATGTACCGAAGCCCAAGTGGCTGCTCGACAAATGTCACCAATAGACACAGAGTGAAGGTTAGCCATAGAGGCTGATATGGCTCTCACATTATGAGCTGTGACATGGCCTTGAAGAGGAAGACTCTTACTCTCATAAGCAAAGGATATGCACTGTACAATCCTTTTGGATAAAGTCCTCTTGGAGACTGGAAGTCCCAAATGACTAGAATCAAAAGCAATAAAAAGTTGAAAAGACTTTCTATGTTGCTGTGTTCTTTGTAGGTAAAAGGCTAAGGCTCTTTTACAGTCCAAAGTGTGAAGGTTCTTCTCTGCATTAGAGGCATGAGGCCTCAGAAAGAATACAGGAAGATAAATCACTTGATTTAAATGAAAAGGCGAAACCACCTTTGGCATAAAGTATGGGTGAGTTCTGAGGACAACCTTATGATGAAACCTAGTGTAAGGAGGATCAGCCACTAAGGCTTGCAATTCACTAATGCGATGTGCAGAGGTGATTGCAATTAGGAAGATGACCTTCCAGGACAAAAACTTTAGGGTAGTAGTGGCTAAAAGGTTCAAAAGGCGGTTTCATGAGCTGCCCAAGAGCTAGATTTAAATCCCACGCCACCGGTGGTGGTTCGATGGGAGGTTTTGTTAAAAGAAGACCTCTCATAAATCTGGATATGAGAGGATGAGAGGAAATTGGTTGTCCATTTAGAGGCTTATAGGAAGCTGTAATTGCGCTAAGATGGACTCTTACTGAATTGGTCTTTAGACCAGAATTTGATAAATGAAGTAGATACTCCAAAAAGGTATCACCAGGGGGGTTTAACCCCTTCTGGGAACACCATATAGTGAAACGTTTCCACTTAAAGGTGTAAGATTGTCTTGTGGAAGGTTTTCTAGAAGCCTAAAGGATATCCTTTACCTGTTGGGAAAGGTTGAGATCCTGAAGATTTAAGCTCTCAGCAACCAGGCCGTGAGATGCAGGGACTGGGGATTCGGGTGCCATAGCGTCCCACTCTCTTGGGCAAGGAGATCTGGAGCACCGTCTAACTCCAGAGGTGCAGCTTGAGAGAGATGTAGAAGCAGGGGATACCATGTTTGGTCTGGTCACCGTGGTGCTATGAGGATCATACAACCTCTGTCTCTCTGAAGCTTGAAAAGTGTTTTGGGGATGAGGGGAATGGGTGGGAAGGCATAGAGGAAGTCCTGACCCCAGTGAAGGAGGAAGGCATCCCTTGCCTGGCAATTGTGAGCCGGAATCCTGGAACAGAACTGGGAAAGTTTGGCATTCAGTGGACTTGCAAAGAGGTCTATGTCTGGAGTCCCCCAGATGTGAAATATCTTTGTCACCTGGTCTGGGTGGAGAGACCATTCGTGAGGCAGCAGTACTCAGCTGAGTTTGTCTGTCCAAATGTTTTAAATGCCTGGAAGATATACCACGAGAAGGCGGATTTGATGGTCTCTGGTGAGGGCCCAAAGTCGTAAAGCTTTGTTGCATAACAGAGACCCTGTTCCGCCCTGCTTGTTCACATAGAACATGGCTACTTGATTGTCCATTTGGACTAGGACTGTCTTGTAGCTGAGCTGGGCATGGAATACTCAAAGAGCTAAATAGATTGTTCTTAATTCCAGGAGGTTTATGTGAAGGACAAACCTCCTGTGGAGTCCAGGTGCCCTGGGTAGAGAGATGATGCAGGTGTGCTTCCCAACCCACCTGTGATACATCTGTTGTTAGGGTGACCTGGAATAGGGGTTGTTGGAAAGGAGACCCCACTGAAAGATTCTCCAGTGATTTCCACCATTGAAGGGACAAAATCAGCCGAGAGTTTGCTATCTTGTCTGACAAACGTCCTGTGGCCTGTGTCTACTGTGTGGATAGGGTCCACTGGTCCACTCGCATGTGGGAGGCGAGCATAGGGAACTACATGGACTGTGGATGCCATGTGTCCCAGTAACTGTAGCAGTTAGAGCAGTTAGGGAGGATTTTCCCACTGCTTGAGAAGCTAGTTGCACTATGCAAAGACACCGGGCCTGTGGAAGGAAAGCCCTTGACTGTCTGGTATCTAGACAGGCTCCTATGAACTCCAGAGACTGGGAAGGAACAAGTTGGGATTTTGGGAAGTTTATTACCAATCCGAAATATTGGAGGATTCGCATAGTACGAGACAGTGCAGAGCTGGCCTCTGCAACCGTGGGGGCTCAAATGAGCCAGTCGTCCAAGAAAGGGAAGACGAAAATCCCTAGGGTTCGCAGGAATGCAGCTGCTACTGCCATACCTTTTGTGAATACTCTTGGTGCGGAAGCCAGACCAAAGGGAAGAACCCTGTATTGGAAGTGTTTTCCCTTGAAAAGGAATCGTAAGAACTTCCTGTGATCTGGATGGATCAGAATGTGAATATATGCATCCTTTAAAGGTATGGCAGAAGAGTTCCTAGAGAAATCATTTTGAACTTCTCTCGGAACAGGTATTTGTTCAATTCTCTGAGGTCTAGAATGGTGTCTGTGTCCTCCTGTTTTTTTGGAATAAGAAAATAGGGGGGAGTAGAACCCTGTACCCTGCTAGAGAATGGGTATCTCCTCTATTGCACCTTGGGCAAGAAGTGTTGAGACCTCATGATCCAACAGATTGTCTGCAGATGTCTGGGAATTGAACTGCCTTAAGATTGTAGGAGGGGGCATGCTGTGAAAATAAAGCTTGTACCCCTCTCCTACAATGGACAGAGTCCAATTTTCTGCTGTTATTTGGTGCCATCTGTTGGCAAAATGACACAGCCTGCCTGGTCATTTTTAGGGGTTCTGGACCCCTCAGAGGCAGGAAGGCTAAGCTCTCTAGGAAGGGGTCAAAGCCCTTGAGGGGGCTTTACCTGCGGAGGGGGCTGAACCTTCGGAGCTGGTTGAGCTCTCGGGCCTTTTGGCTTCTTCTGCTGTTTGAATTGCTGTTGTCCCTTTTGGATAAAACTTCCTCTTTTTGCTGAAAGAGGGTTTCTTATAGGGTTTCTTTTTGGCTGGAGTGGCTGTAGATTTTGACAATCTATCTAAGGTGATATTGTCAGCATCTCTCTCATTAGCCTTTTCCTGTCAATTTTTGCCAAAGAGATTTTCTCCTGTGCAAGGGATGTTGCCTAATTTATCCTGTACCCAAATCTCCAAGTCTGATGCCTGAAGCCAGGCAAGCCATCGTGCACCAATGGCAATAGCAGAGGTTCTGCTGATGCATTCAAAGCAGTCAAAGGCTGCACAATTGACAAACTTGGAGACATCTTGAGCATGCCTGACAAGCGTAAGGAAGTCTTGTAATCTGTCATCTGGGAGAAGTGGGCTCATAAGCTCCAAATCTCCTGTGACTGCCTTGAGGAACATACCCATATATAAGATATATGAGCTGATCCTAGCTGAAAGCATGGAAGCTTGAAAGGTTCGACGCCCAAAAGCATCAAGAGTCCTGCATTCACGACCTGGAGGATTGGATACATGTCACACTGCACTTTTCATCCTACACATGGCCGACTCCACTACCATTGAATGGTGTGGAAGCTGAGTCTTTTGAAATCCAGGACATGGTGGAACTCGATACATGGTATCAAGCCTCCTAGAATGCGGAGATGTGGTCCAAAGGTGTCTCCCACATTCTGAGCATCAAATCATGAAGAATTTCATGAATGGGCAGAGTGGCTGCCTCCTTTGGAACTTTAGGATATTGGAGAATTTCCAATTCCTTTACTCTAGATTCCTTTTCAGGAGTTACCGTGATTGAAAGGCCTTTGGCAACATCACAAATAAAATCCTGAAAGGACATGTCCTCGGGAGGCGACATTCTGCATTGGGGAGAAGAAGAGTCTTCCGGCAGAAAAACTCTGGTACCAGCAGAATTAAAGTCATCAGAATCGGAGGATTTGAAGCATCTCTGATCACAATGTTCATGTAAGGCACGGTCCCGGTATCGATTGAAGTCAGTACCGAGTTGATCCGGTACTGATCTTTCAATGCCAAGCAAAGATGGCATGGGAAGAATTCCCACCGGGGCCGGTACCGGTATCTGCGTCAGTACCGGTGCCCATTGAACCATCGGTGTCAACAGTACTGCAGCTGTAAGGAGAGCTGCAATACTGCACTCGATAGCGAGGAATCTCTGGTCTATCGACGCTGCCGATGCCTGGGTGTCGGTATCGGTGAAGGTGGCCAGGACCCCCGAGCATAGAACCTGTAGTTCTGTCTAGGCCGAGGCCGAGAGAACATCCTGGAACCCCGTTGATGCTTTGGAGGCCGAAGCCTCCCGCCGGGGCTGTTTTGCCGGTGTGGTTCCCTCAAGGGCAATGCCAATGTCCTCTCGATGCTTTGCAGGAGAGCTACCCTTTGAGGACTGGCTTTTATGTTTAGTTACCTGAGATCCATGGGAGGAAGAAGAGACTCTTGAAGATGATGCAATGGACCTGGCATCCGAAGAAAAGAGGGTACCAAGCTTTGCAGCCCGGTTCTGTCTTCCTCTTTTAGTCATTCCCATACAAGAGAGACACTCAGATGGAGAATGGTCAGGGCCTAAACATTTAAGACACCAGTCATGGGTGTCGGTGACGGAAATGGTACCGCCACACTTAGTGTATTTTTTAAAACCACTAGCTGAGAGAGAGGTCACGTGACACATGGGCAAGTGAGGACATTTTTCACTTGCTCCGGGACCACCGCGGCAAAATCGGCGTAAAAACGGCGTTTTGAGCTCCTGGTGATTGGTGCCGATTGTGGGGAAAGTAACTTTAATATAGCCCCTATACTCTGCTGCCTTTTGGTGTTCCTGGATGCCGCTCCCGGTGCGGAGAGAGAGGGAGAAGGAGAAGGCGCCCAAATCTCGGGCCACAACAGCGTCGGAGATGCACCCCTCTTCACCGGGCGTGGAGAGTGGAGACTCGGCGTCAGAAGATTTGGCAAAGGAAGTGGCCCGACATTTAAACCCTAAGTTCGACCAAATCCTCACCAAATTGGAGGCGATGGGGGAGACCATGGCAGCACAGGGCCAGCGAATTGAAGAATTGGAAACACCGTGTGTCAGCGATCGAAGATGATGACGGCCGGCAAGAGAGAATGCACGCGGATACACATGCACAGCTCTTGGCGCTGCAAAACAAGGTGGATGACCTAGAAAATCGTTCCCGCCGGAACAATCTCCGGCTGGTGGGCATCCCCGAAGCAACAACTGACCTTCAGCTGCTGCCGCTCATCGAAAAATGGCTCCCGGAAGAGCTGGGCCTACCCACGTTGGTTGGAGATCTGAAAGTGGAGCGCGCCCATAGGATCGGGCCTTGGTCCGAGACCAGAGCCAGACCCCGAGTGGTCATTGCTAAAATTCTGAACTTTGCTCATAAGGAGCGCCTTCTCAGAGCCTATCGACAGCATGAGGGTCTGCTATGGCACAACTCCAAAATTCTGCTGTTTCAGGATTACTCCACTGCGGTGTCTGCGAAGCGCAAGGAGTTCTCCCAGGTATGCACGGCTCTATTTGAGAGGAAGATTCGCTTCTCCCTGACCTTTCCGGCGACGCTAAGAGTTCACCATCAGGGCCGTAATTTGACATTCGCGACCGCGGGAGAGGCCAAGACCTTCTTAACACAATTGCAAAAGGAGCAGCCGGCTCAGGCGGCGGTGGGCACTGCGGACTCAGTGCAATGAGCTCGCATGACCCATGCTGCTAAAACTGTTGGTATCAGCTATGTGGAAGCGGCACATCTCCGAGAGAGAGGTGATCTCTCCGGGGAAGGTAGCTACCGGGACCTGATGCCATACTCCAACAACCTCCTGGAAGTTTGTGCCTCATTGGACCATAGGAGCCTATTGCCATGTTGCCATATTGCTATATTTTTTGCCTTTACTGTAAAAAGTATGTTTTGTCATCGAATTTCCTAAGGATCGTGGGGTAAAGTGAGTATGTGAGACCTACTCCCGGGGAAGCGGTTCCAACTAATTCTCTTAAGGGGCTATTCCCCATTCCCCTCACCACTGTGGTCATTTTCCTATCCCCTTCTTGGATGGCCGGGGTGGGGCTGGGGGAGTTAAGAAGGATTTGCAGCAATTTGTATAAGCCAATATCCGTCCCCAGCAGCCAAGCCGAATATAGTGTGGGGGGGGGGGGGGGGGGCTTCGGCGGGCGGGGTGACCCCGGGATTAATAGTAAGCACTGGGGCTAGATGTATCTCCGCGGTGGTCCCGCGGTGCTCAGAGGTGACCTTACTCAGTTTTAGACTGAGGTGGGATGTGCGTTACTCAGGGGGTAAGGTTGTATGGAGGGGGGGAGAGGAGGACGGGGTGGCTGAGAGAGTGGGAGGGAAGGGGAGTTGGGGAGAAGGGGGGTGGGCGGAGGGTGGGGGGACGAGGGGGGGGGAATGGGGGGGTTCTTACGGTCACACCCGGGCAAGACAGCCTCTTGTTAGGGGGGAATCGGATACTGGAGATGGGGGGCGTCCCAGGCTGGGGGGACCCTCTCCCAACCATTGGCATTGATATGGGTGAAAATGTTCTTTAATATTAGAAACATAGAAACATAGAAATATGACGACAGAAAAAGACCACATGGCCTATCTAGTCTGTCCTTCCATAACAACTACAACAGTCCACTTTTTGCCTTTAGAGATCCTCTGTGTTGGTCCCATGCTTTCTTGAATTCAGTTACTGTCCTCATCTCTACCACCTCCACTGGGAGACTATTCCACGGATCCACTACTCTTTCCGTAAAGAAATATTTCCGCATATCACTCCTGAATCTATCTCCCTTCACCCTCATCCCATGTCCCCTCGTAGCAGAACTTGCTTTCAATTGAAAGAGGCTCTCTCCCTGAACATTTATTTATTTATTTATTTATTACAATTTCTTATATACCGCACTATTGTCAGCGCGGTTTACATACAACAAAATGACCATAACAAACTGTTTGGCTTCACATAGAACAGGAGAAAACAACTTGGATAACATGTTTATGCTTTACATAGAACAGGAGTAATAACTTGGAAAGGGTGAATGGAGAACATTTATGCCACGGAGGTATTTAAACATCTCAATCATATCACCTCTATCCCGCCTTTCCTCTAAGGTGTACATATTAAGATCCTTAAGTCTGTCCTCATATGCTTTATAATGAAGCCCATTAATCATTTTGGTAGCAACCCTCTGCACCGACTCCATCCTGTTCACATCCTTTTGAAGGTGCGGTCTCCAGAATTGCACACCATACTCCAAATGAGGTCGCACCAAAGACTTATACAGAGGCATTATCACCTCCTTTTTTCTGCTAGCCATTCCTCTCCGTATGCACCCAAGCATCCTTCTAGCTTTTGCTGTCGCCTTTTCCACCTGTTTAGCTACTTTAAGATCATCAGACACAACCACGCCTAGGTCCCGCTCTTCTTTAGTGGACAAAAGTACTTCACCTCCTATACTGTATTGCTCCCTTGGATTGCTGCAGCCCAAATGCATGACCTTACATTTTTTAACATTAAATCCCAGCTGCCAAATTCTAGACCATTCTTCAAGCTTAGCTAGATCCCTCCTCATGTTATCTACCCCTTCCTGGGTGTCTACTCTATTGCAGATTTTGGTATCATCCGCAAAGAGGCAAACCTTACCCGGCAGCCCTTCCGCTATATCACTAACAAAGATGTTAAAAAGAATCGGACCAAGGACAGATCCCTGGGGCACACCACTGGCAACATCCTTCTCCTCAGAGTGAGCTCCATTTACCTGTACTCTTTGTCGCCTCCCACCCAACCAACTTCTAACCCAAGCAGTAACTTTAGGGTCCATCCCTAGGGTGCTCAGTTTGTTTATAAGTCGCCTGTGAGGAACAGTGTCAAAGGCTTTACGGAAATCTAAATACACCACATCTAGAGCTCTCCCTTGGTCCAACTCCCTGGTCACCCAGTCAAAAAAAATCAATCAGATTTGTCTGACAAGACCTGCCTCTGGTGAATCCATGCTGCCTCGGATCCTGTAATCCGCTGGACTCCAGAAACCTCACTATTTTCTCTTTCAGCAGCGTTTCCAATAATTTACTCACCACCGAAGTTAAACTAACCGGCCTGTAGTTTTCAACCACATCCTTACTTCCGCTTTTGTGTAAAGGCACCACATGAGCCTCTCTCCAGTCCTTTGGCACCACTCCCGACTCCAACGAGGCATTGAAAAGGTCAGTCAGTGGAGCTGCTAGAACGTCCCCAAGTTCCCTCAGTATTCTAGGGTGTATCCCATCCGGTCCCATCGCTTTGTCTACTTTAAGTTGAGCTAGTTTCAAGATGTCCCTCGCTTCTGTTCTTATTTGTGGGTGTTTTCTGAGGTCCTGCTCCTGGTTCTTCATCTGTGAACACAGAACAAAAATATTTGTTAAGCAATTCCGCTTTATCCTTATCAGCTTCTACATATTCCCCCCCTGCACCCTTGAGTCTGACAATACCACTTTTGCTCTTCCTCTTCTCACTAATATATCTGAAAAATGTCTTATCCCCCCATTTTATTGCATTGGCTATTTCCTCCTCCTTTTGAATCTTTGCCTTCTTGACTACTTTGCTAGCTTCTCTAAGTTTTTCCAAATACAGATGCCTGTCTTCTGCTCTCTGTGATCTCTTGTATTTCATGAAGGCCTCCCTCTTTTTCTTCACTTTTTCAGCTACTTCCTTCGAAAACCATAGCGGTCTCCTGTTCCTTTTGCCTTTATTTACCATTTTAACAAAAAGGTTGGTTGCCCTTAAAATACCCCCTTTCAGTTTTGCCCACTGTTTTTCTACATCCCCCAGCTGTTCCCATCCCACTAACGACTCCCTGAGGTATTGGCCCATCTTCGCAAAGTTAGTCTTCCTAAAGTCTAAGATCCTCACCTTGGAATGGATTCTAACAGCCCTAGTCCTAATACTGAACCACACCATCTGGTGATCACTGGATGCAAAATGATCTCCCACTACAACATCAGAAACACTTTCACCATTGGTAAGCACCAAGTCCAGTATGGCCCCTTCACGTGTGGGGTCTGTTACCAATTGCCTGAATAGTTCTCCCTGTAGAGAATCCAGGATCTCCTTACTTCTAGATGATACTGCAGCAGGAATGTGCCAATCAACATCTGGCATATTGAAATCTCCTCTCAGTAGCACTTCCCCTTTCCTAGCAATGCTGCGTATGTCTTCAATTAACTCTCTGTCCACCTCTTCCTCTTGTGAGGGAGGTCTGTATATCACTCCAATGCAAATAGATTTCTCTTTCCCTCTTTCTAGTTTAACCCACAATGCCTCCTCTCTCCCTTTTAAGCTCTGTAATTCCAAAGCTTTAATAGTAGTTTTTACATATAGTGCCACTCCTCCTCCTCTTCTTCCTACCCTGTCCTTCCTGAATAAAGTATAGCCAGGTATAGTTACATCCCAGTCATTGTTTTCTGTGAACCATGTTTCTGTAACTGCCACTAAATCCAAGTCAGCCACTCCCACCAAAGCTTCAACCTCAGGGATCTTATTTCCCATGCTACGGGCATTAATACACACTGCTTTCCATATGTTACCCCTGTTACCCATTTCCATAAAGGTATTTAATGTATCACCTACCTGGGGCTTTCACTTACCTGGGGGCTTTCTTCACCCATCCCCAAGGAATCTAGTTTAAAGCCCTTTTCAGTAGATTAGCCAGTCTACTACCAAAGATGCGTTGACCTCTCTTGGACAGATGGATGCCATCTCTGCTTTGCAACCCTTGGAAAAGCATCCCATGGTCTAGGAAACCAAAACGCTCTCGATGACACCATCCACGCAGCCATGCATTTGTCTCCAGGATGTGAGCCTCTCTGCCTTGTATTGTATTACTCTGAAAATTATTTCTTGGAATGTCTGTGGGCTGGGGAGTCCCATTAAAAGATCCAAAATTTTGCAAGCTTTGGCCCGGCAGAGAGCAGATATTGCCTTGCTCCAAGAAACCCACCAGACAGAGGAAGAGCATCGCAAACTCCAACGAGGCTGGGTGGGGCAAGTCTGGGGGGCCCCTGCTGTGGGTAGGAAGGGGGGCGTGGTGGTACTTATTCACAAAAATATCCGCTTTGAGGTTCACCAACAGATCCTAGATCCTACAGGGCGTTTCATTGTGTTACATGGCCTATTGGGGGGGGCAACCGGTCCTTCTCGGTAACCTCTACTGCCCTAATGTTTTGGATGAAGCTCTGTATTCTCGCCTGGCATCACGAATTGAACAACTTCCAGAGCTGCCTTTGATTTTGGGTGGCGATTTCAATGGCGTAATGGATGTCGTGCTGGATACCTCGCGGGAAGGGGGTCCCAGGGATCGCCTTTACTCGGCCCGTGCACTCCAGCGGCTGTGCGTCCGCTTGGGGTTGGTTGATCCCTGGCAGCTTCTGCACTCGGAGGAAAGGGATTATACGCACCAGTCCCGTGCACATGGGACCAGCGCCAGAATCGATTATTTACTGCTTTCTAAAAGTCTGTTTGCCAAGGTGACCGATGCGCGGATAGGCCCCACGGAGATTTCTGACCACGCTCCGATCTGGCTAACGTTACAGGGGGTGGGTGACAGTCCGGGGGCGCGCATCTGGCGTTTTCCGCTGGAATTATACAGGGATACCCAATTCCATCAGTTTTTGGTCCGCCGTTGGCAGGAGTTTGAGTCCGATCACGACGGACATCAGGCTGCACCCGAGCTTGTATGGGAGACGGCTAAGGTGGTCCTAAGGGGCGATATCATTGGCTATATGGCTCGAAAGCGGAGGCTCCGGGCCGAACAAATTATCCGACTTGAAAAACTAGTTACGAAGCTTCGCCGACGGCATGCCTGCACCCCAAGTCTGGCTCTTAAAACACAGCTGTGGGAAACACAAACGGCCCTGAATGAACTCCTGCACCAGCGGGCTAAAAAGTCGGCGCTGTATTATCGCTACCAACTATACTGCCAAGGGGACAAACCGGGCAAATTGTTGGCACGCTGCCTGCGGGGCCCCCGAGGGTCGCGCATGATAGCGGCCGTTAGGGATGACCAAGGGACCCTTCATAGGGACAATTTGCAGATTGCCCAGGTCTTCCGTTCCTTTTTTCGGACTCTTTATTCAGCGGATGAGGGCTCCCCGGAACGGATGGTGTCATATCTACAGGGCCTAGATTTGCCACGGTTGAGTGAGCCGGAGAGGGTGCTCCTAGATCAACCGCTGACTCTCCAAGAGGTGCAGCAGGCTATTGCTAAGGCGAGCTGTTACAAGTCTCCGGGTCCAGATGGACTGGGGGCGGAGATGTATAAGATCCTCAATAACCATATTTCCCCTGCACTGGTGGCCCTTCACACTAAAAGGACAGAACAGGGCGGCTTCCGCTGGGGGGGGAACCAGGCCTATATTACGCTCTTCCCTAAGCCTGGGAAAGACCCCTTACAGGCCGCGTCTTATCGTCCCATTTCACTACTCAACTTTGATGTTAAGCTTCTGGCTAAGATCTTGGCGGATCGCCTGGCAGGCGTGTTAGGTCAATTGGTCCATGAATCGCAGGTGGGCTTTGTCAGGCAGCGTCACGCGGTCCGTAATCTCCGTAAAATCCTCTCCTCGCTGGAATGGGTGAGCCGACGACGGCTCCCCTCGTTGTTAGTAAGCTTTGACGCGGAGAAAGCCTTTGACAGGGTGGATTGGAAATATCTCAAGTTCCTGCTCCCGTATTATGGCTTGGGGCCTGTTTTTTGCAAGATGGTTCACAGCTTATATGCGGATCCGACGGCGGCCATTTATTGTAACGGGGTCCTATCTGATCCTTTTTCCTTATACCGGGGTACCCGACAAGGATGTCCCCTGTCTCCCTTACTGTTTGTGCTCTCCCTGGATCCCTTTGTATGGAGCGTGGAACAATCTCTGGAGATCAAGGGCATCCGTATGGGTTCTCACGTGTTCAAACTGTCGGCCTTCGCGGACGATTTGTTGGTACATTTATCCTCCCCCCAGGTCTCTTTCATCCTTGCTACAGGAATTTCACCGCTTTGGACGCTTTGCAGGTTTAGCTATTAATATGGAGAAATCCGAGGCACTCGATGTGTTGGGCCTTTTGAAGGCTGGATGGCAGGGGGTATTTCCGCTCAGATGGGCCGAGGAGTATTTCACGTACTTAGGTATTCGGCTAACGTGCCAACCGACTCGGTTGTATCGTTGTAACTTAGAATGGACGTTGAGTAAGCTGCGGGAGCAATTGTTGGCCTGGAAATCTCTCCCCCTATCCTTGTCAGGGAAGATCGCGGTGATTAAGATGGTCATTCTGCCACGGATCCTTTACTGGATGCAAACTCTACCGGTATGGCTACAGAGGGGTGACCTCCGGAGGATTGAGGGGGTGATCCAGGGGTTCCTATGGAACGGTAAGAAGGCGCGGATACCTTTTAGTCGGCTAGTGGGGAAATGGGAACAGGGTGGGATGGGTCTCCCGGACTTAGAGGCATATGCCCTGGCTTGTCAATCGCGCCACTTAAGCGACTGGCTGGGGGGCACGGAAGTTTATACGCCGGTGGCCTTGGAAGAGGCGCTGGCGGCTCCAAATGCTTTGCTGGCTCTGTTGCATTTTGACAATCGGTTGTGTTGGGGCAAAGTTGAAGACAGTGTGCTTTTGGGATCGGTTAGGCGGACTTGGCGGCGGTTGAATGGGTACTGGGGGGAGAATTGGCGAGTCTCCAGTTGGCTGCCGCTGAAGGGCAATGCGCAGTTTACTCCGGGGTCTGACACGGGTGCGTTCTCGGTATGGATTCGACAAGGTATAGGTAATGTAGGCCATGTGGTCGACCTTTCGGGGAAATGTAAACAATTCCGGACTCTGAGGGAGGAATATGGATTACCGTCCGGACACTATTTCGCCTATCTGCAGCTCTCCCACTACGTACATTCATTATCGGTTATGGATCTCCGGGCGGAGCGCTCCGCAAGAATTATTGAGTTCTTCGGGTTGGGGGGGGAGGAACCGCCTTCCATTCGTGGGTTGCGGAATAGGGTGGCTCCCTTTAGGCCGATCGCTGATTATAGTTCGGTGGAGCTTGCCTGGGCGGCGGAAATGGGCAGTGCGGTTCCTCCTGGCGCAGTGCGGGCGGCTTTACAACATCTTGCAGAGCTGGCTGTGGGGGCTCGCTGGAGGGAAATACAATTTAAGTGCATCACTAGGGCACATTTTTCTCCCCGACGGGCCCTCCGCAGTCACCTTACCACCGATGGGAGCTGTCCACGCTGCTCCGAGTCTCTTGCTACGCTGTTCCATATGTGGTGGGGGTGCCGCATCATACGGCCATATTGGGCAAAAATCTGTACCTTTTTGGTACACCTGTTAGGGCAGCGGGTATGCTGGGATGGGTCTTTAGTGGTGTAAGATAGACTATGCCCCACCCAGCCCAAAGGGAAATGGGAGCGTTTGCTGGTGCGTAAAGCCTGTCTGGTGGGTAAGGGTCCTCTTCTGCGAAAGTGGAGGGAACCACATCCGCCCTCCTACTGGGAATGGCGCAACGCCTTCCATCAATTGATGCTCTGGGAATGCCGCCGCGCTCGGGGCAGTGTGCGACGGTGGCCGGCCTTTCAGAGGCTCTGGGACCCCTACATTCAAATGTTGAGCCCTGGCGTTCGCAACGAGATTTTGCAAATGGGGTGTTAACCCCCCCCCGTAGATGGTTCTTTATGGGTCGGGTCAGTGACTGTAAGGTGGGTGGGGGGGGGGGGGGAGTGGGGGACGGTTGGGGATGAATATCAAAAATTTACACCTGGCTGTTAATTCTGCTCTGAAGGGGGATCAGAGTCCACCCCTCTCGGAGCTAGTTATTGTTGTGATTTGTTTGTCTCCTGGTGTTTCAAAATAAAGTTTATAAAAATAAAAAAAAAAAAAAAAAAAACCACTAGCTGATTTTTCCATCTTTAAGGAAAAATGGGACCTAGTGCCCAAAATTGCGCCTAGCACCAAAAAAGAAAATTTCTGAAGAGAAACAATTCACAATTTTTTTTTTTTAAGAATAGAAAGAAAAGAACCGGCGGTACCGGTAAGCGTCGTGCGGAGGCAAGCGTGACCACAAGAAAACAAGATTAAAGAAAACATTTTCTGCGGTGACAGGGTATGAGTCCTGTCGGCTCCGCGGAAAACAAAGAACTGAAGAGGGACAGTTGGAAAGGCGGGAAGGCAGCGCGCATGTGCTGAGGGATGCTCCCAAAAGCATTCCTATTGGATGCTGGGGAGCGTTCCCGCGCAGGCTCCGTCGGTACCGACGATACCCATATGTGAAGATTACATTCCTGCTTGTTCCTGGAGATCATCTTTCACATGGATCTGTGCAGCGCTGCGTACATCTTGTAGTGCTATACAAATATTCAGTAGTAGTAACAGAGTAATTTTATAAAGACGATTTCATGCCTATATGCCAGTATTTGTGTGTAAAAGACATCTTATAAAATTACTTTGGGCATAAAAGTATGTGTGATGACAAAAATACAGACTCCGTCGTCAGGTGAATCAGATAGACATGTTCGGGAACAGACTGAGTAGATTGTGGGTGAAGTCATGATTTACATGTCTAATCAATGTGTTTATACCTCAAAAATTTCCTGTCATGATTTGACAATTTCCAATCTGTAATCAAACCGCTGCTGATCGCTGGAAGTAGCGGTATACAAATGTATACTAAATAAATAAATAAATAAATAAATAAACAAACATGTGTATTTTATAAAATTCATGAATGTGTGTGTATGCTCAAACATTTACAACTGCTGCTGGGTAAGTGTAAATGTCCACGGCTTCAACTTAGCTGCAATTTTGCTTGCTTTGATTAGGTGTCTGTGTCTTTATAAAATAGGCTTGAATCAGGTGCCTACTTGGCCTTTATACATAGACAGCCTGCTATAAAATCATCCACCACATGGACTCCATCAAAAAAAGAATGACTGACTAAAAGGGCCCTTTTACTAAAGGGTGCTGGGATGTTGTACCTAAGGCACTGATAATGCACAAATCCATTGTGGGTTAGAGCAACGCCACAGTGTTAACTGCTGGCAGCATGGAAAGCATTTTCCCAGAAGTTACCACAGTGCACTTGGCCCTGTGTGGATACCTTCCATGCCACCTATGGAGAGTGCCCCAGTGCTATTAGCCTGCTGTGCAGGTATCACGGGTGCGCTAGCTGCATGGCACTCACCCCAACCGCTCTCCTCACTCTTGCAGCCCGAAAGCAACAGTTAACGCCAAAATCCAAAACTGTCTAAATAAATAAAATAAATAAATAAATAAAATCCAGCAGTGCTGTCATGGCCCCATGCTAGCTGTCAATGCATGGCTGATATGCAAATTTAGTGTGTACCAGACCCGCGCTGACAGTTTGTGCTCTTTAGTAAAAGAACTCCTGTGTGTCCATGTGAAAACGTGGAGTGGGAACTAAGTGGCATAGTTGAGAGTGGAGGTATCCCACTACCTTGCATGAGCACATGAATTTACACCACAGAATTTATAGCGCTATATCCCATTTTAAATTTGAACACACTATTGTACTGGTATACATATTTTAATAAGAACAACTTGAGTTCCATCCAAGAGTCCTGGAAAAGACAGAAATAGGTTTTGAAGGAAAGAATATTTTTGTTCAAGAGTCAATAACAGCACTGCATAATTATAGAAAGCAAATTTGAAAATATGGGTACATGCAAAGTCTGTGTACACTGTACCAGTTCTCAGAGGGAATGTACATAATGTTTTCTTTCCAAATTATCTAAAGAAAAAAGTACCCAAAGAAATTTGAACTTCCTTTTTTTCCGTGCTTATTTTTTCCTTATTAAAAACAGTGTAGTTTAGAAATACAAAATTATGCATATTGTTGCTTTCACTGCCATAGCGAAAGTAATATGGCCTGGGAGCACCTAACTTCACAGACCTGCAGAGACGGTGGCCAATGCTCAGACAGCTGACTTAGATGAATAAATGTCCTCTGAAATATGCCCTTTGGAAGGACATCTTAACAGGCAGTCTAACTTCAGTACACAAGTTAAACCAATTTCCAAAAGGAAAATATGTACATCTTTTTCTCTGGAAAGTTACCCATTGAAAATGAATGCACATATCTTTAGGCCATTCTTTTATTTTGTGCACATTTGTACATATTTTACAAGGAATGTGCACAAGTTCAAAGCCTTCCCCTACATACAAATTATGTATACAGAAGGTTTATGAACACACATCCAGACAGTCTTAGAAGAGGAAATGTATGTATAAACACTGAATAAATGCCTTTAAACCCATGGAATTGCTTTGCTAAAATTATCCCCACCATGTAAATCACAGGAATTCCTAAGTTCTGGGCATCCTGAAGTGAAAAGAAACAAAAAGGCTAAAAGTGGAAAAAGTGTACCTAAATAGCACATTAGTTAATGTATGCCAATAGCATTTTGTACTTAATGTCTCCTCTTGTGCTGTAAAAGTACCATGCACAAACTTAGTGTGCACCCATGCCCATTCTTTGCCCATAACTATTACCGATCATTTATATAACGCTACAAGGCATACACAGCACTGTACAGATACATGCAAAAGACAGTCCCTACTCAGAGCTTACAATCTAGATAAGACAGACAATACAGAGCCGAGGAAAAGATACAAATTAGGGAAAGGTAATGAGGCACATAAGAGACTAAGCGGACCAGGATCCAAAAGCAGCCTTAAAGAGGTGAGCTTTGAAAAGGGGCAGAGATGAAGCCTGATGTACAGATTCAGTTGGTTTATTACAGGCATAAGGAACAGCAAACTAAAAGGATTGAAGTCTGTGGTTGGCAGTGGAAGAAAAGGGCACAGAAAGAAGCAATCCACCAGAAGACCAGAATTCATAAGGAGGGGTGTAGGAGAGATGAGAGAGGAAAAAGATAGTGAGGAGCAGTAGAATGAGTGCATTTATAGGTCAGAAGGAAAACTTTGAACTGGATACGGAAACAGATGGGGAGCCAATGAAGTGACTTGAGAAAAAGGGTTATATGAGCATATTGGGCTGGCAGAAGATTTGTCGCGCAGCTGAGTTTTGACTAGATTGAAGGATAGAGAGATGAACCAGAGGAAGACCAACAAGGAGGAGGTTGCAGTAATCTAGATGGGAGGTGACTAAAGAGTGGATAATGCCTTAGTAGTATGTTCAGAAAGGAAGGGGTGAATTTTGCTGATGTTATAAAGAAAACAGGTTTTAGCTATCAGTTGGATGTGTGTCGAGAAGGAGAGGGAGTCGTCAAAGATGACCCCAAGGTTGTGGGCTGAGGAAATGGAGTAGAAGAGTGATCCACAGAGATTGAGAAAGGAGGAAGGGGTATATGGGCTTAGGAGGAAAAAATAAGCTCAGTTTTGGCCTGGTTCAATTTCAAACAGCAGTGAGACTTCCAGGCAGCGATGTCAGATAAGCAAGCAGAGATCCGGGCCTGGCTTGTCGGAGAGATATCGATGTAGAGAGATATCAGCGTAAAAAAAATAGTACTGAAAACCATGGGAGAAGATGAGTGCACAAGGGACTGGGTATAGAAAGAGAAAAAGGAGAGAGTGCCCAAGGCAGACCCTTGGGGTACACCAATTGAGAGTGGGATAGAAGTAGAGCAGGATCCACCAGAGCAAACACTGAAAGAGCAATGGGAGAGATAAGAAGAGGACCAGGAAAGCACAGAGTCCTTAAAAATAAGTGAGGGCAAGTTGTGGAGGAGGTAGTGGTCAATAGTGTCAAAAGCAGCAGAAAGATGAAGAAGGATGAGGATTGAGGAAAGGACCTTAGATTTAGCCAGGAACAGGTCACTGGAGACATTGGCAAGAGCCATTTCAGTAGAATGTAAAGGACAAAAGCCAGATTAAAGTGGATCCAGAAGAGCTAGCGAGAAGAGCAACGGCAGTGAACCGCACATTCAAGTAGTTTAGAAATGAAGGGGAGGAGGGAGATGGGTCAATAATTAGAAGGGCAGATAGGGTCTAGTGAAGGTTTCTTGTGGAGCGTGCTTGAAGGCTGCAAGCAGGGGCGGCTCAAGACAATCTGCTACCTGAGGCGAAAGAAGGGAAAGGATGAGATGGCACCCTCCCCCTCCATAGGAGGGGGGGGGGGTTCAGAACTCCAGTCAGGGACTGAACCAAGCCAAAAAGCCAATTAGATTATATGGAGGAAATGCAAGATGTTTGCACACCAAGGAACTAAAAGAGCGAAAACCACAGCACGGTTTATAAAAACTTAAACTCATTTTTATTTTGTTATAAACCATGTATGGTTCTTGCTTTTTCTTTTTTAACATATTTTGCATCCACAGAACCCCCTTCAACAGTGGTTGCAGAGCAGTACCAGGATATTCACCCACAGAACTCAATATCTTTAAAAAAAATTGGATTCTGATCATCTCACTAACAAACATTCTACAGTACCAGGTATATTGTGAACTAATACAAAAACCTACAACAAAGTATCTATAGAGCAAATCTACCATACCATATCAGCACCAACTTACAAAACTCACATAAGGCGGCCATCCAAAAAAAGCATCACTGAAAATACTACAGTGGGCCCTGGAACATCCAAACACCTATTTGTAAAGCTGAACAATTCAGATTTCTACAGTACAGATCACTACGTACAAATTCTATCTTAACAGAACACCTGGTCTTGGTCACACATGCAAAACACAGACCCTCACCAAGTACAGAATAAGTGACTGTAACCTAAAAATAAAACAGATAAAAATTAAACTGCATCCCCAAGAAGCCAGATTCTGCATACAGTGCAATACCAGAGAAATAGAAAGATGCATTTCCATGTACTGTATAAAATATGGAGATAGCACCAAGTCAGATAATTACATTGAAAATAAAATTCTCTTTGAACTTTGTCTGACCATTTTATTCCCTGATCAAGTAGGTCTCAATCTGAGGTTTTCTGCTTTCCTCTATCTCCCAGTGATGCAGGGCCATGTGCGGAGACTCACTGCGGCATCATGTGCATACATTTAGTATACTTTATTTTTAAAATGTATATGCCACCCATCTAAAAACTCCTAAGTGGCTTCTAAACATACACATGCAATTTAGTATAACAGATGTTACAATAAAAACCATAATAAAAACATTAAATTTAATTAAAAGCCATTTACACAGCCCCCCATCAAACCATTATAAGTATCTGTACATCAGATTTATTTTGCTATGATCAGATTATTGATGAGGAGGGAAGATATAAAATGAGAAATTAATCCTGGTAGCCATGAATTCAAATGCTGGATTGGATTGTGCTAGAGATGGAAAAGTCCAGAATTCAGCAGCAATGAATCTATCGGGCTACTAAACAAAATTAAACCAAGACGTTACCTTAAAATTTGAAATGTCCTTGAATCTGAACTGACAAAATATTTTAAAATTTCAGTCTGGCAGCATAAAAAATGCAAAACTGCAAACTCAAAAACAACCCCCTCAAACCAACACCCCTCAAACCAACACCCTACAGTTGACTTCACCAAGAAACCAGAGTACAGGACCCATAGAGCAAATCTACTATTCCATAACAGCACTAATTACCAAAACTCACAACATGGAGCATACCCAGAAAAGGGCAACACCATAAATATTGCAGTGGGCCCTAGAACATCCATATTCCTATTCAGAAAACTGAACAAGCCAGATTACTACAGTTCCCTACATAGAAACTCCATGCTAACAGAACATGTAGCCTCAGTCACACATATGCAGACTGTACTAATATATTCCCTACATGGTGAAGATCTAACTAAAAAAAAAACAACCCACAGACATATGTAGCAAAAAAAAAAATGCTTTTACCCATTTGACTATTAGGTTTACAGGATTTCTTTCCCAGAATTATGCTTTACTGCAGAGTAAGGTGAGAGAAAGAACTCACACACAGGCATCAGCATTGTCAGCAGAAACTAACACAATGGCTCAGCATAAGTAGTGTTAGTGCAACTAATACCACCTCAGTGAGTGGCCTTATTTGCAGCTGTTTTGCAATGCTGAAATGCAGTAACTGCAGGGGGATATCACAAGCAAAAGCGGACCACCAGAGACCAGGCCTACACACAGGTATGGATATATAAAAAACCTTTTTATTGGAGGACCCATCTAAAACGTTTCGGCCCGAGGCCTTCTTCAGGGTTCTAAAACAAAAACAGACATATTAAAATGTACAATCAATCATAAAATACCTCATAGACAATACATAAAACAATTACATACAAAAGTAAAAACGTTTCTCTAAAAATTACATAGAAGTTTAAAAGCCACAGAACACTGAAGTGTGAGGAACCATGTATCAAAAAGGATAATACATTACCACAGCAGGAGAGCAACAACACGTATGAAAAGGGAGAAACCTCTCCTTAATCTGTGTAAGATAAAACCATAAAAATATTTTATTGAGAATAAATAACATCTATAAAAAACCATCACATCAAACACAAGCATATAAAATGAATAAAAATAAAAAGTACAATTGTAGGGTAAAGCACAGTTACTTACCTGTAACAGGTGATCTCTGGGAACAGCAGGAATATGTCTTCACATATGGGTATCGTCGGTACCGACGGAGCCTGCGCGGGAACGCTCCCCAGTGTCCTTAAAGAAAGCTTTTGGGAGCATCCCAAAGCGCCTGCGCGCTGCCTTCCCGCCTTTCCCAACTGCCTCTCTCCAGTTCGAGTTTTAAAGCTGAGACAAAGAGAGAGAGAGAGGAAAGGAAAGATAGATAGAGAGATACAACTCCTAGGGGAGGTGGGTGGGTTGTGAAGACTTATTCCTGCTGTTCCCAGAGATCACCTGTTACAGGTAAGTAACTGTGCTATCTCCAGGAACAAGCAGGAATGAGTCTTCACATATGGGGACTCCTCAGCTAGAGATGCCTGTGAGAGCACACAGATTGTGAGTCCCTGGGAAGGGCTCTACCTCTACCCATGAATCTCAGGCATCCAGATCAGGGATGGAGGGTAGGAGTTGATTAGGTATGGAACAGGTGTTTGAGAACAGCCTGACCAAACAAGGCATCCCGGCGGGAGTCCTTGTCCAAGCAGTAATGGGCTGTGAAGGTATGAACCGATGCCCAAGTGGCCGCTCGACAGATTTGGTCGATGGACACAGAGTTTAGATGAGCCGTAGAGGTGGCCATGGCCCTCACATTGTGAGCTGTGACATGGCCCTCCAGAGAAAGGTTCTTACTTTGGTAGGTGAAGGAAATACACTGAGCAATCCAATTGGACAGAGTTCTCTTAGAGACTGGAAGTCCTAAATGAGAAGGACCAAAAGCAACAAAAAGTTGAGAGGACTTTCTATGTTGCTGTGTCCTGTGTAAGTAGAAAGCAAGTGCTCTTTTACAATCCAGGGTATGAAGATTCCTCTCTGCACTTGATGCATGAGGACCTGGAAAAAAGACAGGTAAAAAGACCTCCTGGTTCAGATGAAAAGGTGAGACCACTTTAGGCATAAAGTGTGGATTAGTTCTGAGGACTACCTTGTCATGATGGAACCTTGTATAAGGAGGATTAGCCACTAAAGCTTGCAGCTCACTGATACGGCGAGCTGAGGTGACTGCAATGAGAAAAATTACCTTCCAAGAAAGGAATTTTAAGGAGGTAGTGGCTAAGGGTTCAAAGGGTGGCTTCATAAGCTGGCCAAGAACCAGATTCAAGTCCCAGGCCACTGGAGGTGGTCTAATGGGAGGTTTAGTCAAAAGAAGGCCTCTCATGAATCTTGCTATAAGAGGATGAGAGGAAATAGGTTGTCCATTGAGAGGCTTAAGGGATGCTGCAATAGCATTCAAATGGACTCTGATTGAATTTGTTTTAAGGCCTGCATGGGATAAATGCAGCAAATAGTCTAGTAAAGAATGCAAAGGTATTGCAAGAGGGTTGAGACCCTTCTCTGCACACCAAATGGAAAACCTTTTCCATTTAAAAGCATATGAACGTCTGGTGGAAGTCTTTCTGGAAGCATGAAGGATATCCTTCACTTGCTGAGAAAGTTGTAAATCTTGAAGGTCTAGGCCTTCAGCAACCAGGCCCTGAGATGAAGAGACTGAGGATTTGGGTGCCACAAAGTTCCCTCCTCCTGGGAGAGGAGATCTGGAGCAGACCCCAGGTCTAGGGAGGGAGCTTGAGAGAGATGCAGAAGTAGAGGGTACCACACTTGGCGTGGCCAAAGTGGTGCTATGAGGATCATAGTCCCTTTGTCTCTCTGAAGCTTGAACAGAGTCTTGGGGATTAGGGGAATAGGTGGAAAGGCATAAAGGAAGTCTTGCCCCCAATGAAGGAGGAAGGCATCCCTGGCCTGAACTCCCTGACATGGAATCCTGGAACAGAACCGGGGAAGTTTGGCATTCCACGGACTTGCAAACAGGTCTATGTCTGGGGTACCGAAAAATCCGAAAAATGCTGGCTATCTGGTCCCCATGGAGGGACCATTCGTGCGGAAGCAGAACTCGACTGAGTCTGTCTGCCCAAGAGTTTTGAACTCCTGGAAGATATACTGCCATGAGATGGATTTGATGCTCTCTGGCGAAGGCCCACAATCTCAGAGCTTCGTTGCAAAGCGACAGAGAGCCAGTTCCCCCCTGCTTGTTCACGTAGAACTTAGCTACCTGGTTGTCCGTGTGGATAAGGACTGTCTTGTAGCTGAGCAGGGTGTGGAAGACTCTGAGAGCCAGAAAGATTGCTCTGAGCTCTAAGAGGTTGATATGAAGATATGTCTCCTGTGGAGACCAGATGCCCTGGGTCAAGAGATCTTGTAGATGAGCCCCCCAACCCTTTGGAGAGGCATCTGTTGTAAGGGTTGCTTGGGGTAACACCTGTTGAAAGGGGGACCCCAAGCAACAGATTCTGAGTGGACTTCTACCAGTGGAGGGACGAAAATAGGCGACTGGAGGTTGCTATTTTGTCTGACAGGCAACCTGATGCCTGGGTCCATTGGGTAGATAGGGTCCACTGAGCTGCTCTCATGTGAAGGCGAGCATAGGGAACCACATGCACCATGGATGCCATGTGGCCTAAAAGTTGCAACATCTCTCAAGCAGTTAAATGGGATTTTAACTGAATCTGGGAGGCTAACTGCACCAAGCGTAGGCAACGGGCTTGGGGAAGATAGGCCCTTGCAGTTGTGGTATCCAGTAAGGCCCCTATGAACTCTAGAGACTGAGTAGGGGTAAGATGGGATTTTGGAATGTTGATTACCAGCCCCAGATAATGAAGAACACGCATTGTGCAGGCTAGAGAAGTCTGGGCCTCTGACTGGGATGGAGCTCGGATGAGCCAGTCGTCCAGATATGGGAATACGAATATCCCTAGGGTGCGTAGGAATGCAGCTACTACTGCCGTGCATTTTGTGAACACTCTTGGAGCAGAGGCCAGACCGAAAGGAAGCACTTTGTATTGGTAGTGCTTTCCTTGGTACAGGAAGCAAAGGAATCTTCTGTGTGTTGGATGGATAAGAACATGGGTGGACGCATCCTTGAGATCTAGAGAACAAAGCCAGTCCTGACTCTGGAGGTATGGAAGGAGAGTTCCGAGAGAAGTCATCTTGAATTTCTCCTTGCATAGAAACTTGTTCAATTCTCTGAGATCTAATATGGGTCTGTAGCCCCCTGTTTTCTTTGGGATGAGAAAATAGGGGGAGTAGAACCCTGAACCCTGTTGAAGGGGTACTTCATCTATTGCCCCTTGGGCAAGAAGGGTAGCAATCTCCTGACCTAGAAGGTTGAGGAGAGATGTTGGAGAATTGAACTGTTTCACCATGGTGTGAGGAGGAAGGTTTAAGAAATGAAGTTTGTACCCTTCCCTTATGATGGAGAGGGTCCACTGCTCTGCTGTGATTTGTTCCCATCTGGGAGCAAAGTGAGCTAACCTTCCTGGGATGGTAAGGGGCTCTGGATAGTCTAGAGCCAGAAAAGCTAAGTTCTCTAGTGGAAAGTCAAAGGCCCTGAGGAGGCTGAGGCTGTTGGGCCGTAGCAGTCCTCGCAGCCTGGGTTTTGGCCTGTTTTGGTTGTTGCTGCCTCTTTGTAGCAAAACGACCTTGAGAAGAGGCCTGACCATAAGAAGAAAATTTCCCTTTCTTTGGGAAAGATCCCTTTTTGAACAACCTCTTTTTGAAAGGAGCAGTAGTAGACTTTGAAAGTCTATCTAAAGCAGAATTTTCAGCATCCATCTGGTTGGCCTTTGCTTGCCAATCTTTACCAAACAGGTTTTCGCCTGTACAGGGAAGGTTACCTAGACCATCCTGTACCCAGGATTCCAAATCAGAGGCTTGCAACCAAGCAACTCTGCGTGCACCTATGGCAATAGCCGAGGCTCTACTGACCCCCCTCAAAAGAGTCAAAGGCTGCACGGTTGGAAAACTTGGATACATCCTGTGCATGTTTAAGCCAGGTGATATATTCTTCTCTCTTATCTTCTGACATAAAAGGAGATAAGGTTTGCAGATGATTTGTAACTTTTTAGAAACATCCCCATATAGAGACTATAGGAGTTGATTCTGGCTACAAGCATACTGGCCTGGAAGATACCCATATGTGAAGACTCATTCCTGCTTGTTCCTGGAGATCATCTAAAAACCGTGATGCAGCTTGACGTGGCCGTATCATTGTGCAATGGAAAAAATGTATGTCAAACGAAAGCATAGAATAATAGGATTAAACACTCATGTTTAATAGGCAAAGGACAATAACATAATAGAAACAAGATATCAATAAAAACCTATATAAATGAGAGAAAACAGTTATAAAAACATAAAACACAAACCTTAAAAGAAGGAATATAAAAGGAACGCCCATGTTATTCTGTATATTAAAAACGGGACCTTTAACCATGGCTAATGACCATTGAAAAGTGCAAGAAAAAATGTGTCTATTGCACCAATCAGCATTTGACAGCGCACGCGCCCAAAAGCGATCGCCCCAAGGAGGGACACAAGAAAAAGTGAAGGTATAAAGTGTAAGTAAAAACAGGAGCTATGCAAAAACCAACATAAAAAAATGTATCATCGTATATAAAAACTACATATACATCGTTTTTATATACGATGATACATTTTTCATATTGGTTTTTGCATAGCTCCTGTTTTTACTTTCACTTTATACCTTCACTTTTTCTTGTGTCCCTCCTTGGGGCGATCGCTTTTGGGCGGGTGCGCTGTCAAATGCTGATTGGTGCAGTAGACATTTTTTCTTGCACTTTTCAATGCTCATTAGCCATGGTTAAAGGTCCCGTTTTTAATATACAGAATAACATGGGCGTTCCTTTCATATGCCGTTCCCTTCTTTTAAGGTTTGTTTTTTATGGTTTTATATCTGTTCTTTTATTTATATAGGTCTTTATTGATATCTTGTTGCTTCTATTATGTTATTGTTTTTGCCTATTGAACATGAGTGTTTAATCCTATTATTCTATGCTTTCGTTTGACATACATTTTTTCCATTGCACAATGATACGGCCACGTCAAGCTGCATCACGGTTTTTAGATGTTACCCTACAATTGTACTTTTTATTTTTATTCATTTTATATGCTTGTGTTTGATGTGATGGTTTTTTATAGATGTTATTTATTCTCAATAAAATATTTTTATGGTTTTATCTTACACAGATTAAGGAGAGGTTTCTCCCTTTTCATACGTGTTGTTGCTCTCCTGCTGTGGTAATGTATTATCCTTTTTGATACATGGTTCCTCACACTTCAGTGTTCTGTGGCTTTTAAACTTCTATGTAATTTTTAGAGAAACTTTTTTACTTTTGTATGTAATTGTTTTATGTATTGTCTATGAGGTATTTTATGATTGTACATTTTAATGTGTCTGTTTTTGTTTTAGACCCCTGAAGAAGGCCTCGGGCCGAAACGTTTTAGTTGGGTCCTCCAATAAAAAAGGTTTTTTATATATCCATACCTGTGTGTAGGCCTGGTCTCTGGTGGTCCGCTTTTGCTTGTGCTTGCTGTTGCGGATACCCTCTTCTCCTGTGGTTTGACTGCAGGGGGATATAACTGCCTCCCTGCAGTTAGCCTATGGCCCTGCATAATCAAACTCTGGAATTAGTTACCCGAGGATGCAGTAAAAGCTGTTAGTGTAGATGGGTTTATAAAAGATTTGGACAAGTTCCTGGAGGAAAGGTCCATAAACTTGTTAAAGAGAACCTGGGAAATCTACTGTTTGCCCTGGGACAAGCATTGTGGAACCTGTTAGGTACTTGTGACCTGGATTGGTCACTGTTGGAAACTGGATACAGGGCTTGATGGACCTTAATCTGACCCAGTATGGCATTTCTTATGTTGATATGTTGCCAGTGGAGAGCCTAGGAAACATGCTGCTAAATACGCCAAACAAGAGGGGCTCAACAGCATCCATGCAACATCTCCCACTTCCACAAAAACAAGAATGACTTGATATCCCAAAACAGCACTTCCCACCCTCTGAAAAACAAGAGGGACTTTGTGACCCCAACACACCTCCCACTCCAACATTAACACCAAGAAGGGCTTAGCAACCCCACCCATAACTCCTGAAATTGCGCACTAGACCAGCAGAGTGTTCAAGTAAATATATATTCCATAAAAAAATGAAGGAAATACAAGCTGCTCACACACGAAGGAACTAAAAGAAAAAAAAAGCAAGAACCATAGCACAGTTTAAGACCAAATTATAACTCATTTTATTGTTATAAACTGTGTTATGGTTCTCACTTTTTCTTTTTGAATTTATATTCTGCATCCACAGAAACCTCTCCCTCAAAGGGTGCACAGCAGAAGTAGGACATTCACCCACAGAACTAAATATATTAAAAAATAAAATCTGATTCTGTTCATCTCACTAACAAACATTCTCCAGTACCAGGCATATTGGTGCACTGAGGGTTGGGAGCATTTCCTACCTCGCGCAAGACACAAAATGCCTCGTTACCCTCAGCGCCGGTGGGCTCAACTTTAACAGAGCTGCAGCAAAGAAGGGAAATACTCTCCCTTCATGGCTCTGCAAAACTGAACGGGGCACTGGTAAAAACAATTGCAAGGCTCTTGGGGGGCAGCGGTTGCTTGATTCTGCTGCTGCAGCAGCGGTGGCAGCAGCTTCTCCAGCAGTTTTTTTTTTTTTTAAATTTTGAAGGCCAAGTGAGGCAGCCTTTTTGGGGGCAATTTTTGCTGTCCCCAAAAAGTTGCCGCCTGAGGCCACTGCCTCACTCGGCCTCATTATAGAGCCTCCCCTGGCTGCAGGGGACAGTTGCAGTAGAGAGTGATAGGTTGAGAATATGAGAGATGGAAAGGATGACAATGGAGAAGATGGAGTTAAGGAGACGGGTGGGGATAGGATCAGAGGAGCAGGTAGTTAGTTTAGAGGAGAAAAGATGAGTGGTTTACTCCTAGAAGGTCTTAGAAAAGGAAAAAATGGTAGCAGTTCCTGCACCATAAATCCATCTACAGTTAGAATGCAAATTAGCACGTTAACTGTAATAGCAGTTATTGCACTCGTGCGCTAATAGCTAACATGCACTAATTTATGTACTAACTCCTTAGCACAATTTAGTAAACAAGCCCCTAAACAACTTAGAATAAAAAACTTTCAAACATGTTAAGTTGCATTTTATTAATGATATCCAAATTCAATCTGGGACATCCAAGCCAGAATGTTGAAAAAAAAATAAAAAAAATAAAAAGGGAGCCGGCATGTCCAAGTTCAGGCATGATTAGTATTCTAGACTGTGGACATCTAGGAATAGCCTAATGGGAAGAGTAGTGGTCTAGGACCAGGGAAGCCAGGGTTTGAATCCAGTGCTGCTATCATTGTGATTGCAGAGAGTACTGGGGATGGGAGTGTGTCATCCTATCTACACTCTCTGGACGTTTTTCAGCCAACATGAGCACCTTTTCTGGTGCCTATTCATGCCTGGAGCTAGTCTAAACTTGGACTGCCCTAGACATGCCTCCGCCACACCCTCAGGGCCTACTTGACTTTCCCCACAACAGAGATGTCTTTAAAACCCATTTGTAAAATAGCTTTGAGGACGTCTCTAATTTTGACTTCTGCATGCATATTTTTGGATGTCCAAATCACGACTAAGGCTTTTAAAAATTTTCCCATAGGGTATGTAATTATCAGGAGTGGTAGTCAATGTGTTTTATACTCCGGCTGTGGTGTTTAAAAGGCATATATTCAATAAATCAGAGAAAAAACACAAATTGTTTCCTGGTTATAAACAAAATGATTGTTTCCATTCAAAAAAATGTATGTATGTATGTATGTATATATATATATATATATATATATATATATATATATCGTGGCTAGCAAGATCTCAGCTTCTGAGGCAATGGCAAATATGATCAAGAACCAAGTCAAGATCCTGCCACTAAACATAAGCCCATTAACATCAAGGACCTGCTTCCACTTTAATATCATCCTTTACTTTCACTTCCACATCAACTTCTAAAGCATATTCAAAAGCAAACCGCATCAACACCCAAGAAAGAAACACTTAACTTGAAAAGGTAATGGGGGTTGATAACAAGCTGCTTCCGACGTCACTGCAGAGCTCTCATACGTTTCGCGAGTGGTCTCGCTGCATCAGGGGAAATCACTGCACAACAAGAAACAAACATTCAAAATCAAACCTTTAAGAAACAGAAACAAAAAAAGCGAACTCCCAACCCCAACTAGCACATAAAACAAGAGAATTACCACTTACAATGGACGGTAGCCAAACTAGCACTTCAACATTGCTTCTCAAAGGCATATATTCAGCATTATTATATAGACAGTCAGTGGTGCTGAACAAATGCTTCCAGCACTGACCGTCTCCTCCATTATGCATTTAATTTAGCTTTATTCTTTCAGTTTAGGCCTGCAGAAAGGCAAAGGGTTCACTTGTTTAACACTTTTTTTTTTATAACTGATCATCAAATTTAAAGAGTTTGCATATTACTACAGCTAAAACTCTGCCACAACTGCTCCTATATCTGCTTTTTTTTTATTATTATTACTTATGAGTTCCAGGACTCTGGGGCCTCCTAATTTGTTCTGGTCCAGGTCCTCTGTAAGTCTCTGAAGAGCCCGGCAGAGGGAAAGATTAAATGGTACTGAAAGAGGACAGCTGAACATAGATCAGAACCTGCAGAGTCAACACCCCGACTCCACCTTCCCTCAAACTGAAGAGCCAGTATGTAGCCCTGGATTTGAAAAAAAAGAGAACATCTTAGGAAAAGAAGAAACCAGAGCTCAAAACCCCCCAAACTGCTAGATCAGTGACCACTAGGAACTAAAGGGTAGTGATGTTTGGTGACTCCCCTTTGAAGAATACAGAGGTGTCCATCTGCTGATAGACATAACCCAGATGATGTGCCATCTGCCAGGTGCCAAAATTTGAGACATTATGGAGAGTTTGCCAAGACTCATCAAGCCTACTGACTGACTATTAGCCAATGCTGCTCATCCATGTTGGCTCAAATAATGCTGCTAGATGTCCCTCCAAATGTATCAAAAAAAAAGTGACCATGTGGTGTTCTCCTTAATCCTTCCTGTTGACAGCAAATGCTGAGGCCAGAGAAGCTTGCATCTTGGAGGTGAATGCATGACTGCACAGAAGTCAGATCTAATTTAACATGCAGGTTGCCACGTGTCTATCGTGCCTAATTTATAATGTCAAGTATGCACATGCTTGACTTTATAAAACAGGGCATAAGTTGTTGGATACATGTGGAAAATCTAGGTGCGATCAGTCACACCCTCACTAGTGCTAGTGTAAATGCCTGGGACTAGAAGGATGCAAATAAATTTTAGTATTTTATAAATTTACATATGTAAGTTTGTGCTCACCCATGCTCTACCCAAGTACCCCCCTTTGCTCACTCACATTGAAAGTATGTGCCATTGGCCTGACATACATTCTTATAAAATAGCAGCTGGCTAAACTACACAGGCAAAGATGCATACAGATGTATAAGTTGCTGAAAATGTGATGTGTAGTGATGGCATGTAACATTTCATGCCTCCTTATCAAATTACCTTCATGGGGTCAGAGTGGTTTGGCTTTATGAACCATGGGATGATTTTCCAAGGGCTGCTTAGCAGAGATAGTGACCACCCATCAAAGAAAAAGTGATGTGTCTTCCACAGCAAATTAGCTAACCTACTGAAGGGGGATTTAAACTAGATTCATTAGGGATGGGTGAACAAAGCCCCCAGGTAAGTGAAACGTTACATACCTATATAGAAATGGGACAAAAGGGCACATCTGAAAAGTTATATATACTAATGCCCATAGTATAAAAAATTAGATTCTGGACATAAAGGCTATAATGGAAAAGGCTGACATGGATATAATCTAGTCACAAAGGAAAGGGTAGGAAAAAAGGGAAGAAGAATGATGCTATGTGTAAACGTATTAAAGCAACAGAATTGCAGGGCTTATTATATAAGGAGGAAGCATTGTAGGCTAAATTTGGAAAAAAAGAGGGAATGGAATATCTATTGACGTTGGTGTAATATGAACACCTCCTGCACAGGCAGAAGAGATGGACAGATTTAATTGAAAATATTAACAATATTGCTATGAAAAGAAGTGCTACTGATAGGTGATTTCAATATGCAAGAAATGGTATTTAATGGTGAAGATGTGGAGGAACTGAAACAAATCTTAGTGAACATGAAAGATATAGTAGGCCATATTGATAAACTAAAGAATGTCAATTCTCCTGGACTGGATGGTATACACCCAAGAGTACTGAAAGAACTCAAAATTGAATTGCACATATACAATTAGTAATCTGTAACATCATTAAAAACCTTCTACAGTACCCAAAGATTAGAGAGTGGTCAATGTAATACCGATTTTTAAAAAGGGCTCCAGATCAAATCTGAGAAACTATAGACCAGTGAGCCTGACATCAGTGTAAGGAAAAATGGCAGAAACCATTATGAGGAACAAAATCACTAAACACAGATAGACATGGGTTAATAGGCAAAGTCAAAATGGATTTAACCAAGGGAAGTCTTGCCTCAAGTTGCTACACTTCTTTGAAGGCGTAAACAAACATGTGGATAAAGATGAGCCAGTTGACATATCATATCTGAATTTCCAGAAAGTGTTTGACAAAGTACCTCAAGATGACTCTTGAGAAAAGTTTTAAAAAAGTCATGGGATAGGAGGCAATGTACAATTGTGGAGTAAACTGGCTAAAAGATGAAAAACAGAGTAAAGTGACCAATTTTCTTAGTGGGGGAAGCCGAATATTAGAGTATCCCAGAGATCTGTACTGGGACCAGTGCTTTTAAATAGATTTACAAATGATTTGGAAATGGGAACGATGACTAAAGTGATTACATTTGCAGATGACATTAAATTATTCAGGGTTGTTAAATCACATGCAGATGGTGAAAATTACAAGTGGATCTTGAGAAATTGGCAGACTGGGCATTCAAATAGCAGATTAAATTTAATGTGGACAAGTGCAAAGTGAAGCATATAGGGAAGAATAACCCAAAGTTCTAGCTATACAATGCAAAATTCCACATAAGGGAGTCACCACCTATACTGAAATCTTCTTCTCAGTGTGCAACAGCAGCCAAAAAAGCAAACAATGTTAGGAATCATTAGGAAAGAAATAGAGAATTAAAAAAAAGTGTCTCTGTATTGCTCCATGGTGTAATCATACCTTAAGTATCGTATATGGTTTTGGTCTCCATATCTCAAAAAAGGATATAGCAGAATTTGAAAAGGTATAGAGAAATGTGACCAAAATGAAGGCGGTGATGGAATGAATGAGGGAAGGCTAAATTCTGTAGATTAGGGCTCTTCAGCTTGGATAAGAGAGACAGATGAATGGAGATATGCGAGAGGCCTACAAAATCCTGAGTGGAATGAAATGGGTAAACACAACTTGATTGCTTACTCTTTCAAAAAATACAAAGACTGGGGGCTATATTATGAAGTAATACATTTAAGAAAGAAAAAAAAAGAGAGAGGGGCTGATTATGATATCCAACTGTGTAGAGATATTGAAACATGTGTGTCTCTCTACAAATGTATTTGATAGTCCTACTATCAAATATCATAATATATACTGTATATATTAAACATGTTTTAGGCAAGCATGATTATAGTTGTATTTACCACATTTTCTGACAATGAATTCCAGAGCTTAATTTTTCACTCATTGTATACATATGGTCTCCTATTTGTTCTAAATATATTACTATGTAACTTAATGGCATGACACCTAAAGGTATGTTTACTAAACTGAGCTAATGGTTAACCCAGGCTATCTGCAACTAGGTCCCATTGAATAGCATTAACCTGGTTTAGTAAACATACCCCCTTGCTTTTGTACTTTTGAAGAGTAAACAAGTCATGTTTGGTAATCTTGAAAGACTACCAAAGGGGACTGCTACTGCTGGAAAGAAATCTGTACTTGTTAGTATTTATCTTTTCGGAAATTCTTTGGGTTAAAATTGATAAATCTGTGTATTTTAGAATTTAGTATTTTTGTTAAGTCAGTCAGGGCATAGTACCATCAGAGGAGCTTTCATTTAAATCAATTCAGAGTATAGCTTAGCATAGAAGGTAGAATAGGGTAAATATTCTTTAAGAAAACAAAAGAAATTGTTTCTAGAGACCTTTACAAAGAGCCTTTCAGTTAGGAGGCAAGAGAACTGTGAAATTCCTTTAAATAGGTGTTCAAGCTAAGTGACAGATCAAAGGGACAATTTGAAAGACTTCCTCTATCAAACCAAGGGCTGTGTGAATCACCAGGAAATTTTTAAGAGATTACCTTAGAAGCAGAGGTCAGGGCACTGTCGTTTCTCTCTATAACATCAGCAACATTTGCCCCTTTCCTTCTAAGCACACTACTAAGACACTCCACCACCAAAAGAGCCTTATCGTTAGCAGCACCTGCCATCTGGATTCCCTTCCTGAAGCACTGAGATCCATCACAGACTTAGGGGCATGTTTACTAAAGACCGCAAATTTGCGCGCCGCAAAATAGCGCACGGCAACGCGCCACTGAAACGCGCATAAACGCGTTTAAACGCCCCGCACACGTGCGTGTCACCCCCGCACAGGTACGCGGCACACCAACGGGCCCCGTACAAGTGCAGGCCCGCAAATGTCCGATAGAGGCGTGGAACGGCTAAAGGAGGGCGGAGGAAGACTCCGGAGGGGCGGAGTCAATGGGTGGAGAGTGGGAGGGGAGAGGGTCCCTGCACAGTATCGGGCCCGAATTTGCATGTAAAAACTACCGCGAGTGAAACACTCGCGGTAGAAAGCATTTAAAGGGAAGAGAAACCATTTACGTCAGCAATGTACAGGAAAACCGGGGAAACCAGAAAAACGTGAGCAGTGTGATACATGTGCACAGCACAAAAGTGCACATAAAAATAGGAAATGACCACAACAGAACTATTAAAAATAGTAATTCAGCTGGGGAACAGTTATAGTGATGGGCAAATACAGAAAACACACCCAACAAAGCTCCAGAAAAAAGAAATGAATTTTGGAAGGGTTTACGGAGCGGAGACTCTTCCAAACAACATTTCCTGTTGTGGAGCTGTCCTGGGAGTGTTTGCTATGGTTGCCCATTAATATCACTGTTGCCCAGCGTGGTGATATTGTTTCTCCCAGTTCCCGTGGTCATTTCTGTGGTTTATGTGCACGTTTGTCACCAGACAGGGTGCATATGCCCACAGTAAAATTGCGTAGAGCAGGGTTTGTGACTCCATCCTGCCAGGCTTACTACCTCCAGGGGCTGCACTGTCTCTGTGGCCATAGTGTGATGCAGCGGACAGAGTCAGTACCTCTAGGACCAGAGGGTCAGAGGTTCAAAGCCCAGCTGGGGCACTTGCCAGCCCAGTCCCTATATTTTACTCACCACTAAACACAGATAGCGCAGACACCCCTGTATTGCATGGGACATAAGCATGGGGAAAACACCCATATTTTACCCAACAACGCACACACACCACAACAATGGGCATTACCCACAGCCAAGTACCCCAAATGCAGTCCCGTACTGCCACATTCCAATCAGGTCACCTGCTTTTTATGGGAGGAGCTCATGCCAGCATGTTGGCGGACGAGTACATGTGGTGCAGGGGGCAGTGGCTGCTAGCGACAGAAGACAGAGGCCTAGCCATGTGCAGGCTGCCACCGTCCACTGCAACAGACTGCAACAGACAGGCCCTGCCGGATCCACAGTCATGGACATGCCAGGGAATCCACCCAATCTGTGGCTACACAGTGGTGCAGTGCACGCAGACACTGCATGCAAGAGCAGAAGGTCACAGGTTCAAAGCCCAACTGGGGCAACTGCCAATCTTGCCCACATATTTTTCCCCCAAGTAAACAGTGATAGTAAGGGCACACCTTTCCTGGCGAGGACATATGCAATGGCAATACGTCTATCTTTTACCCCACTGAGCAAAGACACCATGAACAGGGCCAGTACCCAGAGCAGAATCACCCAAATGCAGTCCTGGTGGGGCACACACCAGTCAGGTTCCATGATGCCACTCATACAAATGCCTGTGCTGTATATCTATGCACCACACCCATGGTATGTAGATGTAGCTCATGCATATCCATGAGGGACAGCAGGAAAACCAGAACAGTGTGATGCAAACCTGGACTGGAGTTGGGAATCTGTGCCGTAAAGCAGCAGCCATCAAGGGCAGACACACCCACACCCACAGGCCTCATTGGCCAATGTCTCCTGGAGAGGCAGAACATTGGACCCTGCATGCATCTCCCAAAACTAGCACTTGCATAACTTACCAATGTCACCCTACACCTGAGGTATACAGTACACAGCTCTGAGACGTTTGCTAGGAGCACAGGCAGCTAGATATCCATACGTTACGCACATACTGCTAGTTGACCCCATCCGAACAATCTGTTAGGTGTTTGCGGTGCGTGCTCCAGGCCTGGCCTCTGACGGTGTTTACCACCCTGGGGAGTGACCCCCAGCTGTACTGCGTACTATATCCATGCCTTGCCGTGCTCAGGACCGGTTTGGTGGGCAAGGCTAATTACTTCCTCAATAGTAGCACCATGATGGCATAGGTGTGGAAGTGTGTGTCTGGCTATACAGTGGGTGTTGGCTGCAAGCCCCTTCCACAGCCCACTCTGCCAGCACTGTTGCCAGTATTGGCCTGCCAATGTGCATAATGAGGTGCAAGGTACCATGGGTATAGCCAGGACAGGGTAGCCTGGCCAGGATGCATCTGCACCAGGCATAGGGCACTGGCAGGGACATTGTAGTGTCCGGCCACCACCTACACAGACAGGGTGGCCAAAGCATGTCCTTCTGGGAGATCACGCTCACCCTGACTGTGCAGTGACCACAGCATGGCTAGGCACCCCCATAGTGCTATACAGTATTTCTCTTATGTGATAGATATGGGTTTCTATTTGGGGCCCAGTCACTGATTTATCTGCTTGCTGTGTATGCTGGCAGACCAGTTCTGGGTGCATGTGTCTCCATTGGGAACATGCACTATGGACTAACCAGCAGACTGTTTGTAGCTGGTATGTGTCTTGCTGGAATGGCTTGCAGGGTGCAGTGGCTGTTGGCTTGCTGCAGGGGAATATCTGGTGGTGGGGTGCAGCTTTCCTTATCCTGGTCCTATGTCTGTCTGCTATTGTGTTATGGCTGTGTATGGAGCTGCCTGCCGGGGGGGGTGGTGGTGTTCCTCAGCAGGACTGGGGTTGATGTTGCCCTCTACTGCCACCTTTGCAGGGAGGTACAGTGTGGATCTCTTGATGGGGGACCATGTTTGCTGGGGGGGGGGGGGCCCTGGTGGGGTTTCCCAGGGGGTGCTGAGCCTGACTGGGATATCCATGGTGTTTGTGCAGAAACTAGCTATCTTACACATTAACACTGCTTTGAAACTCCCGCTTGGGCCTCCATCAGCCATGGAAGGTGTTGTGGACCTGGTCCTGGGCGCCTCATTGCACACTCAGGGTGAGCACAGAACCCGCACGATGTAACGGTGTGTAGCTACTCTGTGCCAGTAAAACACCCGGTCAGTGCCCCCTACCAGGCCGAGGTGCTGTGTGGGTGCACCCGGTCACTCCCCCCAACAGGGCCAAGGTGCTGTGGGGGTGCATTACCCATCTTGTGTCCATCTGTGGACAGCTAATTTGCATGTGCAGTGCATCATGGGTACGTGTGGCCTAACCCTATCCTGTTTACAACCGGCAGACTGTCTGTGAGGTGACGTGCAGGCTATCTGCAGCCAGCCAGGGGCTTGCTTACAGCTATGGAGTTTTGTAGCCCAATGGTTATATCACTCCCTGTGCAGCCAGAGGTCATGGGTTTCAAACCCACAGTGGGGTTCTGTGATAGGGGTGTCCACAGCATCTTTTTAATTTACTGTACATATGTTGCTGCCAGCAATAACACCCTGAGCGTACTGTACCCATAAGGTGCCTCTGAGGGCGCTTTATGGGGCGCCGTATACGGCACTTTATGGTTGCCATCCATATAGGGTGCACTATACATTATCCTGTGTCGCAACATACATGCTGCCCTATAAGGGGACATTCTAGGGTGCCTTGGCGGACGGTGCACTGTCACATGTGCCTTATGGGCTGCCTTATGTTAACATGCTGTGAGCGTGCGTTTTCTAGTTGTTATCACAAAATAAAATTAGTGGGCCTCCTACAGCACTCCACAACATAAAACATACTGTCTCTGCTAGTCTTTTTCAATGGGCACTGTGGGGAATTGAACCCATGATGCCTGCACAAGTGGTCAGTGTCTTAACCATTGTGCTATGGCTCCATTCCTGCTATTTGCACATCAGCGCGCCACTTATCCCTCCCACTATTGGGCTGCCCCCTCACACATCAGCGCGATGCCTTCTGCCCACAGGCTCGCCGCCTTCTGTTGCCCCATTTTATCAGCACGCCGCCTCATGCCGTATAAAAAAAGAGTGCGCCGCCTTCTGCCGCCCATAATCAATATACCTCCTACACCACTTTTGCCCATAAAAGTTGATGCCTCAGCTGGTCTTTTTCATTGAGCGCAATGGGGGTTTGAACCCCTGGCCCCTGCACCATAGGTCAGTGTCTTCACCGTTGTACTACGGCTCTGTTGTTTGGTTACGCAGCAGCGCCCCACTTAGCCTTCCCACGCGCTAATGTGGGCCCCACACATTAGCGCGACACACACACGTACGGTCCGTTTTTTTTCTTTTTTCTGCCTGGCCCGCCCACTCCTTATATGGCACCAGCACACTAACGGGAACCCGCACAGCAACGGTGTTTAGTAAACATGCCCCTTAGACTTCTGAAAAAAAGCTGAACACATTCTTCATAGAACACTTCAATGACTTAACACTGCAAGCCACTCCCCAAAATGTCCAACAAGCCTAAACATTGCCCCCCCCCCATGCTCTGATCAATCAATGCAGAAATGTTAAAATGTATATAAGTTATGCTTCCAAGCATGTCCTGCATGCCACCCCTACCTATTCTATGAGTTCTTTGTAAAATTGTTGAGTTCTTCTGTAAACTGCTTTGATTTTTTATGATAAGGCAGTATAAAAAAATCTTGTTAAAGAAAATTAAAAAAAAAAAAAACCTTATCCACTCTTTAGTCACCTCCCATCTAGACCATTGCAACATCCTCCTTGCTGGTTGCCCTCTGAATCATCTCTCTTCCCTTCAATCTGTTCAAAACTCGGCTGCATAGCTAATCTCCCATCAGCTTCAATATGCTCATATAATCCCTCTTCTCAAGTCACTTCATAGGCTCCCTATCCGTTAACGTATCCAGTTCAAACTTCTACAACTGGCCTATAAGTGCACTCATTCTGCTGTTCCTGACTACCGTTCCTCTATCTCTCCCTAAACTCCACCCCGGGAACTCTGCTCTTCTGGCAGATTGCTTCTGTCTGTGCCCTTCTCTTCCACTGCCAACTCCAGACCAATCCTTTCACCTTGCCATTTCTTATGCCTGAAACAAACTACCCTAGTATGGATGTCAGACTTCATCTCTGGCCCTTTTCAAATCCAGGCTGAAAAAAAACCTTGCCTCCGAGGCTGCTTTTGGATCCCGATCTGCTTAGTCTCCTATGTGTTTCCTTACCATACCCTTAAATGTATTCTTGTCCTCAGCTGTTGTGTTGTCTGTCTTAACTAGATTGTAAGCTTTGATGCAAGAAAAAAAAAAAAAGAGTGTTGGGGCCTCCTGCCAGTAGTGATCATAGCATGATTGCATTTGAGTTAATAAATGGAGGAGGGACAGTAAGGAAATCCAGAGTACTACCTTCTAATTTTCAAAAGGGAGACTATAATAAAATGAAGAAAATAGTGAAAAACAGAGTGAAGAACAACTAAAAGGAGCAGCTGCAAAGGTTTAAGATGTACATTAAGCATGGGTGTTTAAAAATATTATCTTGGAAGGAAGGCCAAAAAGCTGCAAGCATGGTTTAAAGGCAAAGCCAGAGAGGCTCTTGTAGTAAAATAAAAAACCCACAAACATCTTTCAGGAAATGGAAAAAAGGAGTCAAATGATGAAAAACGAGAAACATAAGCACTTGCAAGTTATATGCAAGGCACTGATAAGGCAGGCAAAGAGAAAAACCACCACAACAACATGCTGTGGAAGCAAAAACATAATAAAAGCTTTTTGAAGTACATTTGAAGCAAAAAACCTGTGAGAGTCAGTTGAACCATTAGATGATAGAGGGATAAAAGGGGCACTAAGGAAGGACAAGGCCATAGTGGAGAGACTGAATGAATTCTTTGCTTCGGTCTTTACTGAAAAAGATATAGGGAAGTCACTGAAATGGTATTTAAAGGTGATGTATAAGAAGAATTGAAAGAAACATTGATAAACCGGAAGATGTATTACAACTATTTGATTAACTAGAGTAGCAAATCACCTGGACTAGATGGTATACATCCAAGGGTATTGAAAGAACTGAAATATGAGATTGCAGACCTACTATTAGGAATCTGTGAACTTTCATTAAAATCATCTGTAGTACCTGAAGATTAGAGAATGGCCAATGTAATGCCATTTAAAAAAAAAAAAAAGGATTCCAGGGGTGAGTTGGGAAACTACAGACCAATGAGCCCGACGTCAGTACCAGGCAAAATGGTAGAAACCATTATAAAGAATAAAATTAATGAACATAGGGAGTCATGGTTTAATGGGAGAAAGCCAACATTGGTAACAGACCCCACACGTGAAGGGGCCATACTGTTTCTTGGTGCTTACCAATGGTGAAAATGTTTCTGATGTTATAGTGGGAGATCATTTTGCATCCAGTGATCACCAGATGTGGTTCAGTATTAGGACTAGGGCTGTTAGACTTTAGGAAGACTAACTTTGCCAAGATGGGCCAATACCTCAGGGAGTCATTAGCGGGATGAGAACAGTTGGGGGATATAGAAAAATAGTGGGCAAAACTGAAAGGGAGATATTTTACGGGCAACCAACCGTTTTGTTAAAATGGTAAATAAAAGGTAAAAGGAAAAGGAGACTGCTATGGCTTTTGAAAGTAGCTGAAAAAGGTGAAGAAAAAGAGGGAGGCCTTCATGAAATACAAGAGAACACAGAGAGAAGACAGGCATCTATATTTGGAAAAGCTTAGAGAAGCTAGCAAAGTAGTCAGGAAAGCAAAGATCCAAAAAGAGGAGGAAATAGCCAATGCAATAAAATGGGGGAGGATAAGACATTTTTCAGATATGTTAGTGAGAAGAGGAAGGGCAAAAGTGGTAATGTCAGACTCAAGGGTGAAGGGAAGGAATATGTAGAAGCTGATGAGGATAAAGCGGAATTGCTTAACAAATATTTCTGTTCTGTGTTCACAGATGAAGAACCAGGAGCAGGACCTCAGAAAACACCCACAAACAGGAACAGAAGCGAGGGACATCTTGAACAATTTTCATAAGACTGTGTTCGTGAGAAACTAGCTCAACTTAAAGTAGACAAGGCAATGGGACCAGATGGGTTACATGCTAGAATACTGAGGGAGCTTGGGGACATTCTAGCAGCTCCACTGACTGACCTTTTCAATGCATCATTGGAGTCAGGAGTGGTGCCAAAGGACTGGAGAGAGGCTCATGTGGTGCCTTTACACAAAAGCGGAAGTAAGGATGTGGTTGAAAACGACATGCCAGTTAGTTTAACTTCGGTGGTGAGTAAATTATTGGAAATGCTGCTAAAAGAAAATAGTGAGGTTTCTGGAGTCCAGCAGATTACAGGATGTGAGGCAGCATAGATTCGCCAGAGGCAGGTCTCGTCAGACAAATCTGATTGATTTCTTTGACTGGGTGACCAGGGAGTTGGACCGAGGGAGAGCCCTAGATGTGGTGTATTTAGATTTCAGTAAAGCCTTTGACACTGTTCCTCACAGACAACTTATAAACAAACTGAGCACCCTAGGGATGAACCCTAAAGTTACTGCTTGGGTTAGAAATTGGTTGGGTGGGAGGCGACAGAGTACAGGTAAATGGAACTCACTCTGTGGAGAAGGACAGGTCCCAGTGGTGTGCCCCAGGGACCTGTCCTTGGTCCGATTCTTTTTAACATCTTTGTTAGTGATATAGCGGAAGGGCTGTCGGGTAAGGTTTGCCTCTTTGAGGATGATACCAAAATCTGCAATAGAGTAGACACCCAGGAAGCTGTAGATAACATGAAGGGATCTATAGTAACTAAGCTTGAAGAATGATCTAGAATTTGGCAGCTGGGATTTAATGTTAAAAAATGTAAGGTCATGCATTTTGGCTGTAGCAATTCAAGGGAGCAATATAGTATAGGGGGTGAAGTACTTTTGTCCACTAAAGGAGAGCAGGACCGAGGCGTGGTTGCGTCTGATGATCTTAAAGTAGCTAAACAGGTAGAAAAGGCGACAGCAAAAGCTAGAAGGATGCTTGTGTGCATACAGAGAGGAATGGCTAGCAGAAAAAAAGGAGGTGATAGTGCCTCTGTATAAGTCTTTGGTGCAACCTCATTTGGAGTATAGTGTGCAATTCTGGAGACCGCACCTTCAAAAGGATGTGAACAGGATGGTGGCTACTAAAATGGTTAGTGGTCTTCATTATAAAGCATATGAGGACAGACTTAAGGATCTTAATATGTACACCTTAGAGGAAAGGCAGGATAGAGGTGATATGATTGAGATGCTTAAATACCTCCGTGGCATAAATGTACAGGTGGAGAGCCTCTTTCAATTGAAAGCAAGTTCTGCTACGAGGGGACATGGGATGAGGGTAAAGGGGGATATATTAAGGAGCGATATGCAGAAATATTTCTTTACGGAAAGAGTGGTGGATCCGTGGAATAGTCTTCCAGTGGAGGCGGTAGAGATTAGGACAGATCTGAATTCAAAAAAGCATGTGACAAACAAAGAGGATCTCTAAAGGAAAAAAAAGGGGACAGTTGTAGTTGTTGATATGGAAGGAAAGACTAGATAGAAATATGACGACACAGACCACATCGCCTATGTTTCTACTATATTTTTTTTTGAAGGTGTGACTATACAGGTAGACAAAGGTGAACCAGTTGATAAAGTGTATCTGGATTTTCAGAAAGCCTTTGACAAGGTCTCTCATGAGAGACTCTTGGTGAAATTAAAAAGTCATGGGATAGGAGGCAGTGTACTATTGTGGATCAGGAATTGGTTAAAAGATAGAAAGCAGAGGGTAGGGCTAAATGGCAGTTTTCTCAATGAAGAAAGGTAGATAGTGGAGTACCCCCGAGGATCTGTGCTAGGCCTGCCACTTTAACATATTCATAAATGATTTGGAAATGGGAATAAGGAGTGAGGTTATCAAATTTGCAGAGGACACAAAATTATTCAAAACTGTTAGAACATACAAGGATTGTGAAAAATTGCAAGAGTATCTTGATAAATTGGAAGACTGGATGTCCAAATGGCAGATGAAATTTAATGTGGACAATGCAAAGTTATGCACCTAAGAAACAACCACCCAAACTATGGTTACATGATGCAAGGTTCCACATTAGGAACCACCACCCAGGAAAAGGATTTAGGCATCATCGTGGATAATATGTTGAAACCTTCCACCCAGTGGGCAGTGGCGGCCAAGAAAGCAAATAGAATGCTAGGAATCATAAGGAAAGGAATGGAGAATAAAAGCAAGGCTATTATAATGCCTCTGTATTGTTCTATGATGCTATGGCATCTTGAATATTGTGTTTAATTCTGGTCACCATATCTTCAAAAGAATATAGTAGAATTAGCAAAAGATACAGAAGAGAGCTACCAAGTGGTAAAGACTATGAAACGTTACCCTTTTGTGGAAAGGCTTAAAAGATTAGGGCTCTTCAACTTGGAAAAGAGATGGCTTAGGGGAGATATGATAGGGGTGTATAAATTAATGACTGGAGTAGAAAGGATAAACATAGCTTAATTGTTTACTCCCATCAAAAAGTAGAAAGACCAGTGAACATGCAATGAAGCTACAATGTAACCCATTTAAGACTAATAATGGGCCCAATATTCTTTTCAAATGGCTACGGCGCATGGCTGAACTATAACCCCGGATACAAAATGCCAGGGTCATATGAGGCCCTAGCATTGATTATCCAGGGTTGCTGCACAATCCACAAACCCCCAGAAGTTAACTGGGCAGTGGTGATATTGAGCCGCTGCCCAGTTAGCTCCCATGGGTAAAGATAGGCGCAGTGATGCAATATCACTGCTCCCAGTTAGCGACTGGTGCCGCCCCCACAACATGCCCCGATGCTAAGTAGTTCACATTGGGGCATGTAGCAGCACTCACTGGGGATATTCAGCAGCACTCACCATGTCAGTGCCGCTGAATATCCTTTTCAGTGACATTTACAAGGTTTACAGTTCTCTAAACCATGTAAATGCCTTTGAATATCGGGTAAAATATTTTTTCACTCAGTGTGTAATCAAACTCTGGAATTCATTACCGGAGGATGTAGTACAGTAGTGTTAGTGTAGGTGGGTTTAAAAAAAGATTTAGACAAGTTCCTGGAGGAAATGCCAAACAAACAATTTGAAGAGAACCCGAAAAATGCACTGCTTACCCCAGGAGAAGCATAGTTACTCACCTGTAGCAGGTGTTCTCCATGGACAGCAGGAATAAGTCTTCACGTATGAGTGACATCCATTGGAAGCTTTTTGGAGGTGTCACCGCACACGCGTGCCTGCCTTCCCCACCAGCCGCGGCGCCATCTTCTTCATTTAAATATCAAAACAGTAGTCAAAAGCAACTCCTCAGGAAAGTGGAAGGGCTGTGAGGACTTACTCCTGCTGTCCATGGAGAACACTTGCTACAGGTGAGTAACTAAGCTTTCTCTGTGGACAAGCAGGAATGAAGTCCTCACGTATGGGACTCCCAAGCTACAGGCTACTGAAAACCAAGGAGGAGAAGCCCAATAGGGGCAACAAGAAGAACAGTGTAGGTAGTCCCTCTAGGGATCCCACAGATTCAGCATCCTCAGTGTACCACAGCACTGAAGTCTCTCACATTTGTAGGCAGCTTGGACAGACATAACTGGTAGGTAGGAGCTGGATCTCTGACCCGAAGAGATGCTGGAGCCTCAGCCTAGCCAAAAGTTGCTCTCCCATCAGGAATCCCCATCCAAACAGTAAAGTGCTGTGAAAGTGTGGATCAAAGACCACGTAGTAGCCTTGCAGATCTCCATGGAGACCGAGCACAAGTTAGCGACCGACAGTGCCATGACTCATACACATTGTGAGCCGTGACATTACCACTACTAATCATTTATATAGCACTACAAGGCATGTATCACAGGCATATATAAAAAGACAGTCCCTGCTCCTAAGAGCTTACAATGTAGTCAAGACAAACAGCTGAGGATAAGAATACATCAGGGAATGGGAAAAAGATACTGTACATAGGAAACTAAGCAGAACATGATCCAAAAGCAGCCTCAAAGAGGCAAGTTTTTAGCATGCATTTAAAAAGAGCCAGAGATGAAGACTTGGGTAGTTTGTTCTAGGCATAAGGAGCAGCAAGCTAAAAGGATCAAAGTCTGGAGTTGGCAGTGGAATAAAAGGGCACAGAGAGAAGCAATCCGCCAGAAGATATCGGAGTTCATGAGGAGGGGTGTTGGGAGAGATAAGAGGAAAGGTAGTGAGGAGCAGCAGAATAAATGCATTTATGATCATCAAGGCTCAGGCCTACCTGGGAATATGCAAAAGAAATGGTCAGCTAGCCATAGGGATAGTGAATGTTTATAGAGATGGCAGCACCCAGCTTACTGGGGTCAAAGTCAAAAGGAGACAAACAAACAGCTGAGTTGATCACTGATGAGCCTTCATGAGCTCGAGGTAGAATCCCAAGGCACACTAGTAGTCCAGCATGTGCAATGCCACCTCACCCTGGTTGGCATGAGGCCTCAGGAAGAATGATGTCAGAACAATCGACTGGTTGAGGTGGAATACAGACCACCTTTTGGCAGAAAATGCAGGTGTGTTTGCAAGACCACCCTGTTCTGGTGGAATCTAGTGTACGGTGGGTGAGCTACCAAGGCTTGAAGTTCACAGATGTGGCATGCCGATGTGACTGCCACCAGAAACAGGACCTTCCCCAGCCCGGTGCAAGCGGTGCAGCCACACAGGTTACAAAAAAAAAAAAAAAGGGAGGGGTGCATTTACAGTGGAACCATTGAAATCCTAGACCTCCTGAATTCAGGGCCCGCGTGAGGTAAGCACAGCAGGAGGGCGGCAGTGTGAACAGCTAGCAGCGCAGTGGCGGGAGCAGCCTGTTATTTCCACGGCCGAAGAAAAGGATGTTGTTGGCATATGGCCCCACTCCAGAGCAGGTCCCACACCACATGTGCGAGTCAATGAGGCTCTGGCTTGGGGCACTTGTACTGTTGTTCACAACCATAGGACTAGGGTTGCCAACCAGCCGGTTTTCAGCCGGCCTGGCCGGTTTTTCCATGGCCATGCCGGCTGCCGGCACAGATGTAAAACCGGCCATTGAAAAGCCGTTTTTTTGCTCTGGCCGCAAGATCGGGAGCGGCCAGAGCAAAAAACTGTCTTTTGTGCCGAAGTCCGCGGCGCAAACGCGAATGCGATTCCCCATAGCAGTACAGCCGCTGCTTCTGCTTTGTACAGAGCAGCGGCTGCAATACACTTACTTTGAAAAGTAAAGACAAACTGTGTAAGGAGCCCTCCGGTCATCGCAGAGCCCGAGGAAGTGATGTCATGGGGGCGGGCTCCTCACAGGTTGTCTTTCCTTTTCAAATTTAAGTTAATTTGAAAAGGAAAGACAACCTGTGAGGAGCCCGCCCCCATGACATCACTTCCTCGGGCTCTGCGATGACCGGAGGCCTCCTTACACAGTTTGTCTTTACTTTTCAAAGTAAGTGTATTGTAGCTGCTGCTCTGTACAAAGCAGAAGCAGCGGCTTGGGCAGAGGGGGGGGGGTGATGGTGTGAGTGAACCAGCAAGGGGGGGGGGGTGGTGTGAGTGAACCAGCAGGGGAGGGGGGGGGGTGTTGGTGTGAGTGAACCAGCAAGGGGGGATGGTGGTGGTGGTGTGAGTGAACCAGCAGTGGAGGGGGGGGGGTTGGTGTGAGTGAACCAGCAGGGGAGGGGGGGTGAGTGAGTGACCCAGCAGGAGGGGTGAGTAAGTGACAGGGGGGTGGGTGAGTGAACCAACAGTGGAGGGTGGGGTGGTGTGAGTGAACCAGTAGGGGAGGGGGGTTGGTGTGAACCAGCAGGGGAGGGCGGTTGGTGTGAGTGAACCAGCAGGGGAGGGGGTGAGTGAGTCAGCAGGGGGGGGGTGAGTGAGTGAGTGAACCAACACTGAGGGGAGGTGTGACTGAATCCTCGGTAATTTTTGTGGGTGGGGCTGGGGGCGGGGCAGGGGTGTGACTAGCGGCGGAGAATGGGTGGAGCATGGCGAGCCACAAGTGTCTGGTTTTTCTCGGTGAAAAAGTTGGCAACCCTACATAGGACTGTTCTCCGATCCCACAGCTGTGCTAAACTGCAGCTGCCGGCTCGATCGCATCGCTGCACTGTTAAAAGACAGGACGTTTTCCCCCCATTTCTCTTAACAGTGTGATCATGTCAGCAGCTGCAGTGCAGCACAGCTGTGGAAACAAAGGAGAATGGTCTCGTGGCTGCGTAGTGATTGCCGCCGAGATGCCCAGTCCACCGGGATGAGGAGGATAAGGAGTAAGTGACTGGGGGGAAGGCACGGAAGGACTGCTGCTGGGGGGAGGGGGGTGGACTGGGACAAGAAGCGAGCTGGCACTGGGAGGGGGGAGGAAAGGGGGCTGGGCCTGGAGGGGGGCTTATGCTGAAAAAGGCTGGGACAAGAAGTGGGCTCATGCTGGGTCTGAAAGGGAGCTGCTGCTGGTCAGGACTGGAAGGGAGCGATACTGGGGGCTGGGGAGCTGAAATGGGGCAGATGCTGTGGTCAGGATGGAGAAAAAAAGCTGGGGGAGTGAGGATGGGGAGGGGGACAGATGGTTTGTGTAGTAGAGAAGAAACAAGGCAGATGTAGAGAGAGTGTGAAAAAAAAACTGACGAGAAGAAAGGACAAATGGACAGCAGTCAATGCAGAGTTAGCAGAAAATATGAAAAAAGCAAAAGAGACTGGGGAAATTGTGAGTGAAAAATAATAATGCCCCTACAAAAAGTACAGAGAAATTATTTTATTTTGAATTTATAAATTGGAATATTATGTCAGCTCTGGGAAATGTACATCACGATGCCTTTGTGTTTATTCCATACAAGAGGAAATGTAGTTTATAGTTTTATTTCTCCAGTGTTGTGGTGCATTCTAAGTTTGGCTTTTGGGGTTCCCAGTTCAATTATATTGCCTTCATGGTTCTAAATTGTGATCCCTTGTTCTGTATTTGATGATGGCCTGTCTGTTTTGCATATATAACTAGAGCTGTGGTATTCCGTTTGTATAGTTTGTGTAGCAGTTCTCTTTTCGCAGTAGGGGATATATTGGTTTTCTACGAGATGTACTGATTTTATATTTTCAGAGCTTCCTTTTTATAGGTAGAGTTTGGTGCTGTACGAGTCCTGGTAGTGCTGTTACGATATGGCAGGTTTGCTATCGGTTCTAAATGAGCAGGGTTGGAAATGTAGAAATATGGTAACCTTTTTATCCTCACTATCCATGCAAATGGTATTAAGACCTTTGTAAGATAATACCCTAATCCGTAGCACAAAGTATACTGCACATATGTAAATAGTTCCAGTTCATATTTCCCTATGTTATCCAAGTTGCCTTTCCTGTTCTCTGTAAAACCAAACAGCTTGATGTTATGGTCCTTTGTTTTATGTAAACCACACTGATGCTAAATAGTGCGGTATATAAGAGACTGTAATAAATAAATAAATATAAAATAAATAAGACCCTCATTAAAAGGCATGTATACTAAAGGTCAATGCACATTCACAAGTGTTAGCATTCACTAAGTGCAGCAGCACCTATTTATTCCTATGGGTGTAGTGGCATTTAATGCACATTAATGTTTAGTAAACATGTCCCTAATTCATTGCTGGAACAAGAAAGGTTTGTGAAGAGCTCCTTTGGAAGCCTCCTAAAATTTTAGATGGACAGCATATACGTCTTAAAATTAAATTAAAGGTATGCAAATTAAACCTAGTGGGTAGGGGGGAGGGGCACCAAGTTTGCAAGTTACACAGGGCGTAGTTATAGCTTGATACAGGCCCTTCTTCCAGGTCAAGAACTTCGGAGGGCAAGAGTCAATCTGCTCAAAGTGAGCCCACATGAGCCGAACAAGGACCACATTGAGATCCCAAGCCACAGTAGGGGGCTTGAGAGGAGGAGGACATGAAGCAAGCCACCAGAGGATGAGCCGAGATGGGTCTGCCCCGATCCACAATGGCAGGCCCCAATTGTGCTGAGATGAACTCAAACACAGTTTGATTTAAGACCTGCATCCGAGAGATGCAAGAGGTCCTCCAGCAACTAATCCACTGCGCAGGAGAAGGGATCAAGTGCCCTGTCCATGCACCAGTAGGCGAACATCTGCCACTTGAACTCATAAGCCCAGCATGTTAAATCCTTCCATGAAGCTAGGAGGACATTCGTGATATTCTCAGGCAAATTCGGCTCTGAGAAGACTACTCCTCATTATCCAGGCCACGAGGGCCAAGCAGCAGACATTGGGACGCAGAAGGGTTCTGCCATCCTGGGAGATGAGACCTGGGGCAAAGCCCAGGCGAAGAGACCCCCCCCTCCAAGAAAGTTGGAGCAGCAGGGTAAATAGGGCTGCCGAGGCCAGTACGGTGCAGTGAGGATCATGGTGCCCCAGTCGGCCTGAAGCTTCAGCAGAGTTTTTGCCATGAGCGGGAGAAAGGCATTGAAGGCCAGCCAGTTGCTGGATGGCCTCCTGTAGCAGAACCAGCCACCTGGGCATTTTGCAGCGTGGCAAAGTGATCTATCTGGGGGTATCCCACTCTTGAAAAATACATTCCACCACACACCTGTGGAGGGTCCACTCATGCAGCTAGAGGACGCAGCTCAGCAGATCCACCAGAACATTGAGCTTGCCAAGCAGATAGGTCATCCTCAGATCCATCCCGTGGGCCAGGGTGAATTTCCACAACCTGACTGCCTCCCAGCAAAGGAGGTACAAGTCCATGTCTCCCTGTTTGTTCACACAGAAGATTGTCACCCGGTTGTCTGTCTGGATCAGTATCAACCTGACTCACCAGGTGCACCTGGAAAGCCTGAAGGGTATTCGCTATGGCCCTCAACTCAAGGAAGTTGATCTGGTACAGGCTCTCATGCTCAGACAACAGGCCCTGTGTGAACAGGCCATCCAGATGAGCCCCCCACGCAAGCTTGGACACATTTGGTGGGCAGCCTTCTCTTGCTGACAGCCACACTCACAGACCGAGCAAGGAGGGCATTAATCAGAGATGCTACAAAGACACCAAGGATAACACTGAAGGAGCTGAAAAGATCCACAGTGGAGATGAGTATCTGTCTGTAGGACCACTTTTAGCCATATACTCTACAGTGGTGTTTTATAGAAGAGTGGCCAGAAAAAAGCCATTGCTTAAAGAAAGATCCATGGGCAAAAGGAGGCAGCAACTGGGTGAAGTGCAGCCAGTATCTGTACTGGACAAGCTGCAGCATCCAGGCATCCAAAGTGATAACGGACCACCGGTGGGTGAAGCGGATGAGCCTCCTCCCAAACTGCAGGGGTACCATGATGGCCAACAGTCAGTTGGCTATGCTCCCAAGGAACCAGTCAGTCAAAAGCCTACCCCCAGTTTGGGTTGCAGGGCCAGCTGTGCCTTCTGAGGCTTCTCCCCACTGCTGCAGGTGGGGGGGGGGAGGGGGGGAAGAGAGCACCGTACCTTTGGCTGGGCACTTTTGGGGCCAAGGTAATACCAGCATGGACATGGGTAGGTGGTGTTCTTGCCCAAGGGGTCCCCAGTCTTCCTCAAGAGTCTGGAGAGTGTGTCATTTGCTTCTTCTTGGGTTCTCCCACCTTTTCCTCAACTGGCTTCCTGAAGAGGTTCTTCCCTCAGCAGGGGACATTGGTCAGCTTGTCCTGGACCCAGGCCAGCCACTGAGCACCAATGCCCACTGCTGCTATCTGCCTGCAGACTCTAAGGCATAGGTGGCCCACACCATGTACTTGAAGAAATCCTTGCTGTGGTCTATAATGGCTCAGGGGTCATCAAGGCAGGCAGTGGGGACAGAGGCAAAAGTCTGCCAGGTCCAGCATGATCTCCTTCAGCAACATATTCATAAACAGCTGGTAGGAAAGGATCCTGGCCACCAGCAGGGAATATTGATAGCATCTCCTCCTGAAGGAGTCCAAGGTTCTAGCCTCCCTGCCCAGGGGCACCGAGGAATGGGTCTTTGTGCTCTTCACCTGCTTCAAGGCCGATTCCACCATGATAAAGTTGTGGGACAACTGGGGTTTCTCGAAGCCCAGGGCCTTCTGGACCTGGTATCATCTCTATGTGGAACATTTTGGAGACGTTACACAGCAAGACCCCATAACAGCCCCACTCAATTAACAAGCACTGTACTATAATGTAAATAGCTCATTCTGTAAATAGTTGAAACCAATCCCATGCGTGCCCCCTCTCCCAATGTCTTAAAGTTGAAATTTTGATCTGTAAACCGCTTTGGATTATAAGAGAAGCAGTATAGAAAACCTACTAAATAAAAATAAAATAGAGTCTAGCCACCAGCTGCTGGCTGGAACTATGAGAGGGTTCTTCCACAGTCACAGCACTAAGTGCTACAAAACATGGTGCACAGGCATTGCCATCACCTCCTTGGAGGCTGAGGGTACTAGAGGAGCTCAAGCTCCTCTGCTCTTGGCTTGTCCTCTGTTTCCAAGGAGAAGGGTATAGTCTTGGCCATGTCCTGCATGAAGTCCTGGAAGGACATGTCCTCCAGGGGCAATTTACATTGCTTATACGGAAGGGATGTGTCAGAAGGAAGGTCTGGGACCTCCTGTCTGATATGGCAGAGTCTTCCTCAGTTTCCCAGCCCTCGGTTTTGGATTCTGAGAGGAAATCAAGGTAGTATTGGGTCTCCTCCCACTGCCTGTTCCAGTCATGCGAAGAGTGTGGGCATCATGGGACTCATGGTGCCGAGTGGGTGCTTGGGTGCTCCAAGACATGAGACCTTGAAATACTAAACAGGAGATAGTTGTGGGAACCAGCATTGATTCCGATCTTCTGCCTGATGTGCCTGCCTCGACGGGATGGGCTGGATGGAGTACAGTGACAATGTCGAAGGCATTGAAGGGCCAGCATGCCACAAGGCCAGGACTGCTGCTATGTGTGCCTCAAGGTGTTCCTGCAATATCACGTCCTCAGAGGGGACCAGGACTGAAATTGCAACTTCGGCCACTGGTACTGATACCTCTGGCAGGGACTCCATGATGAGATCGGGAGACATCCAGCTACCCTCCAGGGCTATAGGAGTGCATTCCTCCTGTCTGGGAATCAATGTTTCATCGGGGAAACTTAGCAGGCCGCTTCTGGCCCTCACTCTCAGCATCATATCGGGAAGGACTTTGGTGCCGATGCATACAGGGCTTATCCCAATGCTGCGCTACTAGTCATGTAATTTGTTATCCAACGTCCTTGCAATGTTATATGTAGGCAAGACTACGCGTCCCATCCAAATAGGATAACTGAACATAGAAGCTGTATTAAAAAGGGGTGTGGTGGACAAACCCTTAGTCACCCATTGGCAAGAACAAATCCATAAAGTGTCTGAACTGAAATTAGAACGCACAGCCATATTAGCCCCTGATGAAGGCATAACAAAACACGGCCTGTGTTGGGACAATGGCTGGATTTGATCAATAAAATAAATTCTTCCTTTGCTATCCACGGTTTGTACTGGGTTGGTTTGTTGCACATGGATCCATGCTTTTGTGTTGGACGCATTACCAAGTTTAAGTTATAATGTAAACCACTTTGACTGTAATGATAAAGCAGTATAAAAAACCTAGGGGTTGTCCTACTCTCCACACACATCCAACCGATAGCTAAAAGCTGTCGTTTCTCTTTATAACATCAACAAAATTCGCCCCTCCTTTTCTGAGCACACTACTAAGACTCATCCACTCTTTAGTCACCTCCAACCTAGACTATTACCTCCTCCTTGCAGGGGCAGCCCAAGGGGGTGCGAGGCCATGTGCGGAGGCTCATTGTGGGGCCTTATTTGCAGAAGAAGCCTCATTTGCATAAATATTAGCATAATGTTAACATGCCTCTTAATGAGCGTCTGGATAAAGAAAGACTACCATATTTCTACATTACTATACTCCAGTGCCAACCGCCAGGTACATTAGGAAGTACTATAACACTGACCATTTAGAACGCATAGCAAACCCACCGTATCATAACACTACCAGGACTCACAAAGCACCATACCGTACCTATCAAAAGGCAACACTGCAAATATTAAACCAGTACATTTCAGAGAACAACAATACATGACCTTCTGGAGAAAGAGAACAAGTGGCAATGTCAAATAGGAATTACATAAACAGAATATCTCAGCTCAGTTACACATGCAGAACATAGACCATCACCAAACAAGGAATCACAGTTTAGAAACAGGAAGACAATAATTAAACTGGGAATCCCAAAAGCCAAACTTGGAATGTACAGCACTGTACAAATAAAACTATAAATTAAATTTCCTCTTGTACTAAACAAAGCGCAGATGTTAATGATGCACATTTCCCAGAGCTCACAAATTCCAGTTAATAAATTCAAAATAAAAAAGTATTTTTTTTATACCTTTTGTTGTTTGGGCATTTTATTTTTCAATTGTAATTGCTCCAGTAACTTTCTTCTGGTCTCTTCTGTCTTCTGCCAATTCTCCATTGTCTGCTGTCCATTTGTCCTTTCTTCTCTCTTCTAGATTTTTTTTTCCATTCTATCTTCTACATCTGCTTTAACATACTGATCTTTTTCCCCCTTTTGCTCTTTCCCCAATTTCTTTTTTATTCCTTTATCATCCATTCAAATTGCACTCTTCCATCCTCAATCCCCACTTACTCAGCCAATACCCAGCAACTTGTAGATTTTTCTTCCCTCCCCCACAAAATATCTTCTCCCCCTCCATCCTCATTCCCCCAGCCCCATCCCCTTCTAGTCCTCCCCCAACATCAGCTCCCTTCTAGTTCCAACCCCACTCAGCATCCATTCCCCCTGCATCAGCCCATTTCCAATTATAGCCCCCCTCCACTCAGCCCTTTTCAAGCCCAAGCCCCTCTCCAGCAAGAAGAGCCCCGCGGCAGGCTTTAGAGGCCCCGGCTCACCTCCTTTAGCGGCTTGCGGCAAGCTCAGCAACAGCTCCTTACAGCCGCCAAAGTGAAGAGAGTTGTTCCCTTCACTTCGGCAGCTGTATTGTAATGAAGATTGCAGGCATGCCAGAGGTCAAAGGACATTTCCTGTGTCCCGGCTCTCAGCCCACCTGCGATTTTCATTACAATACAGCTGCCGAAGTGAAGGAAACAATGCTCTTCACTTTGGCGGCTGTAATGATCTGTTCCTGAGCCCCTAAAAGAGTTGAGCCGACAGCGTGGAGAATTGTTGCCGCAGAGCCCTGTGCCAACAACATTCTTGCTCAATGGATGGGCCAGCCCTGCAAACAAGTTGAAAGTTGGTGGTTCCCAACCTGTGGTGTATGAGACCATTACATGGGGAGCACTAGGCAAAGAAAAGAGAGAAAAAAAAAAAAAAAAAGAGTGCTTATGGAGATTGGCTGGGGGGGAGGGGGAGAAAGAGAGAAAAAGACTGAAACTGATGGGAACTGGTTGGAGAAAGAGAGACAGACTGGTGGAAATAGGGAGGGAAAGGAAGATAAAGAAGACTAGTGAGAACACACTTGGGAGGAGGTCCTAAGGGGAGGGACTCTGAGAAGAGTGATGGGGATGAACTAGGGGTCCCTGAACCTTTTAGAGGTTAATAAGGGGTCCATACAAACAAAAAGGTTGGGAACCTCTGTTGTAGATGATAGTTTTTCATTGGACTGATTAATGTATCGCCAACAACTTTGTTGTTGACCCCGGTTTGTACATATCTAAGTGTATTAACAGTGGAGTTACAATTCTCTCCCTAGGTGTTTAAAGTGGCATTTTAGAAAGGCCATTTAGGTGTTATCTGTCCAACAGAGGGGCAGCAGAGAAGGTGGGCATGTGTAAATGTGTTCTAAAACTGACCTATCTCCACTCCCAACAGACAAGGAAGCGGGGACGTGCAGTATCAATCCCCAGACACATGCAGGGAAACAGCTGATTTCAGAAACATGGATGATGGAAATACACACCCGCGAAGCTAGCAATATAAATGTGTCCATGATAGTATTTCAGAAAGTGGACAGGTATTTGCTGCCACATACACATCCTGGCCTGCCATTTTGCAAGCAGAGAAATTGTATCGCCTAGAATTCTATGGTTGATTGATCTTGAATTTAATATTGTGGTGAGGCAATACAAATATGTAGAGGCACAGTGACTCACAAAAAAGCTTCTGTATTTATCCGTATGCTTTTTTTGATGGGTGAAAACTATGGAGGGAGTCAAAGGGCACTTCACCCTTCTCCCTACTGTTGTGTGCTGGCTATAACAAGCACTTTTCAAATGCCTGCACTTGCCTGGGAGAGGTATAGACATAGACGTGCCCGCTAGTGGTCATAAATACGCAGCACCTTTCTAGAATTGAATGTGCATGTTGATCTTTTGCAGACTGCTCTGGGCACACCTCCACCACACTCCTGTGAGACATAGATGTGATCATGCCTGAAACATGTCACTCTGGGCTTTTCTAAAATGGCTCCTGGGATATGGATGTGCTTGGCACATCTGAATGGGTGTTTTCAGATGCGCAAATCAATCAGAGCTTCTAAAATGACCCTCTAACCTTTACTTACAATATCAAAGTTATTTCTAGAGAATGGGTAATATATTTGTAGCACCTGCAGTTTGCAGATTTATCTTTAATAACCAAAACAAAATTCAGATTTATCCCTTTATAAATTTCAAAGTGCAAGATTAAATTGCTGAGGTTTTCCTTATAAAAACGAAGGCACGGTGAAAAATCCATAACAGAAGGCCAACTGAAAATGTTTGTCTGTAGCTTTTCTACATCTTGTAACCCAGCAAAATAGTGCTCGGTTATGGCTCATAATTGTATATGTATGCATTAGTTTAATAATTTCCTAACCTGAGATTGCTTAAATTTTGTGTCAGTGTTATGGATTCTTTATTTTTCAAATTGAGAGAATGGGAGAGCTAAAAGACCTATTCGAAAGAAGACTGAAATGCCTACTTAAAACAGCGAAATTGATATTCGCTGAAAGGGAGCATCTCTAATCAAGAGGGGTGAATTTGTTAAATGAAATTAGGGATAGATGCACTCCAGAGTGTAGAGGAAAGACTATAGGCTAAACAAACAAATAGATAACTCGTGGTCGCTTTGATCAACAGCTAAAAAACTGAAAAGCTTGGATGCATCACATCGCCAGCTTGAATCAGACATGCGAATATCCAGGAGGCCGGCAGGCATGTGAAACTCAGACCATCATTACACAGTTTTGGGTTTGAATTGGTCCTTAAGGCTCAGACTCTGGTCTCTTGCCTCCCAGTGGGGATCCTGGACCCGAGACAGTCACCTACCGGCACCCTAGCTGATTCTCTCTGACAGAGAAGAGGACGAAGGCAGGGAGACTACGGGCTGACTTTTAACAGCAACCCGAGCACCACGGCAGAGAGCAGAGAGTGGGGAAATGTAAGCGTGCAGAGGGACTGAGACAGAAAGACTGCGAGGAGATAGAGAAGAGAATGAGATGCAAAAGTCAGAGACGAAGCAAACAGAATCTTCTGAAGAGTCTCTGCTGTGACTTTCCGCCACGAACCGGCAGAGACTGGCACCCAGCTCCCAACCTGCAGCCATGAACACATCTAGATTCTAAGATTGAACTGCTCTCTGGTCAAAGTCCGATACAGAAACCTGTTCCTCCGGTAGGGCAGTGAACGTTGCTTATGCAAAGACACTTGAGGAAAGAGGAACAATAAAAGAGACAGCACGCCTGCGATCTTCATTACAATACAGCTGCCGAAGTGAAGGAAACAACGCTCTTCACTTCAGCGGCTGTAATGAGCTGTTCCTGAGCCTGCCGCAAGCCACTAAAGGAGGTGAGCCAACAGCGTGGATAATGTTGTTGGCATGGGGCCCCCTGGAGCACAGTGCCCTGTGCCAACAACATTCTTGCTCAATGGATGGGCCGGCCTTGCCTCCTTGCTGGTCTCCATCTGAATCATCTCTCTCCCCTTCAATCTGTTCAAAACTCAGCTGCGCAGCTAATCTGCACTGCTGCATTCGGATCTCGACTCATCTGATCTCCTTTGTGTTTCCTTACCATTCCTTCTAGATGTATCCTATGTCTACAACTACTGTGTTGTCTGTCTTGACTAGACTGTAAGCTCCGATGAGCAAGGACCATCTTTTAACATGTGTCTGTACAGCGCTGCATACACCTTGTAGCACTATACAAATGATCGATAGTAGTGGTGGTAGTAGTAGTAGTAGTAAGGCCTGATTCCTGCTGATCCTGGAGAACATTTGCTACAGGTAACTACACTTTTTCTGGGACCAAGCAGAAAGTTAGTCCTCACATATGGGACTCCCAAGCTACGGGCCACCAAAAAAAAAAATTGTAAAAAGCCCAAACAGGGCAACAAAGAACAACTGCAAGGTTCCAAGAGTAGGCATTCAGCAGGGATATCAATATCAGATCAACTCTATGGTAGCCTGGACAGGCAGAAGGACCGGTGGGAAGGAGTTGCTTCTGTTCCTAAAGAGATGCTAGAGCACGACTTGGCCGAAGTTGCTGTCATACCAGGAATCTCCATCCTGACTGTAGTGGGCTATGAATGTGTGGAATGAGGATTAGATAGCAGCCCTACAAATCTCTGGCTTAGACACTGAGTACAGGTTAGCCGTTGAAGCGGCCATAGCTCAAATATTTGTTCCATGACAAAGCATTCCAAAGTCAGCCCAGCATGAGCGCAAGCGAAGGAAATGCAGTCCACCACACAAGTGGACAGATTGCGTTTCGACACTGGCACCTCCAGCTTATTGGAGTCAAAGGAGACAGAGCTGGGAGGAATGGCAATGGGGTTTCATCTTCTCCAGGTAAAAAGCTAGAGGCCTCTTACAGTCCAAGATGTGCAGGGGAGGCCTCAGTTTTATTTGCATGAGGCCCTGGGAAAAAGGTGGGTAGCACCATCAACTGATTGAGATGAAAGGCAGAAACTACAGTGCATTGCAAAAGTATTCATCCCCTCTGTATTTGTCCTGTTCTGTCGTATTACAACAGGAAATTAAAATGGAGCTTTGGGGGTTAGCACCATGTGCTTCTTTATTGATAGCTGATCCAAGTAGGTTAAGGTTGTTCACAATTTCAATTTCTTCTCCTTCAACGATGAACCTGTTGATTATGCCAGTTGTCATGATCTGTGTCTTCTTTACATTAAGGTGCAGGCCCATTTTGAGACTATGTTCTTTGATTGTGAGAAGCAAATGTTTCAGATCATCTTCACTTTCAGCCAGTAATGTGGTATCATCAGTATAGCGAAGGTTGTTGATGAGTCTCCCACCAATCTTCACACCTCTGTTGTCTTCATACAATCCTGCTTCTCTGATTATTTGTTCTGCTACTGGCAGCGTCTCCCAAGATGGACAGGTCTCAGCTGAGGTGCCAGACCAAGACAAACCACCCATCTGGGCAGCAGCAAAATGGGATAGTGTTGATGGCGGAGGATGAAAGGACAAGTTGAAGCAGCATTGAAAGCCTTATCAAAGAACAAAGCACCAGGCATTGATAGCATTCCCATAGATGTATTACAGCAATCTGCAGCTGTTACCATACTTACAAGGCTCTGCCAAGAAATATGGAAGACAACATCATGGCCAACTGACTGGAAAAGATCTGTGTTCATACCAATACTAAAGAAAGGTGATCCAACTGACTGTGGAAATTATTGCACAATCGCTCTGATCCCACATGCCAGCAAGATTCTACTGAAGATTAATTCAAGAGACTACAACCATACCTGGAACAAGAACTACCTGAAGTGCAAGCAGGGTTCAGGAAAGGGCGAGGAACGAGAGACATCATTGCGGATGTGAGATGGATCCTTGAAAAGACTAAAGAATACCAAAAGGATATCTATTTGTGCTTTATTGACTATAGCAAGGCTTTTGACTGTGTAAACCATGAGAAACTCTGGGCCACATTAAGAAGCGTGGGTATACCAGAACACCTGATCATACTCTTGCACAAACTGTACATTGATCAAGAAGAAACAGTTTGAACGGAACAAGGAGAAACAGAATGGTTTAAAATTAGCAAAGGTGTAAGACAAGGCTGCATACTTTCCCCCTACCTGTTTAATTTATATGCAGAACAAATCAGAGAAGCAGGATTGTATGAAGACAACAGAGGTGTGACGCTTGGTGGAAGACTCAACAACCTTTGCTATGCTGATGATACCACATTACTGGCTGAAAGTGAAGATGATCTGTTACATTTGCTTCTCACAATCAAAGAACGTAGTCTCAAAATTGGCCTGCACCTTAGTGTAAAGAAGACAAAGATCATGACAACTGGCATAAATCAACAGGTTCATTGTTGAAGGAGAAGTTGAAATCGTGAACAACTTTAACCTACTTGGATCAACTATCAATAAAGAAACAAACAAGCAGTCAAGAAATCAGATGACACGTTGCTCTTGGCAGAATGGCTATGAAAGACCTAGATAAGATTCTCAAGAGCAGAGATGTCTCTCTCCATACAAAGATACGACTTGTTCAAGCCATGGTATTTTCAATAACATTTTATGGATGTGAAAGCTGGACAGTGAAAAAGATAGACAGGAAGAAAATTGATGCCTTTGAATTATGGTGCTGGCGGTGAATACTGTGTATACCATGGACTGCCCGAAGAACAAACCAGTCGGTACTAGAGGAGGAGATCAAACCTAAGCTTTCTTTAGAAGCTCAGATGACAAGACTTCGACTTTCATACTTTGGACACATCGTGCGAAGAGAGATCATTAGAGAAAGACATTATGCTTGGCAAGATAGAAGGTCAACGCAAAACAGGAAGGCCAGCAATGAGATGGAGCGATACAATAACAGCAGCTACGGGTACCAGTCTGTCAACAATGAACTGCCTGACTGAAGACAATTTAGGATAGCTATCCAGAGGGTTGCCATGAGTCGACTCCGACTCCACGGCACTTAACACCACTAGTTTTTACCAGTTGCAAATCATTTATTTATTTTTTCTGTGCTGTCAGATCAAGGCTGACTCCTGGCAACCCTGTAGCCCCTGGGTTTTCTTGGCAAGGTATGACTGGAAGTAGAGTGCTAGGCCTTTTCTTCTGAGGTAATGGAGGGCAAAGTGACTTGTCCAAGGTCACAAGGAGCGCCAGTGAGTATTGAACCCTGATCTCTTTAGTACTAGGCTGTTCTAACCACTAGGCTACTCCTCCACTCTGAATCATTTATAAATATCATAAAAATAACTTCTCCCAGTACAGATATCCCTGGGATACTCTACTATTCACCTACCACCATTGAGAAAATTGACCACTCTGTTTATCTTTTAACCAGTTCCCAATACAGAAAACAATACAGGTTCCTATGCAACAGCTTTTTTAATTCCTCCTCAGGAGTCATAAATGAAGCATATTGATGAAGTATCTGGATTTTCAGAAAGTGTTCCAACAGCTGGCTAGCCTTAATCTACATGTTTATTTATTTCTTCAAAGAAATGCAGCAGATGGGCAAAGCATGGTTGCCCTTGGCTAAATCCATGTTGACTTTGTCCCATTAAACCATATTTATCTCTGTGTTCAGTAATTTTGTTCTTTATAACAGTTTCCATCATTTTCCTCACACTGATGTCAGTCTCACTGGTCTGTAGTTTTCCAGACCAATCCTTTATCAGGTGAGTTTTGCATAAGCGATATTGCCATTGTAGAGTATTCCAATTTTTTGGCAACGAGTATTGTCTGTCCATACACATCTTTTTGTGTATGCTCAAGCATGCGCAAACAAGTTCCTATGCTCCCCCACCCATCTCCTCACAAGAGCTCTGGTTTTGACATCCGATGTGAGATGGAACCCAACCACCGCTGGCAGAAGAAGAGGTGTGTGCTGTGATCATGGTGAAGATAACAGCTGTGGCCAATGGGAATGTCATTCTTAGCTGGTGGAAAATAAGATATGGCCATGATCATGGCAAAAATGGACAGTTGCTGAAAGAATAGCTGATAAAAAATGGTGCAGTGCACACTTCCACTACCATGACTGGCTCTGTGCATGGTTGAGCCCCACAGTGAAGGATGTTCAGGTGATTTCATGGATTTAAGTCTCGTGAAAGAGAGACTGGGGGAAGGCTGGTGGGGTGAATTATGCGCGAGAGAGAGAGAGCGAGAAACACTAAGGGAAGTCTGGGAGGGGAATCATAAGAAAGACAGGGAGAAGCGGGGGGTCATGAGACAGAGAGCACACATGCAGCCACCAAACACTCTCCATAAACGCAGGCACACACACACAGCCCCCAATACTCCACATGACACATACACATGCAGTCTGACAATCCCCATGGCACACACAGCCCCTGACACTACCCATGACACACAGACAGGTGCATGCATGCAAGCAGCCCCCAACATTTCCCATGACCCACACACACACACCTTGACTTTCCCCATGACTTGACTTAATTTGGATTCTTTCTATATTGCCTTTTGACAACAACAAAAGGGTTTAAACATACACAGACACAAATACACACACCTACTTCATTACATATACACATGCCACTTTCGCATCATGCTGTACCACTACACAGACACACATCTGTCAAGATAGACACAGATATATGGCCAAGATGTCTCATACAGACCCAGATCCCCTATTGCCTTAATGAGACACGTTTAACTTATGTGTTCGCACCCAATCCCTCCATAGACTTATACGACTTTGCTAACAGAGGAAAGGGAAACACACTATTTTGTCATAAGTGTGCAAAGTTCAACTTGTTAAAGATTGCCGTTACATTAGCCACCTCCTAATCTTCAGATCCAATAGATTATTTTAATGATAGGTTGCAGATTACTAATAGTATATCTGCAACAGAAGGTTAGAAGGGTGAGAGAGCAGATAAGTGTATGAGGGGGAAGTGAGGATGGGCAGAGGGATTGAGAACTGGTAAGGGGGATGAACATAAAAAGGGGAGTGTGTGACACTAGAGGAGGGGAACGAAGGGCAGGGATTGAGAGTGCAAGAGGAAAGTAACAAAAGGAGAGAATATGGGAAGGGGATAGAGGTGACGTGGGAAAGGCGCTGACTTAGGAGCACAAGGAAAAGTGCATGGGGGAAGGGATCAGAATGTCTATATGCCAAGAGGGGTACCCCTAACCCTGTACTATATACACATGCACACACTCCATCCCCACACCACATACACGCTGTGACGGAGTGCCTCCTATGGGTGGTCTTTGGTAACGTTGCCCCTCATTCTTGAGGCCTCTGACCACCAGGCAGGTCTCTATCTGGAATTCCTGGATTCATTTCGGCCTTGTACATAGGGTGTCAGACTCCAGTGTCTTTGATTGGTGAGGTCAAACCTAGCACATTTGCAGCGCTTATCTTATTCCATAAAACATTCCAGCCATACAGTATTACCAATTCCCAGGCATTGCTTCAACACTCAGCAAGCCAGCCTTCTCAATGCTTAATGATTCAGGTGGGGTCCCATTATACGCCAAATTGGTCTTGGGCACTATCCTGTTGCTTGGACATTCTTCAACCAAATATCAGCCTGATCTGGCAGTCAACCAGTGCCCAGCTCAGTCCAGAGAACATGTTGCAAACCTTTCTTTCACAGGTAATTCAGTTGAGGATCTCCCTTAAGGAAAAGCCATGCCAAGTACTTCATTCCATTTAAATCCAGTCCGCATTTTTCTTAAGTGTAAAAACCTGTGTAAATTACTGCATTCATTTCTTAAGATTTTCCTTTCCAGAAATAGGCCAAAAGGCTTATCATGGCATACTTCTGCAAAACTGTATTTGCTTATAAAGCCTGTCTCCTTTCAGAAACAAAATGAAAAGATTTTGTGCCATTTTCCCCAGCACGGCAACAAAACATGTGCTGCCACCTACCACCAGACATTAGGAAAAAGGAAATGAGAGATGTTGTGGTTATTTCCAAAAATGAAAACCATCACAGACCTGAGCTTTCCTTGCTCCCTTGGCCTTTCCTTTCCCATGCTCGCCTCCTCAGGGTATAGCAAAGTCCGCTTCCTCAGGTGGGGAAAAACTGTCCTCCTCTGGCTCGCAGCCCAGACCTGTCTCTCTGAGGGAATCTCCTCCTCAGTTCAGAACCATTTCTTTTTAATCAGCACCTGGCCTGCTCTCTGGACCACACCCATTGGCCCAGTTCCTCAGTGAGTTCTGGGAGATGTAGTCCCTGCTAGGGGCCATATTACATTACATTACAGCTTCCCTCTGAGTTTAAAGAGGGCAGCCTTTTCCTAGCCACATTCCTTTCATATAAAATGATTTTCCTCCAACTCCTGTCATTCAGGTTAGCGAGCAAAGTGGTGAACAGATCCCTGCTCTTCACCACAATGCGCATGCTCACACTCCCCTATACCATACTACAGTATTTATATGCACATGTACCCCACACCACATACATGCATACACCCACCCATAATCCATAACATATCACATACATGCACTCACCTACACACACACACACACCTCTACCCCTATATCACATACATGTGCAGACACACACCCCTAACTTCATACAACATGCAAATGCATGCTCACACACATATAGGCTACCTCTGCTGTGGCAAAGTGCAATCAATGAATAAGTCCAGGAGTCAATTGACAGGGTCCAAGCCAGTTTATTGTGCACAGGCCCAGTCAGTCAAAGCTTCAAAAGGAACTGAGCAAAGGTTTATACAGAGACATAACCATTTATACCTCTTTTTCAGTTTGATACATGAGAATTTTCTATTGGTTCCAACTTGATACATGCAAACTTTTCATTGGTTATACATTCCCTGCACCTGTCCAATTAGAAATCCCTCCGGAGCCTAGCAACCGGACCCCTCCTTTAGGATTGCTTGAACAATGGTACAGTTCTGAATTTCGTTACTTTTCTACTGCACGGTTAACTTTGGCTTCTGCAATGCATATACTGAAACATTTCTGTTCTTTCACACACAAGAGAATAATAGAAAACTTATGAATTCATGAAAACTTCTTATTAAGCATTTTAAAACAGTTTTCTCATTTTCCACAGATTTTTGGTTCTTTTCTAACTATAATGGGAGTTAGGATCCAGGCCTAACTTACAGGCCTTTCATAGTAGCAGGCCATGCTAGGCCATAGCCTACCACATTCCCCTCTTTGATTATTCTCACCCGCAAGTGAGGAAGGGTGAGAATTAAATCACTCATTAGTCAATGAATACATTAGACTGGTGTAATGGCATCATCATCGTGGGGTATAGGGTAATATTGCCACATAGCTAATACTTTTGCAGCTGCCTTCCGCTCTATAGTGTTATCAATTGATGATGTTATCATGCGTAAGCAAAGGGGTAGGAGACAAGGGAGCAATAAGCACATGGCTAATATGAATAGTACGATAAACATAAGGGATTTCAGACCACCAATCCAAGAAAACAATGAACCAAACCACCCACCCATCTTTAAACTCTGCCAGGTCTGGACAGGCACAAATGTTTGCTCTCTCATCTGGGTGGCTAAATCTTCGACTACATGCCCATTATTATCAATCTGTAAACAACAATTACTGAGATTCAACTTCTCACATACCCCACCTTCAGCTGCTAACAAATAATCAAAAGCTAAACGATTTTGATAAATAGCTGTGCGCATTTGCGTACTTTGCTTTGCCAGAAGGGTTAGTGCTTTACTAGTTTCATTGGTTATTATTTCAACAACAGCTTGCAAACGTATTATTCGATTAATCATATAAACAGGAGTACAATATCCCCAAGTCCCATCCTGCTCCCAAGTAGCAGGTCCATAGTATGAGATGATTCTTTCTGGGGGACATTCTTCAGATGACGCATCCCATTTGTCCCATTGGCCTATTTTCAAGGCCTCCTTCAGCTGTCGACTTCTGTACACAGGATATCCAGTTGTTCCCCCTGGGATGTAGGCAAAAGGAAAAAGGAAGGTCGTATGGTTCCCAATACACATGCGCCTCCCCAATGGTGAGGAAGTCTGGCATATGCTTGGGTTCCGCAAATCCAGTACAGTCCAGGTGGTGCTTGCCAAGAATTATATGCTGCTAAGTTAGTCCAGATACTGGCAAGTTTGGGGAACTGAACTAGAGGATTGGAAGGTTCAGTAGAGTTGACTCCTGACCACCAAGACGTCTTCTTAGTGGTACTGTTGTAGAACTTCTGATTGAGACAGACCAGCTGCCCCACTTCCATATTAAACATTGGTCCATAGCGAGAAAAACATAAGTTACCCACAATGGAGTGGGCCAATACCCATTCACTTGTGGTATTGTGTATATTAGTCTGATTATACAGAACAGAATAGTTTAGTTCTTGTGCCTCCCAAGGCCATTGGTCTCCCATTGTTGTTCCTCCACAAAACAAACAGTCTGAAACATGGAGACTAGATGCAACTGCTCCTGCTAATTCAAGAAATAAGTTCTGGGAGGCAGGAGGAATTTCAAACTCTGATTTCATGGCTTCATAGAAGGAGTGATGTATACGATAGGGTGAGGATACATGGGTTTTGGTGTTTAATTGCAGATATAAGATAGTCCCAGGATCTATACCTCCTCCTGCAATACGCAACCCAAACTTGTATCCTTGCTTCCAGTGGCTGGGGTTGGCTATGAGGAGTTGTAGAGGATTACAGGCACCTTTCTGGCATTTCTTGGGTTCTGGTAGTCTGATCTTTGTTAGGCTGCCTTTGCGATGATCTCCATCTCGTCCCGTCGGTGCATTCTTCCAGGTAGCAAAATATACACATTCCCATTTTGGGCAAAAGTAATCATGTCTAGATGAGGTGGTGTAGATGGTGGCTGCAGTACTCTTTCCTGTACACCGTCCCCATCGATAGGCTCCTTCTGGACACATGTTTTTATCATCATGGTAGTATGCTCGCTCCCATGACCCACTTCTGTGGTAAGCATTTCTGTTGATTGCATCACAAGCATCAAAGTTCAAGATGATAGGTTTTGTGGGGTTGGTGAGGGGCTTTGTCGCATTCAGGATGGCTCCATCTTCATCATTCCAGCGTATCTCAAATGTATAGTATGATGGGTTTTGTCGAGGGTTATAACAAGTCTTACTTTTCCCCTTTGTGCAAATGTTCAGTTCAGTGCCATTATAAACACACCGGCTGACTGTACCAGTGCAAGTATAGTAGGAATGATAGAGCAAAGTCTGAGTAATCTTTTGTCCTGTTCGGGTGGTGGTTATGCAGGCTGCACAAGGAGGTAGAGCAAAAGTCTTTTCCAGGATTCCCAGGTTCGCCACTCTCACAAGGCAATAGTGGAAGAACATTATGATTACAGTCTTTGGAAGTTAACTGGAAAGTTGAGGATAATGAACTTTGCTGAGTTTTCTTCTGTTTCTGCTGTGATGGTCACTTTCGCGTGACGTAAGTGGATTCTGAAGATTCTCTATAAAGCTGGCTGTCTCCTCAAGGTGAGTCGCAATGGAGTCTCGGGATCATTCACTGATGTCCATTGGCCAGGATCAGGGGCAGCTGCCGGCTTCACTCGACTGTGGTGGATCCAGGGTTCGAATTCTGCAACTTTCACTGCAGTGGGGGTTGACAGGATGACGACGTAGGGTCACTTCCAATGCGGCGCCAGCGGGGTCTTTCTCCACTCTTTCACCCACACGGACGTTCCTGGCTTGAAGGGATGCAGAGGCTCGGTCAGGTTGATGGGTAGTCGGTCTTGCACCCACGTTTGGAGTTTCTGCAAAACAGAACCTAAAGCTAATAGTTCTTGTCTTGTTATTTCAGATCCTATCTGTCTCATGTCTCCCTTTATTCCCTGCACTATGGGTGGAGGTCGCCCATACAAAATCTCAAAAGGGGAGACTCCTAAGGATCTGGTAGGAGCTGAACGTATCCCAAGAAGGGCTATGGGTAGAACTTGGAGCCACTTTAGGTGTGTTTCTTGACAAAGCTTGGATAACTGAGTTTTCAGGGTTCTATTCATTCGTTCTACTTTCCCTGAGCTCTGGGTTCTGTAAGCAGTGTGCAACTTCCATTTTATTTGCAAAGCTTGAGCTAACTTTTGACTCACTTGGGATACAAATGATGGACCATTATCTGACCCTATAGTTGATGGTATTCCAAATCGGGGAATGATCTCATGGAGCAATACCCTAGTGACTTCTCGGGCTTTCTCAGTTCGGGTGGGGTAGGCTTCTACCCACCCTGAAAATGTGCAGACTAACACTAACATATAGTGATATCCATTTGCACGGGGCATTTCAGCAAAGTATATCTGTATATCACTCATGAGGGTCACCCCTACTGACTGAACTCTTGGGGGTGGAACAGGACCTTGCTTGGCATTATGTTTGGCACATATCAGGCATTGCTGTGCCACCGAGGCAGTCAGGGATCCTAGCAGTGAAATACAGAAATGGGGCCTCAGGGCTTTCTTCATGGCTGTTTTTCCATAATGTGTGGCTTGATGAAAAGCTTGAACAAAGGCTGGCCCTAATGCTTCAGGGATGACTGTAGGACCTGGAGGTGGACTACCTTCTGGGGGTGGCAGCACTATCCAACCTTGTTCTGTTAAGACTCCTCCCTCCTTTTCGCAATAATAGTCTAACTCTCTTGTAGTATATCGGGGTGCCCAGGAACTAAGGGGCACAGGGAATAGAGCTGCTTGCATTACAGTATCTTGGTTCCTAACTTGTCCTGTGGTGGCTGCCTTTCGGGCTGTGGCATCTGCAAATCTATTTCCTCGGGTGACTTCTCCTGCACCTGCCTGATGACCTCAGCAGTGCATGACTGCCACTTGTTTGGGGGCCCATACAGCATCTAATAACATCAATATCTCGGGCCCATACCTAATGTCCTTACCCCCTGAGGTGATCAACCCTCGCTCTTTATACAAGGCTCCATGTGCATGCAAAGTAGTGAAGGCATATTTGGAATCTGTGTACACATTTATGCGGAGTCCTCCTAATGTCAAGGCTCCGGTGAGGGCTATCAATTCAGCTTTCTGTGCAGATGTTCCTGGGGTCAGGGCTGAGGACTCAACTACCAGATCAAGGGTCACCACTGCATATCCAGCACAACGATGTCCATTGATGACCAAACTGCTTCCATCTACAAAGAGACCGATGTCCTCTAGAGGGACATCGGTTAAATCAGGGCGACTTGAAAATACATTGTCCATGGTTTCTAAGCAATTATGATCAGGTGGCCCAGGACCAATTGGAAACAATGTAGCAGGGTTCAGAGCTTGACTAACTTTCAACTGTATCCGAGGGTTTTCACACAACATGCTTTGATACTTCAACATTCGTGCATTGGTTAGCCAGAAGTTTCTTTTGTGTTCCATGAGAGTCAGAACAGAATGTGGCACGGTGACTGGAAGAGTTTGTCCTAGTGTGAGTTTGTCTGCTTCACCCACTAGGAGGGCTGTTGCTGCAACAGCTCTCAGACAAGGGGGCCATCCTTTTGCAACTACATCCAATTGTTTTGACAGATAAGCTACTGGTCGCTGCCAGGAACCAAGAGATTGGGTCACTACTCCCAATGCGTTTCCTTGTGACTCATGGACAAAAAGATGGAAAGGCTTCTGAACATCTGGAAGACCTAAAGCTGGAGATGACATCAGGGCCTTTTTCAAAGTCCGGAATGCTACATCTTGTTCGGGTCCCCAGTCTAGCGGGGATTTTTCCATTCCTTTGGTGACTTGGTATAGTGGTTTTGCAATCAGGGCAAAGTTGGGGATCCATATGCGACAATATCCCGCGGCCCCCAGGAAGGCTCTTACTTGCCTCCTAGTGGTTGGAATGGGGATATTACATACAGCTTCCTTGCGTTCTGGTCCTAAACGTCGGATCCCACTGGACAATTGGAATCCTAGATACTTGACTTCAGTTTGGCATAGTTGTGCTTTGGCTCTTGAAACTCTGTATCCAGCATCTTTCAGAAGGTACAGAAGTTCACTAGTAGCATGTAGGCATTCACTTTCTGAGTTGGTGGCTATGAGCAAGTCATCTACATACTGAAGAAGAACCCTTTTTCCTGGGTCCACTGGGTAACTTGAGAGATCTTGATTCAGAGCAGCACTGAAGAGAGTAGGTGAATTCTTGATTCCTTGGGGTAATCTGGTCCAGATGAGCTGACCCCACCTTCCTGTTGTGGGGTCTTGCCATTCAAAAGCAAAGAAAAGTTGACTGGTGGGTGCTAGGCGCACACAGAAAAAGGCATCTTTCAGGTCCAGGACGGTGAAGTGAGTAGCCTCAGTGGGGATCAGTCCCAAGAGAGTATAAGGGTTTGGTACTACTGGGTGTATAGTTTCAACTGCATCATTTACTCGCCTTAGATCTTGTACTGGGCGGTAGTCCCCTGTCCGAGGCTTCTTTACTGGGAGAAGGGGGGTGTTCCAAGGTGACTGGCATTCCTTGAGAAGTCCGTACTTCAGCAGTTTCATCAAATGGCAGTGAATTCCTTCTATGGCTGGTCGAGGGAGAGGATACTGCTTCACATGCACTGGTTCCACTCCTGGCTTGAGGGTGACAATGACAGGCGCTATGTTCTTCGCTAGGCCAGGTTGATTATCTTCTGCCCATACTTCAGGTGGGGCTACAAGGTTGGTAGGTATACAGGGACTGGTTGACTTTATCGGAGGTGCACTATAGAACCGCCATTCTTCTTCTCGGGGAACAGTAAGCACCATCAATCCAGCAGGCTTTGGGTTCACAGTCATTTTCATTTCTCCCCCTTCAGCAAAGGATATTTGGGTCTGGAGCTTGGCAAGCATGTCTCGGCCCAGTAGTGGAATAGGGCACTCAGGCATATACAAGAACTGGTGCATTATCTTCTGTCCCCCTAGTTCACACATGCGGTTCTGCAAGAATGGTTTTGTGGCTTTATTTCCAGTGGCTCCCACAATGGTGACAGATCGTGAGGACAGAGGAGCTACTGGCTTGGCTACTACTGAATGTTCTGCTCCTGTATCTACCATAAATTCCATGTATTGGTCCCCTATCTTTAAACTGACCATAGGCTCCTGGGGACCCAGGGTGAACTTGGAGCCCGGTCTGGCCTAGTCTTCATCTATGTCATCCAGGTCATAGCCCGTTGCTACTGCCACTCCCTCAATGGCTTCTTCCCTCTCCTGCTGGAACTGTGTTCGATTCATTCCTCCTCTCCTTCTAAATCGTCCTTCGGGCCTCCAGGGACTCCCTCCTCCCCTTGCAGGGGCAGAGTCCAAATGCGCGCACTCATTTCTCCAATGTCCTTCTTCCTTGCAGTAGGCGCATTGATTTGAACCTAATGGAGGCCTTTCGCTTCTGCGGCCTCTTCCACGTCCTCTGGTCCTTTGATTAGGAAAACCTCCTCCACGTCGTTCGGTTATAGCAGCAGCAAGAAGATCTGCCTTCTTCTTCATCTTTCGTTCACTTTCTCTGTCTCGTTCATTTTCACGATTCACAAATACTTTCTGAGCGACTTCCATTAACTGAGCTGTATTCATGCCCGCAAATCCATCCAATTTCTGCAGTTTTCTTTTTATATCTCTCTGGGACTGACTAACAAAGGCCACATTTACCATGCGTAAATTTTCCTGAGCGGCGGGATACAATCTATAAGCTTCAGACAACCGCTCATAAAAGGCCGCTGGGCTCTCATCTGGACCCTGGAGAACTTCCGATACTTTCCCGATATTCATGGCCCTCTGGCCTCCCTTCTTCAGGCCCTGCAATAAGGCCTGGCGAAATCTGGTTAGGGCCGCCGCCCCCCTTTCCTCATTTGGGTCCCACCTGGGATCTTCATTGGGGTATTCTGCAGCTGCTGCTTGCGGGGGATTTATTCCTCCCCTTTCTACAGGGTTCTTTTCTAACCAATGGAGGGCTGCTTGCCAGATTCGGCCTCGCTCCTCAGTAGTGAAGAGGGTGAACAGGAGCTGGCGACAATCGGCCCAGGTTGGCTGATGGGTTTGCATAATGCTATACATTAATTCTGTTAATTCCTGGGGCTTGGCTGTGTAGGAAGCATAATGCGTTTTCCAGTTTAATAAATCTGTGGTGGAAAACGGTACATAAACTAAGTTGGTAGGTCCTGGCGCCATCTGGCCCTGATCATTTAAAACAGGCATTCCAGGCACTTAGCGTAATGGCATTAGGTGCCCTGCTTTCTCCTTCTTGGGAGTTACGCTCCTTAAATCATAAGGCTCCCGGACACAAATCTCCTTGGTGGGTGACCCTGAACTGGCAGGAGAGCCTTCGCTTTCTATCTCATCAGAGGACTCGAGTCCCCCTGCTGTGCTTGGGCCTGACTCGGGACTTTCACTCGGGATAGGGTGCTTCTTAGGCTGTTGCAATGGTATTTGCTGGGGCTCCTCTTCTGGCTCTACTTCAAGTCGTGGTGCTGTGGGGACTAACTTCTGTGGGTGCTGGGGTAACCTATCCAGAATATCTGCGGACTCTGGGTCAGAATACACAGGCGGCTTCACTTCCTTAGCCTTTTTGGTTCCCCTAGTAGTAGCTACAAATATTTTACAGTGCTCCTCATAACACCGCTTCATCCATGAGGGCTGCTGTTCACATACACTTAACCAGGAATCTATATAGGGGAACTGGTCAGGATACGCTCTCAATATGAGCTGATGGATTCGTAAAACTGTCTCAAAATCAAAGGTGCCCCCCCGGGGCCATGAAGCAGCTAATGCGGGCCACTCCCTTTCACATAACATTTTTAATCTGGATGGAGTCATTTTTGTACCATAATCGCCCGAAAATCCTTTACGGAAATTCTTGATCATACATGCCAGTGGAGTTTGCGTGGACTCCGTCCCTCCCATAATCTAAACGTACCTACGTACACTACCTACGTACTCAACGTACCTGCGTATGTTACGTACCCTACGTCCCTACGTACACGTAATGACGTACAAGACAACGAACAATAAGGATAGGTAGTATGGCTGCAGGTAAGGGGTCCGTACAGCCCACAGAACACTGGGGGGGGGACAAACACCACTCGCTTCCTCCTGTTCGCGACCTGGGTGCGGTCGCCCGGCCAGGAACTGCGCTACTTAGGAGTCCGCTCTCGCTCGGTCTATATTTCAAGACCTCTCACTCACACACGCAAGCATATTTCAACAAGATATCATATTTCAATATTTCAAGTGCCCAGGTTTTCTGACTAACTGACTATTTCAAACAAGAAGGGTCAATGGCTTCGGCTTCGGCTTTCCTTACTAGGACCACCCTTATGGGACGTGATCAGGCTCCCTTGTCTCGCGCATACTCATGCGAGATTTCCCAGTTAGTCTATACCAAACATACCAAATCAGTCTTGCACACGCAAGACGTTGTCCCAGGCTGTTCTTTCTGACTATCAAATCACGAAAATGTCTACTCACTGGATCCGGTCCCCGATACCACACCAGCTTCTGAGTTGGAACCTGAACTCCCCCGGGTCGGAGGTGTTGGCCAGCTGGACCCGATGGCCCGCCGAGGCAGACGGAACCCTCTCCGGCACAAAGGGGCTGGCGGCGCCTGAGGTTTCCCCCGCGGTCGGACAGACACGGTTCCAACCGGGCCAAACCTCAAGGCGAATTACGTGGATTACTCACTTGAATACCATTTACCACTCGCACTTCCCGGCCAACGCACCAAGAATATGCTGTGGCAAAGTGCAATCAATGAATAAGTCCAGGAGTCAATTGACAGGGTCCAAGCCAGTTTATTGTGCACAGGCCTAGTCAGTCAAAGCTTCAAAAGGAACTGAGCAAACGTTTATACAGAGACATAACCATTTATACCTCTTTTTAAGTTTGATACATGAGAATTTTCTATTGGTTCCAACTTGATACATGCAAACGTTTCATTGGTTATACATTCCCTGCACCTGTCCAATTAGAAATCCCTCCAGAGCCTAGCAACCGCCCCCCCCCCCCCCCTTTTAGGATTGCTTGAACAATGGTACAGTTCTGAATTTTGTTACTTTTCTACTGCAAGGTTAACTTTGGCTTCTGGAATGCATATACTGAAACATTTCTGTTCTTTCACACATAAGAGAATAATAGAAGACTTATGAATTCATGAAAACTTCTTATTAAGCATTTTAAAACAGTTTTCTCATTTTCCACAGATTTTTGGTTCTTTTCTAACTATAATGGGAGTTAGGATCCAGGCCTAACTTACAGGCCTTTCATAGTAGCAGGCCATGCTAGGCTATAGCCTACCACACCTCCACACTACATACCCCTGGACCACATATACGTGCATAGCTGATACTTCCAGTCCATACACAGACAGAGCCAGCACCCTTAGTACACAGATATGGACACATTCCACTCTCACAGTACAGCACCCCCCCCCCCAACACACACCTGGACATGTATACTGTCACACCCTGGGCCACCTGTAGCGTTAGTGTACTGGTTGGGCTGCAGGGGGACCTTTTATTGAAAGGTTGTAGTTGGGCTCCTTTTCAATAAGGTAGTTGAGGCACGAATGGTTAAGGTCAAGACAGGGTTTTATTTCCCCTCCCGGGGACGGATTCCAAACACAGGTAATAAAGAAACATAAGCCATACACTCTGGCAAAAAGGATAGGATAAAGTAAAGTCTTGTACTTTTAAACAGGCAGTTAAATTATTTCCACAACTGTATCTCTTCAGCACAGTGAAACCACATCACTTAATACAGCCAATGAACAGTCCATCTGATTGTCAGATAATTCTGTTTCTGGTGGATCAATTATCATTGATTCAATCTGACTATCATCTGTACCACTCTGCTGCTGCCTATAGAGTGTTGGCAGATTATTCTCCTCTGCCAGCTCCCGTGACCTCCCTACTATCTCCTCTAGCAGGTAAGGGTCTGTATCACCATATCTTGGCATATAATTGTAATGAGAGTTATGTCCCTTATAACTCCTACGTGAGAAAGTCTTGTATCCAGCTTTACATTGGCTAATTGGCCTACCTTCAGGGTTTGAGGCAAGAGAAAGTCTGTGCACTGCTCCTTTTAGAAGGGGTTTAAACCTTAGAGGCTTTTCTCTACGTTCAGGCTGCTCAGCACCCTCTTCCAACATACAAATGTCTGGCACCGTATATTCTCCCTTTCTTGAAGCTTGCAAATACTTTCCTGTTATCCTGACTGGTACTTTCTCCTTGTGAATGCCTTCACCATAAGGAATAGGTTTTGAGGTTTGGTTAAAAGGTTTCTGTGCCTTTCTCCTCCAATTAACTCTATTAGCTGTTAGCTGCCTTTCTCTTTCCCATTCAGAATCAGAGTCACACACGTAAGTTTTCCTACCAGCCCAGGGCAGACGTTGCTTTCCAGATTCAGACCTCAGCTTGCACACAGACTCCAGCTGGTTCTGATTCACCACGTCTTTCCTGCTTCCTGTTGCTGGCTTCTCTGAATTCTCTGAGCTGCTTTCTCTGGAGCTACCAAAGCCAAAGCTCCTGCTCCTCCTACTGCCACTGCTGCTCACTAACTCTAGTGAATGTCCCTTATATGTTTGCTGAGGCTCTAATCCAGCCCTTCCCCCTCCCAGGTGAAAGCTATTAGAGCTATGAGCTGGGGATTGCTTATCAGCTGTGCGGGGTTCTTTCCCTCGTGGCTGGGAATGTTTATGTTGTCTTGGCAACTGGGTGTCCTGATATCTTCCTTCCTGCTAGAAACAGCCCTATTGCTCATAGGTTCCCCTGTTTTTCTATCACAGGATATCTTTTCCCCATTACAATACACACCCCACACCCCTAGCACATCTCCCTTCCTCCCACCCACATGCAATCCTTGCATCATGCTGTACATTGCACACACATACTCTCTCTCTGGTATTATCTTGTATTCTCTAAGTCTGAACTAAGGGCTTTGTATTTGTTGTTTCAGTGTACAGAACAGTGTCTTCTCTAGGCTTACATTCTGCTATGCTACAGTATTTGTGTGCTTATAACTATCATAACAATCTTAGAGGTCTTCACCTTGCAACAAATGTGGAAACTCGACTGGTATCAATTGACCCTGGTTAGCATCCTGTTGCCATGTTGCATATTGGTACTTATATTTCTAGTCTCATACTCCTAGAGAAGCTGTAGTGGAAGCTGAAGCAGAAGGCATGAGGTTGGTGTTTTATTAGCTTGGCTGTCAATGTATGACTTGTACAGATATAGTTATAGATGGGGAGATGTACAGTGATGAATTGTACAGAGGAACTGCTTTTATTTTTCTCTGCTCAGGGGATGCTTTTACTTTCCACTGGGAAATTGCCTTCCCATTAGTACCCATTCAAAAATCACTTTTTACTTTGCTATCGTCACTGGACAAGGTACAACTATATCTGTGAAGGCACATTTTTGAAAGGATGTCTAGGAGCACTCTGGGATGTCCAGGCCAAAATGTCCCCAACAAAAGGCAGATACGGGCAAGTCCAGGGACGATTTCAGACACTGGTAGACGCCTGACATAGAAGCCTCTGTGATACTCTTCTCTCCGGGGGACATGTCCCAACCAGCCATGCTACAAGGGCAGATGGTGACAACCCTAAACATGTTTTCTGTTTACCTAAGAATGATCATTTTGATTGTGAATTGTAAAGTGAATATTAGAATACCATCTTCTCCACACCCTTTGGATGTTTTGCTGCCAGAATCAGCACTTTTCCAATGCTTAGTCATGAGCTACAGCAGGTATAGATATGGATCAGAGTGGAGACATGCAAGTCAGTTCTGAATTCAGGAGTGTGGGTCTAAGTTTAGAAGATCGCCCTGGACATGCCTCTTCCATATCCATTACCATATCTAGACATGCGTGGGCCAGGGATGTCTCTCGTCCCGGCTTTTAAAATGGCTCCAGGGATGTCTCTGCAATTTTGCCATCCAAATGCACATTTTCAGACATCCAAATTGCAAATAAAGCTTCTAAATTGACCACTATAGCTAAGGTTCAAATACAAAGAGTTGCACTGTAACTTTCAAACATTTATTGTAAACAGCAGCTGGATCAACAGAGAACTTACTATAAGATGAAATGGAATCAGAAAAGCTGACACAGTGTCTCCTGTGTAACTCTGAGTCATTCTTGACTATTTCTACTAAATTAGAGTAAAAACAATGCTTTCTTAGGTGCTTAGAGCAGTATCGTTCCTAACCCCCTCAGTACGTGGGGAGAGTGTACCTCCCCCACAGCACACCGCAGCCCGGCGTGGTTTGGTGCACTCCCCCACCAGGCTGACTCTTAGAGGGCAGCTTGGCAAACTTACCTTAAAAATGGGTGGTTTGCCGCTGCCTCCAATCCAGGTCCGGTGGCTCTTCTCACCTGGACCAAAGTCTCATGATGTGCAAGACTTTGTCCGGGAGAGAAGAGCCACTAGGCCTGAATCGGAGACAGTGCAGCAAGCCACCTGGATTTAAGATAAATTTTCCTCACTGCCTCTGAACTGTGGGCCCGGTAGGGATGCACCTCCTCTCCTGGCCAGCACCCAGGATGGACTGCACCCACCGCCCCGCCCTTGGTACGCTACGGGTGTCGCATTCTTGTCTCAGGGCTTTGGAATGAAATGGAGAATTATGTTAGAGAAAAACAACTTTCCCATAATGCTATGGGGTCTTTAGGAGTGACCAGTTGGAATAAAGATTACATTCTGAGTTAGAAAATGGAAAGCTTGGGTGATCCAAATGAAGTACAGAAAATATCTCATGATGCAATACTCATGACCTATTGGATTAAAGGCTACAGACCGAGTTTAAACATTACTTGAATTAATCAATACAACTACAGGCATTATTAAAATGTATTAAGATTTTGCACTTAGTGGAGGTAATTTTATAAGAAGCTGTATAAAGCTCTGCGCCATCAATGTACATAGATCACGTATCTTTGGTGAATGTGCCTTTATGCACATATCTTAGTCTGTTGCTATTTTATATGTGCAGTCCTTAGGCCAATGGTATACTGTATACTTTCACTGTAGGCTTGCACAGGCAGAGCTTGGGAAAAGCACAGGTGGAGCACCAAACTACTTGCATAAAATATAAAATACTATATAATATGCCCGTTCCTTAAAACTATAGGTATGGTTATTTACAACAGTCCGAAGATTGATGTCTCTGACCATGCCTAGATTTGTCAAGTGTATCCCACCACTTAAGATGATTATTCTTGTACCAGTCTTTATTAGGGTTACCAACTGGCTCCAGATGCGCCCGACAGGCTTGATCCAGTCCTGGGTTTACCCCATTGCATGCAGGGACATGTAGTCTTGTTTTTCTTATGGCGTGCAATGGAGAAATCAGAACTACATGTCCCTGCATGCAATGGGGTAGACCCAGGACTGGATCAAGCTTGTCGGGCGCATCTGGAGCCAGTTGGCAACCCTAGTCTTTATACAATAGGGGTTATAGATGCATGGCAACTGTCACCAGTAGTCGGCCCGTGGCATAGGCATACGGGATAGACAGCCTGGGGACCCTTTATTAAAGACTGAAGCAATGCTTTAGGCTTGCATTGCCTCCTGGGAGTTGTAGTATTTTCCCTTTTCAATAAGATGCAGTTGTGGTGCGAGTGGTTCAGGCAATGACAGGCTTTTAATTCCCCTCCCGGGGCGGATTCAAACACAAAATAACTCAGGGCAAAAAGCCATACACTCTGGCACAAAATAAGAAAGGAAATAATAACAGCTTCTCAACTTAAACTCAAAGTTCCACGGTATTTGTCAGCATACAGTCACTTTCTATAAGCAAGGAAAATCCTGTGCTCTTCAACTGCCAGTTTAAACAGCTTTCACAGATCACCTGGCTCAGCACAGAGAAATTATATCATCTGTAACCATTAAAGTACAGTCCATTTGGTTATCTGATATTTCTTCTTCCTGAGGATCAATCAGCATTGACTCATGCTGATTCTCTGGTAAGTTAAACTTCTGCTTGGTAAACAACGTTTCCAAACTTCCACCCTCTATCTGTTCCTGAGGCTTCTCTATCAAGCCTTCCGTGAGATAGGGTTCAGTATTACCATATATCTTAGAATAGCAGAGAGGAGAGTCACACCCTTTAGAGTTTCTATAAGAGAAGTTCTTATAACCACTTTTATCCTTATAGTAATTAGACAGCCTACCTTCTGGCTTTGAGACAGGGGAAAATCCGTGCACAGCTTTGTCAGCAAGGGGTTTAAACCTCAGAGGTTTTCCTCTGTACTTTGGCTTCTCAACCAATGTTCCCTCTAATTTTCTGTAGGCTGTGTGCGCATAAAATATCAGCTGTGTGCAGCTTTTGAAGGAAGGTTAATTTTTTGTGCGCCACATAATGACACTCGGAGTTATATACTTTAAAATTTGACTACACATCAGAATACAGTATGTACACCACATTGATTTTAATCAAATTAAATGAAAATAGACGATTACTAAATGAAGCAGGAAATTTTTAGTAATTACAATCATAACTTTTAAATTTTAAGACGTCTCTGTTGTTTTCTATCAGAATCAGAGCTGTAATTTTTGTGCGCTCTGTTGTAAAGTATGTGTGCTCGCTCGGTGAGGTGTGTGCGTGCGCACACGCGCACAGCTTAGAGGGAACAGTGTTCTCAACCTCTTCTTCTGACATGCAAACGTCCTCCACAGAATACCTTTCACTCCCTGGAGCTTGCAAGTGCTTTCTGGATAGCTTTACCAGTAACGTCTCCCTCTGGGTACCTTCCCAATAAGACAATTGCCTGGAGTTCTTGCCACAGGGTTTTTGGGCCCTGCTCCTCCAGTTATTCCTGCCAGTTACTTCCTGTATTTCTCTATCACTCTCAGAATCACAATCCTCTGAGTCACTCACGTACTTTCTCTCGTGTTTCCTTCCACACTGAAACACACGTTGCTTCTGAGACTCAGACTTCAGCTCACTCAGCTTTCCCAGCTGGGTCTGTCCAAGCTTAATCTCTCTCTCTCGTTCTCCAGTTCCTCTGCTCCTTCTGCTCCTTGCTTCCTTTCACCCTCACACTGAAACTCTAATGAGCGTTTCTTATATGTCTGGTTTGGAGCTAATCTAGCCCTTCCCCCTCTCAGGTGAAAACTATTGGGCTCAGGAGATGGGGATTGTTTGCTAACTGGGCGGGGCTGCTGCACTCGTGGCTGGGTTTGTTTATGTTGCTCCTGGCAACTGGGAGTCCTGTGCTTTGTCTTCCTGTCAGCAACAGACCTACTTCTCTCAAGTTCCTCTGTTTGCATGGCAAAAGACGTCTCTTCCCCATTACACGCATTAACTAGGCATAGTCTATAAAATTACCCTCAAGCTAAGGCATGTTAAATACAAAATCTCTGGTTTGGGCAGCATTCCTGGCCCTTAGAGGAAGGTAGCCATGCTATTAAATTGGGGCAATAGTCAGTGTGTGTTAAAGACATGGGGGGGCATTTTCAAAGGCATTTACATGGTTGGCAGACCAGCAAATGGTGTAAATGCCGCTCTGCGGGATATTTAGCGGCACTAACACAGTTTGTGCCATTGAATATCCACGGGGGCCACTGCATTGGGGCATAAAAGGGTGGAGTTGGAAGCAGCACCTATCGCTAATGAAATCCTAGAGCTAGCTAACCGGGTAGCGGCTCAATATTATCACTCTCCGATTAGCCTCGTGGAAATACGATAAACCTGGATATTCAATACTGGGGCTGGATAAGGCCACAATATTGAATATTGTAGTTGAAAGTTCAGCCCAACAGCTAGCTGTGTTAGCAGCACTAGCCACCCAGTGCTGAATATCCTTCCCATGGTTGCTAAAGCAGAATGTAGTTAACTATACCTCTGGAGTGTAATTAACTGTTCTATGTTAGCAGTTAATGTGCATGAATGAGTCTCATGTTGACTACAAGGTGCTTTTCCTGCCCCTTCTTGCTCCTCCCCTACCCCTAATATGGATTTCCACATTAGGTGGCTGATTTTATAATGGGATCCTGTAAAAATGTGTGCCATTTACGTGCATAAATCATTATTTTAAAGGGCTTATTCGTGCGAACCTGTGCTTACACGTGTACTTTAGATGGTTGCTATTTTGTAAGCATATGCATAAGTCCAATCATGTGTACTTTCAATGTGAATGTGCGCAGGGGTGGAGTTTGAGCAGAGTGTAGGCAGAGCGCAAATTTATATCTATAAATTATAAAATACTATAAGTCACCTATGTGCCTGAAAAATCTAGGCACAGATATTTGCACCTGTCCATTGAGCAGGTGTAAGTGCTCTCACCTAGTCTGTGCAAATCTTTACCCCTGTTATGCCCCTGTGATGAGGTCTATAGATTGTGAACCATCCCTCTCCAGAAGGAGTATCAACAGTCCACTTTAAGAAAGTCTGCAGCTCAGAGTTCAAGCCTGAGAGGGAGTGGCTCATAGGGAGAGATTAAGAACTGAGCAGGCTGCAAGAGGGAGAGAGGCCCATGGAGCCAGGAGTTCTTCCAAGGCAAGCCGTGCAAAGGAGTTCTGAGGTAGGAGCTTTAACTGGGGCTGGAAGAAGGATGGGGAAAACCAGCTTGTGGAGGTTTAACAAGCTGGAACAGAAGTAAGCTAACTGATAAACTGAAGAGTAGCAAATCGCCTGGACCGGAGGGTGTTGAAAGAACTGAAACATGAGATTGCAGACCTACCATTAGTAATCTGTGAACTATCATTAAAATCATCTGTAATACCTGAAGATTGGAGAATGGCCAATGTAACTCCAATTTTTAAAAATGATTCAGGGGGTGATCTGATAAACTACAGACTGGTGAGACTGACATCAGTACCAGGCCAAATGATAGAAACCATTATAAAGAACAAAATTACTGAACATGTAGATAGTCATGGTGTGATAGGAGAAAGCCAACATTGATTAAACCAAGGAAGCTCTTGTTTTACTAATCTGTTATTTTTTGAAGGAGTGAATAAACAGGTAGACAAAGGTGAGCCAATTGATATACAGCCTGATTCCATCCCATACGTAGATCCCTTCTGTACGTCCGGTCTGATCTGGATGTACAGAGGGGATAGCAATTCTGATCCCATGAGACACATCTAGCCCTGCAGGATCAAAATCACAATCAGTCATATACAGTACATGCAGGCTGGGATTGCAATTCAGTCTGGCCTGCACATACATGCACAGCCTGACTAACTCAGTTAGGGCTTTTAAATGGAGCCTGTAAACGGGGGCGCTGGGCGTGAATGTCCACAGTCTTGGCAAGGGCAAAATACTATTATGACTTGCAAAGGATTGTGGGGAATGTAGTCCATTCATACCAGAATCAGCCGTTCACAAAATAATGAGTTGTGTTGCTCGAGTGTAAGCAAAGAAAAAATATATTTTATTCATGGGGTTAATTCTCCCACACAGATTTACTTGGTAACACAAAAAGATACTTGCTTTCAGTATAGTACTTAGGAAAAACAAATCATGATATCAGCAACTGAACTTCTTAAGCAATCAATCAAACAATAAAGACCTTGATGGTAAACAGAAAAGGTCTTTTTAAGGGTTACTGCTAATACCTTTTAGCAGTGCTCCAAAAGCAAAAACAAAACCCAAAAGTAACCAAAAACTGTTCTTTTTCAAGGATAACTTTCTTCTATTTTCACACACAAACAGTAGTTTCCTTTCAGAGCTCATGTGCAACTGTGCATGGCTTAATTACCAATCATTAGCCAGCTGCAAACCCCTTTGCTGGTTCACTTTCTCTACGTGGCTCAAATCCCACCCTAAAGCTTTCTTGTAAACTTTTCTGGGTAGATAAAAGAACAAGTTATATTTCCTTTTGATGGTTGTTGTATTTGTGAAAGTATTTTACCACAGCAGCCTAGACAGAGAGCAATCCATGTATTCATTCGGATCATTTAAAATATCTCCTTCTTCTTCAAATATCATAGAATCAATATGGTCCCATGTGTAGGGTGCCTGCATGCTGAAGCTCTGAGGAAACAGGTGGAGGAACTCAGAGAGGAGGTGGCAAGGCTGAGGAGCATTCAAGACAGTGAGAAGTACATTGATGAGATGCTTCTTGCAGCAACCAGGCTCTCCAGCACAGGAGAAGATGGGTGCCAACAGAATGTCGATGGTTGGACACAAGTCACCAGGGCCTGAAAAATCACCAATCCAACTTCTCCAGCCCTTGAATTGAAGAACCGTTATGCAGCCCTGGAAGTGTATGAGGTGAAAGCATCCCTGGAAAGGGAAGAACCAGAGTTCAAGTACCCCAAAGTTGCGGAATCAGTGACCAGAAGGAAACGAAGGGTAGTGGTGGTTGGAGACTCTCTTCTGAGGGGTACTGAGGCGTCCATCTGCCGACCAGACTTGATGTCCAGAGAGGTATGCTGTCTGCCTGGTGCCAAAATCCAAGATGTTACGGAGAGTTTGCCGAGACTCATCAAGCCCACTGACTATTACCCAATGTTGCTAATCCATGTTGGAACAAATGATACTGCCAGGTATACCTCGGAACGTATCAAAAGTGACTTCATGGCTCTGGGACAGAGGGTGAAGCAGTTAGGTGCACAGGTGGTGTTCTCTTCAATCCTCCCTGTTGAGGGTAAAGGCCAAGGCAGAGAGGCTCGCATCCTGGAGATGAATGCATGGCTGCGTGGATGGTGTCATCGAGAGCATTTTGGTTTCCTAGACCATGGGATGCTGTTCCAAGGGTTGCAAAGCAGAGATGGCATCCATCTGTCCAAGAGAGGTCAACGCATCTTTGGTAGTAGACTGGCTAAGCTACTGAAGAGGGCTTTAAACTAGATTCGTTGGGGATGGGTGAAGAAAGCCCCTAGGTAGGTGAAAGCCCCCAGGTAGGTGATACATTAAATACCTTTATGGAAATGGGTAACAGGGGTAACATATGGAAAGCAGTGTGTATTAATGCCCGTAGCATGGGAAATAAGATCCCTGAAGTTGAAGCTTTGGTGGGAGTGGCTGACTTGGATTTAGTGGCAGTTACAGAAACGTGGTTCACAGAAAACCATGACTGGGATGTAACTATACCTGGCTATACTTTATTCAGAAAGGACAGGGTAGGAAGAAGGGGAGGAGGAGTGGCACTATATGTAAAAACTACTATTAAAGCTTTGGAATTACAGAGCTTAAAAGGGAGAGAGGAGGCATTGTGGGTTAAACTAGAAAGAGGGAAAGAGAAATCTATTTGCATTGGAGTGATATACAGACCTCCCTCACAAGAGGAAGAGGTGGACAGAGAGTTAATTGAAGACATACGCAGCATTGCTAGGAAAGGGGAAGTGCTACTGATAGGAGATTTCAATATGCCAGATGTTGATTGGCACATTCCTGCTGCAGTATCATCTAGAAGAAAGGAGATCCTGGATTCTCTACAGGGAGAACTATTCAGGCAATTGGTAACAGACCCCACACGTGAAGGGGCCATACTGGACTTGGTGCTTACCAATGGTGAAAGTGTTTCTGATGTTGTAGTGGGAGATCATTTTGCATCCAGTGATCACCAGATGGTGCGGTTCAGTATTAGGACTAGGGCTGTTAGAATCCATTCCAAGGTGAGGATATTAGACTTTAGGAAGACTAACTTTGCGAAGATGGGCCAATACCTCAGGGAGTCGTTAGTGGGATGGGAACAGCTGGGGGATGTAGAATAACAGTGGGCAAAACTGAAAGGGGGTATTTTAAAGGCAACCAACCTTTTTGTTAAAATGGTAAATAAAGGCAAAAGGAACAGGAGACCGCTATGGTTTTCGAAGGAAGTAGCTGAACAAGTGAAGAAAAAGAGGGAGGCCTTCATGAAATACAAGAGATCACAGAGAGAGGAAGACAGGCATCTGTATTTGGAAAAACGTAGAGAAGCTAGCAAAGTAGTCAAGAAGGCAAAGATTCAAAAGGAGGAGGAAATAGCTAATGCAATAAAATGGGGGGATAAGACATTTTTCAGATATATTAGTGAGAAGAGGAAGGGCAAAAGTGGTATTGTCAGACTCAAGGGTGCAGGGGGGGAATATATAGAAGCTGATAAGGATAAAGCGGAATTGCTTAACAAATATTTTTGTTCTGTGTTCACAGATGAAGAACCAGGAGCAGGACCTCAGAAAACACCCACAAATAAGAACAGAAGCGAGGGACATCTTGAACTATTTTCAGAAGACTGTGTTCGTGAGAAACTAGCTCAACTTAAAGTAGACAAAGCGATGGGACCGGATGGGATACACCCTAGAATACTGAGGGAACTTGGGGACGTTCTAGCAACTCCACTGACTAACCTTTTCAATGCCTCATTGGAGTCGGGAGTAGTGCCAAAGGACTGGAGAGAGGCTCATGTGGTGCCTTTACACAAAAGCGGAAGTAAGGATGTGGTTGAAAACTACAGGCCGGTTAGTTTAACTTCGGTGGTGAGTAAATTATTGGAAACGCTGCTGAAAGAGAAAATAGTGAGGTTTCTGGAGTCCAGCGGATTACAGGATCCGAGGCAGCATGGATTCACCAGAGGCAGGTCTTGTCAGACAAATCTGATTGATTTCTTTGACTGGGTGACCAGGGAGTTGGACCGAGGGAGAGCTCTAGATGTGGTGTATTTAGATTTCCGTAAAGCCTTTGACACTGTTCCTCACAGGCGACTTATAAACAAACTGAGCACCCTAGGGATGGACCCTAAAGTTACTGCTTGGGTTAGAAATTGGTTGGGTGGGAGGCGACAAAGAGTACAAGTAAATGGAGCTCACTCTGAGGAGAAGGATGTTACCAGTGGTGTGCCCCAGGGATCTGTCCTTGGTCCGATTCTTTTTAACATCTTTGTTAGTGATATAGCGGAAGGGCTGTCGGGTAAGGTTTGCCTCTTTGCGGATGATACCAAAATCTGCAATAGAGTAGACACCCAGGAAGGGGTAGATAACATGAGGAGGGATCTAGCTAAGCTTGAAGAATGGTCTAGAATTTGGCAGCTGGGATTTAATGTTAAAAAATGTAAGGTCATGCATTTGGGCTGCAGCAATCCAAGGGAGCAATACAGTATAGGAGGTGAAGTACTTTTGTCCACTAAAGAAGAGCGGGACCTAGGCATGGTTGTGTCTGATGATCTTAAAGTAGCTAAACAGGTAGAAAAGGCGACGGCAAAAGCTAGAAGGATGCTTGGGTGCATACGGAGAGGAATGGCTAGCAGAAAAAAGGAGGTGATAATGCCTCTGTATAAGTCTTTGGTGCGACCTCATTTGGAGTATGGTGTGCAATTCTGGAGACCGCACCTTCAAAAGGATGTGAACAGGATGGAGTCGGTGCAGAGGGTTGCTACTAAAATGATTAATGGGCTTCATTATAAAGCATATGAGGACAGACTTAAGGATCTTAATATGTACACCTTAGAGGAAAGGCGGGATAGAGGTGATATGATTGAGATGTTTAAATACCTCCGTGGCATAAATGTTCAGGGAGAGAGCCTCTTTCAATTGAAAGCAAGTTCTGCTACAAGGGGACATGGGATGAGGGTGAAGGGAGATAGATTCAGGAATGATATGCGGAAATATTTCTTTACGGAAAGAGTAGTGGATCCATGGAATAGTCTCCCAGTGGAGGTGGTAGAGATGAGGACAGTACCTGAATTCAAAAAAGCATGGGACCAACACAGAGGATCTCTAAAGGTAAAAAGTGGACTGTTGTAGTTGTTGTTATGGAAGGACAGACTAGATAGGCCATGTGGTCTTTTTCTGTCATCATGTTTCTATGTTTCTATGTTTCTATCATGGTCTGGCTCAGAGGAATTCCTTAATGGAACACTCTCAGGATAATGTTTGATTCCCTGCTGTCTCCCAGGTGAAGAGCTAGGGCATAGATCAGAGTTCATACCTGAGCTTCTTTTACTGTTAGGTTTCCTCTCCAGATATCCTGGCCAATTAGTAGTCCAGCTTTTATGTCCAGCCTTCCAATCAAGATCCCTGGACACTGGGTCTCTCTTCACATACCTTCTTGCACTGGTCTTAGGGCCCCTTCCAAATGCAGCCGTCTCCCTCACAGGTGCCGTCCGGGAATTCCTGGCTCTGTAACCCCACTCCTCTGGCTTCCTCCAGTCCAATGGAGTATGCTTGCCTCTGGAATGACTCCCAACACACGTGCTGCTGTGAGCTCCTTCTTTAGACCTCCAAGATGTTTTCCTCTTCTTCCTTCCACGTTGATGCTGCTGCTTCCTCTCTCTGTCCTTGAGCTCTGAGTTCCTCAACTCCTTCTGTGTAGAATATGTTTTACTTTTAACTTGTTTAGAGGGATACTCCACCCTAGCACAGCTCAGCTGTGCTGAATCAAGCCCTGCCCTTGGACATGAGTGATTGGGGATTACCTCATAGCTCTCCTGATTGAACACACGTTTCCCCACTTCAGCTCTTCTAGAGGCTGTTTGAAACCTGGTGCATTCTGGGACTGGTAGTCTTTTATGAAAACATTCTGTTTTAGTATTTCTACCAGCAAAGACAGGTTGCTCGTTCAGAGCCAATTCACCTCTATTATAGCTCCTTCCTGAACTATGATAAGCTTCCTTATCACAAGCCGCGGTGCCATGGCGTCCTGTTGCCATGGCACCATGGCTCCATTTAAAAGCTGTGATGCTGGCCGCCTGCAACAAATGCTAATTCCCCACAGCCCGACCCCCGATCTGACCTCCTAAGGCTAGGGTTGGACTACCGGGAATGTCCTCTGGTCCATCCTGCCCCAGCAGCCACAAAACTAAATGTCCAGGGAAGTTATTCCACCTCAGAGATGGAATAATTTCCCCGAACATATCACCGGCCCTGGACATACAGGTCCAACATTAGAATTGGCCCTGTATGTCCAGGGACGGCGACCACCCACTGCCTGCCCTGACTCCGCCCCCGGGCCACCCATTCCTCGCCCCCGTCTAACTTCCCCACACTACCGGCGGGGAAGTTATTCAAGGGCAGGAGAAGCAACGAATAGCGGGGATGGATGTTCCACTGGGACGTCCATCCCTGCTATTCGTGGCTCAGAATAACCCCGATATTGTATCTGGATTTACAGAAATCATTTGATAAGATCCTTCATGAGAGACTCTTGGTGAAATTAAAAAGTCATGGGATAGGAGGCAGTGTACTATTGTGGATCAGGAACTGGTTAGAAGACAGAAAGCAGAGGGTAGGGCTAAATGTCCAATTTTCTGAAAGGAGGAAAGTGATTAGTGAAGTACCCCAGGGATCCGTGCTGGGTCCGCTACTTTTTAAAATATTCATAAATGACCTGGAAATGGGAATAGCAAGTGAGGTGATCAAATTTGCTGATGACCCAAAATTATTCAAAGCTGTTAAAACCCAAGAGTATTGTGAACAATTGCAAGAGGACCTTGATAAACTGGCAGACAGGATGTTAAAATGGCTGATGATATTTAATGTGGACAAGGGCAAAGTTATGCACTTAGGAAAGAAAAACCCCAATTATGGTTACATGATGCAAGGTTCCACATTAAGAACCACCACCAAGGAAAAAGATTTAGGCGTCATCATGGATAACTCGTTGAAGGACTACCCAGACTACTACAACTACATTTGGAGGTAGTTATCTTCTGGAATATAATCTAAATCTTGGGAAAAAAAGGGCAATCTTTGGTTTAAAGTAGATAAATCTGTGTATTTTAGAATTCAGTGTGTTTGCTGAGTCAGTCAGGTCTTAGTACCACCAGAGAGCTTTTCATTAAAATCAAATCAGAGTATAGCTTGGGGAGCCCGATTCTGGTAGGGGCAGATACAGGCTGTCCAGACAGCCCCAAGCAAGATGGGCCATTTTGGACCTGATTCTGGACCTTGGGAATGAAACGTTCCTGCGGGAGCTAGAATCGGGGGCCCCAGGATGGCTTGGCGTGCCCCTACCGCCTGTGGGGCCATCCTCCCCATAGGCGCCCATGACTCTGATATTCCCGGCCCTCCTTTTGCCCACTGTCTGATCCAAGGCTGGCGTGCCATGACCTGGACTGGGCGGCGAGAATCCCCCTCACACCCAGCCCCAATCATGGCAAAAGTGCTGCTTATAAGCAGCGCATTCTCACAGTCCCGGCAGCAAGTAAGGGGCCATGATCTGAATCAGCCCTGTATGTGCTGCCTAGCTGGCCCACCCCTGCTATGCCCTGCTCTGCCCTGATCCCACCCCCTCCTGCCCTCCACAGGCTCTCCCTGTCCTGATGCACAGGACATACAGGAAGGGCCAGTGGGAGAATCGGGCCCACAACCTGCCTTTTGGAATGTTGCCCATGGTCTCTGAGTACAAAGAACTAAACTTCTTTCAAGTGACCTTTACAAAGAAGCCTTCCATTTAGGAAGCAAAAGATCTCTGAAGTTGTCTTAAATAGGTGTTAAAGGCGAGTGACAGATCAAAGAGGCAATATAAAAGGCTCCCTCTATCAAACCAAGGGCTGTGTCAATCATCCAGGAAAATGGTAAGACTTATCTTTAGAAGCACAAGTATAAATAGATCAGCCAAAGCTCTGTGAATCTCAGTCTTGAAGGACTACCATAACTGGAAATAGATCTGCATTTGTAAGTATTTGTATTCTGGAATATAATCTAAATCTTGGGGGAAAAGGGTAATCTTTGGGTTAAAGTAGATAAATCTGTGTATTTTAGAATTCAGTGTGTTTGCTGAGTCAGTCAGGTTTTAGTACCACCGGAGAGGTTTTCATTTAAATCAAATCAGAGTATAGCTTAGCATAGAAAGAAAAATAGAGTAAATAGTTTCTCTGAGTACAAAGAACTAAACTTGTTTCTAGTGACTTTTACAAAGAGGCCTTCCAGTTAGGATGCAAAAGATCTGTGAAGTTATCTTAAATAGGTGTTAAAGGCAAGTGACAGATCAAAGGGGCAATTTGAAAGGTCCCTGCTATCAAACCAAGGGGTGTGTGAATTATCCAGGAAATTCGTAAGACTTTACCTTAGAGGCACAGATCAGAGCCCTGTGTAGCAAGCCAGCCTGTAAGTCTTCTTTTCCTCTTTCCCACCCACCCACCCCTGGGATAATCTTAGCTTTATAGGCTCTTAAACCTATTAAAGGGGGGAGGTCCCCATAATCACTTTCAGGAGTGGCTGATTATCCTCATCAGGAAGACTTTTATTAAGGACCTGAGAATAATTATTCTTGAGGTGAACGGATTCCATTTAACATATAGGACCTGATTTTCATCTGGGCAGTACTATGCACTGTATCGGCGCATAGCCTGCCCCCCTTTCGCCTAACCTGGATTTTCAATGCCGGGGTCATATATGGCCCCAGCATTGAAAATCCAGGTCTTGCCACACACCCCGGAAGCTGCAGGTGCCAGCCGGGTAGCACTGATTTTCAATGCTACCCACTTAGCCCCTGTGCCTGAAAGATAGGTTTTGAGGAAAAACCTTGCCTATCTTTAAGGTGCAGAGGGCTAAGCGGGTAGCATCAAAAATCGGTGCTACCCGGTTAGCCCTTTTCTCCGCCCCCGCTCTGCCCCGGAACACCCCTAATATGCCCCGATGCTAACCACATAGCATCTGGGCATGTTAGGGACATATCTAAAATTTTAGAAGGGCACTACCCATGTAGGTGCCCTTTGAAAATCCCAGATAAGTCATTTACATGGGTAACTAGGGCAGTTACATGTGTAAATGCCTTAAAAAATCAGGCCCATAAGGTATAGTTGTATTAGTATAAGTATCCCCTGCAAACCTAAGTAAGTAAACAACTTTAATATCTGAACAAAACCTTAAAACTAAGATGCAGACAGCAGTCCAGCAGCGAGATGGGGGATTTCCAGTCTTATGCATTGAGTGTCACGTGTATGATTTTCTCCCAGTTGGTGAGGGGTCTTATGTGTGCACTAGATGCAAGGAGCTCTTTGCTCTCAGGGAACGAGTCCGATCTCTGGACGCTAGAGTAGGAGATTTGGAGGACATAAGGAAGACAGAGAAGTATATAGATAAGACCTACAGGGACATAGCACTGAAGTCCTACCTCCAGTCTGGCAACCTCCCTGTTGCCATGGAGGAGAGAGGTCATGTGACAGGACAGCATCACCCTAGTGTGGTAGGAAGTGATCATGTAGCTAGGTCCTGACCTCCAACTGATGTAAAACCCTCTCGCACTAAAGAAAAATTTCCAAGGTCATATGCCCATGAGGGGAGGGTTAGGACAGCTGTTATAGTTGGTGATTTGATCATTAGGCAGATAGATAGCTGGGTGGCTGGTGGACATGAGGATCGCCTGGTAACATGCCTGCATGGTGCGAAGGTAGCCGACCTCACGCGCCACCTAGACAAGGTGTTAGATAATGCTGGGAAGGAGTCTGCTGTCTTGATACATATTGGAAACAATGACATAGGAAAGTGTGGTAGGGAGATTCTGGAGGCCAAATTTAGGCTTTTAGATAGGAAGCATAAATGCATGACTGCGTGGATGGTGTCATAGTGAGCATTTTGGTTTCCTGGACTATGGGATGATGTTCCAAGGGCTGCAGAGCAGAAGTGGTGCCCGTCTGTCCAAGAAGGGTTGACGTGTCTTCAGTAGCAGACTGGCTAACCTACTGAAGAGGGCTTTAAACTAGATTCATTAGGGATGGGTGAAGAAAGGCCCCAGGTAAGTGAAACATTAAATACCACTATAGAAATGGGTAAGAGAGACATCTGGAAAGCAGTGTGTATAAATGCCCGTAGCCTGGGAAATAAGATCCCAGATGCCGAAGCTTTAATGGAACAGCTGACTTGGATTTAGTGGAAGTTACAGAAACATGGTTCACAGAAAACCATGACTGGGATGTAACTATACCAGGCTATACTTTATTCAGGAAGGATAGGGTAGGAGGAAGGGGAGGAAGAGTGGCACTATATGTAAAACATAATATTAAAGCTATAGAACTACAGGGCTTAAAATGGAGAGAGGAGACACTGTGGGTTAAACTAGAAAGAGGGAAAGAGAAATCCATTTGTATTGGCATGATATACAGATCCCCCTCACAGAGAGAAGAAGTGGATGGAGATTTAATAGAAGACATACGCAGCATTGCCAGGAAAGGGGAAGTGCTATTGATAGGTGATTTCAATATGCCGGAAGTCTGGCACATCCCCATCTAGAAGTAAGGAGATCCTGGAGAAGTAAGGAGAACTATTCCGGCAACTGATAACAGAACCCACACATGACAAGGCCATACAGGACTTGGTGCTTACCAATGGTGAAAGTGTTTCTGATGATATAGTGGGAGATCATCTCACATGATTGCCAGATGGTGTGGTACAGTGTTAGGACTAGGGCTAATAAAATCCATTCAAAAATGAGGGTCTTAGATTTTAGGAAAACTTACTTTGCCAAGATGGGCCAATACCTGAAGGAGTCATTAGAAAGATGGGATCTGCAGGGAGATGTAGAAAAACAGTGGGCAAAACTCAAAAATATTACCTACATATATTTTGCTAGAAATGTATATGATTTCCCTGTTTACTTTCATGTTAATATTCCTGTTATTTGTAAAATAGGTCTGATATATCTGATCAGTGTTATATTGTTTCAATGTAAACCGCACTGATGACAAATAGCGCGGTATATAAGAAATCTTAAATAAATAAATAAATAAAAAGAGATATTTTAAGGGCAACCAACCTTTTTGTTAGAAAGGTAAATAAAGGTAAAAGGAAAAGGAGACCACTATGATTCTCAAAAGAAGTAGCTGAAAAGGTGAAGAAAAAGAGTGAGGCCTTCATGAAATACAAAAGATCACAGAGAGAGGAAGACATGCATTTATATTTGGAAAAACCTAGAGAAGCTAGCAAAGTAGTCAGGAAAGCAAAGATACTAAAAAGAGAAGAAATAGCCATTGCGATCAAATGGGGGGATAAGACATTTTTCAGATATGTTATTGAGAGGAGTAAGGGCAAAAGTGGTACTGTCAAACTCAAGGGTGAAGGGGAGGAATATGTAGAAGCTGATGAGGATAAAGCGAAATTGCTTAACAAATATTTCTGTTCTGTGTTCACAGATGAAGGGCCAGGAGCAGGACCTCAGAAAACACCCACAAATAGGAACAGAAGCGATAGGGATCTTGAACAATTTTCAGAAGACTGTGTTCGTGTGGAACTAGCTAAACTAAAAGTAGACAAAGCGATGGGACCGAATGGGATATATCTGAGAATACTGAAGGAACTTGGGGATGTTTTAGCAGTTCCACTGACTACCCTTTTCAATGCCTCTTTGGAGTCAGGAGTGGTGCCAGAGGACTGGAGAAAGGCACATGTGGCCCCTTTACAGAAAAGTGGAAGTAAGGATATGATTGAAAACTACAGGCTGGTTAGTCTAACCTCTGTGGTGAGTAAATTATTGGAAACACTGCTCAAAGATGAAATAGTGAGGTTTCTGGATTACAGGATCAGAGGCAGCATGGATTCACCAGAGGCAGGTATTGTCAGATTTCTTTGACTGGGTGACCAGGGAGTTGGACCGAGGGAGAGCCCTAGATGTGGTGTACTTGGATTTCAGTAAAGCCTTTGACACAGTTCCACACAGGTGAGCTATCAACAAACTGAACACCCTAGGAGTGGACCCTAAAATTACTAATTGGGTTAAAAATTGGTTGAGTGGGAGGCGATAAAGGGTACAGGTAAATGGAGCGCACTCTGATGAGAGGGAGGTTAACAGTAGTATGCCATAGTGATCTGTCCTTGGTTCAATTCTTTTTAACATCTTTGTTAGTGATATTGCGAAAGGGTTGTTGGGTAAGGTTTGCCTCTTTGTGGATGATACCAAAATCTGCAATAGAGTAGACACCCAGGAAAGAGTATATAACATGAGGAGGGATCTAGTTGAGCTTGAAGAATGGTCTAGAATTTGGCAGCTAAGATTTAATGCTAAAAAATGCAGAGTCGTACATTTGGGCTGCAAAAAAACAAGGGAACGGTCCACAAAAGAAGAGCAGGACCTGAGCGTGATTGTGTCTGATGACCTTAAAGTAGCTAAGCAGATAGAAAAGGTGATGGCAAAAGCTAGAAGGATGTTTGGGTGCATAGGGAGAGGAATGAACAGCAGAAAAAAGGAAGTGATAGTGCCTCTGTATAAATCTTTGGTGTGACCTCATTTGGAATATTGTGTGCAATTCTGGAGATCACATCTTTGAAAGGATATAAAAAGGTTGGAGACGGTGCAGAGGGTGGCTACTGAAAGGGTTAGTGATCTTCATACTAGGACAGACTTAAGGAACTTACTATGTATACTTTAGGGGAAAGTCAGGATAGAGGAGATATGATAGAGAATTTTAAATATCTCCATAGCATAAATGCACAGGAAGAGAGCCTATTTCGATTGAAAGCAAGCTCTGCTACGAGGGGACATAGGATGAGGGTGAAAGGAGATAGACTCAGAAGTAATATGCGGAAATATTTCATTATGGAAAGAGTGATAGATGTGTGCAATAGTCTCTCAGTGGAGGTGGTAGAGAAGAGACCCAGTACAAAACGTGATTATATAAAAACAGAGTTTATTGACTTATTCCTACTGCCAACCCGACACAGGCCGATTTCTCCTATACTGCTGTAAGCAACGTCTGCGGAACGCCGGACCTGGCGTACTTTAAACTGACAAAAAACTTTAAGAGGGCTCTTCTTGTACTGCCAAGATACTCTCTGCAGTACAAGAAGAGCCCTCTTAAAGCTTTTTGTCAGTTTAAAGTGCGCCAGGTCCAGCGTTCCACAGAAGTTGCTTACAGCAGTATAGGAGAAATCGGCTCTTGTACGATTGCCATTACACTAAGGTCAATTATAAAGGTGTCCTCTATTATCACCTCAGAGTTTTATCTGCTTGATCAACCCCTGACGAAGTGTGCGAAACACGGCCTGTGTCTAAGATTATTAAAATTCTTAAGAATGAATGGCATCTCATTCAGAATTTGACGTGATTTCAAGACAAAAAACTTATGATTGCGCACAAGCGCAATATTAATTTACGAAACCTTCTAGTGCCTTCAGCTTTAACAGAAAAAGGATATTCCCCCAAATATAGAGGACAGTTTCAATGTGGGAAATGTTTGGTTTGTTTAAATGTGCTTCCAATTAGAGAATACTACATTCATCCTACTACCAATCAGAAGTTTCATATTAATGATTACTCTAACTGCGACACCCAGAACGTTATTTATGTTATACAATGTCCTTGTAAAAAATTATATGTTGGCAAGACCAGCTGCCACATTAGGATTAGGATCACTGAACACAAAAGCTGCATTAAGAGAGGTTTAATTGATAAACCTCTAGTAGCCCATTGGCAAGCTAACCAACATGGTATTATGGATTTAAAATTTTTTGTGATTAAGAAAGTTAAAATTAATTGGAGAGGCGGAGATATCAACAAAACCATGCTGAGTTTGGAGCAAAGGTTTATATATCTATTGAGGTCCCTAGATCCACATGGTCTCAATCTGGATAGAGACCTTTCTGTCTTTTTATAACAGTTGATTAATATGATGGAGACGGTACATAATTCTGCCTGCCTTGTTCAGCATTATCATTAAGAGTTGAGGTATAATAAGATTCCGTACAATCTAATTTATTATGTTCCTTTTAAATTATTTAATTATTTATAGTTCTTAATTTATTTATCGTTTTAGCCATGTGGTTACATTGTCTACATATGATTTACATTTTGGTGTTTAGTTGTTTCTAATCTAATCATGTTAGGGTTTTATCATTTATTTATTTATGTTTTAATGAGTTGTTTATACATGGTTTTAGTAGTCTTTCTTGGTAACATCGGAGGCACAGTTTTTAAGATAGCTGAGTGGATACATATTTGTCCTACGATAATTGGCATTTTGAACACGATGGTAGTATTCAATCCTTATGCTGTCCTCTTTTATATTTTTTTGTATAAGCCACGTGCCATGCACTTAGTTGTGGCTTTATATGGAAGGACACTCCTCTCATATATATATATTTCTTAATCAGTACGGGTTCCCCGTTTTAGCCGCATCTTCTGTCCTACGACAATATGATTCAGTATAAATCATTTTATTATGGTCCTTTATTATGGTCTTTTTAATTAATTTATTTATGGGTTGTTTTATATTAATTTTTAGCCATGGGGTTACATTGTCTTTATATGACAAACGGGGTAGTGTCCACTAGGTGATCAAGTCATGTCATTCTATTTCGGTGTTCAGGCTATTAATATTTAATTTGTGTTAGTTTATTTTTTAATTATTTATTTATGTTTTATAAGGTGCTATTTTAGCTTTTAGAAGGTCTCTTTCTTGTCAATATCAGAGGTACAGATTTTGTTTAAAGAATGATGAGTGTGTAAACATCCGTCCCACAATAAATGATAATCTGCACAAGATGGTAGATTTTATCCTGATACCCCATTTTCACTTTGTATACAGGCAAGGGTTTCGCACCCTGCTCCTTATTTGTGATTTACATGAATTTGTTCTTCCCTCACAATTTCATGTTTCGGCACGGGTTCCCGTCCCAGCCGCCTCCTCGCTCCGCCCCTTTTCGGCCTCCTGGGATATAGTTGATGAGCGCCTGCACCGGCGTCCTCTGCAGAGAGTATCTTGGCAGTACAAGAAGAGCCCTCTTAAAGTTTTTTGTCAGGTTTGATTTAAGATTTATATATTGTATTCCTTTTTTTCAATATTGCTTTCATCTCCTTTAGCAATTTTCTTGTTTCTTCTAGTTTAAAGTGCGCCAGGTCCGGCATTCCGCAGAAGTTGCTTACAGCAGTATAGGAGAAATTGGCTCTTGGTTTGTTTAATATATTTCACTTAATCATAGTTTTAGTATTTGCATGGTCAGTTAGACTTCTTTCATTCATGGACTAAATTATTATTATAGAAAAGGTGAGAGTTTACCTAAATATATAGAGTCGGCCGTCCATGCTATTTATAGCCCCCTTCCAGCGACATTAATTTAGATTTTACTATACATTGTATGTAGGTTAGAATAGTTTTTATGGACAATGTTCCAAGTTCTTGACTTGATTTATTTCCACAAAAAGTAGTTTTTTCTGCAATGCTTTTGAATATATGTTTTTATCCCCTTTGAGGATAATCATTTCACGATACGCTCCTGCCACGTGCCTTCTTTGTTGTTCTCTTCCGGTCTTTCATTACAATAATAATACACAAATATATATGGTATTGTTTATTTTAGGTGTTTTTAATAATTATAATTTTGTATCCGTTTTTACTTTTTTAGTACGATTGCCATTACACTAAGGTCAATTATAAAGGTGTCCTCTATTATCACCTCAGAGGTATTTATCCTCCCTCCAGTGTTGTTTGTCGCATTCTACATTCCTTCTCTTCTTTCTCCTTTTATTGATGTGTATATGAATTTTGTTTAATGAGTTTTTGTGAAGTATTCATTGTAAGCTATTATGTGGTTATCAAACATTTATTAGTTTTTATCCACATTTTGTTTCCTTTATATATATAATATTGTTTTTATAGTTTATAAATGGTAATTTATATGTTAGAAGTTTTTATTTCAATGTAGCATCTGTTCTTTTATGTGTTTTAATGCGATTCATGTATTTATTATCAATTGATTTTATATATTTATGTTTTTAGTTTTATCTGCTTGATCAACCCCTGACGAAGTGTGCGAAACACGGCCTGTGTCGGGTTGGCAGTAAGAATAAGTCAATAAACTCTGTTTTTATATAATCACGTTTTGTACTGGGTCTGTTGTTACACGTGATTATTTGCCTTTTCGTGGTGGTGGTAGAGAAGAGGACAGTATCTGAATTCAAAAAAGCATAGGACAAACACAGAGAATTTCTAAAAGAAAAGAGGGGACTATTGTAGTAGTTGATGTGGAAGGGCAGACGAGATAGGCCATGAGATCTTTTTCTGCCGTCATGTTTCTATGTTTCTAAGTTGAAATCCAAAACTTACAGGGTAGCATTCTCTGAAATGCTCCCTGTTCCATGCTCAGGACTCAAAAGGCAGGCAGAGCTCCAGAGTCTCAATGAGTGAATCAGACGATGGTGGAAAGAAGAGGGTTTGGGATTTGTTAGGAACTAGGGAACATTCTGGGGAAAGGAGGGGCTTTTCCGAAGGGGCTCTACCTTAACCTGGATGGAAACAGGCTGCTGGCATTAACCTTTAAAAAGGAGATAGAGCAGCTTTTTAAACTAGATAATAGGGGAAAGCTGACAGTTGCCCAAGAGTGCATGGTTCAGAAGGATGTATCCATGAAGGATACTAGCAAAATATTGAAGTTAGGACATATCGACAGAGAAGTCCAATAAAAACAAAAGTAACCCAAATACCCTTAAATACAGAGCAGATAGAGCTTGAAGATTCCAAATAACCCGTCTACTGATAATCAGATTAATATGAATAAAATAAACCTCTAAAATGCTTGTATGTAAATTCTTGAAGTCTGAAAAATAAGATGAGAGAATTAGAATATATAGCACTAAATGTGAAGTTAGAAATGATTGGTATCTCAGAGACCTGGTAGAAGGAGGACAACCTGTGGGACACTGTGATACCTGGGTACAAATTATAACTCAATTATAGAGTCAATCAAATTGGTGGAGGGGTTGTGCTCTGTTTCACAGAGGATATTTATTTTATTTATTTATTTATTTATTACAGTTTCTTATATACCGCGCTATTTAGAATCAGCGCGGTTTACATCATAACAAAACGACCATTACGACAAACTGTCAGGTTTTACATTGAACAGGAGTACAAACTTGGATAACTGGGTTAACTATATACATAATCTATCTACACTGCAGTGTGAGGGCATTTCTAGATTGGGTCATTTCTTGGAGGGGATATCTGGTTCAGTTGCTGTCTGGGAAATATTGGCGGAAAAGGTATGTTTTGAGAGCCTTTCTGAACTGATATAGATTGGTAATGGCTCTAATGTCGGGGGGTAGGGTGTTCCAGCATTTTGGTACATAAAACTGAATGCCCTGTTTGTGGTGTTCGTGTTGGACTTTGTTGAAGCCTTTGGTATTGCTAGCAAGTTTACAGCTGATGTTCTTCTTGCTCTATTGGGGGGGACCATGTGGATTAGATTCGTGAGTGAGAGGGATGAGGTGCCTTTGATTGCCTTAAATGCTAATACAAGGGATTTGAAGGTGATTCTCCCGTGAATTGGTAGCCAGTGCAGCTGTTTGAGAATGGGAGTCACGTGGTCGTTTCTGGATGCACCGTAGAGGACCCTAGCTGCGGCATTCATGGCCAACTGTAAGGGGGTTAGTGTGGATTGGGGAGACCTTGTAGGATGGCATTTGCAAAGTCAAAATGCGGCAGGATCAGCGCTTGATATATGGTACGGAAATCGTCTGGGTCCAGCAGGGAGCGTAGGTGTTTGAGGGAACGGATTTTGAAGTAGATGGCTTTGACTACGCTGCTTATGTGGCGTCTCATGTCTAGATGTTGGTCCAGGGTAACTCCCAAGTATTTTATTGCATCTTTAGTTTGCAAATCAGCTTCCTTGACACTGACGTGCGATGGGGGCGTAAAGTTGGAGTCTCTGGAGATGAAAAGGACCTCTGTTTTTTTATGCTGGATACGTAGGTTCTGTGTCTGGAGCCATGTTGAAACTGCATTGAAACAATCTGTGAGTGGGGTCAGGTCCATGTGGGTTGTGGAGAAAGGCATGTATAAAAGAATGTCATCTGCATATATCATGCAGTTTACGTTGAATGATCTTATGATATTGCATATGGGCTGCATGTAGATATTGAAGAGTAAGGAGGATAATGAGGATCCTTGAGGTACCCCTTGTTTTTGATGGAAGTGGCTAGACTCTTCTGATCCAGACTTCACATATTGCCATCTATCGTCCAGATAAGACTTGCACCATTTTAGTGCCTTGTTGCAGACACCCTTTTCTTTTAGTCTTCCCAGGAGGATTTCGTGACTCACGGAGTCAAAAGCTGCGGCGATGTCTAGGAAAATGAGGACAAACCTTGATGGATGTTGTCGATTCCTGTGATGATATTGTTGATTAGACCAGTGAGTAGTGTCTCAACCCCGTGATGTTCTCTGAACCCATGTTGGCAGTTATCTAAGGGAGCAACAGAGTCTATGTGATCTTGAATTTGCCGTTGTGCTTCCTTCTCAATTATTTTGGCTAAGATGGGGATGCTAGCTATTGGTCGATAGGAGTCTACCCTTTGGGGGTCCAGTTTGTGGTTTTTCAGTAATGGTCTAATGGACGTCTGCTTGAGTGAAGTGGGAAAATAACCTGTTGAAAAGGAGAGTTTCATTATATTTGCGATGACAGGACTGAGCACATCACGTAGTTCCTTGATCCAAAAAGCTGGACATGGGTCGGTCTGTGCAGTGGAGGTGTTGAGTGATGCTATGGTGTTCTCAATACATTTATTGGATGGTGTGGAAAAAAAGTTAAGTGGAGAGAGGTCCGCCGGTTCTTGATATTGGACTGCTGTGACCTTGTTAGTTTGTACACTCTTGGATTGCAGATAATCAGCGAATTCTTGTGGATGTATGTTGATGTGTTGCTCGGGTGATGGTTCCTTTGAGAGGGATTTGACCAAATTGAAGAGGTCACGAGGTTTATTCAAAGACCTCTTTAGGGTGTCAGTGTGATATTGTCTCATTCTGATAGAGATTGTTCCTCGATGTATTGCAAGGTGGGTTAGGTATGCGGTCTGATCTTCTGGTGAGCGTGATCGGCGCCATCGGCGTTCGAGTCTACGTAATTGTATGAGGGAAGCGTGTAGATCAGGAGAGAACCATGGGGCGGATTTTCTTTTTGCTCTTGCTGTATTTTTAGGGTTTGGGTGTTGTGAGATGGCAAGCAGGCTGGAATTCCAGTGAGAGATTAGTTCATCAAGGTCAGGTGTTGTTTTGTTGATGAGTGATGGGGTTTCCGAAAGGATGAGTTCCCTATCGAAGGGGCGGAAGCATCTAGTGGAAGTTCGAGAGGAGATGTTCGTGGGTTGGCTTCTGTTCAGCTGGTCATTGTTGCTGGGAATCTGGATAATGATCAATTTGTGGTCGGACCAGGGTACATCCACGACTGATGTTGGCAGATTGTGGCTTTTGTCCTTGACTGGATGTGGCACAAAAACCAAGTCCAAAATGTTCCCTTTTGTATGTGTGGGTTCATTTATGATTTGTTTGAGACCCAGGTCTTCCATTGCATCAAGGAACGCATTTGCGTTGTTTTGGTGTAGCGATGGGAGATTGAAATCACCCATTATCCAATTTGGTTTGTTGGGAGTGCGGGTGTTAGCTGCAAGGTCAATGATGGTTGGGAGGTCAATTGGAGAAGTAGATGGTGTTCTATATAAGAGGGTGAGGGAGAATTGTTGGTTAGCAACAGAGAGAGTGTCCAGGCTGTTTGTGCTAGAAGAGTCCACAGTCTGGAAGTTGAGGTCTGATTTGGAGATTATGAGCACCCCTCCTCCTTTTTTGTTTTCCCTATGTTTCGTGTGTATGGAAAAATTGGGGGGAAGTAGTTGATTGAGGAGGACGTTGTCTTCTGGTGATAGCCATGTTTCTGTGATCATGAGGATCTCAAGGTCATAGAAGGAGATTGTGTCAAGGACAACAGGCCATTTTTTGCGGATGGAACGTGCGTTAATGATGGCACATTTTAGGGGTCGGCATCTACAAGGTTTTTCCTGGTTGGGTGTATTGGATAGCTGGAATGCTACATGTATCAGGTGGAGTGGCGTGGGTAGGTGTTACTTCCTGTGTTGAAGTAAGGAGGACTATTCCATCTTTTGCCATGGCTATTCAGGATTGGAATCCTGCCATGTGGTGTGTAGAGAGATTGGGAGGTTCCAAGCCAGTGGGTGAGGAGGTAGAGGCTAAGAATGACAGCGACCTGGAGGGCCATTCTGAGGGTTTGGATTGTGTGTGAGACACTGTAGAGGAGTGATTATATTGAGTCACGAAGGATTAAAGTGTTGCAAGAAACAAAATGCACGGTAGAATCTCTATGGATTGAAATTCCATGTAAAAGGGGGAATCCGATGGCAGTAGGAGTATACTTTCACCTGACCAGAATGAACAAATGGATGATGAAATGCTAAGAGAAATCAGGGAAGCTAACAAAAGTTACAATACAGTAAAAATAATGGGCGATTTCAGTTACCTCGGTATTGATTGGGTCAGTGTTATGGCAGGACATGCTAGGGAGATAAAGTTTCTAGATGAAATAAATGGCTTCTTCTTGGAGCAGCTGGTTTATGAACCGACCAGAAGGGAAGCCATTTTGGACCTAGTCCTTAGTGGTACCCAAGATCTAGTAAAAGAGATAAGGGTACTGGGGCCTCTTGGAAATAGTGATCATAGCATGATCGCATTTGATTTAATAAATGGAGGAGGGATGATAAGGAAATCCACTGTACTGACTTTTAACTTTCAAAAGGGAGACTATGATAAAATGAGGAAAATAGTTTAGAAAAACTAAAAGTGAAGAAAACCCCGTGATCTGGCCACAATACCACGGCTCTTTCGGTCTCTGGTCCCTCAAGCAGTGAGAAACATGCAGAGAGTAACACAGAATACAATCACACACAAAGTGCTACTTTCTTTGAGCTCAGAGGGAAAACCACAGACGGTCTATGGACACGCATAGTTCCACGCCTGCAGAATTCAAATTCTTCCTCCTGAAATGCTCCTTTTATTAAAGAAAAAGGGGAAGTAACAGTCATTTATTATAAACGTGAAATAAGACAAGGTGTCGCCAAAGTTCCTTTTACAGAGTAAGAACTGATTACAGTGTATTAGATGAAATTTACTTGAATATGACAAAATTATTTATAATTGCAAAGTTGCAAAAATTATGTTGTGTCAGCATTGCCTGTACAATGAACTATAGTTGCGCAGTTCACAGCCTATGTTTACTCTTTATGCTTGCGTTAACAATGTTCCAGACTATTTTTAAAGACGGTTACACAGAACTCATGATCATGACATCCTATTCTATTTAAGAGGAAGTAAGTGAAAAGCCAAACTTCTAAACACATTCTGTATTAAGAAATTCATCCATCTTCAATTACATATTGGGGATTCTGGTATCCCCTTTATCTGTCCATTTCTACAGTCCTCCCTTTGATTCTATAAAGAATCATTGCAAAAGAGCGGTAGCTGAAACATGTCCAATTCCAGAATAATCTTCTACAGTAGGCTTCATTTTGGAGATGTTCCTTCAAAGTCCTAGGCACATCTGGTCCATAGGTGAGCTCCATCTTGTTCGTTGCCAAAAATCATTATACAAAATCATGTGACATTGTTTACCTTTGCTTAGCCTCAATAAAAATGTGTACAGAGAGCAAGACTTTACCAATTATTCTTGTAAGCACTACCTTTTCTAGCAGTGGCCAACTGCTTCTCATAGATCTAGCAATAATTCAGAGATTAGTCCGTCATATCATGACACCAGACATCACTCCAGATTCTTCAGCAGCATCCTTTCTCACCATGGGCTGTGCCATGCAAATCTTAGATAAAACATTTTCAGTGACTGTCCACCCAGGCTTCACTGCTGCGCATACATGAGTAGTTCCGCTGGAATCACTGATCTTTATCAGGAGTCTCCATATTCAGTAGCATATCATTCAGTCATTTTCCTCTTCGGCCCATTAGATTCAGTGCATACAATATATAATTTGTAAAACTCTAATTCTCTACTACAGCATCTCTCTTGATTCCATACAATTGCAAACAAGCACAATTATTCATCCCTAATGACAGTCTTGAATAGTTGAACAAAATTATATTATCTATTGTTAATTACAATACATCTATTGCTAGTACTAAATTATTACATAGCTAGCCTGTTGCATACTTATTATTGTCATCTACATTCCTAAACTTATTCTGTCTACTTGCCAAATCAAATGTTAGCATGTGGCCTGATAGACACATTTCTTTCTCCTGTCAGGAACACAATTGTACATATTCATATCACTAATTATATTTGTGATGTACTCTCCATCTATAGCAATATACAAGATATAGTCAATCTGGTTATTCAAGGGGTAACAAACATTAAAACATAACTAGCAGTTCATGACAAATAAATTAAACTCATTTCAATTGTTTGTCAACAATTATTAAGAAGGCTGTCCTATCTTAGGTGATGGTTCAACTCACATTACTTTAAACATTATCAGTAATATACCCTTTTCCTTTGTATGTTATTATTTTTTAATACTCCTTTCCCCACTAATCACAGCAGTTCACATTGCAACTAAAACTTGATACAGTACATAAAACAGGAACATTGATAACTTGGAATTTTCTTTGTAAGGCAATGAGGGGTTAAGTGACTTGTCCAAGATCACAAGGAGTGCTAGTACTCCAGTCATTAGACTACTTCTCTATTCCATTTTAATTCGCATAGACATCTAAGCTCACTAATAGGAACATTTATATAAGGGTGTGTACATTCATAAACTATAAAACCTTTTTTAACACCAAATTTGAACCAACTAGAAAGTCAATTACCACTTCTTAATAGCTTAACAGTTCTATCTTTGTTACACTGTATAATTGCATCAGTTCTCCTTATTCATTGCGCAAAGCAGAACCATCAGTACAAAGTGAGATCAAACAGTAACAATCTACAGCTGGAAGAACGCTGGATTTTCCAAGTGTAAAAGATACGAAAACTGAATGAGAGGTATGTTATAGTACTAGAAAATCAGTAATTTGGATTGCAAAGACTACGGCTGCCAGAAAACTGAAAGTATGGAGGCATTCCTGCTACAACAGGATAACAAAAGTCTGAAAAATTGCCCAGCGGCTTAAGTCCAGTGGGAAATTTCTGAGCGAGAACACAAACAGCAGCAATAGAAGAGTTAGCATACACACTTGCAATTAACAACATCAATTCTGCAGAGGTCTTTCCATAATAACTAAAACATATACGACATGAGAATTTAAGATCACTCCTCCAATTGACTCCTGCAGATTAGTTTAAAAGAGACTAGGAAACATCAGCATTTTTTCTTCAGACATTGTTACTCATACACTAGTTGTAATTTTCAACTAGTCCACTATCACAAAAGAAAAATAAAACATTATACATATATTCACCATACTGTTTTAATTACTTAATTCACTTGTTTGAATGTAGTTGTATCATTCACTTTTTCCCTTTAAGTAAACAAACTTGCTTGACTTAACTTGACAAGCAATTCAATTTTTTTTCCAGTTAAGTTACTAACTTCTCTTTCCTTTAAAACACTTAATTTTTTTTTAACCTTTATCACATCACACAATTTATCAAATATCTAAATACATCAAAGCATGGAAGATCTTCCCGTTCATTCACATCAATTATAACTAAAAATACAATTTGGAGAATATATCATCAATCATTTTTTCCAAAATATCCAGACATAAGAAGCACCAAGGAGTAGTGTTTCTAATAACATTTTTCAGCATTTGCATTATTATATATAGAATGGAATCAGTACATAAATTCTCATAACCCAAAATAAGTTCAGACCCAGACCTAGAAAACCGGGAGGCCGCGGGCAGGGTCCCGGCGGCCGACTTTAACCGGGTGCGCAGCCCGGCGCGGGGACCCTGCGCACAGCCCGGGTTGGGCGCGCGGGTGCATCATTTAAAGTTATTGGCTCCCGTCGGTCGCGGCCGTATGGGAGCCAATCAGGGAGGCTAGTCTTGGGAGGTGGGGGGGTGTATACCGGCCGGCAGCCTCCGCGTGTCAGTTCGTGCAGAGCTGCGTTCCGGGTGCCGGCATCCCTCCCTGCCTTCGGACGGCAGGGGTTATGGGGTGTTGCAGCTCGGGGGGGGGGTGCGGGATCCTGGAGGTTTCCGGGGTCCGGTGCAGCAGGTTACATTTGGGCGGGGGCGGGGTGCCCCTGACCCGGTCAAACCTCGGCCGACTTTTGCTAATGGCATGGCGAAGTCGGGAGAGGGGCATGGCAACTTGCCGGGTGGCAAGTTATGGCATTAGCGGTGGCAGGCACTTTGCTAAGGCATGGCTGGTGCAGCCAGATGCCGCTAATGGGGGATAGGGAGTTTGTTGTTATCTTGTTCTAATTGTTTGGTTAATAAAGCTGCGACCAGTTGTGTTCCATGAAGTTATGGTGTTATGTCTTTTGTCAGGGTTGGATGGGGGGTGGTTGGGTCGGTGAGGGGGGGTGGGGGAAAGGTGGTGCCCGAAGCGCCGGGTCCGCTTGCCTCGGTTACAAAACTTATTTACTATACATACACAAGTAAACGAATGGTTAATCACATTTGGAGGGTTTTTTTAACTTCCCCAATAAGGCTTATGGTTAGTCTAACAAAAGAAAATCTTACCACGGTTGCTCTAGACTTTCTTCCTGCTAATACTGCAGTCATGCCAAGCTGTTATCTGTGCCGGAAACCTCTAAATTATTACTGCAGTAAATAACAAAACTTATACTGCACAGCACACTTCCCTAACCACTAAATTAGAGAAAACAAATTTCATACTACAATTATGATATGAAAATCAGTCCTTCAAAACTTTGTTTGATTAATTCTATTTTTTCATAAAGCAATGATTTAAGTTTTTCCCTGTAAGTTTCAGTTTCTTCAATATTTACACTATCCATCCTAAACACTTGATTCTTAAATTTTTCAAACACAAAGTCAGTGGCTTGCTGCACTTTTTCAACCTTAAACTGCCACAAAACCATTTGTGACTGGTATGAGGTCACCCCAAATCATTAAGGGCCATCTCATACTGTAACCAACACAATTTGTTACTGGCAGCCATCGAATGTTAACATAAGGGCGCTATCACCAAACTTGCGCCTCATTTCATAATTAGGGCTTCCATTCTCTTGCCCTATCTCACGAGCCTTCTCGCTCCACTTTTCTAACTGAGATCTCTAATTAACTTTACCTCACAATATACACACAGATATCTGTCAATTCTTTAGTATACTCACTCACGGCAACCACTGCCTGTGTCCTTGAGACTTGTCTTCTGTTTCCAACTGCTGAAGAAACACAGAGATCCGAGAATGGCATCAACTGAAAAAAAACCCCGTGATCTGGCCACAATACCACGGCTCTTTCGGTCTCTGGTCCCTAAAGCAGTGAGAAACATGCAGAGAGTAACACAGAATACAATCACACACAAAGTGCTACTTTCTTTGAGCTCAGAGGGAAAACCACAGACGGTCTATGGACACGCATAGTTCCATGCCTGCAGAATTCAAATTCTTCCTCCTGAAATGCTCCTTTTATTAAAGAAAAAGGGGAAGTAACAGTCATTTATTATAAACGTGAAATAAGACAAGGTGTCGCCAAAGTTCCTTTTACAGAGTAAGAACTGATTACAGTGTATTAGATGAAATTTACTTGATTATGACAAAATTATTTATAATTGCAAAGTTGCCAAAATTATGTTGTGTCAGCATTGCCTGTACAATGAACTATAGTTGTGCAGTTCACAGCCTATGTTTACTCTTTATGCTTGCGTTAACAATGTTCCAGACTATTTTTAAAGAAGGTTACACAGAACTCATGATCATGACATCCTATTCTATTTAAGAGGAAGTAAGTGAAAAGCCAAACTTCTAAACACATTCTGTATTAAGAAATTCATCCATCTTCAATTACATATTGGGGATTCTGGTATCCCCTTTATCTGTCCATTTCTACAAAAAGGAGCAGCTGCAAAGGCTAAAGATTTACATTTAGCATGTGCACTGTTTAAAAATACTATCTTGGAAGCCCAGACCAGCTGTATTCCATGCTCTAAGAAAGGCAGAAGCAAATGCAAAAAACTGCCAGCATGGTTTAAAGGTGAGGTCAGAGAGGCTGTTGTAGCCAAAAAAGCATCTTTTAGGAAATAGAAAAAGGAGCCAAATGACGAAAACTGGAAACAACATTAGTACTGGCAAGCTAGATGTAAGGCATTGTTAAGGTAGGCAAAGAGAAAATTTGAGAAAAAGCTTACCGTATAAGCAAAAACACATAAAGACTTTTTCAAGTACATTCGTAGTAAAAAAAAACTGTGAGAAAGTTAAGTTGGACCATTAGATGATAGAGGGGTAAGAGGGGCGCTAAGAGAGGACAAGGCCTTAGTGGAGAGACTGAATGTATTCTTTGCTTTGGCCTTTACTGAAGAAGATGTAGGGAAGGTACCCATGACTGAAATTGTATTTAAAGTTGATGTATCAGAAGAATTGAAAGAAATATCGATAAGCCAGGAAGATATATTACAACTATTTGATAAACTAAACAGTAGCAAATCTCCTGGACCAGATGATATACACCCAAGGGTGTTGAAAGAACTGAAATATGAGATTGCAGACCTACTATTAGTAATGTGTGAACTATCATTAAAATCATCTGCTGCACCTGAAGACTGGTGAATGGCCAATATAATGCCAATTTATAAAAAGGGTTCCAGGTATGATCCGGGAAACTACAGACCAGTGAGCCTAACATCAATACCAGGCAAAATGGTAAAAACCATTATAAAGGATAAATTACTGAACATGTAGATAGTGTGATGAAGCTGACACCACTGAACCTATGGAGTTAGAAAAAAACACTGATTCTGTTAAAGAATCAGACATGTGTAGAGTGCAGTTAGGTAGAAGTGCAGCTAGAGGGAGCAAGCAAGGACTCTCACGAGGAAAGCTGACACGCCCTAGAGTAGAGGAGGCAAAGCCTAATTCAAAGAGTAATCAAACACACCTGTTTAGAATGCCAGGAACCTTAGCTGAGGAACGCTCTTATAAGCAGTCCCCAAATAGGAGAGAGGGAAGCCCTCAGGAAAGAAGTCTTCAGAAGGGAAGTCTTCCAGGGAGAGGAGCAGAAAGCGTTGCTGCTGTAGAGAGGAGGAGAGCTCCTAGTGATACTGAGGAGAGAGAAAGCAGAAGGCTTCAATTACAAAAGGAAAGGCAGCTGAACTGGAAATCCTTACAGGGAAAATACAAGTTCCAGGAAGGACAGTCTCATATTGGAGAGCCCCAGAGAGAGGTCTTCAGAGGAGACAGAGAAAGCAGGAGAGTGCCTTGCAGACGATATGCTGGAGATCCACAGCTCAGAGAGCCGAGGTACAGATACAATTCCTTTCCTAGATCTGAGCCAGGTCTTAGAGAAGCTTGGAAGTCAGGGAGCCGTGGCTATAGCAAACCTAGTTTATTTTATTTATTTATTTACATTCTCTTATATACCGTGCTATTCTGCATCAGTGCGGTTTACATTGAACAAACTGAAATTACATTTAACAGGGCATTGTAACTTGGAGATAACTATTTTACAGGGAACATGGGCTATGGAGGGTTAAGTGGCTTGCCCAAGACCACAAGGAGCACCTGTGGGACTAGAAACCCCAGTCCTTCTGACCCAAGGTTGCTGTCCTCTAGTGGGATTTTGAACCCCCGACCTTCCGGCCTGAAGTACCTTGCCCCAACCACTAGGCCACTCCTCCACTCCACTTCTCCACTAGTTGGCAGAAGGTGTGGAAACCTGTACAGAAAGTACTAGCTAAAGAGCACATTACCTGTTTGCCAGAACAAGCAGAGCAGGGCTGGCAAGTCCTGGAGAGAACCACTGACGTATTGCCAGACATACGGAAGGGAAGCCCAGGCTTAGCAATTAACGTAGCAGAGCCAGGGGCTATGCAATTGGACTTTGTGGAACCTGAATTAGCCCAGTCTGAATGTCCTATGGAATGCACACTATGTATTGCAGGGAGTGTGGAATCCGTAACTGAAGTATAGTGGCTAGGACATACTTGAAAACACTGTGTGCTTAAGCTGAAAAGAAGAAGCTTTGACTTTGATTTATTTGACCTGCTTGTTTGCTTTCAACCTGCCTAAGTCACAAGAACTGTGAAACACGTATAACAGTTTGGACTTTGTAAATGTTTGGTGATAATCCAGAATAAGGTGAAACCTGTTTGCATTCATTTGGAAACCTTTTGCCCTCTGGGCAAAAGAAGTTTCTCACTTCAAGAAAGAAATAAATGTCCACCCTGACCTCCAAGCACGTTGCCAAAGGGAAGGGCTGTGACAATAGTCATAGTTTAATGTGAGAAAACCAACATGGCTTTAGACAAGGAAGATCTTGTCTTACTAATCTGTTATATATTTTGAAAGTGTGAAAAAACAGGTAGACAAAGGTAAGCTGATTGAAATAGTGTATCTGAATTTTCAGAAAGCCTTTGACAAGGTCCCTTTTGAGAGACTCTTGATAAATTAAAAAGTCATGGGATAGGATGCAGTGTACGATTGTGGATCAGGAATTAGATAAAAGACATAAAGCAGAGGGTAGGGCTAAATGGCCAATTTTCCCAATGGAGAAAGGTGAATAGTGGAGTACCAATGGATGCATACTGCTGCCTCCACAAGCACACACACATATGAACATAAGATATGCCATACTGGGTCAGACCAAGGTCCATCAAGCCCAGTATCCTGTTTCTAACAGTGGCCAATCTAGGTCAGAAGTACCTAGCAGTTTCCCCAAAAGACAAGCAGTGGATATCCTGGGTCCCCTTTAATAATGGTTTATGGACCTTTCCTCCAGGAACTTGTCCAAACCTTTTTTAAACCCGGCTACACTAACAGGTTTTACTACATCCTCCGGTAACAAATTCCAGAGTTTGATAACACGTTGAGTGAAAAAATATTTTCTCTTATTAGTCTTAAATAGGTTACCCTGATGGAGTACACGCTTTTGGTTGCAGAGTTCTGTGGAGTACCAGGACACACAATGGTGTTGTTTTGTGGGTGGTGCTAGTGTAAGTGCTGAAACAGCATTAGAACTAATGGAATCCATTTGTTGATCATGTCATCCAGACTTGTTTAGAGTGGGAAGTCCCTAAGTGCTGGCAGGGTTTTTTGGAGGAAGGAGGGCTTGTCAAACTTGTCGAATCAATCTTGCTACTGTGGCCTGATTGTGAGGTGGATAGGTGACATGTGGGTGGTATATTGTAAAGATAATAAGGTGATGGTCTGACAAGGGGACGGGAGTGTTGGAGGGTGGTGTGTGGGTTGGTGTGGTGAGCAGGGAGTTAGGGAAGAAGACTAGATCCAAGGTTCCTCTTTTTACATGGGTTGGGGTATTGATGAACTATGTATAGTGCAAGTCACTCATAGCTTGAAGGAATGCCATGCCTTGGCTGCTGGGGGCTGAGGGGAGGTTCAGGTCACCGAGGAGGATGAATTGCTTCTGGTGTGGTGTGTGGGAGCAGATGGTGTTGAGCAGTGTGTCCAGTTGCTTGGCCTTGCTGTGCAAAGCCCTATAAGCAAGGCAGATGGTGAGATGTTTGCTTGTTACTGTGAGAATGTCCAAATCGAGTGAGCAGGGGCGGCTCTATAATGAAGCCGAGTGAGGCGGTGGCCTCGGGTGGCAAATTTTTGGGGCGGCAAAAATTGCCCCCAAAAAGCCCGCCTCACTCGGCCTTCAAAAAAAAAAAAAAAACCCCGATCGGAAGAGCCGCTGCTGCTCCCACCGCAGCAGCGGCAGAAGAAAATGTCCCGTGGCTGTCCCGGCAGGTTCCTCTTCTCTCCCTCAGTACCGGCACTGGCTTTACAGAGCCACAAAGGGAGAGTTTCCCTTTCTCGCGGCTCTGCTAAGCCCGCTGGCGCTGATGGGAAACAGCAAATGCCTGTTCCCCATCAGCGCCGGTGAGCTTAACAGAGCTGCGAGAAAGGGAAACTTTCCCTTCGCGGCTCTGTAAAGTCGGCGGCAGCGCTGAGGGAGAGAAGAGGAACCTGCCGGGGCTGCTGCGGGGCACTTTCTTCTGCCGCTGTCGTGATGGCAGTGGCTTCAGCTTCAGAAGGCCAGTTTCTTTAAGTGGGTTGATTGGGGGGTTAGAACTGGTAATGGGCTATAGGGGGAGGGCTAGGACTGGAAATGGACTGATGGAGGGGTTAGGACTGGTAATGGGCTATGGGGGGGATAGGACTGGAAGTGAGCTGATGGGGTTTAGGACTGGAAGTGGGCTGATGGGGGGTTAGAACTGGTAATGGGCTATCGGGGTGGCTAGGACTGGAAATGGGCTGATGGGGGGGGGCTAGGGCTGGTAATGGGCTATCAGGGGTGGCTAGGACTGGAAATGGGCTGATGGGGGGTTAAGTATGGAAATAGGCTGATCAGGAGGGGGGTTATAACTGGAAATGGGCTGATCGGGAGGGGGGCTAGGACTGGTAAGGGATGATTGGTGGGGTAAGGCCTAGAAATGGGCTAATTAAGGGGGGCTAGGACAGGAAATGGGCTGATTTGGGGGCTAGGACTGGAAATTGACTTATGGGGGGGGGTAGGATTGGTAATGGGCAGATGGGGGGCTAGCACCGAAAATGAGCTAGGACTGGTAATGGGCTGATTGGGGGGCTAGGACTAGAGTCGGCTGATAAGGGGGATAGGACTGGAAATGGGCTGGGACTGGAAATGGGCTAATAGGGGAGGGGAGGAGAGTGCTTCTGGCCCTGGAAGAAAACTAGGGGCTTGGGCTACAAATGGGCTGATGTGGGAGGATGGTAGAATAGGACTGGAAGGGAGCGGATAATGAGAGGGTCTGCCAGGGGAAGGAGGGGGCAGGAAGGGAGCTGACACGGGGAAAGGAGGGAGCTGGAAAGGAGCTGACACCTGGGATGTACTGAAGGGAGACTGGAAGGGAGCTGACACTTGGGGATGGGAGTGGTAGGTGGTTGGGTAATGGGGAGGAGGCTGGAAGGAAGCTGACATGCAAATGGCACAGGAAGGGGGATGGACATAGGGTAGGGTGACTGGAAGGGAGATGACTGGGGGGGTGGCACTGAGAGTGGACGTAAGCTGATATCTGGGATGGTATTTGGACTAGAAGGGGCTGGACAGTGGGAAAGGAGGGGGACTGGAAGGGAATGGACACCAGTGGTAGTCGTGGGAATGCAAGGCTGTTGATATTGGAAGGTACTGGGAGGGAGGACTGAAAAGGGGGCTGATACTGGGGAGAGTTACTGGAACTGGAAATGGGCTGATGGAAGGAAGTGAAGAAAACAAAAGAAGAGATAAGAAATGGCAGATGGACCATGGACCATAGACCACTGAAAGAGAACTAAGAGAAGACAGGAAAGCAGAAGCAGATCGGGACCAGCATGATCAGAGAATAAAATGGTCAGACAACAAAGGTAGAAAAAATAAATTTTATTTAATTTTAGTGATTGGACTTTGTGCTATTTTTATATTTTACACAGTATTAGGGAACTGCATCTCTTATTTATCTGATGTTGCACTGCATGTGGACTCTGGCTTCTTGGGGTTTCAATTAAAATGTTGTCTACATATTTTTATTTTTACTTTAGATTGTGGTTACTTCTGTACTTGGTGAGGGTCGATGTTGTGAGTATGCGACTGAGGTCAGGTGTTCTGTTAACATGGAGTTTGTACATAAAGATCTATACTGTACTGTAGTAATTTGACTGTTTCAGCTTTTCAAATAGGTGTATGGATGTTCCAGGGCCCACTGTAGTATTTACAGTGATGCTTTTTTTTGGATGGGCTCCTTATGTGAGTTTTGGAAGTTTGTGCTGATATGGTATGGTATGGTAGGTTTGCTCTTTGTTGTAGGGTTTTGTATTAGTTCACAATATGCCTGGTACTGGAGAATAGTGGTTGTTGTTGTTAGTGAGATGATCAGAATCAGATTTTTTTTTAAAATATTGAGTTCTGTGGGTGAATGTCCTGATTCTGCTCTGCACCTACTGTGAATGCAAAATATATGTTGAAAAAGAAAAAGCAAGAACCATAACACAGTTTATAACAACAAAATAAAAATGAGTTATACTGTAATTTAGTTTTACAAACTGTGCTGTTGGTTCTTGCTGTCTTTTAGTTCCTTGGTGTGCAAACAGGACCGTACCTAGCCCTGTGCAAGCGGTGCAGCCAGACAGCGTGGAAAGGCTTGGGGGGCAGATTTTGGCTGTCTGCTGTTGCCCTGCCACCACTGGCAGGACAATAGCAGGCAGCCAAAATGCACTCCCCAAGCCTTTTCACAGCACTTTAAGCAGGTCTGGTCCCTCCCTCCTCCGACGCGATGTCAGAGTAGGGAGGGACAGATCTACTTAAAGTGCCGGTGCCTTTCAGATCGGGCGCATGCCCCCCTCCTCCTCCCCATACCTCCGTCCAGCACTGCCTGCTCTTTCCCTTCTGTCGGCACCGCCATGAAAAAAACAGAGGGTGGCAGCAGCAGGGAAAGCGCAGGCAGTGCTGGACGGAGGTATGGGGAGGAGGAGGGGGGCATGCGCCCGAGCTGCAAGTTGCACAGGGTGCGATTGCAGCTCGATAAGGCCCTGTATGCAAACATCCTGCATTTTCTACATATAATCTAATCGGCTTTTTGGTTTGGTTCAGTCTCTGATTGGATTTCTGAAAAAGCCCCACCCTCTCTAGGGTGGATGGGGCGCCATTTCATACTTCGCCTCAGGCAGCAGATTGCCTTGAGCTGCCCCTGTGAGTGAGGCGATAGCGTCGACTGTGCTGAAGTTCAGGTCCTTGTTTGTGAGGATGGAGACGCTGCCTTCTTTATTGTTGCTGCATGGGCAGTTATGGATGGCGTGTGTGTTTGAGTTGAGCTGGTTGAGGAGGACGTTGCCATTTTCCATAAACCACATTTCAGTGATGCATAGAATATCTATTATGTCATCAGTGATGAGGTTGGGGCAAGTCTGAATCTTGTTGCGGGCAGAGCGTGAGTTTATGAGGGTGCATTTGATGGTACCCCTAGAAGTATGTGCCACTTTGTCGGCATGCTTACATTTACACGTATACTACCTTGCAATTTTACAAAAGGCTTTTTTTGCATGTAGAAAAAATCTTAATATGGCGAAACCCCTTTATAAAATCACCTCCCACATGTTCAAAGAAGTGTTAAAAGGTGATGTTAGGGCAGCCTGCATTTCTCTAGAGGATTACCCAAAAGAGAAATTACATATGTATTCATACTTTCCATAGCATTTCATTGACAGGACACAAATAATAGATAAAGTAGAAAGATGAGGGTGCTCACGGCAATGATGAAATATAAGTTAATGATGCACCCGAGGACACAATAAAAATTAAGGGTTTGCTATTTTTAAAATCATGTATCTGGTTAGCAGCACTGGCTAACCAGATAAATGGAGCTGACTGGGACCAGTCACTGATTTTTAGTGGCATTAGTGCTGAAAATCATCACTGACCACCCCGGCACTTCCCAAATAGAGCCAGAAAGGTCCAGGTGCAGAGTTGGGGAGGAGCGACAAATTATCCGGATAGCAGTAATTTTGAACGCCGCTATCCGAATAGCTATCTGCATAACTTAGGACAGTGAAAAAGCTGAATTAAGTTATGCAGATGGCTATCCACATAAGATGTTGGAAACTGCCATTATCCGTATGGTGGAGGCAGTCATCATCATACCTGGATATTGAGTACCACTATCCAGGTATCTGCCAGTGCTGTATATTTGGATATATCTTTAAACACCTGGCTGGCACTGAAAGGCAATGCCAACTGGAGAGTTTAAATGTAGGCTTGTAAGATATTAACAGTTTCAATAGCAGTCAGCGTGGCAATCAATTTTGCGTTATGTTTTCTTTCTATTTGTCTGCCAAATGGGATTGATGGTCTCTTTTGGATCCATAGAAGGCAAAATTCATTCACCTTAAACTTTTGCAGTAGTAATAATTTATCACAGTTCACTTTAATATTATCTGCCATTTATAATCTTAATGGAGCACTATTACTTTCAGCCAAATAGCTGCGGTGTGACATGGAAAAATGTCACGTGTAATTACTGCTTGATTTAGGTACACAGTAAGCCATTAACAGTTATGCTTGACAGACTCTCGCTTGCTCCTAACTTCTACCACATTTCAAGATCTATTGCTTCTTCTAAAGCTAAGTATTATCACTAAGTTGTAATTCTTCAGATAATGCATAACATAAAAGCATGGTAATAATAACTGGACACTGGAAAGTTTTGAATGAATTCTTGTTTGTGAAGTAGTGGCACGCTACAGAATCTTACATTTTGAACATTTTTGGAAAGAAAAAAGTGCCCAGGAAGGCCTTTTTTCAATGTGGCTAAAAATGCATGTGCAACGACAGGCATGCATACTTCTAGAAATGTCGGAGAATGGCAATTTTCAAGCAAGCTATTTTATGCAAATGGTTTGGACAATTGATAACGGGATACAGTCAACGGAAGACTTTCCAAATAAGTCCCAGTCAGTGTCTAAAGCTGTCTGGATAACCTTATCTCATAAGGCGACATTTTCAAAACTTTTCAAGCCCAAGGTACATTTATATTTTCAAAAACGTCAGAGTGAAGAGGAAGAAGTACTGTATGCAATGTGTGTGCAGCACAAAGCAAAGCTTGCTAACCATGCTGCCCGTATCATACTGCATCTAAAAAGGACAGAGGCATATGTGACTACACACGCGTTCAGAAAGAAAAGAGCTCCTGCACACATGGAGGGTAATTTTATAAGGTTGCGCCTAGTGTGTGTTTTTCTTGTGGCTATATTAGGGCACTTTTATAAAGACAAGTAGGTACCTAGCTTAAGTGGCAGATCTCACACCTACATTGTAGGTATCAGAGCTGGTGCAAGATATTCAGTGCCCTAGGCAGGGCCAGCCCATCTTCTAGGCAGGCTAGGTGGCTGCCTAAGGTGGTAGATCTCTGTGAACAGCAGGGCACCACATCCGTGGCAGACTATGTGCTTCGGACCCCCCTCCAACAGGATGTTGTGTTGGAGGGGGATCAGAAGCAGCAGGCCATGTGTGCCGAAGCACATGACCTGCTGTGGGCTGCTGATGCCAAGCCGAGCGGTCACCCCCCGCAGACAGAATCGGCGGCAGCAGGGGTGGTGGTGCATCTTGGAAAGGGGGGCGGCACAGCCAGGGCTTCTGCCTGTGGTGGCAGAAACCCTTGGTCTGGCCCTGGCCTAGGCAAAGCTTCTGCCTCCTCCCATGATTATGATCATAAACCTTAGCAATCATGATCATCTGAAAACCATCCTTCCAACAACAATACTGCAAAAATGCGTAATTGTGTGTGCTTGTTCTGCTTGCAATTAAAAGAATGTGCTTATGGCTCTCTGAGTTTGTGTGGCTGTCAGGATCTGTTGTTTTGCTTTGAATGCTGCCTCCCAAAACTGCTGCCCTAGTCTTGCCTAAAGGTTGGACCGGCTTTGGCAGGCATGGATATTTATACCAGCACTTATAATTTGTAGGTATGCACATACATTATAGTATTTTATAATCTACTTGCTTAATTGCACGCACCGCCATGCTCTGCCCAAATTCTGTCCTGTGAATGCTTACCGGCTAAGTATGCGCCCTTATGTCAAAGAGCACATCTGATCAAGTTCTGATGGCACAATGGGCTGAAAACCAGCAAGTATCAGCCACCCAGTAAAACTATCATTAGCCAAATCGCCGTGAAATGAAAATTTACAAAAACAAACCAAAATAGAAATGTATTAAAACGAAACAAAATAAAACAAAAAATCCTGCAGACCAAACAGGAAACAAAACCAAAGAACATTTCTTTGCCGGCACACACCTAGTGCAGAGAGTGGCCTATAGCAAATAGCAGCACAATATTGACATAGTAGCAAGGACACTGACAACTGTCGCTGATTTCTGAGAAACTAAATATTTGTTTTTGCCCTGCCTGAAAGCTCTAAAATAATATAACTGACTATGGAATGGTGGCTGTATCTGCTTCTGTTTTCCTTTGGTTTGAGGTAAGCTAGGATGGCCCATTTGGAGACCTGCTTGCAAGGGTCCTGCTCTTTTGCCCATCCCTTATCTAGTTTCAGGCTTCTGGCTTGAAAAGTAAATATTCATGGCTTTAATGGCCCCTGAGACTTCAATGGCAAATGCAATGAATAGACAATGAAAGAAATGAATTATTTAATTGCCATCTGATGTCATTTCATTTGGAATAAGTTTTTTAGTTGTGTTTCATTTTCAAATGAATGCACATCCTTGTTTTTCATGCCTATGATTTCTAGAAAATAGATTCTGCTTGCCCACACATCATTCATTAACGGCATCAGGAACATTAAAGGCATCTGTCCTACTTGGCTTCTGTGCCATGTCTAGCTTCTGGTAATTTGTCAGGCCAGGGCAACTTATCTTACTAGAAGGTGCTCAATTCAGCAAGCAAAGAGGAACATATTGTCTGTGTGCATCTGGACCTCAAGACACAGTTTAACAATATTGTGAATTAACTGGAGGCTTTCATATGTCAAGATTATCATCTTAGTACAAAGGAAACTTCATTTGGAAAGTTATGTTGGCGAAAAATGGCCTTGCACAAGAGATGTGTTTCAACATGCATGCAAGAAGATAAATTATGAAGCACTGCTGGTGTGGTCCTAGTATGATATAGAAAACAAACACAACTGCAAAGTTATTTTTTTAGAGGGAATGTTCGATAGCATATCCCTTCGACATTTGGACCTGGAAATTCTGCAGATACACAAGTACAAGCAGACTTTGCACATGCTATTTGAGAGGTTGGGTCTATAGGGAAAAATATTTATGGAGACATGAAAATCAAATATTTCTGTGTGTACTTTTATTCCCCCACCTTCTCCTGCCCTTGGGAATGCCCCCTTCTGCCATGTACTTTAACCCACAGTAAGAGTGACATTCTCAAAAGCTTTTTTGGAGGGAGGAGTGGCTCAGTGGTTGGGACAGATTATCTCAGGCCAGAGAGCTGGGGGTTCAATTTCTGCATGGGGACAAGCAACCTCAGGCCAGAGGGACTGGGGTCTCTAGTCCCATGGCCACTCCTTGTGGCCTTGGGCAAGCTACTTAACCCTCCATTGCCTCAGGTACACTTAGATTGTGAGCCCTTTGTGGACAAGGGAATAAAAAGTACCTGTTAGCATACATGTAAACCACACTGATTCTAAAGAGCACAGTATAATAAATAAAAATACAATTATTTTATGAATAAAAGTGTACAGTTACATACAAAAAAATTAAAAATATTTGTGTGTTAAGAACAAATGCTTTGCACCCTGCAAATGCTTAGCCCAGAGTCTAAGTTATACTGTGATGCATACCTGCAGTGAAAAGGTAATGTGTTCTCCAGTAGGAATTACAGAGATACTGATGACAGGGGTTATTGTAGAAGTCCTATTCATTTTTTAAATGTGGATGCAGTGGCTGAAAAATATGGAAGTTGTACCCACACCTAAAATGCGATTTCAGAAAGAGGCACGTTTCTACATCAGGCACATCTATCTCTGCACATTTCCCCAGCAGGCATTCTGGAGGTGTTTCAGAGCATTGTCAGGATGGTGTGATCACCTGCACATCTATGACATATTTCACATAGAGTGACCATTAACATGTAGAGCAGATTTTTTGAATGTGCCAATTTACACCTGCTATAAATCACAAATGAGGACTTTGTTATCTTTTGGAACTGCATGTTGTGTTAGAGACTGGAGGATCTGTACTTGCGATTCCTGTGCCTGACTGTCATCTGTGTCCACATAGATGCCAATCCCATACTCCCAATGTCCCATACCTTGGCCCTTGTTGTGTCAATCATCTGGCTGCCCGGCAACTTGTGCCTACTGTCTGTATGCACCTCAATGTTTCTTGTAGCAGTGACAAAGCCAGGATTGACATTTTGGGGGGGTCTGGGATTAACATGGGAGGGCCAAGGCAGTGCAAATGTCAAAACTGCTTGCAATTCTCCTCTTATTCGATGTTCTAACACTGACTGGGTGGGCCTGACACCAAAGTGGAGGATCCAGTTGTTCGCCGAGTTCCACCCTTGGCTATGCCACTGCATTTCTGTGTGGTTCCCTGCTGCCTTTGTGAGTGTATGTGTTTTGGGTTTTGGTGATAGCAGCCAGGAGCTATGGAAACTATGAATACATGGTTAGGGTTGACCATGGTAAATAAGGTCCACAGAGAATACAGGAGAAACACTAGGAGGCACCCATATCAGAGGGTCTACAGGCCCTGGACCCAATCCCTGGACTTCACTGATAAGCAGTGCTTCACCAAGTTCTGCTTTGACAAAGTTGCCATTCACTATCTCTGCTAGGAGCTAGAGCAGCTCCTCTTCTCCACCACACAGAGGGACTACCTGAAGAAAACCATAGTCCTCACCATCCTAGCCACTGGCAGTTTCCAGTCTGTATTGGCTGTCTCAGCAGGTGTCAGCTAGTGAGTCATATCACAGTACATCTCACAGTTCCCAAGGGCCTTTCTAACCCACTCTGCAGACTAGGTAGTTTTCCAGCAGATCATGTAGCAGAGGAAGCAAACCATGATCTAGTTCCATAAGGTGCCCAGATTTTCATCTACCGGTATATTGGAGTTATCCATTGAATACATGTGGCCCTCATGAGGAAGGGAGACCATCTACTTCAACAGGATGGCATTCCATTCAGTGAACTTGCAGGTGTCCTGCAGTGTACAAGGGGTGATAGTTTATTGTCTTTCAAAGGTTTTCAAGTTTCTTCCAGAACTCATACATCCTGATCCAATTTGACATATAAAAGATGTTTGAGAGTGGAGAAATCACCGGTGTATGGCTGCTAGGTAAGCCCAACACCATTCCACTCCATCATCTAGAGGTGCACATGCTAGGAGGTACCAGTGATCCATAGTAGCTGCAGCACTTGGCAAACAGAGCCCATGGTTGCAGTGCCTACCTAACACATGGACCACCCTGGTGTAGTACCCTAATATGTGCCTCCTATCTTTCCACCAACACAGGTGATAAAGTTACCCTCTGAGGAGGGGACTTCTGACCACCATAGTGGCACTGCACACAGAGGCAGAGGAGTGGTTCAACAGGCCCCACAGATAAATCTGCGTCATCATCGAGAGAACATTTGGCCAGCTCAAGAGCCACTCCCATTGCCTTAATTGATCCAGAGGTATATTCCTCCACAGCCCAACCAGAGTATGTCAGATATTCATGGCCTGTTGCATGCTCAACATGAGTCCAAAAATGTGGGAACAGAATGGCATTATAATGGCAAGTAGCTGTGCCGATGTGCCTGAGCCTGTGGTGATAGAGGTGAAGAATGCAGGTGTCCTCCAATTTAGCATATCTGAAGACTGTGACAACAGGATTGCAGATGGTGCTGTGACAGAGGTGCAGGATAGGGCTGTGGCATATTACTCCATTAAGTGATACAAGTCTCTGTGCAGTCCTTTGATTTCCTCAATGAGGATTTTTGCTGTCTCCAGCTGTCTCCCTTCTAGTTCGATATGGTGTTCTTTGAGGGTCAACAATCTTTCAGCAGCTTATGTTTCTCTGTTTACTGTGCCTGGAGCTGTACATTCCACTGCAGAAGATGTTCACTATAGCACAGAGGTTGAAAACTCTGCTGACTGGTGGAAGCTGGATATCATCCCCCTTGATGTCATCCTGGCCCTCTACTGCAACATCAGCATGGCTCTCACCCTCGGCGTCCTAATGTCCCTCTTCTCTGAACACCTGATCCCCCACCTCAATTTGAATGCCATGCACTTTCCTGGCTGCCATGGAATGTTTTATGGGCCACTCTCCAGGGCTCTGTCCACTGAAGTCTGCTCTTCTGCCCTCTTGTGGATCTCCAGCATTATGTGGAAGTCTCATTAAGAAATTAGTGATGTGCCTATTGACACACATTAATCCCTTCTTGAAGCAGTTGTGCACAATGAGTAAGTGAAAATGGCATTCCCAGTGGTACTCATGACTCCTTTAGTATCAATGCTGCCCATGCCTAATGGTGCTATACAATTGATAAGGATAATGTAGTATGCAGAGTCATCATAGAAAGGATCTGAAAGCAGTTCCCTCCAATGCCACACACTGTGCATGCCCATAGCAAGCCACATGATTCCCAGTGCACAATGGGAGTGGGTTCTGCTGGAGCACAGAGTCAGGAGATGTCCCATGCACACTGCTCTCATTACCACACACATACCAATGTGCATGCATCCCTTGGCCCCCAGCTTCTTACCTCCTGAACAGGCAATATATGAGTGGTGGCCCCAGATGATACGCATTGTGGAAGGACAAGCATGTGGGGAAACTGCTATTGACCAAGAAGAGTGATGTGAGGAACCAGACAACCAGGGTTCAAATCTGATGCTGCTTTCATTGACATTGTGCTGAATACTGGGGATTCTTCTTTACAACCTCTGGATGTTTTTCAGCTAAATCAAGCACTTTTCAGATGTTTGATCATTGCTATTCACACCTCAGATTCTTGTTCATCGCCATCCATGCCTCAGAGCAAGTCTAGAGCTAGACATGATGCAAGACGTCCATGTTCTGTGATCAGGCGGGGACATCCCGGTTTCTGAGAATGCCCTAACCATGCCTGCAGGTTCCCGGGAATGCCCCGGCCATGTCTCCTCCACTTACCCATTCAGATTCTGAAATCCTCATGCTAGGGACGTCTCAGTGCTTTAAATGTTTTAAGCCCATTTTTGGACATTCAAAGCATGAATAAGACTTCTAAAATGACCCCCATAGTTAGCATCACTAGATATGTAGGTATGTTGTTGTTGTTAAGTGCCATTGAGTCGGTGTCGATTCATGGCGATCCTCTGGATAGTTGTCCTAAATTGTGTTCAGTCAGGCAGCTCATTGTTGACAGACTGGTACCCATAGCTGTTGTTATTGTATCGATCCATGTGATTGCTGGCCTTCCTCTTTTGCATTGACTTTCTACCTTGCCAAGCATGATGTCTTTCTCTAATGATCTCTCTCTTCGCATGATGTGTCCAAAGTATGAAAGTCGAAGTCTTGTCATCTGAGCTTCTAAAGAAAGCTTAGGTTTGATCTCCTCCAGTACTGACTGGTTTGTTCTTCGGGCAGTCCATGGAATATGCATTATTCGCCGCCAACACCATAATTCAGAGGCATCAATTTTCTTCCTGTCTATCTTTTTCACTGTCCAGCTTTTGCATCCATATGATGTTATTGAAAATACCATGGCTTGAACGAGTTGAATCTTTGTATGGAGAGAGACATCTCTGCTCTTGAGAATCTTGTCTAGGTCTTTCATAGCCATTCTGCCAAGAGCAATGCGTCATCAGATTTCTTGACTGCTTGTTGCTTCTTTATTGATAGTTGATCTAAGCAGGTTAAAGTTGTCCATGATTTCCGTTTCTTCTCCATCAACGATGAACTTATTGATTTTGCCAGCTGTCATGATCTTGTCTTCTTTACATTAAGAATGTAGGTATAAATTATACTTATAAGTATGCATACATGTAAATGTAGAATCAGTGGTGCAATCATGGATCCCTCTCTGCAATTTACTCACCTATTACTCTTAGGCGATTTCAATTTACATTATAATTCACTTTCATCTCTTAGGGAACATGCATTTGTCACCTTGCTGCGTGATATCTCTCTTTCACTGCACGTAGACCTCCCCACTCATGTGGTGGGTCACACTCTTGACCTTGTTATTTTTTCCTCCAGCTCTGCCTTTCAACCATCTCGGCTAGCCACCAGGCCCTTACCTTGGACTGACCATTTCCACTTCTCATTCTCCTTACAGCTTTCCGCACCCTCTGCTGACACCTTAGGGCCTCAAGCGAACCACACTACATCCTCAGCATGTCTCTCTCGTCACATTACCCCTTTCACTCTACAGCATTTCCCTGCTCTGGATCAGATTCTTCCTGCCAATCTCTCCCCTCTCTCGCCACCTCACAAGTTTCTTCATGGAACGCCAATCTCTCCGCTGCCTTGGACCGGAAAACTCCACTACGTCCTCGCCCTCCTCATCGTGCTCCTCACCAGCCATGGTATCACCCTGAGCTTCGTCAGTTGCAATCCTATCTTCACTGGTCAGAGCGGTTGTGGAGGAAATTGCGCACAGTTAGCGCCTTCCAGCCGTTCAAGGCTCGCTATCACGAATATCGCTCTTGTGTGCACCAGGCTAAACGCACTTACTTCTTGAAGGCTATCACTTCTGCCCCAAACTCAACCCACCAACTCTACTCTGTGTTCAGATGTCTCTCCAGTCTGCATCCCAATTCCTCCCCTACTAATCATCCTCCTGTCCCCAGCCCTTCTCAACTGGCTTCCTTCTCCTTCAAGGTCCATGACCTTCGGTCTCCTCTGCCCATGTCCTCCTCCCCTATCCTCTCCACCTCCTCCCTTGCCCCCCCCCCCCAACCTCTCCTCTCTCGCATGTATGGTCCATCTTTTACCCTCTCACTGCAAAAGAGCTTGTAAAAGCTATATCTTCAACCCATAAGACCACTTGCTCCCTTGACCCACTGCCAGCCTCCTGGCTGTTAGAACCATCGCTTGCTCTTCTGCCGTCAATTCTCACAATAATCAACACAAGCCTTGCCTCCAGGACTTTCCCTGAACCCTGGAAGCATGCCTTGTCTGAAGAAACCATTCCGAATCAGCACGATCTTGCACATCACCGCCCTGTCTCTAACCTTCCTTTTCTATCAAAGATTCTCAAAAAAGCAGTCTTTGCCCAACTGTCCCACCACCTGGATTTGGTGAACTTCCTTCATCCTCGCCAATCTGGATTTCACCCAGGTCACAGTATAGAAACGATCGTGGCTACTTTCCTTAATGAGATTCACTCTTCACATGACCGTGGTGATATCTCGGTGGTGGTGTCCTTGGATCTCTATGCAGCATTTGACCTTTTTGATTACTCACTCCTTCTGTCTAGATTGCGTGATGCTGGAATGCGAGGTCTGGTGTTTAACTGTTTTCATTCTTTCATTTTTGACAAGTTTTTCTCAGTCACCTCTGGTGCCACCTCCTCCAATCCTCTTCCTCTTCACTGTGGTGTCCCTCAAGGTTTGGTCTTGGCATCTCTCCTGTTCAACATCTCCCTTGCACCGCTGACTTTATGCATCCAGCAGTCAGGAATGTCGGCATATTATTATGCTGATGATATTATCATTCTCCACCATATCAGCCCCTCTAAACCCAATCTTTACCCTCTTAATGCCTGCCTCTCTTGGGTGTCAGCCTGGCTTACTACCAACTGCTTACACCTTAATCTCTCGAAATCGTCAGCCATTTGGTTTGCCCACGGTAGCATTTGCCCTTCAATAGCTCCAGTCCTGTCCCACACTCCTTTTCCTCTGGTCTCCTCTCTTCGATACCTAGGAGTAATTCTTGACACAGACCTTATTTTCCCTAATCACATCTCTCAGTTAACTCGACGCTTATTCTATTATCTTTGTCATATCCGTGCCATACATCCATTTCTTTCTCCCCAAGTGCTGACCACGCTTCTTCTATCACTAGTTATATCTCGGCTCGATTTCTGCAACCTTGCACTTGCCGGTGTCCCACAGTATCAGCTCCACCATTTGCAACTGATCCAGAATAGAGCAGCCATGCTCATCACACACATCACTTGCCGGGACCACATCATTTCCATTCTTTGTCAACTGCATTGGCTCTTAGTAGAATATCGTATCCTTTATAAAATCCTGACACTTGTACACCAAGCCATCTATACTCATAGCGGACCTTCTCCATTTCATACTCCCTCCCATAGCCTTCGATCAATATATATTAACTGTCTGCATCTTCCATCACCCTCACGAGCACATCTCCAATCCACACGTCTTTCAGCCTTTTTTTCCTTTGATCCATCTCTGTGGAGCTCACTCCCCTCTGCTCTCCATCTGGAACAGACTTATTCAAAATTCAGGTCCCTTCTAAAAACTCACCTCTTTTCCTCTGCTTTTGATCACTCAGTTCCCCCCTCCTAACCTTATCACTGTTGTTCCTGTCATCTGCTCTCTATGTCCTGAATGACTGAGTCTTATTCTTTCCTGTCTGACAATTGTAGTTCCTCTTCTTTTCCTAGGCTGTGGCCTACTTTCCTTCTTAGCAAATGTACATTGCCTTGATGTTTGAAAGGCGGTATATCAAGTAATGCAATAAACATAAACATAAACATAATAAAGGTGGGGCAGTGGTGCAGTCCATCCCAGGTGCCAGCCAGGAAAGGGTGCCAAAATTCTGGGTCCACATGGCAGAGGCATGCATGGCAAACATACTTTAACTTCTTTGCTGGCTTGCTGTGCTGCCTTTGCTGCAGGCTTAGCTGCTGTTCCCTCCTGGGCTGAAGTATCCTGATAATAGCTGCACCGCAAAACTCGCCCCAGAGGGAACAGTCACCAGGCCTGGAGTGGAGGCAGCACAGCAAGCCTGCAAAGAAGTAATTGTAAGTTTGCCGAGGCATGGGTAGGAAGGGCATCCATTTGGAATGCCACTGTGTAAAATAATCGGAGCTTCTTGGTATAAGCTATGGGATTGATATCCAATGGTAGTAGCCTGTTAGTGCTTCTGAATGTCATCACAGACCAGCTTAGAAATGTGTGGCACTTGCTCTCTAGGTGTGCTCTTAATGAGGAAGGCAGATCATAAATTTATCCACCAAAGAACGATTTGTCTTGCTTGGTGTGTAGGGGATGAGCAAATTAGAAAGACATACATGTAACCCAGTGTGGAGCACTTGGTAGGTCAAAATCAGAACTTTGGACTTACTCCTTTGGTGATAGGCAACCAATGTTACACAATCAACAGTAGTGTCGCATGGTCGAATTCCTTTGCATGACAAGTTTTTGCATGACTGTATTTTGTATAATTTGTAATTTTTTCAGAGAAGTTAGCTTTAGGACCACTGAGCCAAGAATTGCAGTAATTCAATCAATTTATAATTGATTCAATCAATTTATAATTAGATAAGTGATGTAAAGGATCTGTTATCTAAAAAGGGCCTAATTGCCCTAAATGAATATCTGTACATAGAAGCATGCCTCAGTGACTGTCAAAACTTGATCTTCAAATGATAAGTGCTCATCCGGTCTCCAACCAAGAATTTGTAAATCAGTGGTAAGTGGAAATGGCTGTCCCACTAACAAAGAGCTATAAGCATAAGCAGAGAAGTGACCTATAACCCATATAGCTTGGGTTTTGATCTAGCCACTAAGCCACTAGTGCCAAGCAGCTATTGAATGGGAAAGGGTCTGGTTATGATGAGTCCACATAGATGACAAGATGGATGTCATCCACAAAATAATAGCTACTCATACCTTGAGCTTGTTCAAGGATAGTCAAAGGACTCAAAATAGGTTAAATAGAATGGTGCCAACATAGAACCCTGAAGGACTACACAATTTAAGCGATGAAAACCTGACATAGCTGAGTTCCAAAATGCCCGAAAAGTTCTGGAAGTTAAGAATGGCATGAACCAGCCAAGAATTATAACTGTCAGACCCAGATCTACTAGGCAGGAGAGAAGTAATTGATAGTTTGCTAGGTCGAATACCAACTGTATATCAAGGGAGATGATGATAGCCATATTTCCCCTGTCCAGAAATTCCCTAATTTCACTTGTAAGCACTGTCAGACTGCTTCTATACTATGTTTCTTACAAAAATCTGATTGTCATGGGTGCAATGAATTTGTTTTTTTACTGAAACCCCCTCAGCTGAAGGAAGATTGCTTTTTCAACCATTTTTGCAATAAACAAAATATTGGATACCAGATGATAATCACTGAGGATGGTCCAAGAACTTTTTTTTCAGAACTGGATCATTAATTGCTTTCTTCCATTCAGTCAGAAATAGCCTCATAGTCAAACTAGAGTTTGCCATAATTAGAATACATGAATGAAAGCTTATGGCAGGATCCTTGATGAACTTAGAAGGATGGGGATCCAAAGCTGAAGGAGAAGGATTCATTATAGCAAGTATTTATTGTAAAACAAAGGCTGTCAGAGCACTGAAGGCTGACCAAAGACTAGGGCAAGCAGATGAAGAGGATGCTGAAGTACCAAAAAAAGTAGAGTTATCCAAATAATCAGAAAGATCAACAGATTCAAGCTCACCAGGACATGCATTTTACAATTGTCATGTCTTAGTGAGAAAAAAAATCTGTGAATTATCTGCTGAGGATTAAGAGTAGTTTCAGTTATATTTCTTGTAGAGCGAAATAACTCCTGAAGAATGCAAAACAATTCCTTTAATGGATTAGTACTTGCCTTCAAGTTCAAAGAGGAAGGAAGGTAGCAAATACTCTTGGAAGACACTGCTCTGCTGAAGTGTCAGATCTTTCCCTTCCTAACCTAGCTCCCACTCATCCCAGTGTTGAATCTTGCTATATACAGGGTGGCCCAAAAAAGTGAGAACAACTCGTAGCATATAAGTTATTTAAAAATTCAAAAAGACAGAAGTAAACGATTGACAAATTAAAAAAACAAAGATGGCGACCGGAAATTGTCGAAATAAAGACGTTATATAGCTAAAAAAGGTAAATAAGTAAACTATTTAAGCTTTTAATTTATGAGATGTTCTCACTTTTTTTGGGCCACCCTGTAGACTAGATATCCCAATTAAAGAGATAGATTAGATAGCTTTATTTTTGGGTAGGAAATTAGGGAGTTAAAGAAATAAGCCAAATTTTAGTTCACTGTGGAAATAAATTAATATATTTCAGGGGTCTTTGATGCTAATTCTACAAAGGGAACACACCATATTATACACACCAGATAAATAAACATTGTGTATTCTTAGAAGATAAGGTAAACTGCCACAGACCTCAACAATAGGTGAGCAAACAAGTTGGACTATACAGAGAATCTGAACAAAGTTATTTGCTTTGGCATAAAAAGGCTAAGGCCAATATTCAGTGGCGGTACCTATCATTGCTAAAGCCGCTAGCTGCTGCCGCTGAACGTTAGATCCAGATATTCAATGCTGGGGACATATCTGCGCCCCAGCATTGACTATCCTGGTTGCCCGGATAGCGATAAAGCTAACTGGGCAGTGACAATATTCAGTCGCTGCCCGATTAGCTTCTGCGGCAAATTTAGGCCAGCCTTTTCTGCGCCTGATGTTTGCCACTTTGTGATAACCAGGCAGCGGCTCAAAATTGCTGCTGCCCAATTATTGCCGAGTGCCCCCCAACCACTAAAAGTGCCTTGATGCTAACCAGTTAGCATCAGAGTGTGCAGCAGCAGCACCCGTGGATATTCCAGACAAAGGGATTAACACAGCAGGGCTGCTAACCATGTTAGTCCCTTTGAATATCGGACCTCTAGAGTTATTTTTACTGACAGGACAGCTGAGTAAAAGGATAGGGACTTTGGTAGACCTTTTTTCCCATTTTTTTCAAACAGGTACTGTAGCAGCAAAGCGCAGACAAACCAATGATACCAGGAGTCTGTTCAGAAGGTCCAAATCATTTATTTGTGCACAAGTCTCGAACCAGTCAATTTCAAAATGGCTGAGCAAAGTTTTCAAGCATTACAACAACTTTTATAGCCTTCTGTTCCATTCTAGGTATAGAAAAACATTTCATTGGTCCCGGTAACCTCCCGTACCTCCCGTACCCCTTCCATTGGTCCCGGTACTGATAAGTTTATCCAATTATGTCCCTTCAGTGGGCATGGCACCTGCATACCCCCCTTCTAGTCCCAATTACAATGGTCAGTTCATTAACTTGTTACTTTCACACTCTCAAGGCCATAGAGCCAATTTGTGCATGCAGGGGAGCAGGGTTCTGCAACTCATCTGTCAGCACTCCCAATTATATTCCTTGCAGATGTACTTTTTCTTATCAGTAACTTTTAAACACATTTTTCTGTATTTTTCCATCTCTCAGTTCTGCTCACCTAAGTTAGTTTAGTTCTCTTACAGAGTTCTATCCTACAATAGCAGCATATTGGGGGATGTGCAATTCCTATGTGCCTCTCCACAGGCTTCATTTACAGGTCAAGCTAGCCATGCTGGCCTGCTTATGTCAGACACCGTGGATCACAGGCCTTCACCTGCCACATTCCCCCCTTTGATTAATCTCACCCTATTACTCAATAAGGTGTGAGAGTTAAATCACCTTTAGAAGAATCACATCATGATTGAAGGATTTCGACTAGGGCTGGCTTTGTATAAAGCCATTATTTTAGTTGCGGTCTTCCGCTCTACTGTACTATCAATAGCATTATGAATGGAACGCATACAACATGGGATTAAACATGGTAATAAGAAAATAACAGCAACAAGAATTAGTACTAAGACAATGAAAGTCTTAAATCCTCCCATCCAAGAGAAAAGGTTAGCAAACCAGTTAGGAAATTTCAATGAGTGCCAAGTCTGTACTGGCACATAAGCATGTCTTTGCATATCTTTAGCAATTTCTTCAACTACTTGACCCTTATCATCTATTTTCAAACAGCAATTAGTTAGATTCAGTTTACCACATACTCCTTCAGCTGCTAACAAATAATCAAGTGCTAAGCGGTTCTGATATATAGCAGTGCGCATCTGAGTACTTTGTCTAGCTAAGAGCGTAAGAGCATGACTAGTTTCATTGGTTATTATCTCAACTACTGCTTGTAAGCGAATAATACGATTAATCATATAGATTGGAGTACGATAACCATACATACCATCATCATTCCAAGTGGCAGGCCCATAATACTCAATGATTCTCTCTGGTGGCCAATCATCACCTTGCCACTTCTCCCACTTGCCTATCTGTAAGGCTTCTCTTTTCTGTCTTAATGCTCTCTTGTGTCGGTGGGTAGTGTATACAGGGTATCCTAATTGTTCTCCATGTTCAGTGTTTAACAGAAAGAAAGAAGGTCTGATGGTTCCTAAGACACATGCTCCTCCCCAGTGTGGCGGGAGTTGTGCATACGCTCGGTTTCCACAGATCCAATATAGGCCAGGTGGGGCTTGCCAGGCTTGGACTTTGGCAAGGTTAGTCCATAAACCAGCAAGTTCAGGAAATCTGGCTAATGGGTTAGGAGGTTCAGGGTGTCTGATTCCTGACCACCATGCTGTCTTTTTGGTCGTGGCATTATAGTACTTCTGGCTAAGACAGACCAGCTGTCCTACCTTCTGGGTGAACTGGGGTCCAGTTCTGGCATAGCAAAGACGTCCAACGATTGAGTGCGCTAACACCCACTCACTGGTAGTCTTGTGTAATTCAGTCTGATTGTAAACTAAAGAATAATTCAATTCTTGGGCTTCCCATGGCCATTGGTCTCCCATTTGGGTTCCGCCACAGAAATAGCAATCTGAGATCTTAAGACTAGATACTACTGCTCCAGCTAATTCTAAAAATAAATTCTGTGAGGGATGAGGGATCTCAAACTTATTTACATGCATAGCTTCATAAAAGGTATTATGAATATGATATTTAGATGACTTGTGGGCTTGGGTATTCAATCTGATATACACAATGGTTCCTGGATCTATTGCCCCTCCAGCAATACGCAAACCAAACTTGTATCCTTGTTTCCATGCATGGGGGTTGTGTATACGTAAGTGTAAGGGGTTGCAAGCATCTTTCTGACATTTATCATTTGTGGTTGGCTTGGTTAAGGTAGCCATTCGTTTATCTATTTTCTCATCAGTTATACCAGTATTCCAGGTAGCATAAAAAACACATCCCCAATACGGGCAATAGTAATCTGCTGCTGGTGCAGTACTATAGCCTGGTTCCTTTTTACCTGTACACTTCCTCCATCCTGTGGCACCCTCTGGACACATGTACTTATGCTCATTTCGATACGCTTTCTCCCAAGTACCACAGGTGGAATAACTATCTCTATTAATGGCATTACATGCATCAAAATTTAAAACAGCAGGTTTAGTAATGTCTTTAAGTGGTGGTGTAGCAGCTAGTATAGGTCCATCTGCATCCTTCCATCGTATTTCCAACGTGTAATAGGATGGATTCTGATGCGGATTATAGCATGCTCTAATTTTGCCATGAGTGCAAACATTTAGTTCAGTGGTGTTATAGATACACCGAGTCACTGTTCCCTTGCAGGTATAGTAAGAATGATAAATCAAAGTCTGAGTTACTTTCAGTCCAGTTCTAGTAGAAGTAATGCAGGCAGTGCATGGAGGTAGAGCATAAGTCTGTTCAAAACCTCCAAATAAGGCAACCAAGGCAAAGCAAAAGTAAAGATGCATGTTGATGTTGATTGGAGTTCTTCTGAATCCTCAGCTTGCTGATCTTGATCACGACGTTCTCTTTCTTCGTCCCGTTTGCTAATAAAGCAATTTAACGGGTGCTGAGTGTTGATTGAAGATCCTCAGGTTGTCCAGTACACATTAACCAACTTATTAGCAATTTCAGTTGGCTTGTGAAGTCTGGCTAGTCAATGTAGTATCAAAGTAGTGTGCAGAATCACGCACAGATTGAGTTCGTTGAAACAAAACTGTTGCTGTATGGAAAACAGCAATCCTCTTCGAAAGACTTGGCTACTGCAAAGCACTTGTGATGAAGTGTCTAAGCTGCTGGTTGCCGTCTCAGAGTAACTCGCAAGGGTGCATCAAGATGCTATTCTGCTGTCCACCGCTCAGGTTCAGGATCAGCGGCGGGCTTGACTCTGCTGTGGTGGATCCAGGCGTCGATCTCGGCTACCTTTACTGCAGTTGGGGTAGACAGGATGACGGTGTACGGTCCCTTCCAATGGGGTTCCAACGGTGTCTTCTTCCAATCTTTGATCCACACCGAGGTACCAGGCTGATAGGGATGCAAGGGTTCCGTCAAGTTGATAGGCAATTGGTCTTGGATCCACGCATGGAGAGTCTGCAGAACAAAACTAAGAGCTAGGAGTTCTTGTCTGGTTACTTCTGAACCAATTTGGGCTAAACTTCCTTTGACTCCCTGCACTATTGGTGGGGGTTTACCATACAGAACTTCAAAAGGGGAAAATCCTGTTGACTTTACAGGAGCTGAGCGTATTCTGAGTAAAGCTATTGGGAGCACTTGGGGCCACTTCAAGTGTGTCTCCTGACAAAGCTTAGACATTTGGGCTTTTAGGGTACGATTCATTCGCTCAACCTTCCCTGAACTCTGGGGTCTGTATGCAGTGTGGAGTTTCCATTGTATCTGCAAAGCTTTTGCTAACTGTTGAGTAACCTGGGAGACAAATGAGGGTCCATTGTCTGACCCTATTACTGCTGGAATTCCGAACCTAGGGACAATCTCTCTCATTAAGACTTTGGTGACTTCTCGGGCTTTCTCAGTTCTGGTTGGGAAGGCTTCCACCCACCCAGAGAAAGTACAAACTAATACTAATAGGTAATGGTATCCATTGGCTCTTGGCATTTCGGTAAAATCAACTTGGAGGTTGTGCATGGGGGTTACACCTCCTGACTGAACTCGGGGTGCCGTTATAAGGCCTTGCTTGGCATTATTTTTGGCACAGGTTAGACATTGACGTGCTACTGAGGCTGATATGGTTGTCAATAGAGGGATGTAAAAATGTGGTCTGAGTGCTTTTTCCATAGCACTTTTCCCATAGTGGGTAGCTTCATGAAAAGCTTTGACAAAAGATGGTCCTAACAGTTCAGGAATTACTATTCGTCCAGGGGGTTGACTGCCCTCTTCTGGAGGCAGCTCAATCCATCCATCTTTCAGTACTCCATCTTCTTTGTTACAGTAGTAATCCAATTCTTTGGTGGTATATCGTGGTGTCCATAGATTCAGAGGTACTGGAAACAATGCTGCTTGCATTGGCATAGCTTGTGGGGCAATCTGCCCTGTCATAGCTGCTTGTCGTGCTGAGGCATCTGCAAATCTATTTCCTCGGGCAACTTCTCCTTTTCCTGCTTGATGTCCTCTGCAATGCATAACAGCTACACGTGTTGGGGCCCAAACTGCATCAAGCAACATCAATATCTCGGGACCATACTTGACTGATTTTCCTCCGGACGTGATGAGCCCTCGTTCTTTATAGAGAGCTCCATGGGCATGCAGAGTAGTGAAGGCATATTTGGAATCTGTATATACATTTAGCACAAGTTTTTCTCCTAACAACAATGCTCTGGTGAGTGCTATCAATTCGGCTTTCTGGGCTGATGTGCCTGAGGCTAGAGCTGATGATTCAACTACTTCGTGTTGAGTGACGACTGCATATCCGGCACAGTGTCGTCCATCAAGGATGAGACTGCTCCCATCAACATAATAGATTTGGTCAGGGTTGTCTATGGGCACATCTGTCAAGTCAGGTCGACTGGAGAACACAGTTTCCATGACTTCGATACAGTCATGTTCTGGGAGTTCTTCACTGATGGGTATCAAGGTGGCTGGATTCAAAGCATGACTCACTTCAAGTTGTATCTGTGGGTTTTCACATAACATGCTCTGGTACTTCAACATTCGGGAATTGGTGAGCCAATAATTTGCTTTCTGTTCCATGAGAGCAAGGACTGCATGTGGCACAGTGACTCGTATGTTCTGTCCTAGTGTGAGTTTGTCTGCTTCACTCACTAGTAGCGCTGTAGCTGCAACGGCTCTCAGGCAAGGTGGCCATCCTTTGGCCACAGGGTCCAATTGTTTCGATAGGTATGCTACAGGTCGCTCCCAATTTCCCAATTTCTGAGTCAACATGCCTAAGGCATTTCCCTGTGCTTCATGTACAAACAAGTGGAAAGGCTTGTGGACATCTGATAGTCCAAGTGCTGGTGATGACATCAATTCTTCCTTTAATTTCTGGAAGGCTGTATCCTGCTCAAGTCCCCACTCCAGTGGCGACTTCTCTTCTCCTTTTGTGGCTTCATACAGTGGTTTGGCAATTTGGGCAAAGTTAGGTATCCAAATTCGGCAATATCCTGCCGCTCCCAGAAAGGCTCTGACTTGCTTTCTGGTTGTTGGAGTTGGAATTCTGCATACTGCTTCTTTTCTTTCTCTGCCTAATCTTCGGCTTCCTTGGGTTATACGAAAACCCAAGTATTTCACTTCTTTTTGGCATAGCTGTGCTTTGGCTCTGGAAACTTTGTATCCCGCTTCATCTAGTAACTGCAAGAGATCTTTGGTGGCTAGTATACATTCACTTTCTGATATGGCAGCTATCAGCAGATCGTCCACGTATTGGAGAAGCACTCTCTTCCCTGGGGCTACTGGATAGCTTGAAAGGTCTTGATTCAGTGCAGCACTAAAGATGGTAGGCGAATTTTTGAATCCTTGGGGTAATCTTGTCCAGGTGAGTTGGCCCCCTCTTCCAGAGGTGGGGTCCTGCCATTCAAATGCAAACAATATTTGACTTACAGGGGCTAATCTTATGCAAAAGAATGCATCTTTTAAATCCAGTACAGTGAAATGGGTAGCTTCAGCAGGTATCAGTCCTAGAAGAGTGTAAGGATTGGGTACAACTGGATGTATAGTTTCAACTGCATCATTTACTCTCCTTAAGTCTTGTACTGGGCGGTAATCATCCGTTCCAGGCTTCTTTACTGGCAAAAGTGGAGTGTTCCATGGGGATTGACATACTTTTAGTAGGCCATACTCGAGCAATCTTTGCAAGTGGCGATGAATGCCTTCAATTGCAGCTCTTGGGAGAGGGTACTGTTTGACGTGCACTGGTGTAGCACTAGGCTTGAGGGTTACAATCACTGGAGCTATATGCTTGGCTAGGCCTGGGGGACTGCCTTCTGCCCATACTCCAGGTGGTGCATGGATGTTCTTTAAAGTTTGTTCAAAATAGGTGTCTTGGATGGAGTCATCAACGTAATACCTCCATTCTTCTTCTCGGGGAACTGTCAGCAGCATTATTCCTGCTGGTTTGGCTTGGGAATTTACTGTCATTTGCATTTCTCCTTGTTCAGAGAAGGATATTTGTGCTTGCAGCTTGGCTAACATATCTCGTCCCAGTAGTGGCACTGGACATTCGGGCATGTAAAGGAATTGATGAGTTATTTGCTGTCCTCCTAGACTGCATATACGATTCTGAAGAAAAGATTTTGTAGCTTTGGCACCAGTTGCTCCTATAATGGTGACTGCTTTTGTAGAAAATGGGGCTATCTTTTTGTCTATTACTGAATGTTGTGCTCCAGTATCAACCATAAAGTCCATAATTTGGTCTCCTATTTGTATTCCGACCATAGGCTCCTGGAGACCTAAAGCAAACTTGGAGCCCGGTCTGTCCTAATCCACGTCATTCTCATCATGGACCGGTGTGGCCAATGCTTGAATGGCTCCTCCTCCTCTTTCTCGCTGGAATTGTTCTTGATTGGCTCCTCCGCGATTTCGGGGATAGCCTCGTCTTTCTTCTCGCCACTGATGACTGCTGTCGTCATCTTGCTGGGCGTCTTCGAGTTGCGGGCACGTATCTCTCCAATGTCCTTCTTCTCTACAGTAGGTGCATTGGTTCACGCCTAGCTTCTGGGTCCGGCCTCCGCCTTGACCCCGCCCTCTTCCTCTGCTCCGTCGACTAGGGACACCTCCCCTTTTCTGTTCAACTATGGCCGCAGCCAAAAAATCAGCTTTCTTCTTCATCTTTCTATCACATTCTCTCTGTCTTTCAGTATCACGATTCACATACACTTTATGAGCGACTTCCAGTAACTGTGTTGCATTCATGCCCGCAAACCCTTCTAACTTCTGTAATTTACGTCTAATGTCTGGTTGAGACTGGTTTACAAAAGCAGAATTCACCATACATAAACTTCCTGGTGCCTCGGGATCATAGGGGGTATACATTCTGTATGCTTCAGTTAATCTTTCATGAAAATCTGCTGGGCTCTCATCTATACCTTGGATAACTCCTGCAACTTTGGAAAGGTTCATAGCTTTCTGGCCCCCCCCTTTTCAGGCCTTGTAAAAAGCCTTGGCGAAAACAGGCTAGGGCTGTGGATCCTTCATCTGTATTTGGATCCCAATGGGGGTCTTCATTCGGGAATTCTCTCTGGGCTGCTTCCCGATGGTCTATTCTATTCTGCCCCTGTCCCGGAGCTACAGGGTTATCTGCCATCCACTCAATAGCTGCTTTTCTAATTCGTGCTCGCTCCTCTGTCGTGAATAGGGTAGTCAGGAGCTGGCGGCAATCTGGCCAAGCGGGTTGGTGAGTTTCCATAATAGTAGTTACTAATTCTGTCAGTTCCTGGGGCTTACTAGTATAGGAGGCATAATGCGACCTCCAATTTAACAAATCAGTTGTAGAGAAAGGGATATACACATAAGTTAGGGGTCCCGCTACCACTTCATCATTATCATTCTTTACGGGCACTCCCGGGACTTGCCGTAAAGGCAGCATTTTGGCAGTAGGTGTCTTTTGGGATCTAAGGGTTATTTTTGTAATTGTCTTCGAAGGGGTCACTTTCTTTTTCTCGACAGGTTTCACTTTGGGTATATCTTTTGCTGGTTTGCTAGTGCTAGCAATCACTTGTACACTGTCCTCCTCGCCTGGGGCATTCTCTTTTTCTTCCTCTTCTACCTCTGCTTCTGACTCGCTTTTTATAGCATCCTCTTCTTCAGCTGATCCCTCTCTCTCCCCTTCGGGAGGTGGGTCAGGAGCTGGGTCCTGTTCCGGCCGTCGCTGGGGTTCTGGGGCAGGACGCCGGGCTACTCTTACCGGACCTGGGGTCCGAGGCTGTCTGGGAATTATTTCTGGGGAATCAGGATCTACCAGGATGGGCTTCTTTCTGGATTTCTTATCCTGCTCTTTCATTTTAGGCTGTTGTGTTTTCTGACTAGAATCTGTCTTAGCTAACATTATTCTGCACTGTTCCTCATAACAGCGCTGCGCCCAGGGGGGCGGATCTTCACAAATACTTAACCAGGAATCTATATAGGGGTACTGATCGGGGTGCGCTATCCGCACTCTACGATGTATTGACTGAATAATCTCTACATTAAACGTTCCCTCTCGGGGCCAGATGGGGTCTAGATCGGGCCACTCCCTAGTACACAAAATCTGCAAACGGGCTGCTGTCATTTTAATACCATAATCTCCTGAATATCCCTCTTTAAAATGTGCGATCATACATTCTAATGGAGTGTTTCTAGTAGACCCCGCCCCTCCCATTTCGATGTGTGCGCGCAACAACAGACAAAAGGGAAAAGGAGGGCGGACCGTGGGTAAGGGGTCCTCACGGCCCTAGAAACGTATAGGGAGTACAAATAACAAGACAAGACGACAATCGCTTCCCCCTTTTCGCGACCTGAACGCGGTCGCCCGGTCAGGAAATGCGCTACTCAGGGGTCCGCCTTCACTTGGTCCGTGCTGCCAGACCTCTCATTCACACTTCGTTCACACAATCATGCTAGCAACGTATCCCAGAATGCATTCGTTTCTATCTATTCTGACTAGTCTTTTTCCCAATTACAATAAGGATGGGGGTTTCACCCGGCGAATTCCCATGCGGGGTTACTCGGCCCTTCCTTGAGAGGTGATCAGGCTCTCTTACCAATTCCCAATATCTCGAGATTAAAAATTCCAAATTCCAAGTTCCAATGGCAGTACTGCTCTTTCTATTTCTGTCTAGACACCAAATCAAAACTATACTCACCGGATCCGGTCCTCAAACTTCCCAAGCAGGCGCATGAGTTGGACCTCGGACTCCCCTCACTCGGGTTCGAGGCGTTGGCTCCAGCCGGGCCAGGCACCCGCCGAGGTCCGACCAGCTCCCTCCGATACAAGGGACCGGTGGCGCCAGGGAGCAGCCCTCGTCGGAAGGGCGCGATCCCGGCAGGACCAAGCCTATAGAGGCGGAAAGTCGTGGTATATTGCCCTATATACACTTTGATTCCACAACTTCCCGGCCAACGCACCAAGAATATGTAGCAGCAAAGCGCAGACAAACCAATGATACCAGGAGTCTGTTCAGAAGGTCCAAATCATTTATTTGTGCACAAGTCTCGAACCAGTCAATTTCAAAATGGCTGAGCAAAGTTTTCAAGCATTACAACAACTTTTATAGCCTTCTGTTCCATTCTAGGTATAGAAAAACATTTCATTGGTCCCGGTAACCTCCCGTACCTCCCGTACCCCTTCCATTGGTCCTGGTACTGATAAGTTTATCCAATTATGTCCCTTCAGTGGGCATGGCACCTGCATACCCCCCTTCTAGTCCCAATTACAATGGTCAGTTCATTAACTTGTTACTTTCACACTCTCAAGGCCATAGAGCCAATTTGTGCATGCAGGGGAGCAGGGTTCTGCAACTCATCTGTCAGCACTCCCAATTATATTCCTTGCAGATGTACTTTTTCTTATCAGTAACTTTTAAACACATTTTTCTGTATTTTTCCATCTTTCAGTTCTGCTCACCTAAGTTAGTTTAGTTCTCTTACAGAGTTCTATCCTACAATAGCAGCATATTGGGGGATGTGCAATTCCTATGTGCCTCTCCACAGGCTTCATTTACAGGTCAAGCTAGCCATGCTGGCCTGCTTATGTCAGACACCATGGATCACAGGCCTTCACCTGCCACAGTACCAAAGCTCCAATAGCAGAAACATGGCTCGGAAACATAGTGGTGTAAAGCTGTTGTCCCTGTTACCAGTTTTACATCCATCCAGATCCAGGGTGTGGAACTGGTTCAGTTTGCAACATTCTTGCAGGTTGAATCTGTCAGGAAATGAATTGAAGAACTAAGAGAGGAGGTGGCAAGGCTAAGAAGCATCTATGACAATGAGAAGTACATTGATAAATTGTTTTTAGAGGCATCTAAGATCTCCAGAGAAGGAAACATGACACTGTATGAAAAAATGACAGCTACACACAGATCATCAGGACCTTCAGACTCAACATCCCAACTCTATCTTCCTGGAACTAAGGAGTCGGTACATACTGTAGTCCTGGAAGTGGAAGAGGTGACAATATCCCAGGAAAAGGAGATATCAGAACTCAAAACCCCAAAGATGTAGGATCAGTAACAGTAGTAAACGAAGAGTAGTGGTGGTTGGTGATCCCCTTCTGAGAGGTACAGAGACATCCATCTGCCATCCAGACATGTTATCTCAGGAGGTGTGTTGTCTACCTAATGCTAAGATCCAAGATGTTACTGAGAGTTTATTAAGACTTTTCAAGCCTATTGACTATTAACTGATGTTGCTCATCCATGTTAGCATAAATGATACTGCTAGGTTCCCACATAAACATATCAAAATCAACTTTGTGGCTCTGGGAGAAAAGGTGCAGCAGTTATGTGTGCAGGTGGTGTTCTCCTCAGTCCTCCCTGTTGAAGGTCAGGGCTAAGGCCAAGAGGCTTGCATCCTAGAGATGAATGCCTGGCTGCTGGCTGCTTGGATGGTGTCATAAAGAACATTGTGTCTTCCTGGAGCATGTCATAATCTTCCAAAGGCTAGTGAGTAGAGATGACATCCATCTATTGACAAATGAGAGAAGTGTCTTTCACACCAGACTGGCTAACCTATTGAAGGAGGCTTTAAATTAGATTAATCAGGGATGGATGAACAAAGCCTCCAGGCAAGTAAAAGCCCTCAGGCAAGTAAAATATTAAAAAATAGAAAAGGGAAAAAGGGCAACATCTGGAGAGCTGTGTATACTCATGCCTATAGTATGTGAAATACATTTTCAGATTTAGAAGATGCAATGGAAGAGGATGATTTGGGTATAGTGGCAATCACGGAGACATGGTACACAGAAAACAATGACTGGGACATAGTTATGCCAGGCAATCTTTTCAGGAAAGACAGGGAAGGAAAAAAGGGAAAAGGACTGGCACTATATGTAAAAAATAATATTAAAGCCACTGCACTGCACTGTTGGTTAGTCTCAAATGAGGGAATGGAAAATCTCTTTACATTGGCTATTTACATTGGTGTGATTATTTAGATCTCCCATTCAGAAAGAAGAAATAGACAGAGATTTATCTGAAGATATTTACAATATTGCTAAGAAAGAAAAAATACTATTACGAAGAAATTTCAATTTATTAGAAGTTGATTGGGATATCCCTATTGCAGTGTTATCGAGAAGTAGGGAGATCTTGGATTCTCCACAGAGAGAAGTGTTCTGGCAACTGGTAATTTATTTTATTTATGTATTTAACAAGTTTTATATACCGCCTTTCTTACATTCAAAGCGGTTTGCATACAACATAGTAACATTTAGAATGTTACATTGAACAGGTAATTGAACTTGGAGTTAAAGAGAGATAATGCACATCAAATAATGTTTACAAAATGATAAATTGGGAAGGAGATGCTATGTAAGGTGCAGGGATAAGGGAACCAAAGGGGAAAATATGCAATTGTGAATAATATAGAAGGCGTAGCGGGTGGCAGGGGGCGACACTGGACTTGGTTCTTACAAATGAGGAGAGTGTTTCTGATGTAGAGGGTGATCATCTAGCAGGCAGTGATCACTGAACGGTGAGCTTCAATACTAGGACGCAGGTGGAGATGGTTCATTCAAAAGTAAGAATCCTAGATTTCAGGAAAACAAACTGACAGAGCTGAAAGATTCCAAATTACCCCTATCAACTGATAAGCAAATTAATATAAATAAAATACAACCTCTAAAATGACTGTATGCAATACTAGAAGTCTAAAAAATAAGATGGGACAATTAGAATATATAGCACTAACTAAAAGGTTAGATATGATTGGCATCTCAAAGACCTGGTAGAAGGACGACAACCAAAGGGACACTGTGATACCTGGATAGAAACCAGGGGCCGTGTAATGCCTCTCAGACTGCGTGGAGCCAAGCTCTGCCTTGACTCTGCCTCCTAGACCCCGTGGCCTTCCCCTCCTGTTCTGCCTACGGGAATCCCATCTCCCATGGGCAGAAGAGAAGGGAATGGCTGTGATGGTGGCAGATTCCTGTCTGCCCATGGGAGATCAGATCCCCGCGGGGAGGAGGGGAAGACTGCTGTGATCATGGCAAAAGCTTCTATCTGCTCATAGGGATCTCTTGCAGGCAGATAGAAGGAGTCTTTGCCACGATCACAGCAGACTTCCAACCAGCCCACGGGGATCTGATCTCCTGCGGGCAGACAGAAGGAATCTGCCGTGATCGCAAGTACTCTCTGTGAGCAAAGATTTAGTGGGGTGAGGGCCCGTGTGGCCCTCCGCATTACAAAGCCCCTGGTACAAACTATATTGCAATGATAGGGTAGATCAAATTGGTGGAGGGGTTGTGCTCTATGTTAGAGAGGGCATTGAGTCACACAGGATTAAAGTTTTGCAGGAAGCAAATTGCATTGTAGAATCTCTATGGATAGAAATTCCATGTAAAAAGCTGAAGTCGATGGCAGTGGTGGTGTACTACCAACCGTCTGGCCAGAATGAACAGATGGATGATGAAATGCTAAAAGAAATGAGCAAAGCAAGCAAAAGTTACAACGAAGTAATAATGGGTGATTTCAATTTTCCCAGTATCAACTGGGTCAGTGTCACAGCATGACATGCTAGGGAGATAAAGATTTTAGATGAAATAAATGACTGCTTCTTGGAGCAGCTGCTTCATGAACCGACAGGAGGGGAAGCTATTTTGGCCCTAGTCCTTAGTGGAACATAGTTTCTGGTGCAAGAGGGCCAATTTGAAAGGGAAGCTTAACGTAGAAGCAAAAATGCATATGGGGTCATTCTGAGTCACAAATAGCGGGGATGGACATCCCATTGGGACGCCATTCCCGCTATTCGACCCCCGCTGCATCACCGGCTACCCTACCCATATGAACAAGGTGTACAGACAGGCTTGATGGGGCGGGAAGGGGGTGGAGTTAGGGCAGGCAGTGGAGCGGTTCACGGCCCCAGACATTTAGGGTCGATTCTGATGTCGGCCTTGTATGTCCGGGGCCGGCAGACAGAACGGGGAACTTATTCCACCTCTGAGGTGGAATAGGTTCTCCTAGATGGTGGGAAACGGCTGGCCTGGGCAGCAGAAGGGGTCAGAGGGGGTGCAGGTGTTTCCCCGTACCCTGACCAAGGCCTTGGGAAGCCAGATGACGGGTCAGGCTGCGAGGAATTGAAGAACAGGTTGACAGCTGGGGATCGCGGCTCGGTGCCATGGCAACCAGACACCATGGGGACACAGCTCCATTCAGAAGCTTTGACCGAGTAAGCTAGGTAGAGGCCTCTATATGCAGGCTGGCCGGAATCAGGTCCCGTCCTGCAGGTACAGGCCTAGTCGCGATTCTGATCCTGCGAGGCTAGACGTGCCCTGTGGGATCAGAATCATGTCTGCCCCTGTGCGTCCAATTCTGATTGTGCGCACAGGAGTATGGATGTCCTGAATGGAATGAGGCCCATAATAAAAATTTTTTCAAGTACATTCGTAACAAAAACCTCTGAGAGAGTCAGTTGGACCATTGGATGATAGAGGGGTAAAAAAGGACGCTAAGGGAGAACAAAGCCATAATGGATAGACTGAATGAATTCTTTGCTTCACTTTTTACTGAAGATGTAGGGAGATTAACCCATGAAATGGCATTTAAAGGTGATGTATCAGAAGAATTGAAAGAAATAGCAATAAATTGGGAAAATATATTACAACTATTTGATAAACTGAAGAGTAGAAAATCACCTGGACTGGGTGGTATACATCCAAGGGTGTTGAAAGAACTGAAATATGAGATTGAAGACCTATTATTAGTAATCTGTGAACTATCATTAAAATCGTCTGTAATACCTGAAGATTGGAGAATGGCCAATGTAACACTGACTTTTAAAAAGGGTTCCAGGGGTGATCCGAGACACTACAGACTGGTGAGCCTGACTTCAGTACCAGGCAAAATAGTAGAAACCATTATAAAGAATAAAATTACTAAACATGTAGATATTCATGGTTTAATGGGAAAATGCCCACATGGATTTAGCCAAAGAAAGTCTTACAGTACCTTACTAATCTGTTAGATTTTTTTGAAGGTGTGAATAAACAGGTGAACAAAGGTAAGCTGGTTGATATAGTGTATTTGGATTTTCAGAAGGCCTTTGGCAAGGTCCCTCATGAGAGACTCTTGGCAGAATTAAAAAGTCATGGGATAGGAGGCAGTGTACTATTATTGATCAGTAACTGGTTAAAAGAAAGCAGAGAGTAGGGCTAAATGGCCAGATTTCTCAATGGAGAAAGGTGAATAGTGGAATACCTCAGGGATCTGTGCTGGGCCCGCTGCTTTTTAACATATTTATAAATGACCTGGAAATGGGAATAATGAATGAGGTGATAGAATTTTTGGATGACACAAAATTATTCAGTTATTAAAACACAAGAGGATTGTGAAAAATTGCAAGAAGACCTTTATAAATTGGAAGATTGGACGTCCAAATGGCAGATGAAATTTAATGTGAACAAGTGCACTATTATGCACCTACGAAAGAACAACTCAAACTATGGTTCCACGATGCAAGGTTCCACATTAGGAACCTCAACTCAGGAAAAGGATTTAGGCATCAGCATGGATAATATGTTGAAACCCTCTGCCCAGTGTGCTGCCGCAGCCAAGAAAGCAAATAAAATGCTAGGAATCATAAGGAAAGGAATGGAAAATAAAACCAAGGGTATTATAATGCCTCTGTATCATTTATGGTGCGACCACACCTTGAATATTATGTGCAATTCTGGTCGCCATATCTTAAAAAGGATATTGTAGAATTAGAAAAGGTGCAGAGAAGAGCCACCAAAATGGTAAAGGGGATGGAAGGAGACCCCTATGAAGAGAGGCTAAAAAGGTTAGGGCTCTTCAACTTGGAAAAAAGTTGGCTGAGGGGAGATATGATAGAGGTCTATAAATTAATGAATGGAGTAGAATGGGTAAAAGTACAGTAGATAGGTTGTTTACTCCATCAAAAAGTAGAAAGACTAAGAGACATGTAATGAAGCTACAATGTAACCCATTTAAGAGTAATAAGATAAAGTATTAGTGTAACTGTTTTTTAAAAAGTTTTGGATGGACTTCCGGTCTGGCAGGCGAAGAAGACAGGTGCGTGTGAGGGCCACTCTCCCCCTAACCCTGCATTAACCGTCGATTACACTTGCATCAGGCCCTCTGGGGGCTCTAGCCATGCCAGAAATAGTCAAATTAAAAGCAACGTGATCAATAAAGGAGCTATATGGAATCAAGCCCAAAGCAACAGAGGGTGCAAAGGAGAGTATCTCATGAGAGCCCTTGCCAATTTCCTCCATAGCAAGTGAGCAGGAGGAAAGCGGGTCAGAGCAGAGCTTGGCACTCTTGGTGGTGCTGAGAGAAATAAGAGAGGGGAAAAAAAAGAAATCATGGACACAGTCTTGAGCAAAATGGATGAAAAATGTGGCGTGCTAGGGTTGTGGCGAGATGAGGCTGAGACCCGGATAGGAAAGGTAAAGGATAAACAGAAACAAGTGTCAGGGGATGTGGCCTATCTGTGGAAGCAAGCGGAGTAGATGGGAGACAAGTTGGAAGACTTGGAGAATTGAGAAAGGAGAGAATCTCTGAATATTTGGTATCTCTGAGGGACAGGAAGGCCAAGGCCTAGTAGAATGTATTCGTAAATTATTAAAAGACTGTTTTCTGGGATGCCCAACCCTGGGAGACTATGAAATTGAAAGAGTGCACCGTGAGTTCCGCCCCAGACCAGACAGGGAGGCGTGACCGAGAGCATTCATAGCTAAAATGCTGCGATTCCCCAATCGAGTATTCATCCGAAGGGCACAGAAGACAGGGTTTGTGAAATATAAAAACTGGAAGGTGATGATTTTTCCTGACCTGGCTGCTGAAATGGTGCATCGACATAAAGATCTACTCAAATGCAGGGAGCAGCTGAGGAAGCAGGGTATAAAAGCAGCCCTATGGTACCCAGCCAGACTGACTTTTAGTGTAAATGGCTCCCGCAGGTTTTTCACCTCACCCGACACAGTGGCACAGTGGATAAAAGGGAACACAAGTCTACCTTCCAGCATTAACTACTGCAACTCAGAGAATGGTAATGAGGGGGAAAGCGCAGCGCGGGAAAACAATGGCAGACAGACAGCATGCCCCAATGGTAGCGCAGCAAGCACTACCACTACCACAGACACAGACACACAAACAAAGGACTAGAAAATCAGCGGGAACACTGATTTTGATGACTGGACTGAAACTAAAAAGGCCCAATCTCGAAGAGACATGTGCTCAGGGCTCCCGGTGAGTAACTGGGGGGTAAGGACTTAAAAATGTGGAGAAGGGGGCCTAAGACGTCATAATCAGATATCTGGCAACCATATGGAGGAACTTTGCAAGACGGAGGGGGTGACCCCAGGAATTTTAAGGGGGGGTCTGACACCAGGATGGAGAAGGAAAAAACAAAACAAAAAAACAAAAGCCAGCAGGAAAACCCAACTGGACTTGCCTAGAGTTGAGAACCACAAAGGACAAAAGATGTGGCAGAAAGGACTTGGGGAAAAATACGGGAGAGGACAAGGACAGAGAGTACGGGGAAGACTGATTGGGCAAGGGAGGGGGGAAGAAAATGAGAAGGGGAGGAGGGGATACCAGGAAATTGCACAGATAACCAGGGACCAGATAAAGAAAGACCCAATAAGTGGGTTACTTTGATACGGGGAAGGCTTCAAATGTAAAAAGGGAGAATACAAAGGGTGAATGCATTCAAAGATGCTGCTGGCTGACACCCTACAGACCCAACAGGAGAGGATTGATGGGGGCAGGACCGTACCTAGCCCTGTGTGAGCGGTGCAGCTGCACAGGGCGCAAAGGCTTAAGGGGCACATTTTAACTGTCTGCCATTGCCTGCCACCGCCACTTTTTCTTCTCTCAGCGGCGGCTGGCAACAACAGACAGCTAAAATGTGCCCCTTAAGCCTTCTCACCAGCATGCTAAGCAGGTCTGTCCCTCCCTGCTCTTGCACAACGGATGTACCTCTTCTGTTCCCCCGCGGGGGGGGGGGGGGCGCGCCCGATGTGCAAGTCGCACAGGGCGCGATTTACACTTAGTACGACCCTGGATGGGGGTAAAGTGGGAAAGGCATTTAGATATGATAAAATAATATATACTCTGCAGTGTAAAGAATGGAAGTGGAAAAAAATATGGGCCCCATACATACACCGTGGCAAGGCACAGGTGGATAACCAGGACATGGTGAGAAAGATGCTGTCAAATGGACTCGCTTAACAGGATTGAAAGAGAGGGAAACTGAATGCAAAGGAAAAGAAATGCATGAACCATGGTGGGGCACATGAAGGGGGGAAGGAGGGAGGAGGGGAGAGGGGAAGGGGGAGAGGATGACACGGCAAGGCAGAATCTGCCAGTCGTTGGATGTTACAAGTTATAGAGTTAAAGGTTATGTTAAACTCAGAAGAATATGTAAAAAGTGTATAGCAAAGTGGGTATAATGGAATGTATCTTGGGGATGACCATCACAGGTCTGGAGGAATTGAGGGCAGAGTTGTAGAAACACAACAAAGTTGTATCATTATACCTGAATGTAACTTGCTTTGAGACACTACTGAAAAGGGAGTGAGCTAACTCTAATATCCCCTCCCTTCTTCTTTACCTACATATAAGATGGACAATTTTGTCAAATCCCATTTCTGCAAGTAAAGAACTGTTTTACTCATGGAAATGTTTTTGAAAATTATCTTCCTTGCATTCTCAATGTTGCTGGCTATTAGGGGCAATCATTTTCTAAAGATCAAGCATCTAATAGCACAAGATCAATATACTTATTTTCCTCAGCCATCTAAATGGAAAATAATATTTTGCAATACAGTGGCAAACATTGGCTCCTACTTTCCATCCACCCTGGCCTCAGTTGCTGCTTGTCTAGATGGAGAGAAGAACAAATTGGCTAAGCATATCATTAGCTCAGACTATTTTAAACAAAATTATAGATTAGCTAAAGAAGAAGACGACAAATAGCTAGAAAGCAGTCTCCTGCTTTGTGACTATGACAGGGTAGCTGTGTCTTTATTTATATTAATGGTTCTAGGGAGGCAAGTGTGTATAGCAATTCACTTACTCCTGAAGTTTGCTTTGATGTATGTACCTCTGCTTGCGTAAAAGCAGAAAAACAATAGTACAAAGCAGTGTTGGCAAAAAGAGAATGATTTGATCTATGAATGGTTCATTTCTACAGCACTCAGCAGTACCAGAGCCTTTAGGAATGTCTTCTATTACTGTGGGAGTCAATGTAATTTCATCCATAGATGACTCAACCTTCCTCTGCCAGACTCCTGAATCTCTCCCTTCTCTATTCAGCAACACATTCATTAGTGGGGACACTAGAAATGTTCAGAAAAGACACAAGTCCACATCACATTCTTTATGTGCTTTCTGTCATTTTGAACACAGCAAAAATCATACAGTGCATTGCTAGTGATCCTGCCAAGATGATCCTTTTCCACTTCTTGTATAAATCTCAGTGGTTGTTTAATTATTTTTTAGGCTTTTAGATTGGGCAATGTATTTAAAAGTACTTCCTGCATGCTCTCAGTCAGGTAATGATGACGATGGCAGTCACACATTCATTCTTGCAAGAGTAAGGAAAATTACTTTGGTATATTTTGATATAATTTTTAAATGAATGACCAACTAAAAATGAAAAATAAATTAATATAATAGGAATAGCACCTTTAGATTAGTATAGCCAACATGGGGGAGGGGGAACTGTACACAGAAAATGCCTTTTATAAAATTGTGCAACTTCCAAACTGTATTTTGTGCTATAATATTTGAGCCAAAACTAAACCAAAGAAAGATGCATGGGATGGAATTGTAGGTTCTCGTGTTCTTACCTTTCAATGGTGATTATAACTATTTAAAGACTTAAAAATGTGTTAAGAACATAAGAACATAAGATATGCCATACTGGGTCAGACCAAGGTCCATCAAGCCCAGTATCCTGTTTCCAACAGTGGCCAATCTAGGTCACACGTACCTAGCAGGTTCCCCAAAAGACACAGGTTCCACAATGCTTGTACTGGGTCAAGCATTGATATCCTGGGTCCCTTTTTAATAATGGCTTATGGACCTTTCCTCCAGGAACTTGTCCAATCCTTTTTTAAACCCAGCTACACTAACAGCCTTTACTACATCCTCCGGTAACAAATTCCAGAGTTTGATTACAAGTTGAGTGAAAAAATATTTTCTCTTATTTGTCTTAAATAGTTTACCCTGTAGCTTCATTACATGTCCCCTAGTCTTTCTATATTCTGATAACGTAAACAATCGATCTACGTTTACCCGTTCCACTCCATTCATTAATTTATAGACCTCTATCATATCCCCTCAGCCGTCTCTTTTCCAGGTTGAAGAGCCCTAACCTTTGTAGCCTCTCTTCATAGGAGTAGCCTTCCATCCCCTTTACCATTTTGGTGGCTCTTCTCTGTACCTTTTCTAATAACGCTATATCCTTTTTAAGATATGGTGACCAGAATTGTACACAATATTCAAGGTGAGGTCTTACCATGGAATGATACAGAGACATTATAATATCCTTTGTTTTATTTTCCATCTTTCCAACTTGACTTCTGTGGAACACCTACTTAAGTTTATCATTAAAAAAAAATATTTGGCTTTCAGGAAGGCTGTGAAAAGAGAGCATTGAATGGTGATTAAATAGGCCTTATGGTAGGCTAGAAAACTGGTCCAGGCAAGCAAAAGCAGATTGCCTTTGGATGTCTCTGTTTTAAATATTGTATCTGACTGGTTACAATTTTTTTTATTATTAGTTTGTTGCATTTATGTTTATTATTTAATTGTATTTATATATTATTGCCTATTGTAGATCACCTAGGGAAATTTGTTGTGTGTGTGATTAATAAGAATAAATATTTGGGCTAATATTCAAAGGGGTTTACTAACTGGATAAACCTTGCTGAAAGGGATATTCAGTGGCACTGTCCAAAAGGTGTTGGGGCGGTCCATGGGTGGGGCAAGGACGATCACAGCACTAATCCAGTTAATGGCGATTTTTTTCATCCACTAACCAGATTAGTGCCTGCTTAAAGAGTGTCTGAATACCATTTGTATGGGCAGTGAGGATAAGGAAAGGCTACCAAATTTCTACATTACTATACTCCAGTGCCAACTGCCAAGAAGTACTATAAACCCTGCTCATTTAGAACTCATAGCAAACCCGCCGCATCATAATAGTACTACCAGGGCTTACAAAGCACCAAACCCTACCTATTAAAAGGTAACACTGCAAATATTAAACCAATACATCTCAGAATACCAATACATCTCCTACTGGGGAAAGAGAACAAGTGGCACTGTCAAACAGAAACTACATGAACAGAATATTGCAGCTCGGTAACACATGCAAAACATAGACCATCAGCAAACACAGAACAAGGGATCACAATTTAGAAATATGAAGACAATAATTAAACTGGGAACCCCAAAAGCCAAACTTGGAACGTACAACAACACCTGAGAAATAAAACTATAAATTAATTTCCTCATACTAAAAAAAAAGCAGAGATGTTAGCGATGCACATTTCACAGAGCTGACATATTCCAGTTAATAAATTCAAAATAAAATAGTATTTTTCTTTTTGTTGTCTGGGCATTTTATTTTTCCATCACAACTGTTTTCTTTGTGTCTTCTGCTAACTCTCCATTGTCTGCTGTCCATTTGTCCTTTCTTCTCTCTTCTAGTTTTTTCCCATTCTCTCTCTACATCTGCTTTAACATACTGATCTTTCCCCTTTTGCTCTTTCCTCCATTTCTTTCTTTATTCCTTTATCATCCACTCATATTTCACCCCTCCATCCTCAATCCCCACTTACTCGACAAATCGTAGATTTTTTTTCCCTCACACACAAAATATCTTTTCCCCTCTCCATCTTCACTCCCCCAGCCCCATCCCCTTCTAGTCCTCCCCCAACATCAGCTTCCTTCTAGTTCCAGCCCCACCCAGCATCCACTTCCTTCTAGTCTCATTCTCCCATCCCTCGTACCAGCCCATTTCCAGTCCCAACCCCCCATCAGCCCATTTCCAATCCTAGCGCCCCATCAGCCATTTCCAGTCCTATCTTGGTGACCCCCCCCATCAGACCATTTCCAGCCCAAACCTCCCCCCATCAGCCCATTTCCAGTCCAAACCCTGCCAATCAGCCCATTTCCAGTCCAATCCTAGCCCTACCATCAGCCCATTTCCATTCCTAGCCTCCCCATAAGCCCATTTCCAGTTCAAGCCCCCCAATCAGCTCATTTCCAGTCCTAGCCCCCCCATCAGCCATTTCCAGTCCAAGCCCTCCAATCAGCCCATTTCCAGTCCTAGCCCCCCCAATCAGCCATTTCCAGTCCTATCCTAGCCCTGCCCTGACATCAGCCCATTTCCATTCCTAGCCTCCCCATCAGCTATTTCCAGTCATAGCCCCCCTCCAATCAGCCCTTTCCAGTCCTAGCCTAGCTCCCCCAGCAGCTGATTTCCAGTCATAGCCCCCCCCCCCCAAAGAGCCCGACGACTGTCTGACCACCTTCAGAGGGAGCCAGAGGGGCCCGAAGCCCTGGCTCACCTTTGCATAGCTGCCAGAGTGAAAATCGGCATATTCCTTCACTCCGGTAGCTGTGTTCTCGTGGAGCCTGCTGCCACACTGAGTACTGGGAAACAAGAAATGCCCTTAAACCTCCAGCATGCCAGCGAGCTCCATGAGAACACAGCTGCTGGAGTGAAGAAACACGCCGCTCTTCACTCTGGTGGCTATGCAGAGGTGAACCGGGGACTCAAACTTCTCTGGCTCCTTGTGAAGCCAGCCCTGCCAGGAGCCAAACAGCATGTGTGGGACAAAGTTGATGCAGGGCCCTCTGAAGTGCATGGCCCTGTGTGAGCAACTTTCCCACACAATGGACAGGTCAGCCCTGCCAAGAAGGGATGAAGGGAGAGATAGGAGAGGAAAGGTAGTGAGGAGCAGCAGAATGAGTGCACTTATAGGTCGGGAAGTTTGAACTGGATACGGTTTGAAGTCCATGACAAGAGAGATTAAGGAAGATATGCTGCTTAATCCCGCAATGTTTAATTTCCCTTCAAATTAAAATGAGGTCAAGATAGAGTCCTCTGTAAGTAATTCAGAGCATCTGCATGTCTAGGTTTACAAAATGGCCCAGATATATATGTAAGTTCCTACTGTGGCACTTACACATGTAAGTAGTTGGGTTTCTTCTATTAATTTATTTTATTTAACAGGTTTTTTATACTGCTTTATCATTTCAGTCAAAGTGGTTTACATTATAATTTAAACTTGCTAATGTACATTAAACAGGGACATTGTTAACTTGGAATTTTCTGAAGCAATGGAGGGTTAGGTGACTTGCCCAAGGCCACAAGGAGTGCTAGTGGGAATCAAACCCTGGTCTCTGGGTGCCCAAACCAGTGCTCTAACAATTAGGCTACTCCTCCACCCCCCCCCCCCCCCAATATGTGTATTTGTGAAATGGCTCCTCCCATTGCATGTTAATGTGTATTTTACAGACAGCTCCATGTTTAGCAGAGATGTTTCTAAAATACTAACAGAACTGAGTACAGTATGTCTTGACCTCGATGTCTCATATTTGATCTCCACCTCCTATCTAAAATGTGCCTTTAAATGAATGTTCCTTTTCCATGCCATTTCTTCTTTATTTAATTTCATCTTCCTTAGTAATGAGGAAAGCTGCACCATTAATATGTTTTGATGTGCATTGTAGGTCTTTTCAAATACCTGATCATTTATCGCAGCCTGTGCTTCAAAATGGTGCTGGGATCACCTTGTGCAAGTCCTGTGACCCCTAACAATAGTATCGTGAGACTAGAATAAGGTGGTCCCAGTGCTATTTTGAAGGCTGTCGGAGCTGAGGCAAGAGTGATCACCCTAGACCACCACCATGGATGACCTGGTTGGACCTTGGGTAGGTGACAGGGAAGGGGGTGCAGTACAACAGTGGTGTTGGGCCTCTTTGCAGGGTCTCCATGGCTAGAGGACTTTCCAGCCATGGTGTTCCTGAAGAGGCATACCACTTGGAGGTTGTGATCATGGGGGGGGGGCTCTCTGGAGGGATGGGGATCATTGGGGGGTGATCATCGAGGGGGGTTTAATGCATTAGAGGGGCTGGATCACCAGCAGGACATTGGCTGCAGCAATGCTATCAGGCTACCAGTGGCATGGCTGCAGTTACCGCTACCTCTATGATTGGCAGTGATTGCCACCACGCTCTCGGCAGCCATGACAGCTAGTGGACAGAACTGTCATGTGCCTTAGTTGTCACCGGGTGACACACCCCCTTGACGCTCTGATCCCCCCTCCCTCCTCAAGTACAGACAGTTCTGTGTTTTCAGTGGTTTGCCTGTTGTAGCTCAGCTGTAGCGATCTCTGCAGGGGTTTAGTACATGCTAAACCTGCAGTGATCGCTTATTGCACATTAGTAAAAGGGCCCCATAGAATATATGCACACATGTACAGCAGCTTCGAAGCAGATGCAAATGTGCACAGGGTTGGTTCTGGGAGCATATTTTATAAAGGTACATAGACAACTATGTTGCTTTATAAAACAAATTTAAACTAAGTGATTTTTTGCTCTTTTCATGTAGGCATCCTGTTAAAAATCAGGTTCTAGAATTTAAAAAAATGTTTGAAGAATTGGTGTCAGGTGACGGACAGCCGTAGCTGAGCTCTGGTGTGATACTGTGAAGAGTAAGGCATCCGGGTTAGCATGGGCAAAAGAAAAGGTAAAACTCATTCTTACCCAGGAACACTGACACTGGTTGCTGATCCTATGAACTCATAAGTACAGTGGGAGACTCAGCTAAGAGCCTGGGTTGTGCCAAAGGACAGAAGTGGTCAGATGAATTCTTTATCCCTGTGGCCTCTCTCAGCTCTAATGGGAGATCTCCTCCTCCAAAGCCGCTAGGAGTGGTGATTGATGGTTCACTGCTGCAAGGCAGCTTCTACAGAGGAATCAGGACTTCTGGAGCCATGCTTGAGGCTACACCAGGGGTATTGGCTTTGCTAAATGGTGTACAGACCCAAGATCAGTTACAAGTTGGATATGGAGGTGCAGTGGAAGACGTTTAGGGAAAGGAAGGGGGTGATTCTTTGTTTCTTTCTTTCCTCTCAAGACCTTCTAGACCCACTGCAAGCTGGCTTTCATTCTCCAAATTCACAGAAACGGCTCTTGCCAAAGTCTCCAGCGACTTGTTGCTTGCCAAATGCAAAGGCCTCTATTCATTTTTCATTCTTCTTGACCTTTCTGCTGCTTTTGCCACTGTTGATTACCACCTTCTCTTCGATATCCTGTCCTTGCTTGGATTTAGGGGCTCTGTTCTGTCTTGGTTTTCTTTTTCTCTCTTCCATTGCACTTTTAGTATATGTTCTGGTTGACCCTCTACTGCCATCCTGCTTTCAGTTGGTGTGCTTCAGGGATCTGTCTTGGGACCCCTCTTTTTCTCTCTCTACACTTGGTCCCTTGGTGCACTTATTTCCTCTCATGGTTTTCAGTACCATCTTTATGCTGATGACCAGGGGCGGCTGAAGGCAATCTGTTGCCTGAGGCGAGGGATGAGATGGCGCCCCCCCCCACCCCCCGGACATGGGGGGGAATATTTCGCAAAACTCCACTTAGGGACTGAGCCAAATCAAAAAGCCAATTAGATAATGTGGAGCAAATGCAAGATGTTCGCAAACCAAGGAACTAAAAAAAAGAGGGAGAACCACAGCAATTTATAACTCCAAATTATAATTATAATTCATTTGTATTTTGTTGTTATAAACTGCATTATGGTGCTTGTTTTTTCTTTTTGAACATATATTTTGCATTCACAGAACCCCTTCCTCAACAATGGGTGCAGAGCAGAGGTAGGATATTCATCCACAGAACTCAATGTATTAAAAAAAAATCTGATTCTGGTCATCTCACCAACAACAAACATTCTCCTCCAGTACCAGGCATATTGGGAACTAATATAAAACCTTACAAAAGTCACTGAAGATCTGCAAGATCAAAATCTACCATACCATACACTTTCAAAACTTATACCTACCAAGAAAAAAAAAGCACTAAAATACTGCAGCAAGCCCTAGAATATGCATACACCTACTTGAAAAGCTGAATAACTCAAATTATTACAGTACAGATCCCTATGAACATATTAACAGAAAACATGGCCTCAGCGGATGATGTAGGCACACTCCGTTGGAGAAATCTTCCACAGCCAAGTGCCCTGCTCTCCCCTAGCTCTGAGTCTTCTGATCATCCTTCAGAAGCAAAGGAAATAAAACCCCAAACAAACCCAAAACACTTCTTGTCATCGAGGAGTACATTTATCACTAAAAAAAAGAAAAAACAAAACAAAACAGGAGAGTAATGAAACAGTGATCCAAATCGCATGGCCAAACCCTGCGGGGTGCCTCAGACCCAATCCCATAGGGACCAGACAAGGCCTAATCAGGGATAGAATGGGCAGCCATGCAACAACAACAGGGCTAAGCACGCAGGGCCTGCAAACTCCAGCCAGCGCTTCCACTCTGCCTCTCCCAGACTGCGCCTTCTTCTCTATGCTGCCTCACAATCCCTACATGGTAGGCCATTTCAACCACGGCAGGGGGTGGGAGGCCAAGTCATTCTAAACATAAAGCCCAAAGGGCGATAACTAAGAAGAAATCTTTCTCAGGAGCCAGAAACAGTGGGTTTCTTCTGCGCTTTGGGGACCCACTCAACTCTGCAGGCATACTACCACCTGAGACAGTGCACCCAGAGTTGGGATGCCCCAAGAAAGACCCCCCAACTCTCGAACATACTCTCCTTGTCACCAGTTCTACTCGAACCTACGCCTCCAATCCCAACTCTGCACAGCTCCTGTTACTGCAGATATTCATTCAGGAAACCTGCAACAGGAGGCCGGACCCAATCATTTCTCAAGTACTGTGCTCTCTTTAATCGGGTGTGTGTGGCACCAAACTTACTGCTTTATGTTCTCCCCCAGCAGTGCCTCACTCTAGCTTTTCCTGGCGATCTCCAGCTCCACCCCTGATGATAGAGCGAGCAAACATGAATCCAGAACTGGAGCATGTCCACGGGGCAGGTGAGCACAGAGAGGGTTCACTTCAGGCAGCACTCTGGCAGTATTTATTTCTGATTTTGCCGCCTCTGGCCTGACACTGCATTCCCACTGCTTTTTATCTTGTTTGGACAAGCTTGAGCGGGTAAATAGCAGCGGGAAGGCAGTGGCAGCCCAGAGGCAGAAAAATCATAAATAAAAGCAACCTGAGTGCCGCCCCCTAGAAACTGTCGCCTGAGGCCATTGCCTCAGTTGGCCTAATGGTAGAACCGCCCCTGCTGATGACTCTCAGATCTACCTTTCTGTGCCTGAAATCTCTCCAGGAATCCAGGCTCAGATCTCTGCCTGCTTATCCAATATTGCTGTCTGAATGTTTGCTGCCATCTGAAAGTTAACATGGCTAAAACTGAGCTCCTTATCTTTCCCCTTAAACTCACCTCCCCGCTTCCTCCTGTCTGTGGATAATACTGCACTCCTCCCTGTTTCCTCAGCTTGCAACCTTGCGGTCATCTATGACTCTACTCTCTCTTTCTCTGCACACATCCAACAGATAGAGAAGCGATAGGTTTTAGCTCTCTATAACACTGGCAAAATTTGCTCCTTCATTTCTATACACACTACTAAGACACTTGTTCTCTCTTTAGTCACTTCCCCTTTAGACTATTGCAACCTCCTCCTTGCTGGTCTCCCTCTAAATCATCTCTCTCCCCTTCAATCTGTTCAAAATTCATCTGCGCAGCTAATCTTCCATCAGCCTCTACAGGCTCATATAACCCCACTTTTCGCTTGTGATAAGGAAGCTTATCATAGCTCAGGAAGGGGCTATAGAAAAGGTGAAGTGTCTCTGAACAAGCAACCTGTCAGTGCTGGTAGAAATGAGAAAACAGAATTTTGCCATAAAAGACTACCAGTCCCAGAATGCACCAGGTTTCCAACAGCCATGAGAGGAGCTGAAGTGAGAAAACGTGTGTTCAATCAAAAGGGCTATGAGGTAATTCCCAAGCACTCATTGCAAAGGGCAGGGCTTGATTCAGCACAGCTGTGCTGTGCTAGGATGGAATACTCATCTCAAAGGGCAAGGCCTGATTTAGCACAGCTGCGCTGTGTTAGGGAGGAGCATTCATCTAAGCAGAATAAGAGTACAGTTTATTCTACAGATGATGATCTTCATGATCACCTTGGATATCCAGAGAATTGTCCTCAGTATCCTGAGAATCAGCTTGAGTTTGATCATCAGTTTCATCTGAAGGATCATCAGAAGCAGAAGCCAAACCGGACGGACAGAGAGGGAAAGAGACCCTTTGGAAGAAGGAAGAGAAAAGCCTTTGAGAGGTCTAGAAGAGTCCAAAGCAGTACGTATACTGGGAGGTATTCCAAGGGCCAGCATACACCATTGGACTGGGGAAAGCCAGAGGAATGGTGCTGCAGAGCTAGGAATCACCAGAGGCTACCTGTGAGGGAGACGGCTGCACGTGGAAGGGACCCTAAGACCTGTGCCAGAAGGTATGTGAAGAGAGATCCAGTGTCCAGGGATCTGGATTGGAAGGCTAGACATAAGAACTGGACTACATACTGGCCAGGCTATATAGAGAGGAACTCTAGCAGCAATGGAAGCTCAGGTATGAACACTGATCTATGCCCTAGCTATAACCTTGAAAGACAGCAGGGAAACAAGTATTCTCCTGAAAATGCTCCATTGAGAGATTCATCTGTGCCAATCCATGATATTGAACCCATGCTTGTTGAACAAGGGGGAATAATAGCAGATGAGGATCCTGTTTATATGGACTGCTCTCTATCTAAACTCCGTTGGTAACTTTCTGTTATAAAGTACAGCAACCATCACAAAGAAATACAAATTTATTCTTTAATCTACTCAGAAAAGCTCCTGAAGCAGGATTTGACCCACACAGTGGAAGGCAAGCCAGCTAAGGGGTTTCAGCTGGTAACTGCTAGCAATTAAGCCTTACCTAATTGCTTGTGAGCTAGGAGAGAATCACTTCTGTATCTATGTGGGAAGTAATCAGAAGTTAACCTGAAAAGAACAGTTTGTTTCTTGCTTTGTGGCTTTTCATTTGTTGTTTTCCTGATTTTAACTTTGTTTTTCCAAGTTAACACTGAAAGCAAGTAACCTAATTTATATGCTACCAAGCATATCTGTGTTGGGAGAAATAACCCCATAAATAAATATCTTATTGGCTTTACCCAAGAGCACAACTAAATTATTGTCAGCAGCTGTGTCTGGTGTGAATGAACTACATTGCCCACAATACCTTGCAAATCATATAGAAATATGCACTTGCCAAGAGTGTGAAGATTCTCACCCAGGCAGCCGTCTGACACGCTTCACTGGCTCCCTATCCATTTTCACATCCAGTTCAAACTTCTCCTACTGACCTATAAGTGCACTCATTCTGCTGCTCCTCGCTACCTTTCCTCTCTTATCTCTCCCTACACTCCTCTTCGGGTGCTCCGCTCTTCTGGCAGATCCCTTCTATCTGTACCCTTCTCCTCTACTGCCAACTCCAGACTTTGATCCTTCCACCTTGCTGCTCCTTATGCCTGGAACAACCTACCCGTATTTGTGCATCAGACTTCATCTCTGGCCATTTTCAAATCCAGGCTGAAAACTCACCTCTTAGATGCTGCTTTTGGGTCCTGATCTGCTTTGTCTCCTATGTGTTTCCTTGCCACTCCCCTAGATGTGTCCTTGTCCTCAGCTGTTCTGTTGTCTGTCTTGACTAGATTGTAATCTCTGATGAGCAGGGACCGTCTTTTACAAATGTCTGTACGGCATTGCATATGCCTTGTAGCACTATACAAATGACAACTCGTAGTAATAGTAGACTCCCCAATCCCTATGCCATTGCAGGATGGAAAATGGCCAACTTCGCTGTTCCTCCTCTCCATACATTGGTAAAGTTTGTTTTAATCCACAAGCCCAGCGCTCCTTCAAATGAAATCCTTTGGTCTCTCATATGTTACTCTGAGCGACGTCTGGTCATTGGTTTCTAGAATAGAGGCCTCCCTTACTGAATGTGTTTCCCAAATGTGTCATCTTCTCTGGATGTAGTGGTGAAGATTCTGAACCAAGATGAGACTATGGCGTCTTATGGAGAGCATTTGAGGAATTCTGAACAGACTAATTCTTTTTTAAAACAGTATAACATGCCCTCAGTAAAGATACTATAAGTCAGTTGTATTCTGTGCTCATCTCTAAAAGCCTCGAGGGGAGGACACCATTAATAGTGAACTGACTTTGGATAGTTTGGATGCTTCTGCTGTGTTGGAGTCCTCACAGGTTCCCAGATGAAGGAAGACAGTGACTGAAGTGTGTTAAGAAGTAAAAATCATGTGTTATTCCTCAACATGAATTAAATGGCAAAATCCTGCATTATTTTACCATAATACATGTTTGTTTACTACAATGTGAGTTAGGAAATGATGAGAGGCAAATACATGCAAAACACCTATTTATGTTAATTGAATAATATGGCTTGAATTGAGCTTCACAAGCTGCATTATTCCAGGACAAATACTGCCAGCTCAAAGCTAGTATTATTATTCCTGGCCAGTAGTATTGGGCTTCTAACAAGCAGTCCAGAGCTCCCAGCTGCCATCCTAAATTATAACAACCCCCCTCGTCCAGTCTATACCCTTTACATATCCAGAAGACTCCTCATACTCTACCCCCCACCCCTCAGGACTCCTGCAGTCCCGACCCTCCCAGAAGATGACCTCCACCTCATTGAAGGCCCTCCACATGGGCCCCACCAGGCCTACCTGAAGAAATCCCTACTGGTCTACAGTAATCAGGCAGGAGTAATCCACAGTCACTCCTGCATATAAGATGCTGGGCTCAGAATGGTGCTGGATGAACCTTAGCATTATTTTTCTTGGAATAACATAATTTGCAAGGTTGATCAGAAGCTGTGATATTCACTTACTATGGGAGTCATTGGCCTGCAGTATTAAATTACCACAAGTCAGTGAATCCCATAGTAAATTAAGTTACAGTAAAATTCAAAATTTGACCACAGCTTAGTAACTATGGCCTGAAGAGGACCATCTCTTTGGTAATATTTGCCTTGGAACCAGACAGAAAATACACTTCATGTTTCTTTTTTTAAGGATAAAGATGTATTTTTTATGGTCAAAAATCAGAGCTTACTCAGATTTCTCAAGAGCTCCATAAGAGAAGGGAAGAACGTTTTTTGATTTGCAACAGACACTGGTGAATTTAGGGGCTCTGGTTTTTACTGATATTTCCAGCAAAGCGTATAATTAAATATGAGGTTTCTTAAAGCATTTTCTATGATCCTTTGCATTTAAAGAAGTTGACTGAGGTGAAGGCATCAGTTGGTGTTGTCATCAACATAAGTTTAGAAATAATCTTGCCATATGCTTATCTTACTTATAGGTTTTCTAGTTATTGCCTTTTTAATTATTTTCCTTGCTCTCCCCCTCCCCCCTTTCTTTTGGTCAGTGGACTTTAACTGTTGGAATATCTCTGATTTGTATTTTCCTTTTAGTGTTTTAGGGATTTCTAATGTAAGGAATATTCTGATTGTGTTTCCTTGGATTGAAATGTTATTTTATTCCTGTTTTTATAAACATCAAAAATACAGGATAAAAATAAAATCAGGCCCTAAATGCATATTTGCAACCAGAGAGAAGGATTGCTAGAAGGCTTGAATTATTGGGGCATCTCTATTCCAGCCATATTCAACTTGTGCTAACTTTAGGGAATGATCCAGACACTGCAATAAATTACTTGGATTACTGTCTGTGCCTGTCAACAATCTCAGAGTGGTTAATGAACTATAAATTAAATTTAAACTCAAAAAGAATTCTTGAAGTTAGGAAATTTGGGTCCTTTTTGTCCAGAGATCTACCCCAAAATGTTCTTAGTGATAGAGAACGTAAGGAGCCTAAGTATGATCGTACTGTATGTTACTAGACAGTTCCTCTTATTTAAAATCATACATCATATCTATAGCAAACTGGGCATATATGAAATGTGATTTGTGCCCCTTTCTGGAAGAGCCAGCATTTAACATCATAGAAACAGAAACATGACAGCAGAAAAAGACTACATGGCCTATCTAGTCTGCCTTTTCATTTCAACAACAATAATCCTCTTTTTTTCCTTTAGAGATCCTCTGTATTTGTCCCATGCTTTTTTGAATTCAGATATCGGTCTCATCTCTACCACTTCCATTGGGAAACTATTCCACGCATCTACCACTCTTTCCGTAAAGAAATATTTCTGCATATTACTACTGAGTCTATCCCCTTTCACTCTCATCCTATGCCCTCTCATAGTAGAGCTTACCTTCAAATGAAAGAGACCCTCCTGTGCATTTATGCCAAGGAGGTATTTAAATGTCTCTATCATATCACACCTATCCCTCCTTTCCTCTAAGTTGTACATATTAAGATCTTTAGGTCTGTCCTCATATGCTTCATAATGAAAACAGGGCCGGCCCGTCCATTGAGCAAGAATGTTTTTTGCACAGGGCCCCGCGTTTCAGGGGGCCCCGCGCAAAAAACATTCTTCATTGCACAAGTAGAAAAAAAACCCAAACCGGCTGCTGCTGCCACCGTGGCAGCGGCAGAATCAAATGTCCCATCGCGGGGCCCCGCCTGCCCGGCAGAGCCTCCCTGCACCATCAGCTCCCGAATCCCTCCCAATGCGTGGGCTTTCAGAGCCGCGAGAGCTTCTCTGACCTCTCGCGGCTCTGTTAATCCCGCCGGGGATGATGGGAAATCCCATCAGCTCTGGCGAGATTAACAGAGCCGCAAGAAGAAAGGGAAACTCTTGCGGCTCTTGGGAGGGACTCGGGAGCTGATGGTGATGGGAGGCGCTGCCGGGCAGGTGGGGCCCCATGGCGGGACATTTTATTCTGCCGCTGCCACGGCGGCAGCGGCAGCAGCAGCTGGTTTGGGTTTTTTTAATCTATCAGGGCTGATGGGGGGAGGGGGTTAGGACTGGTAATGGGCTTTGGGGGGTTAGGACTGGTAATGGGCTATGGGGGGGGGGTTAGGACTACTAATGGGCTATGGGGGGGCTAAGACTGGAAGTGGGCTGATGGGGGGGTAGGACTGGAAATGGGCTGATGGGGGGGGTGATGTAATTGGCTATCGGGGGGCTAAGACTTGAAATGTGCTGATGGGGGGTAGGACTCGAAATGGGATGATGGGGGTAGGACTGGTAATGGGCTATATGGGGGGTTAGGACTGGAAATGTGCTGATGGGGGGTTAGGACTGGTAATGGGCTATGGGGGTGCTAAGACTGGAAATGGGCTGATGGGGGTTAGGACTGGTAATGGGCTATGAGGGGGGCTAAGACTGAAAATGGGGTGTTGGGGGGGCTTAGGACTGGAAGTGGGCTGATGGGGGGCTTAGGACTGGTAATGGGCTGGGGGGGCTAGGACTGGTAATGGGCTGGGGGGGCTAGGACTGGTAATGGGCTGAGTGGAAGGAGGGCTTGAACTGCAAATAGCTGTAAGGGGAGGGAGCTAGGACTGGAAATGGGCTGAGTGAGGGGGGACTAGGACAGGAAATGGGCTGATGGAGGGCTAGGATAGGACTGGAAATGGGCTGTTGGGGGGCTTGGATTGAAATGGACTCATGGAGGGGCTAGAACTGGAAGTAGGCTCATAGGGGGCTTGGATTGGAAATGGGCTGAGTGGACGGGAGCTAGGATTTGACATGGGCTGATGATGGTGGGGCTAGGAAAGGACTAGAAATGGGCTGATGGGGGGCGGGGATTGGAAATGAGCTGATGGAGGGACTCGGATGGGGGAGCTAGGACTTGAAATGGGCTGATGGGGGTTAGGACTGGTAATGGGCTATGGGGGGCTAAGACAAAATGGGGTGATGGGGGGGGGCTTAGGACTGGAATTGGGCTGATGGGCTTAGGACTTGTAATGGGTTATGGGGGGCTTAGGACTCGTAATGGGCTATGGGGGGGCTAGGACTGGTAATGGGCTGAGGGGAAGGAGGGCTTGAACTGCAAATCGGTGATGGGGCCGGGGGCTTGGAATGGAAATGGACTGAGTGGAAGGAAGGCTTGAACTACAAATAGCTGATGGGGAGGGGGCTTGGAATGGAAATGGGCTGTGAGGGGAGGGAGCTAGGACTAGAAATGGGCTGAGTGAGGGGGGGGCTAGGACAGGAAATGGGCTGATGGAGGGCTAGGATAGGACTGGAAATGGGCTGTTGGGGGGGCTTGGATTGAAATGGACTCATGGAGGGGCTAGAACTGGAAGTAGGCTCATGGGGGCCTTGGATTGGAAATGGGCTGAGTGGAGGGGAGCTAGGATTTGACATGGGCTGATGATGGTGGGGCTAGGAAAGGACTAGAAATGGGCTGATGGGGGGCTGGGATTGGAAATGAGCTGATGGAGGAACTCAGATGGGGGAGCTAGGACTGGAAATGGGCTGATGCGGGGACTAGAAGGGAGCGGATGCTGAGTGGGGCTGGAACTAGAAGGGAGCTGATGTTGGGGGAGGATTAGAATGGGATAGAGCTGGAAGAGTGAAATGGAGAGGGAAAAAATATTTTGTGTGGGAGGGAAGACAAATCTACAATTGGCCAGATATTGGGAGAGTAAGTAGGGATTGAGGATGGCGGGGTAAAATTTGAGTGGATGAAATAGGAATGAGGAAAGAGCAAAAGGAGAAAGATTAGTATGTTAAAGCAGATGTAGAGAGAGAATGGAAAAAAACTAGAAGAGAGAAGAAAGGACAAATGGACAGCAGACGATGGAGAGTTAGCAGAAGACACAAAGAAACCAGAAGAAAGTGGCTGGAGCAATTGCAACTGAAAAAAAAATGCACAAAAGGTAGAAAAATCTCTTTATTGAATTTATTAACTGAAATATGCCAGCTCTGGGAAATGTGCATCATTAACGTCTGTGCTTTGTTTAGTACAAGAGGAAATTAATTTATAGTTTTATTTCTACAGTGTTGTTGGGCTTTTGGGGTTCCCAGTTTAATTATTGTCTTCCTGTTTCTAAATTGTGATTCCTTGTTTGGTGACGGTCTATGTTCTGCACGTGTAACTGAGCTGAGGTATTCTGTTTATGTAATTCCTATTTGACATTGCCACTTGTTCTCTTTCCCCAGTAGGTCATGTATTGTTGTTCTCTGAAATGTATTGGTTTAATATTTGTAGTGTTGCCTTGTGATAGGTAGGGTTTTGTGCTTTGTGAGTCCTGGTAGTGCTGTTATGATACGGCGGGTTTGCTATGGGTTTTAAATGGGCAGTGTTTGTAGTAGTTCCTAATGTACCTGGCAGTTGTCACTGGATTATAGCAATGTAGAAATCTTTTACTTTTTCTTTATCCATACACTCATTAAGAGGCATGTTTACTAAAAGTTAGTGTATGGTAACATTATGCAAATATATATGCAAATGAGGTCCCTTATGCAAATGAGGCCCCACACCGAGTCTCCGCACATGGCCCCGCACCCCCCTTGGGCCGCCCCTGAATGAAAACTATTAACCATTTTAGTAGCCACTATCTGCAGTGATTCCAACCTGCTTATATCCTTTTGAAGGTGCAGTCTCTAAAATTGCACAGAATAATCCAAATGAGGTTGCACCAGAGACTCATACAAGGCATTATCATCTCCTTTTTTCTGTTGGCCATTCCTCTCTATATGCGCCCAAGAATCCCTCTGGCTTTTGCCGTTGCCTTTTCTGTTTAGCCACTTTAAGATCGTCAGAATAATCATGCCCCGATCCCGCTCTTCTTTTGTGGACAGAAATACTTCATCCCTACACTGTACTACTCCCTTGGATTTTTGCAGCCCAAATGCATTACCCTGCATTTTTTAGCATTAAAACTCAGTTGCCAAGTTCTTGACCATTCTTCAAGCTTAGCTAGATAGTAGATGTTATCTACTCCTTAGTAGATGTTATCTACTCCTTCCTATGTGTGTGCTCTATTGCAGATTTTGGTATCATCCGCAAACAAGCAAACCTTACCCAACAGCCCTTCCGCAATATCACTAACAAAGATGTTAAAAAGAATAACACCGACGCTGCCAATAAAGGTTCCGCCTAGTAAGCTCAAACAGTTACAAAGACTCGTGAATCGATTTATTTGGCAAAATAGATGGCCAAGAGTAGCCATGACCGTCATGCAAAGAGCTAAAGGAGAGGGAGGGTTAGGGGTACCTAACTTTTGAAAATATTATGAGGCAGCGCAACTGAAAACGATATATAAATGGCATTGAGGCACGACAAAACAATGGGTTAAAATGGAAGAAGAGTCCATATGGGGAGCAAGCCTGGTTAAACTAGTGTGGAGGGGGGGGTAATATCTTAGAGCATCAATGCCAACACCCTCTAATAGTGCATAGTTTGCAAGTGTGGAAACAAAATAGAAAACTATTAGTACAAGATAAAGGATACATACAGGGCATGACCCTGGAGGCTTGTTTTGATAGGGGACAGGGACCTGGGGTCGCTATTCTGCGCAGATGGCTACAGGCGGGGCTAACACATCTCTCTCAACTAGTGAATAAGGAGGGACCACTGGAATTTGAGGGCTTGAGGGATTTATATGGGTTGGAGGGCGGTGATCACTATGCATACCTACAATTGAGCCACTTCGTGAGACAGCGGAAAGTCTGGAAGGGCCTTTGGGAAAATAGGGGGTGGTTTGAGGTGTTGTGTTCCGGAAATTTAGGACACAAAGGTGTTTTGCACAGGATTCACAATGGATTAATGGAGGGCGGAGATGGTAAATTGGTATATATGATAAAATGGGAGGAAGACTTGTGGCTGCGCTGGACCGATGAGACTTGGGATAAAATAATATGGACTGTGGCAAGCGTATCTATTGCCACACAAGTAAAAGAAAATGCATATAAAGTATTACTGCGCTGGTACTGAACCCCAGTACGTAAAAAGAGAGCAGGAGGGGGACACACTGACCATTGCTGGAGGGGATGTCAAGTGAGAGGAGATTGGAGGCAGTGTGAATGGCTGCAAGCTTACTGGGTAGAGATTTTGGAAATGATTTATAACATGACAGGATATAGTTTGCAAAGGACACCAGAGATTTGCTTACTGCATCAGCTAGAGGAGGGCATTCCAAAACGGGACAGTGGGGTGCTACATCACTGTATAGTAGCAGCTCGATGTGAGATAGTGCAGCACTGGGTGGGGGCGGACACACCACAGCCGGCAGGCTTTGTTAGAAGGATGGCTGAGATGTGCTTGATGCACAAATTGACGGAGTTGAGGCGGGGGAAAGGGGAGACGAGTGCACCAATCTGGAAGAGAGTGTGTGAGTGGCTGGACACATGGAAGGAGGAGGGGGGGGTCAGGGCTCTCGAGATAGGTCATTAGGAAGATTGACGGATGATTCGGTAAAAAAGGGAAGGGTTACAGATATGGGGCTGGAGGAGGGGGAAAAGAATATATGATTGAAGAGCGGGAGGGGTGGGGAAAGGGTGAGGGGAGGGGGGAGGGGTGAGGGGGAGGGCATGGTATTAGGAAGGGTACTAAGGAAGGGATATAAAGCAATGCGAGAATGTACATGAGGGTATATGAAAATGATCTGGAAAGTGTACAAAGTTATGAAAGTAGAGAATTATGATGTTCATCGATATGGTTAATAACACTTTACGCTGTGGGGGGGGGGATGATATAGTTAAAGGATGCCAATAAAATGCTGTTGGATTTTACTAGAGCTGCATAATATGTACAATGCTGGCTTTTGAGATTGCTTGTATTACTTCCTGCAATATTAATAAAAATTTAAATGGAAAAAAAAGAAAATCTAAAACAACCCCAAAAAACAATAACACCAAAGACAGATTCCTGCGGCACTGGTAATCTCCTCCTCAGAGTGAGCTCCATTTACCTGGAGCCTTTGTTGCCTCCCATTCAACCAATTTCTAACCCAAGCATTAACTTTAGGGTCCACCCCTAGGATGCTTAGTTTGTTTATAAGTCGCCTGTGCAGAATGGTGTCAAAGGCTTTACTGAAATCCAATTCTCCCTCGGTTCAACTCCTTGGTCACCCAATCAAAGAAATCAATCAGATTTGTCTGGCAAGACCTGCCTCTGGTAAACCCATGGTGCTTCAGATCTTACAATCCATTGGACTCCAGAAACTTCACTATTCTCACTTTCAGTAGCTTTTCCAATAATTTCCTAACCACAGAGGTTAGACTAACTGGCCTGTAGTTCTCAATGTCATCCTTACGTCTGCTTTTGTGTAAAGGGACTACATGTGCCTTTCTCCAGTCCTCTGGCACCACTCCCAACTCAAAAGTCAGACAGAGGAGCTGCTAGAACGTCCCCAAGTTCCCTCTGTATTCTTGGCTGTAGCCCATCCGGACCCATGGCTTTGTCTACTTTTAGTTTAGCTAGTTCCTCACGAACACAGCCTTATGAAAATCTTTAGAGATCCCCCTCACTTTTGTTCCTATTTCTGGGTGTTTTCTGAGGTCCTGCTCCTTGCTCTTCATCTGTGAACACAGAACATAAATATTTGTTAAGCAAATCTGCCTTATCCTCATCAGTTTCTGCATATTCATCCCTTGCATCCTTGAGTTTAACAATACCACTTTTGCCCTTCCTCCTTTCACTAAATATCTGAAAAATGTCTTATCCCCACATGTTATTGCATTGGCTATTCTTGGCTGTCCTTCCTGGATAAAGTATAGCCTGGCAAACTGTACCTTCTATACTGGCATACCCCTTATCTATACTCCTCATCCCATACTATCCTGCTCGTATACGTCAGTCTTCAAATGAGAATTGCTTAGTAATCCCAACAAAATGAATATGTATAGATGTATAGATCCAAGGCCTTCAGCTGTCAGGTCCCTCATTTATGGAACTCCCTGTCCTCCGAATTTCATTCATAATCATCATATAAAAAATTCAACATGGTCTTAAAAACCTAGGGGGAATATTCAAAGGCATTTAGATGGTTTTCAGACCTGCAAAATGCCGCTCAGTGGGATATTCAGTGGCACGGGTGCCACCACCACACACCCTAATGCTAACTGGTCAGTATCAGGACATGCTGGGGGCATTCCAGGGTAGCACTCATCAGTATCTGGGTAGCGGTGATATTGAGCCACCATTCAGTTAGCAACACGTGGCTAAAGTCAAGCACAGTAAGCACTGGCCTAATTTTGCCGCAGAAGCTAACCTTTCTCAGCAGATGCCTTCAGGGGAGCCGGATCCCTTCATTTTGACATTTCAACAATTTGTTTTATTAGATTTAGAAGCTTTGGAACAGTGACCTAAATGGAAGTGCTGTCGAGTCGTTGTTGACTCATTGGGATCCTCTGGATAGTTGTCCTAAACTGTCTTCGGTTTTCAGTCAAGAGGCTCATTGTTGACAGAGTGGCACCCATAACAACTGTTATTGTATCGATCCATCTCATTGCTGGACTTCCTCTTCTGCGCTGACCTTCTACCTTGCCAAGCATAATGTCTTTCTCTAATGATCTCGCATGATGTGTCTAAAGTATGAAAGTTGAAGTCTTGTCATCTGAGCTTCTAAAGAAAGCTTAGGTTTGATCTCCTCTAGTACTGACTGGTTTGTTCTTTGGGCAGTCCACGGTATACACAGCATTCGTCGCCAGCACCATAATTCAATAGCATCAATTTTCTTCCTGTCTATCTTCTTCATGGTCCAACTTTCGCATCTATATGACATTATGAAAAATATCATGGCTTGAACAAGTCAAATTTTTGTAAAGAATTTGGTCATGTCAGCTTTTCAGGCAGGTTGGATCATTGATACAGAGAAGTCTTTTTTATATAAATCTTCTCTTAAATACCTTTCATTTACACAGTACCTAAAAAGTGCACAAATCGCTTACTGAACTTGCAGGGCGACCCATTGTGTCTTGTAAGAGAGCTGTAATGGAACCCCTTTCGAAATTCTGTGATTATTTCTTGCAACCAGAAGCAACACATGTTAAGTCGTATGTACAGGATACTTCTCATTTTTTGACTCATTTGCCCATTAATACTGATTTACCTGATGAAGCTCTTTTAGTCACTCTGGATATCCAGGCAATATATACTAATATTAATCAAGAGGAGGCATTACAGATGTTGATTAGATACCCTCTTTCGCTTCTATCTCATATATCCAAATCATTTTGGTTGGATCTTACAATATTGGTGCTGATAAACAATTATTTTTTTGTACAATGGCCAATTCTATTTACAGGTTTTTAGGATAGCCATGGGGGTGACCATAGTTTCCTCCATTGCTACCATTTACATTGCTGGTCTACAATTTATCCTGTAGATTGGTTTCATTATATATCTTTCTGGAAGAGATTCCTAGATGATATATTTTTCTTATGGACTGGTTCCATGGTTATTTTGAAAGAATTTTTGGCATTATTAAATTCAATTAAGTCTAATATTAAATTTACAGCTCAGTTTGAATCCTATTCCATTGAATTTTTGGATATATTTACAACACGTTAGAAGGTTTACAAACAACATTGTTTAGGAAACCAGTCCAGCAAAATAATTTATTATGATTTCACAGCCACCATCCAGTTCCTCTTCAAAAGGGCCTGCCATTTGGGGAATTTATACAACTGAGATGAATTTGTTCAGCACTCCAGGAGTTTCAAATTCATACAAAAGAATTGATGAATAGGTTTTTTTCATTGTGGTTATCCTCAGTCAGTGGTTTTACTGGTTACAAACGAGCTAGACACACACACCGCGAATGGTTGTTGGTTGATAGATGGTCTCCCAAACAAACCCCAATATGAGGGGAACATTGTGGGTGTGCTTCCTTTTACGCAAAATGTTTCAGAGATAACCGACTACTGCAAAAACATTGGTTGGTTCTCCAACTCATTCTTGTTTTTGTAAGCCTTTGATGATCACCTTTACTGAGGGTTCTAACATCCAGGATAAGGTGGTTCACTCTACCACTAAGATGAATCGTCCTCTTTTTCAGTAGGACAACACTGGCTATTTTGCTTGTGGCAGTTGTCGATTTTGTGGATCTACTTTGGAGGGTCCAACTTGGTGTGATCCGAGATCTGGAACTATATTGAAATCCCAATGGTGTACAACCTGCTCATCCAGTTATGTGGTGTACCTTCTAATTTGCCCATGCAATCTTCTATATATAGGGTGCACCACTAAATTAATGAAAACACGCCTGGGGGAGCATTCCTCTTGGTTACACACATCCACCATTTCAGCCCCAATAGTAGAGCATTGTTTAGATCACAAACATCTATTTCATGATCTAAAGTGGCGAATTACTGATCATGTCCCTGTTGATCCCTGAGGAGGTGACTGCACTTTTAAATTTCAGTGGGCTGAACAGTGCTGGATCTTTAAATTACACACTTTTTCTCCATCAGGTTTAAATTTCCAATTGGACTGGCCCAGTCAATTGGAATTGGAGGGAGGAGTGGCTCAGTGGTTGGGACAGGTTACCTCAGGCCAGAAGGCCATAGGTTCAATTCCCACATGGGGACAAGCAACTTCAGGCCAGAGGGACTGGGGTCTCTAGTCCCATGGCCTCTCCCTGTGGCCTTGGGCAAGCCACTTAACCCTCCATTGCCTCAAGCACACTTAGACTGTGAGCCGATAAGGGAATAAAAAGTACCTGTTAGTGTACATGTAAACTGCACTGATTCTAAAGAGCGCAGTATAAAAAATAAATAAAAATTAAAAATTTGGAATTGGACTGGCCCAGTCTCTTCTGATTGCACCAATCACATTAAGCAGTTTCCTTTTGATGGTCCCTCGTCTATGTTCATTGGTTGATTTAAGGTTTACTATTGCTTGGTGACATCAGATGCCATGTATTTATTCAGGACAGATTTTAACTTCATTCATAAGCACTTTGACTGCTTGGAAGCAGGAATCCCTCTAACACTTGAAGCAGGGCTGATTGTAGCTTGAAACGTGACGCAAGTCGTGTGAGGACTCCAGACTGTCAGCTCTTCCATGCGCTTCATAATACAATTGATTTTTACAGTGTTCCTTGAATAATAAAAAAATGATTAAAAGGAGATTGTTTCTGGAGAGTGGAATTTCTCTCTCTTGACAGCACATCCGACATACAATATTTTTCACATTTTAAGTATTTGTCTGTTCCTTTTTTTTCTTTATAGAGTTTTTGGTGGGTCACATCGTTCTGGGTTCTTTTGGACAGCAGAAACTAACCAGGCAGTGACTCAATATCACCGCTGCCCAGTTAGCATCGTCATATTCTGGGCAACCCGGATATTCAGTGTCAAAGCCTGGATATGTCCCTGGCATTGCAGATTCAGCTTTAAAGTTCAGTGCCAGCAGCTAGCCGCTGTAGGAGCACTAGCCACCAGTGCTGAATATCGGGCCCCTGGTTCTTCACACAAGCTGCTCAGTGATGTACCTTTCCTTCTTCTTGAGTAATTTTTGCTCTCCCAGGTGTATCTTAGCAGTAAATTGAGCCTTTTTTTCTTTAATTTGTTGTGCAGTCTCATTTCTCTCTCTTTTGTGTCTGAGTCTGTAGTCCTGTCCTTGAATTTAATGTTTCTGTAGTAAACCTTTGATTACTGTAAACTGCTATGATGCTAACGCCATTGGTAAATCCAACAAAAAATATGTGAACGAATTTGGTGTAAAGTAGTCTATGAAGAAGAAGGAGCCTACACTAGATAGGAAGTAAGAGTTACCAGTGGATTCATAAAGAAACTTGCTACTAATTGTACTATTCTGTTTTGAACTGCCCTGTTTGGACTCTACTGGTGAATCCGAAGAATTTTTCCTTTTTTACAGCAGTGTTGTAGGTCCTTTTAAAAAAATATCCCCTGCACTAGACTTGGGTATCTTTAAAGTCTGGAGTCATGTGAATTTGTTTTTTTAAAGTATGATCAGTTTTGGGGCATCTGCCACTCCCTTCTCATCAAAACACTTTTCAGTGATTGGATCCAGAATCTAGTTAACATTTAGAATGCTAGAATGCATACATGTAAGATGCTTTAGTGTACTGTTTCTTTTTCTTTAATTTATATGATGTTTGCATGATTTTTAAAATGTTAATTTTCTTTTTTTTTTTTGTAATCCACCTGTAAAAGTTGTGTAGGTAGAATATACGTCTTTTTTTAAAGAAAGAAATAAAGCTAGAAGCAAGGCTAGTGCAAGGAGAATAGGTGACCTAGGCAAACCTCACATGTTGCACTTTCCCTCCCCTCTCTGACCCCCATTGCCATCCTTCTCTGGAACATACAGCAGCATCAAGGGCCTCAAACAACCCCGTGGTGCTCACCTTAAAACTTCAGTGCTACAGGGCTGTTTGTTTCCGTCCCTCTGATGCTGACTTCCAATTTGCTTGGAGGCGGAAGTGGCTTCCTCCCCCATGCAAACAGGAAATTGTCAGCGGGCATTGGAGGGCCACCTAATTTGCCTAATGGCTGCACCGGCCCTGGATAGAAGATAGAATTAATTTGTCTGTTGGGACCTGGTAGCTGAATTAATGATATACGCTAGAAATTTGCTTATGAGTTTTTGATCATTGTGTGATAGTTCTTCTGCTTCCCTGTTCTCTTGGTCATCTTACCCTAATTATTTTTTCTCTGCTGTGCTCTTTGTCTCTGTGTCTATGCTGTTCGTATCTGTCCACCTTCCTGCTCTTGCTGGATATGTTTGTGAGTATGAGTGGGTTGCACCTCTCTGTCTGTGTCTGCAGCTAAGAACATGTGGTTGGACCTCTGTGTGTGACTGTGGGTGTGTTTGATGTATGTATGTCAGCAGCACTGGTAGTGGGCCTGGGTATGATGGCTGTGGGTATTGCATCTAGAATGAATCAATGATTTGTGTGAACTTAGGCCAAGAAGATGGAGAGTCAACAGAGGAGGAGTAGGAGGAAGAGAGAACCCACTGTAGAAGATATACAGGCCTGGGACTAGTAACTGGTCAGAAGAACAATGACTATTGTAGCCTCCCACTAGACGAGGAGACCCATGCCAGTGTACCTGCAGGTCACCACAACCCAGTCATTTTAGCCATTAGAAGCTTCCAGACCAGTCTGGCAGTAACAGTGAGAATAAACCAGCTGCACTGAACAGATTTTGAGTACTTCTAAGAACATAAAGAAAACCATGCTGTATCAGAGCAAGGTTCATTGAGTCCATTATCTTAACTCCAAAAGAGGTCAGTGAGTCTCAAGTACCAGAAAGCATAAGAGCTAATGTTTCAAAACCATTGGGAGTACTAAAACAAACACAAATTACATTTTCCTGAATATAGCTATAAGGGATACCTCATCTTGGGGCTGTCCATACCCAAAGGGTCTACAAACAGCAAGTTATTCCCTCAGTCCCCTCTGCCTCTATTACTTAGATTATACACACTCTTCTCCAAAAGGACAGGCTCTACAAGGTGGGGGTGAGGGGCAGGGGGGCATTTCCTTTTAAGGCCCAGGTGCAACTTTTCCCACAGTAATTCAAAGGCTGAATTATGTTGATCAAACTGATTTTACTGTTTCAAATTACACTACAAAGATTGTCCAAAATAACAGTCTTTCCTTCTCAGAAATATATGACATTGCATAACACTGTATTGCCTCATCCCATATACCTCCAGTCTATGATCCCTGTTATAGCTTGTCAGTCCTGAGATGGAAAAGGGTGGTTCCAGTTTAGGACACCTAGTTCCTCATAACAGGGCTTCAAAAGCTCCTTCCCCTTTGGGATCCTCACTCACCTAGTCTCCTTTTGGAATGGCATCAGGATTTCCTCCATGTACCTTTCCTCTACAGTCAAGCTCCAGTTTGGGTCTCGGTCTCTCTCATGTAACTCCAGGCTTAGGACATAAGCCTATCTTCATTTATTCTCAAACTCATAGACAGAGGGATGATCAATACCTCTGTCTTGTACTCACACTTCACACAAAGGTGAACTTAATATCAAGGGAGTCTTTACACTCGACACAGAATAAACTGAGGCCCAAAGGATGGGGCACTAATGTATTACACAACATTCTGGGGTTCATTCTGAACCAGGAATAAGTCACCTAGACATGCGAGAGAGAACCTCCATTACCCTGCACATACACAGCACTTAACACGGGGATCACAGAAAGTGGGTGCTCAGCCAAGAAGACATATAAAGTGTATTCTGATCACACTCATGTACATCTTCAGTTGGCCCCGCAGACATCCAGACTATAACTTCCAAACCATGGAATAAAGATAAGACTTAGAAATATTACTGCCCCTCATCTCAATGCAGCCAATAGTGGTGAACAGATGTCTAATCTATGCTGTGCATTGGTGTGACTGCAGTGTTACAGAACAGAAAGCAGAGGAGAGGGAGGATGTAAGTCAAAGCAGCAGAAATAAACACCCCCACACATGTATGCAGTAGAGCACAGGTACTCAATCTGGCTATGCTGCTAAAAGAGTACAGCAAGGGCTCCCTAACAATGCCTGCATCCTGGCAATGTTACTGGTGACGGAGTCCTAGCACCTCATGTGAACATATATGCCCCACCATTAGTGGTATGCGCAGCCAGTTGGAGTGTTGCGCTCCACACAATGGAGGTCTACAATCTATGCTCTATGCAATGTGTACAGTCCCCTGATGCAGATGAAGGCATGTGTGAATCCTATAGGAATACTACCTATGTCAGTGGCTATATTGCACATATTGTGTGCACAGGTTACTGTTGAAGTTTTTCTTTACCTATGTGGCCCTATGATGTTCAATGCACATACAGGGGTTGACCCTTGAGGCTGATATACTGGAAGGGCTATTTGGGGCTACTGCAGCTCTGTATCTGTTAGAGGTCCATTATTGCATTTAGCATGTATGTATATAGTTAAATAGACATGCAGTAAGCAGGTATGATGCTGGGTTGGAAGTACTGATTGCTATGGTTTTCTTTCCAACAGCTAAGATGTTCTGTGCAGGGCATACCTTTGGCAGATAACTGTTTCTGTGGGACAGCAAGTGAGGGTGCATGTGTGTGCGTGGTTGGAGGGCTGCACAGGAGGATCGAAATTGCTCATACACATATCCGGGGGAACAGATATACCTGGCAGGTACCCGGTCCATAGGGCTGTCTGCAGCTTCACCAGGTGCCAGTGCATAAAGGCAGAGTAGGACAGTTCCACAATCACTTCCCATTCCAGACACTTCCCTGTCACTACTCAGGGGAGCCCAGAGGTAGGGTGTGCACCAGCAGAGGTCTCTGCAAATGTGCACATTCATAAAGAGCGACGATGGGCATATCAGTGTGGTGCTTGCACTGCTGACTGCTGTTATTCCACTAGCCCATTAGTAGTGCAGGGGAAATGTTTGGGTAGTTCTCTATGGGGGCCCGGTAGTGCTGGGATCATGACCTTACTTAGCATTGTACAGTCATGTTCCTGGGATGTTCATGACGTGTATATATTGGGAGGTCATCTACTGTCGTGTATGCAATGTTGTACTGCATCTTGTGCCAGTAGGTTCACTCTCTACCTGTTTTCCTGCTACATTACTGTGCACTGCAATTGCTTTGTAGTGGTCTTGGCATGACATAGACTAGTTTCTATTGTCTAACTTGCATCCACATGTATGTCTCACCAACGTTCATTGCCATTCAGCCTCATAAGAGCACTGTCCATGCCCACAACACAACACAACACAACACAGCTGCACATTTTAATGAGGGGCGTGGTTGTTTGCGGGTATGTCACAGAGACGGGAAGAGTCACAGATATATATCCTTTCAGAATATGGTGAGTGCAGGGATGTACAAAGCCAATGCTGGGGTATACCCGTCATCATACAATGTTGAGATGTGTACGTGCCATGCCTAGTATGTCTATGTGGTCGATTATGTGCGTCTATCCCCCTGTGTGCAGAATCGGGCTCTGTTCCTAGCTGTTTCCATTTGGACATGCTTGCTGCCCAGATGTGCACATCTTCAGAATTGGTCTCTCTTGTATATCACACTACCACCAAAACCATCTCAACACTCCAGGATCCCAGGGGATATATAGAGGCTAGTGGGACAACAAAGGGGATGTTGCAGTAAGATGGCATACATCTCCGAACCATATTAAGATAATATAGCCTTGATACAGAACCATGCCGAGCTAGTGAGGGCCTTGCAAAATCTTTACACAGCAATGGCATCTGCTCAGTATGCGGGGTGCTCAAGCACCCACTGCATTCACAGAGCTAGCAGCTATGCCTGTAGGAAAGTATATCTGATACCTCATAACTCATAACAAGGGATAAGTAATAGCTTTCCCAGGTTTATCTGTATAATAATTTTTTATGGACTTTTCCTCCAGGAACTTGTCCAAATCTCTTTTGATCCCCAATAAATAGCTCATCTTGACCACATCCTCCAGCAGCAGAATGCAAAGCTTTATACACTGTGGGGAAAAAATCTTCCTTTTGAAAATCGCTGCTACCCACTTAGCCCTTTCCTCTACCCCTGCTCCACCCTGGAACACCCCCAGCATGTATCTGGGTGCATTAGGGACTTATACAGGATTTTTCAAAGGCACTGCCCATATAGATGCCTTTGAAAAATGCTGGATAAGGCATTTACATGGTTAACTAGAGCAATTACCCATGTAAATGCCTTAAAAAATGTCACCCAATATTTCTGCAACAGTGACCTTGACATGATCATATTGTGAAAAGCTATGTTGATTCTAAGGACCTTACATTGGTTGCCATTTTCAACACATGCTAAATTTTGGCTTATAGGTAGTTGGAGACCAGAATCTCTCTCAATTAAGATTAAATGGTGCAGACTACAAATAGAATTAAAGTTTAGCCAGGAAGCTTTACTAGATGTGCTCTTGTTAAGGGACTATAGGAGAATCCAAAAGAGGAGGAGATATTTTTCTGTCACTGCCCCATTTTATCGAGTATCCTTCTGTTAGAACTGAGATCTGAGCTAAAATTGAAGTTCCAAAAAGAGATCAAAGCATGGTTATTTCCTGTAGATAAGGTGGGGATCTGGAGATGTAAGCATTTCTTTGTCTAAAAATATATGGGTTGATACTCAAATGCTGCAGTCAACGTGTTGGTTTTTTTTTAGCATTGGCTGTGACGGTTAAATTATCCATATATATTCAGTGCTGTTATCCAGATAGTGAACAATGCTAAATATACACATAGATGGGTGACCGCTGCCGCTTTAAGGATAGTAGTGATATTCAGCCACTACCCATATAGCTAAGTGGTTTCCTCTGCCAATATCACACCAACCAGCTCTCCAGCAAGATGAGGAACAAAGCAACCCTACTCAGATCGACAGATGCCACAAAAACTATCTGAAATCATATGCTTCTGAGAATACCGAACCTGCTACAATGTTGCTCTGCTTAATGATACTCATGTAATTCTACTGAAAGCTACTATAAGATACTGCTTCAATGTATCTCTTCAAAGGCAATTGCTTAAATTAGAACTACTATTATTATATGCCTCTAGATGACACTCCACTTTAGAGTTCGATCACAATCAAAACACCCGAAGTATATTAGCATCAATAAACTGGTAAACAAGCAGTAGAAATTCATTAAATAACTGAACCTATTTAGCTCACTGAATCCAACAACTTTTTCTCCCTTTGCAGCCAAGATTGTATTGTGCACCGCCTTAATACTTTTGTAAAGGCGGTATATCAAATCTATCAAATAAAGATAAAGATAAAGAACTGTACACTTATTTGGTGATTTGAAAATTCATGTTGTATTTCATACTGATTGTTCATTCAGGCTGCATTTGTACATAGTAATTTATTTATTTTACCAGTTTTCTATACTGCCTTATCCTTCAATCAAAGTGGTTTTACATTATGTAGGCAGGGGTACTGCTATAGAGTACTTTATGTGCTAGAATCAAGAGCTTATACTCAATATGGAAGGTGACTAGTAACCAGTGATGAGTTTTAGAGGGGGGGGGGGGTAATAAGTCAGGTTACGATTTTCAACATGCAAATATCCAAATAAATCCTTGTACTATAGTTGTGACAATATGGTAAGTCACCTAGTCAAATAGAAGGAGCTTAAAAATAACCTTTACATTTCATTAAAGTGTGAGGTCATGCATTAGAACAATAATGTAGTATTTTTCTGTGTCTTACTAATTAAAGATTTATTTGGATCAGCAAGGAATATTGAACTTTGCAAGGAAATTGAACTTTTGAGCCATTCTGCATGTGAGAAATCAACTGAGAAATCATGCTGAGCCAGCTTTCTAGCCCAGAGACCAAAGCTGTATTTGCAGTCTGGTGAGAAACTGCTTACACATCTAGCCTGAGGGATACTGAAAGACCAGGGAGGAGTTCTTCTCTTAGCAAATGGAGATCCATTAAAGAGAACAAGAGAACAATTCACCTAGCCTTCGAAACAATTCTCTTAGCCAATATAGAAACATTTACCTAGCCAATGTAGAAAGGATAAGGAGAATTCATCAATTATAATGTAGATGTTTTGAGCTTCTAAAACCATGGGGGTGAGCATTGTCAGACGCCTGCCTGGAAACCAAAGGCTGGGAGCAAAACAAAGGCTGGAAAAGGACTGGTCAAATTACTATTAGCAAAGGTGTATGGGGAGGAGAATATCTGTAGGGAAAAGCTCATGTGTGAGAGCTAGCTGCAACACATTTGTTACAGCCTATAAAAAGAAAGAGAAAATCCAGAACAGAGAGAGAGTAGATCTGCTTGGCCAGGCACATGCCAACGCATGAAGAATCCCAGACTTTTCTCTAGCCTTCGCTGAGCTCTCCCAGCTGATATGGAAAGGGCTGCCATGATGCAGTTTAGTGATGTATTATTCTCCTGTAAATAATTGCTTTCTAGTTATCTTTTCTAACTACTCATGAGTAACTAAGGGAATTACTTGCCTTTCTAAATAAGTCAAATAAGAGATTGTTTTATAAATAAACTACCTGTCTTCATTACAAGGTGTTCTAGCCTTTGTTGTAGCAAGACATTCTGCCAAAACTGAAATCCCCAAATCAATTAAGGGAGCAGTGGCCTAGTGACTGGGGTAAGTTATCTCAGGCCAGAGAGCCAGAGGTTTGAATCCTGTTAGAGGACAGCAACCTTGGACTGGCAGGACTGAGGTTTCTAGTCTCACAGGTGCTCCTTGTGGTACTTTTTTTTCCCTAGAATCTCTGCAATAGACTGCTCATGCACATAATTAAACTGAGATAAGATTTCAGAAATTACTTTGAGCGCATATAAATGAGATCACGCACACTGACTGGTGCCTTTTCGCTCATGATCCTAGAAGTCAATTTAATTTGACAGTTCTTTCAATGTCTTTTTTTGTTGTGCAAATCTAATTTATCTGAAGGAAGAATTAAAGAGAAGGGCATCATAAATTTCCCTAGAGAAAGTGCTGAAGAGGATGGAATACCATCCCATATTTTTCTGACAATTCAGCTCATTGAAATAACTTTCATGTTTACTGCAGAATAATATTAGTACGACAGAAGAATTTTTTTCTTCCTTCTATTATTATGAAAGAGCCAAGACTTCGTATGGACTTGGACAGTGTCAAAAAGCTGAGAGCTGCTTCTTAGAGCAGCTCTGGTCAGATTAGAGGATTGCCTATAAGGTGCAACAACCGATCTAAAACAGTTGTAGGGAAAGAAGGTTGGATCACCAAAGTGAGAACTCCAACATTAGAACTGCCAGGTAGACTGAGGAAGATAAAGTAGTGCTCTAGCTGTAATGATAAATCTGATATTTAGGGAAAAACTGTATCTAAAGTTTAAGAGATGAAGAAGATGATTGACTCACAGAAACAAAGAAACAGAGAAAATGATGACCAGTAAAGACAATGGAGGAGTAGCCTATTGGTTAGAGCAACTGCCTAGTACCTAGAAGATCAAGGGTTCAATTCCCACTGGCACTCCTTGGACCTTGGGCAAGTTGCTTTACCCTCCACTGCCTCAGAAGAAAAGGCTGGCAATCTACTTCTGGTGATACATTGCCAAGAAAGCCCAGAGGTGGCTGGGTTGCTATGAGTCAACACTAACTTCATGGCACTAAAAAAAAAAGACCATCCAGTCTGGCCATCTATACCAATTACTAAGCTCTATGATCCTCCCCCTCCTAGGTGCATGTTTACAAAACTGAGTTAACAGCACAGGCTATTTATAATTAGTCCCCATGCTATTAAATGGGACCTGGCATAAGCAGCATGGAATCTGTCAGTCTTTTGACCTGGATTGGCCACTGTTGGACATTGGGTATTGGGCTAGAAGGACTTTTGGTCAGAACCAGAATGACATATCTTACTGTATGTTCTTATTCCTTTAGATCCCTGATTTCAGAGCCCTTTGAACCATTGAAGTGGGCTACTCTGAAGGATTTGATGCTCAAGATGGTCTTCTTGGTTGCAATTTGTGCCACAAAGAGGATTCTGAGCTGCCGACTCAGCCTTGCCAAGACCCTTACCTATCTTTTCTGAGGAGGCCATTTCCATTCAGCTGGTGACTTTCTTCCTCCCTAAAGTGATTTCTCCCTTTCATGTGAATCAGGCAGTTTACCTGCTCTCACTCTTATCATAAGTCAGACCATCTTCTTGTGCTGTTTGCTGGCCCACATATAGTGATTTGGTAGCTAAGTCTGCTCTGGGGTGCTGGGTTAAGGAGGCCATTGGCTCGGTGTATTTGTTGCAGAACCAACCGGTTTCAGATGGTTTGTGCGCCCTTTCTTTCAGTCTAGCAGGACTCAAAGAAAGGACATTATCTGGTAAGTAAAATGTCACCTTGCTGCCATGGGACAGTGGCATCCAGAGCTTAAACTCTAAAGCCCATCCTCTGAAATTAGTTTATAGTGATATCTACATGTATTATCACCCTTGGTTACATTTTCTGATTCTTTTTGAACACAAAAAAGGTTTGGATACTGTTCCATTCAAAGTGCCCTTTCTTCTACCATATAGGTCAAAGAGAACACTAATATACATACACACAGGCAACACAGACGCAAACACACATGAACACACAAAGAGGCAACACATGCTTTTACCAATTGTTAAATATGCATTCAGGAAATTGGGTTGTCAGAGGGTCATGGTTAGAAAACTTCTCTTTATTTGAGGTGCTGTAAAATTCAAGCATTCTATATCATTTGATAAATTCAGAAGACCACTGTAAGCAGGAATAGTAGCCTCTATCTTATTGGCAGTTTATATTAGTTTGCATGGCATGTTCATTATTATGCACCATAATAGTACAATTTACATCAACTTAATAAAGCACGTTATAGCTGTGGTGAGTCATATTTATTGTGAATGCTAAACTGTTTTTAGAATGCATAATAGTGACTTGTTAATGAATCAGCCTCAATATGTATGTCTTTAAGAGCAAGAAAACCCAGGGACTGGGTTGACAAAAGTCAGTATTGACTTAATGGCACACACAAGGGCATGAACTTAGGTTTTTGCCTTATGCTCTGATGACCTCAATAGATCCTTCTATAACAATACAGGGTCATTCTACATAGCAAATCTGCTTTATCCTGTGCTTCACGTGCAATGTAACATAGAATTAAAGAAAACATAAAAAGAATGTTCCTCCCTGGCCTTGTACAGTATATTACTGTAATTTGTTGCTCAGATAGTTGGTTCTGCATTCTCAGACAAGAGCTAAGAAAGAAAGGAAGCCTCTCTGGCCATTTCTTGGGCTGTAGTGTCCATGGATCACAAGTATTCTGTACCCTTGCTCTAGTACAGTATTATTTGCTTTTCTGTAAAGGGTGCTGGCATGTAAAACAGAAGGTGAAATATAACAAAGCCACTAGTTAAGACAGAGGGTTGGCAAACTCAGTCCTTGAAAACCACAGCCCTGTCAAGTTTTCATGATTTACACAATGAATATGCATGAGATCTCTTTGCATAAAACTGAGGCAGTACATGCAAAGAGATCTTACACATATTTCTTGTCGAGATTTCACACATATTCGTTGTCTAATGTCTGAAAAAATGAACTAGACTGCGGCCCTCAAGGACCAAGTTTGCCCACCACTGAGTTAAGACATGTCTGAGTATGCCAAAACCTGCCATTCTGTATGGCAAGTAAGATGGCAATTGGAATGAAGGACACAAGAAAAACATCTAAAATCAACATCCAAAGAAGAGCACGGACACTCGCAGCAGATGTGAAAACAAAACCAGCAGCAAGGTGAGATAAAAGATGCTTTGTTTGTCCTGTCCTACATGGCCATGTTTCAACTTGTGCTTTCGTCAGGGGTATGAACTCAAACATAAAAATAGTAGAAACAAAAACATATATTTAGCAATTACTCATAAATCACATACAATCACAAAGTAAAATATAAATATAAATATATAAACCAATGAACAATAAATATTAAATTGTATAAACATATGATAAAACAAAGGAGACAAAAGGCAACCGAGTATAGTTAAATAGGGAAATGGGAATATATATGCGCAAATATGAAGAGAGTAACCAAGATAAGCAGATGTATGAGATAGTACCATAAATATTGTGCATCATAGAGGACTATGAGATGTCACAGACTGGTTAAGAATGATAAGGTGGTAAAACATATAAGCTAAAGGACGTGTTGTATTAAAAATTGTGAAACTAAAATAATATATACATGGATGTGGATAAATATGTAAACAAGCATATTTAAAAATAAGTCAATTATAGTGATAAATGACATAAAATCAAATAATCTTCTACATAAAATGAATAACATGAGTAGAGACAGAAATGACAGCACAGCACTAAGAATAATGGGCCCAATATTCAGCACTGGCGGCTAGGCACAAGTAAAGTGCCTAGTCATCAACACTGAACCTTAAACCTGGATATTCAATTCTGGGGTCATATGTGGCCCCGGCATTGAATATCTGGGGTTGTCACACAGCCTCCGCAGCCACAGAAGCTAACTGGACAGTGGTACAATATTACTGCTACCAAGTTAGTGACTGTCGCCGCCACTGACATGCCCCAGAATGCTCACAACACATCGCAATGCTAAACAGTTCGCATCGGGGCATATAAGCGGTGTTAGTTGGTGATATTCAGTGACACTATGTTAGTGCCATTGAATATGCCATTTAGCAGCATTTATACGGTTTAAAGGTCTGAAAACCATGTAAATGTTTTCCAGTATTGGGCCCAATGAGTATAGGCTCACAAATACAAAAAACAAAATAGGTGCTTTTGAAAATGATGGGCTAACATAACAAAAGAGTAAAAGAACAGTAAAAACGTACAGTTGAGTGCAGAATTGCATTCACAATTATCTTAACGTAGCTCACCACATATACAGAGTGGCCCAAAAAAAGTGAGAACATCTCATAAATTAAAAGCTTAAATAGTTTACTTATTTACCTTTTTTAGCTATATAACGTCTTTATTTTGACAATTTTTGGTCGCCATCTTTTTTTAAAAATTTGTCAATCGTTTACATCTGTCTTTTTGAATTATTAAATAACTTATATGCTACGAGATGTTCTCACTTTTTTTGGGCCACCCTGTATATTGTCATGAGACTGGAGCTAGAAAAGAAACAGTGTTGAAAAAAACTCCTGATTTTCATGGAACTCAGAAAAGGCAGAGAGCGCAGTTCCAGCGCAGCTCAGCCAGAGGGCGCATGAACAATTACACAGTACCTGAAGCAACGTGCTCTAGCATTGATCACACTAATAACAAGCAGTTTCACCTGTCCTCAAACTCAGAACGTGCAAACCAGAATTCCCTTTATAAAGGAAACCAGATGATCAGTGAGAAGGGAGGAACAGGAACTGAAAGAGAAGGAACAAGGAGAGGCAAAGGCAGAGACGAAGGCAAGTGCTGGGGATGTGCCAAGAGCAAGGTCAGAAGGACCGGCAGCAGGAGCAGTGAGAGAAGCCTGGAAGAGGAAGGCTTCCATGTGCAGCCAACTCAAGGAGACAGAATCCAAAAGAGGTATTCTCCAAGGGATAAAGTCCAGAGAGGCCAAAGGTGTTGGAACGGAGTCCAAAGCCAAGCAAACCAAAGAAGCAGCTTCTCTGATGAAAGCAACTATCCTAGCCCAAGTAAGTCTCCTATGCTAAACCAGAAAGGCACAAGGAAAGGAGATTCCTTCTACAGTGATACTTTTGCCAAGAATCACAGAGAGTGGAAATCCACGTCAGGTTTTCCTGGTAACTCTGATTGTAGAGCAGTGCACAGAACAGCTTGTCAGCCTGAGAAGCTACGTCGTAAGCTGAGTACTGGGTGTGGCAGCCTACAGAAGCCAAGGTATGAAAAGCCTTTCATTATAAGGGAAAGTTTAAGTGATGAAAACCTTATGGAAATAGATAAGCCTCAGAAAGTTAGAAGAAGTAAAGCTAACCTTTTAAAAGTACTTCCCAACAGTGTGATAAGGAAGTTGTATGAGAAACAGAAGAACCCCTGTGAGGAGTTAACAGATACTGAAGCCAGTCATAGCATTGAAGAAGGTAGTGACCCAGAATCAATGGACTGTGATTGTGAAACCAATGTTCCCATTCCTCAGAGTGAACCAATGGAATGTAACTTCTGTTCAAGAACTAGCTTGATTGCTTTGCTAGTTGTATAGAGAAAAGAGAACTCTGCATATGGTGAAGTTGATAACCATTTGTTTCCTTATGTTAATTTCTATTGATTTGAAAGAAGCCTTAACCCAGATAAACAGTTAACTGTGAAGCCTACAACCCTTAACTGTTTATAGCACGGTGGAACCTTTTTGTTAGAGGAAAGAATTTCCTTCATTTTCTTTTGTGTCTTATTGAACCTAAGTGTTGACCGGGGAAATAAAACCTTATTACCCTACACTTTGGCGTAGACTGTTCTTTATAAGGAGTTCTGCACTACAAGGACCAGAATCCTCCTGGTCCTTCAGCTCAACCACTCCTTAATATAAATTAAGTGTCACCGGATGCCCTTATTTACTACGCCAGTAGGGGCACCTGGGGACAATATGCATTGATAGTTGTGAATAATTCTATGTTTGAGATCATACCCCTGACAAAGGCAGAAGCCAAAATATGGCTGTGTAGGTAGGGCAGATAAAGCATCTTTTATCTCACCTCGCTTCTGGTTTTTTTTAAAATATCTAAATAATAACTTTCTTGTTAGTGGTATGGAATCAGGAATCATTGGCATGCAGGTTCCTTCTCAGGCAGTTCTGTTATTTCCTTCTTCCCTGCCTGACTTATGCCTTTAGTAAATGCATCCAAACACTTAATTACAATCCAACTAGTACTCATCAGTGTCTGTGGATTTGGATATAAATTAATAAAAACAGATGGTAATCTGCTTTAACTATTTTATAGCAGTCATTTAAATAAAAACACTTGTCAAGCTGTCTACATATTTACAAGCCTGCAGTGAAAGTTCCTTCTTTCAATCTTGTTTGTACTTAGGAAACTGATCTAGTTAATTATAGCTGTTGGAATCTAAAATTAGTTCAATGTTTCTAAGGCTGATTTTATGTATGACATGGAGTAAAGATACTATTAATTGAGCAATGAAGCAAGTGCAGTTGGGGGAGGGGGAGGCAGAGGTAGAGAGAAGTGTGATGGTATTATGTAAAATTACCAGTGGGCCTAGAAGAACCAGAAACCAATTTTTGTTTAGTCCTTGAACACAAAGAAAACATGAAGGCATTTCTACAGGATTAGTGTGAAAATAAGTTCCTCACAACGGAGGAAAGTTTTATAAGCTATATGAGTGTATAGGATTATTTTGCCTACTCATATAGGTGCTTAGAAAATTGGCCAAGGGCATATGGACATAGACGTAGGCACTCAGAAAGCAATGCCTACTCTTATGCAAAATGAGAATAATTCTGTAATCTCCCGTGCAGTTAACACACTTTGCCATACCGGATCTGGGGCCTGTTTTATTGAAGGATGTGTGTACTTTACTTTATAAAACAGGGACATACCGATGCACCTTGACCAAGGCACGGTAGTTACGCTTGATCTAGAGCAGATGCAAATGCCTGTGCCTAGATTTGGAGAAAGTTATGATATTCTATAACTTCTGTGCTGAAATTTAGCTCCATCCCTGTGCACGCTTAAATCAGAAGTACATGCGATGAGACTTATGCGGGTGCTTACAGGATAGTGACTGCCTGTGTAAAGTGCCCATTCCCATAAGCCCATTAAAAGAGGGACTCAGGTGTCAACAGCAGGTAACTTTCCATATGCGCCTTAGAGCCTCGCCTCCTATATGCACAGGCATTCCCAGGGATAGAAAATGGGCAGAACAGGAGTGGGATGCATGCACTTTATAAAACCCAACATATAATGCCATCTATGAAAAAAGGGGAATAGAGTCACCAGCAAAAAATAAAAATGAACCCCAATAAAGTTATATAAAGTCCCATCAAATAGAACACATCTCACATTATATATAGGACCTCATATAAATAAGCCAACTGTTTCTCAGGCAAGCCTGGCCAAAGAAAGATCATTAAGCCATTGAGCCAGAACAGCTTTTAATCCATCATCGGACCAATAGTCCTTTTAGGAAATTATGAAATCAAATCATCAAAAAATGTACATCAGACATAAGTTTGAAAAACTATATTATCTGTATGAGGGATAGATGCCTTCATGGAGATACAAACGCTCTCAATAGTGGCTTCACCAGCTCTTAACACACTCCACTGAATAACAAAAAAAAAAGAGAAAACAGTCACATGATAACTACAGCCAATAGAAGAGCAGAGGGGTCAGATAGACACTAACTAATAAAAAAAAAATCAGCCAATCAAATTAACGTCATCCATTAAATATCTTGACAGAGACCCCCTGGGCCAATTGTCTTAAGCTTGAAAATTCAAGAATGCTCTTTGGCATTTAATATTTGATCATAGTTTCCCCCTCTCCCCCTCGCCAAGAGCAGGTTACAGAATCAATTACTCTCCATCTAATATCAGTAACAATATGGTTCATTGTGATCCAATGATCCGCCAGAGGAGTAGATGCGATCCAGTTAAATATCTGGCTCTTATGTTCATTAAGCCGTAACCGTACCTTCTGCTTAATGCGTCTTATGTAAGTCAAAAAGCACGGACATACAATCTTCTATATCATATAACTAGATTCATAAGGGTTATTTGTGATTTTTTGCTGAATTTTATAAAATGTACACATAGTTCTCATGTGGCACTTAATGAGTAGGCTATTTTATAAAGGCACAGAGGGCATTTGTTGCCTTTATAAATTGGGTGCACTTATAGGGCTTCCCTGCCTAGATATCCTGTTATAAGATTATCCACTCCACCCCCCCCCCCCCCGCCTAATTCATTAAGGCCAGCATCCAAGAACACGAATAGCAGGGTTGGACATCTGGGATGGATGTCCAACCCCCGTTCAGGCCCTTGACACGAATCCAGACACAGCACTCCATGCATGTATAAATGGTGTGTGCAGGGAGCACTGCACAGGGGTGAGAGGAGGAGAGCCACCACACCCAGAAGTACAGGGCCAATTCAGGTCACGGCCATGAATGTCCAGATGCAGCAGGTTAGATGTAGGACTTGTTCCACCTCCAAGGTGGAAGATGTCCTATAAATGGAGGGGATTGGGCCAGGCAGCCCCACCACAAAAGAGGGGAACAGCTGCAGGAAGGCCCCCACCACCCAATCCTGACCCTGGCAGACTCCACCAAGGGTCAGGTGGCAAGGAATGGTGCATCTGGTCATTGGCGGGCCTTGTAAACTCCTGCTGTGCATCCTAGTGCCATGGTGATGGGACACTATGGCACCGGCACACACGCAGGAGCCCTGTGTGGAGAGGACAGGCAGGCATTTGGATGTCGGCCGGCACAGAATGCTGAACAAGCTGGCCTGTCCAAGTACTTTGATTCAGCAACTGCAGAACATTTAGCTCCCATGGTTGCGGAATCAGGTTTAACTCCAGGCCGTACATTTTCTTCACGTCCATACAGCCAGGATGTGTGGGACCCAGAATCGGGCTCTATGGCTTTTCTCTCATTTCATGTCCATGGGGAAAAGCCTTGCATCAAGTCCAAAGGATCTATTAATAAATTTACCTTGGAAGAGAAACAAGAAAATTTCTATTCACAATAAAATAATTTGGCACTTTTTATTGCACAGGTGATAAATTTATCACTTCAACAGGGAATGGTTCTCAAAAAAGAGAAATAAAGAAGGCGATCAGTATTCTGATTTTCATCTAATTTCAAATTGTCCCGTAATGGTAAAAACCTTAGAAAACATAGTGCTTAATCAGCTTTCTAAATTAAATGTAGGCACTGAATTTCTCACAGTCCGGCCAGTATCACAGCGCCAGAAGAGTTCTAATAGCCATACAGGATAGTATCAGGGTTAAGGCAGATGTGGGCTACTATGATGCTGGCTGGACTTCACAGCAGCTTTCGATACAGTTCAGCATTAGCAATTGCTGACTAGACTATAAGACACCAGCATGAGCTCCAATATGTTAAAATGGATTTCATCTTATTTACAGATATAATACAGGGGAGGTATTGGAATCGGTCACTCTCCAACTGTTATGCTCTAAAAAGGGCAGTGCCTCAGGGTTCTTTATTATCCCCTGTCCTTTTAGATATTTATTTAGCACCTGTGAAGTGGGATTTTATAAAGGATGTCCAAGTCACATCGGGGATGTCCAGGGCAGACAATGCAGGACCACATCTTTGGCCAATTTTAGGAACATAGATGTCTCTGACGTGGATGTCCACAATGGCGGTCACAGAGATGTCCTCCTTAAGAAAGTATGGGTGGGAACATCCATCTCATGCAAACTAGTATAATGGGACATCCAGCGGTATAGCAAAACAAAAACATGAGCCCTCATTCCCCATCAGTGTTCACTGACATATTGTAAAATAAAGTGGATATTAGTATAGCTCCTTCTTCACACCCTTCAGATGTTTGCCTGACAAAAAGTGGTTATACAAAACAAAATCTTGGTCTTCACAGAGCTAAGTAAAGTCACACTACTATAACAGATAGCTCCAAACAAACACTGTTCAAAGTGGAAAACAAACAAAAATTCATTCGGTATATGGAGGACTGGTTGACTTAAACAACAACTTTATCACCCAAGTGCCCAGAATGTCTCAGACGTCATAGCGCTTAAACGCAAACTGTTTGTTGTATATTCGTTATATTGCGCATGTTGGCATCAGTGACTAATCCTGGGTTATTTATACCTACTAAAACACCAGTTTTCCGTCACCTTCGTGAAAAGCTGCTTAACTAAAACATTTCTTATCTTAGAAAGTTTCCTCAACGCCTCCTTTGGGCACCACTTTCGCGTTTCACTCCCTTGAGGAGTTTCTTCATGAGGGTCTAAAAGAATGAAGCAGAGATGTACAAAACATCTTAAAACATAACATCCACAGTGATCAAAGAAACATTATCTCATATATGTATGGTGTCACACTTGTGAAATAATGTAACAAGAGAACATAAAAACCTAACTACTCACTATTTATGATGCTGCCCATATTCTCTAAAGGAACCGTGCCTTTTGGTTCCAAGTCTCCAAAAAACGCCACGCATGCGGGGTAATTGTCAAAGCTCAGTTTTTATAGATGACAGACTGCCTAAACGGCTTCAACGTAACTTGAGTTGTCTCATGTTTTTAAAGGCAAACTCCCCAATCAATTGAAGAATTGAGGCCATTAGGCACTAAAGTGTTTAACGTAATGATCCAACGTTGTTCATGCATAAAAAGTGTTTGTTCTAATGTTTTCCCTCTTTTTGCTGACTGAACATGATCTATACAAAAACTACGCAGATGTCCAAACTCATGTCCCAAATCCAAACAATGTTGGACTAGCGGTGCTGTCAAGATTTTACATCATAAGCGGCTCTTGTGTTCTAATAATCTAGTCTTGAAAGAACGAATGGTTTTTCCTATATATAATTGATTACAGGGGCACCTAACCGCATATACTACCGAAGTAGTATTACAAGAAGTTGCTTGTTTCAGAGTGTAAGTCTTCCCATGATAGGTAAAATTTTGCACATCTTCGGTTATATCGCATATAACACATTCCCCACATCGCTTGTGCCCTCTTTCGCTGGTATCCTATGTGCTGTGTACTAAAGGTCGCAGGGCCGCAGGACTCAGTTGTTCTTTCAGATTAGCATTCTGTTGCCACACACACTTTATGTGTTTGTCTTTTAAACCGGGAACAGTCTGTAAAATACTGGTATGTTTAGAAAGAATACGTTGTATCCTATAACTCAATGGTGAGTACCTAGTGATCATGTTGACATATTCACTATCCCCCTGACTTCGGGCCCTGGGAGTCCCTATCAACCAAGCTCGATCATTAAAGAGTGCCCGCTTATAGACACTTGTGGCAATATGATGAGGATATCCTAGATCACAAAATCTTAAAAATTGTGAAAATGGCAGACTATTTTTTAGACGAGACGGGTGAGCGCTGCTGTAATTGAGGAAGGTGTTCCGGGCAATAGGTTTTTTATATACCATCTGCCATTTTCACAATTTTTAAGATTTCGTCGGAATTGTACAGACACCTTAGAATTCAAAAAACAATCTCAGATTTTATTGAAAGATTTTCATGATCGAGGATATCCTCATCATATTGCCACACGTGCCTATAAGCGGGCACTCATTAATGATCGAGCTTGGTTGATATGGACTCCCAGGGCTCGAAGTCAGGGGGATACATCCTCCAGTAACAACTTCCAGAGAGTGATCACTCGTTGAGTAAAAATATATTTTCTCTTCTTTAAATGGTTACATTATAACTTCATTGCATGTCCTCTAGTCTTTCTACTTTTCGATAGTGTAAACAACCGATCTACATTAACCCGTTCCACTCCATTCATTAACTTATAGACCTCTATCATATCGCCCCTCAGCCGTCTCTTTTCCAAGTTAAAGAGCCCTAACCTCATAGGGGGTATCCTTCCATCCCCTTTACCATTTTGGTGGCTCTTCTCTGTACCTTTTCTAATTCTGCAATATCCTTTTTAAGATACAGGTACCATAATTGCATACAATATTCAAGATGTGATCATGCCATGGAACAATACAGAGGCATTATATTATCCTTGGTTTTATTCTCCATTCCTTTGCTCATGATTGCTAGCATTCTAATTGCTTTCTTGGCTGCCACTGCACATATTATCCACAATGACGCCTAAATCTTTTTCCTGGGTGGTGGTTTCTAAGGTGGAACCTTGTTCTTTCCTAGGTGCATAACTTTACAGTTGTCCACATTACATTTCATCTGCCATTTGAACACCCAGTCTTCCAATTTCTCAAAGTCATCTTGCAATTTTCACAATCCTCTTCGGTTTTAACAACTTTGAATAATTTTGTGTCATCTGCAAATTTGATCACCTCACTCGTTATTCCCATTTCCAGGTCATTTATGAATATGTTAAAAAGCAATGAGCCCAGCACAGATCCCTGTTGTACTCCGCTATTTACTTTTCTCCATTGAGAAAATTGGTCATTTAGCGCTAAACTCTGCTTCCCATCTTTCAACCAGTTCCTGTTCCACAGTAATACACTGCCTCCAATCCCATGACTTTTTAATTTCACCAAGAGCCTCTCATGAGGGATCTTGTCAAAGGCTTTCTGAAAATCCAGATACACTATAGCAACAGGTTCACCTTTGTCTACCTGTTTATTCACACCTTCAAAAAATATAACATATTAGTAAGACAAGACTTTCCTTGGCTAAATCCATGTTGGCTTTCTCCAATTAAACCATGACTATATACATAATCAGTAATTTTATTCTTTATAATGGCTCCTAACATTATGCCTGGTACTGACATCAGACTCACCAGTCTGTAGTTTCCCGGATCACTCCTGGAACCCTTTTTAAATATTGGCGTTACATTGGTCATTCTCCACTCTTAAGGTACTACAGATGATTTTAATGATAGTTCATGGATTACTAATATTAGGTCTTCAATCTCATATTTCAGTTCTTTCAATACCCTTGAATATATACCATCCGGTCCATGTGATTTGCTACTCTTCAATTCATCAAATAATTGTAATACATCTTCCTGGTTTATTGATATTTCTTTCAATTCTTCTGATACATCATCTTTATATACAATTTCTGGCACAGGTAACTTCTCTACATCTTCTTCAGTGAAGACTGAAGCAAAGAATTTATTCAGTCTCTCCGCTAAGGCCTTGTCCTCTCTTAGTGCGACTTTTGCCCCTCTATCATCCAATGGTCCAATTGACTCTCTCACAGATTTATTTGCTATGAATGCATTTCAAAAAGTTTGATTATACATTTTTGCTTCCATGGCTAGCTTTTTTTCAAATTCTCTCTTTGCCTGTCTTGTCAATGTCTTGCATCTAACTTGCCAATGCTTATGATGATTCCCATTTTCGTCATTTGGCTCCTTTTTCCATTTCCTGAAAGATGTCTTTTTTGGTAGCAGAAACCTCTCTGATCTTGCTTTAAACCATGTTGGCAGTTTTTTGGCCTTTCTTCCACTTTTCTTAAAGTATGGAATGCATATGTTCTAGGTTTCCAAGAGAGTTGTTTTAAACAATGCCCATGCTCTATGTAAATCTTAATATTTGCCACGGCTCCTTTTAGTCTTTTCTTAACTATTTTCCTCATTTTATCATAGTCTCCCTTTTGAAAGTTAAATGGTAGTACTGTGGCTTTCCTTGCCATCCATCTTTCATTTATTAAATCAAATGCGATCATGCTATGATCACTATTGCAAAGTGGCCCCAACATCCTTATCTCTTGCAGCAGATCCTGCGTGCTACTAAGGACTAGATCCAAAATAGCTTCCCCTCTTGTCAGTTCATGAACCTGTGGCTCCAAGAAGCCACGAGGAAAACCACCTTCTAGGACAGATTCTTGAGGTGACAAGAAGCCAGCAGCTTGAAGGGTGGAGCAATGAGCTTCGAGATGCCATATTGAGATCCCATGCTGCCACCGGCAGTTGAGTGGGTGGTCAAGAGAGCAGGAGGCCCCTCTGGAAGCAAGCCACAAGACACTAGGTGGAGAGGAGCTTCCCCTCGATGAAGTGATGGTGCGCCTACAGCGCACTGAGGTGAACCCTGATGGAGTTAGACTTCAGACCAGTATTGGACAGGTGCAGCAGGTATTGCAGCACCAGCTGGACCAAACAGGAGAAGAGGTTGGCACCCCTCTCCGCATACCAAACCGAGAAGTGATGCCACTTGAATGCATACACCTGCTGGGTGGAATCCTTGCGTGCTGCCAGCAGGACCTCTTCTATCTCCCTGGTCAAGTCAAACTGGGCCAGAGCTATCCTTTCATCAGCAAGGTTGATGGGACCAGGGACCCCAGGTTGGGGTGCAGGAGAGAACCATCCTCCTGTGAGAACAAGTCTGGGGCATACCCCAGGGGGACAGGGGGTGCCAAAGACAGGCTGAGGAGCAGGGGAAACCATAGCTGCCGGGGCCTCCAGGGGGCTATGTGGATAAGGGTGGCCTGGTCGAGGTGGACCTTGAAGAGGGCAATGAGTGGCTTGGGAGGATAGACTAGAGAAGGCCTTCTGTCCATGGGATGAGAAACACATTGGCTGCCACCCAGGAGGGCTGTGGCACCCTGGAGCAGAAGCGGGGTAGCTGAGCATTGGTCAGGCTGGCAAAGAGATCTGTTATAGGAAGGCCCCAGTGACAGAACAGTCAATTGGCTACCTGCAGGTTGAGTTGCCACTTGTGGGGCTGGAGGATCTGGCTCAGACAATCCGCCAGAGTATTGTCCCAGCCAGGTTGGTACATGGCCCTGAAGAGCATCCCAATCTTGCTGGAAAAAGTGCAGAGATGGACTGCTTCCCAGCACACGAAGGACGACCCCCATGCCCTCTTGCTTGTTGACATAGAACATCACCACCTGGTTGTCTGTCTGAATCAGAATTAACTGGTTCTGCAGATGGTGCTGAAAAGCTTGGAGAGCATAAGCAATGGCTTGGAGCTCTAGGCAATTGATCTGCTGGAGGCTCTCTGATGCTGACCACAAGCCCTGAGTGTGGAGGTTGCTGCAGTGGGTCCTCCAACTGAACTTGGAAGCATCTGTAATGAGGACTCTCTGAGGGGTTGGGGTCTGGGCATTCCTGACAGCAGGTCCAGCAGCTATTGCCACTAGCCGAAGGACTCAGCAAAGGGATCAGTGATGGTCACCCTGTCCTGCAGGTGCCCCGTCACCTGGGACCACTGGGAGCAGAGGGCCCATTGGGCCAGATGCATGTGGAGACGGGAGTTGGTTGTGACATGCACAGTCACAGTCATGTGCCTTAGGAGGCACAGCATGAGCTGGGCAGAAGCTGAATTCTGGTCCTGAACCTGCCTTGGGAGGGCCGCTAGGAGCTCGGCCTGGTTGAGAGGGAGAAAGGCTCTGGCCTGAACTGTGTAAAGGAATGCCCTTATGAACTCTAGATGTTGGGTCAGCTGCAAGTGGGACTCGGGGTAGTTGATGACAAACCCCAGGTGCTCCAGAGCGAGAATGGTGCGGCGTGCTGTTTTCTGGACTTTGATGCCTGTGCAGCCTTTGGCAAGCCAGTTGTCCAAGTAGGGGAAGACAAACACCACCTGCAGCCACAGGTGGGGAGGTGACCACTACCAGGCACTTGGTGAAAAACCTTAGGGCTGAAGCCAGGCTGAAGGGTAGGACCCGGTATTGGTAATGGCATCATCCAATGATAAAGTGGAGGTACTGCCGGTGGTGCAAATGGATGCGGATATGTGTGTACACATTTTTGAGATCTAAGGAGCTTAGTCAATCTCCATGCCAGAGGTCAGGCAGTAATGTTCCAAGGGAGAGCATTTTGAACTTCTCCTTCACCAGGAACCTGTTGAGATCTCAAAGATAGAGAAGAGGGCGAAGGTCGCCAGTCCTCTTGGGAACCAGGAAGCACCCTGAAGTGGGGCAGGACTAGTTCCACTGCCTTGTCAGCCAGAAGCCCAGCGAGCTCTCGCTGGAGTAGGTCTCGGTGAAAGGGGGTCATCAGGAGCTCTCCTGGAGAGAATGGGGGAGGTGTCTGATTGAAATGGAGGAGGTAGCCCTCCCCCACCACCTGGAGGGCCCAGGTGTCAGTGGTGATGCTGGGCCACCAGCTGGCATAGAACACCAGATGTCCCCCATATGCTGCAGGGCTAGATCTCCCAGGGGAGGAGAGGCTTGTCACGCCACCACCACTCGCCATTAGGTTAGAGGGGCGTGGATTATTGGAAGAACTTTCTGCTGTGTGCTTTTTCAGCTTTTTTTTAAAACTATTTCCCTGCAATGCCCTCTGGAAAATGTAGTCCTTATTCAGCTGTATGAGTGCACCATGCAGAAAGCTGTAGTCAGGCTCAAGTAGGTAAGGCAAATGACAGAAATTTATTATTTTTATATACACAATGGTTCACTCATACCACACATAGGATTGTTGGTTCAGGACTCTTGGAAGCAAAAATTGTCCAAAACATATCCAACCACAAAATGCAGTTTTAAAGGTTCTCTCTATTGCAGGACACACAATCTTTACCAGCAAACCTAATTGTATTCCCTTCTTAGCCTTGGGCTAAAGCACCAAACAAAAAAAACACATTTAAAGTCTGTGGTAAACTTCCCCTTTATAAACACATGGGATCTCAGCCACCCTGCTTGTGATATAAGGGTACCTTTTTCCTGGGAGACCTTCTTTCAAGACTGGCTTGCTTTTTCTACGTTCCCCAGGTTTATAGCTTGGCACAAGGAACAGTCCATGGGAGTGTCCTCCTCAATCAGCTTTACCTCAGGCTCTCCTAGCTGCATAGGTTCTGTCTCCCCGTCCTGCTCAGCATGCTCAGCTAACAGCCTCCCAGGGGATTTTGGAGTCTCTCCTGTTCCTGGCTCCAAACTGTCATGCTACATGCCAAATAGCACTCTCTCCAGCTGGAAGCTCCGTTCCTCTGCTCTGCTCAGCCTTGCTTCCTGCTTCTCCTCTCTTCCTTTCCTTTCCCTAAATCATACTCTTCTCTGGGTTTATACTTCCAGGGCTCTAGCTCCAACCCCACCCTACTCAGGTGACAGCAATCAGCCTGACTCCGGGCACCTGAGTGCTTGAAGCATTCACTGCCTAAAGGGTTCTGAGCCTTGTATCCTCTCCCCTTCCTTCCACTAGGGGGAGCCTGAAATGTTTTCCACGTGAAGGTTTTCTGATCCCTGGAGGTGTTTATGGCTTTCCTACCCTGACTTGAGTAAAGGGGGCCCTTTACTAGGGTGAATTCCCTGTCTCTTTGTCCTCCCCTGGACTCTGGATAGGCCTCCTTGCCACAGGCTATGCCCAAGGAGTCAAAAGCCCCTCCAGGTTGTGACTGGGGCACCATCTGGGCTTTGAGTGCCTTAGGCTTACGTGGGCCTTGTCCCTGTCCCTTGCCTGTTGGCCCCGTTGGGGAGCTGGGAAGGCCGAGTACTGCAGGTAGTTTCCATAAGCATTCCTCTTCTTTGGGCAAAGGAGCTTTTTCCTCAAAACCTTCTGTCAGAAAGGGTCAGCAGTTCTCTTGAAAAGCCTGGTCCTGGGCAGGAACTCAGAATCCAGCTCAGCAGCCTTGTCCATCATGGTCTTCCCAAAGAGATTATCTCCCCAAGAAGGGACATCAACCAACTTTTCGGAGGACTGTAGCCAGGCCTGGCAGCAGGCACTAATGCCCACTGCAGCTACTCTGGCCATCGACTCAAAGCCATCATCGGCCACATGAGTGATGAACTTGGAGCACTCCTTGACTATTGAGGTCAGGGTCTGGAACCACTGAAGAAGTTCCTCTGACAGCCCAGCCGAGAACCCGGTGAGGTCTTGCAAGTACATGCCCATGTACATCTGGTAGGCCTGGATCCAGCCGACGAGCATCGAGCCTTGGTAGCATTTTCTGCCTAAAGCATCCATTGTGTGGGCCTCCCTGCCGGGAGCACTGAGGAGTGTGTCTTCTGGCTTTTGATCCTGCACATGGCTGCCTCCACCACTATGCAGTTACGAGGAAGCTGCACTTTCTGGAACTTGGGACTCTTGCAAATTCGATACATTGGATTGAGCTGTCAGCTCACAATTGACACAGAGGCTGGGGACTCCCACATGTGGAAGAGAAGCTGTTCCAGGATGGGGGGAACAGGTACCAAAGGTGCCTTCCTCAGAGGAGCCTCGTACTGGAGGATCTTGAGGTCCTCTGCCCAAGGCTCCTCTTTGGACTCCACAGTGAAGGCCAAGGCCTTTGCCATGTCCCTGACAAACTCCAAGAAGGAAAGATCCTCAGGAGGGGACCTGCATGGGTCCTCCAGAGGGGAGGGGCCTAAGGGACATCCCGATGGAGGCAGGTATCGTGGAACTCATCATTGGTTTCCCATTCCAACTCAGAGTCGGAGGAGACCTCAAGGACCCTCCGGGCATTGGGACCTCGCTGGGTCACTGGTGCCGTGAGGGTCTGGAGCCCCTGTGAGCCCCTGCGCTCCGACCCAGAGGTGCTGGCAGGGTAAATCCTCCATCCCTAACAGGACTAAGATCAGTGCCAGGAGTCATGTTGAGGCCAATGGCATTCGAGGACCGGTTCCAAGACATCCGGCAATACCCTCACATTAGAGGGGCCAATGGTGGGAATGATGACCCGGAGGAACTGGGCATTGGTCCCTGCTGCTGAGCCAAGAAGGCAGTGAGGCTACACTCGAGAGTCGCCATACTGACTTCGAGGCTATAGGGCTCTGCAGCCACCAGCATGGGCACCGAGGGCTTCGAGCCCAACGCCTGCACCATCGAGGGGGTTTCCTCAATGAGGATGGGCTTGGGAGACTGGAGTTGATCTCGTGAAGCTGGTGGCATTTTCTCTCACTGGGACATCTTGGAAGGCCACTCCCAGCCATCACTCTCAGCATCATGCTGGGGGCTCTGATACCAGTGACCGTGGATCTTACCCATGGTTCCAGCGTCATTGCCGGATGATGCCACCGACATTGTCCAGCTCTTCAGCAGACAGCCTTCAGATGATGATCCCCAGTTTGAGGCTCCGCAACCTTGGGGCTCAGAACAGGCACAGCCATCACATGAGGCCAAGGCCACTACGGTGGCCCCTGAGGGCATTGGCTGCGCAAGCGACATAGGGGCTGAAATGGAAGTCTTGCCAAACATGGACTCTCGCTGCTTCTCACAGTTCCTCCATCCCTTGCTCGTCATTTGCTGACAGAGCCCACAGGAGGAATCATCGTGATCTGCACTGAGGCACTAGAGGCAGCAGTCATGAAGATCCATGCAGGACATGTTGTGCCCACTGTGGTTGTACTGCTTAAACCCATTGGCCGAGGACATAGCAGGGAAGATGGCGCCAGCCAGATCAAACTCAAGAGTCCTAGCCAGAGAGGGTACACGTTTTCCCACACACTGAAGGAAAAACCCCCCAAAGGGAAAAAGACCCAAGAAAAACATGGCGCTGAGGCAGCAGCTGTCCCAGGGAGCTACGAAGGCACTGGTATGCGTACTGGAGAAGGAAAATTAAAAATGAAGGAAAAATAGATCAATCAACCTTTTCCAGGGTGCAGACGAACATTTGATGGGCTCCCCAGAAAAAAGGATACTGAGGCAAGATGGCATCCTTGGGCGGAAGCAGACCACACATGTGTGGTGGATCTCCCAAAGGCTTTCTTTGAAAGCTGGGAAGAGGTTACAGGGTGGGCTCCATCGATGCCAACATCACCCATATGTGAGGACTGACTTCCTGCTTCTTCCCAGAGAACAAGCACTTTTCAGATGTCTGTTCATGCCTGGAGCAGGTATAACCTTAGGCATAACTCCAGACATCCAGGATGTTTCTGAGATCAGGCAAGGATGTCCATGATGCCCATGCCTCTGCCATGCTCCTGTTTAGATTTGGACATCTTTGCAATGAGAACATCCACATACCCACCTAGATAGACTTGATCTGTTGCTACAGATAATGCCATTGAAAATTGCTGGATAGACTTGACCTGTTGCATTTACGCATCAGGATAGCAGGTGCTGCTATCTGTATAATTGTTTTTAATTATTGGGCCCAATTGGATTTCCGATTGTGCTCATGCCTTTCTCAGAAGCTCATGAGAAGCACTGAAAAGGTCAGACAGTGGAGGCGCTAGAACTGCCCCAAGTTCCTTCAATACTCTTGGATGTATCCCATCCAGCCCCATTGCTTTGTCTACTTTTAGTTTAGCTGGTTCCCCATGAACACAGACTGATGAAAATCATTCAAGATACCAGGGCCGGATTTACCTTGAGTGAGGCCCTACGCCAACAAAAATTGTGGGCCCCCAGCAGGGGCGGCCCAAGGGGGGTGCGGGGCCTCATTTGCATAAATATTTGCATAATGTTACCATATACTAACTTTTAGTAAACGTGCCTCTTAATGAGTGTATGGATAAAGAAAGACTAAAAGATTTCTACATTACTATAATCCAGTGCCAACTGCCAGACACATTAGGAACTACTACAAACACTGCCCATTTAGAACCCATAGCAAACCCGCCGTATCCTAACAGCACTACCAGGACTCACAAAGCACCATACTCTACCAATCAAAAGGCAACACTGCAAATATTAAACCAATACATTTCAGAGAACAACAATACATGACCTACTAGGGAAAGAGAACAAGTGGCAATGTCAAATAGGAATTATATAAACAGAACACCTCAGCTCAGTTACACATGCAGAACATAGACCATCACCAAACAAGTAATCACAATTTAGAAACAGGAAGACAATAATTAAACTGGGAATCCCAAAAGTCAAACTTGGAATGTACAACACTGTAGAAATAAAACTATACATTAATTTGCTCTTGTACTAAACAAAGCGCAGATGTTAATGATGCACATTTACCAGAGCTGACATATTCCAATTAATAAATTCTAAATAAAGAGATATTTTTCTACCTTTTGTGCATTTTTTTCAGCTGCAATTGCTCCAGCCACTTTCTTCTGGTTTCTTCGTGTCTTCTGCTAACTCTCCATCGTCTGCTGTCCATTTGTTCTTTCTTCTCTCTTCTAGTTTTTTTCCATTCTCTCTCTACATCTGCTTTAACATACTAATCTTTCTCCTTTTGCTCTTTCCTCATTCCTATTTCATCCACTCAAATTTTACCCCTCCATCCTCAATCCCCACTTACTCTCCCAATACCCGGCCAATTGTAGATTTTTTATCCCTCCACACAAAATATTTTTCCCTTCTCCATTTTACTCTTCCAGCCCCATCCCATTCTAATCCTCCCCCAACATCAGCTCCCTTCTAGTTCCAGCCTCACCCAGCATCCATTCCCTTCTAGTCCCTGCATCAGCCCATTTCCAGTCCTAGCCACCCATCAGCCCATTTCCAGTCCTAGCAACTCCCCAACCCAATACCAGTCCTAGCCCCCCATCAACCCACTTACAGTCCTAACCCCCCATCACCCCATTTTCAGTTTAAGCCCCCCCTATAACCCATTACCAGTCCTAACCCCCCATCAGCCCACTTCCAGTCCTAACCCCATCAACCCATTTCCAGTCAGCCCCCCATAGCCCATTGCCAGTCCTAACCCCCCCCCATCAGCCCACAGCCCATTACCAGTCCTAACCCCATCAGCCCAACTCCAGTCTTAACCCCCCCAGCCCATTTCCAGTCCTAGCCCCCCCATAGCCCATTACCAGACAGCCCCCATCAGCCCACAGCCCATTACCAGTCTTAACCCCCCCCAAAGCCCATTACCAGTTCTAAACCCCCCCAACAGCCCATTACCAGTCCTAACCCCATCAGCCCACCTCCAGTCTTAACCCCCCCAGCCCATTTCCAGTCCTAGCCCCCCCATAGCTCATTACCAGACAGCCCCCATCAGCCCACAGCCCATTACCAGTCTTAACCCCCCCCAAAGCCCATTACCAGTTCTAACCCCCCCAACAGCCCACAGCCCATTACCAGTCCTAACCTCATCAGCCCACCTCCAGCCTTAATCCCCCAACCCATTTCTAGTCCTACCCCCCCCCCCCCCGGCCTAAAGTAAAATTTAATTTAAAAAAAAAACCTGCTGGCTGCCGCCGCGGGGCCCCCTCTGCTGCCGCGGCAGCATGGACTGACCCGCGGGGGCCCCCTCTGCAAGCTCGGTCGCTCGTTCCCTCCCTCCCTCCGTGCAGGCTGTGAGAGGCACGAAGGGAGACTTGTCTCCCTCGTATCTCTGTTAAGCCCGCAGGGGCTGATGGGAAATTTCCCATCAGCCCCTGCGGGCTTAACAGAGACGCGAGGGAGACAAGTCTCCCTTCGCGTCTCTCACAGCCTGCACGGAGGGAGGCACGGAGGGAGGGATCGAGCTTGCAGAGGGGGCCCCCGCGGGTCAGTCCATGCTGCCGCGGCAGCAGAGGGGGCCCCGCGGCGGCAGCCAGCAGGTTTTTTTTTAAATTTTATTTTTAAAAAAAAGCCTAACTTGTTCCATTTTTGTGGGCCCTTGCCAGCTGTGGGCCCTACGCCATGGCGTACATGGCGTATAGGTAAATCCGGCCCTGCAAGATACCCTTCACTTCTGCTGTTTATTGTTTGTTTTTGTTTATTGTTTACTTGATATACTGTGTCTTCTAATAGCAGTACAGTGTAAAATTCAAAAAATAAATAAATACAGGAAAAAAAATAGGTAGAAAAGTGCCATATGCAAATAGGAAAGTTAAACAGTCATATAAGAACTAGAAAGACAGGATAGAGGAAGTCAGGAGTCCGGAGGAGGCAGAAAAAGTGTGTTTTGAGTATGGTTTTAAAATGAGGATAGGAAATTTCTGAGCGTAGATCAGCAGGCAGAGATTTTCAGAGGGCAGGACGAAGGAATACAGGGTGGAGGAGTGAGTGGATTCAAGGCAGGTGTGTGAGGGGGATGGTAGATGAAGGCAGTTGGCATGTAGTGGGGAGCATGCAAGTGGAAGACATCGAATAAGTAGGTAGGAATGCCAGTGTGGATGGCTTTGTGGACCACTGTTTGAGGTTTATATTGTGCATGGTATTTGAGGGGAGCCAGTGTAGATGAATCGGTAGGGAAGTCATGTGGTCGAAGCGTATAGTATGAGTGATGAGGTGGGCAGTGGTATTTTGAATAAGTTGTAAATGAGCGAGTGAGTATTGAGGAAGACCAAGGAAAACGATGTTGCAGTAGTCGAGTTTAGTGATAACCAAGGTTAGGAGAAGAGTGGTAAGAGAAGAAGGTGACAGAAAGTGGCAAATGGCACAGAAATGGTGAAGTAAAAAGAAGGCCTGATGAAACAAGGAGGAGAGGTATATGTGAAAGGTAAGGGAGGAATAGAGGATCACCCCGAGATATCGAAGAGTGATCACAAAGGGATTGGGCCAGAAGAGAAAGTGGGAGCTAGTGGGAGCAATATGAGCTGTACAGTTTGCACCAATTAAATTACTTTCTACATCTTTTTGCAGCTTGTAAAACATATTGTTGCTACATCTCCTGCAATTGGTATTTGTCAGCATACAATGCCAAAACTTTGGATCTTAGTCCATTAGACTCAACTGAATGCACTTGGAAAGAACGTCTGAGGTTTTGCCTTTAACTTCATGGACATCAAGAACTTTTACCTGAACCCCTTTCTCAGGAAGAAAGTACTTTACTAAAATAGGGCACACTTTAATGCTTCAAAGGTTTGAGCAATCACAAAAAACTAGAACAAGAATATTATTCATCAAAACATTTTTTTAAACAACTTTGAAGTACAGTCTGATGACCGAAAAGGATGGTTGTGGACAACACAGTGATAAGCCCATGCACTCTCAGTTATAGCCAGTGAATGAGTTTTCTCATCAAAAGTTTGACTTTTAAAAAAGAAGTCACAGTTCTACTTAAAGAAGCACTTACAACTGCTGCCTTGTGTCTGTCCGTCCCTAGGTGCTGAGCAATGTCATCCTTTCCTGCATGTGTGACTGAAAAGGATGACTAGCATCTGTTACAAAACACCGTGCTATCACCAGAATATTTCTTAAAGAACGGGTATTCATTTTGTAGTTGGTCATTAAAAACATACTTTCTTTTTGGCATTTTGTAATGAAAATAAAGTCTAAAGATGGAATAGAAACACGCACCCTAGGCTAAGAACCTACAAAGATGACAGAATCAACAAAATCATCTGACCACTGACTATGATACTCATACCAATGTTGGCCCCAGGATCATAGGTGCCAGCTCTGTGGGTGTTTTGGATGCTTGAGCATCCCCAATATTTTCTCCTGTAGGTCTGTATATCTGTAGCAAAAAAACACACACCATACTCCAGAGCTACAGGACAAGGGAGAAAGGAAGATTTCTGTATCCTAGCTACTACTCCCACCTCACCCTGCTCCCTATTGACTGCCTGTGTCTGCTGCAGCCTATTGGCTAGCTTTGTTTGACCTGGGCCCTGGGGGAGGGGGGGGGGAAGTAGAGCCAGATTTTTCAAATGTGCTGAGGAATCAGGAGTTTAGGATTGCCAACCATCTAAATTATTTTAAGATTCTAAAACTTTGTAAAGTAACTGTCTTAGTCAAAATGATGTCTAAATTGTCTGGGTAGTTAGAGTTTAGCTCTACTCCCCCTCACTGTGCAGAGTAAGTGGTAGGTTCCAGACAATGGAAAGGCTGCACTAGTCACCGAAAGGGTGGACTGATTTTCTGCATAGGATTTGGGTGAAAGTCAGTGGAATAAGTGGGTTTCTTGGTAGAAGTGAATGGGATTGCTGAGAAAGGGTAGTAATGCAAGAGGAATGGGATAGCAAAAGCAAGAACTGAGGGCATTGAAATAGAGGAGTGCACAAGCAGAGAGCACCAGTAGGCGGTCAGAGACAAAATCTGTCTGTCTGAAAAATGCTAGTGTGCATGTGTGTAACTCATTTTGGGGGGGGTGGGGGTGGGGGGAGGGTTGAATGAATGTATTTGTATGTGTGTGTGACTGAAGTACAACAGAGTCCATACATGTGTGTATATGTTTCTGTGTCACTGATGGAAATAGTCTCATAAATAGAGCTTCCCTTTGAAAATTTTAGCTGGAATGGAGAAGTCCGCTGGTACAAATGTGGAGGAGTGTAGGTTTGGGACATGGGTTTTCAAATAGGATTTAGGCATCCTGACCGAAGTAATACGATTCTAGGAACAAATCCTTAAAATATGTGACTGTCCCGTATTATGCTTTAGGCTGGCTTGGTAACCAAGAGATCAGGGTTCAATTCACATTAGTACTTATTGTGGCCTTGGGCAAGTCATTTAACCATCCATTGTCTTGAAAGAAAGGCCTAGCAATCTACCTCAGGTCACACTGCCAAAAAGCCCCAGGAGCTGCTGGGTCACTAGCACGCAGCATTGACTCGAAGGCATGCATTGCAGTATGGTGATGTGTCCTATCTCTGTAAGGGTTTATTGAGTCTAATCAACTTGGGGGGGCTGTTAACTTTAATTATATGAAACTCTTACCATGTGTGTTACGAGTCTACAAACTTTCAAAGCATAAGAACTATTTCATGTTATTTTCTTAGTTCAAAATTGTTTGAGATCTGCAACGCTGTCATAAATCACCGCCTCTGCCTTTTTCTCATCCCCAATAATCGATCACGCAGTAGATTCCCCTTCATTTTTCAGAAGTTGTTCTTTCACAATGCATGTAAGCTCTAGCAGTCGCTCTCTTTCAATCTTCCCAATTCCCAGTAATCATTTTCTCTAAATCCCCCAGATCCCAGTAGCCTGTCTCTCTCTCTGTCCTATTTATCCTCGGTAGTCACTTTCTTCAATCCTACCTACTCTGGAGGATTACCTGTTCCTGTTTTCTGCTGTGAGTGTTTCATATCCTGGAAGTGTGAGCCGGCATCTGACGTCGAGCTCTGAGGGTTATTTAATTGTTTAGCCCCACTGTGGGACCTGGGGATTACCTGTTCCTGTTTTCTACTGTGAGAGCTTCGTACCCTGGAAATGTGTGCTGGTATCTCTGTTGGCACGTGCTCCAAAGGGGCATGTCCAAAGGGGCAGGATCTGCCCCTTTGGAGCACGTGAGGAGTAGGGAGGTGTTTAGGTCTTCTCTCCGGTTATGAGGAAGTGTCAGAAGAGTCTTTTTATCAGGAGGTCAACAAAGTGATTAAAGTGGTTGGACCAATGGATTCTCATGTCAAGGTGTTAACTGTTATAGATATGTCTGACCAAGAGGCTTCCGTCTTGACTGTGAGTACAGATCTGGACTCCCCCTCTCCTTCTGCGTCAGGTTTAACCCCGCCCAGCCTGTTACCGACTGTAGTCGCCAAGTCCTCCTCTCCTGCTTTGAGTTTAGAGGAGGTCCCTGGTGTTTCTCTCCCCTCAATGGTGTTACCTAATAATAATGAAAAAGAGACTATTTTTCAGTTTGTTCTGATGCCTCTCCCTATTGAACATCTTGGATCATCATCTGTCATCTCGTCTGTTCCTCCGCAAGAGATTTCCCTCCATGATATTTGGGAAGTTATTTCACGAGCTGAATTGTCTTTACAATCTTTTTTAATGCGGGTTTCTGATTTATCTAAGGAAGTTGTGGTTAAATTGTCAGAACATGAGACTGCTATATCTACTTTAGGATCTAGAACTCAGAAGATGGGATTGCAGGTTTCAAAATTACAGGTCACTTGTGTTCCATCAGTTCAAGATTCTTTAATTTTGCATAGGAAATGTGAGATGTTAGAAAAATGATCATCGAGCTCTTAATTTGCGTTTTTTGAATTTCCCCAGGACTCACTACCTATCGCCACAGATTTTGTTTTATAAATATTTGAAAGAGGTTTTGTTGCTTTCAAATCTAGAGTTGATTAAGGTTTCGAGGTTGTATTATGTTCCCTTAGGTAAGAAGTCTGCCGCAGTGATTGGTATAGATCCTGGTGGGGAGATGGACCAATTACATTTGCAAGTTAATTTAGATCTTTCTGCCTATCTTGAGACTTCTGTGGAGGAGATTTCTTCTCGGGGGACATTGGTGGTTACTTTCATGTCATATTCTCATAAAAATACTATTCTTCTTTTATGTTTTTCTAAAAAGTCAGCAAACGTTTGTGGGCAGCCCACACAAATATTTCCGGAGGTCTCAAAAGCTATGCAGCTGCATAGGAAGGCCCTTTTGGAGCTGAAACCTCATGGCACTAGGGGCTTCTTTCTTTTCGAAATATCCATGTAAATGCTTGCTGGGATATCAGGGGACTAACTATGTTTTCGTTGAATCGAATCAATTAGAACAGTTTCTTCGAGGGAAAGGGTAATTCTGTAATAGTATAATTTAGTCTTTATTGCTATAAGTATAGACAATTCTATTTGGGGTTATGTATATCTTCTTTCTGGGGTGCTTATCAATTCTTATGAATCTTATGGCTGGGTGTCCTCCTTGATGTGGGCTGGTTATATGTTGATATAACTTCTTTTTGTCGTAATGTTTAAATGAAAAAATACAAGGAAAAAAATCCTACATACTCTGAGCAGTCATTTTCTCAGTTCCCCTCATCCATAGCACTTGATCATTTATTTATTTATTTAACTGTATTTATATTCCGCTTTTCACCGGGTCAAAGCGGCGCTACATTTAAGGGTGGGGTAATTAAGTATAAGGGTGGGGCCATCACCGGATCATTGTCTCTAAATCTATCTTATTAAATAAATTAAAATTCTGATGCTGTTTGATTAATATTTATTTATTTAACATTTCTTCTATACCACGCTATTAAAATCAGCGCGGTATACATTGAACAAAAATACTACAATGTATACAAACAACATTGAGTTTACAAAGAACAGGGAATTGAACATGGGATCAAAACCGGGGAAACTAAATACATATTAACTCGAGACTATGTACAATACTTTAATATAAGTGGGTGTTGCATTGGTTTTGAAGATGAAGATTAGTGGTTGGTTGGGCTTGAGTGGGGACTACCTATTATCTGTTGGTATTGACGTGCTGGAGCGGCTGGGGTATGAGGGAAGCTTGCTGGTTGTGCTTCTATCACGGGAGGTTTCTAGGTAGCATTTGTGAACAGGTGGTGTTTTAAGGCTTTTCTGAATAGGATGAGGCTTTTAATACCACGGATTTCATGGGGGAGTGCATTCCAGTTTAAAGGGGCGAATATGGAGAAGGCCCTGTTAGAGGTAGCCTTTGTGCACGTAGTCATTAGCTTGGGGACTACTAATGTGTTCAGTGCAGTAGCAACAAAACCCTCCTTGCAGTACCAGGCATACTGCAATATACTACAAAACCGTGCCAAAGCGATACTCTGAACCTGTGTGGGAAACCTGTCATACCACAACAGCACTAACTTGCAGGACCCCCTGGATGTGCATTTGTTAATGTGTGTTCACTTTGTTAGCATACCTTTAAAAAATGAGTGCATGACAAAATAATTTAACATGTTAACTACAAATTAACATGCATAAAGTCAGTTTCTGCAGGTTAAAAAATTTTAACATGAGTAAACCACTTCTATTAGCAAAAGTACTTGAACAGAAAAATATCCAAAAATTGGAAGAAAAAAGTCTGAAAATGATTCCAAAAGGTTTGTCCATACATTTCCCTACAGAACACACCCATCAATAACCCTAACTATGAGAAGGCAGCACTGTAAAATTATATCTGATCCTAGAAAATCAATATAGCTTCAGCTAGGAAAATGGAACAATTGGGACTGCTAAAGATTCCTGCACAGAAACTAGATGCTAGTAAAAACATCAAAGCACAGAAAATCACAGCATATAACGACCACACAGCTTATGCAGTCTGCCGAACTGCACTAACTACTAAGCTCCACAGTCCCAGTTAGGATTTAGCTTAACAGGCCAGCCTTCAGTTATGATATTTCATTTATTTAATTAGCAATTTTTGATATACCGTTTTTCTACAAGTCAAAATATATCCTAATTGGCTTTAATTTAACAGAGAGTAGAATAGGATAAATATTCATTGAGTATATAGAGAAAAATCGTTTTCTAGAGACCTTTTACAAAGTGGCATTCCAGTTAGGAGCCAAGAAAACTGTGAAATTGTTTCAAATAGGTGTTAAAATCAAGTGACAGGTTAAAGGGGCAATTTGAAAGGCTCCCTCTATCAGACCAAGGGCAGTGTGAATCGCCCAGGAAATTAAGAGATTACCTTAGAAGCACAGATATAAATAAGTCAACCAGAACTCAGTGACTTTCAGTCTTGAAGGACTACCAAGAGGGCTGCTACTGCTGGGAAGAAATCTGCACTTGCAAGTGCTTTAATATCTGAAAAAAACCTTAAAACTAAGATGCAGCCAGCAGTCCAGCTGTGAAATGGGGGTTTTCCAGTCTTTTGCATTGAGTGTCACATGTACGATTTTCTCCCAGTTAGTGAGGGGAAGGACCGTACCGAGCCCTGTGCGAGGGGTGTGGCCGTACAGGGCGCAAAGACTTAAGGGCCACATTTTGGCTCTCTGCCATTGCCTGCAGGCAGTGGCAGAGAGCCGAAATGTGCCCCTTAAGTCTTCTCGCCGGCACATTAAGCAGGTCTGGTCGGTCCAGACCTGTTTAGTGTGCCGGCGAGTTGCACATCGGGTGCGCGCCTCTTCTCTCCCACCCCATAAAGTGGCTAGATGGAGGTGTGGGAGGGGGGGCATGTGCCCTATGTGCAACCTGCACAGGGCGCTTTTCACTGTTGGTACAGCCCTGGTGAGGGGTCTTAGGTGTGCACTAGGTGCAAGGAGCTCTTTGCTCTCAGGGAACAAATTCTATTTCTGGAGGGAAAAAATTATATTTCTGGAGGCTAGAGTAGCAGACTTGGAGCACATAAGGAAGACACAGAAGTATATAGATGAGACCTACAAGAGCGTAGTTCTGAAGTCCCAGCTCCAGTCTGGCAACCTCCCTGTTGCCATGGAGGAGAGAGGTCATGTGACAGGACAGCATCTCCCTGATGTGGCAGGAAATGATCCTGTAGCTAGGACCTGTCCTCCAGGTGATGTAAAACTCTCTTGAACTGAAGAGGCTTCTCCATGGCCATATGCCCAGGAGGGGAGGATTAGGATGGCCGTTATAGTTGGTGATTCGATCATTAGGCATGTAGATAACTGGATGGTTAGTGGATGTGAGGATTGCTTGGTAACATGCCTGCCTGGTGAGAAGGTAGCAGACCTCATGCACCACATAGATAAGGTGCTAGATAGCACTGGGGTCTGCTGTCTTGGTACATGTTGGTACCACTTTCATAGGAAAGTGTGGTACGGAGGTTCTGGAGGCCAACTTTAGGGTTTTAGGTAGGAAGTTCAAATCTAGAACTTCCAGGGTAACATTCTCAGAAATGCTTCCTGTTCCACGCACAGGACCCAAAAGGCAAGCAGAGCTCCAGAGTCTCAATGCATGGATGAGATGATGGCGCAAAGAAGAGGGGTTTGAATTTGTTAGGAAATGGGGAACATTCTGGGGAACGGAGGGGCTTATCCAAAGGGATGAGCTCCATCTTAACCTGGATGAAACCAGGCTGTTGGCATTAACCTTTAAAAAGGAGATAGAATAGCTTTTAAACTAGATAATAGGGGAAAGCCGACAGTTGCCCAAGAGCGCATGGTTCGGAAGGATGTATGCATGAAGGATACAAGCAAAAGATTGAAGATAGGGCATATTGACAGAGAGGTTCCAATAAAGACAAAAATAACCCAAATGCCCTTAAGTACAGTGCAGACAGAGCTTAAAGATTCCAAATTACCCCTGCCTACCGATAACCAGGTTAATATGAATAAAATATGACCTCTAAAATGTTTGTATGCAAATGCTAGAAGTCTAAAAACTAAGATGGGACTGTTAGAATATATAGCACTAAATGAGAGGTTAGATATGATTGGTATCTCAGAGACCTAGTGGAAGGAGGACAACCAGTGGGACACTGTGATACTTGGGTACAAATATCGCAATGATAGGGTAGATCAAATTGATGGAGGGGTTGCACTTTATGTTAGAGGGGGAATTGAGTCACACAGGATTAAAATGTTGCAGGAAACAAAATATATGGTAGAAACTTTATTGATTGAAATTCCATCTAAAAAGGGGCAAGTGATGGCAGTGGGAAGCAATATACGTTGGGAAGGTACGTTTGCTTCCGTTCCTAGCAGGGGCTGTGCTGAGGACGTTGGCAGGGAGCTGAGGTTAAGTGCTGAACAGAGTGCTGGCAGAAACGCATTGAAAGCAGCTCCAAGCAGAAGTAAAAGGAGTTCAAGTAAGTCCAATGAGACAGCACTAGAGGCTGTGGAAAAGCTGTTGCAAGAGAGAAAGGCTCATTCCCTAAGTAATGTGGGTGCTGACCAGAAAGAACAGTTTTTAGGAAAACTTCAGAAGCTTCTGCACAATATTAAGTTTAAACCCTGTGATAAAGGCTCCCAGGAAGACAACCCAATTGAACCTTGTGAAGACATGCAAGTGGATGTTTATGAGACACCTCTTGATAATGACGTATTTGAAATGGATTGCTCGTTTGTAAAACAAACAGCTTGAACATGTGCTAGGCTCATGCTGTGAGAAGAAGTTTGCATAGCCTGTGTGTTAAGTTGAAAGGGAAAGAACTGTTGCTGAAAACTTTAAGTTTACCTGATGTAATAACCAGCCGTAGCTGTGAAGGGCATTTATCTAAGGGGAGCCTGAGACCAGCTGCTGTGTAAAGAATACTTCCGAGTTTGATGTTTCAGCCTAATTTGTTCCTGATATCCTTTACTTTGGAGAAAGAATCCTTGTCTTGTGTTGCGCTATGAATTTGATGCGAGGGGGAAACCCAGAATAAATATCTTTGTTTGCCTTGAACACCCTGTGTGGTCAAACTACTTTGTCTGAAGAGTGATAGAAACTACATGTCCCAGCATCCATTGCTGGAAACCAAGTCTTGAGATATTACTTACAGGCAAATAAGGCAGCCCTTTTGCCTACCAGCCCTTGGCCTAGGCAGGGGGTCACGACAATAGCCAGTTTTCAATTAAAGTCAGCTAGGCATTAGTATAACAAGCCTGCTTTCAGTTAAATTAAAGCCAGTTAGGGTATATCTTAACAGAGAGAGCAGAATAGGGTAAATAGTCATTGAATATATACAGAGCAATTGTTTTCCAGAGAACTTTTACAAAGTGACCTTCCAGTTAGGAAGTAAGAGAACTGTGAAATTAATTTCAAATAGGTGTTAAAGCCAAGTGACAGATCAGGGGGGTAACTTGAAATTCTCTCTCTTTCAAACCAAGGGCAGTGTGAATCACCCAGGAAATTAAGAGATTGCTTTAGAAGCACAGATATAAATAGGTCATCCTCCCACCCACTCCAGGATAATTCTTTATAGCCTACTAAACCAGTTAAGGTGAAGGTGTGATCTTACTCACTTTCAGATTTAACTGATTATCTTCATCAACAAGTTATTAGGCCTTTGGAGTAGATTAAATAAGTCCTTGCAGTTCAGCTTGAGTTGAACACTAAAAGTCCTTTATACTGCACTTATTAGGTATAATTGTATTGGTGCAAGTATCCCTATTCCCCTAGCAACTTAAAAAAAATTATCAACTTTAATTAGTTAAAATAAATCTTTAAATTTAAGATGCAGACAGCAGTCCAACAGCAAGATGGGGACTATCCAGTCTTTTGCATTGAGTGTTGCATGTATGATTTTACCCCAGTTGGTGAGAGGTCTTATGTATGCACTGTGCAAAGAGCTCTTATTTATTTATTTACCTGTATTTATATCCTGCTTTTCACCGGGTCAAAGCGGTCAATTGGGAGATACATTTAACACGAGGGGATATGACACACATACGCTAATACTTACAGGGAACAAGGGCAATGGAGGGTCAAGTGGCTTGCCCAAGACCACAAGGAGTGCCTATAGGACTAGAAATTCCAGTCCCTCCGGCCTGAGATTGCTGTCCCCAGGTGGGACTCGAACCCCCGGCCCTCCGGCCTGAAGTACCTTGTCCTAACCACTAGTCCACTCCTCTTGGCTCTTAGGGAGCGAGTCCAATCTCTGGAGGCTAGAGTAGCAGACTTGGAGGCTTTGAGGCAGACAGAGGCATATAGACGAGACCTACAGGTATATAATAGAGAAGTCCCACCTCCAGTCTTGCAGCTCTCTGCAGCCATGGAGGAGAGAGGTCACATGAAAGAAAAGCATCACCTTGGTGTAGCAGGAAGTGATCTTGTAGCTAGGACCTGTCCTCTAGGTAATGTAATACCCTCTCACACCGAGGATGTGTCTCCAAGGCCATGTGCCCATGAGAGAAGGTTTAGAATGGCTGTTGGAGTTGGAAATTCGATCATTAGGCATGTAGATAGCTGGGTGGCTGGTGGCTGTGAGGATCACCTGCTAAGATGCCTGCCTGGTGAGAGGGTAGCAGAACTCACGCACCACCTAGACAAGGTTTTATATAGTGCTAGGGAGGAGCCTGCTGTTTTGGTACATGTTGGTACCTGTGCTATTGGAAAATGTGGGAGGGAGGTTCTGGAAGCCAAATTTAGGCTTTTAGGTAGAAAGCTGAAATCCAGAACTTCCAGGTTAGCATTCTCAGAAATGCTTCCTGTTCTACGCGTGATGGAGCCAAGAGGCAGGCAGAGCTCCAGAGTCTCAATGTGTGGATGAGATGATGGTGCAAGGAAGACGGTTTTGGATTAGGAGCTGGGCAACATTCTGGGGAAGGGGGGGGGGGTGCTTTTCAAAAAGGATGGGCACCAGGTTAACCAGGGTGGAACCAGGCTGCTGGCATTCATCTTTACAAAGGAGATAGAGCAGCTTTTAAACTAGATAATGAGGGAAAACTGGCAGTTGCCCAAGAGTGCATGGTTCGGAATGATGTATCATTGAAGGTTACTAGCAAAACACGGAAGTTAGGGCATCCCAATAGAGAAGTTCCAATAAAGATAAAGGTAACCCAGGTTCCTTTAAGTACAGATCCGGCAGAGCTGAAAGATTCCAAATTAACTCTGTCATCAAATAGCCAGACTGTTCATATTAGCAAAAATCAAACTCTTCCACATTTTAGAAGTCTAAAAAATAAGATTGGAGAGCTAGAATATATAATAAAACAAAAGATATTATAATGCCTCTATATCGTTCCATGGTGAGACCGCACCTTGAATATTGTGTGCAATTCTGGTCGCCGTATCTTAAAAAGGATATAGCGATTTTAGAAAAGGTACAGAGAAGAGCCACCAAAATGGTAAAGGGGATGGAAGGATACTCCTATGAAGAAAGGCTAAAAAGGTTAGGGCTCTTTAACCTGAAAAAGAGACGGCTGAGGGGAGATATGATAGAAGTCTATAAATTAATGAATGGAGTGGAACGGGTAAACGTAGATCGATTGTTTACCTTATCAGAATATAGAAAGACTAGGGGACATGCAATGAAGCTACAGGGTAAACTATTTAAGACTAATAAAAGAAAATATTTTTTCACTCAATGTGTAATCAAACTCTGGAATTTGTTAGCGGATGATGTAGTAAAGGCTGTTAGTGTAGCTGGGTTTAAAAAAGGTTTGGACAAGTTCCTGGAGGAAAGGTCCATAAACCATTATTAAGAAGTGACCGAAGATATCAATGCTTGACCCAGTACAAGCATTGTGGAACTTGTGTCTCTTGGGGAAACTGCTAGGTACATATGACCTAGATTGGCCACTGTTGGAAACAGAATACTGGGCTTGATGGACCTTGGTCTGACCCAGTATGGCATATCTGATGTTCTTATGTTCTTAGTAATGAATGAAAGATTAGATATAATTGGTTCAACACATTGAAGGTTTTAAAATAAAGGTACCTTTTTTTCATAATTATCAGTGGTGTGGTCATACTTTCCTCCACTTTCTGTCGACTCGAACTACTATTAGTAATCTGTGATCTATCATTAAAAGCATCTGTAGTACCTGAAGATTGGAGAGTGGACATTCTAATGCCAGTTTTTAAAAAGGGTTTCAGGGATGATCTGGGAAACTACAGACCAGTGAGCCTTACTCAATACTGGGCAAAATGGTTGAAACCATTATAAAAAAACAAAACTACTGAAAATGTATATAATCATGTTTAATGGCAGAAAGCCAACATGGATTTAGCCAAGGAAAGTCTTGTCTCGCCAATCTCATATATTTTTTTTGAAGGTGTGAATAAACATGTAGATAAAGGTGAGCCAGCTGATATAGTGTATCTTGATTTTTAGAAAGCCTCTGAGAGAGTCTTGGAGAAATTAAAAAGCCATGGGATAGGAGGCAGTGGATTATTGTGGATTAGGAACAGGTTGAAAGAGAGAAAACAGAGAGTAGGGCTAAATGGCCAATTTTCTTCATGGAAAAATGTAAATAGTGTAGTAAGTACCCCCAGGGATCTGTGCTGGGTCCGCTGCTTTTTAACGTATTTATAAAATACCTGGAAATAGGAATAATAAGTGAGATGATCAAATTTGCAGACGACACAAAATTATTCAACGTTGTTACAACACAAGCAGGGTCATTCCAAGACACAAATAAATATTCGGGCACCCTTCTGATCCCGATTAACTTCCCCGCACGTTGTACAGGGATGTTAGATGGGGGAGGGAAAGGGGCGGAATGGGGGTAGTGTTAGGGCGGGCAATGGGCTATCGGCAACCCCGGACATACAGGGCCAATTCCAATGTCGGCCCTGTACATCTGGGGCCGGCGACCTGAACAGCGAATTTATTCCATGTCTGAGAATAAATTCCTCTAGTCAGGTAGATCGGACAGGCCCAAGGCCCAAAAGAGATGGCAGGGGGCAGAGGAAATTCCCCGCAGCCCGACCCAGACCTTGGGAGGCCAAATTGGGGGTCAGGCTGCGGGAAATGCACTTTTCGGTCCAACGGCTGGGGATCGTGGCTTTTCAATGGAGCTGCGGTATCGATGAGTACGGTATTTGCCAGAAGCTTGATGTCAGTACCAATGCTCCGAGTAATCGACCTCGGTACCGATATCGGTGATGCTTTCAAGGGAGGGCATGGGTGGCAGCGATGTCGATGCCATCTGCATGATTCCTGATGTTGTGGCAACTGGTGTTGAGGTCAGTACCTGTAGCGGTAGCAATGGGCTGGTGCCTGGAACAAAGGGCTTTATGGGTACCGAGGCTGCCAGGAGACCTGCTAAGCTCTGCTCGATGGCCAGTATGTGCTGGTCTATAGAGGTTGCTGATGCTTGGGTATCAGTTGTGGGTACTTGCGCTACCATCCCAGAGCATGGTACCAGTAGCTCTCCATAGATTGAGGCCTCGGGAGCATCCTGAAGCCCCTCTGTGGCTTTGGAGGACAAGGCCTCCTGCTGGAACTATTTTGGCAGACCAATCCAGCTCCAATGCAAAGCCCAAGGGATCTCAATTCTTTGAGCGAGATCTACCCCTGGAGGTTTTGTCCTGGTTTGATGCAGAGTTGTGCTTAGACTTTGAGGATACCTGGGATCCATGAGAGGAGGATGAGGCTCTCAACGAAGTGGATGCCAAAGATACGGCATCCAAGGCAAAGAGTGTCCCAAATTTAGAAGCCCGGTTCTGTAGACCTCTCCATGTCAGAGGAGATAATCTTTTGGCTGATGGTCTGGGCCGAGGCATTTTAAGCACCAGTCATGTATGTCAGTCGCTGAGATGGTGCTGGCACACTTAGAACATTTTTTGAAACCACTAGCTGGTTTCTCCATGCCTTCAGAGGGCGTCGAGATGCCTGAGTTTTGTTATATTTGTTTTTTTTAAGGAAAAACTAATATTTAAAGAAAGAAAAAGAATAAGGGGACCGGCAATGTCTTAGATGGTGTGGGGTCAAAGGGAAGGCAGTGGCGCTATCCACAAAAAGAGATTTTCTGCAGTGACAGGATCTGCTTCCTGCTGGCTCCACGGAAAACGAAGAACTGAAGAGAGGGAGTTAGGAAGGCGAGAAAGCAATCACGCAGGCACAGTGGGGTGTTCCCAAAGGCTTTCCTATTGCATGCTGGGGATCATTCCCGCGCGGGCTCTGTCAGTACTGACGTCACCCATTTGTGAACACTACATTCCTGCTTGTTCCTTTGAGATAATATTTTTTTCACTCAATGCGTAACAAGCTCTGGAATTTGTTGCAACAGGATGTAGTAAAAGCTGTTAGTGCAGCTGGATTTAAAAGAGGTTTGGATGAGTTCCTGGAGGAAAGTCCATAAACCATTATTAAAGAGGACCACAGAAATCCACTGCTTACCCATTGGACAAGCACCATGGAATCTGTATAGCTTTTGGGAACCTGGCAAGTATTTGTGACCTGGATTAGCCACTGTTGGAAACAGGATACTGGGCTTGATGGACACTTGGTCTGACCCAGAATGACATATCTTATGTTCTTTCCTCTCCCTCTGACATCCTATTTAGTTGTTCCATGCTTTATTGAACTCAGATATCATTCTCATCTCCAGCACTTCCACTGCGAGTTTGTTTTACACATCCACATCCACCACTCTTTCCATAAATAAATATTTCCTTAAATTACTGCTATGGGTTCTTTTACTAAATGGCACTAGTTGCTGAGGGTCGATGTGTCTCTATGTTGTGGTAATTTGCTGTTCCTGTTCCTCTTCTTCTCCTATCTTTCTGACTGTCTCTGTTCTCTATTCTGTCCTATTATATAAATGGCATTCCCTTCCTAATTCCTCAAATGATGTAGCATTGTAAACCGCTCTGATGCCTATGGCCTGAGTGGTATATCAAATTATAATAAACATAAACATATATGTGCTTTCCACCGGCCCAACATTTAACGCCGTGGTGTTTCCCTAATGCACCATGGATTTATGAGTTATAGATGCGTTTGGTGAAACACCACAGCATTTTTTAGTAAAAAGGCCCACTAGTCTACTCTCTTTCACCTTTATCCTATGACTCCTCATTCCTGAACTTCTTGTAATTGAAAGAAGCCCAGTTCCTGTGGTTTATAGTTTGGAGGTATTTAAATGTCTCTATCATATCTCTCCATACTCATTTTCTTCCAAAGTAGATGTAGCAAAGCAGTAGTGAAAGTTACAATGAGGGGCCCCCAAGCAAAACTTTGCATGCCCCTCCATAATGCAGGTGCCCCCCCCCCCCATGGTGTGGCAAACTTACCTGTCTTTGCCACGTTGCTCCACTCTATAAGTGTGCTGTGGGCCCGGTGGCTGTTCCCTGCTTGGCAAAGTCTCGCAGTGTGGCTGTTATCGTGAGATTTCAGCCTGGCAAGGAACAGGTGATGGGCATGCAGCAGACTTACAAGAGCAGAGTAGCATGGCAAACATGATAAAGTAAGTTTGCCACACTGCTTCTGCCGCTGCTGTGTGGGACTCCTTTCTGCCTGGGCCCCCCAGCATTGTAGGGGATGCTTGGGCAGAGTTTATGCCACTGTAGCAGAGGTCTCAGTAATGTGCCCTCTTTATTGCCAAAGAGGAGTCCTTGCTGCTCTGTAGACCCCTGTGTAATGTGAGGTAACAGGGGATGATCTCATGGGACAGAAGGAACCACTTTCATATTTTTGGAGGAAAGTATAAAGGACCTAAAAAATCAGTTCCCAGGTTGTTTTTTCCAGGACTTTGGAGAGTAAGAAGAAGTTGATTGTGTCCTCTAGTTGGGGCCCAGCACAGCCCAGGTGCTGCAGCTTAAGTGTTCCACCTAGCCACTGACTACAGGATAGCAGTGGGCTAGGTTTGGTCAAGTAGCTAACTGCACAACCCAGAGAAGTCAGAATTGTACAGATGAGGACTGTTGAAATGAGGAGATCGAAAAGGAGAGAAGCCAGTGTCCAAAGACAGAGATAACCTTCGGCCTACCTGTGGGAAAAAATAAAATGACCAACCATCCCGTATTGTACGGGTCAGTCCCGTATTATAAGGATTTGTCCCTAGAATCGTATTACTTCGGTTGGGATGCCTAAATGTCCCCTATTTTTAAACACATGTCCCACCCTTACACTCCTCCACATTTGTACCAGTGAACTTCTCCACTCCAGCTGAAATTTTCAAAGGGAAACTATTTATATGAGACTATTTCCATCAGGGACACAGAAACATATACACACATGTATGCACTCTGTTGTACCTCAGTCACACTCACATGCAGGTGCATTCATCCACCCCCACCCCCCAAATCAGGTATACACAGGCACACTAGCATTTTTCAGAAAGACAGATTCTGTCTCTGTCTACTGGTGCTGTGCTGCTCCTGCTCTCCTCTACTTCAATGCCCCCAGTTCTTGCTTTTTCTACCAGTTCTTTTTCTCAGCCTGCAATAGCCTCCTCACACTTTATCCCATTTCTCTTAAATTTCTACCCTCTCTCAGCAACCCCACTCACCCTAACCAAGAAACACACATATTCCACTGACTTTCTCCCAGATCCTGTGCAGAAAATCAGCCCACCCTTCCTGTGACTAGTGCAGCCTTTCCAATAGCTGGAACCTACCAGTTATTCTGCACAGTGAGGGGGGAGCACTGGCGAGCTGTAGAGCTAAACTCTAAAAAATACTCAATTTAGACATCATTCTAAGAAGGTTACTTTACAAAGTTGTAGAATCCTAAAATAATTTAGATGGTTGGAAATCCTAAACTCCTGAGTCTTCAGCATGTCTGACAAATCTGGCTCTACTTCCTCCCCAGGGCCCAGGCAACCATCAGTCAGACAAAGCCAGCCAATAGGCTGCAGCAGACACAGCCAGTCAATAGGGAGCAGGGGGAGGTGGGAGCAGTAGCTAGTATACAGAAACCTTCCTTTCTCCCTTGTCCTGCAGCTTTGGAGTATGGTGGGGTTTTTGCTTATAGATATACAGTACAGACCTACAGGAGAAAATATTTGGGTGCTCAAGCATCCACAGAACTGGTGGCTATGATCCTGGGCCATCGGAATCAGTATCATGGTCAGTGGTCAACTGATTTTGTTGATTCAGTCATCTGTGTAGGCTCTTTGCCTAGGGTGTGTTTTTATATTTCGTCTTTAGACTTATTTTCATTACAAAATGCCAAAAAGAACGTGTGTTTTTAATGACCAACTACAAAATGAATAACCTGTTCATTAAGAAACATTCTGGTGATAGCACAGTGTTTTGTAACAAATGCCAGGTGTCCTTTTCAATCACACATACAGGAAAGGATGACATTGTTCAGCACCTAGGGACGGACAAACACAAGGCAGCAGTTGTAAATGCTTCTTCAAGTAGAACTGTGACTTCTTGTTTTAAAAGTCAAACTTTTGATGAGAACTCAATTACTAGCTACAATTGAGAGTATATGGGCCTATCTCTGTGTTGTCCACAACCATTCTTTTCGGTCATCAGACTGTACTTCAAAGTTGTTGAAAAAAGTGTTTTGATGAATAATACTCTTGTGTGTGAACCAAAATGGAAGCAATCATCTGTAATGCTTTCAGACCTCACTCTATTGATTTCCTCAAGAGAGACCTTTCTGAGACAAGTTTTTAAACATTTTTTTGTGATTGCTCAAACCTTGGAAGCATTATAGTGTGCCCTATTTTAGTAAGGTACTTTATTCCTGAGAAAAGCAATCTGGTAAAAGTTCTTGATGTCCATGAAGTTGTGGTAGGCGAAGGCCTATGATCCATGCCGCTTGAACTAAGCAGGCAGGCCTAAGCAGCTTGACCTGTAAATGAAGCCTGTGGCTAGGCCCAGAAGAATGAAAAACCCTTTTGAATACTGCCACTATAGAATCAAAACTTAACTAAGCATAATCAAGCATAGCTAAGCAGAATCGAAACTTAGGAGAAATAGAAAAAACTGCTTTAATTGGTACTGATAAGAATGTGAGAAGCTTCTATGGAATTAATTAACTCTGCCGAAAGGTTACAGTGCCCTGCTTTCCCACATGTTCCAGCTAGCTAGTGACCTTGGAGGAGAAATGTATCAAGAGCCTAAGAACTGACCATTGTAATGAGGGCTGTAAGGGGGGGAAACAGGTGCTGAGCCCAGACAAAGGTCCTCATTGGATAGCTACATAACGGCACCGGGACCAATAGATGGGGCAAAAGGGGTTACCAGGACCAATGGAAAGTTTGCCTATGTCTAGACTGGAAAAGAACAGTAAAAAAGTTGTTGTTTTTACTAACAGCCATTGCTCAGCCATTTTGAATGTGATTCTGCTTGAGTCCTGTGCACAATAAATGACTTGGACCTTCTGAACAGACTCCTGGTATTATTGGATTGTTTGCGCTCTGCCGCTACATATTCTTGGTGCGTTGGCCGGGAACGTGTGGTTAGTAGAGGGTATACGAGCTGATATACCACGACTTTCCACCTCTATAGGTTTGGTCCTGCCGGGCTCGAGCCCTTCCGACGTGGGCTCGGCTCCCAGGCGCCACCGGTCCCGTTGCATCGGAGGGAGCTGGGCCAGGCCTCGGCGGATGCCGGACCCGGTCGGAGCCAACACCTCGAACCCGAGAGGGGAGTCCGAGGTCCAACTCATGCGCTTGCTCGGGAGCGGGGACTGGATCCGGTGAGTATAGTTTTGGGAAATGTCTAGACAGATGAATCAGAACTGCAGCTTGAAACTTGTGAACTTGTGAATTTTGGTAAGAGAGCTTGATCACCTCTCAAGGCGGTCCAATTAACCTTGCATAGTGTATTCGCGAGGTGAACCTACCGTCTTCTTGATACGAATTTGGTATAGCCTAGTCAGAAGAGACAGGATTGGGCTTTTTGGGATACGTTGCTAGCATGATTGTGTGGATGAAGTGTGATTGAGAGGTCTGGTAACACAGACCAAGCAAAGGCGGACTCCTGAGTAATGCAGTTCCTGGCCGGGCGACCGCGTCCAGGTCGTAAAAAGGAGGAAGCGACCGTCGTCTTGTCTTGTTTTTTGTTCCCCTTCAATGTTTCTAGGGCCGTGAGGACCCCTTACCCACGGTCCGCCCTCCTTTTCCCTTCTGTTTGTTGTTGCGCGCACACATCGATATGGGAGGGGCGGGATCTACTATGCACACTCCATTAGAATGTATGATTAAGTATTTTAATAAAGGATATTCAGGAGACTATGGGGTAAAAATGACTGCGTCATGATTACAAGTTCTGTGTACTAGGGAGTGGCCTGCATTAGATCCTATGTGGCCCCGAGATGGAACATTTGCCATAGGAATTATAAAGTCAGTTTATCAGAAGGTGCGAGTAGCGCACCCCGATCAGTTTCCCTATATAGATTCTTGGTTAAGCATTTGTGAAAGCCCGCCCCCTTGGGCTCGGCGCTGCTGTGAAGAACAGTGCAGAATAATGGTAGCACTGACAGAACAGACACAGAGGACAGGGATAGCTAAGAAGCCTATTTATGTTGATCCCGAGTCCCAGGAAGTTGTAACTAGACAGCTCCCAGCTCAGCGCCCAGTAAGGGTACCACCGCGTCCTGCGGCAGTCCCCCGGGACCGGCAAATTCCATCCCCTGACCCGCCAGTAGTTCAGCCAGATGATTCGCCCTCTGAAGAGGCCGATCACCTCGAGACTGAGGAAATTCTTGAGTCAGAACATGAAGAAGGAGAATCGTCTTCCCCGTATGAAACTGACAGTGTAAAATCAGCTGCCAGTTCAAGCTCAACTGTTACAAGCGAGAGCTCTCAGACTAAGCATAATTTGAGGAAGAAAGGCCCTACTAAGAAATTATTGCCACTGCGGCAGGTCCCGGGAGTACCCGTGAGGAACGAAGATAACCAGATAGTAGCGGGACCCACAAGTTTAGTTTATGTGCCTTTCTCTACTACTGATTTGTTGAATTGGAAAATGCATTATGCCTCTTACACTGACAAGCCCCAAGAATTAACAGAGGTAATGAATACAATTATACAAACCCACCAGCCCACTTGGGCAGATTGCCGTCAACTCCTGTCTACTTTATTCACTACTGAGGAGCGGACGAGAATTATGCAAGCAGCTGTCAATTGGTTAGCAGAAAATCCTCTAGTAGAGGGAGGAGGAGGAATAGATAATCGCGAAACAGCAAAGAAAGAATTTCCTAATGAAGATCCTCGGTGGGATCCAAACACCGATATAGGATCCAAAGCCCTAGCTCGGTTTTGCCAAGGCCTGTTACAAGGCCTGCGAAAGGGGGGCCAGAAAGCCATGAACCTTTCCAAGATAGCTGAAGTTGTCCAGGGCGCAGATGAAAGCCCAGCAGTATTCTATGAGAGATTAGCTGAGGCATACAGAATGTACACGCCCTATGACCCAGCTGCACCAGAGAGTCTGTGCATGGTAAATGCTGCTTTTGTCAGCCAGTCCCAACCAGACATTAGACGTAAACTACAGAAATTAGATGGGTTTGCGGGCATGAATACATCTCAGTTAATGGACGTCGCTCAAAAAGTGTATGTGAATCATGGTAATGAAAGGCAGAAAGAAAGTGATCGTAAAATGAAGAAGAAAGCTGACCTTTTGGCTGCCGCTTTAGTTGAACGGAAAAGGGGAGGTGTCCCTAACCGAAGGAGCAGAGGCAGAGGGAGGGGCCGAGGAGATAGTCAGCCTACATTAGGCGCAAATCAATGTGCTTATTGCAAGGAAGAAGGACATTGGAGGAACGCATGCCCGCAACTCGAAGATGCCTCATACGAAGAAGAAGAGAACGCCCCTCGGGGAGAGAGGGAGAGAGGCCGATCACAGAATCGCAGAGGAACAAATCGAGTACATTTCCAACGGGAAAGAGAAGAGGCCATAGAAGGAGTTGCAACCGCAACGAACTATGATTTAGATGAAGCAGATTAGGACAGGCCGGGCTCCGAATTTGTCTTGGGTCCCCAGGAGCCTATGGTCTGCTTAAAGATAGGGGACCAATTCATGGACTTTATGGTTGATACTGGAGCAGAACATTCTGTAGTAGATAAGCAAATAGCTCCTTTGTCCACAAGAGCAGTCACTATTATGGGAGCAACTGGTGCCAGAGCCACCAAGTCTTTTCTGCGAAACCACGTATGTGAACTAGGAGGACAGCAAATAGCACACCAATTCCTTTACATGCCTGAGTGTCCAGTGCCACTACTGGGACGAGATATGCTAGCCAAACTGCAGGCCCAAATATCCTATACTGAGGAAGGAGAAATGCAAATGACTGTAAATTCAAAGCCTGCAGGATTAATGGTGCTCACTGTTCCCCGAGAAGAAGAGTGGAGATATTATAGTACTAAGCCAGCTCCTGATACCAATTTTAGTTTGCTAAAGAACATTATGGCTCCTCCTGGGGTATGGGCAGAAGGAAATTCACCAGGTCTAGCAAAGCGCATAGCCCCAGTAATTGTAACCCTTAAACCTGGAGCAGAACCAGTACATGTTAAACAATACCCACTCCCAAGACCAGCAATTGAGGGCATTCACTGCCACTTGTTGAGGTTGCTGGAGTATGGCCTTCTCAAAGTATGTCAATCACCTTGGAATACACCTCTTCTGCCAGTTAAGAAGCCTGGGACAGGTGACTACCGCCCAGTGCAAGATCTAAGAGTAAATGAAGCGGTTGAAACCATACATCCAGTCATGCCAAATCCTTATACACTCTTAGGACTGATACCTGCTGAAGCTACCCATTTTACTGTCCTGGATTTGAAAGATGCATTCTTCTGCATACGATTAGCCCCGAGTAGCCAATTGCTGTTTGCCTTTGAATGGCAGGACCCTGTCTCAGGAAGACGGGGCCAACTTACCTGGACACGATTGCCTCAAGGATTCAAGAACTCACCTACCATCTTTAGTGCCGCACTAAACCAAGATCTCTCAAGCTATCCTGTAACTCCTGGGAAAAGAGTACTTCTTCAGTATGTGGATGACCTATTGGTGGCTGCCACATCGGAGAGTGAATGTGTACAAGCCACAAATGACCTTTTGCAACTATTAGATGAAGCTGGATACAAAGTTTCCAGAGCAAAAGCGCAGCTATGCCAAACAGAAGTAAAGTATTTGGGTTTCCGGCTGACCAAAGGAAGCCGACAATTAGGACCAGAAAGAAAGGAAGCCGTGTTTAGTATCCAAACCCCAACCACCAGGAAGCAAGTCAGAGCCTTTCTGGGAGCAGCAGGATACTGCCGAATATGGATACCTAACTTTGCTCAGATTGCTAAACCACTATATGAAGCCACCAAAGGAGAGGAGAAGTCACCACTAGAGTGGGGGACCCGATCAAGATAAAGCCTTTAAAACCTTGAAGAAAGCACTAATGTCATCACCAGCACTTGGACTACCAGATGTCCAGAAGCCTTTTCATCTATTTGTACATGAAATGCAAGGGAACGCTCTAGGAATGTTAACTCAGACATTGGGACATTGGGAGCGACCTGTGGCATACTTATCAAAACAATTGGACACTGTAGCCAAAGGATGGCCGCCATGTTTGAGAGCTGTTGCAGCCACAGCATTGTTAGTGAGTGAAGCAGATAAACTCACTTTAGGACAGAACCTACGTGTTACAGTACCACACGCAGTACTTGCCCTTGTGGAACAAAAAGGAAATCATTGGTTCACCAACTCTCGAATGCTGAAATACCAGAGTATGCTATGTGAAAATCCTCGAATACACCTGGAAGTGAGCCATGCTTTCAACCCAGCCACCTTGATACCAATCAGCGAGGATCCACCAGAACATGACTGTATAGAAGTCATGGACACTGTGTTTTCAAGTCGACCTGATCTAACTGATGTGCCTTTAGAGAACCCTGACCAGACTTACTTTGTGGATGGAAGCAGCCTCATCATCAATGGACGACGCTGTGCCGGGTATGCAGTAGTCACCCGGGAAAAAGTCATTGAATCATCAGCTCTTGCCTCAGGAACATCAGCACAGAAAGCGGAATTGATAGCACTTACAAGGGCACTAGTATTAGGTGCCGGACTTCAGTTGAATGTATACACAGACTCAAAATACGCTTTCACTACTTTACATGCTCATGGAGCTCTGTACAAAGAACGAGGACTCATTACCTCCGGAGGCAAATCAATTAAGTATGGCCCAGAAATATTAATGTTGTTAGATGTGGTATGGGCCCCTGCACAAGTTGCTGTCATGCACTGCCGAGGACATCAAACAGGAAAAGGAGAAGTTGCCCAAGGAAACAGATTTGCTGATGCCTCAGCATGCAAAGCAGCCATGACAGGACAAATTACATCACAAGCAACACCATTACAAGCAGTATTGTTTCCTGTACCCCTTAACCTGTGGACACCACGATACACCACGAAAGAATTGGACTATTATTGTACAATAGAAAAAGGAGTACTGTGATAAGGAAGCTTATCATAGCTCAGGAAGGAGCTATAGAAAAAGGTGAAGTGACTCTGAACAAGCAACCTGTCAGTTCTGGTAGAAATAAGAAAACAGAATTTTCCCATAAAAGACTACCAGTCCCAGAATGCACCAGGTTTCCAACAGCCATTAGAGGAGCTGAAGTGGGGAAACGTGTGTTCAATCAGGAGGGCTATGAGGTAATCCCTAAGCACTCATCTCAAAGGGCAGGGCCTGATTCAGCACAGCTGTGCTGTGTTAGGGAGGAGCACTCATCCAAGCAGAATAAGAGTAGAGTTTATTCTACAGATGACCATCTTCATGATCACCTTGGATATCCAGAGAATTATCCTCAGTTTCATCTGAAGGATCATCAGAAGCAGAAGCCAAACCGGACGGACAGAGAGGGAAAGAGACCCTCTGGAAGAAGGAAGAGAAAAGCCTTTGAGAGGTCTAGAAGAGTCCAAAGCAGTACGTATACTGGGAGGTATTACAAGGGCCAGCATACACCATTGGACTGGGGAAAGCCAGAGGAATGGTGCTGCAGAGCTAGGAATCACCAGAGGCTACCTGTGAGGGAGACGGCTGCACGTGGAAGGGACCCTAAGACCTGTGCCAGAAGGTATGTGAAGAGAGATCCAGTGTCCAGGGATCTGGATTGGAAGGCTGGACATAAGAACTGGACTACATACTGGCCAGGCTATATAGAGAGGAACTCTAGCAGCAATGGAAGCTCAGGTATGAACACTGATCTATGCCCTAGCTATAACCTTGAAAGACAGCAGGGAAACAAGTATTCTCCTGAAAATGCTCCATTGAGAGATTCATCTGTGCCAATCCATGATATTGAACCCATGCTTGTTGAACAAGGGGGAATAATAGCAGATGAGGATCCTGTTTATATGGACTGCTCTCTATCTAAACTCCGTTAGTAACTTTCTGTTATAAAGTACAGCAACCATCACAAAGAAATACAAATTTGTTCTTTAATCTACTCAGAAAAGCTCCTGAAGCAGGATTTGACCCACACAGTGGAAGGCAAGCCAGCTAAGGGGTTTCAGCTGGTGACTGCTAGAAATTAAGCCTTACCTAATTGCTTGTGAGCTAGGAGAGAATCACTTCTGTATCTATGTGGGAAGTAATCAGAAGTTAACCTGAAAAGAACAGTTTGTTTCTTGCTTTGTGGCTTTTCATTTGTTGTTTTCCTGATTTTGACTTTGTTTTTCCAAGTTAACACTGAAAGCAAGTAACCTAATTTATGTGCTACCAAGCATATCTGTGTTGGGAGAAATAACCCCATAAATAAATATCTTATTGGCTTTACCCAAGAGCACAACTAAATTATTGTCAGCAGCTGTGTCTGGTGTGAATGAACTACATTGCCCACAATACCTTGCAAATCATATAGAAATATGCACTTGCCAAGAGTGTGAAGATTCTCACCCAGGCAGCCGTCTGACAGTACTAAAAGATGGATGGATTGAGCTGCCACCAACAGAGGGTAGCCAACCTCCAGGACGAATAGTAATCCCTGAATCATTGGGACCAGCCTTTGCAAAGGCTTTTCATCAAGCTACACACTATGGAAAGAACGCAATGGAGAAAGCACTCAGACCACATTTTTGCATTGCATTGTTGGGAGCTCTGTCAGCCTCAGTAGCTCGCCAGTGTTTAACTTGCGCCAAGAACAATGCCAAGCAGGGTCCTACACCACCATCCCGAGTTCAGTCAGGTGGTGTAACCCCCATGCACAACCAACAAGTGGACTTTACTGAAATGCCAAAAGCCAGTGGATATCGTTACTTGTTAGTCTTAGTTTGCACCTTCTCTGGGTGGGTGGAAGCTTTCCCCACCAAGACTGAAAAAGCCAGAGAAGTCACCAAGGTTTTGCTGAGGGAAATTATCCCCAGATTTGGAATCCCTGCAGTAATAGGGTCGGACAATGGGCCCTCATTTGTATCTCATATTACCCAACAGTTAGCAAGTGCCCTACAGATACAATGGAAGTTACACACAGCATACAGACCTCAAAGTTCAGGGAAAGTTGAGAGAATGAATCGTACTCTAAAATCTCAGTTGTCTAAGCTATGTCAGGAGACCCACCTGAAGTGGCCCCAAGTTCTCCCAATAGCTTTACTTAGGATACGCTCAGCTCCTGTGAAATCATCAGGATTTTCTCCCTTTGAAGTCATGTATGGTAAACCCCCGCCTATAGTGCAGGGAATTAAGGGTAGTTTGACACAAATTGGTTCAGAAATAACCAGACAAGAACTCCTAGCTTTTAGTTCTGTCCTGCAGACTCTCCATGCGTGGATACAGGACCAGTTGCCCATCAACTTGACGGAACCTCTGCATCCCTTCAAACCTGGTACCTCAGTGTGGATCAAAGATTGGAAGAAGACACTGCAGGAACCCCATTGGAAGGGACCATACACCGTCATCTTGTCTACACCAACAGCTGTAAAGGTAGCAGAATTCGAATCCTGGATCCATTATAGCAGAGTCAAGCCAGCAGCAGGTCCAGACCCAGATCAGTGGACTGTGATGCAGCATCCTGATATTCCTTTGCGACTCACCCTGAGGCGGCAACCAGCGGCCTAGGACTTCTCTGGGCCACCCAAGAACTACGGTACTCTACAGTTGACAAGTCTTTTGAAGAGGATTGCTGTTTCCAGTACAGCAAAACTTGTGGTTCTTAACTTTGCATTGATAGACTTTATTCAGGCCAACTACGGTTGGTAGGTTGGCACACAGCGGAAACTTGAGGATCTTCAATCAACATTGACATCCGTTGAATTGCTTCATTAGCAGACGGGTCAGCATTGTGTCAAGAAGCAGTGAACGTCGAGGTCAAGATTTTCCAGCGGAGATTCAGAAGGACTACAATCAACATGTATCCTTGTTTCTATTTTGTTCTGGTTGCCTGCATGGGGAGCTTTGAACTCACTTTTGCTTTACCCCCATGTACTGCCTGCATTACTTCTACTCGGACTGGAATGAAAGTAACTCAGACTTTGCTTTATCATTCTTACTACACCTGCACTGGTACAGTAAGTCGGTGTATATATAACACCACTGAACTGAACATTTGTACTAAGGGTAATACTAAAGTTTGTTTTAACCCACATCAAAACCCATCCTATTATACTCTAGAAATACGATGGGGTGATGCAGATGGACCTTTACTTAATGCCACACCCCCACTCACTGATCCTACAAAGAATGCTGCTTTGTATTTTGATGCTTGTGATGCTATAAATAGGGATAGTCGTTCTAGTTGTGCTAACTGGGAAAAAGCATATTATCATGATCACAAGTATATGTGTCCAGAAGGAACCACCGGATGGGGAGCATGTACAGGAAAACGAGTTTTATCAAATGAATATAGCACAGCACCAGTTGCAGATTACTATTGCCCGAGGTGGGAATGTGTGTTCTATGCCACATGGAAAACTGGTATGATAGAGAATACCAGAGATAATCGAATGGCCGCCTTACATCAGCCCTATGTAAAGAATCCAGAAAAATGTAAGAAGGGTGCCTGTAATCCACTAGAGTTAAACATAATAAATCCCAGTGCATGGAGACAAGGATATAAATTTGGCCTACGTATTGCAGGCTCTGGATCAGATCCAGGAACTATTGTATATATTAAACTGAACACCCAGGCCCATCGTTCATCACGGTACCATATACATAATACTTTCTATGAAACTATGCATGTGAATAAGTTTGATATCCCTCACCCTTCTCAAAATTTGTTCTTAGAATTAGCTGGAGCAGTAGTATCTAGTCTCCACATTTCAGATTGTTACTTTTGTGGAGGAACTAAAATGGGTGATCAGTGGCCCTGGGAGGCCCAAGAATTGAATTACTCAGTAACTTATAATCATACTGAGCTCCATAAGACCACAAGTGAATGGGTATTAGCACACCCGATAGTTGGACGTTTGTGTTATGTTTGAACTGGACCCCAGTTCAATCTGAAAGTGGGTCAGCTTGTCTGTCTTAGTCAGACGTTTTATAATGACACCACAAAACAGACATCTTGGTGGTCAGGAGGTAATGAACCTGAACCTACCAATCCATTAGTACAATTCCCTGAGCTTGCCGATCTTTGGACCAACCTTGCCCAACCTCATGCCTGGCAAGCCCCACCTGGCTTGTATTGGATCTGTGGAACCCGAGCATATGCTCGACTCCCTATTCACTGGGGAGGGGCATGCGTCTTAGGAACCATTCGACCTTCTTTCTTTCTGTTACCCACAGAACAGGGAGAACAATTAGGTTACCCAGTGTATACTAAGAGACATAAGAGAGCAGCTTTGCAGATAGGCAAATGGGAGAAATGGGATGGTGATTGGCCACCCGAAAGAATTAATGCCTACTATGGACCTGCCACTTGGGAGCAAGATGGCACCTGGGGATACCGAACCCCTGTATATATGCTAAATCGTATTATGCGCTTGCAAGCAGTTATTGAACTAATAACTAATGAAACTAGCCAAGCACTCACACTCCTAGCCAGACAGAGTACACAAATGCGTACTGCAATATATCAGAATCGCTTGGCACTAGATTACTTATTAGCAGCTTAAGGAGGAGTATGTGGTAAGTTGAATCTAACCAATTGTTTGAAGATAAATGACAAAGGTCAAGTAGTTGAAAATATTGCTGAAAACATGCGAAAGCACGCCTATGTGCCAGTACAAACTTGGCATGGTCTTAAGATACCTAATTGGTTTGAATCTATCTTCTCCGGATTAGGAGGACTTACTACGTTTGCTATGATAATATTAGTGTTTGTAGCTTTGTTTCTGCTGTTACCCTGTATAATCCCATGTTGTATGCGCTCTATTAATAGTGTTATAGAGAATACAGTAGAACGAAAAACCACCACCAAGATTTTAGCCTTATGGCACCCTAATCCTGGTACACTTGGTCGTAACCCCACCCCAGTGTAATTGAGTGATTTAAATCTCACACCTTATTAGCCATAAGGTGAGATTAATCAAAGGGGGGAATGTGGTAGGCGAAGGCCTATGATCCATGCCGCTTGAACTAAACAGGCAGGCCTAAGCAGCTTGACCTGTAAATGAAGCCTGTGGCTAGGCCCAGAAGAATGAAAAACCCTTTTGAATACTGCCACTATAGAATCGAAACTTAACTAAGCATAATCAAGCATAGCTAAGCAGAATCGAAACTTAGGAGAAATAGAAAAAAATGCTTTTAATTGGTACTGATAAGAATGTGAGAAGCTTCTATGGAATTAATTAACTCTGCTGAAAGAAAGGTTACAGTGCCCTGCTTTCCCACATGTTCCAGCTAGCTAGTGACCTTGGAGGAGAAATGTATCAAGAGCCTAAGAACTGACCATTGTAATGAGGGTTGTAAGGGGCGGAAACAGGTGCTGAGCCCAGACAAAGGTCCTCATTGGATAGCTACTTAACGGCACCGGGACCAATAGATGGGGCAAAAGGGGTTACCGGGACCATTGGAAAGTTTGCCTATGTCTAGACTGGAAAAGAACAGTATAAAAGTTGTTGTTTTACTAACAGCCATTGCTCAGCCATTTTGAATGTGATTCTGCTTGAGTCCTGCGCACAATAAATGACTTGGACCTTCTGAACAGACTCCTGGTATTATTGGATTGTTTGCGCTCTGCCGCTACAAAGTTAAAGGCAGAACTTCAGGCAGTCAGATACTTATATTATCTGCCTGAATCCATTCACGTCTTGTCAATTCTCTCATTTGCTCAATTTATATAATAAAGTTTTTTCTAGCATAATTCAAGTGTTCATTTATTATAAGTACCCTTCAGACCTCTGCCAGGCAGAAAACTAGACCATCTTGTATAAGAGAAACTGAGAGCTTTCAGTCCTTCCTGAGCTGAAGAGAGAGAGTAGAAAGGGAAAAACATCAAAGTAGTCTGAAAAAGGACACCCTACTACAAGACAAAGGTAAACTATGGTATGTGTAGCTCACATTCTGCACAGGGCAGTGAGAGACTGCTTAACTGACTGGAAGGGGAAATCTTATACCTATCTGCCCCATCCAGGTCCATCCCCAGCATTTTCCATCCGCCTTCCCCCCAATATGGACCAGCACAATATGGACCCTACCCACCATATAGGTCTGACCCCAGAACGTTCCCTCCTATTACCCTCCTTCCTAGTATGGGACCCAGCATCTTATAGTTTCCCATCCTACTCATGAGGAGCAGCCCCATGGCTTCCTCTCTTCCTATGCACTTCCTCACACCAGGATGGATGCCAGCATTTTTTCCCTTCCCACCTCTCTCCTCGGGACATATCCCAGCATCTTTTATCTTTCCTGCTCCCACTTCAGAATGGGTTCCAAAACTCTCCACCCTCTCCTATGACAGAGCTCAATACTCCACTCCCACAGAACAAACCCCAGCACTCTTCTCCTATCCCTCCTAAACTAGTCCCAATTCTGAAATAGTGACTGATTCTGGGATAATTCAGTTGCCAATGGCACCCCGACTCCTTCTGGCATACTGATAAATTCTGCTGCTACCATTGCTGCTATGCCCATGAGAGCTGATTCTGCCTCCATTCTTCCTCCCAGCCCACAAAACCAGGTGTATCTGGAGGAGTCTAACTGGAGTGGCAAAGGAGGGAGCAAGCCATTTTTTGGTGTGGACACTTTCTACGCTCATAGTATATCACTGCTCTTAAATTACCTCCTCCTCCCCCCAAAAAACACCACTAATCACTTTCTTTCTCTCTCAATCCCCCACTCATCAAAGCAGTCACTCTTTTGAACCCCTCCCAGCATTATCTTTTACCCCATCGACAATCAGAAAGTAGTTCACATTGCCTGCCTTTTATCCCTGCAATTTAATTTCATTTATCATAAACATCCTTTGGAAAAATACCACCAAGGTAGTGTATGAAAACAAGTAAACAACCAATAAAGCCAATATATAACTTTTTATTAAAAACAGTTTGTTCCCATGTTCATTTCTCAAGCCTCCCCAAAGTAAGATAAACAGAAGCCCATAAATATAGCCCACCCCATCTTTTATCAAACAACCATGTTTTCAGTCCCTTGTGAAACTGCACAGTTTAACTTTTCCTGCAATGAACAGTGGACTTCATTCCAATGAAATGGAAATGCCCTTGCTCTGAACTTCACGAATAACAGCCAAAAAAGCTATATAGCATTCACAAAATTTTTGAGACCCTCAGTTTCAGCAATAGCGTGTATAGAAACACCAATATATAGCCCTTATCACCATCATCAGTGTCATCATGTACTTTTTTTATATATACACAAAACTTTTTTTATTCAAAAATTTTTAATATACCAAACACTTTAAAAAGTAGAAAAATAGAAGATTACTTGTATGTTTTAAGATGTTCCACAAAAAAACCCCCAACATGAATTCATGTTTCAGGCTCACAAGGAGCTCTGCTTCAGGGGAACAATTATTGAGAATGTAACTCGTTTCATAATCCAAAAAACCTCTCAGCAACTAGTTCTCACAACTCTTCACAAAGTCGCTGTGAATTAAATGGAAGTGACATCAGAATTTAAAAGGCAAATCAGCAAACACATGGCTAATAAAGATCAGAGGCAACACATTTTACATTAATGTAGACCATTCAATTTCCTGATTTAGTCCTTGAGGAGTCACAGATTATAAAGTGTAGTTATTCACCTGTAACATGTGTTCTCCAGGGACAGCAGGAATCAGTCCTCACATATGGGTGATATCAATGCCGATGGAGCCCTGTGCAGAGCATCTGCCCAATTTTCAAAGAAAGCCTTTGGGAGATGCCACCACACGTGTGGCATCTTGCTTAGACAAGTGCCATAGCTAGATCCCAACCAAGAAGATGGCCAAAAATGAACAGCAACTCCAAGGGGAGGAGGGAGGGTTGTGAGGACTGATTCCTGATGTTCTTGGAGAACACCTGTTACAGAAACATAGAAACATGACGGCAAAAAAAGACCACATGGCCTATCTAGTCTGCCCTTCCATATCATCTACAATAGTCCCCTTTTCTCCTTTAGAAATCCTCTGTGTTTGTTCCATGCTTTCTTGAATTCAAATACTGTCCTTGTCTCTACTACCTCCACTGGGAGACTATTCCACGCATCTACCACTTTCCGTAAAGAAATATTTATTTATTTATTTTATTTATTTAACATTTTTTATATACCGCACTATTCATCATCAGTGCGGTTTACATTGAACAACAACATACCTGTCAATACATGACTGATCTAGGTTTACAGATAACAGGGAGGATAAACTGGGTGTAAACTGGGGATAACTATCTACATAATTATACATAATTATATTTACTCCTGAGTCTATCCCCTTTCACTCTCATCCTATCAGAGCTTGCTTTCAGTCGAAAGAGACTCTCCTCCTATGCGTTTATGCCACGGAGATATTTAAATGTCTCTATCATATCACCCCTATCCCATCTTTCCTCTAAAGTATACATATTAAGATCTTTAAGTCTGTCCTCATATGCTTTATAATGAAGACCATTAACCATTTTAGTAGCCACCCTCTGCACCAACTCCAACCTACTTATACCCTTTTGAAAGTGCAGTCTTGTGGCGCCCACTACTGGCTAGGCGGTGGCCTAGGAGCAGTGGACATACCTCTTAATGTCCCTTTTGTCAGCTGAGGTCCAGAGCCACAGCATCTGGGTAGTGTAGTTGTGCAATAAAGAATAGCCGAGGGGTTTCAAAAAGGCAACAGGAAATTTACACACGGCTTTCGTCCCAACCATGGAGTCGAAACACTACTGATCTTCCTCTTCGACAGCATCCTAAGAATAATTGACAACACCAGGAATGGAATCATAATGATCTTCATCGACATCTCCTCAGCCTTCGACACAGTGGACCACAACACGCTCCTGGAAAGACTAAAGAACACTGGTATACACGGTATCACATTAAAATGGTTCCACTCATACCTGACCGAAAGACAGCTACAGGTCAAGGTGGGACACAACACCTCCCGACCCATAAATGTCCGTCAAGGAGTACCTCAAGGATCCGCACTCTCAGCACTCCTATTTAACATCTACATCCGACCAATATGCAACATCATGAAAGAGAACAACATTCAATACACAATATACGCAGACGACATCATGATATACACCCCGATATCAATCGACAACCCGGACTTCTCTAAGATAACAGACTGCCTTACCCAAATGACGAGTTGGTGTAAAAACAACAACCTCGCAATAAACTACAACAAGACCGAAGCTTTAATCATCACTCGGAACCAAAGCTTCATACACCCGACAAATATCAAGATAGAAAACACCATAAGAACATAAGAACATAAGATATGCCATACTGGGTCAGACCAAGGTCCATCAAGCCCAGTATTCTGTTTCCAACAGTGGCCAATCTAGGTCATACGTACCTAGCAGTTTCCCCAAGGGACACAGGTTCCACAATGCTTGTATTGGTTCAAGCATTGATATCCTGGGTCCCTTCTTAATAATGGTTTATGGACCTTTCCTCCAGGAACTTGTCCAAACCTTTTTTAAACCCAGCTACACTAACAGCCTTTACTACATCCTCCGGTAACAAATTCCAGAGTTTGATTACACGTTGAGTGAAAAAATATTTTCTTTTATTAGTCTTAAATAGTTTACCCTGTAGCTTCATTGCATGTCCCCTAGTCTTTCTATATTCTGATAAGGTAAACAATCGATCTACGTTTACCCGTTCCACTCCGTTCATTAATTTATAGACTTCTATCATCTCCCCTCAGCCGTCTCTTTTCCAGGTTAAAGAGCCCCAACCTTTTTAGCCTTTCTTCATAGGAGTAGCCTTCCATCCCCTTTACCATTTTGGTGGCTCTTCTCTGAACCTTTTCTAAAATCGCTATATCCTTTTTAAGATACGGCGACCAGAATTGCACACAATATTCAAGGTGCGGTCTCACCATGGAACGATATAGAGGCATTATAATATCTTTTGTTTTATTTTCCATTCCTTTCCTTATCATACCTAGCATTCTATTTGCTCTCTTGGCCGCCGCTGCACACTGGGCCGAGGGTTTTAACATGGTATCCACAAGGACGCCTAAATCTTTTTCTTGGGTGGTGGTTCCTAATGTGGAACCTTGCATCGTGTAACCATAGTTTGGGTTGTTCTTCCCTAGGTGCATAACCTTGCACTTCTCCACATTAAATTTCATCTGCCATTTTGATGCCCAGTCTTCCAATTTATCAAGATCCTCTTGCAATTTTCCACAATCCTCCTGGGTTTTAACAACTTTAAATAGTTTTGTGTCATCAGCAAATTTGATAACCTCACTCGTTATTCCACTTTCCAGGTCATTTATGAATATGTCAAAAAGCAGCGGACCCAGCACAGATCCCTGGGGTACACCACTATTCACCTTTCTCCATTGGGAAAATTGGCCATTTAGCCCTACCCTCTGCTTTCTATCTTTTAACCAGTTCCTGATCCACAGTAGTACACTGCCTCCTATCCCATGACTCTTTAGTTTTGCCAAAGGTCTCTCATGAGGGACCTTGTCAAAGGCTTTCTGAAAGTCCAGATACACAATATCAACCGACTCACCTTTGTCCACCTGTTTATTCACTCCTTCAAAAAAACATAACAGATTAGTAAGACAAGATCTTCCTTGTCTAAAGCCATGTTGGCTGTCTCCCATTAGGTCATGACTATCTATATGCTGAGTAATTTTATTCTTTATGATGGTTTCTACCATTTTTCCCGGTACTGATGTCAGGCTCACCGGTCTGTAGTTTCCCGGATCACCCCTCGAACCCTTTTTAAAAATTGGTGTTACATTGGCGATCCTCCAATCCTCAGGTATTAGAGATGATTTTAATGATAGTTCACAGATTACTGATAGCAGGTCTGCAATCTCATATTTCAGTTCTTTCAACACCCTTGGATGTATACCATCCGGCCCAGGTGATTTGCTACTCTTCAGTTTATCTAATAGTTGTAAGACATCTTCCCGATGTATCGATATTTCCTTCAATTCTTCCACACCTTTAAATACCACTTCAGTCGTGGGTAACATCCCTACATCTTCCTCAGTAAAGACCGAAGCAAAGAATTCATTCAGTCTCTCCGCTATCGCCTTGTCGCCTCTTAGTGCTCCTTTAACCCCTTTATCATCTAATGGACCAACTGACTCTCTCACGGGTTTTTTGCTACGAATGTACTTGAAAAGGTCTTTATTTCGCGTTTTTGCTTCCGCAGCAAGCTTCTTCTCAAATTCTCTCTTTGCCTGCCTTATCAATGCCTTGCATTTGACTTGCCAGTGCTTGTGCTGTTTCCAGGTTTCATCATTTGGCTCTTTTTTCCATTTCTTGAAAGATGCTTTTTTGGCAACAACAGCCTCTCTGACCTCAGCTTTAAACCATGCTGGCAATTTTTTAGACTTCCTTCCACTTTTCTTAAAGCGTGGAATACAGCTGGTCTGGGCTTCCAAGATAGTATTTTTCAACAACACCCAAGCTTGATGTACGTCTTTAACCTTTGCAACTGCTCCTTTTAGTTTTTTCTTAACTGTTTTCCTCATTCTATCATAGTCTCCCTTTCGAAAGTTAAAGGGTAGTACTGTGGATTTCCTTACTATCCCTCCTCCACTAATTAAATCAAAGGCGATCATGCTATGATCACTATTGCCAAGTGGCCCCAACACCCTTATCTCTTGCACTACATCTGGTGTTCCACTAAGGACTAGGTCTAATATTGCTTCCCCTCTGGTCGGTTCATGAACCAGCTGCTCCAAGAAGCAGTCATTTATTTCATCTAGGAACTTTATCTCCCTAGCATGTCCTGTTGTGACACTGACCCAGTCGATGCCGGGGTAATTGAAATCACCCATTATTATTACTGCACTGTAACTTTTGCTAGCTTCCTTGATTTCTTTGAGCATTTCATCATCCATTTGTTCATTCTGGCCAGGCGGACGATAGTACACCCCCACTGCCATCGCCTTCCCCTTTTTACATGGAATTTCAATCCATAGAGATTCTACAGCAAATTTTGTTTCTTGCAAAACTTTAATCCTTTCTGATTCAATGCCCTCTCTAACATAGAGCGCAACCCCTCCACCAATTTGATCAGCTCTATCATTTCGATATAGTTTGTACCCAGGTATCACAGTGTCCCACTGGTTGTCCTCCTTCCACCATGTCTCTGATATTCCAATCATATCTAACCTCTCGTTTAGTGCTATATATTCTAACTCTCCCATCTTGTTTTGTAGACTTCTAGCATTTGCATACAAGCATTTTAGAGACTGTATTTTATTCATATTAATTTGGCTATTGGTAGACATGGGTAATTTGGGATCTTTAAGTTCTGTCTGCTCCATACTCGAGGGCATTTGGGCTACTTTACTCTTTTTTGGAACCTCTCTGCTTTTTGTAGTATCCTTCAAGGATACATTCTTCCGAACCATGCGCTCTTGGGCGACTGTCGGCTTTCCCCTATTATCTAGTTTAAAAGCTGCTCTATCTCCTTTTTAAAGGTTAATGCCAGCAGCCTGGTTCCATCCCGGTTAAGGTGAAGCCCATCCCTTCGGAAGAGCCCCTCCTTTCCCCAGAATGTTCCCCAGTTCCTAACAAATCCGAACCCCTCATCTCTGCACCATTGTCTCATCCACGCATTGAGACTCCGGAGCTCTGCCTGCCTATTGGGTCCTGCGCGTGGAACGGGAAGCATTTCGGAGAACGCTACCCTGGAAGTTCTGGATTTCAACTTCCTACCTAAAAGCCTAAATTTAGCTTCCAGAACCTCCCTACCACATTTTCCTATGTCATTGGTACCAACATGTACCAAGACAGCAGACTCCTCCCCAGCACTATCTAAGACCTTATCTAGGTGGCGTGTGAGGTCCGCTACCTTCGCACCAGGCAGGCATGTTACCAGGCGATCCTCACGTCCACCAGCCACCCAGCTATCTACATGCCTAATGATCGAATCACCAACTATAACTGCTGTCCTAACCCTTCCCGCATGGGCACTTGGCCCTGGAGAAACCTCCTCGGTGCGAGAGGGGTTTACATCACCTGGAGGACAGGTCCTAGTTACAGGATCACTTCCTGCCACACCAGGGTGATGCTCTCCTGTCACGTGACCTCTCTCCTCCATGGCAACAGGGATGCTGCCAGACTGGAGGTGGGACTTCAGGACTATATCCCTGTAGGTCTCGTCTATGTACCTCTCTGTCTGTCTTATGTTTTCCAAGTCTGCTACTCTAGCCTCTAGAGAACGGACTCGTTCCCTGAGAGCAGAGAGCTCCTTGCACCTAGTGCACACGTAAGACCTCTCACCAGCTGGGAGAAAATCATACATGTGACACTCAATGCAAAAGACTGGAAAGCCCACATCCCGCTGCTGGACTGCTGTCTGCATCTTAGTTTTAAGTTTGTGTTTAGATCTTTAAGTTCTATATGTACTAAAGGGTGCAATGGATATTTATACCACTAAAACTGTACCTAAGAAGTTTAATATACCTTGTTCACCTGAAGCTTAATTAATCTCAGGTCCTTGGTGTATGACTGATTTGGGTAATGAGCTGCACCTGAGAGCACCTCCTGTCTTTTAAGGCGTGCAAGTACCTATAAAGCTGTGATTTTCCCAGGGGAGGGTGGGTGTGGGGAGGGAGGGAGGGATATAACACTTATTAAAAAAGGGCTGCTACACAGTACCTTGTCCTGTGCTGCTGAGGAAAACTATATTCTGATTTGATTTAAATTACAGCTCTTTGCTGCTACTAGGCTCTAACCTATTATGAAATTTAAACTACAAGCTCTCTGCTGGATTCTAAATTTAACCAGAAATCTCTCTTCTGTGTTTTAATTTGAAACTAAAAGTACTTTGCTGATGCTAGGCCCTGAGTGACTATGAAATTTAAACTACAGCTGTCTACTGGGTATGAAAGGTAACCAGAAAGTTCTCTTCTGTGTTTTTAAATTGAATCTTAAACTGTTGCTACTAGGCCCTGACTGATTTAACAAAAAAAAAAAAAATAGTGGGTTCACAGAATAATTAGCTTTAAAAGAAAAAAAATTCCTTTCAGAAAAATTCCCAGAAGTATATACTCACAATTTCAGATTTCTCTCCAGAAGTAACAGCCCCCCTTTCCAGTCCTTCAAGACAGGGTCACAGAGCTCTGGTTGAGCTATTTATGCTTGTGCTGATGATGTAAGCAGTGACCTACTTCCTGGGTAATTAACAGCCCTTGCTTGGATAGAAGGAGTCTTTCAAAATGGCCTTTTGAACTGCCAGCTGGTGTTAACACCTATTGAAAAAGCTTCACAGGTTGCTTGCCCACTAGGTAGAAGGCCTCTTTGTAAAGGTCTCTAGAAGACTTTATATGCTGCTCAAGGAGAATTGACCTTGTTTTGCCTCTTGTGCTAAGCTATATTCTGATTTGATTTAAATTACAGCTCTTTGCTGCTACTAGGCTCTAACCTATTATGAAATTTAAACTACAAGCTCTCTGCTGGATTCTAAATTTAACCAGAAAGCTCTCTTCTGTGTTTTAATTTGAAACTAAAAGTACTTTGCTGATGCTAGGCCCTGAGTGACTATGAAATTTAAACTACAGCTGTCTACTGGGTATGAAAGGTAACCAGAAAGTTCTCTTCTGTGTTTTTAAATTGAATCTTAAACTGTTGCTACTAGGCCCTGACTGATTTAACAAAAAAAAAAATAGTGGGTTCACAGATTAATTAGCTTTAAAAGAAAAAAAATTCCTTTCAGAAAAATTCCCAGAAGTATATACTCACAATTTCAGATTTCTCTCCAGAAGTAACAGCCCCCCTTTCCAGTCCTTCAAGACCACTATACCAATAAGATCAGAAGTGAGATACCTCGGAGTTACTCTGGACAATAAACTAAACCTCAAGCCACACATAGACAAAACAACCCAAAAAGCCTACTACAAGATGCGAATCATCAGGAGACTGAAACCACTCCTCGCCCCAGAACACTTTCGTACCGTCTGTCAAGCACTGATAACCCCAATACTGGACTTCTGCAACCCGATATACCTTGGACTACCGAAACAAGCCCTCAAACCACTCCAGCTAGCACAAAACACTGCAGCTCGAATAATATCCGGTACTGCAAGACAGGACCACATCACACCTACCTTAAAGGACTTACACTGGCTCCCAATCGGTGCACGCATCAGATACAAAACTAGACTTCAGAAAGAAACTCAAAACGCACATTTTCCAATCACATTTCAACCTGAACTAAACCCACAGATGGAGCAGCCCCTGACCACTGTGTCCAAGAAGATTATCCTGTATATATGTATTTATGTATATATGTAAATGAACTCCCCCATAGCTAAGAAGTGTTAACTCTGTATGATGTGCTTTTCTGACAATCTGTATGTAAACAAAATTTGTACCTGCCTTGATTCGGCAGTTTCACAATAGTAATCCTACCCGCTTCTGATCGCTGGAAGGAGCGGGCTACAAATGCTTGCTAAATAAATAAATAAATAAATCATAAACCTATTCAAGATAAATCAGCACACATCAGCCAACAGCCTGCACACCCTCATACAACCAGACACCAGCACACGTCCAAGAAGAAAACAAACACACAATCGAGTCAGCACCCCAAGTGAATTCAAACACACACGCAAGGACACAACAGACAGAGCACTCTCCATGGCTGCTCCAACAATATGGAACAAACTACCGGACGACTTGAGGGCAACTACAGACCTCAAAGACTTTAGAAAACAGCTAAAAACCATGCTGTTCATAGAACACTATGGACACATCACATAACCTAAGAGAATGTACAACAGCACATGATATTGCCTAAACACTGTATGTATAGAAAATGTTTTTTAGCACCTCTGTATATAGCCCACATTGTACATAGCTCAAACCATTCTAGCACACAATACAACACACATTGTACATAGCTCAAACCAATCTAGCACACAATACAACACACACTCAACTAAATTTCACCTTCACTGCATGTTTAACACACTCACTTTACCCGATTGTTTGCTGTGATACCACCTTGATTAATAAGATAAGGCGGTCTAAAAATACTGTTAAATAAATAAATAAATAAATAAATTATAATTTTCTTTTCCTAGCCAATGAACTTCTTTTTAAGGAGTTCTAATATACAGCAAAGCAAAGTCGGATAATTCTCCATTGAAAAACAAAGGCAAAAAAACTTCACAGCAAACTTTCAAAACAGTCAATGCAGCATTGTTTCAGACAACTTGTTTTAAACCAGCAATAAAGTCCTTTCCTTCAGCAGAGATCAGAGCTCCAGGTTCCCAGCTGTGTCTAGCACAAACCCAGATTTCCACAGCTCTCTAGACTGCACCTTAACTTCTTCAATTCAAGCTGTTAAACATTTGCATTCTTCACATTAAGCTGCTAACATTTATATTCTTTTCTTCAAGCTGCTAACATTTGCACTTTGGGTTCAAGGCTCCACATGACCCCTTTTGAACCTCTCTGTTCAGCTCAAAATGTTAGCACTTCACTTAACCCAATTCTCCAGCAGGTCATGCAGTTAGGAAAGCTTCTGTGGTTTTTACAACTTTAAAACCCTATAGCCTTGTCACTTTCTGGCTTACACAGAATGAGCAATCCATTTCAGAATCAGAGGAAACGTTATCTGAAACACACTCATCTATTTGCATGCTGTCCTCATCTAGGTCAATTGACACCTGGCTGGGCTCAGCGTGTGAAACAGCAGGTTTTAGTTTCTCTAGTAACTTTAAAACCTTTCCCCACTGGGATTCTTCTCCCCACTGAGTAACAGTGGGAGGACAGGGGAGTTCATCATTCTTTAGCAGATTCTTTAAGGCTTCTAATGTGCTCACCTTTTTCCCAGCAATTAGTCTTTTCCCTGGCTTTGCTGAAGATGAAACACTTCCCACAAGCTCTCTTAAAGACAGTCCCGTACCTTGCTCAGAAACAGCATCTCCCACAGAATGAACTTTCCTGTTTTCTAGGCCAGCTGTAATTCCCTTACCAGCCGGACTCTCTTCAGGGCTAGAGTTTTCTGTATGCTGAGTGCAATAGGGATTTCTCTTGAGACAGCTCCTGGAGCACCTTCCTCTCTCAGGTCTTCTCCTGGTCTCCTCATTCCCTGCTTCCTCACCAGACTCTCTGGAAGTCTCTACTCTCCTGGTAGACTCTCCCTTCTTGGTGGAAACCTCCTCCCCAGTGGATGCACACACCTTCCTTCCTGTGTCCCTGAGCTTATATGAGTGAGACTGTCCTATGGCATCCAACTCCACCCCCAAGCATTCCTCGTCACCTCCCCTGGTTACCTTGGAGCTGGGGCGTGGCTCACTCTCAACAGCTCTGTGAATGCAGTTTTTTTTCTTAACCGGAGTTTTAACCCTAAAACTCCCTGAACTATTTCTCTGCTCAGAAGTGAATGGCTGTTTTTTTTTCCCACTTTCTTGGGCTCTATTACCGTCTCGTCACCACAGTCTCTAGAACTGCACACAATACTCCAAATGATACACCCGAGCATCCTTCTGGGTTTCGCCGTCGCCTTTACTACCTCTTTGGCTACTTTAAGATTGTCAGACACAATTACGCCCAGGTTCCCCGCTCTTCTTTCGTGGAAGTACTTCACCCCCTACACTGTACCACTTCTTTGGATTTTTGCAGCCCAGATGCATGACCCTGCATTTTTTAGCATTAAATTTCAACTGCCAAATTCTATACCACTCTTCAAGCTTAGCTAGATCCTCATCATGTTATCTGCACCTTCCTGGGTGTCTACTCTAATGCATATTTTGGTATCAGCCGCAAAGAGGCAAACCTTACCCAACAGCCCTTCCGCTGTATCACTAACAAAGATGTTAAAAAGAATCGGACCAAGGATAGATCCCTGCGGCACACCACTGGTAACCTCCTTCTCCTCAGAGTGAGCTTCATATACTTGTACCCTTTGTCGCCTCCCACTCAATCAATTTCTAACCCGATCAGTAACTTTAAGGTCCATCCCTAGGGTGCTCAGTTTGTTTATAAGTCACCGGTGTGGAATGGTGTCAAAGGCTTTACTGAAATCTAAATACACCAAAGCAAGAGCTCTCTCTCAGTCCAACTCACTGGTCACCCAGTCAAATAATCTATCAGATTTGTCTGACAAGATTGCCCCTGGTGAATTCATGCTGTTTTGGATCCTGCAATCCATTATCATACCACATTGTGCAGGGCATTTGGTAAAATAGATTGTTTTGTCATAAGTGCCCTCATTTCCATCTAAGCATATTTAGCAAACAGGCGCCAGCCTCTATCCCCTCACAGTACCAAAGAAATAACAGCCAATGGATGGCGCATGGGGGGGAGAAGGGCGCCATCCATATATATAATCCATTCTGCTCTATGTATCGGCCATTGCATATAGCAATACATCTTGTAAATAAGTTCCACTGTTCAATGTACCAGTTACTGTTCTAGGTATCAAATTTTGTTCTATGTATCACTTATTGCTCACAGAAATAATTCATGTAAATAAGTTCCACTGTTCTATATAACATCAGTTGTTGTAATGTACACCACTTTGCCCCGGTGAAAAGCAGTATAAAAAAAAAACAGTCAAAGAAATAAAGGTAACCAGACTTTTTCCTTCTCTGCTCCAAAGTTTTAATGTTTTTCATGAAAGGGGGACAAGGTCAAAACTATCATAAGAAAATTGTATTAAAAAAAAACAAGACCTGTAGAAGTAGATTCTCCTCTTTTCTGCTTTCAAATTTGAGATCTACTGTTTAAACACATAGAAATATTTTTTCATATCACAGATAGAACCGAATGGATGTCTATTCACTGCTATACTGTTTAAGGAAGGGACAACCTCAGTCTCCAAAGACAGCTGCAAAACCAGAACGTCCATGGAAACAATATTCTACCTTTTAGTTCTGAAATCTTCTTAACGGCCCCTCCCCAAGTTTTCCCACATATACTCTTGTGCAGATTAATTTAAATGCTGTTTCTGACTTACCCGCATACCGAGAAGTTTGTAACACAGGGACTCTGCCTGGGCAAGGGCACGGAATCCTCTTGTGGCCACCTTTTCAACATAGAGCTGCAAAGAAACAAAAGATGCCATAAGAGCTGAAAGACAGGTATCCTAAACTGCTCAAAAGATTTTATCATAAATCCTGGGGACGAAATGTTCACTTAGCTAATTTTACCAAAGCAAATGACAGGCTGCTAAAAAACAATGGGAAGGCAAGCGAGAGGGGAGGTTTGCTATAGACTCTACTAATCTCCTCCTCTGATTTGTATAATGACAGGTGAGTAACTACGCTTTTTCCAGGAACAAGCAGGAAGTCAGTCCTCACATATGGGACTCCCTAGCTGCAGGCTATTGAGGACCAGTATAAAACAGGGGCATGGCCCAGCCATGGGCAGCCACAGGCAAATCCTGATGACAGACTCAAGGGACCCCAGTGTCCAGGAAGAACCTTGGTAGCCTGAACAAGAAGGGTTGGAGGGCAGGAGTTGCTTAAACCCCGAAGAGGTTACGGAGTATGGCCTGGCCGAAGGTGCTGTCCCATTGGGACTCCCTCTCCAGGCAGTAGTGGGCTCCAAAAGTGTGAACGGAGGACTAGGTGGTGGCCTGGCAGATGTCTGCCATGGGCACCGAACAGAGACTGGCGACCGAGGTCACCATCACCTGGACATTGTGCGCCATGATTCGACACTCCAGAGGGATACCAGCTCAACTGGTGGTTGGTGACAGCCAGCTATGGGGGCATTTGTGGCTCCCTCTTTGGCCACTTTGGTAATGACTAATTTTGAAGATTGTCATGTATATAAATCTGAATTCTTTTCACATATTTTATTTTGGTGAAGATATTTGGATTATTTCTCTTTTTATAGTAGGGATCACTTTCAGCTTTGAAGGATTTGAATGTTGGATTAATTCTGTTAATGCCATCTTTAAGTTTACCATGCATATGCTTTCTGAATGTATTGAATTTCTTGATAGTTCTCATTATTAAATCAGGGGATGAGCTACATACTACACTGTATCATAAGGCAATGGATCATAATAATCTTTTACGTTTTCAGAGCTCACATCCCTATCACCTGAAAAAGAACTTGCCAGTGGTACATTTTCTACATTTGAAAAGGATTTGCTATACTATGACAGTTTTATAAGAAAGCTAATAATTTGAAATTGTGATTACTTAATGGGGACACCTGGGAGACATTATTCTCCAAGCTTTTTGCAGAGCAAAACATGTGCATTGGGAACATTTGCTACAGTATAAACAACGGGCCCAATATTCAACTGTGCCAGTTTTGGAAGGGCTATGTGCTGCAGCAATGACATTGAACATCTGGTGACACTAGTCAACATTGAAATCGTTACTGACTTTAAAAGGCCCTAATCTGTAGTATCTTGGTTTGCTGAACATGAATATAACATTAAAAAAGTTTTATTGGCTCTCGTTTTGAAGATATTGCATGTAGTTCATTTTTGACTTTTCACCGTGTAAATTTATTCAGTAGGACATCAACAACATCCCAAATAAGCCTTGAATGATGTAATATTGCATCACATTGCATAATACCAGTATGCACACATCATCCAGAGTTGATTGCATCATTTTCTGATGCAATGCAATATTACTGCCAGACGGCTGCTGAAGCCATCTGACGTCAGCAGTGTACTATATGCAGTCGGAAAGGAAAGTATTCTGTTCCGATATTGAAAGCCTCATAAATGCCTTAAAAATCACTCATGACCCACAAGACTGGAGACTATTTATAGACTCTTTGAAACTGAGTCTGAAGGCTGTGCTTTTGAACAATGGAAACCGTCTTCCGTCTATTCCAGTAGTGCATGCCGGCCACATGAAAGAGACATGCGATAACTTAAAGCATCTAGGGATTTCCATTAACTATAACAAGTACAGCTGGCACCTCTGTGGTGACTTGAACTAGTTGCCCTTTTAATGGGACTGCAGCAGGGATATATAAAATACATGTGTTTCTTATGTGAGTGGGATAGCCAAGCAAAGGATTGGCACTACTTGCGGAAGGAATGGAATCGCAGACAAAATGTAACAGCTGGAGAGAAGAATATCCAGCACCCAGCTCTGGTTGAGGCTCACAAAATCCTGCTACCACCCCTTCACATCAAACTAGGTTTGATGAAAAACTTCGTGAAAGCCATGGACCGCACTTCGCCAGCTTTCCAATACCTGCATGAAAAATTCCCTCGACTCAGCGAAGCAAAAGATTAAAGAGGGAGTTTTTGTGGGTCCTCAGATTCGAGAGCTCTTCAAAGATGACCGGTTCAACAACTTGCTGCAGGGTGATGCGAAACAAGCATAGAATGCTTTTCGCCTAGTGTCAACAAACTTTCTTGGGAATGTTAGGGCAGAAAACTACAAGGAACTAGTAGAAGACATGCTGATGCAGTATCAGAAACTTGGCTGCAATATGTCTCTAAAGATCCATTTCCTTGATTCCCATCTCGATTTCTTTCCTGACAACTGTGGTATGGTTAGTGATGAACAGGGCGAAAGTTTTCACCAGGATATCGCAACGATGGAGCAAAGATACCAGGGAAAATGGTCCACTACAATGCTGGCTGACTACTGCTGGACACTCCCAGAGAAGCTCCCAAACAGCTGTACAAGAGACAGGTGAAAAAATCTAAGAAGTAGTCTATGACTTGTTTTTTTACAGGTATTAACCGAAGGCCTATTATATTTACTATTGGCATGCATTTCGTGATGTAAACATTAATTCTTGTAGATTACAAAAAAACTAGAGCCAACTTTGCAATTTCACTGTCATATTCATGTTCAGCATATAAAAATTGATAAGAAATGACTATTTTTATTTCAGTAACATGACTTGTAAAAATTTGTTGACCAGTGTGATCGCCACAAAAGCTGTAAGCCGCTGATGCTAACTTGGCAGCAGTGATATTGGATGCTGCCCGGTTAGCGATTTGCGTGGTAAAGATAGGCAAGGGTTTTCCTCGCCTACCTTTAAAACGCAGATCGCTAACCGGACAGCATGCAATATCACTGCTGCCTGGTTAGCACCATTCTCTGCCTCCGCACGCCCTCAACACACCCTGATGCTAACCAGATAGCATCGGGGTGCATAGGGGACTTAGGAGGGGATATTCATGTTAGTGCCGTTGAATATCCCCAACTAAGGCACCTAGATGGTTTACTGGGCTGTAAACCATGTAGATTCCTTTCGAAAATTGGGCCCAACATGCAGTGTGTTACATCTTGGTCTGTGTGTTACCATATATGCATGGGATTGGTAAGATCGTTCTGCTGATTCAGTGTCACTGGAGAGTGCTGGATATGCATCAAGATCTTGCTGTGCCTCCTATAGTGGTTTTTCATCAAGGACGTAATATAACTTATTGGTTACAACTTCCTTATGGTTTGGATTCAGAAGATCATAGCAATGTGTCTTGCTCACACTGTCAATGGTGTGATAATACTTTATCAGGGTCTTCTTGGACTCATCCCTTGACCAGTTAAGTCTACCAGTCTTGTCAATGGACTTCTTGTTTATCTACATTTGTAATTTATGCTATCATGTGCACATGTCCTAAATTGTATGTGGGGCATACAAAACGTCAGATAAAGGTGCATTTAACAGAGAACTGCAGTAGACAATACTGGAGTTATGACTGCTCCTTTAGTGTCCCATTGGAGAGTTTCCTGGTGTGTGATTGATATGGTGCCCGAGCACTGGAAAGGTGGTAATCAAGAACAGTTATTGAATTTGTGTGAACAACAATGGATCTTCTATTTACAATCTGTGGCTCCTCAAGGACTAACTCAGGAAATTGAGAGGTCTACATTATTGTAGTATGTGTTGCCTTTGATCTTAATTAGCTATGTGTTTGATTTGCATTTTCAATTCTGTTGTCACTTCTGTTTTCTTCACAGCAACTTTGTCAAGAGTTGTGCGAACCAGTTGCTGAGACATTTTTTGGATTATGAAACAATGCATTGTGTTCTCAATAATTATTCCCCTGAAGTAGGGCTTCTTATGAGCCTGAAATATGAATTCATGTTGGGATTTTTTTGGTGGAACATCTTAAATCAGATAAGTGATTTTCTATTTTTCTATTCTCAAAGTGTTTGGTATATTATTAAAAATTTTTGAATAAAAAAATGTTTTGTATATATTTAAAAAAGCACGATAAGACCAATGATGGTGCTAAGGGCTGTATATTGGTGTTTCTATACACGTTATTGCCCAAACTGAGGGTGTGTTACTCCTTTTGAGATCTTGTATTGTTTGTATCTCATTCTGAACTTAGCATGACACAAACACCTTACAAAATGGTACAACAAGCTTATAGTGGTCTTGATCTGATCTCAGCTCCCATTGCGGAACATGCCATGATATTTTACCCAACAAATAAAAGAGGCTCAGTCCTCAGAAACCCTTACATGTTAAATACAGCATCTTAAATCTCACCCTAAGGACAACTGACAACCAGTGCAACGCCCTCCAAAGGGCAACTGGACTGAAGAATTTTGTATTCTGTTCAGGTTTTTAACTCATACAGGGAGACCCACAAAAAGAGCATTGCAATAATCTAATTAAACAATTACCAACAACCAAATCACCTTCTTCAGTCAGTCCAAATCCAAAAAACAGCTGCAGCTGTCTTACTATGCATATTGTCATGAAGTGGGTATCAATAAAGACGCAAACTTGAAAAGAAACCCTGTTTCTCAGAGAAATCTAGATGTGCGGTTACCTCAAGGCACAGCTAGAGGGAGCAGAAGTGATCATACAGGAGCTAATGAGCCTGAGAGAGCTAGTGACTTGCACCTGGGAATGAGCCCGGGAGTTTCAAAGGAAAGATTCCTTTATAAGCAGAAGCTGAATGCTAGCAAAGGAGGAACACCTCTATTGAGACGAACACCTCTGTTGAGACGAACACCTCTATTGAGAGGAACACCTCTATTGAGAGGAACAGCTCCAGAGGAAGGGCAAAACTGGAACCGGATCCAGAAAGGAGGAACATCTCTACTGAGAGGAACACCTCAAAGGAGAGGACAGAGAGAAGGAACAGCTCTGAGGGAAGGAGCAGCTCTAAGAGAAGGAGAAGGACTTGGAGAAAGAATCCTACCTGAGCAAGCCCAAAGGAACAGAGTTCACAAAGGTGGAGTTCAGAAGGGCCAGGCTAAGTGAGCAGCTGTTCAGAGGGAGTCTGCTGGAGAAAGCACTAAGGCTAGAGAGTGTGCCACTCCCTGTTCCCACAACGTTCCTGATTCAAAAGCAGAGAGACGTATCCAGAGAACCAGAGAGATAGGTTTGGAGGAAAGCCTGCAGTCTCTGGGAAATACTAGTCAAGTTTTACCAGGCACCAAAGGAAAAGCAGTTTCTGACAAAGCTAAGTTCTTACTGAAGCACAAAGTTGAATCCACACCAGGTTTTACCAAGCTGCCATAAAGCACAGCCCTGCCTAGAGCCTGTTGTCAGAGAACCTGTTGCAGGAGAAACGTTTCTGGGAGAGAAAGCTCCACGGATTCAAACCACAGAGGCTCCAGGTATGAAAGCTTTATTCATGATACTGAATGCTTAACACCTAGAGGCACTGCTAAAACAAATACTCAGTTTGCAAGGAAGAAGAAACCAGGGTGGTTTCAGAAAATTCCCAAACTTAAAACACAGTCTTATTGGAGGCAAGAGCCTAGGGACACTTCACGTAGACCTGTAGCAGACAGGGACAGTGATTACTCTGATGATGAATGTAGTGGAGCAGAATCCATGGAAATTGAATATATAAATGCTGTTCCCATTCCTCCACCAGAAGAAATGGATTGTGGTTTGTGCATGGCCACGAGCCTAGAATCTGTAGCCACTGTATAACTGAGAAGAAGTTTGTTTAATTCTTATTGTGTTGGAATGAAGTGAATTCCTCTGATTAACCCTTGCACTAATTGTGGAGTTTAACAATTAGTCAGCTTGTTAATACTGGTACCTTTTGAAACAAAGGACATTCTTTTGATTTCTCAATGTCTTATTTGAACCCTTGCACAGACGGGGAATAAAGCCTTGTTTTGCCTACACTTGGTTTGATTATTGAGCTCTCATGGGAAGCTGGAAATAAGTAAGACCATTTCGCCATTCGTGGACCTTACATTTCATCACGCTCCCTAAATATTTTCTATTGTGGAGAATGCCCATACTTCGAATGGTCACCAGGGGATGCCCTCACGACAGAATGGCGTAGTTGTTTGGATTTGGATACAGTCCTAAGACATACTGGAAAGAAGAAAAATTACCAGTATTCAACTTGAAAAAAAAAAGAAAAAAAAAAAGGAAAACTCGGACCGGAAGTGAAGAAACTCGGATCGGAGGAGAAAACGTGGACCAGACCACAGAGAATCCAGAACGGAAAGCGAGGTTCCTGACTACAGTGGAGAGTGCTACAACACAGAGCAGCACCACCCTTGCTGAGAGCTGGAGTCTACACTTCTACCAGGTAACAGGTGGAAGGGCATGACTTGAGTGGATAAGAGTTTAAAATTTAAAGGGGAATTTAAAAGAAAAAAAAAAGGGAAGTGTAGGTCTGATTTTTGGTACAGCCACACTTGGGTTTTTTTTTTGTTTCTCTTTGTTTTCCAGGGGATCTCATCGCCATGGAGCAGCGAGAGATGTTTAGCTGGATGGCTGCACAGTTCAGCAAGCAAGCGGAACTGGCTGCGCAAACACAGCAGCATGCAATCTTGGCCATGCAGGAACAGCAGAAGCCAGTCTTGCAGATGCTGGAAACCTGGATGAGCCATCAGCAGAAGCCACAGGACGAAGCCACAGGACATCTGAAGCAGAGCTCAGGACTGGGCAACTGTCCGGTAGGACTAGGGTCCTACGAGACTCTAACTTTGGGGAAGTTAGGGGTAAATGATGATCCAGATGACTTCCTGGACTCTTTTGAAAGAATAGCTCTTTCCGTGGGTTGGCCGGAAGAGCAGTGGTACATTAGATTGGCAGTTTCCCTCACTGGAGAGGCACTGTCAGCTTATAGGGCAATGCCCGCTTCGTTAGCGAACAATTATAGCGAGGTAACGAAGGCCATCAGGGAACGCCTGGGTCTGACTCCTCTCGTCTATAACCGTAAGCTACGCGCGGCACACCTTGAAGTAGGTGAAATGCCGAAAACATTAGGTCACAGGCTGAAGAGCTTAGCCGAGAAGTGTCTAAGGCCTAGTGAAAAAACCATTGAAATGCTGATGGATATGATAATCCTTGAGCAGTTCATGACTGCAGTACCCAGTAGTATACAGAGCTTCCTTATCCTACAGAATTGTCGCACTACTGCAGAGGCTATTGCCTTGACTAAAAGGTATTTAGAGGCTGAATTAGCTATCCAGCATACTGGGGAGGTAGCAAAGATGGCAGTAGCGACATTCAAGCAGTCATCAGGAAGTCTCTCACAGTATAAAACACAAAATGTGAAAAGTGATAAGAATGTAAAAAAAAATCATTCTAAAAGATGTTTTGGCTGTGGAAAATTGGGACATGTTATGAATGAGTGCCGAGTACGTACTGCTCTCATGGGGGAGAACAGACAAATGTTATCAGAAGGATTTGTACTTGATGTCACTGTACAAGGAGTAGCTGCCAAAGCTCTACTTGACTCTGGCGCGGACCAGACAATGATTTCGCGCCAGCTCTGGTCTGTTATCAAAGAGCAAGCTACGTCCGCCCCAGATCAACCAGAGGGCAGAGTCAAGATAAAATGTGTGCATGGCGCTGCCACCTTTTATCCTGTGTACAATTTACTGGTCAGAGGTTTGGGAATAGAAAAAAAGATGTTGATAGCTGTAGTGCCCAGATTACCTAAAGAGCTAGTCTTAGGTAGGGACTAGCCACAGTTTGAAAGAGGCCTAGAGAAGGGTCTAAACCCCAGAGAGGTTTTCGTCTCCACTCGCAACCAGACGAGTGCCGTAGAAAAACTCTCATGTTCTAGGGAAGAAAGTTTAGATGACCTCCCATCCCATGATGATTTAGTAAATACTCCTTTAGAGAGGGATAGAAAGACTAAAGCCGAAAAGCGCAAAGAGAGAAAGGGACGTTCTCAAGGCAGAGCAGATTTGGAAGCAGGTGAGGAACTACCCTGGATTCCAGCAGAGCTCGTAGAGAAGTTCCCTTCATTTGCCGCAGAGCAATGAGATGACCCTGCGCTGGCACGCGCATTTGAACATGCTCAAACGAAGAGAAATGTTTTCCCAAGATTTATAAAGGAAGAAAGGCTCCTATACAGGGAAAGTATAGACCCACGGACTAAAGATGTCCGCAAACAGCTGGTAGTCCCAAATACGTTTAAGTCTGCAGTGCTAAGGTTAGCCCATGATCACCCAGTGAGTGGTCACAAAGGGGTACAGGGGACCCTTGACCAGATACTGGCCAGATTCTATTGGCCAGGAGTTTTTAAGGAGGTCTCACGTTTTTGTGAGTCCTGCACCTCCTGCCAACGGGTGACCTCCATAAGACTAGCTGGTGTGCCATTACTGCCGATGCCAGTAATAACCGATCCCATCAGAAGGATAGCCATGGACATAGTCGGTCCCCTCATAAAAACGCCTAGGGGTTTCCAATATATATTGGTCATCATGGACCAGGCAACACGTTTCCCCTGGGCGGTGCCCTTGAGGAATATATCAGCCAAATCCATCGCCATGGAGCTTATAAAGCTATTTTGCGAGGTGGGATTCCCTCAAGAAGTTCTGACAGACAAAGGCACGAACTTCATGTCCAAATATTTAGCCCAGGTATGGGACGCTTTTGGCATCAGGCATCTCAAAACCGCTGCATATCACCCCCAATGCAATTGTTTGGTGGAGAGAATGAACCAGACCATCAAGCAGATGCTGCGACGAGCGCTGGACGGAGAGATGGCAGAGTGGGACACAATGCTCCCATTTATATTGTACGCATGCAGAGAAAGGAGACAGGTTTCATTAGGCACGTCGTCTTATGAACTGATGTATGGGAGATCGCCCAGAGGAGTGCTCGATATCCTGAGAGAGCAATGGGTGGAACCTGTACAAAATGAAGTAGGGATACCACAGTTTTTGAGAAGTTTAAGAAGCCGATTAAGACGGACTTCACGTTTTATTTATTTATTTATTTCCAATCTCTTATATACCGCGCTATTCTGCATCAGTGCAGTTTACATTGAACAAACTGAAATTATCAAGCCCCGACATCTAACCGCCGGTGAAAAGGTAATAGTCTTGATATCAGGCCCCACTCCGAAGTTTGAAGCCCGATGGAAAGGACCTTACATAGTGGTCAAACCACTTGGTCCAGCATCCTATCTAATACGGGACGCAAAGGGACATGAACAAGTGTACCACATAAATGTTCTTCGACTCTGGCACAAGAGGTTAGCCTTGTTTACGTCAGCACAGAAGATGTCTAGGATTACGTGCTGTAATAAGGGTGAACATTCAGCCCGTAATATTTTAAGAGGGGGGATGTGTCATGAAGTGGGTATCAATAAAGACCCAAACTTGAAAAGAAACCCTGTTTCTCAGAGAAATCTAGATATGCAGTTACCTCAAGGCACAGCTAGAGGGGGCAGGAGTGATCATACAGGAGCTAATGAGCCTAAGAGAGCTAATGACTTGCACCTGGGAATGAGCCCGGGAGTTTCAAAGGAAAGATTCCTTTATAAGCAGAAGCTGAATGCTAGCAAAGGAGGAACACCTCTGTTGAGACGAACAACCTCTGTTGAGACGAACACCTCTATTGAGAGGAACACCTCTATTGAGAGGAACAGCTCCAGAGGAAGGGCAGAACTGGAACCGGATCCAGAAAGGAGGAACATCTCTACTGAGAGGAACACCTCAAAGGAGAGGACAGAGAGAAGGAACAGCTCTGAGGGAAGGAGCAGCTCTAAGAGAAGGAGAAGGACTTGGAGAAAGAATCCTACCTGAGCAAGCCCAAAGGAACAGAGTTCACAAAGGTGGAGTTCAGAAGGGCCAGGCTAAGCGAGTAGCTGTTCAGAGGGAATCTGCTGGAGAAAGCACTAAGGCTAGAGAGTGTGCCACTCCCTGTTCCCACAACATTCCTGATTCAAAAGCAGAGAGACGTATCCAGAGAACCAGAGAGATAGGTTTGGAGGAAAGCCTGCAGTCTCTGGGAAATACTAGTCAAGTTTTACCAGGCACCAAAGGAAAAGCAGTTTCTGACAAAGCTAAGTTCTTACTGAAGCACAAAGTTGAATCCACACCAGGTTTTACCAAGCTGCCAGAAAGCACAGCCCTGCCTAGAGCCTGTCGTCAGAGAACCTGTTGCAGGAGAAACGTTTCTGGGAGAGAAAGCTCCACGGATTCAAACCACAGAGGCTCCAGGTATGAAAGCTTTATTCATGATACTGAATGCTTAACACCTAGAGGCACTGCTAAAACAAATACTCAGTTTGCAAGGAAGAAGAAACCAGGGTGGTTTCAGAAAATTCCCAGAGAACTTAAAACACAGTCTTATTGGAGGCAAGAGCATAGGGACACTTCACGTAGACCTGTAGCAGACAGGGACAGTGACTACTCTGATGATGAATGTAGTGGAGCAGAATCCATGGAAATTGAATATATAAATGCTGTTCCCATTCCTCCACCAGAAGAAATGGATTGTGGTTTGTGCATGGCCAAGAGCCTAGAATCTGTAGCCACTGTATAACTGAGAAGAAGTTTGTTTAATTCTTATTGTGTTGGAATGAAGTGAATTCCTCTGATTAACCCTTGCACTGATTGTGGAGTTTAACAATTAGTCAGCTTGTTAATACTGGTACCTTTTGAAACAAAGGGCATTCTTTTGATTTCTCAATGTCTTATTTGAACCCTTGCACAGACGGGGAATAAAGCCTTGTTTTGCCTACACTTGGTTTGATTATTGAGCTCTCATGGGAAGCTGGAAATAAGTAAGACCATTTCGCCATTCGTGGACCTTACATTTCATCACGCTCCCTAAATATTTTTTATCGTGGAGAGTGCCCATACTTCGAATGGTCACCAGGGGATGCCCTCACGGCAATATTTTCATAAAAGCCCTGACCCCCCCCCCCCCTCGACTCTTACTAACAGTCTTCCTGGTGGTCTAGCAGAGAGCACGAACGAGCCCCAGATACTCCTAGTCCATTTATTTTTATTTAGAAGAATGTATATTCCACAACTATAGCTCCTGGCAACAAAATGGCACCTCTGATCACTAGCAGTAGTGTTATGGTAATATTGCTAGGAATCAAGTTGCCAAGTAAGGAGTGTGCACTACTGCTAGATCAGAGGCATCATTTTGATGTCAGGCACTCAAAGGAGCAGTAACAGGAGTAGTAATGACTGGGAATCACTCCTGCTCTCTGCTAGACCAGAAGGGAGATTCCTAGTAAGAGCCTGAGTGGGAAGAACGTGTCAGTTTTGAAGGCACATTCAAATCATGTCCCTGCCATACCCCTTTAAAATCTATATAATCTATGGATCTATAAAATCCATACCTCTTTAAAATCCTGGGGATATACGTACATGTAGAGACTGCTCAGGTGATTGTTGTGTGAGCAGCAGCGCCATCCAATGTCCATACTAAAAAATTATAATAAAAGTCATAGAAGAACCTCACTCTTTCCAGCACAGGGGGAGTTCTTGCTGCCACTCATTTCTGGCTGGGGAGAAATTTCTCTGGGAGGAAAAAAATCTATTTTATATAAAAGCCACTGTGCACAGCCACTGAACATGCAGGGAGAAAGGGCATCTACTCTTTGGGCAGATGCTGTTAGCTCACCACAACCTTTTATCATCAAGAGTGAGCAGCAGGCACTAGAGCAGTAATTTAGGAGAAGACATCAGAGGGTTGATGTTGTGCAAAACCAGCCAGTGTCCCACTGTCTCAGAAGAAGAGAAGCACTGCCTGCAGAAACTGAAGAGAGGTTCCAAGAAATGTACAATCCAGCCCATTTGAGCCCGGCATCCTGCAGATCAATTTTGGGGACCTGCTTTTACAGAAGCTTCCAGCTCTTCAAGGGAAAAGAACCCATACACTCATCATATGCTAGTGACACTAGATCCATGTGTGAATCCAGCACAGCATAAGGACCTGTGTCTGCCTCACAAACAGCTTCAGGTACACTGGGTAGAGTTGCTAAATATCTAGAGAGAGAGGTTCCTAATCAGGGAAAGAAAAAAGCAACAAAGGTGCAACAATGGTAAAGTGTGGTACAATTGGCTGGTATGATCTAAGAGTAATTTAAGGGAGCGTTATAGCTTACTTAACTGGGAGGAGAAAGAGTAACTTACATGTAACTACATCTTTGACTAAGTAATATAAACTTACTACCTATAATATAATTTGTATTCATTGTTGCTGCCAGTTCTTGTTTTTGTTTATTCTGTGGCCTAAAAGTTTAAATAAACCATTAGTTCAGAATACAAATGCTGGATTGGACATTTATTTGTGAAGAGAAAAGGTGTGAGAGTCAAGTGCCAAGGGCCTCCCAGTGTATGCCAGTCTCCACAATAAAGAAACCTGATAATTAAACCCCAAGAGTAAAGACTGAAAGTTTATAAAAAGCTATTGGATTGGTGTGCTCCCTTGTCTGGCTTCTAGGACCACATAAAAAAAGGGGTTATATACATGGGCAGATTGCTGCTTTCTAAAATCGCTATTTGCACATGTCCAGTATGTGATCTAAACTCTAACCTCCCCTAACAATAACAGCACAAGCACCTTTGTAGACACTCCACTTCAAGAATGGTCAAAACCCCAGCACACTTGGAAGGCATTCTCAACAGTCACTACCTGAACTCAAAAAGGCCTCCATCTGACCAATAAGAAAGAGAACTACCAATGACATCAACCCAACATCCTACAGATCCATAGCTAGCATTCCATTCATGGCCAAGATACTAGAAAAGATTGTACTCCGCCAGTTTCAGGATCACATAGACACACATTCTACACTCGATCCCCAGCAATACGACTTTCAACCCAACCATGGAGTTGAATCCCTCATGACAGCATTTCTAGACAAGTTGATAACAGGTACTGACAGACCGAATACAGGTTTCTTGTTAATCTTCCTCAACATCAAGGCAGCATTCAATTCAATATCCCACACCCTAATCATCAAGAGACTGGAAGCAAAAGGATTAACAGGAACCCCTCTGAGCTGGTTCAAATCCTATTTAACAAACCGACAACTTCAGGTAAAGCGTAGTTACTCACCTGTAACAGGTGATCTCCGGGAACAGTAGGAATTTAGTCTTCACAGCAGGAATTTAGTCTTCACATACGGGTATTGTCGGTACCAACGGAGCCTGCCCGGGAACACTCCCCAGCGTCCAATAGGAATGCTTTTGGGAGCATCCCTCAGCACATGCGCGCTGCCTTCCCACCTTTCCAACTGTCCCTCTTCAGTTAAGTTTGTAGCAGAATGAAAGGATAGAGGGAGAGAGGAAAGAGACAAAGAGATAGAGAGACAACTCCTAGGGGAGGTGGGTGGGTTGTGAAGACTTAAATTCCTGCTGTTCCCGGAGATCACCTGTTACAGGTAACTACGCTATCTCCAGGAACAAGCAGGAATGTAGTCTTCACATATGGGGACTCCCTAGCTGAAGATGCCAGGGAGATAGTCCCAGGAAGGTGCCACCCTAGAAAGATAGGCATACTTCCTCCCATGGATCTCTGACATTCCACCAGGGTTGGTAGGTAGGAGTTGAATTAGGTCTGAAAGAGATTTTGAAGAACAGCTTGGCCAAAGAAGGCATCCCGATGGCAGGCTTTATCCAAAACCCAGGTGGCTGCTCGACAAATGTCATCAATAGATACGGAGTGGAGATTAGCCATGGAAGTTGCCATGGCTCTCACGTTATGAGCTGTGACATGGCCTTGAAGAGGAAGACCCTTACACTCATAAGAAAAGGATATGCATTGGGCAATCCATTTAGATAAAGTTCTTTTGGAGACTGGAAGTCCCAAATGACTAGAGTCAAAAGCTATAAAAGGTTGCGAGGACTTTCTATGTTGCTGTGTTCTTTGTAGGTAAAAGGCTAAGGCTCTTTTACAATCCAAAGTATGAAGGTTTCTGTCTGCAGTAGAGGCGTGAGGCCTCGGAAAAAATACAGGAAGATAAATTGATTGATTTAAATGAAAAGGCGAAACCACCTTTGGCATAAAGTGTGGATGAGTTCTAAGAACAACCTTATCATGATGAAACCTAGTATAAGGAGGATCAGCCACTAAAGCTTGCAGTTCACTAATGCGACATGCAGAGGTGATTGCAATTAGGAAGATGACCTTCCAGGTCAAAAACCTAAGGGTTGTAGTGGCTAAAGGCTCAAAAGGCGGCTTCATGAGCTGTCCGAGAACTAGATTTAGATCCCATGCCACCGGTGGTGGCTTAATGGGAGGTTTGGTTAATAGAAGACCTCTCATAAATCTGGATATGAGTGGATGAGAGGAAATTGGTTGTCCATTCAGAGGCTTATAAGAAGCTGCAATTGCACTAAGATGGACTCTTACCGAATTGGTCTTTAGACCAGAATTCGATAAGTGAAGGAGATACTCTAGTATCGATTCTAAATGTATGACAAGGGGGTTTAATCCCTTCTTGGAGCACCATATAGTAAAACGTTTCCACTTGAAGGCATAAGATCTTCTTGTGGAAAGTTTTCTAGAAGCCTGAAGGATATCCTTTACCTGTTGGGACAGGTTGAAATCCTGGAGGTCTAAGCCTTCAGCAACCAGGCCGTGAGATGCAGGGACTGGGGACTCGGGTGCCATAGTATCCCATCCTCCTGGGAAAGGAGATCTGGAGCATGCCCTAACTCCAGAGGTGCAGCTTGAGAGAGATGTAGAAGCAGAGGATACCACGCTTGGCGTGGCCATCGTGGCGCTATGAGGATCATGCGACCCCTGTCTCTCTGAAGCTTGAAGAGTGTTTTGGGGATGAGGGGAATGGGTGGGAAGGCATAAAGGAAGTCCTGACCCCAGAGAAGGAGGAAGGCATCCCTTGCCTGACAGTTGTGAGCCAGAATCCTGGAACAGAACCGGGGAAGTTTGACATTCAGTGGACTTGCAAAGAGGTCTATGTCTGGAGTGCCCCAGAGATGAAATATTTTTGCCACCTGGTCTAGGTGGAGAGACCACTCGTGAGGCAGCAGTACTCGACTGAGTTTGTCTGCCCAAAGGTTCTCAATACCTGGAAGATATACCACTAGAAGGTGGATTTGATACTCTCTGGCGAGGGCCCACAGTCGTAAAGCTTTGTTGCATAACAACAGAGAGCCTGTCCCGCCCTGCTTGTTCACATAGAACATGGCTACTTGATTGTCCGTCTGGACTAGGACTGTCTTGTAGCTGAGCTGGGTGTGGAATACTCGAAGAGCTAAATAGATTGCTCTTAATTCCAGGAGGTTTATGTGTAGACCAGCCTCCTGTGGAGTCCAGGTGTCCTGGGTAGAGAGATGATTCAGGTGTGCTCCCCAAACTACCTGTGATGCATCTGTTGTTAGGGTGGCCTGAAAAAGGGGTTGATGGAAAGGAGACCCCACTGTCAGATTTTCTAGAGATTGCCACCATTGGAGGGACAAAATTAGTCGTTGAGAGTTAATAATTTTGTCTGATAAATATCCTGTGGCTTGTGTCCACTGTGTGGATAGGGTCCACTGAGCTGTTCGCATGTGGAGGCGAGCATATGGGACTACATGAACTGTGGATGCCATATGCCCCAGCAACTGTAGTAACTCTCGAGCAGTTAGGGAAGATTTCCCTGCTGCTTGAGAAGCTAGTTGCATTATGCAAAGACACCGGGCCTGTGGAAGGAAAGCCTTTGCCTGTCTGGTATCTAGACAGGCCCCTATGAATTCCAGGCATTGGGAAGGAATAAGTTGGGATTTTGGGAAGTTTATTACCAAGCCCAAGTATTGAAGGATTCGCATTGTGCGAGACAGTGCAGTGCTGGCCTCTGCAACTGTAGGGGCTCAAATGAGCCAGTCATCTAAGTAAGGGAAGACGAATATCCCCAGGGTTCGCAGAAATGCAACTACTACTGACATGCATTTCCTGAATACTCTTGGTGCTGAAGCCAGACCAAAGGGAAGAACCCTGTACTGGAAATGTTTTCCCTTGAAAAGGAATCGTAAGAATTTCCTGTGATCTGGATGGATCAGAATGTGAGTGCATGCATCCTTTAAGTCTAGAGAGCAAAGCCAATCCTGGCCTTGAAGGTATGGCAGAAGAGTTCCTAGAGAAATCATTTTGAACTTCTCTCGGAACAGGTATTTGTTCAATTCTCTGAGGTCTAGAATGGGTCTGTGTCCTCCTGTTTTCTTTGGAAGAAGAAAATAGGGGGAGTAGAACCCTGCACCCTGTTAAAGAATGGGTACCTCTTCTATTGCCCCTTGAGACCTCGTGATCTAGCAGATTGTCTGCAGAGGTTTGAGAATTGAATTGCCTTAGAATTGTAGGAGGGGGCATGCTGTGAAAATGGAGCTTGTACCCCTCTCATACAATGGACAGAGTCCAATCTTCTACTGTTATTTCATGCCATCTGTTGGCAAAGTGGCATAACCTGCCCGGGATATTGGGGGGTTGGGGGCCCCTCAGAGGCAGGAAGGCTAAGCTCTCTAAGAAGGAGTCAAAGCCCTTGAGGAGGCTGAACCTGTGGAGCTGATTGGGCTCTTGGGCCTTTTGGCTTCTTTTGCTGTCTAGTTTGTCCTTTTTGGACAACCTGACCCTGAGTTTGACTGTGCTGGGTATAGGAAGGATAAAATTTCCTCTTCTTGCTAAAAAAGGGTTTTTTATAAGGCTTCTTTTTGGCTGGAGTGGCTGTAGATTTTGACAATCTATCTAGAGTAGTATTGTCAGCATCTAACTCATTAGCCTTTTCCTGCCAGTTCTTGCCAAAGAGATTCTCTCCCGTGCAAGGAATGTTGCCTAACTTGTCCTGTACCCAAGTCTCCAAGTCTGATGCCTGAAGCCAGGCAATCCGTCGTGCCCCAATGGCAATAGCAGAGGTTCTGCTGATGCATTCAAAGCAGTCAAAGGCTGCACGATTCACAAACTTGAAGACATCTTGAACATGCTTAACTAGAGCAAGAAAGTCTTGTCTCTTGTCGTCTGGGAGAAATGGGCTCATAAGCTCCAAGTCTCCTGTAACTTCCTTAAGGAACATTCCCATATATAGTATATATGAACTGATCCTAGCTGAAAGCATGGAAGCCTGAAAAGTTCGGCGCCCAAAAGCATCCAGAGTCCTGCATTCATGACCTGGGGGATTGGATGCATGCCTCTTTGCACTTTTCATTCTACGCATGGCTGACTCCACCACCATTGAATAGTGTGGCAGCTGAGTCTTTTGAAATCCAGGACATGGCGGAACTCGATACATAGTATCAAGTCTCCTAGAATGAGGAGATGTAGTCAGAGGTGTCTCCCACATTCTGAGCATCAAGTTGTGCAGAATTTCATGGATGGGCAGAGTGGTTGCTTCCTTTGGAGCTTTAGGATATTGGAGAATTTCCAATTCCTTTGCTCTGGGTTCCTCTTCAGGAGCTACCGTGATTGAAAGGCCCTTGGCCATATCACGAATAAAATCCTGAAAAGACATGTCCTCTGGAGGTGACATTCTGCGTTGTGGAGAACAGGGATCTTCCAGGAGAAACCCTCTGGTACCAGCAGAATTGTCAGAGTCTTTAGAATCGGAGGATTCGAAGTATTCCTGACCATGATGCTCATGCAAAGCACGGTCCCGGTATCGATCGAAGTCGGTACCGAGTTGATCCGGTACCGATCTTTCGATTCCAGTCAAAGATGGCGTGGGAAGAACTCCCACCGGGGCCGGTACCGTCTGTACCGGTATTGTCGGTACCGGTACCGGTGTAGGTACCAGCATCGGTATCGATGTCGGTACCGGTGCCCGTTGAACCACAGGTGTCAATGGTACCGCAGCTGTGAGAAGAGCTGCAATGCTGCGTTCGATAGCGAGGAATCTCTGGTCTATCGACACTGCCGATGCCTGGGTGTCGGTACCAGTGAAAACGGCTGGGACCCCTGAGCATGGCACAGGTAGTTCTTGCGAGGTCGAGGCCTCGAGAACATCCTGAAGCCCCATTGATGCTTTGGAAGCCGAAGTCTCCCGCCGGGGTTATTTTGCCAGTGTGATTCCCACAAGGGCAATGCCAATGGCCTCTCGATGCTTAGCAGGAGAGCTAGCCTTTGAGGACCGGCTTTTATGTTTAGTTACCTGAGATCCATGGGAGGAAGAGGAGGCCCTTGAAGATGTCGATGCAATGGATCTGGCATCCGAAGAAAAGAGGGTACCGAGCTTTGCAGCCCGGTTCTGTCTTCCCTCTTTTAGTCATCCCCATACAGGAGAGACATTCAGATGGAGAATGTTCAGGCCCTAAACATTTAAGACAGCAATCATGGGTGTCAGTGACGGAAATGGTACCACCACACTTAGTACATTTTTTGAAACCACTAGTTGATTTTTCCATGTTTCAGGAATATGGGGCCTAATGCCCAAAATGGTGCCTAGCACCGAAAAAGAAAAGTTTCTGAAGAGAAACAGTTCAAGTATAAGTTTTTTTTTGTTAAGAAAAGAAAAGAACCGGCGGTACCGGTAGGCATCATGCGGAGGCAAACGCGACCACAAGAAAACAATTTTAAAGACGGAATTTTCTGCGGTGACAGGGTATGGATCCTGTCGGCTCTGCGGAAAATGAAGAACTGAAGAGGGACAGTTGGAAAGGCGGAAAGGCAGTACGCATGTGCTGAGGGATGCTCCCAAAAGCGTTCCTATTGGACGCTGGGGAGTGTTCCCGCGCAGGCTCCGTCGGTACCGACGATACCCATATGTGAAGACTACATTCCTGCTTGTTCCTGGAGATAATCAGAATCTACAAAGTCAAGACTATACACCCAAAATCAAGGAGTTCTCCAAGGATCAGCCCACTCCGTGCTATTATTCAACATCTTCATTCAATCGATTTGCACAGTCATACAAACATTCAATGTCCATTACCATATATATGCTAATGATGTCATGATCTAGGCACTCATCAATACACTTGACCCTGACATCACAAACTTAACAAAATTCTTTACCACCATCATTCCATGGCTGCTCACCCACATGATGTCCATAAACCTCAACAAAACCGAAGCCCTATATATCACCAGAGACAGCAGCTTCACCCCACCAGACACCATAAGCTTAAATGTAACTCAGTTTCAAATTCAAGAGATACGATATCTGGGTGTCACCCTCAATCAGCGCCTATCACTGTCCACTCACATCAGAAACATCACCAGAGTATCTACTATAAACTCAAGACTATATAACATCTCAAACCTCTCCTAACCCACCAAAATTTTCACTCAGTCCTTCAAGCTCTCATCTTCCCACATCTGGACTACTGCGATCTCATCTTCCAAGGTCTATAAGACAACGGTCCACCCACTCCAACTAGCCCTCAAAATAGCAGCACATACCCTCTGCAATGCAAGCATAACTAAACACATAATTCCCTTGCTCAAACGGCTACACTAGCTATCCATCATTGAATGAACAAAATTCAGATCCATCCTTACCATTTTCAAAGTCCTCAATGGCCTATCATCCACCCACCTCAAAACCCTCATACATGAGAACAAGGACAACCACACAAGGCGATCTGTATCCCAGAACACCCTAATCATCCCAGAGATTTTCATCAGATCCAGCACCACCACATCCAGAAGAGCCTTCTCTCTATATGCACCTTCCCTTTGGAATTTGATCCCATGCAAACTCTTGAGCCACAAAAGACCTACTAACATTCAGAAAGGCCCTCAAGACTCACCTTTTACAGCCTACTTCACTGAAGACAGGACATAATTCCATCATGCAACAGCCTCTGTCCCTTGTCGCCCTATCCCCCTCCCCTTCTCCTCTTTCCCTATCCCCCCATCAACCCCTCTATTTTTCCCACTCCTCCATGAGCATTGATACCCCTTTATATTAAGTTCTCTCCAAGTTCATTCCCTGTTACAACATATTAAGTTCTGTTTTGATGTCAACCACTTTGACCATAGGATAAAGCAGTATAGAAAAGCTGTTAAAAATAAATAAACATGTAAATGATGCTGTTTACATGTTTACATGCTTTTAAAATAAGGGTCTTAATTCCCTTGCATCCAGCCAAAAAGAAATCTCAGACATACAAGTGTTTTACTTCATCAACATAAATGTGATGTCATTAAAGTTTTTTTAAAAATATCAGTGCATGTACACATTAAACAATAGCAGTCAAAGAGCCAAACCTTGGGGCACCTCAAAAGATAGCAAACTAGGAACAGAAAACTGGGCTTCCACTTTTTCGTTTGGCTGACATTTCTCCAAAACGGAGTCGTCTAGCCTTCACACCAAAAGGCTAGACAATGGTTGGACTTCTATTTGGAGAATCGTCAACTGAACAAGAAAGTTCTCCTCTTCATCAAGATCCCATGGTCCACCATAACAAATGTAGTGGAGGGTTTCAGTAGCACTAACAAAGAAAATTCCCTGATATCCATCAAGGACAAAGCTATATCAGTTAGTTACACTAATACCATCTCTGTACTGTAGCTGGTACAAAATCCTGACCGAAAAGGATCCAATTCTGATATTGTTTCAAGGTACTCAAACAACATGCCCAAGAAAGGACTTTGCCCATGTAAGCCAATAATGCTGCTTCCTTCCCCTTCTTCAGCTCATGTGATGCTTCCTCTTCTCCTTTGGTTCATGCAGGATGATGATTCTATCTTCTCCCCATTACCTCTTTAACCCATGTGGGCAGATGATGCAGACACACCACCTCATTCCTCCTTCTTCTCCCACAGCAGCATAAACGACTTATGCTGTCTTATCTCTTTGGTTATGCTGGTATATTCATCATAGAGCTGCATTCAGCCAAATACAGCTCAGAAGCCATAGGTTGCATACCCCTGATTTGTCTTTGTCAGATAAATGAGGGGTCTAATGATAACCTGTTCCCATACTACTGTGAGGGGGGGATTTTTCCTTCCAATTATCAACATAGATAAGTAGTTGATGCAGGATTAGCCTGGGGGGGGAGTGTGAAGGAAGACCTGGATAAGTTCTTGGAATCAGAATGACAGCTATGGTTTTCAGCCATGCACTTTTTGGTTTGCAAAATGACTTACATACATATGTAAGTGCCAATATTTCAAGATATCCATTGTGAAATGCCAGCACTTAACACATGTAAATTGCTGGGTTTCTTCTGTCAATTTTCCTATGTTTAGCTTTGTAAAATGGCTCCTCCCACTGCATGTGGATATGTACTTTAGAAATGGCTTCATGTTTAGCAGAGCTATTCCTAAAATACCATCAGAAATGAGTATATCCTGATCTCCATGTCCTTTTTAAATGTACCTTTTTGTGTGTGAAAATATTTAGTCATTATTATTAAAATATCTGTTATCCATTAGTGAAGAGAAAAAAATTCTCTCAATCTTCTTCTGCTTTCTCAAACCTTTAAAAAACATTTCAGAAGTGAATATTACCCCTACTGATATAAATGGAAGCAGCACAATTGTAGAAGCATTCTTACTCAAGAGTTACTAAATATAAATAAGTTCAGGTCTTGGTCCTGACAGAGGTTAATTAAAAAGTGTGTATGTGTTTGAATCAATCAGTCTATGTCTATGGGTGGATCAGAAAAGTTGTTATGGAATGATTCTGGTGACTTTTTCTCTAACTGCCTTCCCCCCCAAAACATCTTGTGACTTGCCCTTTTTACTATGTGACTTTTTCAGTTTATTTATCTACCAGAGATCGAAAGTTATTTGTGTGACTCAGTTCCATAATCCCCATCTGAAAGCTAAGGATCTTTAATGAGGATGGTCAGACAGATTCACATCTTAATGCATTGACTTCACCAACCGAGATCTTTCATCTTCCCGCACTAATGGAAAATCCATTAACATTCAACAGTGGAAAGACGAAATGGAGTTAGACAGTTAAAATATGACAAGAGCACTAATAATCAAGAATATTCTCTCTGGGGTGTTTGGAACCCAGCTAGGTTTCTTAATCTGGTTCCAATCTGAACAGAGGATAAGTAGCAGACTGAATTAATACTTCAGTAAGAAAACCAAGAAGCAAAAATGCCATCTACTGAAAGAATACAAGATAGCGTGGTTACTCACCGTAGCAGGTGTTTTCCATGAATAGCAGGAATAAGCCCTCACATATGGGTGACATCACAGACAGAGCCCTGAATGGAATGCTCCACAGCTTCTAGAAGAAGCTTTTGGGAGCTACACTGCACATGCGTGCCTGCCATCCCCGCCTGCTGTAGCGCCATATTCTCCAATATGATCACATAGCAGGAGCCAAAAAGGCAACTCCTCTGGAAATTGGGAGTGTTGTGAGGACTTATTCTTGCTATTCACAGAGAACACCTACTACAGGTAACTACACTTTCTCTGTGAACAAGCAGAAAATAAGTCCTCATGTATGGGACTCCCAAGCTCCAGGCTACCAGAACCCAAGGAGAAAGAATAGACCAACCAGGCATCGAAAACTGGAGAAACTAGGAAGACCAGAGAGACAGTCCTGTTGAGGGACTTATCTGATACATCATCCACAGTCGACACTGACCAAGGGAATTTTGAGCAGGTAGCCTGCAAGAATAGAAGGGCAGGAGTTGATCCTCAGGAATCAAAGAGACGCCAGAGTTTGGCCTGGCCAAAATTGCTGTCCGATCAGGAATCCCCAACCAAAGAGTAATGGGCTGAGAAGGAATGGACTGAAGACCATGTCACAGCCCTGCAGATCTCTTCTGCAGAGACAGAAGGGAGGTTGGCTACCGATGTAGCTCACACAGATATTGTGAGCACTGTTCCCTCTAAGCTGTGCGCATGTGCGCGCGCACACACCTCGCCAAGCAAGCGCACATACTTTACCACAGAGCGCACAAAAATTCTGATAGAAAACAACACAGAAGTCTTAAAATTTAAAAGTTGTGATTGTAATTACTAGAAATTTTCCGCTTCATTTAGTAATAGTCTATTTTCGTTTAAGTTGATTAAAATCAGTGTGATGTACATACTGTATTCTGACGTGTAGTCAAATTTTAAAGGATATAACTCCGAGTGTCGTTATGTGGCACACAAAAATGTAACCTTCCTTCAAAAGCTGCACAGCTGATATTTTATGCGCACACAGCCTACAGAAAATTAGAGGGAACATTGATTGTGAGTTGTGACATGACAATCAAGGCTCAGACCAGTCAAGGAATACGCATGGGCAAAGCAATCAGCGAGCCAGAGGAATAGCATATGCTTTGAAACAACAACCCCTAGCCTATTAGGGTCAAAGGAGACAAACTGAGAGGGATGATGGTGTGCCTTCATGTGCTCCAAGTAGAAGGCCAACGCATGCTTGCAATCCAGGGTGTGCAATGGTGCCTCATCGCGACTGGTGTGAGGCTGAGGAAAAAAACATTGGAAGGACAATAGACTGGTTGAGGTGGAAAGCCTTTGGCAGAAAATGCGGGTGTGTGCGGAGCACCACCTGGTTCTTGTGGAACCTGGTGTATGGGGGTGTGCGACCAGAGCTTGGAGCTCACCCACTCGCCGGGCCAATGTGATGGCCACCAGGAAGAGGAACTTGCACGTCAAGAACTTCTGCAGACACGCATTCAGTGGCTCAAAAGGAGCCCGCATGAGCTGCCTGAGAACCACATTCAGATCCCAAGCAACCATAGGAGGCTTCGAGAGAAGCAAGCCTTGTATGAATTGGCGTACAAAAGGCTGAGCTGAGATGGGCTTCCAATCGCAGCCATGATGGAACACTCCTAATGTGCTGAGGTGAACATGCACTGAGTTGGACCTGAGCCCAGAATTTGAGAGGTTCAAGAAGTACTCCAACAGGGCAGACAAAGGAGTCCAACGCCCGACCAGTGCACCAGACAGCAAACTGCTGCCATTTGAACATGTTGACTCCTTGTGAGATGCTAGCAGGATCTCAGTGACACCCACAGAGATGGCAAGATCCGCGAGGGCTACCCGCATCCATGCAGTGAGTGCCAGGGCGCAGATGTTGGGATACCGCTTTCCTGTGAGATGTGTTCTGGGTTGGAGCCCAGGTGAAGAAGTTCCTTCTGAGAGAGCTGCAGCAGTAGCGGGAACCACGGCTCTCGAGGGCAGTAAGGAGCAATGAGAATCATTGATTCCCTCTCGGCCTGGAGCTTCAGAAGTATCTTCATGATGAGCGGAACTGGGGAGTAGGCATAGAGCAGGCCTTTTGCCAGTGGACAAGGAAGGTGTCCAGAGCCAAGCAGTTGCTGGCCGGCCTCTGGGAGCAGAATTGAGCTACCTGGGCATTCTATGCCATAGTGAAGAGATCCACATCGGGAGTGCCCCAATCCCAAAAGATCCATTCCACCATCTCCCTCTTGAGGGACCACTCGTGTGGCTGAAGAACCCGGCTGAGGCAATCTGCTAAGCCATTGCTCATGGTGGGCAAATACGTCGCCTGAGATCCATGTCATGGAGTACGGAAAACTTCCAGAGATGAACAGCCTCCCAACACAGGAGGTACAAGCCCATGCCCTCTTACTTGTTCACATAAAACATGGCAACCTGGTTGTCCATCTGGATCAGGATCACCTGATTCGCCAGGTGTGCCCAAAAGGTACGGAGAGCATTCGCGATGGCCCGGAGCTCGAGGAAGTTGAACTGATGCAGACTCTTGCTGTCAGACCACAGGCCCTGGGTGCAGAGACCGTCCAGGTGTACGCCCCAGCTGAATTTGGAGGCATCTATCATGAGCAGTCTGCAGGGGGCTGCTGGTTGGAATGGGAGGCCCTGACGCAGGTTTGTGGGCATGAGCCTCCACATCAGGGACTATGCGAGTGGCGCAGTGACCACCACCCTGCTGCAGGCAGCCCGAGGCTTTCTGCCATTGCATTCGCAAGGTCCACTGATCCTGATGCATGTGGGGGCGGGCCTGAGGGATGACATCCACTGTGGCCATGACGTGGTGCTGTGCTTCAACGCACCTACCACCTCGAATAGATGCTGCAGGCAATCCACTGGCAGGAAAGCTCTCGCCCGAGTGGTATTGTGGAGAGCCTTGATGAACTCCAATTGTTGTACTGGATTAGTTGGTCATGAAGCTGAGGCCTTCGAGTACCTTAATGATGAGCTCGGTGAACTTCCTTCGCTAGCAAGCGTGGGACCTTTTACAAGCTAGACATCCAGGTATGGGAAGATAAAGACCTCTGGGATCCAAAGGAAGGCGGCCATGACTGCCAAGAACTTTGTGAAGATCCTGGGGGCTGCGCCAAACCCAAAGGGAAGCACCCAGTACTGATAGTGCTAGCTGCCCAGCACGAACCGAAGGTACTGTCTGTGATGCAGGTGGATCAGAACATGTGTGTATTGTGGCAAGGTCAGCCATCCAGAGCATGGGGGAGGTGAAAAGCATAAGGAATTCACCCTAATCAAGGGGCCTCTGTTAGGTGTGCAGGGTCAGAAGGCCAGAGCCATGTTTCAAAAGCAGGAAAACCCCAGCTGGAATAGGTTTCAGGAAATGCTTGATAGAGTAAGAGGGCGAGATTGCAAGCACGAGGACCAAAGCCCTTACTCTAACAAGTGCACTGATTATTCTAAGTTCAGAAGGCAGGGAGATTACAAACACCTGGGAGAGAAACAGGTGGGGTTGGATCCCAGTGAGTATAAACCCTAGTTAGATTATGGAGCAGGGGAGGAGCAGAAGAGGAGCACCAGGAGGAGCAGCAGAGGAAGCAAAAGAAGCAGCAGATGGGGAGAGGAACAGAGTCCAGAGCAGCAAGGACGATGGAATGCTGGAGAAGCCAGAGCAGGTGCTAACTCCTGGAGAAGGACTGAACTACCCAGAGCTGAGAGAGGTGTTTTCCCTGAATCAGGTTGGCAACAGGGGTGGAAGCCAGGAAGTGGAGAAGCTTTCAGACCACCAGAGTGATTGTCAGCTGAGCAGTCTGATCAAGTGAGTGAGCCAGAGCCCATGCAATTGGGAGAACCAGAGCCAGAGGTGGGGGGAAGAAGATATGTTTATGGATTGCTCTTTATGTCAAGCTTTAGAATTGAAATGTTGAAGAAGAGCCAGCCTTGAAAGAATTGTTCCTCTTGCAAAGGTAATCTTAAAGCATAAGCAGTAAGGAGGTAAATTCCTGTGTATTTTGGAGAGGGAATTTACTGCCACATAAGCTTGTAAAGGAAGCTATGTTTCAGGCCTGATTATCAGCTGTGCTAGAACTCTGCAACAACAAGAAAGCTAATTGGCTGCTTTAAGAGTTTGTGCTTTGCTCCTGTTTTATATGAAAAGCCTGCTAAGAGTTTTGAGGACATTTTGAATGCTTATTTCATATTCGCCTGGAAGTGCAGCCCAGAGAATTGAGGCTGAGTGAAGATAAACTGCCATATGAGAATTAACCTTGTTTTCTTTGTGCTGTGATCAACAAAGGACTATAAGAAAAGTGGCACACTGTTATCTGTGAGAAGGCTAAGCTTCTACATTTAAGAGGACTTTGAAAAGTCATTGTTAAATTCTGTTTGTTTTTGCCACCAGTTTGCTGAACCTTAAGCAAAAGCCTATAATTTATCCTGTTAATGGAACCTTGAACCTGATCTGTCCTCTTGTGTTTAAAATAAACTTTTTCTGTCATAAGCCTTACCCTCGGTTTGCCTCAAATACAATCCTTTTTACTTGAAGCATAAATATAGCTGATAGAGGAAGGATACATCAACCACCACACCCTCAACAACTAGAGACTAGTGGTTTTGGCGTTGTGCTTGTGACAGTATGCATCCTTCACATCCAAGGAGCATAGCCATTCATCTTGTAAGAGGAATGGGAGCAGCATCCCCAACAAGACCATTCTGAACTTTTCACGCATCAAGAACCAGTTGAAGTTTTGCAGATTTAGAAAGGGGCAGAACTTGCTGGTCTTTTTGGGGACCAGTATCTGGAGTAAAAGCCCTGCCCGATCTGGGCTGGGGGAACTGACTCGATGGCAAGGTCGGCTAGAAGGCCACAACCTCGGTCTGAAGGCTCCGGTGTGCAGGGTCCACGGGGTACTCCCTATGATTGTAAGGAGGCGGCTGCTGGGTGAAATGCAATCAATAGCTGCTTTGGACAATCTGTAGCACCAAGGTGTCCAAGATGACAAGAGGCCACTGGTGGGAAAAGTGGATGAGCCGTCCCCCCCCCACCTGTGGGGGACCTCGGCAGATGATGGTTGGCTGGCTGTGCTCCTGAAGACCCCATCAAAACATCCCACTCAGCATTGGCTGGGGGCGGGTTGTGCCTTTGGGGTTTTCTCCCTCCGCTGCGAGCAGGGAGCTTGGGCTTTAGGCTGCACTTGCAGCTGGGATGGAAAGTACCTCCACAGACATGAGAGGAAAGCTTTTTTGTTTGGTGCTTTTTCTGCATGGGATCTGCAGTCTTTATGGATAGCCTAGTGGGGGTCACCTGCTCCTTTTCCAGCTCTTTGGCCTTTTCTGCCATGGGCTTGCCGAAGAGGTTTTTACGCTGACAGGGGATGTTGACGATCTTGTCCTGGACCCACTGCTCCTGGTCAGAGGACTGCAACCAGGCTACCTAAGATGGTGGCCATGGGGATAAGTGCTCTGGACCAAACTTTGAGCAATCCTTGCCATGAGCTACAAGACTTCAAAAAGACTTGCGACAGTCCTTGGGGACAAGGGAAGCAAAGCACTCGATGTCCAGCATGACATCCTTGAGTAACATGGCCATGTAAGTTTGGTAGGCCATGATCTGGGCTATCAGCATGGAGCTTTGGAAGTACCTCCTCCTGAAGGAATCTAGGGTCACGATTCTTGCATGGGCCATACTGAGGAGTGCGTTTTGTCACTCTTTGCCCGCTTCAAGGCAGACTCAACCACAATGGACTTGTTGGGCAATTGAGGCCTCTCAAACCCCGGGGCCTTCTGGTACAGGGAATAGAGCTGGCAGCTGATGGCCGGAAGTGCAAGCAATGCCTCCCACAGCTGCAGTTGCAGCCTCTGCAGGACATGATGAACAGGAACCATCACCGCCTCACGAGGGGACGAAGGGTATTGGAGGAGTTCCAGTTCCTCCACCCTCTTCCAATTCCAGAGAAAAGGGGATGGCCTTGGCCAGGTCTCAAAGAAAATCCTGGAAGAATATGTCCTCCGGGGGTGACTTCCGCCAGTCTGGAGGGGGCAACAGGTCAGACGGGAGATCCTGGGCCCAAAGATCTGACACCATTGATTCTGCCTCAGTTTCCCATTCTGATTCAGATTCCGAGAGGAAGTCGAAGTAATGCAGAGTCTCCTCTGAGTGCCAACTGCGTGGCTCAAGAGAGAATGGATGTCGATGGTTCCCCTTGCACCCGGGCATGCCAATGACAATGTCTCAGGGCCTCGGACTCCAATACACTGGAGAGGGAGATGGCTCTGGCCACTGGTATTGATACAGGTCTCCCACCCGATGTCTCAGCCGCTGTGGGCAGGGCAAGGGTCTCCAGGATTGGCTGGAAGGAGTGTGGTGATGATGCGCTCTGCACTGTGAAGCCTGTGTTCCGCAGTGCTTCCACCACCACCAGGTGAGCTTCTAAGGCTCGTAGGCAAGTCTCCAGAACCACCACCGCTGAGGACATTGATGTTGTGGCTGCAGACATCGCTGTGAACCCTCGGGTGGGGACTCCAGGATGATAGGAGCATCAGGAGACACCCAGCAGCCCTCCTGGGCACTGGGAATGGACTCTGCCATTCGTATCAGGTCCTCCAGCTGGGGAAGCTTGGTCGGCTGTTCCCGGCCCTTGCTATCTGCTTTTGTGGATGAGGGGGTTGGTGCTGAGGATACTGAATCAGATGAGCCAAAGAGGGACTCTTTTTTTTTGCTTTTCCCAACCCTTCAGCCCTCGATACGTCATCTGCAAGCAGAGTTTGTAAGATGCCGGCTGATGGTCAGGCCCAAGGCATTGCAAGCACCAATTATGGAGGTCAGTGGTAGAAATGGTCTTACCATATTTGGTGCATTTTTAAAGCTGTCAGGCATGTCAAAAAAGACCGCCTTGGCAAAATCAAACTGAAAAATGGCCATGAGAGTGAAAACCTCCTAAGGGGGAAAAGAACGCCAAAAGGCGCAAGAAAGATAGAAAAATACAGAAAAAACACCCAAAGGATAAGAAAAAAAGCTAACTGATGACAGGCGGGTGAAAAAACAAGCAAAAGCTCAGTCACAAGGGCAAGAAATTCAAACTTTTTTCTGGACTGCAGAACACATCCTAGGAGCTCCATGGAGAAAAGAAGACTGGAGAATATGGCGCCGCGGCGGGATGGGAAGGCAGGAATGCATGCATGGTGTACTCGCAAAAGCTTCTTTTAAAGCTGGGGAGCATTCTGTGCGGGGCTCCGCCAGTGACTTCACCCATACATGGGAACTTCTTTTCTGCTTGTTCATTGAGAATATTTCTTTTTATGGACTGATACTGGCAGAAAAAAAGTTATGACATGAGACTGGGTTGTTTTTGTTAAGATTTTTAATTGCTACGTGCTCCCCAATACAACAAACAGCATCAGTAGTGTAAACATTGAAGAAAAAGAAATCAGGGTAGAAAATAAAGCCAAAGAAAACAAACAAATAAAACAAAGCACAAAGCGTTACAATCCAAAGAGTACCTGCATCCATACAATTTACAGAAGATGCATGTGCATTTGAAAACAAAATGGGATGGGAGTGTTACTTCTGGAGAATATCAATGAATGCATCCTATTTCTCAGTTTGAGGCTCGGGGATTGTCTGTACACATTCTACACAGCAACACTACCTTCTTTTGACCTTCAAAAGTCTTGCAAGGAAGTAGCAGCAATTCTTTTAGAGGTGCCAAGTCAATATATCAGTGGGTTAGATTGCAACCACAACAGAAGACAAATTCATACACATTATAATACTATGGGCTTTCGGTGCTTAATTCTACGCATGTTCTAATGTTATTTAATACAGCCAACCACAGAATTGAGTGTTGGCTTCTACCAGCAGATTCGGCAGAAGAACATTTTCTTTGTCAAAATGTGCTTCATGGAGTCATAATCTAGTTTATAGTATTTTTGTGCTACAAGAGTCATAGTTGTATTGAACCATTTTCTCTTAAAGCGAAGTTACTCACTTGTAACAGGTGTTCTCCAGTGACAGCAGGACTCAGTCCTCACATACAGGTGACGTCGGCGCCAACGGAGCCCACGCAGAGCATTTCCCCAGCTTTCAAAAAAAGCCTTTGGGAATGCTACCATGCATGCGTGGTCTCCTTCCCGCCCAAGGGTGCCATCTTGCTTGATGAGATGACATAGCTAGGACAGCAGTAAAAACTAAAACAAGATAGAGAGGCAACTCCCAGGGGAGAAGGATGGGTTGTGAGGACTGATTCCTGCTGTCCCTAGAGAACACTTGTTACAGGTGAGTAACTACACTTTCTCCAGGAAGAAGCAGGAAGTCAGTCCTCACATATGGGACTCCCTAGCTCCAGGCTGCCGAGAGTTGATTCATGACAGCACCACAGTGACCAGTCGGATAAGCCATGAGTTGCAGGAGGTGAGCCCCAATGGAGAGACTATGCAGACTCTAGCGTCCAGCGGCACTATCACTCCAGTAGCCTGAACACAGAAAGGTCGGAGGGCAGGAGTTGCCTACACTCTGAGAATATTACGGAGTACTGCCTGGCCGAAGGCACTGTCCCTGCTAGACTCGCTCTCCAGGCAGTAGTGAGCTATGAACGTATGAACTGAAGACCATGTGGTGGCCTTACAGATCTCCATCACCGGCACTGAGTGGAGGTTGGCCACTGACGTGGTCATCGCCCTCACACAATGCGCTGTGATCCAGTGCTCAAGGGAAAGGCCAGTTCGCTCATAGGTGAGGGCAATACAGTCTGCCACCCAAGTGGACAGAATTCGTTTAGTTACGGGGAGCCCCAGTCTACTGGGGTCATATGATATGAAAAGCTGAGAAGCTTTGTGATGGGCCTCAGTCTGCTGTAGGTAGGACAGGGCCCTTTTGTAATCCAGTGTATGAAGCTCTAGTTCCTTCCTGCCTGCCATGAGGCCATGGGAAGAAGGTGAGGACCACCTCTTGGTTGAGGTGAAAAGGAGATACCACCTTTGGGAGGAATTTGGGGTGTGTGCGGAGCACTACCCTATTCTTGTAGAACAGTGTATGGTGGATCTGCCACCAGAGCCTGAAGTTTGCTCACTCTACGAATGGACGTAAAGGCTACCAGAAAAGCCACTTTCTAAGACAGGTAGCAAAGGTGACATGTGGCCAGGGGCTCGAACGTTGGTTTGGTGAGCTGAGAGAGCACCATGGTGAGGTCCCATTCTGCTGCTGGTAGGCAGAAAGGGGGCTTGGATAACAGGAGGCCCCGGAGGAACCTGGAGACCAGTGGCTGGCTTGAGAGGGGTTTTCCCTCTATAGTGTGATGGTGCACGGCTATAGCGCTCCGGTGCACCTTCACAGAGTTTGATTTTAGCCCAGTGTGTGACAAGTGTAGGAGATACTTAAGAATGAGTTGCACCTGGCAGGAGAAGGGATTCGCCTCCTTCTCCACACACCAGAAAGAGAACCTTTTCCACTTAAAGGCATATGCCCTTCTGGTGGAGGGTTTTCGGGAGGCCAGTAGGAGGACTTCCTCGACTTCCTCAGGAAGACTGAAAGGGGCCAACACTACCCATTCAGCAGCCACGCTGATAGTGTTAGCGACCCCAGACTGGGGTGCAAGAGGGAGCCCTTCTCCTGGGACAGGAGGTCTGGGGCCTGGCACAGTGGAACTGGGAGTGCCACCGACAGAGAAAGCCAAAGGGAACCATGGTTGCCTGGGCCACCTGTGGGCAATCAGTTTCACTGATGCCCTCTCGCTTTGGATCTTGAAGAGGATCTTGGCGATCAGGAGGGTCAGTGGAAACGCATAAAGCAGGCCTTCCATGGGATCAGGAAGGCATCTTTCACCACTTTCCCTGGGTGCGGTTGGCGTGAACAAAAGCATGGTAACTGCGCGTTGTCTAGGGAGGCGAAGAGGTCTATCAGAGGTCTGCCCTGGAGTTTAAACATCACTCATGTGGACAAAGGACTCTGCTCAGTCTGTCCGCTAAGCAGTTGTCCTGGCCTGGCAGGTACACTGCTTATAGGAGCATGCCATTGCACGCTGCGAAGGAGAGGAGGACGACCGCCTCCTTGCAGAGGGTGTACGAACCCATACCTCCCTGCTTGTTGATGTAAAACATGGCAACTTGGTTGTCCGTCTGGATCAGCACAGTTGGTGCTGCAGGCGGTGGTGGAACGCTCGCAGGGCCAGGAAGATTGCCCTGAGTTCCAGGAGGTTGATCTACAAGAGTGATTCCTCTTGGGACCAGCTGCCTTGCGTGTGGCGGTCCCCGCAATGCACCCACCACCCCAGGAGGGAGGTGTCCATTGTCAGGTTCCTCTGTGGCGTGGGTGCCTGGAAAAGCATTCCTGCCTGTAGGTGGTGCAAATCTTGCCACAAGATGAGGGACTCTGCCAAGTGGCAAATGACCTTGACCCTGTCCCGTAGCCTGCCCATGGCTTGAGTCCACTGTGAGCAGTGGCACCATTGGGCTGTCTGCATGTGCAAGTGGGCTAATGGGGTGACATGGACCGTGGAGGCCATGTGGCACAACAGGCGGAGGAGGCGGTGAGCTGATACCGACTTGCAGTGTTGTACCTCGCCTGCCAGTTGTATGAGATGATCTGCATTTTCCCTTGGGAAGACAGCCTTTACCTGCAATGTGTCCAACTGAGCCCCTATGAACTCCAGATTTTGGACTGGAGAGAGATGGGATTTAGGGTACTTGATGACGTACACCAGGTTCTGCAGCAGAAGGGTTGTTCGCTCTTGCAGCCTGATTGACCTCTGAGGTCGAACCCCCTCTGATCAGCCAGTCATCCAGGTAGGGGAATAGAAAGGCCCCTTGTAGGCGCAGGTGGGCAGATACTACTGCCAAGCATTTGGTAAAGACCCTTGGCGAGGAGGCCAGACCAAAGGGTAGCACTCTGTACTGGTAATGCTCTCCTCCCACGATGAACTGTAGGTACTGCTGTGAGAGGGATGGATTTGGATGTGTGTGTATGCATCCTTTAGGGAGGCCTCGTCGTCAGTTTCCCACTCGGAGTCGAGGAGAGATGATGAGTCTGAGGCCTGGTGGCTCCAACCTCAAGACCTGGGCCGAAAAGCAGGGGGCACCCTGAGGACCAAGGGGCCGAGTCTCAGAAACTCGCTGGGTGAGGATCAGATGCCCGAGGAATGGGAACGGGACCTCAACCAGGGCCGAGGACTTACCTGAGGCTGGTGGTGCTTGGAACTTGGCTCAACGACTGGGGACTTCCCCATAGTCGGGGGCCTGGTTATTGGGGCAGATGATGCAGACGAACCTGACATTATTGCCTGCTGCATGGCCAGGATTTATTTATTTATTTTATTTATTTAACATTTCTTATATACCGCCTTTCATGATATCAAGGCGGTTTACATTGAACAAACTGAAATTACATTGAACAGGGCATTATAACTTGGAGATAACTATTTACAGGGAACATGGGCAATGGAGGGTTAAGTGGCTTGCCCAAGACCTCAAGGAGCACCTGTGGGACTAGAAACCCTAGTCCTTCTGGCCCAAGGTTGCTGTCCTCTAGTGGTATTTGAACCCCTGACCTTCCGGCCTGAGGTAACTTGCCCCAACCACTAGGCTACTCCTCCCTTCAGTTTCAGGATAGCACTGATGTTCTGCTCCATGGCTGCCATTCTGATCTCCAAGTCAGAAAGCTCTGCAGCTTTCGGCACAGGCACTGAGGATTCTCGTGAGTGCATCCTCGATGAAGACTATGGCCTCGAGGATCCTCGCATGGTCTCCGCCAGCTGAGGAATCCTTCTTGGTGACCCTGGTGGGATGCTTCTCAGAGTCGGGTGACCCTGGTGGGATGCTTCTCTGGCTCATCTTACCGGGTTTCCCCAGTGTAACCTCGACTGGCTTAGAGGACTTTTTCTTCTTTCGCTCGGGGTCCGAGGCCTTTCCAGAGCAGCCACTACTGCGGGACTCCGAGGACGCTTGGGCCTCGCAAGAAGTGCTGGGCTTGGAACTTGGCACTGGGGAGGCCGGTGCCGAGTTGGACCTTGGGAACAGCTTCTCCTGCAATTCCGACCTCTTTTTATTAGTTTTAGGTCTCATGGCCTGGCACAGGTCACAGGAGGTGCTATCAGGGTCCGGTCCCAGGCAGCATAAGCCGCAGTCATGGGTGTCTGTGAGAGACATAGTTTGAATTCAGTGGTCACGTTTTTTGAACCAACAGGGAGACATGGTAGGGGACACCCAGCCGGGGTTGATGACTCCCGGGCAAAAAATGGCACGAGCGCTGGTCGAGGCAAGCCTTGATGAAAAAAATGGGGAAGAGCCGAGAACAGCACCAGGCTTGGCGCCAGCTTGAGGCAGGAAGAGGAACCGGTACGCAAACAGGGAACAACTAATTTTTTAAGGATTTAGCAAGGATTTTTTCTGGGGAAACTGGACATGCATCTGTTGAGCTCTGCGGAAAAAAGGAGACTGAGCAAGATGGCAGCCTTGGGCGGGATGGGGACCACGCATGCATGGTAGCATTCTCAAAGACATTCTTTGAAAGCTGGGGAAATGCTCCACGCGGGCTCCATTGGCGCCGTCACCCATATGCGAGGACTGACTTCCTGCTTGTTCCTGGAGAATAGACTAATTTAATCAACATTTTTGTTTATAAAACTAATTGCACATTAGACTTTAGGAAACTAATATAAAACTAGGATGCTAGCAATAAAAACCATTGTCAAATGATTTAAAAAATATAGTCCAGACTTCGCCTCCCGTAGTTTTGTTAGCTTATCTTCCTGTCCTATGCATATTACACAGTGTGCTCCTAACTACAGGTCTCTATCTAATCTTGGGAAAAGAATTCTGTTCATTGCTACTAGTGTAAATATTTAGTACATAAAACACTATCCAGAAAATCAACATTTAATAAATATATTCAGTTCTGAATTCTATATACAAAGTACTTTACAGCAACAAATGAGAGAGCACTGTAGGCTTGGCTTAACGGTACACAGTATGGTTTCTGATATAAATTACTAGTACATTATTGCAGTCAGATGCATTGTGGTTGTGGATATTCTGAGGTGAAATGTAGTGAAATAAATACCGTTCTTACCTTTTGGTCAATCCTCTGAAACAGAAAAAATCTGTACTAAATCTTGACACAACGACTTATTAATGCTTAGTGTCCATGATGCTTTAACAACATAAAGACAGCTTACCTTGGCTACACGATTCAGATCTGTCTTCTAGAAATGTCTCCAATGCTGAGGGAACCCTAAGAACTTCCTGAGCTATATGACGCTTCTGAATAGTACAATGTAAATTTATGGAAGGGCCCATTGTATTGGACCTGAGCAAGGCCTACTAATTACTGGATTTCAAAAAATGTCTTTTTGGGAAATTATCAGACATGCGCACATTTTTATTTGATTAACATCATAAAAATAAAATAAAATCTACTTCTATGAGTGGAATCAGACCTGTTTTACAGTACCTTTATATATGTTTGTTAGGTAGCATGAAATTTGATAATTAGACTAAATCATTTAAGCCACTAGCTAAGAGGGACGGGGGAGGTGTTTTTTCACAAGGATGTTTCAAAAATTAACTCTTGGAATATACATAAGGCAGTACTTAATGGAAGGCACCTTCTAATGTTCAGAAATGGAACATAAGTCATCAAGTTTTGGAAGTGTTCGTCAACACAAATCACCTTTAAAATACTACTGGTTTCTGCAGTATACTGTATTTACACTACAGCTGCGTGTTCGTGTATACAGATTTGTTTCAAAAGATATATCAACAATGCATTGCCATTGCTGCTCCACTTTTAAAGTACTCTGTAAAAGTGTAAACTTTTGGTATTTCCTCATTCTTTTAAAGTGTGAATTACTTTAAAAATTTTTTAAAACCAGCTGATGTGCAAAATTGGTTTTGATCACTTTTCTGTAATAGATAATGACCAAAACACTGGCATTTTTTTTCACTTAGTATGTGAATATCTTTGGTGCTTTTCTCCAATAAATTCAAGCTAATCGGACAATGAAAAATGAAAGGAGAGTGTAAGCAGCTAGAAAGTGAACCAGCACTTTTTGTTCTTTTATTTACAAATGAAAACGAGTTGATGATCGGTAGACTGTCTTGCTTTTTAAAAGCAGAATGCACCATATAGTATCCATAAAATTTTTAGTTACTGTCCTTTGGGACCGACCTTCATCTTTCCACAGTGGATGACCTTAAAGGACGTCTCTTGTCGACAGACTTCTCGCTTTTTCTTGTGGCTTTGGAGGAAGAAAGAGCACCTGTTGAACTAGAGTTGACCATTGCTATGGGACCAATGTCTACCATGGCAGAGGAGTTATTGGAATGAAGATTTCCACCTTTGGAAGGTGATTGATTTTGCACCCCCACTAATCTAAATGGTTGGATTCTGGTTGGGTGGGCCTTTCTCTGGGGAAGATCTGCAACTTTAGGTTTATTATCTGGAAGAGAATGAACTTTGAAATCAGTGTCTGCTTCTGCAGAAGGGATCTTTCCTAAAAGAATTCTCTTAGCAGCCATGGACTCTGTATGCAAAGGTGTGGATGATGTAGGCCCCACCACAGCTTTGGCAAGATCACTTGGATCAAATATGACTCCAGTTTCAGCAGCTTCTGTAAGAAAAGGAGGTGGGGGGGTGTCACTGCGTTTGCCACATGATTCACAGCAAAGTTTATTGTAACCAGGAATAGAGCAGTAACGGGCCAGGACTTCCATTTGACAGAAAATTGATTTGTCTCCTAAGCATGGTTCATCTGTAAGACAAGTAAAACACGGCATTAATACCAAAACTTTAAAGGGCTAATAAAAATAGCATTCTAATAAATGGCTGTGCAGATCAAATGCATGCATATTTTTATCTGTCTTAGGGCATGTGTGCTGCTGTGTTACTATTCACTAATGCTGTTAACGGGCATTATTAGTAACTAGTGTTTATTAATATGGAAGTATATATTAGTAACTCCAGCCCTTGGTTCTGTAAAATCAAAACACCACCACAACTCAGAAGCGTATACACTTATATAATCTGTTGATTCCTGTTCATATAACATACTTCTTCAATTTTAGGTCTCCAATCCTACATTTCACTGAGGTGCAGTTTACCTGTTTTGTGAAAACCAGCAGAACACGCTGGGTTCTGCTAAATTCACTATTAATGAACTGCTTTGCATGAAAGTTTACTACAGCAAGGACTGAAATCAAAAACTTTTTCACATGAGGGGCACTGGAAGGAAAGGTATTCAAAAGCTTTGAAATTCTGTCTTCTGATAAGGTGCGAAAGTACTCATCCTGTAAAATAGGCATCAGTAGTGTTTCTAGTTAGGAACTTGATCATTAGGAATGTAGAGAGCTGGGTGATTGGTGGAAATGAGGATCATTTGATAACTTGCCTTCCAGGGGGCAAATGTGGCAGGTGTCATGTTACCTTTATAGGATTTTAGGGAGTTCTGGGGAGGAGTGAGTTATTGTCGTACAGTGGGTACCAGTTATATGGAACTCAATACCTGAGTATATCCATTTGGTATTCTCTTAAAATTCAGATCTGCCTTGAAGAGTCATTATTTTGAACAAGCCTTTTCAGACCTGGGGGAGCAAAGGTAGCCATCTCCTGTCCTTTTTGCTTCACCTTCCTTTTTTTAACACACGCTATTATTTTTTTTTCTTTTCCTATAATTTTTTTCTCTCGCTGCCTATGTAAATCTTTTTCCTACTGATCTATTCTTGCTGCATGTATTAAATTTTAATATTCATTTTCTAACTTTGATATTGTAAACTTCTACGGTACCAAACCAGGTGTGTGGCGATATAGCAAGTTTTCAATAAACATAAACACAGAGAGGTTCTGAAAGTCAAATTAAGTCTTTTAGGTATGAATTTAAATTCCAAAACCTCCAGAGCAGCATTTTCTGGAATGTTCCTTATTTTATGTGCAAACCCCATAGGCAGGCTCAGCACTGAAATCTCAGCACATGGATGGATGATGGCACAGGCAAGAGGGTTTTAGCTTTGTTAGAACTAGGAAACATTTTGGGAAAGGGAAGCCTATTCCAAAAGGATGGCCTCCATCCTAATAATGATGCGAGAGCTAGTATTTTAAAAGAAGATGCAGCAGCTTTTGAACTAGTTAGGGGGAAAGCTGACAGTCACCTAGGGATGCATGGTTTGGGCTAAGAAATCAAAGGATACTGGAAAAATGAGGAGATTAGAGAGAAATTGTTGTAAAGTTTAAAGTAGCCCGGCTATATTTTAATAAAGAACAGACAGATAGAAATGATTACAATTTAGGTAGAAGGGGGATGCAAATAGAAATATAATTTGAATTGTCTGTATGTGAATGCCAGACATCTAAAAAAGAAAGTGGAGAGGCAGAACATATTGCACTCCTCTGACAATGTGGTGCCATTGCACTTACCGTGTGATAGGTTTTTTTACTCCTAACACGTGGTAAATGCAAAACCTTAGTGTACTGTAGTAAACAAGCTCCAAAATGCACTGTGGAGTCTTTATGGATATACATTCCATGTGTGCTGGGGAAGATTATAACAGTGGAAGTATACTACCATCTTCCTGGCCAGAATGAGGAAACCAACAGTGAAATGCTAATCAAAATTAAGAAAGCTAACAGAGTAACACACAATAACTGGAGATTTCAGTTATACTGGTACTGACTGGATAAAATATTAGGTTTTAACTGATAAATACCAGTATAACACCCCTGATACAAAACAATTAAAATAGGCATAAACACTGGAAAAACAGTACTTCCCCAGGTACATTTTTACCCCTCTTCTGACTTGTCTTGTATACTCCATTCAGTCTTCTTGTATTTTCTGCATTAACAACTCCTAAATGTACATATTTGATTCCACCAAAATGTTACCCAGCAAGTACCAGTGGAGCAAAAATACTGATAACCACTGATTAAATGGAATATAGACACCTAAATTTACAATTTATAAATATCTAGGAATAGAAGCCCTTGATATACTGTAATAAGTAACATAAATGATTTCTTCGTGGAACAACAGGTCCTAGACCAAATGAGAAGGAGAATTACTTTAGATCTAGTCCTCACTGCAGTACAGAACCTGGTGCAAAGGGAAGCAGTGGCGGGGCTGTTTGGCAAAAATGATCATAATAAAATCAAATCTAGCATAATCACTGCAGGGAGGACATTAAGGAAATTTATGGCCGTTGCACTTAATTTTATAAAGGGAGACTATGATAAAATGCAGAATCAGTTTGAAAGAAACTAAAATGAGGGATGAAAAGGTTATACATTTGTATGTGACATGGACACTGTATAAAAATAGTATTTTAGAAGCCCAGACAAAATGCATTCCATGTAACAGAAAAAGTCAACAGAATATTAAAACACCGCCAACTTAGTTATATGACAAAGCAAACGAGACTAATAAACCTCTAGGGCATTTTCCTAAAAATGGAACGTGAATCCAAATGAAGAAAACAGGAAGAAGCATAAAAAATGGCAAGTTATCCCATTATTGGACAAGCTTTAGGAACGGATGGTATTTCAACAACTCTAAGGGCCTCCTTTACTGAAGCCCGTTAGCTGATTAATGGGCATTTTAATGCATGGCTACAGGCAATTGGGAACACATGCATGACAGTATCTGCCCTCACACACTAAAATGCATGCTAATCGGTGATCACGGGATTGGGCAGGGAATGGAGAGTGGGCATGGAGAGCACATTACTGCTAGTGCCAGGTCAATTGCCATGCGCCCAACAGCAACATGGCTCTTAACATGGGTTCACCCAACAACTCCTCTATAGACATTGGTGCATTAATGGCAAATCCTTAGTGGGCTTTAGTAAAAAGGGCTCTAAGGAGCCCTTACTACAGTCCGCTAAGTAGTTTGTGCACATTTTAGCATGCTGTAATAGCCTGCAGTAACTTCTGCCATTCAGGCAGTTACTGCATGCTAATTCCCATGGTAACTGCACATGGCATTATGAGGCACAGAATGGGTGAGTTAGGAGCAGAGTTATAAATGATTAATAGTAGTAGTAGTATTATGGGCATAGAACGAACACTGCAGTTAGTGTGGGAGCAACTGCCATATGATGTCAATGTGGCAATTAGTGTGGCTGCACTTAATGATACCTGAATTAAATTGTGCCATGTGTTAGGTTATATGTTTGTGCAATAACTGCCAGGAATATGCTGGCCACATCCCTGATAGTTACTATGGAGGTTTTGCACTTTCACCATGTTAATTTTCATTCTAAACACACGTTAAAGGCAAAACTCGTAACGGGCTTTAGTAAATGGGCAAAATATGATATTCTGTACTAACATCAATTTGGTTTCCACAAGGCCTATACTACTGAATTGCTGTTGCCTTGAGCAATTAATGATATTCTGATTGTACAAGCTACAAAAGGAAAAACATATTTAATGCTGTTTTTTTATTTTATTTATTTATTTACATTCTCTTATATACCGTGCTATTCTGCATCAGTGCGGTTTACATTGAACAAACTGAAATTACATTGAACAGGGCATTATAACTTGGAGATAACTATTTTACAGGGAACATAGGCTATGGAGGGTTAAGTGGGCTATGAGCTATGGAGGGTTAGTTTATATATTTATATATGGGCTATGGAGGGTTAGTTTATATATTTCTTCAGCATTTGAGGGGCAGTTTCTCCAAATGGGCTAGTTTTGCGCATCCATAATAGTCATGAACCTCACTTCTAAGTCAGGGTATGTGGAATAGAATCTCAGTCTCTCAAATTTATTGCTAATGTTTGGTGTAGTACCTGCATCATGTCAAAGACAGCCTCCCTCTGGAGTTCGTAAGATGTTATGTGTATGGGTAATTTATCAAGATGAGCTTGGAAATTAATCTTAATTAAGCTTGTGACACTAACACGATGGGAAATAACTCAGTATCTTTCTGCCACATTTTCTTGGTCTCTGATTGCATGTGACACTGTGGATCATCAGATTTTTGGTTCTCACTTGGCTACATTAGATACTGGTCTACATATTTGTGGTTGGCTTTCTTCTTTTTTAGCAAATCAATTGCAGCAGGTGTGTGTTGGTTCTAGTATGTCTATTAGTTTAATCTACGCTCATGTATGCCTAATCACGTTTGTTTAACATTTATTTATATCCATTGCATGGTATTTTGTGTGAAATGGATATGAATTATCAGATGTATGCAGATGATGATGTTTTTTTCTAGTCCTTGCTGATTCTGATGTTTTAGTGAAGTTGATGTTTGGTTATCACCCGTTTCATCTTGGATGGTTCAAAACAAATTGGTTATTAATATGGGAAAGTCTGAAGCTTGCCGATTAGTAAGGATGCATCCTTAGAGTTGCCCATAAAATTAAAAGTGACATTTTAGAAAGGATGTTCAAATCAAATCATGGATGTCCAGAGCGGAATGTGCAGAAAAACACAAGGGATGTCTATGTGTCTGGCCGATTTTAGGAACATAGACATCCCCATGTGGACGGCCACATCAATAGATGTCCTCCTTAGGGATGTCCATGGGGAAGGGACATCCATCTCATGCAAACTAGCAAAAGGAGACGTCCAGCGACATAGCGAAATGAAAACATGAGCCCCCATGCTCTGTGTTTGTTGACATATTGTAAAACAAAGAGGGGATTAGTATAGTTCCTTTTCCACACTCTCCAGATGTTTTCCTGACAAAACAAGCACTTTTCAGATGCCTGTTCATGCATGGAGTAGGTATAACCTGGAGGAAAAATTACATAAACCATTATTAAAGAGGACTAGTAAATTCACTGCTTACTCTGGGATAAGCAACATGGAGTCTGTGTACATTTTTGAGAACCTGACAGGTACTTGTGACCTGGATTGGCCACTGTTGGAAACAGGATATTTGGCTTGGTGAACCTTGGTCTGACCCAGTATGGTATATCTTATGTTCTTAAGATAAGGCAAACAGAATTGCACACAATATTCAGGTGAAGTTGCACCAGAGAGCAATACAGAGGCATTATAATATTCTTGGTTTTCTTCTCCATTCCTTTCCTTATGTTTCCTAGCATTCTATTTGCATTTTTGGCAGATGCTGCACACTGGGCAGAGGGTTTCAACATATTATCCACGAAGACACCCAGATCCTTTTCCTGAGTGGTGATCCCTAATGTACAAAAGCTGCGAGCCTAATTGTCATGCCAGTAGTTTGTGAAGGTAATCTGCTGTTCTCTTCTCTCCTATCTTTTCTATTTTTTTTGTCTATCTCTGTATCTCCTACTCTGTCCTATCTTATAAATGGCGTTCTTTTCATATTTTCCGTAACATTAATGTAGTATTGTAAACCGCTCTGATGCTTCTTGGCCTGAGCGGTATATCAAATGTATGAATAAACATAAACATAAACTTTGCATCATGTAACCTTAGTTTGGATTGTTTTTCCCTAAGGAAGTCATTCCAGAACATGAATAAGGGGTCTGTATCACTTGGTTTGCAGCTTGTCTTGCTGTGAGGGCTTGCGTGCATCAGTGATGCTGAGAGCTAAACTATCGGTAGTTTAATTACTGGCAGGGTCTCCCAAGATGGACAGGTCTCAGCTGAGGAGCCAGACCAAAACAAACCACCCATCTGGGCAGCAGCAGAATGGCGGAGGATCACATTTTTGTGACAACGGCAACAACACCAAACTTAAACTGCGTGGAATAAAGGCCCGGCAATCTACTTCTGTATCTTGCCATGAAAACCCAATGGATAGTTACAACAAAACAAATTGTGCTATGGTGCTGGAAGATGAGACCCCCAGGTCAGAAGGCACTGAACTAGCTACTGGGGAAGAGCTGAAGACTTTTCAGAGTAAAGCCAGCATTTATGATGTGGTTGGATCAAAGCCCTCGGGAAGTCTAACTGCTGATGTAGCTGCGCATGAAATGAGAGTCAGAAGCTGTAAAGATGTCTTACACATTGGAACATGGAACGTACGAAGCATGAACCAAGGGAAGTTGGAGGTGGTCAAGAATGAAATGGAACATGTACAACTTGATCTGTTGGGTGTCAGCGAACTGAAATGGACTGGCATGGGGCACTTTGCATCAGATGATCACATGGTCTACTATGCTGGAAATGAAAGATAAAGAAGAAATGGTGTTGCATTTATAATAAAGAAGAAACTTGCAAGAACTGTAATGAAATTTATTTATTTATTTATTTCAGTGCTTTTCTATACCGCCCCTTCCAGAGATCAGGGGCGGTTTACAAGGAACTTAAACAACAATATAGCAGAACATTGCAATATTGAATTACATTAAACATTAGTTGAGTAAAAACAAGGAACTTAAACAACAATATAGCAGAACAGTGCAATATTGAATTACATTAAATATTGGTGAACATAAACTAGGTTACATAATAACTAGGTTAAGTGGAAAACAATGTGAGGGTTATTAACATAAAAGGAAGTATAAAACTATGTTACAATGCAGTCAGCGAACGCTTAATCTCTATTCGTCTACGAGGATTGCCTATCAACACAACTATAATTCAAGTATATGCCCCAACAACAGCTGCAGAAGAGAATGAAATTGAAGAGTTCTATGAACAAGTACAAGCTGAAATTGACAGAACATGCAAACAGGATATCCTGATAGTCATGGGTGACTGGAACGCAAAAGTTGGCAACAAAAAAGAAGGCAAAGTAGTTGGAAAATATGGACTTGGCAACAGAAATGAAGCTGGAGAAAGACTGATAGAATTCTGCAAGACTAATGATCTATTCATCTCAAACACCTTCTTCCAGCAACACAAGCGGGGACTGTACACATGGACTTCACCGAATGGATTATATAAAAATCAAATTGACTACATATGTGGAAGTCAACGATGGAAAAGCTCTGTAACATCAACAAAGACAAAACCTGGAGCTGAGTGTGGTACAGATCATCAACTACTAGAATGCAAACTCAAGCTAAAGTTGAAAAAGAGCAAACCACTCATGAATGCAGCAAAATATGACCTTGAGAATATACCACTGGAATTTAAAGACTGCCTGCAAAATCTATTTGCTGCTTTAGATACAAATGACAGAGCTCCAGAAGAGTTATGGAATGACATCAAGAAGGTTGTGTTGGAAGAAAGTGAGAAGTCTCTACAAAAGGTGAAAAAGCAAAAACGGCCAAAATGGATGACGGAAGAAACTCTGAAAATTGCCCAGAAACGCAGAGAAGCTAAAGCCAGAGGAGAAAGAAAGACAATTGCAGAACTCAACAGAGATTTCCAACGTGCAGCAAGACAGGTCAAGGAAAAGTAGTACAATGACACTTGCAAGTAAATAGAAGCAGAAACTATTAGAGGAAGAACAAGATCGGCTTTCCTAAAGCTACGAGAGTTAAAGAAAAAGTTTCAGCCTCGAATTGGAATGTTACAGGATGCTCAAGGTTCTATGTTGAATGATGCTCAGAAGATCAAGAAAAGGTGGAAGGAATATACAGAGTTTTTATATGATAAAGATCAAGTGGACCAACAGCCGTTTCAACCTGTACCTTATGATCGGGAACCACTGGTGATAAAAGAAGAAGTTGAAGCAGCATTGAAAGCCTTATCAAAGAACAAAGCACCAGGCATTGATAGCATTCCCATAGAAGTTTTGCAGCAATCTGATGCAGCTGTTACCGTACTCACAAGGCTCTGCCAAGAAATATGGAAGACAACATCATGGCCAACTGACTGGAAAAGATCCGTGTTTATACCAATACTAAAGAAAGGTGATCCAACTGACTGTGGAAATTATCGCACAATCGTTCTGATCCCACATGCCAGCAAGATTCTACTGAAGATTATTCAAAAGAGACTACAACCATACCTGGAACAAGAACTACCTGAAGTGCAAGCAGGGCTCAGGAAAGGACGAGGAACAAGAGACATCATTGCGGATGTGAGATGGATCCTTGAAAAGACTAAAGAATACCAAAAGGATATCTATTTGTGCTTTATCGACTATAGCAAGGCTTTTGACTGTGTAAACCATGAGAAACTCTGGGCCACATTAAGAAGCATGGGTATACCAGAACACCTGATCGTTCTCTTGCGCAATCTGTACATTGATCAAGAAGCAACAGTTCGAACGGAACAAGGAGAAACAGAATGGTTTAAAATAAGCAAAGGTGTAAGACAAGGCTGCATACTTTCCCCCTACCTGTTTAATGTATATGCAGAACAAATCATCAGAGAAGCAGGATTGTATGAAGACAACAGAGGTGTGAAGATTGGTGGAAGACTCATCAACAACCTTCGCTATGCTGATGATACCACATTACTGGCTGAAAGTGAAGATGATCTGAAACATTTGCTTCTCACAATCAAAGAACATAGTCTCAAAATGGGCCTGCACCTTAATGTAAAGAAGGCAAAGATCATGACAACTGGCATAATCAACAGGTTCATCGTTGAAGGAGAAGAAATTGAAATTGTGAACAACTTTAACCTACTTGGATCAACTATCAATAAAGAAGCAACAAGCAGTCAAGAAATCAGACGACGCATTGCTCTTGGCAGAATGGCTATGAAAGACCTAGATAAGATTCTCAAGAGCAGGGATGTCTCTCTCCATACAAAGATTCGACTTGTTCAAGCCATGGTATTTCCAATACCAGTGAAAGCTGGACAGTGAAAAAGATAGACAGGAAGAAAATTGATGCCTTTGAATTACGGTGCTGGCGGCGAATTCTGTGTATACCATGGACTGCCCGAAGAACAAACCAGTCGGTACTAGAGGAGATCAAACCTAAGCTTTCTTTAGAAGCTCAGATGACAAGACTTCGACTTTCATACTTTGGACACATCATGCGAAGAGAGAGATCATTAGAGAAAGACATTATGCTTGGCAAGATAGAAGGTCAACGCAAAAGAGGAAGGCCAGAAATGAGATGGATCGATACAATAACAGCAGCTACGGGTACCAGTCTGTCAATAATGAGCCGCCTGACTGAAGACCGAACACAATTTAGGATAGCTATCCAGAGGGTCGCCATGAGTCGACTCCGACTCGACGGCACTTAACAACAACAACAACAACAACATGTATGGCAGGGACTTTTATGTTCTGAAAACGTCCTCGACCATATTCTGAAACACTGTTGTCGTGAACATTGATGGCGCTAACACAGGGATCTCAGAATATGCCCAGAATGGGGACATGGTTAGCCGCAGAGACGTGCATAGTGTATACCAGAAAGGCCTGTGCACAGGGCCGGTGCTAGAGTTTCTAGTGCCCTCTTGCAACCTATAAATCGGCATCCCTCCCTCATTACTATTAATGTTGGCTGCACCCTACCCTCCTTTTTCCCAAAACTGCTTTGTGAACTCTTTTCAAGCGATATTAATATTTCTCCTTCAAATCCAGTGTTGTAAGAAAGTTGCAGCAAAAGAGCAAATGCATAACCAAAATAAAAATACTTAGCAGTAAATACTTAGCATCATACAAATAGGCTGTGACAGTCCAAAAATAAAAAATTAAAATCTGATTCTGGTCATCTCACTAACAACATAAACATTATCCAGTGCCAGGCATATTGTGAACTAATATAAAACACTGCAAAAGTCACTTGAAAATCTACAAAGTCAAATCTACCATACCATACCAGCATACACTTCCAAAACTCATATAATAAGAGGCCTACCGAGAAAAAAGCAGCACTACAAATACTGCAATGGGCCCCGAAACATCAATACAGCTATTTGAAAAGCTATACAAGTCAAATTACTACAGTACAGATCCCTACATACAAACTCCATGTTAACAGAACACCTGGCTTCAGTCACACACTCAGAACACAGACCCTCACCAAGTACAGAATAAGTGACCACAACCTAAAGTAAAAATAAAAATATGTAGACAAAAATTAAAATGAAACCCCAAGAAGCCAGTCTCCGCATGCAGTGCCACACCAGATAAGAGATGCAGTTCCCCATACTGTTTGAAATATAAAGATAGCGCAAAGTCCAATCACTAAATTGAAAATAAAATTATTTTTTCTACCTTTGTCTGATGATTTTTTGATCATGCTGGTCCTGATCTGAAGTTTCTGTTATCCTCTGTCTTCTCTTAGCTCTTTTTCTATGGTCTACAGTCCATCAGCTAATTCTTGTCTCTCCTTTTGCTTTCTTCATTTTCTTCCATCAGCCTTTTTCCAGTCCCAATAACCCTCCCCAGTATCAGCCCCCTTTACAGCCTCCCCTCCCAGTAGCTTCCAGTGTCAACCCCCTTGCATTCCCAGCACTGCCACTGGTGTCTATTCCCTTTTAGTCCCCCTCCTTCTCCATCGTCCAGTCCCTTCTAGTCCAAATACCATCCCAGGTATCAGCGAACTTCCAGTCCCAGTGCCCCCTACTGTGTCATTTCCCTCCCAGTCACCCTCTCTTCTGTCCATCTGCCTTCAAGTGCCATCCCTGGGTGTCAGCTCCCTTCAAGCCCCCATCTTCCCTCCAGCCTCCTCCTTCCCCTCTTTTCCACTCCCTTCCAACCCCCCATGTGAGCTCCCTTCTAGCCCCTATCTTCCTCCCTGTCAGTTCTCTTCCAACCCCTCTCCTATTACCCAGCCTCCTTCCAGCCCTATCCCAAGTGTCTGCTCCCTTCCAGCTCCGCACCTGTGTCTGCTCCCTTCAAGCTCCCCACCATGTCTGCGACCTTCCAGCACCCCCCTGTGCAGCTCCCCCATGTCTGCTCCCTTCCAGCTCCCCCCGTCTGCTCCCTTCCAGCTCCCCAGTGTCTGATCCCTTTCAGCCCCCCGTGTCTGCTCCCTTTCAGCCCCCCATGTCTGCTCCCTTTCAGCCCCCCATGTCTGCTCGCTTCCAGCACCCCAGTGTCTGCTCCCTTTCAGCTCCCCAGTATCTGCTCCCTTTTAGCTTCCTCCCTTTGTCGGCTCCCTTGTAGCCCCCCATGTCTACTCCCTTTCAGCCCAACCCTGTGTATGTTCCCTTTCATCTCCCCTCCCCTGTGTCTTCTCCCTGCCAGCTCCCCCCCCCATTTCTGTTCTCTTCCAGCTCCCCCATGTCTGCTCCCTCCAGCCCCCCCACACCCGTGTCTGCTCCAATTCGTCCTTCAAAAAAGAAAGCAGATACGAGAACAGAGAAATGCTTATTCTTGCCATTAGAAACTCTGTGACCCAGCAATTTAAAAGTTAGCAGAGCCACGGAAACAAAGAAATGTTCCTGCGGCTGCTTTCTTTTTTGAAGCAGTAGGTGGCAGGTGGCTAGTGAAGGTGCCCCTTGCCGTTGGCACCCTTCTGCCATGCTTACCCATCTTACTTGTTAGCTCCGGCTTTGTCTGTGCATGTTCTACGATATCCCCACAGACGTCCCGTTATTCCTGCTGAAACGTGGAATAAGACCAGAACTCAGAAAATATTCTGCTGTACTATTCAATTCTTCCCATAATGAAGAATGGTTGTGACAAGTATGTGCTGAACTGGTATAACTTCAGTCTGGAAAAACACAAGATGCAGTTATAAAGAACAGAAAGCAGAGGTGAGGGAATGTTGTAAGGTAAAGAAATATTAATAAACACCCTTACATAAAAATTAAGAAGAGCAATAGTGTTTATTCTGGCTATTCTGAAATGTGCTGTTTGTGCTAAAACAGCTAATCTAGGGAACCCTAACAAATCCTGTGTTCTGAAAACTGGGACTGTTGATATAAGAATAATATATGAGTGAGACTGGAAACAAATCATGTTGGAGTGAGAAAGGGAGATCATATGTGTAGTGCTGGGATGTCATGCCATTATGGGATAGCAGCTATTAGTTTTGAGGCACATTCCATTCTGCGCATCCCGGCCTCTGTGAGTCCAGCTGGAACTGGGCGCACAGAGATAGACTTGATTCTGATCCCATGGGGCACGTCTAGCCCCCGCGGGATCAGAATCGCATCTAGGCCTGCTCAGCTAACTCAGTCAGGCTCCTGAATGGAGCTGCAGTGCCATGGCATCCGGTTGCCATGGCACAACAGCTCCATTCAGGAGCCGTGATCCCCGGCCACCGACCACTTTTGCCTTTCCCCCCATACCATCTGATCCAGGTGATTTGCTACTGTTCATTTTATCAAATAGTTGTAATACATCTTCCCAGTGTATTGATATATCTTTCAATTCTTCTGTGGCATCACCTTTAAATACCACTTCAGTTGTGGGTAAAATCCCTACATCTTCATCAGTAAAGACCGAAGCAAAGAATTCATTCAGTCTCTCCGCTATGACCTTGTCCCCTCTTAGTGACCCTTTTTACCCCTCTATCATCTAATGGTCCAACTGACTCTCTCACAGGTTTTTTGCTATGAATGTACTTGAAAAATTCTTTATTACGTGTTTTTGTTTTCACAGCAAGCTTCTTCTCAAATTCTCTCTTTGCCTATCTTATCAATGCCTTGCATCTAACTTGCCAGTGCTTATGTTGTTTCCAGTTTTTGTCATTTGGCTCCTTTTCCTGCAGCACCGGACCCGACGCTCCTCTCCGGCAGGGGACTGAGCCGGCGCAAGCCAGCTCCAGCCAGCCTCAACCGGCCGTCCACCCACTGCCGATCTGCCCAATCGGGGCAGACAACGCTGTTTTAAAAAGAAGCGACATTGGCCGCACGACCAGATGCCCTGCAGCACCGGACCCGACGCTCCTCTCCCGCAGGGGACTGAGCTGGCGCAATCCAACTCCAGCCAGCCTCAACTGGCCGTCCACCCACTGCCGATCTGCCCAATCGGGGCAGACATCGCTGTTTTAAAAAGAAGCGCCATCGGGTGTACGACCAGACGCTCTGCAGCACCGGACCCAATGCTCCTCTCCCGCAGGGGACTGAGCCGGGGCAAGCCAGCTCCAGCCAGCCTCAACCAGCCATCCACCCGCTGCTGATCTGCCCAATCAGGGCAGACAACTCTGTTTTAAAAAGAAGCGCCATCAGGCACGCCCGCGCCGGTGGGCCCGCACCTGAGGGCCCTTTGGCGTGGCCCTTAGGCGGGGACCTCCCAGAAGGACTCCCACTAAGAACTGCCGGAAACCAGGCCTGCGATCAGAAGGAGCCCCAGAGACACGAGTAGCCCAAGGCATTGCCACCACATCCAGACACAGCCCAGCCTCGACGGAGCACAACCTCCTGCAGCAAAGTAGGTACTCTAGAACACTATATAAAGCACAAAAGCTAGACACTGACCATAATCAAAAGAACTAATACAGACCGTAACTACCTCAACCATACAGGATACCTACATATGATTATACAAGTGGTGCCCATGCATGCCTATGTTACCTGTCTGTGATACTGCGCCCATAAGGTTACTGTGCTTGCCTGCAATGATACTGTGCCTCCCTGTGATTTTGTGCCGCCAATGATACTGTGCTTTAATAGCTGCATACCTGCCTCTGAGGTTACTATGCCTGCCTATAATACTGTATCTGCCTGTGATACCCTACCTTAGTAGCTGCGTACTGGTGTCACCTGCCGTGATACAAAGGGTTTTGCTTTTTGTAGCTGCATACCTGTATAACAGCCTGCGATAGTGCAACATTAACTGCCTACTCACCTGCCAACCCATAAGAATCCCTCGTCCACATACAAAAGTGTAGATTCCGAGAATGGCTCCTACCCTCATTGCCATAGTTGGCTGTTACCTCCTCTCGGGATGGCTCAACAACACGATGGCCTTAGCTCCTACCCACAACCACATACCAATCCTACAAAGACATGGGAGGAGATGGTCAAGTGCCCCCCATCACAAGACAACGGAAGATACTCATACACCCCACCCCCACTTACTACACATTGCACTTCAACACACCATGAAAGCCAAACAGGAGGAAAGACCACATCTCCGAAATCTAAAATGTGCCCTCATAAATGCGCACTCGATCTGCAAGAAATGGCCGGTAATCTCAGACAGGATATCCCTCCACGACCTCAACATACTCTTGATTACAGAGACATGGCTATCCAGTCACTCCTCTGTCCTCCTCAACCAACTCTTACCCACCAGCTTCTCAATACACACCTGCCATAGAGATAGCAAAAGGGGTGGCAGAGTACTCATCCTCACTAAAACATACCTCCAATTCCACCTGATCAGCGCCACCAGCCCAACCCACCTCGATACAGTCACCATAGCAAACAAGCACTGCTCCATCAACCTACTGTACAGAGCCCCATCAACCTCCCCTGAGGACCTATCAACAATAATCCACCTCGCCTGCAATGCCCTGAACCCATACACCTCAAGCTGGTTACTAGATGACTTCAATCTACCAGCCTTGCAGGACACTCAAGCCTCAGCCTTCCTCGAAGCCCTAAAGGAACTTGGATACAAGCAACTAGTCAATGAACCCACTCACGTGAAGGGAAACATATTGGACCTTGTATTTGCTCCATTAACAGCACTTGACGCTACCTACATCCCTATGCTGTCCACCACCGCAGTACCCTGGTCTGACCACAAACTAATCAAATTCCAAATTCCCGTGTTCGATAGATGCCAGAGGAGCCCCAGAGGTTTGAGCAGTACCACCAGGACACCTCCACGAAGTTTCCGACCTTTCAACAAGGAAATTATCCTGAGTAAAACCCGACCGCTCCTCGCCTTGACAACACCCAGCCTCAACGAGCTGATCTCCAGCTGGAATGACAGCCTCAGTACCATTGCACAACACCCACCATCAAACAAACCACCAAGGAAACGAGCCACCGCATCCTGGCACTCCATTGAGCTGCGTACATCACTCCTCTACCTAAGGAAGCTGGAAAGACGATGGCGGCGATCACGATCTCCGGAAGACCAGAGAGCATATAACCTCCACCTGGCAAAACACCGCGAAGCAATAACAGAGAAAATGAGGCAATCCCACACTGATACCCTAAAACGTTCGCTAAACAAACCACATGACTTGTTCAATCTAGTAGAGCCTAACAAAAGAACCGGGCCCTGATCAAACAAATGGGATCCACCCTCAAGAGTTCGCAGACTTCCTGCAATCAAAACTATGCCAGACCAATAAGGCCACAGCACCCACCACTGTGCAGGAGCCAACCCACCCAACATTGCTAACCACCTTCTCTACCCCGTCCAAAAAGCACACCACGGCACAAACTGACCCCTGTCCTGCCTTCTGGATAAAGGAGCTATGTACCGAATTTAGTCCATTCATAGCCAGACTCATGGACCTGTCTTTCATAACAGGCTCATCATCCAAAGCCTCAAACATAAGTCCATCAGACCACTAATGAAAAACAACAAACTCGACCCCCATAAAGTTGACTCTTCAGACCTATATCTAGCATACCGCTACTAGCCAAGATAATCGAAAAAGAAGTCCAACGCCAAATACAATACCACATCAACTACACCTCCCCGCTGGACCCCTGCCAGCATGGATTCAGGGAATCCCATGGTGTGGAAACACTCCTCACCACCCTCTTCAGCAACATAATTGCTGGAATCGATAGCACCCATCGTGGGTTTGTCCTCGTCTTCTTGGATATAGCCGCTGCATTTGACTCAGTAAGCCATGAGCTTCTCCTGAGGCGACTCGAAGAGAAGGGTATTTGTGACACAGCACTAAACTGGTGCAAATCATACCTGTCCGACAGATGGCAGCACGTACGATCTGGGACCTCAACATTGAAACCGTTCCACCAGAAGCAGGGCGTTCCGCAGGGTTCCTCCCTCTCCGCCCTGATGTTCAACATATATGTAAGGTCATGCATTTGGGCTGCAGCAATCCAAGGGAGCAATATAGTATAGGGGGTGAAGTACTTTTGTCCACTAAAGAAGAGCGGGACCTAGGCGTGGTTGTGTCTGATGATCTTAAAGTAGCTAAACAGGTAGAAAAGGCGACGGCAAAAGTTAGAAGGATGCTTGGGTGCATACGGAGAGGAATGGCTAGCAGAAAAAAGGAGGTGATAATGCCTCTGTATAAGTCTTTGGTGCGACCTCATTTGGAGTATAGTGTGCAATTCTGGAGACCGCACCTTCAAAAGGATGGGAACAGGATGGAGTCGGTGCAGAGGGTGGCTACTAAAATGATTAGTGGTCTTCATTATAAAGCATATGAGGACAGACTGAAGGATCTTAATATGTACACCTTAGAGGAAAGGCGGGATAGAGGTGATATGATTGAGATGTTTAAATACCTCTGTGGCATAAATGTTCAGGGAGAGAGCCTCTTTCAATTGAAAGCAAGTTCTGCTACGAGGGGACATGGGATGAGGGTGAAGGGAGATAGATTCAGGAGTGATATGCGGAAATATTTCTTTACGGAAAGAGTAGTGGATCCATGGAATAGTCTCCCAGTGGAGGTGGTAGAGATGAGGACGGTAACTGAATTCAAAAAAGCATGGAACAAACACAAAGGATCTCTAAAGGTAAAAAGGGGACTGTTGTAGTTGTTATGGAAGGACAGACTAGATAGGCCATGTGGTCTTTTTCTGTCGTCATATTTCTATGTTTCAATGTTTCTAAATACATGCAGCCCATCTGTAACCTCATCCGTTCATTCAATGTTGATTGTTTGATATATGCCGACGATGTCCTACTCTATATGCCATTCTCAACTGACCAGCTTGACCACTCTCCACTGACAGACTGCTTTGACGCAGTGGCCAACTGGCTCCAAACTCAAAACCTCCGAATACAGCACAAGAAAACTGAAGTTCTCTTCATCACAAGGAACCAGAACTTCTCCCCTCCAACCTACCTAAAGGTCAAGGAAGCGGAACTGCAAACCAAGTCCACAATCCGATACCTTGGAGTCACATTAGATCAACGCCTGGACATGAAGGCACACATAAGCAACACAGTAAGAGCAGTCTACCATAAGATCCGGACACTCAGACACTTACGCTCCCTGCTAGAACCAGATGACTTCCGGACAATCTTTCAAGCGCTGATTATCCCACATTTCGATTACACTAATGCAGTCCTACAAGGGCTCCCACAATCCACCCTGGGGCCACTCCAGCTCGCAATGAATACCGCAGCTAGAGTTCTATATGGTGCCTCCAGGCGTGACCATGTGACACCCATCCTGAAACAGTTCCACTGGCTCCCTATCCACGGCAGCATTTCTTTCAAGACCCTACTGCTGACCTTCAAGGCCATCAACGGGCTCTCCTCCGCCTCACTCTCAGAGCTTATCCACACTACTCCCCCCATCAGAGCCAGAAGATCTGCAGCAATCAACACACTAGCAATCCCGAAGGCAGTAACACAATGCATCCAGGCAACAGTAAGCAGGGCATTTAGGTTCTGCGCCCCTAGATGCTGGAACGCCTTAACACCTAGCATCCGGGCAATCCCTGACCTAACACAATTTAGGAAGGCTTTGAAGTACCACCTCTTCCTCAAACACTACCCGGACGATTGCGCTCCATCAACCGCTCCCCCATACCAGCACCGCCACACCAACACACTATGATTACTCTGGGATTCGACTTGATGTGATGCCTATATGTAAATAGTTATCCCGGTTTTACCCAAGTTTAAGCACCTGTTCATTGTAAATACAGAGCAGATTCCTGCACAGTATACGTTTTCTGTTGCTATGTAAACCGCACTGATGTTGAATAACGCGGTATAAGAGAGACTGTAAATAAAATAAATAAATAAAATAAATTTCCTGAAAGATGCTTTTTTGGCAACAACAACTTCTCTGACCTCACCTTTAAACCATGCTGGCAGTTTTTTGGACTTCCTTCCACTTTTCTTAAAGCGTGGAATACATCTGGTCTGAGCTTCCAATATGGTATTTTTAAACAACACCCATGCTTGATGTAAATCTTTAACCTTTGCAATTGCTTCTTTTAGTTTTTTCTTAACTATTTTTCTCATTTTATCATAGTCTCCCTTTTGAAAGTTAAAAGTAGTACTGTGGATTTCCTTAACATCCTTCCTCCATGTATTAAATCAAATGTAATCATGCTATGATTACTGTTGCCAAGTGGCCCCAACACCCTTACCGCTTGCACCAGATCTTGTGTTCCACTAAGGACTAGGTCCAAAATGGCTTCCCCTCTGGTCAGTTCATTAACCAGCTGCTCTAAGAAGCAGTCATTTATTTCATTTAGAAACTTTATCTCCCTAACATGTCCTGCCGTGACAATGATCCAGTCGATACTGGGGTAATTGAAATCACCCATTATTATTACTGTACTGTAACTTTTGTTAGCTTCCCTAATTTCTTTGAGTATTTCATCATCCATTTGTTCACTCTGGCCAGGCAGTTGATAGTACACCCTCAATGCCATCGCTTTCCCCTTCCCCTTTTTAAATGGAATTTCAAGCCATAGAAATTCTACAGTGAATTTTGTTTCCTGCAAAACTTTAATCCTTTGTGACTCAATGCTCTCTCTAACATAAAGTGCAACCCCACCACCAATTTGATCTGCTCTATCATTACAATATAGTGTGTACCCAGGTATCACAGTGTCCCACTGGTTGTCCTCCTTCTACCATGTCTCTGAGATACCAATCATATCTAACCTCTCATTTAGTGCTATATAGTCTAACTTTCTCATCTTATTTTTTAGACTTCTTGCATTTGCATACAAGCATTTTAGAGGCTGTATTTTATTCATATTAATCTGGCTATCGGAAGGTAGGGGTAATTTGGAATCTTTAAGCTCTATCTGCTCTGTACTCAAGGGCATTTGGGCTACTTTTGTCTTTATTGGAACCTCTCTGCTGATGTGCCCTAACTTCAATCTTTTGCTAGTATCCTTCAAGGATACATTGTTTCGAACCATGCACTCTTGGATGACTGTTGGCTTTCCCCTATTATCTAGTTTAAAAGCTGCTCGATCTCCTTTTTAAAGGTTAATGCCAGCAGCCTGGTTCCATCCTGGTTAAGGTGGAGCCCATCCCTTTGGAAAAGCTGTACCCCAGTTCCTAAGAAATCCAAAACCCTCTTCCCTGCACCATCGTGTCATCCACGCATTGAGACTCCGGAGCTCTGCCTGCCTTTTGGGTCCTCCACGTGGAATGGGAAGCATTTCGGAGAATGCTACCCTGGATGTTCTGGATTTCAACTTCCTACCTAAAAGCCTAAATTTAGCCTCCAGAATCTCCTTATGTCATAGGTACCAACATGTACCAAGACAGCAGAATCCTCCCCAGCACTATCTAAGACCTTGTCTAGGTGACACGTGAGGCTGCTACCTTCACACCAGGCAGGCATGTTACCAGGCGATCCTTACATCCACCAGCCACCCAGCTATTGACATGCCTAATGATTGAATCACCGACTATAACAGCTGTCCTAACCCTTCCCTAGTGGGCACATGGCCCTGGAGAAATCTCCTCAGTGCGAAAGGGTTTTACATCACCTTGAGGACAGGTCCTAGCTACAGGAACACTTCCTGCCACCCCAGGGTGATGCTCTCCTGTCACGTGACCTCTCTCCTCCATGGCAACAGGGATGCTGCCACACCTATTTAATACAGTTCTACATCCCTGTAGGTCTCGTCTATGTGCCTCTCTGTCTTCCTTATGTTCTCCAAGTCCCGTACTCTAGCCTCCAGAGATTGGACTCATTCCCTGAGAGCAAAAAACTCCTTGTACCTAGTGCACTCGTAAGACCCCTCACCAAATGGGAGAAAATCATACATGTGACACTCAATGCAAAAGACTGGAAAGCCCCCATCTCACTGCTGGACTGTTGTCTGCATCTTAGTTTTAGGATTGTGTTTAGGTATTTAAGTTGTTTACTTATTAAGGTTTGCTGGGAATACTTATACTAATAAAAGTATACCTAATACATTTAATGAACTTTGTTCACCTCAAGCTTAACTAATGTCAGGTCCTTAATGTATTCCTGATGAGGATAAACAGCTGCACCTCCTTTCCTTAAAAAGATTTAAGCACCTATAAAGCTACGATTATCCAAGGGGTGGGTGGGAGTTGGGGTGGGTGGCAGGAAGGGAAAGAAGACGTATTAAAAGCTGTCTACTACACAGTACCTGTCCTGTGTTTCTAAGGTAATCTGTGACCAATTTCCTGGGTGATTCACAAAGCCCTTGCTGGGATAGAGTAAGTCTTTCAAAATGCCCCTTTGATCTGTCCCTTGGCTTTAACACCTATTTAATACAATTTCACAGGTCTCTTGCCAGCGGGTCACTCTTATCCTGTCTCGAAGCCTGCCCATGGCTTGTGTCCACTGGAAGCGGGGGCATCACTGAGCTGCCCTCATGAGCAGGTGGGCGTATGTTGTCACGTGGATCATGGAGGCCCAGTGGAGGAGAAGGGAGAGGGCACTGACCAGCAGTGTTGCATTTCTGCGGCTAGTGCCCTGATTCATTCTGCGCTCTCCAGAGGAAGGAAGGCCTTGGTCTGGAGGGTGTCTAGCTGAGCCCCTATGAACTCCAGGCACTGAGCCAGAGAGAGGTGGGACTTGGGATAGTTGATGATAAATCCCAGAGGCTGCAGGACATGGGTGGTGCGCTCGGTGGCTTGATGCACCTCTGCAGCTGTGCTTCCTCTTATGAGCCAGTTGTCCAGATAAGGAAAGATGAAGGCCCTTGGAGACGAAGGTGGGCTGCGACCACTGCTAGGCACTTGAAGACCCCTGGCGATGAAGCCAGCTCAAAGGGTAGTACCCTGTATTGGTAGTAACCTCCTCCCATCATGAACTGGAGATATTTTCTGTGGCTGGGATGGATCAGAATGTGTGTATAAGCATCCTTCAGATCTAAGGAGCATAGCTAGTCTCCCTGCTGGAGGTACGGCAGCAGTGTTCCAAGGGAGAGCATCTTGAACATTTCTCTCACCAGAAATCTGTTTATGTCCTGCAGATCTAGGATAGGCCTGAGGTCCCCTGTTTGCTTGGGAACGAGGAAATACCTGGAGCAGAAGCCTTTGCCCCAGAGATATTTGGGCACTGGCTCCACTGCCTTGTCCTTGAGGAGGCCTGCAAACTCGATGAGGAGCAGAGTATAGTGAAGGAGAGGCCTTACGGGTTCTCCTGGGAAAAACGAGGGTGGCGTCTGTTGCAGGTGGAGGAGATAACCCTCCTTGACTATTTGCAGTACCCAGGAATCTGTAGTGACGGAGGACCACCTGTGGGCAAACAGGGCCAGACACCCCCTTTTGGGCTGATGAGGACCTCCTGGGGAGAGAATACCATGCCCAAGGAGTCAAAAAAACCCTCCAGGCTGAACCAATGCCAGTGTCTGAGGGGTCTTAAGCTTGCAGGGGCCGTGCCCTTGCATCTTGGACTGTTGTCCTTGCTGTGGGGCAGAGAAGGCTTGGTACTGAGGGGCATTACCAAAACCCCCCTTTTTTCTTGGGAAGAAAGGCTTCTTCCCCAAGGCTTTCTTACAGGAATGCACTGAGGTCTTCTTAGAGAGTCTGGTCTTGGTTGGGAACTCAGTCTTTATCTCTGCAGCCTTGTCTGCAATTGGTTTTCCGAAGAGATTCTCTTCGGTGCAAGGGACATCGAAGAGTTTCTCCTGGACCCATTCTTGAGGTCAGACGACTGCAGCCATGCCTGGCGTCGGGCCCCACTGCCCTTGGTGGCCATTCTGGCTGAGGACTCAAAGCCATCGTATGCTGCTCGAGACAGGAACTTGAGTGCTGAGGCCAGTGACTTGAACCACTGGAGAGGTTCCCCATCGAGGCCTGTAGAGAAACTGGTGAGCTCCCATACCAGTTCCTTGAGGTACATACCGATGTACAACTGGTAGGATTGGACTCGGCAAGTCAGCATTGAGCCCTGGATGCACTTTCAGCTGAGGGCATCCAGGGTCCGGGTCTCCCTACCGAGGAGCACCGAGGAATGAGTCTTTTGGCTCTTGAGTTGACACATAGTCGACTCGACGACTATAGAGTTGTGAGAAAACTGGGTTTTCTGGAACCTTGGGCTTCGGTGGACTCGGTACATGGATTCAAGCTGCCTGCTCACTATGGGCACTAACGCCAGTGTTTCCCACATATGGAGGAGGAGGTGCTCGAGGATCAGAGGGATGGGCACCGTGAGGACCTCCTTCAGAGGGGACTTGTACTGGAGGATCTCAAGTTCCTCTGTTCGGGGGTCCTCCTCCGTCAGTCTCAAACGTGAGCACCTTTGCTATGTCTTGCATGAAGTCGAGGAAGGCAACATCCTCATGCGGTGAATGGAACCGAGACACCTGTGGCGGTGGGTCCGAGGGCATGTCTTGATGTCGCCGTGTGTCTGGGGACACCTTGTCTTTGGTCTCCCGGTCTGACCCGAATCCAAGGCTCTGTAGCTCCCTCGGTCAAGGCCCGAGCCTGAAGGCCTGCAATCCCCGGAGACTTGTGGACCAAGCCAAGTATACTCACAAAAGAGGACATGTGTCCCGGGGATCAGGACCGGGACCTCTTCTGATGCCGATGGCTCTCTCTCAAGGCTGGTAGCGCTCGAGGATCAGCTCGACGTCCAGTGAATCCTTCAAAGTCAAAGGTCTGGTTGTAGTGGCAGATGAACCGGACATCAGTGCCCACTGCTGGGCCAGGAGGGCAGAGATACTGTGCTCTTAAATCTGCCATCTTGGTCTCCTTGCCAGATGGCTCCACAGCCTTCGATGTGGGTACTGATGGTTTCAGGCCAGGCGTCGGTTCCGTTGAGGGATGGTCCTTGACCAGGATGGCCTCGGGGGTCCAAGGCCAGTCACCGATGCTGATGACTCCTTCCGGGGTAGCTTGTGAGGCTGCTCCCGATCTGACCCCTTGGACTCATGCCAGGGACTGCGGGCCTGGTGTGGGATTTACCCACATTTCCAGACGCATCCTCGGAGGCAGCCTTCGAGTTCTTTTTTGCTTTCCACCTCCGGAAAGTTCCTCTTGGAGAACCCATGGCTATGGGACTTCAAGGCAGCCCAGTCATCGAGGGAGACCGAGGTACCGGAGGCAGCCCTGGAGCATGGTGTCGCCAGGGATTCTGGCGCAGAGTCAGATTTATGGAAGAACTTCTCCTGCTGCAAGTGACGGCTCTTGATGGCCTTTGCGGACATGGACTTGCAAAGGTCGCAGTCCAAGTTGTCATGGTCTGGCAACAGAGGCATTAGTCATGTGGGTTGGTGAGGGACATTATCTTACTGCACCAATTACATTTTTTGAAGCCGCTGGAGGCCATGGGAAAATATGGGCCTGCAACCTGGGAAGGGTCTGAGATCTACTGGCCAAAAAAGGGCATAAAGCGCCGGTCGAGGGACACCTCGATTAAAATTAAGTAAACAAACCCGAGAAGTGATGCCAAGGAGTGAGCCGAGGCATACTGGAAAGAAGATAATTCAAGACAAAAAGAGACACTTTTTCCAGGAAACGGGACAGACATACAGAGGGATCCGTGGAAAAAAGGAGATGGTACTCTTGGGTGGGAAGGGAACCATGCATGCATGGAGCATCTCCCAAAGGCTTTCATTGAATGATGGGCAGATGGTTCCGCATGGGCTCTGTCAGTGTCGATGTCACCCATATGTAAGGACTGACTTCCTGCTTGTTCCCGGAGAACAACTGGCTCACCTTTATCTACCTGTTTATTCACACCTTCAAAAAATATAATAGATTAGTGAGACAGGACTTTCCTTCACTAAATCTCTGTCGGCTTTATCCTTTTAAACCATGGCTATTTATGTGTTTGGTAATTTTGTTTCTTTATAATGGTGTCTACCATTTTGCGTGGTATTGGCATCAGACTCACTGGAGTATAGCTTCAGCATTACCTTTGGAACTCTTTAAAAATTGGCGTTCCGTTGGCCATTCTTTAATGTTCAGATACTACAAATGTTTTTAATGATAGTTCATAGATTACTAATAGAAGATCTGCATGGAATAGTCTCTCTGTGGAGGTAGCAGAGACTAGGACTGTATCTGAATTCAATAACGCATGGAATAAACACTGAAGATCTATAAAGGAAAAATAAGTACTGTAGTAGTTGGTATGGAAGGGCAGACTGAATAGGTAGTCTGGTCTTTATCTGCCATCATGTTTCTATATTTCTATTATGAAGAGTTGCAGGAGGACTTGGCATTACTGAAGGACTCCACATTTAAATGGTAGGGAACTTCAAAGAATATGGATAGGACAAAATAATCCTAACTGTAAATACATAATTCTGGGTTCCATATTAAGAGTCACAACCCAGAAAAGGGAACTCAGAGTCTACTCAGTCTCCCGCCTAGACCCAACACTCCTGGGTCATCCTGTTCCTCTGCACCACTTTCTACTGATCCCAGATTGCCATTTTGATTCAGAATTGTCATTTGAAATACAAATCTCATTCTCATGAATTATTGGATCATGTTTCTTCTCCATAAGTCAAATTTGTTCATCTTAAATCCTTATTTGGTGTTAAGGTCTTCCAAAGGCTGGTAGATACATTAGTTCTATCCCATCTTGACTACTTAAATCCATTGCACAGTAAAACATCATCAGTTAAAAGACTACACAGTACCCAAAATGCTGCTGAAAGCTTATCCTACAACTCCAGGAAAACTGCTCATGTTTCACTATTACTGTATTTAGAATACTGGCCACCTATTTTTTTTACTTGTTATTAACTTTAAGGCTCTGCCTACTGGAGTGTCAGAATACCTATCTGATCTAATAAGATCTTACGCATCCCTTAAATCCTGTCATTCATAGACTAAGTATTTATTAGTTCTTCTTTCCCCTACTCGAGCATGATCTGAGAATACGCAGAGAATTGCTTTCTTTTATAAGGAATTTACTGCCATAACTGTCCTGGAAAAGTTTTGAAAAAAATATTAAAGATGCTACTCTTTTAACAAGCCTGCAAATGATGGGTGGTGATCAGCAGGCAGTAGTCACCACCTGTCTATTTATATTTATTTCCCATTATTGCCTATTTTAACTGCATTTTTATAATTATTCTAAACCTCTTTGCTTTATCATTGTTGAAAGGAAGCCTATAAAATTGGACTAAAATAAACAAAAGTAAACCAATTATGGACAATACATTGAGCCCCTCAACTCTTTTTGTGGTGGCAGTTAAAAGCGCAAATCAATCACTGGGAATTACTAGGAAAGAGGTGGAGAATAAAAGAAAATCATGACTTGAATACTGTGCGCAGTTCTAGTAACATAGTAAATGACGGCAGATAAAGACCAGCATGGTCCATCTAGTCTGCCCAGCAAGATGGCAAGAGTAGGTGCACCTGTCGCTCTGTGCAGGCCACCCCTCCCCATGTCTTTGTTTAGGGGTAAACCCACCACTCCATGTAGGACACCCCTATTTGTTGAGACGTTATATATTTGTTGAGACGTTATATGGTTCAGAAGTTAGATGGTACCGTTTATTTTGTTTTTATCCTATTGCTGTAAAGGGATCCTCTGTGTTTGTCCCATGCCTTTTTGAATTCCGTCACCGTGTTTGCCCCCACCACTTCCATCGGGAGGGTATTCCAAGCATCCACCACCCTTTCAGTGAAAAAATATTTCCTGACATTGCCTTTCAATTTACCCCCTTGCAGCTTAATGTTATGCCCTCTAGTTTTACAGCTTCCCCATCTTTGGAAGAGGTTTGTTTGTTCATCATTTCTCTTTAAGTATTTAAAGGTCTGAATCATATCTCCCCCGTCCCTCCTCTCCTCCAAAGTGTACATATCTAGGTCTTCAAGTCTCTTCTCATAAGGCTTCTGACGCAGGCTCCAAATCATTTTGGTCGCCTTCCTCTGAACAGTTTCCAGTCTTTTTACATCTTTTGCAAGTATTCCAAGTGAGGCCTCACCAGTGACTTATACAGTGGCATAAGTACCTCTTCCTTTCTGCTGGTAATCCCTCTTTGTGTGCAGCCCAACATCCTCCTGGCTTTTGCCACCACCTTGTCGCACTGTTTTGCCACCTTGAAATCATCAGAGATAATCACACCAAGGTCTTTCTCCTGAACCGTGCATACCAACCTCTCGCCCCCTATAGCGTACATTTCCCTTGGATTTCTGCTACCCAAGTGCATGACACTGCACTTTTTCGCATTAAATCGTAGTTGCCAAGCATTAGACCAGTCTTCCAGCTTTTGTAGATCTTTCCTCATGTTAACCACTCCCTCGGGGGAGTCCACTCTGTTGCAAATTTTTGTGTCGTCTGCAAAAAGACAGACTTTTCCATTCAGTCCTTCAGCAATATCACTCACAAATACATTGAACAGTGCCAGGCCCAGGACCGAACCCTGGGGCACCCCACTAATCACCTTCCTCTCATCCGAGTGAGCTCCATGTACAATCACCTTCTGTCGTCTGTCAGTCAACCAATTTCTAATCCAGTTTACCATCTTGGGACCCATCCCCAAGCTACTGAGTTTGTTGACAAGCCTCCTATGAGGAACAGTATCAAAGGCTTTGCTGAAATCCAGGTAGATGACATCCATCGCATTCCCCTGATCTAGTTCCTTGGTCACCCAGTCAAAGAACTCAATCAGATTTGTTTGGCAAGACCGTCCTTGGGTAAAACCATGTTGCCTCAGATCTTGCATCCTGTTGGTTTTGAGAAAGTTCATTATTCGCTCTTTCAGGAGCGCCTCCATTACTTTTCCCGCCACCGAGGTAAGGCTCACGGGCCTGTAGTTTGATACTTCTTCCCTGTCACCACTTTTGTGTAGAGGTACGACATCAGCCATTCTCCAGTCCTGAGGAACCTCTCCTGTTTCCAAGGATCTGTTGAAGACATCCTTTAACGGTCCTGCAAGAACCTCTCTGAGCTCTTTCAGTATCCTGGGATGTATCCCATCCGGTCCCATGGCTTTGTCCACTTTCAGTTTAGCAAGTTGTTCTAACACTTCGTCTTCTGTGAATGGTATGGTATCTACTTCATTCCCATTTTTATATTTGGGAGTCACAGCTGGTCCATCTTCAGGATCTTCTTTAGTAAAAACAGAGCAGAAGTATTTGTTTATCAATTTCGCTTTTTCAGTGTCACTTTCCACGAGTCCTTTCCCAGCACTTCTGAGTCCTGCAATTCCAACTCTGATCTTCTTCCTTTCCTGAATATACCTGAAGAAATTTTTGTTGCCACCCTTAACATCTTTAGCCATCTTTTCCTCTGGCTTTGATTTTGCTATCCTTATTACTCTTTTAGACTCTGAGTTGGATCCTGTATTCATTTCTGTGTTCTTCTGTTTGCAAGCTTTTGAATTTGCCTTTATTTGAGCAGCCACCTCTTTGGAAAACCAAATAGGTTTCCTTCTCCTCTTGTTTTTATTTACTTTTCTTACATATTTATCTGTTGCCCCTTTTATTGCCTCCTTTAGTTTAGCCCATTGCAATTCCACTTCCTTTATCTCCTTCTATCCCGTCATCGCCTCCTTTAAGTACTCTGCCATTTTATTGAAGTCAGTGTATTTGAAGTTTAGGACTTTGAGCTTGCTATGATTGGCCTGTACCATGGCTTTTATCTCAAACCACACCGTGTGATGGTCGCTGTTGCTCACAGGGGCACTCACGCAGACATTTGACACACTATCACCTTTGGTGAGCACTACATCCAGCATTGAGCTTTCCCTGGTTGGTTCCATCACCATTTGTCTAAATAATGCATCTTGGAGAGCATCCACAATTTTTTTTGCTTCTTTCCAGATGTGCAAAAGGAGTAATCCAATCCACATCAGGTAGATTAAAGTCACCCAATATGATCGCTTCCCCTTTGTTGCTATCTTGGCAATATCTATAATCAATTCATTGTCTCTCTCTTCAATTTGAGTCGGAGGTCTGTAGACTACAGCAATATAGATAACAGTGCCATCTCCTCTTTCCAACGCAATCCAGAGCGCTTCTTCTTTTTCCCATGTCCCCTGCATTTCAGTAGCTTTAATATTGCTTTTGACATACAAGGCTACTCCTCCTCCTTTTCCATTTTCTCTGTCTCTTCTGAATAGATTATAGCCAGCTATGGCTATTTCCCAATCATGTGATTCATTAAACCATGTTTCTGTAATGGCAACAATGTCCAAATCCGTTTCCACCATTAGGGCTTCCAGGTCTGGAATTTTGTTGGCTAAGTTTCAAGCATTTGTGCTCATTGCTTTCCAGCATTTTCCTGTCTTGTGTGTATTTTGCATTGATTTTGTTCTGCCCACTTCTTCCAACATGTTTTTGATGTGTGGTTTAAAAGTGTGGCTGTTTCTGATGTTGTTCTGCTTTTGCTGGGGGTGGCAGGCAGATGTTGACCTTCCACATCCGTCACCCCCTTTTCCTAGTTTAAATGCATATTCACATACTTCCTGAATTTTTCACTTAGGATTCTTTTCCCTGCGGCAGAGAGATATAGTCCATCAGCACAGTATAGTCTCTTGATGGTCCATCTGTTGTCCCAGTTGCCAATAAATCTGAATCCTTCTTGTTTGCACCAGGTCTGGAGCCATGTATTAAAGCTGTTAATGCGATGCTGTTAATGCGATGCAGTCTTTTTGTCCCCTTACCAAGAACAGTTCTGATTGCCCCTTCTCAAAAAAGATATGGCAGAATTGGAGAAGGTATAGAGAAGTGCAACCAGAATGATAAAGGGGTTTGAACGGTTCCCCTATGAGACTGGGATGGAGACATCCAGGATGAGAAATGCTCAATTCTGGTGTTATTTTACAAAAGGCTCTACTGAAGACGGAACCTTTTATAAAATATGCATAAGGGCATGCAGGAGTGCACGGGGATTTGTCAGCACATACAGTGAGAGGAGTCATTTTACAATTCTACAAGTGCAAAAAATGAGGGGCAGCCACTCGGCAGCTTCCATGTGTAAGTGATAATTTCATAACTCCATGTGTAAGTGCCGGCACTTCCTTGGTTATCTGGGTCATTTTGCAAACAAGTAAGTAAGTACAAAAGAAACAATCTTTATGTATTTTCATTTGGAGGAGGAAATAAAAAATGGGGGATTAAGAGAACTACTCCTTTAAACCTTGTGCAAAACCCTGGCTAAAACAAGCACATTGTTAAAGTCTATGCATGCCTTTGAGCAAGTATAAAATCTGACAGGGAAATGTTTTCCCCATATATGTATGTTTTCTTTGTGAAATGGGGAACACTTGTAGATTTTTGGCCCACTCAGGCCTTGCCCCTCCACGCTCCCTTGAAATCTCTATGTGGTGTAGGACTCCACAGGTAAATGGTGGCTTTCTAAAATTGCCATTTGCATGTATTGCTGATATACATGTGTAAATGCTGCTATTTACACATGGAGATGCTTCTGAAGTGTGGGCCTTTAGCATGCAGAAGAGATGGCTGAGAGGAGAAATGATAGATGCCTATAGAAACATGCAGGAAAGTTGTGTTCCCTGATTGGTAACTCTTGGTTTCATACATCTGTTACAAAGGGCAGTATATCAAATATTTGAATAAACTAAACTGAACTACTATTAAAATGAGAGGACACTCCAGAAAAATAATAGTATATTTAAAACAAATCAAAGAATGTATTTTTTCTGTCAATGCAAAAAAACTGTGTGATAGCTGTGTTAGTCCACTTTAATTGTAGTTAAATACAAAGAGAAACAAAAAAGAAAAATAATATTGGACTAACTTAATACATTTTTTACCTAGCCATCCATCCCTCCACCTTCCCCCCTCCCCCTTCCCCCACATATACCTTCTCCCAAGACTGTCAAAGGAAGGCTTTGGTGATTCACATAAATACTATGCCATTGACATCTTTTGCTCATACTGTCTTGACCTGCAGAAGGTTTTAACCTTCGAAAGCTAGTCAAAAATGTATTAAGTTAGTCCAATACAAAGGGTTATCACCTTATTTCCCTTTTTTGTTTCTCTTTATATTTAACTACCAAACTGTGGAAGCCGTTGCCAAAAGATGTGATCAAAGTAGTTAGCATAACTGGATTTGAAACATTATTAGCCATGTAGCCTTGGGAAAAGCACCACATCTCTTTAGAAGTGGGCAACAAGAAATGAGATTTGCCTAAGATGCCTCATCTCCTTGCTTCAGTCTTTACTGAGGAAGAGGTAGGGATGTTACCCATGACTGAAGTGGTATTTAAAGGTGCGGAAGAACTGAAGGAAATATCGATACATTGGGAAGATGTATTACAACTATTAGATAAACTGAAGAGTAGCAAATCACCTGGGCCGGATGGTATACATCCAAGGGTGTTGAAAGAACTGAAATATGAGATTGCAGACCTGCTATTAGTAATTTGTGAACTATCATTAAAATCATCTCTAATACCTGAAGACTGGAGGATCGCCAATGTAACACCAGTTTTTAAAAAGGTTTCCAGGGGTGATCCGGGAAACTACAGACCGGTGAGCCTCACGTCAGTACCGGGAAAAATGGTAGAAACCATCATAAAGAATAAAATTACTCAGCATGTGAATAGTCGTGGCCTAATGGGAGACAGCCAACATGGCTTCAGACAAGGAAGATCTTGTCTTACTAATCTGTTATGTTTTTTTGAAAGTGTGAATAAACAGGTGGACAAAGGTGAGTCGGTTGATATAGTGCATCTGGACTTTCAGAAAGCCTTTGACAAGGTCCCTCATCAGAGACTTTTGGTGAAACTAAAGAGTCATGGGATAGGAGGCAGTGTACTACTGTGGATCAGGAACTGGTTAAAAGATAGAAAGCAGAGGGTTGGGCTAAATGGCCAATTTTCCCAATGGAGAAAGGTGAATAGTGGTGTACCCCAGGGATCTGTGCTGGGTACGCTGCTTTTTGACATATTCATAAATGACCTGGAAAGTGGAATAACGAGTGAGGTTATCAAATTTGCAGATGACACAAAACTATTTAAAGTTGTTAAAACCCAAGAGGATTGTGGAAAATTGCAAGAGGATCTTGATAAATTGGAAGACCGGGCATCAAAATGGCAGATGAAATTTAATGTGGACAAGTGCAAAGTTATGCACCTAGGGAAGAACAACCCAAACTATGGTTACACAATGCAAGGTTCCACATTAGGAACCACCACCCAGGAAAAAGATTTAGGCGTCATTGTGGATAACATGTTAAAACCCTCGTCCCTGTGTGCAGGGGCAGCCAAGAGAGCAAATAGAATGCTAGGTATCATAAGGAAAGGAATGGAAAATAAAACAAAAGATATTATAATGCCTCTATATCGTTCCATGGTGAGACCGCACCTTGAATATTGTGTGCAATTCTGGTCGCCGTATCTTAAAAAGGATATAGCATTATTAGAAAAGGTTCAGAGAAGAACCACCAAAATGGTTAAGGGGATGGAAGAATACCCCTATGAGGAAAGGCTAAAAAGGTTAGGGCTCTTTAACCTGGAAAAGAGACGGCTGAGGGGAGATATGATAGAAGTCTATAAATTAATGAACGGAGTGGAACGGGTAAATGTAGATCGATTGTTTACGTTATCAGAATATAGAAAGACTAGGGGACATGCAATGAAGCTACAGGGTAAACTATTTAAGACTAATAAAAGAAAATATTTTTTCACTCAACATGTAATCAAACTCTGGAATTTGTTACCGGAGGATGTAGTAAAGGCTGTTAGTGTAGCTGGGTTTAAAAAAGGTTTGGACAAGTTCCTGGAGGAAAGGTCCATAAACCATTATTAAGAAGGGACCTGTGTCTTTTGGGGAAACTGCTAGGTATGTATGACCTAGATTGGCCACTGTTGGAAACAGGATACTGGGCTTGATGGACCTTGGTCTGACCCAGTATGGCATAACTTTTGTTCTTATGTTCTTAATGTATCTGTTCTTGGAATCCTGCTTGTGACCCAGAGACCCAGCTTGTCCAGTGTCAGAGACATGAAATTGGAGTCAACAGAGCTTTGGTCTAGCCCAGTATGGTATTTCTTATGTTCTCATTATGAACTTTTTAGCACAAACCAGATGTATGCAGTGCTGTACAGAGACACATAGGGTAATTGTATGCAGTTTTTACATCACATAGGGGCTTAAGCACGGGGCTTGGAGTGTACCAAGTGCACCCTGGTAAACGTTACCATGTGCCACTAATGTGGCTGCACTGAAAATCCCATGCTATCCGAATAATGTGGGTTGGGGCAGAGACTGGGTGGATCTCAGAGTATGTACACTGCAGTTAGCATGGGTGTCCTTGCGCACACTCACTGGCAATGTTACATTTAGCACAGGTGCATTTACTGCTGCCTCGATGGGTGGCATTAAGTTCACCTATATTGACTGCGCCAAACAGAATGAGTACAGGGATGGCGTAAAAGCTGTGCTAGCTACATAGGAACATGCCATGAATGCCTCCTATTCTCATTTCTGGGGCAGAACATGTTGTAGGCACCCTGCTTTAGTAAAGATGCCCCATAACGTTTATTTTGCATGCAGAAAAGGGCTGTAATAAAATTGTGCTGCCTCATATGCACAAAGAAAGTAAGTGTAAAGAAAACATGTGCTTCCTTTTGCGCAGTTTTCATATAGGTGTTGTTATGGGCGCAGAACTAGGCAGTCAACTAGAATGCTGGCCCTCTGGGGGCACCCACTGCTACTGCTGTTGTCCCTCTCTGGGGGGGCTTCCACCCCTCTCCGACTCGCTGAGTTTCAGAGAGAAGAGGAAACAATGGTTCTGTGCTGCTGAAGCTTGAAGGTTAGCGCCATGGGTCTGTTTGTGGCTATTGCTGCTGGTCCCAGAGTGAGGCAGCAGCGATGGCAATGGGTGCCATGGGGGGCACAAGGAATGAGATTTGCCTAGGGTGCCTCATCTCCTTGCGCCAGCCCTGTATGAGCCATAGTTTGGGTGGAATGGAGGTAAAGTTGATGTCGTTTGTAAAATGCATGGGTGCACACATACCTTTGCAGCCTTTTCAGAGTAGATGTAAAGTTGTGCGAGGGTATTTGTGCACTACTGTGGTTGGATCTGGGAGTCTATTTTAAAGAAACATGTAGGCATCTAGGCTGCCTTTATAAAATAGACTTACAATCGTCACCTTTTTCGAATGTTTACATAGGCATCCTGTTATAAAATTATCCACATAGAGCCCGATTCTGCCATGGGGACGCCCGGCCCGTCCACCTTCGGGGTGGAATAAGCCGGGCGTGCTTCAGGTAGCTGGTGGACATACAGAGCCTTGACCTGAATAGGCCCTGAACGTCCAGCCACAACGCACTGCCCTTGCTCCGCTTCCGGCCCGCCATCTCCCACCGCTCCCCGCACAATGGCCATGTACATGCAGGGAGCAGGAGAGGCAGCATACGGTCCCGGCCTTGTTTGGGGGTTGTACGTCCTAGCCACTATACCTCTCAAAGAATGTCAGCCAAAATGGACAGATCTTATTCTTTGGATCTTAGTATCTGGTCGAGAAAGACAGACAGGCAGGCAGGGCACACAATGAAAAATTGGGCTTTCCATTAAGTTAGCAAATTCACAAGTAAGAAGATTTAAGGTAGGTGGGGTTAAATGGACGAAGGGGAAAATGAACCATTTAAACTTGTAAATAAAGCTCATTCATGGTAAAAGAGTTTAGTGCTCAGATCTTGTCTTAGAGAGCTAACCCTGAAGGAACCTTTACCAAAAAATGCATAAGAAGCATCTTTCTAAAAATTGCAATGCTAATTTATACATATAACTCTTTTAAAATCACCTCCAATGTCTCCGAGAAGGAATGTTCCCAGTTTATACTACTTTGATGGCTAACATAACAGCACATTTGTCAACATATTGAGGCATTTCTGGAATAGGATGCACCTCATTTGAAATCTAGTTGTTCTCTATTTTCACAAATACAGTAAATAATTTTGGGGGTTAAGCAAAGGAACTCATCTGACAAATCGTATGTCCACTGTAATTTATAGAATTTATTATTACCTTCAGTTTAAACTTGATTTGGTTTGGAGTTTAAATTTAGATTTTTTTTTAAATTAGGGGGGGAGTTTGCTTTTCTAATTCTGAGATAATTGCAAAAAATAATTTCAAAGTACTTCAGTTCAAAACCATCTTGAAGAGCAATTGTGCGAAAGTTAATTATTCCATCACACATCAGTGCATTAGTTAAAGGATGTTGTAACTAAAATAACTTCTGAATTCTGTATAATTACAGTACCTTAATATATATGTTGATGCCAGAGCTTCTAGACAGAATAATTTACAATTTTATGAAAATGTATTTATGGAACAAAATGAAATTGCTATTTTGTGATCTACATAAATATAATCTAATATCTCATATTATGTGCTCATAGTCACAAAGTCATCATGTTACGCCACTGATACGAGAACCGTGAAGGATTACATGAATATGTATAATGACAAAAAGACTAATCACTGAAAGCCAGTGAAACAGGACAATATTTTTAATCAAGAAAAAAGGAACTTAAACTCAGCACTCTAATCAGATTGAATACAAATGTTCATTAATGTTTTTTTTAATTCCAAATTGGCCTTGAAGTCTATATGGTTTATGTTATTGTACTTGCTACAGCTTTCTGAAAAGCTGTCAAAAGTCATATGAGTAGATGAAATGAAAATGGAGGTACATAAGTAACCTACAAAAGCCAGCAGGGATCCTCTATTATTTCAGCTGGGGAAAATTCTCTTGTAGCTCAGTGGTAAAGTCATTTGCTAAGAAGTATGAGGGCAGCAAATTCAATGCCTCTTGTCCCTGATTATAAATACTGGTTTGCAGTGTGGCATTGTTTTCAGCCTGCTAACACACAAGTTTGCATTCCTTTTTCCTAAACTCTCTGCAGAACTTAGCCCCCGTTTCCCAGTAATTCAGTCAGCACTTCCTGCTTCCCACCTCTCCTCTGAAATGTATCCATTGCAGCTCTTCTTTTGTAGGTCACTGCGATGGACAGTCCTATTCTTCAACCCTCTGCAACTTGCATAGAGAACGAGACTGCTCGAGGCCTAGAACTGGCTGAGCAAATACAAATGTTCATTTGATATGCGTATGCTTAGAACTTCAGAGCATTTGGAGTAATATTAGTTAACATACTGTATTCTGCATATTTAAATGATAGCAATCACTGCAGGTACAAGTTATAGACTTATGTAATATATTTTACAAATAGGTTAGCAATAAAATGTAAATACACAGATTATAATTTCAAGAGTATCAAAGACTCAATGGCTCTAGAACTCTACACTACAGTGCATACATTAGTTATCTCTCTTTGAATTTATGGGGAAATCCTTGGATAAATCCAACCCTACATGCCATATTAAAAAAAGACCCTATTCTATTTGACAAAATCTTTGCTTAATAAGTTCCTGTGTGTTTTATTTATTTTAGGACTTTTCTTGGAGATTAAGCGTAGTTAGGTGTTCTCCAGGCACAGCAGGAATTAATCATAAGAACATAAGATATGCCATACTGGGTCAGACCAAGGTCCATCAAGCCCAGTATCCTATTTCCAAAGGTGGCCAATCTAGGTCATACGTACCTAGCAGTTTCCCCAAAAGACACATGATGGTTTCTACCATTTTTCCCGGTACTGACGTGAGGCTCACCGGTCTGTAGTTTCCCGGATCACCCCGGAACCCTTTTTAAAAATTGGTGTTACATTGGAGATCCTCCAATCTTCAGGTATTAGAGATGATTTTAATGATAGTTCACAGATTACTAATAGCAGATCTGCAAACTCATATTTCAGTTCTTTCAACACCCTTCAATGTATACCATCCAGCCCAGGTGATTTGCTACTCTTCAGTTTATCTAATAGTTGTAATACATCTTCCCGATGTATCGATATTTCCTTCAGTTCTTCCGCACCTTTAAATACCACTTCAGTCATGGGTAACATCCCTACATCTTCCTCAGTAAAGACCGAAGCAAAGAATTCATTCAGTCTCTCCGCTATCGCCTTGTCGCCTCTTAGGGCCCCTTTAACTCCTCTATCATCTAATGAACCTACTGACTCTCTCACAGGTTTTTTGCTACAAATGTACTTGAAAAAATCTTTATTTCACGTTTTTGCTTCCGCAGCAAGCTTCTTCTCAAATTCTCCCTTTGCCTGCTTTATCAATGCCTTGCATTTGACTTGCCAGTGCTTGTGCTGTTTCCAGGTTTCGTCGTTTGGCTCTTTTTTCCATTTCCTGAAAGATGCTTTTTTGGCAAAAACAGCCTCTCTGACCTCACCTTTAAACCATGCTGGCAGTTTTTTGGACTTCCTTCCACTTTCCTTAAAGCGTGGAATACAGCTGGTCTGGGCTTCCAAGATAGTATTTTTCAACAACACCCAAGCTTGATGTAAGTCTTTAACCTTTGCAACTGCTCCTTTTAGTTTTTTCTTAACTATTTTCCTCATTTTATCATAGTCTCCCTTTTGAAAGTTGATCAGCTGCTCCGACTCCTCGAGGGACCTCTGCCCCTGGGTGCATAAGTGGGCTCCCAGCTCAACAGCAAGGCATCCATTGTGAGGACGAGCTCGTGTCGCGTGGCCTGGAAGGGAATGCCTCGGAGAAGACACCGGGGGCTCTGCCACCAATCCAGGGAGCTGCGTAGCTCGTGAGAGACCGGGACAAGGTCCCGAAAAGCAACCTGAGGCCTGTATCCATTGCGCCTTTAGGCACCACTGTGTTGTCCGCATGTTCATTCGGGCATGGGGAATGACATGGACCGTCGATGCCATGTGCCCCACGATGTGCAACATGGTCCGTGCCGGCACCTTCGCCCTGCCTTGAACCTCGGTCACCAGGGCACGGAGACAGTCCGCGTGGGCTCGAGGGAGAAAGGTGGTCACCCATTCCATGTCGAGGAGGGTGCCAATGAACTCCAGAGTCTGTACCGGCTCGAGGTGGGAATTGGAGTAGTTGATCAGGAAGCTGAGGCGTTCGAGGAGAAGGACTGTGCGGGATGCCCCGAGGCAAGCTTCCCCCGTGGACTCCCTCGTGAACATAAGAACATAAAATATGCCATACTGGGTCAGACCACCCGGACCGAATATTCGAACCCGTCATATGTAGAGCGGAAGAGGTACTTTGAGCAGTCCGTGACCGACCTTAAGAGGGTCTGGAACCTGAGAAGGTGGTCATCCCCGAGGCTGCTGAAAACTCGCTGAGCTCTCTGGCGAGGTTGCGCAGGAACATGCCCATGTAAAATTGGTAGGCCTAAATGCGGCATGCCAGCATGGACCCCTGATAGGCCTTGCGTCCAAGGGCATCGAGGGCATGGGACTCCCTGCCAGATGGTACCGAAGAATGCGACTTTGGACTCTTTTGTTTCCACATAGCAGACTCGACTACCATCGAGGTGTGGGGAAGCTGGGTCTTCCTGAACCCCGGAGCTTGTTGAACCCTATATATGGCGTTAAGCCTTTTGCTGACAATGGGAACCGAGGCAGGTGTTTCCCACATGCGTAGGAGCAACCGGGCCAGAATAGGTGGCACTGGGACCATGAGGGATTCCCGAGGCGGGGACTTGTACTGTAATATGTCCAATTCCTTGGCTCTCAGTTCCTCCTCGGTCTGAGTCTGCAGGTTGAGGACCTAGGCCATGTTCCGTATAAACACCAAAAATGAGGTGTTCTTGGGAGGTGAACGCCTCTGCAAGGTGGGGGGGGGGGGGATGGATCAGAAGGCAGATCTCTAAGGGTGCAGGTTTCGGGGGACGTATTCCCATCCGATTCCCAGTCCGAGAGGTCCGAGAAAGACTCTGAGTCGGGTTGGTTGCTCTGCTCTGCGGCCGAGGCCCTTCTGGAGCCGTGGGCACTTGCCTTGGAAAACCTCGACCCCGAGGAACGGGATGGCGAGCGAGACCAATGCTGAGGACTTGCACGAGGCCCACAACTCTCGGGCATTTCCAGGGCAGTTATGGATCCCTGCTTCGAGGGTCCAGCGGTCTCGGGGCACGGGACAGCCATGCTGGGCAGAAGCACCCACTGGACAGCTAAGAAGGCAGAAATACTGTGCTCCAGTGCCAGCATTCGGGACTCCCATTCCGGGTAGGTCCCTGCGACGCTGATGCCGGGGTTACCGGACCTGGCGTGGTGGAGGAAGAGAAGGGATCCTCGCCGGGACGACCCTCAGGAAACTGGGCGCCTTCACCGGAGGCCTTCATATCAGTGCAAGGTACTTTTCAGGGCCACTCCTTGTCTGACTTTCGGGAATGCCTGGGAGGACTAAGAGACCAAGCATGAGAACGCTATTGCTTGTCTGGAGCCCCCGACAGTGACTTCAAAGTCTTCTTACGCCGCTCCAGGGGACCCCTGGTTGGAGTGCTGCCTTGGGTGCGGAGTCTCAACAGGGGATCTGACGAGCAGTGGGATGACTTGGGGCGCCGCCGGGGATTCCGGGACCACCTTGTGGAAAATGTCATCGGACCTCTGCTTATGACTTAGCAGGGCCTTTGCGGACATTTTCTTACACAACGAGCAGAGCTCTGGGTTGTGGCCAGCCCCCAGGCACCACAGACAACAGTCATGGGTGTCCGTGAGCGACATGTTTATTGAGCATCTGTCACATTTCTTGAAACCCGTGGCTACTGGGGCAAAAAGGGCCCTTGCGAGGTTGAAGACTCTCAAGGCCAGTGGTTAGGAGAAAAAAGGGTGTGAAAAGGTCCCGAAGAGAAAAAATGGTTAAATGGTAGAAAAAAAGATGTGTCCTTACCCACAGGGGAACAGGGGCGAAGAGAGGACGGGTAGAGGACCCAGTGCAATGGGAAAGACACAGGGCTGGAGTCTGAGAAAGAAACACTTTTTCCAAGGGACGAGGACATGCATCCGAAGGGCTCCGCAGAAAAAGGGAGATTGAGCAAGATGGCACCCTTGGGCGGGAAGAGGACCACGCATGCGTGGCAGCAATTCCAAAGGCTTTCTTTGAAAGCTGGGGAATTGCTCCGCGCAGGTTCCGTCGGTGCCGAGGTCCCCGATAAGTGAGAACTGACTTCCTGCTTCTTCCTGGAGAACCAAAGTTTTAGTAAAGTCTTATCTTATACTCAAATCACTGGTAGTTCCAGAGATCATAGGTGATGCAACATTCTACTGTGACATCCATTACAAAATACAATGACATCCATTGCAAAATAAAATCCCTCTCCACTGTTAGTGTGAAGGCTCCATTCATTGCAATGCCTAAGAGTACAACGTCTGTATTGCCGCTATTATCAGCAAGAAAGCGTAGTTACTCACCTGTAACAGGTGATCTCCGGGAACAGCAGGAATTTAGTCTTCACATATGGGTACGTCAGTACTGACGGAGCTCACGTGGGAATGCTCCCCAGCGTCCAATAGGAACGTTTTTGGGAGCATCCCACTGCGACTGCGTAGCTACCTTCCCGCCTTTCCAGCTCTCCCTCCTCAGTTGAGTTAGTAGCTGAGATAAAAGGAAAGAAGAGAAAAAGAAGAATACCTACAACTCCTAGGGGAGGAGTGCGGGTTATGAAGACTAAATTCCTGCTGTTCCCAGAGATCACCTGTTACAGATGAGTAACTACACTATCTCCAGGAACAAGCAGGAATGTAGTCTTCACATATGGGACTCCCTAGCTCGAAGATGCCAGAGAGATGACCTCTGGGTGCGCTGTGGATTGCAGGCAGAACTAAGTAGGTCATGCATCCTCCAAGGATGTCTGGTATCGAAACCCGGGACGGAGGGTAGGAGTTGATCTAAGTCTGAAAGAGATGCTGGAGAACAGCTTGGCCAAACAAGGCATTCCGGCGGGAGTCCTTGTCCAGGCAACAGTGGGCAGCGAAAGTGTGGACAGAATACCAAGTTGCTGGTTTGCATATCTCATCAATCGCTACAGAGCGTAGAGTTGCCATGGAGGTAGCCATGGCTCGAACATTATGTGCAGTGACGTGACCTTCAAGAGAGAGACCTGCACTTTCATAAGCAAAGGAAATGCAATCCGCAATCCACCTAGAGAAAGTTTGCTTAGATACTGGCAAACCCAGGTGACTTGAGTCAAAGGCGATGAAAAGTTGGGAAGCTTTTCTGTGCTCTTCAGTTCTCTGGAGATAGAAAGCCAAGGAATGTTTGCAATCCAGAGTGTAAAGGGTTGCCTCTGCCCTAGAGGAATGAGGTCTAGGGAAAAAGACAGGAAGGTAGACTGACTGGTTTAAATGGAAGGGCAAGACCACCTTTATTTTATTTATTTATTTATTTATTTACACAGATTTATATGCCACCTTATCCTTTAATCAAGGTGGTCACGTCACGTCACATTACAATTGGAGGGTTACATTTAACATTAGGGTACATGTAAACATTTAGACAGTACAGTTACATAACAGCATTTAGACAGTACAATTAAAGGTAACATTTAATATGAGGGTATTTAATAAAGTGGTAAGATAAACTTGTGAGTGGGTCTGCAGTGTTATTACAAGAATTTTTTCAGTATTTAAACAGCTGTAAAACATGTATTTCTTTTGAAATGAATGTTCAAGCGAAAGAAATCCATTTTCTTGATGTTCGGATTGTAAAAACTATTAATGGGTTTTTGACTACTGTTTATTCCAAGCCTACCGATAGAAATACCCTACTGCACTTTGATAGTTTTCATCCTCCTCACCTCCGATGTAATTTACCATATTCTCAATTTTTACGTTGTAGACGCATTTGCTCCACCTTATCAGAATTTAAATCTCAAGCACATGTTATGCGTCGGAAATTTGAGGATCGGGGGTACCCTGCAACGGTACTATCTACAGCTTATAAACGGGCTAGGTTCAACCATCGGGAATGGTTGCTTACTTCTCCGAATGTGGAAGTAGACTCTAGAACAGTTGTTACTTGTGTATTGCCATACTCGAATTTATCCCATCGTATTGTATCAACTCTACATAAAAGATGGACATTGTTGGCTACTCATCCAAAACTTTCTGATTGTCATCTTCGTATAGCCTATAGTCGAGGACGTAATTTAAGGGATTATCTATGTCCTGCTGTATTACGGCAGCCCTCAGCTTCGGCGACTAGTCAAGGCCATGTAGCGTACCAACACTGTTCTTTTTGTGCGCTTATGAAGCCTAAACTTTGTGATTCATTTAAACATCGGGGCAAAACTCCTAATCTACGAGTTCAAACTACTTGTTCTACATCTTATGTGGTTTATGGTCTTTGGTGCCCTTGTCCACAGTTATATGTTGGTAAAACATCTCGTCCGTTGAAGACCCGTTTGACTGAGCATAAATACAGTCTTCGAAAATCACGCATTGATACTCCTCTTATCCAGCATTGTTTGGAGTTTACTCATCAATATGAAGACCTACGCTGTACTGTAATTGATCATGTTCCCCTGTCTATTCGGCGAGGAGATCGTGGGAAACTGTTGCTACAGAAAGAGCAACGGTGGATCTATGCCTTAGATACGTTGTATCCCCATGGGTTAAACGATAAAATTGAATGGTCACTGTTTTTCTAAAGGATTTTTTAGGTTCTAGGACCTTTTTTGGTATACTCTGTCTATGTGTACCTTGCAGCTCCACCTTTTTTTACGTAGTAATGTTTTGATTGGTGGTAGGGTTCTTTTAATGTGTGTCAGACGCTGTAGTGCCGGTTATCGGAGACCGTCCCTGTGAGTAGCTGGTGGCTGATTCATTTTAGAACTAGCCCTTTGAAGAAGGGAGGAGTGGCCTAGTGGTTGGGGCAAGGTACTACAGACCGGAAGGTCGGTGGTTCAAATCCCACTAGAGGACAGCAACCTTGGGCCGGAAGGACTGGGGTTTCTAGTCCCGCAGGTGCTCCTTGTGGTCTTGGGCAAGCCACTTAACCCTCCATTGCCCATGTTCCCTGTAAGTATTAGTGTATGTGTCTCATATCCCCTCGTGTTAAATGTATCCCCCAACCACTTTGACCCGGTGAAAAGCGGGATATAAATGCAGCTAAATAAATAAATAAAGAAGCCCTCTGTGTGGCAAAACAGAAGCCTCCGTCGGGCAAGTGGTAATGTTGAAGATGTGCTACTATTGAAGATTTGTTGGATTTAAAAAGGTTCTCCGCTGCTGTCCTGGTTGAAAAGATGACTGCGATCAAGTGTCGCTTGGACCTTCTTTGCTAGAAGTTTGGTGTATCATCCTTTACAGATAAGTGCTGTGTGCTTTCTGTTTTAGATATAAAGTTATTCTGTACGCCATTATTTTATTTCTTCTTTTTAGGAAGAGTACTGGAGGTTCCAGCGCTGTCTCTGTCAGCAGAGTTACTATTTTCGAGACGCCCTTTTTAAAAATAAAAATATTTTGTGGTGTATGTTGTATGAATGGTATATGTTGTAGTTAGTAGGTTTCTATGGATCTAACGAAGGTTTTCCCATTGGTAGTTGTGGTGTTTTGAAATTGCTTGAATAAATGGTATTGGTGGTTAGGTTAGGTGGCTATAGGACCTGTGATGTAAGCGTCTGCTATTCCCTATAGCGATCTTTCACTAAATGTGGGTTTTAGCCATCCTGAGGTCCTTTTAGCTTTATTGATATGTTGTTGAAATTTTTGGATATACTAGTTGAAATTTATGGATGAATAAAACTTTATTGTACAGAATCTGTTGGTGGTGTGTAGTATTTTAATGACGCCATGGCTTTTAAGAACGTTGCGGTTTCTCTGGTGGGTGCAGATGTTAGGTTGTAGTCTCCTAGTGCAATGAGAGGTTTGTGTCGTCTGTTATGTTCGCATATTGTTTTGATTACTGTGGATAGGTGTTCAGTTGTGGTTCCTGGTGGTCTGTATGTGAGGGAGATGCTTAGGTACTTGTTGGCTATAGTGAGTATGTTAGTTTCAATTGTGTTAGTGGTGGCAGTTGTTTTGAATCTATATTCTTTTTTGGTAAGTATTAATACTCTTCCTCCTCTCCTTTGTGCTCTGATACAGTTAAATGCCGAGTATCCTGTTGGTGTTATTTGGTTTAATATGACCTGATCCGAGTCGTCTAGCCAGGTCTCAGTGATGCATATTATATCAAGCTTCTTGTCATGGATTAGGTCAAGGATAGTATATGGCATAAAGTGAGGATGAGTCCTAAGAACTACCTTATCATGATGGAATTGTGAATAAGGAGGGTCAGCCACCAAGGCTTGGAGCTCACTAATGCATCTCGCTGAAGTGAGAGCAATAAGGAAGGCAACCTTCCAGGTGAGAAACTTCAGAGAGGTGGTGGCTAGAGGTTCAAAAGACAGCTTGAGAAGCTAATCTAGATCAACATTGAAATCCCATGCCACTGGAGGGGGGCTTAAAAGGAGGTTTGGTCAATAGAAGACCCCTCATGAAGCATGCTACAAGCAGCTGAGAAGAGATGGGTTGACCATCAAAGGGCATGTGAGAGGCCACAATTGCACTGAGGTGTACTCTTACTGAGTTGATTTTAAGACCAGAGGAAGACAGGTGGAGAAGATACTCAAGTAATGCATCCACCGGAGCTGAGAAGGGGTTAAGTGCCCTCTGCAAACACCATAGAGAGAATCTACACCATTTGAAGGAGTAGGAACGCTTGGTGGAAGGCTTTCTGGACGCTATAACCTGCTGAGGGAGGTTAATGTCCTGGAAGGCTATGCCTTCAGCAGCCATTCCGTAAGATGGAGAGACTGTGGATTGGAATGGAGCAGTGTCCCCTCCTCCTGAGAACATCTGGAGCAGATCCCAGATCTATGGGTTGAGCCTGAGACAGACGTAGAAGGAAAGGATACAACGGTTGTCATGGCCAGCATGTGGCTATGAGTATCATGAAGCCCCTGTCTCTCTGGAGTTTGAAAAGTGTCTTGGGAATGAGGGGAATGGGCAGGAAGGCATACAGGAAGCCTTAACCCCAGTGGAAGAGAAAAGCATCCATCTGCTGGCTGTCCGGAGCAGGGGTACTGGAGCAGAAGCGAGGAAGCTTGGCAATCTGAGGACTTGCAAACAAGTCTATCTTTGGGGTTCCCCAGATCCGAAAGATGTGAGCTACCCTGTCTGCATGGAGAGACTGCTCATGGGGGAGAAGGACTCGACTGAGTTTGTCCGCCAGGACATTGTGTTCACCCGGAAGATACACCGCAAGTAGGTGAATGTGATGCTGTATGGCAAAAGACCACAGATGCAGGGCCTCACTGCAGAGGGTCCAAGAGCCAGTTCCGCCCTGCTTGTTCAAGTAGAACATGGCTACTTGATTGTCTGTCTGGACTAGAACTGAGCGGAATCAAATATGGTCCTGGAAGACTTTGAGAGCATTGTGAATGGCTCTGAGCTCCAGCAGATTTATGTGGAATTGTGACTCCTGATGAGTCCAAATCCCCTGAGTGGAGAGATTGTCCAGATGAGCTGCCCAGCCCAATTTGGACGCATCTGTCGTCAGGGTACATTGATGTGCTGGCATCTGAAAAGGTGACCCTACCAGGAGGTTTTCTGGGGATTGCCACCACTGGAGAGACTAGATTAGGCGGGTAGAGACCATCATCTTGTCTCCCAGGCAACCGGATGCTTGAGACCACTGGGAAACCAGTGTCCATTGAGCTGCGCGCATATGTAGATGAGCATATGGAACAACATGCACTATTGATGCCATATGACCCAGCAGTTGTAGTAGATCTCGAGCAGTGAGAAACCTCTTGAGGCTTGCTTGAGATGCTAACTGATTGAGTTGTGTGCAGCAGAGTTGAGACAACAATGCCTTCGATTACTGAGTGTCTAAAACAGCCCCTATGAACTCTAGAGTTTGAGAGGGAACGCGTTGGGACTTTGGAAGATTTATTACAAATCCCAAGTGTTGCAGCACTTGCATAGTGCTTGAGAGAGAAAGACTGACCTCTAGAGAGGTGTTTGCTCAAATGAGCCAGTCGTCTAAGTAAGGGAAGACAAATACTCCGAGAGTTCTCAAGAATGCGACTACTATTGCCATGCACTTTGTGAAAACTCTTGGGGCAGAGACGAGGCCGAAGGCAGGACTCTGTATTGATAATGTCTCCCCTGAAACATGAAGTGCAGGAACTTTCTGTGCTGTGAGTGAATCAGAATATGAGTATATGCTTCTTGAGGTCCAGAGAACAGAGACAATCCTGACTCTGGAGATAGGGAAGAAGGGTACCTAAGGAGACCATTTTGAATTTCTCCCATACCAGGTGCTTGTTCAGTTCCTCAGAGGTCCAGAAGGGGCCTGTATCCCCCTGTTTTCAATGGAATGAGGAAGTAGTGAGAATAAAAGCCCATTCTCTGCTGGGATAGTGGAACCTCCTCTATTGCTCCTTGAAGGAGGAAGGAGGTGATCTCTTGTTACAACAGAGCAGAAAGAGGGTTCTGAGAGGGGAACTCTCTTGGAGGAGTCTGGGGGGGGGCAGACTTTGTAGATGAAGTTTGTACCCCTCTCATACTATGGGCAGTGTCCACTGCTCTGATGTGATAAGATGCCACCTGTGGGCAAAGTGACAAAGCCTGCCGGGGATAAGGATAGGATTTGGAATCTCCAGAGGCAGAGCAGCTATGTTTTCTAGAAAGGAGTCAAAGACCCTGAGGAGGCTGGGTCTGTTGAGGTGGCTGTGACCTAGGAGTCTGCGCCTTCCTTTGCTATTTTGGTGGCTGCTGCACCTTCTGAGAAGCATGGTGTTGACACTGTACAGCAGGGGTGTAAGAAGAATAGTACTTATTCTTCTTATTAAAAAAAGCTTTCTTTTCTGATTTCTTCTTAGCTGGGTTGGCCGTAGCCCTTAATAATCTATTAAGTGTAGTGTTCTCAGATTCTAACTGAGAGGCCTTGTCTTGTCAATCCTTGCCAAAAATGTTTTCACCGGTGCAAGGGATGTTATCCAGTTTGTCCTGAATCCATTGTTCAAGATCTGATGCTTGAATCCAAGCAATTCTGCATGCCCCAATGCAGATAGATGAAGTTCTGCTGATGAACTCAAAACAGTCAAATGTTGCCCTGTTAACAAACTTTGAAACATTTTGAGTATGCTTTACAAGGGTGAGATAATCTGCTCTCTTGTCATCGGGGAGAAGCGGAGCCATTAACTCCAAATCCCTAGCCACCTCTCTGAGGAACATACCCATATAGAGTATGTAGGAACTGATTCTAGCTGATAACATGGCGGCCTGAAAGCAACACCGACCAAAGGCGTCAAGGGTTCTCGATTCCCTACCTGGAGGGTTCAAGGAATGTGTCTTAGCACTCTTTATTCGATGCATCACCGATTCCACTACCATGGAATGGTGTGGTAATTGCGTCTTTTGGAAACCGGGACACTCTGGTACCCGATACATCGTATCAAGTCATCGGGTATGTGGGGAAACGGTAAGGGGCGTTTCTCACATACAAAGCATAAGGTCGTGAAGAATGCGATGAATAGGGAGAGTTGCAGCTTCCTTCGGGGCTGCAAGGTACTGAAGAATTTCAAGTTCTTCAGCTCTAGGCTCTTTCTCCGATGTCACCGTTATGGAGAGACCCTGAGCAACATCGCAGATAAAGTCTTGAAAAGACATGTCCTCCAGGGGACATGCAACATTGTGGAGACAGAGATGGGTCTTCCGGGAGAGTTCTCATGTCCTGGGTATTGGCCAATTCATTGTCTAAGGAATCAGAGTCCGAAGACTCAAAGTACCGCGGGCAGGATGTTTGCTTTGTACCCATACCCGATACTGATCAAAATCAGTAGTTGAGTGTGGCAGTGCTGGAACCTCGGTACCGGAAATGGATTTGAGGGCCCACATGGGCGGTAGCATGGTAAGCAGCAAAAAAGTCGATGCAGGTTGTATCGGTACCAGAAACGGTACCGGTGCCAGAGGGATCGACTGTAAAAGCTTTACCGGTATGGAGGCTACCAGTAAGGCCACTAAGCTATGCTCATTAGCCAGGATACGTTGATCCATGGAACTTGCCGATGCTTGGGTATCGGTACGGGAATTGCGGGCCACGATCCCTGAGCATGGCACCAGGACCTCCTAGAAGTGAAGACCTCGGGAGCATCCTGGGATCCCAATAAGGCTTTGGAGGCAAAGTCCTCCCGCCGGGATTGTTTGGCCAGAGTATCCCCCTCCAGGGCAATGCTTGAGGCATTTCGATGCTCAGAAGGAGATCTACCTTTGGAGGGCCAATCAGTCTTTGAAGAAGACCTAGGTTTCGATACCTGAGATCTTTGAGAGGAAGATAAAGCTCTTGATGATGTTGATGCTAAAGATGCTGCATTGGAGGCAAAGAGGGTGCCTAGTTTTGCAGTTCAGCTTTGTAGGCCTCTCTTTGTCATCTTCCTGCAAAGAAGACACTCTGACGGTAGATGATCCAAACCTAAACATTTTAGGCACCAGTCATGGGTGTCTGTAGCCAAAATGGTACTGCCACATTTTGAACACTTTTTAAAACCACTGGATGGTTTTTCCATTTTGTCTATGACAAAAGGGGAGGCTTAGGCCTAAGATGGCATTGATGCACCTGAAGAAAGAAAAGAATTCCTTCCCTCCCAGATGTTTTGTTGTTTTTTTTTTTTTAGAAAGATAGAAGAAAAGAAGAAAGTACTGACAGGGGTCGGTGTCAGTGTCGACGGGAAGGCAGACGCGACCACAAAAAATAAGGAAAAAACACATTTTCTGCAGTGACAGGAATTGCTTCTTGTCGGCTCCACGGAAAACGAAGAACTGAGGAGGGAGAGCTGGAAAGGCAGGAAGGCAGCTACGCAGGCACAGTGGGATGCTCCCAAAAGCTTTCCTATTGGACGCTGGGGGGAGTTCCTGCACGGGCTCCGTGAATACCGATGTAATCATATGTGAAGACTACATTCCTGCTTGTCCCTGGAGATACATCGGTCTGCTATGGGACACTGGGACAATCTATAATTCTGGTTAACATTGCACTGAAGACTGTTAACAGGTTAGTTCAACCTACTTGTATCAATCAATAAACAAATGACAAGCAATCAAGAAAACTGACGATGCATTGCTCTTGGTAGAACGGCCATGAAGGACCTAGACAAGATTCTCAAGAACAGAGATGTATCTCTCCATAGAAAGAGTTGACATGTCCAAGCCATGGTATTTTCAAAGTTGGACAGTGAAAATATAGACAGGAAGAAAACTGATGCCTTCGAATTATGCCGCTGGCAAAAAATGCTGGGGGGGGGGGGGGGGGGTAGGCAGTGGTATTCAAAGCTATTTACATGATCTGCAGACCTGCAAATGCCACTCTGCAGGATATACAGTACCAATATCTTGATTAGTGCCACTGAATATCCATAGGTGCCACCGCTACATGATCCGATGCTAAGCAGTTAGTATTGGGGTGTGCCGGGGGCATTCCAGGGTGGCACCCATCACTAACTGGGCAATGGCAAATTGAACCACTGCCCGGTTAGTAATACATTGTGAAAGTCAGGCACAGGAAACCCTGGCCTAACTTTCATTGCAGACGCTAACTGGGCAGTGGCTGAATATCACCATTGTCTGGTTAGCTTTGCGGAAATCTGGGGAGCGCAGATATTCAATGCTGGAGCCTGGAATGGCCTGGCATTAAATATCGGGGTTTTAAGCGCCAGTGGCTAGCCACTTTAGCAGCACTAGCCGCCAGTGCTGAATATCAGGCACACTGGAGGTTATTATGAGCCACGAATAGCGGGGATGGACGTCCCAATGGGACAACCATCCTCACTATTTGTACCGGCTCCTGCCCCGGACTAACTTCCCCGCCGGATGTGCGGAGAAGTTAGACGGGCAGGCTCGGGGATGGAGTCTGGGCAGTCGCTGGCCCTGGACGTACAAGGCTGATTCTAATGTACGTCTGGGGCCGGTGACATTGGACATTTTTCTTTTTGCTGCCGGGGCGCGGATGGGGCGGAGGGGGGGTAGGAGGACATTCCCTGCAGCCTAACCCTGGCCTTAGGAGGCCAGATAGGGGGTCGGGATGCAGGGAATTAAATTTATTCTCCGGCGGCCAGCATTGCAGCTCTTCAATGGAGCTGAGGTGCCAAGGCAACATGACACCATGGCGCCGCAGCTCCATTGAGGGAGGAGTGGCCTAGAGGTTGGGGCAAGTTACCTCAGGCCAGAAGGTTGGGGGTTCAAATCCCACTAGAGGACAGCAACCTTGGGCTAGAAGGACTGGGGTTTCTAGTCCCACAGGTGCTCCTTGTGGTCTTGGGCAAGCCACTTAACCCTCCATCGCCCATGTTCCCTGTAAAATAGTTATCTCCAAGTTATAATGCCCTGTTCAATGTAATTTCAGTATGTTCAATGTAAACTGCCTTGATATCATGAAAGGCAGTATATAAGAAATGTTAAATAAATAAATAAATAAATAAATTGAAGAGCCTTGACTGAGTTAGCTGGGTACCCTGTGGGATCAGAATCACAATCCCCTCTTGCATCCAGTTCGGACCAGACGCACAGAGGGGATTCATGTCTTGTGCATGAATTGTTAATTGTAAACCACACTGATAATAAAGAGCACAGTATAAAAAAGCATTTAAATAAATAAATAAATATGTCTGGAACAGAATTGGGCCCACTGTGTATACCATAGACTGCCCAAAGAACAAACTAGTTGGTACTATAGGAGATCAAACCTAAGCTTCATTTAGAAGCTCAGATGACAAAACTTCAACTTTCATATTTTGGACACATTATGTGAAGAGAGAGATCATTAGAGAAAGACATCATATTTGGCATGGATGACGGTCAACGCAAAATAGGAAGGCCAGCAATGAGATGAATCGATACAATAACAACAGCTTTGGATGCCACTCTATCAACAATGAGCCACTTGACTTAAGATCGAACACTATCCAGAGGGTCGCCATGAGTCAGCACCGACTTAATGGCATTTAACAACAACAACATACTGTTGAATGTCTAAAACTTTCAGTAGACATCACAGTAAATACAAATTTATTCTTTAACATACTGTCCTCGAAAAATTCAAGTTGTTAAAATCATCTAAGCATGCATTTTATATGCCATTGTATACATTTATTTGATTTGTTTCCACATTTCTCACTTATTGCACCTGGATAAGTCTACCGAAGTTGAGGACTGAACATGAAGCTTGTTCTAACATCCCCTTCCCTACTATTTTTGTGTTCTCCTTCACTTGGAAGCCCAGCATATTCTTTCTACAATGCGACCTTTATCTTTCCAGCACTGACAGACAAGAAATCAGACTTGGAATTTGCCGTGTTATTGCATTCAGCATAAGCACTAAACCACCACCTAGCCTATCATTCTATTTTAATCATAAAACATGCTACAAATAGACTCCAGTAAGAATTGTTGTTGTTGTTAAGTGCCGTCGAGTCGGAGTCGACTCATGGCGACCCTCTGGATAGCTATCCTAAATTGTGTTCGATCTTCAGTCAGGCAGCTCATTGTAGACAGACTGGTAACCGTAGCTGCTGTTATTGTATCGATCCATCTCATTGCTGGCCTTCCTCTTTTGCGTTGACCTTCTATCTTGCCAAGCATGATGTCTTTCTCTAATGATCTCTCTCTCCGCATGATGTGTCCAAAGTATGAAAGTCGAAGTCTTGTCATCTGAGCTTCTAAAGAAAGCTTAGGTTTGATCTCCTCTAGTACCGACTGGTTTGTTCTTCGGGCAGTCCATGGTATACACAGTATTCGCCGCCAGCACCATAATTCAAAGGCATCAATTTTCTTCCTTTCTATCTTTTTCACTGTCCAGCTTTCACATCCATATGATGTTATTGAAAATACCATGGCTTGAACAAGTCGAATCTTTGTATGGAGACAGACATCTCTGCTCTTGAGAATCTTATCTAGGTCTTTCATAGCCATTCTGCCAAGAGCAATGCGTCATCTGATTTCTTGACTGCTTGTTGCTTCTTTATTGATAGTTGATCCAAGTAGGTTAAAGTTGTTCACAATTTCAATTTCTTCTCCTTCAACGATGAACCTGTTGATTATGCCAGTTGCCATGATCTTTGTCTTCTTTACATTAAGGTGCAGGCCCATTTTGAGACTATGTTCTTTGATTGTGAGAAGCAAATGTTTCAGATCATCTTCACTTTCAGCCAGTAATGTGGTATCATCAGCATAGTGAAGGTTGTTGATGACTCTTCCACCAATCTTCACACCTCTGTTGTCTTCATACAATCCTGCTTCTCTGATGATTTGTTCTGCATATAAATTAAACAGGTAGGGGGAAAGTATGCAGCCTTGTCTTACACCTTTGCTTATTTTAAACCATTCTGTTTCTCCTTGTTCCGTTCGAACTGTTGCTTCTTGATCAATGTACAGATTGCGCAAGAGAACGATCAGGTGTTCTGGTATACCCATGCTTCTTAATGTGGCCCAAAGTTTCTCATGGTTTACACAGTCAAAAGCCTTGCTATAGTCGATAAAGCACAAATAGATATCCTTTTGGTATTCTTTAGTCTTTTCAAGGATCCATCTCACATCCGCAATGATGTCTCTCGTTCCTCGCCCTGTCCTGAACCCTGCTTGCACTTCAGGTAGTTCTTGTTCCAGGTATGGTTGTAGTCTCTTTTGAATAATCTTCAGTAGAATCTTGCTGGCATGTGGGATCAGAGCGATTGTGCGATAATTTCCACAGTCAGTTGGATCACCTTTCTTTAGTATTGGTATAAACACAGATCTTTTCCAGTCAGTTGGCCATGATGTTGTCTTCCATATTTCTTGGTAGAGTCTTGTGAGTACGGTAACAGCTGCATCAGATTGCTGCAATACTTCTATGGGAATGCTATCAATGCCTGGTGCTTTGTTCTTTGATAAGGCTTTCAATGCTGCTTCAACTTCTTCTTTCATCACCAATGGTTCCCGATCATAAGGTACAGGTTGAAACGGCTGTTGGTCCACTTGATCTTTATCATATAAAAACTCTGTATATTCCTTCCACCTTTTCTTGATCTTCTCAGCATCATTCAACATAGAACCTTGAGCATCTTGTAACATTCCAATTCGAGGCTGGAACTTTTTCTTTAACTCTCGTAGCTTTAGGAAAGCCGATCTTGTTCTTCCTCTAATAGTTTCTGCTTCTATTTCCTTGCAAGTGTCATTGTAGTACTTTTCCTTGTCCTGTCTTGCTGCACATTGGAAATCTCTGAGTTCTGTGATTGTCTTTCTTTCTCCTCTGGCTTTAGCTTCTCTGCGTTTCTGGGCAATTTTCAGAGTTTCTTCCGTCATCCATTTTGGCCGTTTTTGCTTTTTCACCTTTTGTATTGACTTCTTGCTTTCTTCCAACACAACCTTCTTGATGTCATTCCATAACTCTTCCGGAGCTCTGTCATTTGTATCTAAAGCAGCAAATAGATTTTGCAGGCAGTCTTTAAATTCCAGTGGTATATTCTCAAGGTCATATTTTGCTGCATTCATGAGTGGTTTGCTCTTTTTCAACTTTAGCTTGAGTTTGCATACTAGTAGTTGATGATCTGTACCACAGTCAGCTCCAGGTTTTGTCTTTGTTGATGTTACAGAGCTTTTCCATCGTTGACTTCCTCATATGTAGTCAATTTGATTTTTATATAATCCATTTGGTGAAGTCCATGTGTACAGTCGCCGCTTGTGTTGCTGGAAGAAGGTGTTTGAGATGAATAGATCATTGGTCTTGCAGAATTCTATCAGTCTTTCTCCAGCTTCATTTCTGTTGCCAAGTCCATATTTTCCAACTACTTTGCCTTCTTCTTTGTTGCCAACTTTTGCGTTCCAGTCACCCATGACTATCAGGATATCCTGTTTGCATGTTCTGTCAATTTCAGCTTGTACTTGTTCATAGAACTCTTCAATTTCATTCTCTTCTGCAGCTGTTGTTGGGGCATATACTTGAATTATAGTTGTGTTGATAGGCAATCCTCGTAGACGAATAGAGATTAAGCGTTCGCTGACTGCATTGTATTTCATTACAGTTCTTGCAAGTTTCTTCTTTATTATAAATGCAACACCATTTCTTCTTTGTCTTTCATTTCCAGCATAGTAGACCATGTGATCATCTGATGCAAAGTGCCCCATGCCAGTCCATTTCAGTTCGCTGACACCCAACAGATCAAGTTGTACACGTTCCATTTCATTCTTGACCACCTCTAACTTCCCTTGGTTCATGCTTCGTACGTTCCATGTTCCAATGTGCAAGACATCTTTACAGCTTCTGACTCTCATTTCATGCGCAGCTACATCAGCAGTCAGACTTCCCGAGGGCTTTGATCCAACCACATCATAAATGCTGGCTTTACTCTGAAAAGTCTTCAGCTCTTCCCCAGTAGCTAGTTCAGTGCCTTCTGACCTGGGGGTCTCATCTTCCAGCACCATAGCACAATTTGTTTTGTTGTAACTATCCATTGGGTTTTCTTGGCAAGATACAGAAGTAGATTGCCGGGCCTTTCTTCCGTGCAGTTTAAGTTTGGTGTTGTTGCCATTGTCACAAAAATGTGATCCTCCGCCGTCAACACTGTCCCATTCTGCTGCTGCCCAGATGGGTGGTTTGTCTTGGTCTGGCACCTCAGCTGAGACCTGACCATCTTGGGAGACCCTGCCAGTAGTTAAACTACCGATAGTTTAGCTCTCAGCATCACTGATGCACGCAAGCCCTCACAGCACGACAAGCTGCAAACCAAGTGAGAGCCAGTAAGAATTACCAAAGGAGAAATTAAAAGAGAAATACATTTTTGCATGTTTTAAAATCAGTATTTTGATTACATACCGTTGCAAGGAGTACGCTTACAAACTCTCACTGATTCGGGTTTCTCTCCATCACACTGGTCACTGGCACGGCACAAGACTTGCCTCACCTCAGTTCCTTCACCACAGATTACAGAGCACTAGGAAAACAAGGACAAACAACATGGTTCACCATGGTCCCAGAATTTCAGCAGATTGGCATGAATGAACAATTTAAAAAGCTGATCAAGTTTAACTTTTTAAGGTTAAAATCTGCATTAAGTGCAATTGAATAATGATGTGCAGGAAAACCATTTTCATTTGGTTTTTGGATTATTTTGGGCATTTTACCCTGATTTTCAGGCATTTTTATGGCTTGTTTCACACACTCATGTTAATAAAAATTTTTAAGGTACGTTAGAAATAATTGTGTTAAAACAACCAATTTATTGATTTCTATATTTGGATTTAGCTTGTGCCAATTTAGCATGCAATACATGTCTTAAGAGATGCTGGCAAACCAAATGTGCACTAAAAAATGCACATCCCTAGTGACTGATTCTAATCTTCAGAATTACTGCAATTCCACTACAAATATAACCACTGTGCAGTGATGCAACCTTTGTCCACAGCACAGTTTCCTAACTTTTTTGGTTGTGTGGAACCCTTATTAACCTCCTAAACATTCAAGGACCTTCAGTTCATCCTCATCACTCTTCCAGGTCTTATCCTCTCAGCATCCAACCTGTTCTCTTCCTCTCTCCCACAGTCTCTCTCTCTCTTCCAGCCAGCCCCCACCAGTCTCAGTTTATTTCTCTCTTCTTTCCCCTAGCCAGTTCCTTCCAGTCTCTCTCTCTCCCCCTATCCAGTCCCTGCTAATCTCTTTCTTCACAGCCAAGCCTCTCACTTGTTTCTCTTTTCTGTATCCTGCAGGCCCACTGTAATGGTCTCATGCACCCATAGGGTTCTATAAACCACAGGTTGGGAGCTAGTGATCTATAGTATATACTGAAACCTGGGCACCTTTTGTCACCCTTGCGATTCTGCAGTGAAAGCACAGTTACTTACCTGTAACAGGTGATCTCTGGGAACAGCAGGAATAAGTCTTCACATATGGGTATCGTCGGTACCGACGGAGCCTGCGCGGGAACGCTCCCCAGCGTCCAGAAAGAAAGCTTTTGGGAGCATCCCACAGCGCCTGCGCGGTGCCTTCCCGCCTTTCCCGACCGCCTCTCTCCAGTTCGAGTTTTAAGCTGAGACAAAGAGAGAGAGAGGAAAGTAAAGATAGATAGAGAGATACAACTCCTAGGGGAGGTGGGTGGGTTGTGAAGACTTATTCCTGCTGTTCCCAGAGATCACCTGTTACAAGTAAGTAACTGTGCTATCTCCAGGAACAAGCAGGAATGAGTCTTCACATATGGGGACTCCCCAGCTAGAGATGCCAAGGAGATCTCCAAGGTTGTGAGTCCCTGAGAAGGGCTCTACCTGCCCCCATGGATCTTGGGCATCCAACCAGGGATGGGGGGTAGGAGTTGATTAGGTATGGAACAGGTGTTTGAGAACAGCCTGACCAAACAAGGCATCCCGGCGGGAGTCCTTGTCCAAGCAGTAATGGGCTGTAAAGGTATGAACCGAAGCCCAGGTGGCCGCTTGACAGATTTGGTCGATGGACGCAGAGTTCAGATGAGCCATAGAGGCTGCCATGGCCCTCACATTGTGAGCTGTGACATGGCCCTCCAGAGAAAGGTTCTTACTCTGGCAGGCGAAAGAAATACACTGAACAATCCAATTGGACAGAGTTCTCTTAGAGACTGGAAGTCCCAAATGAGAGGGATCAAAAGCAACAAAGAGTTGAGAGGACTTTCTATGTTGCTGTGTCCTTTGTAAGTAAAAAGCGAGCGCTCTCTTACAATCCAGGGTATGGAGATTCCTCTCTGCACTTGATGCATGAGGTCCTGGAAAAAAGACAGGTAAATACACCTCCTGGTTCAGATGAAAAGGTGAGACCACTTTAGGCATAAAGTGTGGATTAGTCCTGAGGACTACCTTGTCATGATGGAACCTTGTATAAGGAGGATTAGCCACCAAGGCTTGCAGCTCACTGATGCGGTGAGCTGAGGTGACTGCAATGAGAAAAGTAACCTTCCAGGAAAGAAATTTCAAGGAGGTAGTGGCTAAGGGTTCAAAGGGTGGCTTCATAAGCTGGCCAAGAACCAAATTCAAGTCCCATGCCACTGGAGGTGGTCTAATGGGAGGTTTAGTTAAAAGAAGGCCTCTCATGAATCTTGCAATAAGAGGATGAGAGGAAATAGGCTGTCCATTGAGAGGCTTAAGGGATGCTGCAATAGCACTCAAATGGACTCTTACTGAATTTATTTTAAGGCCTGCATGGGATAAATGCAGCAAATACTCTAGTAAAGAATTCAGAGGTATTGCAAGAGGGTTAAGACCCTTTTGTGCACACCAAATGGTAAACCTTTTCCATTTAAGAAAATAGGAACGTCTAGTGGAAGGCTTTCTGGAAGCATGAAGGATATCCTTCACCTGCTGAGAAAGATGCAAATCTTGAAGGTCTAGGCCTTCAGCAACCAGGCTCTGAGATGAAGTGACTGGGGATTTGGGTGCCACAACGTTCCCTCCTCCTGGGACAGGAGGTCCGGAGCAGATCCCAAGTCCAGGGAGGGAGCTTGAGAGAGATGCAGAAGTAGAGGGTACCACACCTGGCGTGGCCAATGTGGTGCTATGAGGATCATAGACCCCTTGTCTCTCTGAAGTTTGAACAGTGTCTTGGGAATTAGGGGAATGGGTGGAAAGGCATAGAGGAAGTCTTGCCCCCAATGAAGGAGGAAGGCATCCCTGGCCTGAACTCCCTGACACGGAATCCTGGAACAGAACCGGGGAAGTTTGGCATTCCACGGACTTGCAAACAGGTCTATGTCCGGGGTTCCCCAAATTCAGAAGATTCTGGCTATCTGGTCCCCATGGAGGGACCATTCGTGTGGAAGCAGAACTCGACTGAGTCTGTCTGCCCAAGAGTTTTGAACCCCTGGAAGATACACTGCCACGAGATGAATTTGATGCTCTCTGGCGAAGGCCCACAATCTCAAAGCTTCGTTGCAAAGCGACAGAGAGCCAGTCCCACCCTGCTTGTTCACGTAGAACATGGCTACTTGGTTGTCCGTGTGGATGAGGACTGTCTTGTAGCTGATCAGGGTGTGGAAGACTCTGAGAGCTAGAAGAATTGCTCTGAGCTCCAAGAAGTTGATATGTAGAGATGTAGAGATGTCTCTTGTGGAGACCAGATGCCCTGGGTGGAGAGATCTTGTAGATGAGCTCCCCAACCCCTTGGAGAGGCATCTGTTGTAAGGGTTGCTTTGGGTAGCGACTGTTGAAAGGGGGACCCCAGCAACAGATTTTGAGTGGACTTCCACCACTGGAGAGACCAGAAGAGGCGACTGGAGGTTGCTATTTTGTCTGACAGGCACCCTGATGCCTGGGTCCATTGGGTGGACAGAGTCCACTGAGCTGCCCTCATGTGAAGGCGAGCGTAAGGAACCACATGCACGGTGGATGCCATGTGGCCTAACAGTTGTAACATCTCTCAAGCAGTTAAATGGGACTTTAACTGAATTTGTGAGGCTAACTGCACCAAGCATAGGCAACAGGCCTGGGGAAGATAGGCCCTTGCAGTTGTGGTATCCAGCAAGGCCCCTATGAACTCTAATGACTGAGTAGGGGTGAGATGGGATTTTGAGATGTTTATTACAAGTCCCAGATACTGAAGAACACGCCTTGTGCAGGCTAGGGAAGCCTGGGCCTCTGACTGGGACAGAGCTCGGATGAGCCAGTCGTCCAGATATGGGAATACAAATATTCCTAGAGTGCGTAGAAATGCAGCTACTACTGCCACGCATTTTGTGAACACTCTTGGAGCAGAGGCCAGACCGAAAGGAAGCACTCTGTATTGGTAGTGCTTTCCTCGATAAAGGAACCGAAGGAACCTTCTGTGTGTTGGATGGATGAGGACATGGGTGTACGCATCCTTGAGATCTAGAGAACAAAGCCAATCCTGACTCTGAAGGTATGGAAGGAGAGCACCGAGAGAAATCATCTTGAATTTCTCCTTGCATAGAAAGTTGTTCAATTCTCTGAGATCTAATATGGGTCTGTAGCCCCTGTTTTCTTTGGGATAAGAAAATAGGGGGAGTAGAACCCTGAGCCTTGTTGAAGAAGGGGTACTTCTTCTATTGCCCTTTGGGCAAGAAGGGTAGCAATCTCCTGACCCAGAAGGTCGAGGAGAGATGCTGGAGAATTGAACTGTCTCACCATGGTGTGAGGAGGAAGGTTTAAGAAATGAAGCTTGTACCCCTCCCTTATGATGGAGAGGGTCCATTGCTCTGTCGTGACTTGTTCCCATCTGGGAGCAAAGTGAGTTAACCTTCCTGGAATGGTGAGAGGCTCTGGTTCTTCTAGAGCCAGAAAGGCTAAGTTCTCTAGTTGTAAGTCAAAGGCCCTGAGGAGGCTGAGGCTGTTGGGCTGTAGCAGTCCTTGCAGCCTTAGGCTTGGCTTGTTTAGGTTGTTGCTGACGCTTTGCAGAAAAACGACCTGTGGAAGATGCCTGCTGACCATAAACAGGATAATATTTCCCCTTTTTGGGAAAGAAAGCATTTTTGAATAACCTTTTTCTAACAGGAGCAGAAGTAGACTTTGAAAGTCTATCTAAGGCAGAATTCTCAGCATCCATCTGAGTGGCCTTTGCTTGCCAATCCTCCTTTAGATAAAACAGCTCGAACACGTCCAATATAACAAAATTGATGGAATACTCTTTAATAACTGAACTCTCCGCTCTTCATATTCAGCTAAATGGATCCACCTTTATTTTTGTTAAAATTATATAAGTCTTATTCAATCCTACCGGGAGGTCTCAGACTAGCACTTGCTCCGAAGACTATACGTCTACTCAAGAGCACCTGTGCTCAATTGCATCAACGACCTCCACAGTAGCTTATATCGGCAGGTATGGCTAGCTGAACTTAATCGCCCAAAAGGTGTCTGGAAGCATTACGTTTGCTAATAAAATTCAATGGTATTCATATTAATCAAAATCTTTTTAGCAATGAACTTCCCTTCTTAATATATCATAACTTATCAGATGCCGAGCCATACAGCTGAACTTTTCTTTTTATACATTGTATGATCCCGACGCTTCCCCCCCAGCGCCTCGGAGCGTTTCTCTTATTCAGGTTCTTCAGGGGATCTTATTGTGGATCCTATGAACAAACGGAATAAAATAAGAAATCATTCCTAACTCAATCGCAACTTCCTCCTCACTTTTTTTTAAACATAACAGGAACTAAACTAAGGGAGCATACTCACAAAATCGCTGCCCGCATCTAAAAGAATTATTACTTCCACTCAATGGTGTATTGTATGTTCAACAGCTTGAAAAGACGCCGTGCATGCGAACTGCATCTACCCGCTCCGATTTAAAGGGAGGGCGCTGTCATGACGTAACTAACCTACTCTACCCTTACACCAATCAGAAAAGTGCTAGTCTGAGACCTCCCGGTAGGATTGAATAAGACTTATATAATTTTAACAAAAATAAAGGTGGATCCATTTAGCTGAATATGAAGAGCGGAGAGTTCAGTTATTAAAGAGTATTCCATCAATTTTGTTATATTGGACGTGTTCGAGCTGTTTTACCGAGAGGTTGCACGTTCGAAAGGAGACCCACCACCTACGTGGTTTCACGATGGCAGAAAATCCTCCTTTAGAAACATCCCCATATAGATACTACAGGAGTTGATTCTGGCAGCAAGCATATTGGCCTGGAAAATTCTCCGGCCAAAAGCATCCAAGGTTCTGCATTCTCTTCCTGGAGGATTAGATGAGTGTCTTTTTGCACTCTTTATCTTCTTCATAGCAGACTCCACCACAATAGAGTGGTGAGGAAGCTGAGTCTTATGAAAGCCAGGACAAGGAGGAACACGGTACATGGTGTCCAACCTACGAGAATGAGGGAAGGTGGTGAGAGGTGTCTCCCATATGCCCAACATGTGATCATAAAGGATCTCATGAATTGGTAAAGTAGCTGCCTCTTTAGGAGCCTTAGGATATTGTAAAATATCCAATTTCTTGGCTCTAGGCTCTGATTCAGGGGCCACTGAAATGGAGAGGCCCCTGGCCACTTCCCTAATGAAGTCTTGAAAAGACAAGTCTTCTGGAGGAGACAGTCTTCTTTTTGGAGAAGAGGGCTCCTGAGGAAGGAGTACCGATGCTTCAACAGAAGCCTCTGATTCATCAGAGTCTTCGGAGGAATCGAAGTATCGCCTGTCTGGATGCTCCTGCAGAGCCCGATACGCATCACAGAACAGGGTACCGCTGCAGTCGACACCGAAGCCGATGTCGATGCAATCGGTACCGGCACCGGAACCGATATCGGTGCCGGAACCAGTACCGACAACGGAGTTTGTTGCGGTACCGGAGGCATCGCAGCTTGTATGAATGCCGTAATGGCATGCTGTATGGTCAGAATATTCTGATCCATCGATGCAACCAATGTCTGGATGTCGGTACCAGTGGAAACCACCAGTACCCCAGAACATGGCAACAGGTGATCGGTCGAGGCCGAGCCATCGATGTCAACCTGTGACCCCATAGATAAAGCTTTGGAAGCCGGAGCTTCCCGCCGGGGTAACTTTGCCGGTGCGGGATCCTCGAGAGCAAGCCCGGAGGCATCTCGATACTTAGAGGGAGATCTACCCTTCGAGGACCGGCTGGACTTATGTTTGGTTACCTGAGATCCATGGGAGGAAGAAGCCCTGGAAGATGTCGATGCCACCGAAGCTGCATCAGAGGGAAACAGGGTACTGAGCTTGGCCGCTCGATTCTGTCGACCTCTTTTAGACATCATGGAACAGGACTCACAATCGGTGATGGAGTGGTCAGGACCCAAACATTTTAGACACCAGTCATGGATGTTGGTGATAGAAATAGTACCGCTGCACTTCGTGCACTTTTTAAAATCGGAAGTGGGCTTTTCCATGAGGAAAAGTTTTCTAGGCCTAAAGCCCAAAAGGAAAAAATGCACAGAAGTGGGAAACGGTAGTTTTTTTTAAAGAAGAAAAGACCGGCGGTACCGGTCCGACGTCGAAGAAGGCAGACGCGCAACCAAAGAAATAAAGAAATATAAAGAACTTCTTCAGCAGTGACAGGAACACGACCTGCTGGCTCCGCGGAAAAGAAGAACTGGAGAGAGGCGGTTGGGAAAGGCGGGAAGGCAGCGCGCAGGCGCTGTGGGATGCTCCCAAAAACTTTCTTTCTGGACGCTGGGAAGCGTTCCCGCACACGCTCCGTCGGTACCGATGATGCCCATATGTGAAGACTCATTCCTGCTTGTTCCTGGAGATTTTAGAATACTGTTTCTGATATTATTGCAGAATTGGAGTAAAGGAAAGAACCCAGAGAGAGTGAGCTGACAGATGTACTTTCACTCTCTTTATGTGCAGGTGCTCTTTGAGGGATAGTCAATTTCTTGTTCCTGAGAGATTTGACGGTATACAAGTTTGACCTCTGAGGAAAGCTATTATTGCCAAAGCTTGGCCGAGTTGGGCTTTTATTAAAGATGTTTCCTGCCTATGGTCTCCTTCCACTTCTGTGTTGTATGAAGGAAAATGGGAGGCAAAGGTTACCCTGTTTTTTAAATGGCTTTTACTGATGTGGAACCAAAATTAATCAACTGGTAGAGAAAAGGTTGAAAAATGGAAGTGTATAATGAGGTCTTAAGGTGCCGCTTGGTAACTTGGTAAATAACATTCAGAAGGAACACTCTTGCAGGGAGAATACCAGATAACCTTTTGAGATACGTATTCCATGATATTACTGCCCTGAAAACTCCATACAACAAACTACAGGAGCTACAAGAATGGAGGAAGGGTCTAAAATGAATAAAACCGAAAGACTGCTGAAACATGACACTTCTATTGATAAAACATAAAAAAGGTTGCTTATCCTGTTAGGTTGATTATTTTTCTTGCTAGAAATTTTGAGAACTAGAGGCTGCTAAGCACAGCTCTGCTTTTTTGGTGTTTTAATAATATGCCTTCATGAAACCAGGCTGCAACTTTGGATCAACTTTTTAATATTAATGTTTTTCTGGCAGCTTCTCGCCATTCCTTTGGCTCCATCTCAGTCAGAACTGGCCACAATTATATGTACGGTGCTAACATCCTTCAATAGAATCTCACCATTTTCCCATTCTTTCTTCCTCTTTTAACCCATTTTTTGCCACAACAGGGTTTTCTACAAGGCCAGAGACCAGTGCTTCCCAACCCAATACTGAAGGCACATTAATAGAGCTTGTTTTTGGGATATCCACAATCAATATGCATGAGGTAGATTTGCCTATGTTGGGTCACCAAAGTATGTAAATATATCTCATATATATTATTGTGGATATCTTGAAAATGAGACTGATTAGGTGTGCCTCATGGACAGGTTTAGGATCCCATCGTGTGTGTATCTTGCTTTCAATCTATAGATATCAGTGTTGGTTTATCATCTCTCCGCCACCCCCTAGATGATATCAGTAGATACAAATCACTTGGTTAACCTTTTCTTTGTTCATCCTTCTAACTGGCTTAGTGCCACCAAATATCACGGTGAGCAGCATTTATATCGTTTGCAGGTCTGCAAACTGCGTTAATGCCTTGAATATCCCCCCTCAGGTTTTATGGACAGCACACATCTTTTCAGTGGTACCTCAAGACAAGTTACATTCAGGTACAATAACTATTTTCCTGTCCCTGGAGGGCTTATAATCTAAATTGGTACTTGAATCAATAGAGGATGAAGTGATTGGCCAAAGATCACATGGAGCATCGGTGGGATTCAAACGCTGGCTTCACTGGTTCTTAGCCAACTGCTTTAACCCTTAGCTTATTCCCCCATTTAGTACTAAAGGAAATGGAGAATTTTTTAAACTAAGGGGTATATTTACAAGTGTGCATTAGAGTTTTGCAGGTTAGGTTAGATATCAATGTTCGCTATGTGCAAAAGTTGTGCACTACAATGGTTCAGACCCTAACACATGCCAGTGGCAAGATGCATACACTTAACACTCCAAGGTGGTGTTGTGAATCTGCGCTAACCAGAACATTAATGGCGAACGCACATTGTCAGCCCGTGTGCTAACCATGATGTGCAGACATGCCCATGGCTCCACCCCTACAACCACCCATTTCCCTCCCCATCGTGCACTAAGCAGATAGCATGGAAACTGTGCTGCATGTTTAGAACACACGCTGCTATTATGGCCCATTAGCACACACTCAAACCCACGTTAGCAGTTAGTGCAGCTTAGTAAACATGCTCCGAAGGCTCTCTTGCTGTAAGATAGCAAATCTGAATTTGAATACAATAATGCCTTATTGAAATGCAAATGTTTTATGCATTAGAAAAGTTTTTTTAAAATGGCCTTATCTTACTTATCAGCTTTTTCACTCACCTAGTTTCTTCAGGAGGCTGACTTCTGATGAAGGGTGTGAATAGTGAAATGAGTCGGCATCTTAACAGTGGCCTCACAAATGTCAAATGCGTAATTCAATTATTTATTTTTGTATTCACAGTGCTGATTGAATATCTGCCCCAGGCCACCAAATACTATCACGTCATACTTATTTAGAGAAAAGAATATTTTTTAGACACTGAAATACAGGGATGGTGATTTTGCTTTTGCATAAATTATGGAATACTGCATACTGAGAGAAGTGATGCCCTTTTGACTTCTGCCCTGCACAGCTCATACTTTTAAGTAGCTATTTATGACAACTGTGCACTGCTCTCTGAAAAAAACAGTGGCTAGCCATGGACAAACCTCTAAGAATACAAATGGGATGCCAACATAAAAACCAGAGATGCTTCAGAGATCAGCAGTATGCATTCTTGCAAAATCTTTAAAGAGGAGACATTTGTTCTAAAGTAGCACAAATTTTAAACTGGGTTTTGGATGAATAGATCACATTTAGGAGAGTCAAGAGGGGATGTCAGCTTGAGTTAAATTTTCTCCTGCATGTGAAACAGATTAAGGGGCATGTTTAATAAACTGCAGTAACAGCACGGGATTTAGTGTGCACCAAGTGCATGGCAGTAAACATTACCGCATGCAAAATATGTGGTGCTGCTAAGAATCCCATGCTAACTGCTTAGCATGGGTTGGGGTGAAGACTGGGTGGTCCAGGGGTGGAGCGTGTGCACTGAAGTTAGCTGGTATCTTTAATTCATGCTAATCATCAGCTTTGCACTTAGCGCAGATGCAATTACCGCCAATTCCAAGGATGACAGCCACAGTAATTGTGGAAAACGGCTTTACATGGGCATAGCATAGAACACATGCAAACCATGTGAGGACAAGGCGGGCATGCCTCCATTTATTAGTGTGGGTCTGGCACCACTCCCATACTAAATTTTGGGGCTGAATGCATGGTAAGCTGTTGTATTTTAATAAACATGCCTGTAGAAAGGAATTTGAAGTGGGGTACTGGAGAAAGGTTCAGAAATATAAAGAATGAGAACAGCTTGGAATTCAGTGATGGCCCAGCAGAATATGTGTGAGAGATGCCAAGGTCATATTTTTGCAGAAGCAGTTCCAGGGGTTTTCAACTCAGTCCTCGGGGAACCCTAGGCCAGTCAGGTTTTCAGGATTCCCTGAATAAATATGCATGAGAAAGATTTGCATGTTCTGCCTTCACTGTCTGCAAATCTATCTTATGCATATTCATTGTGGGACTCCTGAAAACCTGACTGGCCTAGGGTTCCCCGAGGACTGGGTTGAAAACCTATGAGTTAGACAGAGAAAAAGATGTCTGTGAGTGTGAGACAGAATAGTTATGCTTGCAGGATGCTTGTCATGATTAGAAGTGGTCAATATTTATTTATTTGTACATTTTTCTATACTGCCCCTTCCAGCGATCAGGGGAGGTTTACAGCGAACAGAAAGAAAGAAAATAATAATAAAAGGAATTATTATTATTATTTACAAAGAACGGTTTTAAACATGTCAACTATTTACATTGAACATTATAATGTAACTTATTAACTTTGTAACTAATTACATGAAACTATTTACAGGCATATATAATGACATGGTTTAATTAGTCTTGTTTGATTTACCTGGAATGGAGTGGTGCAGGGTAACGGAAGAGAGAAGGGAAATTGTGCTTGACATGGGAGAGTCTAGGTGGGGTCGACATGGGGTGGCTGATCAATAATGACCTGTGAAGATTGATCATTAGTGAGCTGAAGATTGTCAAAATGCTGTATAAAAAGGTAGGTTTTTAACTCCCTTCTAAAAGAATGCAGGTCTCTAATCTCCCTTAAGTTAACAGGGAGATTATTCCATAGCAAAGGGGCAGAGTAAGAAAATGCCGTGTTGCTAGTCTTTTGCCTCGTTCTACGAATGGACTCAGGAACTAGCAACATGTTAAGACTATGTCTGTGCCCAGCTTGATCTGAAACATGTAGTGTTTAGCTTGACCTATAACATGTAGATATAAATAAACAAAAAGTAAAGTAAAAAGCATGATGCAGAGTGATAAGATGAAATTGTACAATGTGGCAGTTTTTTTCCTAATAAAAGAAAGTGTTCCGGCCAAGCTAAGGGAGGAAGTTACAGGAGACTGCTCGGGTTTGCAGACCTCTGAATTACCTTGCTAAAGCTTTAGCAGACTTTGTTATGGTATAATTCTGTGTTCTGTTTTCATTTCTTCTCACTTGTTTCTGAGAGCAGAGAGAGGAGACCAAGAGCTGAGGAAGGATCCCTTTGCTTGTTACCTCCAGCCAGGCAGTCAGAAACAGATTACATGCAACAATGCCCATAAATATAATGGTGTTCAAAACTGAGTTTATAATATGATTTTGAATGTTACTTTGCAATGGGACCTTTATTTTGTCATAGGAATGGCACAAATTTAATTGAAAAAAACAATGTAATGTAGTTTGTGAGTTTCATCTCGACTCATCACTACCTTGCATTAAGGGGCATGTTTGCTAAATGTTGACATGTGTTAAGTAAAGTTAATAGGTGTTAAGTGCTGCCACTGCCTATTCATTTCTATGGGTCATTGCAGCACTTAACACATGTTAACTTTTAGTAAACATACTTATAAGAGTGTCACTGTATGAAGGAATACTGTATTTGCCTGGAATTATAGTCTGGAAAAGTATTTATCAAATACTTTTGCAAACTTTCTAGCAATGCATTAAACAGCTTCCTAAGATGTTTTTACAACGAATCAGTTGTTCTGGTAGCTTTGTGGATGTTCCCTAATAGAAAAAAAAATATGAACTGTTCACCTAGCAGTTTTTCCAGCAGTTGTGGCAGCTTTGAGAATGATAATCATGCAAAAAGATCCAAAAAATCAGCATTTACTGAATCTAACCAGGAAATTCAATAGAAAAGATGAAAAATGTGATTGCTTCTTTGGAACTACTGCTATCAGTTAAAAATATAATTCAGTGTTTGAATCACTAATCTGTTCCTTTACATGGGTTTCTGCATGTTAGTCTGAAATGAAGTTAGCCCCCGATAACCCCCAATACCATCAGCATGCCCCCCTCATCTACCCTACACCCCTGGCTTCTCCTGGGGTTTCCTTGGTGGTCTGCAGGGAACTGGAGTGATCCCCAATCACTTCTTATTTGGTAATTTGACCCTTAGCAGTAGTACTGTGAGGCTATTGCTAGGGTCAGAGACATTATTTTGAACCCAGGCACCTGACAGATTGTTCCTGCTCCCTGCAAGACCATCATGGAAATGCCTGGTAAGAGCTGGGAATGGTGGTTGTCAGGGGGTGGGAGGTTATGCTAATGTTTCATTGAGGTATAAGGAGTATGGATGAGGGATGCTTGCAATGGCCCTGTACCTACACCTTCAAGCTGGCACTTGCATGTGTTTTAAGGCAGATGCAAAAGCTGAAGTGGATATTTGTTAATTTAGACATGGCTTCTCTTCCCATTGTAAAATGGAAGTCCATGTCTATTTCACAGACAAACCCAAGCTATGACCCTGCCACTTCCCTTTGAAATTTCTGTATCTTGGTAGTTCCGTACATGCAAATATGGCTTTCCAAAATTGCTATTTGCACACACGTGCAATCTAGACACGCAAATGCTTCCATTTACATACCTCAATATTTCTAGAATGGCCCCCTATGTGTCTTTATCAAACTGCCTTATTTGGCAAACTGACTCCATGCAGTACATCCCAATGCACTACACAGGGTCAAGTACCAGCATTTTAAAAGATGGCATGGAGAGAGCAGCAAGTGGACATTACTCCTACATCGTAACATTGGAGATGCAGTGGTGGAGAGTTCTGTGAGGGCATCAGAAAACCTAGTTGGTCCCCCAGCATATATTTTGAGGTGGAGGTGGAAGGGGAAACTTAAGAAAAGCAAGGGCCCATGGGTCATCAGGGAAATCTTTGGGTTGAGTATAGGTGGTGGGGGGGGGGGGGGTTCAGGGGCCATGGACCATCCAGGACATTTAAGGGATTAAGGGAATTTGGAGGGATTTGGGAAGGGAGATGTCGGGAATGTTGAGAGATGTTGTTATCAGGGAGTCTGAGGGGGAGGGATAGGGATCCACTCAACCACTAGGGATCTTGGGTCCTCACCTCAAATGACCCCTTTTCTCCCACACTTCATCTTTATTCCAGTCTTGACCTGGTGTAAAGATGCAGTGTTAAGGAAATAGTAAAAAAATTGTGCTGCATTCTAGAACAGGCCTTTTCATTGTGAGCAATTTGTTATTTAACCATTTTGCATGTCCACTCTGCTATCCTTTAGCACAGTGGTTTTACTCAAGATTCTGCTGCACTAGACGTCTTTCTGCATCAGGAGTAAGACTAGCAAGGGAAAATCTCAGGTTCACTGTGCTAAAGCATAGAACAGAGTTATGTATCAGCCCCTATTTGTCAGTTATATCAAACCACCAGCTGAACTCTGCTTGCTACAGTATGTTTGGTGGCTCAATGAAAACAACAAGGCAAGCAAGTAAAAATACAAAATTAAAAGTTGAATCACTTTATTTCTTAAAGGTTTTAATGCTATAACTGTTGCATAGCATGTAATTTTCTTAAAAAATTAGTTAAAACTGCAAATTTAAGCAATTCATATAGATTAAGTTTTGCCTGGATGTGTTGTTAAGTGCAACTGAATTGGTGCCGACTCATGGCGATCCTCTGGATGGTTGTCTTAAACTGTGCTTCATCTTCAGCCAGGTGGCAAATTATTGCTAGAGTGGCATTCATAGCTGCTCTTATTGTATCCATCCATCACATTGTTGGCCTTCCTCTTTTGTGCTGACCTTCAACCTTGTCAAGCATGATATCTTTCTCAAATGATTTCTCTCTCTTCACATGATGTGTCCAAAGCAGGAATGTCAACGTCTTATCATCTGAGCTTCTAAAGAAAGCTTAGGTTTTATTTCCTCTGTATTTCAGAAGTTTGTGTAGGTCCTTCATAGCCGTTCTGTTAAAAGCAATGTGTTGTTGGATTTCTTGACTGCTTATCATTTATTGATCCAAGCAGGTTAAAGTTGTCCACTATTTCTATTTCTTCTCCATCAAGGATGAAATTATTGATTTTTTCAGTTGTCAGGATTTTTGTCTTCTTCATGTTAAAGTGCAGGCCTATTTTAAGACTATGTTCTTTGATCTTGATAAGCAAATGTTTTAGTTTGTCTTCACTTCCAGCCAGTAACATAGTATCATCAGTATAGTGAAGGTTGTTAAGTCTTCCACCAATCTTCACACCTCAGTTGTCTTCATATAGTCCTGCTTCTCTGGTTATTTGTTTAGCATATTAATAAAATGGGCAGGGGGAAATTTTACACCCAAAATGTAGTCTCGTCATACATCTCTACTGATTTTACACCATTCTGTTTCTCTTTGTTCTGTTCTAACTGTTGCTTCTTGATCAATGTAGAGGTTGCTCATGAGAACTATCAGGTGTTCTTGTATAGCCATGCTTCTTAATGTAGCCCTCAAGATCTCATAATTTACACAAAGACCATGCTGTAGGCAATAAAAGAAATATAGATGTCCTTTTGGTATTCTTATGTCTTTTCAAGGCTCCATTTCACATTCGTGATGACGTCTCTCATTGCTTGCCCTTTTTTGAACCCTACTTGCACTGCAGGCAGTTCTCATTCCAAATATGGTTGCAGTCTCTACTAAATGATCTTGAGTAGAACCTTGCTGGCGTGTGCTATCATAGCGATTGTGTGATATTTTCCACAATCAGTTGGATCATCGTTTTTCAGTATTGGTATGAACACAGATCTTTTCCAGTCAATTGGCAGAGATTTGTAAGTACTGTAACAGCTACATCTGATTGCTGCAATACTTCAATGAGCATGCCAAATGTGCCTGGTGCTTTGTTCTTTGATAACTTTTCAATCCTGCTTTGACTTCTTCTTTCATCACCAATGGTTCCTGACCATAAGGTAAATGTTGAAACAGCTGTTGGTCCACTTAGTCTATCTCCAGGAACAAATAGGAATGTAGTCTCATTAATGTAGTGTACTGGTTCAGACCCTCCCAAGCATATTGGTTAGTGAAGACAACAGATAGGGGCTACATATAGTATCAGATTTTTCATTGCATAAATACTCACTGTCATGTCAAAACAGAATTAAAAATAGATTAGGTGATGAAGCCTAATTATGTTTTTTTTTAAGCCATCAAAAACTATTAAAGGAAGAACAAGAATGGCTTTACTAAAGCTATGAGGGTTAACAAGAACATTTCAGCCTTGAATTGGAATGCTAAAAGATGCTGAAGGATCCATGTTAAATGATGCTGAGAAGATCAAGTAAAGTTGGAAAGAATACACAGAGTCATTATACCATAAAGCATAGTTACTCACCTGTAACAGGTGATCTCCGGGAACAGCAGGAATTTAGTCTTCACATATGGGTATCATTAGTACCGACGGAGCCTGCACGGGAACGCTCCCCAGCGTCCAATTAGAAAGCTTTTGGGAGCATCCCACAGTGCCTGCGTGCTGCCTTCCCGCATTTCCCAACTGCCTCTCTCCAGTTCTTCGTTTTCCGCGCAGCCAGCAGGTCGTTGTTCCTGTCACTGCAGAAAATTTTTCCTTCTTCTTCTTCTTCTTTGTGGTCGCGTCTGCCTTCCTCGACGCTACACCGGTACCGCCGGTTCTTCTTTCTTTCTTTTAGAAAAAAAAAAATATATATATTTAGTTCTTTTTTTCAAATTTTTTCTTCCTCAGGTGCACGCGCCATTTTGGGCCTTAGGCCCAAAATTTTTTCCATTATGTAAAAACCTGCTTCGGGTTTTAAGAAGTGCACCAAGTGTGGTGGTACCATATCCTTCACCGACACCCACGAGTGGTGTCTTAAATGTTTAGGTCTTGACCACTCCATCTCGGAGTACCATGATATCCAAAAGGAGTCGACAAAACTAGGCTGCTAAGCTTAGCACCCTCTTTCCCTCCAATGCAGCCTCTGTGGCATTAACGTCTTCCAGGGCTTCATCTTCCTCCCATGGATCTCACGTAACTAAACATAAGTCCAGCCGGTCCTCAAAGGGTAGATCTCCTTCTAAGCATCGAGATGCCTCTGGCATTGCCCTTGAGGGTTCTGCACCGGCAAAGTTGCCCCGGTGGGAGGCTTCGGCTTCCAAAGCATTATCGGGGCTCCAGGATGTTCTTGAGGCCTCAACCTCAGCAGAACTACTGGTGTCATGCTCTGGGGTACCGGCTGTTTTCTCTGGTACCGATACCCAGGCATCGGCAGCGTCGATAGACCAGAGGTTCCTGGCTATTGAACACAGTCTGGTGGCTCTCCTTGCGGCATCAACACCCTCGGAACCGCATCAGACAATTCAGCCGGTACCGGCACTGGCGCCGGCACTGACATTGGTGTCCGCATTGCTGGCACCCAGTCAAGCCATGCCCTCCAGTACCGATACACCGGTACCGTTTCCCCCCGGTACGGGTATCGTGCTCTACAAGAGCATCCGGAAAGAAGGTACTTTGAATACTTGGAGGACTCTGAGGATTCTGATAGTTCTGTCGGTACCGGGATACTTCTCCCCGAGGAGCCTTCCTCTCCCAAATGGAGGATGTCTCCTCCAGAAGATATCTCCTTTCAGGATTTTATCAGGGAAGTGGCTCGAGGTCTGTCCATTACTGTGGCTCCTGAGACAGAGCCCAGGGCAAAGAAGTTGGAGATTCTGCAATATCCCAAAGCTCCTAAAGAGGCAGCTACCTTGCCTATCCATGAGATCTTACATGATCTCATGTTAAGAATGTGGGAAACCCCTCTGACCACCTCACCTCACTCCCGTCGACTGGATACCATGTATCGGGTTCCTCCCTATCCTGGTTTCCAGAAGACTCAGCTGCCTCACCACTCTATTGTAGTGGAGTCAGCTATGAGAAGGATCAGGAGTGCAAAGAAGCATGTCTCTAATCTTCCAAGACGTGAGTGTAGAACTTTGGATGCCTTTTGACGTCGTACCTTCCAGGCTTCCATGCTGTCTGCCAGGATCAGTTCCTATATTTTATATATGGGAATGTTCCTTAAGGAAGTCACAGGGGATTTAGAGGTTTTGAGCCCTCTTCTTCCTGAAGATAAGAGGCAGGATTTTCTCACACTGGTTAAACATGCCCAGGATGTTTCTAAATTTGTCAATTGCGCAGCTTTTGACTGTTTTAAGTGCATAAGCAGAACCTCTGCCATTGCCATAGGCACACGTAGAATTGCCTGGTTCCAGGCATCTGATTTGGAGCTCTGGGTGCAGGAAAAACTGGCCAATATTCCTTGTATAGGTGAGAATCTATTGGGCAAAAATTGGCCAGAAAAGGCCAAAGAGTTGGATGCTGATAACTCCACTTTGGATAGGTTATCCATAGCCACAGCTGATCCTGGAAGAAAGAAATCTTTCAAAAAACCATTCTTTTCCAAAAAGAAGAGGTTTTATCTCTCTTATCAGCATGGACGTTCTGCAGGTCAGCCTGTCCGGAAGAGTCAGCAACCATCGAAACAAAGGAAAGCAAAGACTGCTAAGCCTAAACTGTCTCAGCAGTCTAAGCCTCCACAAGGCCTTTGACTTCCATCTAGAGAACTTCTTAGCCTTCCTGGCCCTCAGTGGACCAGAACCTTCCACCATTCCAGGAAGGTTGTGCCACTTTGCCCCCAGATGAGGGCAAATAACAGCAGAACATTGGACTCTTTCCATTATAAGAGAGGGGTACAAGCTTCACTTCCTCCGTTTGCCCCTCCTACAATGGTAAGACAGTTCAATTCTCAGACCTCTCTCATCAACCTGTTAGATCAAGAGGTCACCATGCTTCTTGCCCAAGGGGCAATAGAAGAGGTACCATTCTTCAACAGGGTACAGGGTTTTACTCCCCCTATTTCCTTATCCCAAAGAAAACAGGAGGACACAGACCCATTTTGGATCTCAGAGAATTGAACAAATTCCTGTTCAAGGAGAAATTCAAGATGATTTCTCTGGGAACCCTGCTGCCATACCTTCAGAGTCAGGATTGGCTTTGTTCTCTAGATCTCAAGGATGTGTACACTCATGTTCTCATCCATCCAACTCACAGAAAATTCCTTCGGTTCCTTTTTCAAGGAAAGCACTACCAATACAGGGTACTTCCTTTTGGCCTGGCCTCAGCACCAAGGGTGTTCACGAAATGCATGGCTGTGGTAGCAGCATTTCTGCGCACTCTAGGAATATTCATCTTCCCCTACTTAGATGACTGGCTCATTCGAGCCCCAACAGAGTCAGAGGCCATGACTTCTCTATTTTGCACAATGCGTATCCTTCAGTATTTGGGTCTGGTCATAAACATCCCAAAATCCAACCTAACTCCCACTCAGTCTCTAGAGTTCATAGGAGCTTTGTTGGATACCAGGAAAGCGAGGGCCTATCTTCCCCAGGACCGTTGCCTTCGCATGGTGCAGTTAGCCTCTCAAGCAGTGCTAAAGCCTCATCTCTCTGCTCGAGAAATGTTACAACTACTAGGCTACATGGCATCTACCGTGCATGTGGTTCCTTATGCTCGCCTCCATATGAGAGCAGCCCAGTGGACTTTATCCACTCAATGGACCCAGGCATCAGGGTGCCTGTCAGACAAAATAGCAAACACAAATTGCCTTATTTTGTCCCTCCATTGGAGGCAGTCCACTCAAAATCTGTTGCTGGGGGTCAGCATTTCAGCAACTTTTACCCCAGGCAACTCTCACAACAGATGCTTCACCAATGGGTTGGGGAGCTCATCTGCAAGACCTCTCCACCCAAGGTACTTGGACTCCACAGGAGACTCATCTACACATCAATCTTTTGGAGCTCAGAGCAATCTTCCTTGCCCTGTGAGTGTTCCACATCCTGTTCAGCTACAAGACAGTCCTCATTCATACGGACAATCAAGTAGCCATGTTCTACGTGAACAAGCAAGGAGGAACAGGCTCTCTGTCGCTTTGCAATGAAGCTTTGCGACTATGGGCCATCGCCAGAGAGCATCAGATTCATCTCCTGGCTGTGTATCTTCCAGGTATCCAAAACTCTTGGGCAGACAGACTCAGTCGAGTTCTGCTTCCACATGAATGGTCTCTACGTGCAGACCAGGTGGCTAAGATTTTTCAAATTTGGGGAACCCCGGACATAGACCTCTTTCCAGGTCCGTCAAATGCCAAACTTCCCCGGTTCTGTTCCAGAATTCTGGCTCAGGGCTCTCAGGCCAGGGATGCTTTCCTCCTTCATTGGGGTCAAGACTTCCTTTATGCCTTTCCACCCATTCCCCTGATTCCCAAAACCCTGTCCAAGCTTCAGAGAGACAGAGGCCGTATGATTCTCATAGCTCCACATTAGCCACGGCAAGTGTGGTACCCTCTGCTTCTACATCTCTCTCAAGCTCCCTCTCTGGAGTTAGGCTCTGCTCCAGATCTCCTGTTTCAGGAGGACGGAATGTTAAGGCATCCCAATCCCCACTCTCTGCATCTCAGGGATTGGTTGCTGAAGGCCTAGATCTTCAGGATCTTAACCTTCCTCAGCAAGTAAAGGATATCCTTTATGCTTCTAGAAAACCTTCCACAAGACGCTCTTATGCTTTCAAGTGGAAAAGGATCACCATATGGTGCTCACAGAAGGGTCTTAACCCCCTTGCGATATCTCTGGAATCATTACTGGAGTATCTTCTTCATTTATCCAATGCAGGACTTAAAACTAACTCAGTAAGAGTCCATTTAAGTGCTATTGCGGCTTCTTTCAAGCCTTTAAATGGACAACCTATTTCCTCCCATCCTCTTATAGCAAGATTTATGAGAGGCCTTCTTCTAACCAAGCCTCCCATTAAGCCACCACCGGTGGCATGGGACTTGACTCTGGTTCTTGGTCAGCTCATGAAGCCACCTTTCGAACCCTTAGCTACTACCTGGTTGAAAGTCCTTTCTTGGAAAGTTATCTTTCTCATTGCAATCACATCAGCATGTCGCATCAGTGAGTTGCAAGCACTAGTGGCTGATCTACCTTATACAAGGTTTCATCATGACAAGGTAGTCCTTAGGACTCATCCACACTTTATGCCAAAGGTGATCTCGCCTTTTCATCTTAACCAAGCGGTCTACCTGCCTGTGTTTTTTCCAAGGTCTCATGCATCAGATACAGAAAGGAATCTTCATACTTTGGATTGTAAAAGAGCTTTAGCTTTTTACTTGCAAAGAACACAGCAACATAGAAAGTCCTCTCAACTCTTTGTTGCTTTTGATCCTTCTCATTTGGGACTTCCAGTCTCCAAGAGAGAGAACACTGTCCAACTGGATTGCACAGTGTATTTCCTTTGCCTATCAGAGTAAGAATCTTCCTCTGGAGGGCCATGTCACAGCTCACAATGTAAGAGCCATGGCAACTTCAATGGCTCATCTGCACTCTGTGTCTATCGACGACATCTGTCGAGCAGCCACTTGGGCCTCGGTTCATACCTTCACAGCCCATTACTGCTTGGACAAGGACTCCCGCCGGGATACCTTGTTTGGTCAGGTTGTTCTCCAACACCTGTTCCATACCTAATCAACTCCTACCCACCATCCCTGGTTGGATGCCAGCGATCCATGGGGGGAAGTGGAGCTCTTTCACAGGGACACACCACTTCTGTGGTCTCTCCCTGGCATCTAAAGCTAGGGAGTCCCCATATGTGAAGACTACATTCCTGCTTGTTCCTGGAGATAGCATAGTTACTCACCTGTAACAGGTGATCTCCGGGAACAGCAGGAATTTAGTCTTCACAACCCACCCACCTCCCCTAGGAGTTGTATCTCTCTATCTCTTTTCCTTTCCCTCTCTCTCTCTTTGTCTCAGCTTTAAAACTCAACTGGAGAGAGGCAGTTGGGAAAGGCAGGAAGGCAGCATGCAGGCGCTGTGGGATGCTCCCAAAAGCTTTCTAATTGGACGCTGGGGAGCGTTCCCGCGCAGGCTCTGTTGGTACCGACGATACCCATATGTGAAGACTAAATTCCTGCTGTTCCCGGAGATCACCTGTTACAGGTGAGTAACTATGCTTTATGGTATAATGACTCTGTGTATTCTTTCCACATTTACTTGATCTTCTCAGCATCATTTAACATGGATCCTTCAGCATCTTTTAGCATTCCAGCTCAAGGCTGAAATGTTCTCTTTAACCCTCATAGCTTTAGCAAAGCCATTCTTGTTCTTCCTTTAATAGTTTTTGATGGCTTAAAAAAATTAATTAGGCTTCATCATCTAATCTATTTTTAATTCTGTTTTGACATGACAGTGAGTATTTATGCAATGAAAAATCTGATATTATATGTAGCCCCTATCTGTTGTCTTCACTAACCAATATGCTTGGCAGGGTCTGAACCAGTACTCTACATTAATGACATCCAATAGCATCCACCTCTAGGGGCGGCTCGAGGGTCATGAGGGGCCATGTGTGGAGGCTCACTGTGGGCCTTATTTGCATAAACATTTACATAGTCATTGGACCTCATGTGCATTATTTTAAAATTTATATTTAAATTTATATTAAAATTTATATTTATATTTTATATTTATATTAAAATTTATTAGAACAGTTGTTGTTACAAGAGATTAACATAACAAAAATCATGAATCAAAATTAACTTTTACACACTCACAAAAGAATAAACCATTGTAAATATCTATATACAAGATTTATTTGGCCAGTGCTATGACCAGCTTAATGATGAGGGAAGATATAAAATGAGAAAAACAAATCCTGGTATCCATAAATTCAAGATCAAAGTGCCCAGACTGGATTGAATTGTGCCAGAGCTGGAAAAGCCCAGAAATCAGCAGCAGTGATGCTATCAGGCAACTAAACAAAATTAAACAGAGACATTCTCTTAAAATTTGAGGTTTCTTCGAATCTGAAGTAAAAAAATATTTTAAACTTTCAGAATGACAGCATCAAGAACGCAAAACTGCAAATTTCAAAGATAAACCATATTGCACTACCAAGCAGCAACACTCTACAGCTGACTACACACCAAGAGCCCACAGTAAAAGACCCGTAGAGCACATCCGCCATTCCATAACAGCACTAACTTCCAAAACTCCCACAACAAGTACCCTACCCAGAAAACGGTGGCACCATAAATACTGCAATAGAACCTAGTACTTCCATATACCTACTGGGAAAACTGAACAAGTCAGATTCCTGCATGGAACCTCAATACTAACAAAATACCTGGCCTGTCACGCACTTTAGAATATTGATGGACCATCACCAAGTACAGAATACACGACTACAAACTACAAAACGAAATATGTTGACAAAAATTAAACTGAAATCCAAAGAAACCAGACTCTGCATGCAGTGCAGCACCAAAGAAATAGATAGTGATGCATTTCCACCTGTACTGTGCAAAATATAAAGACAAAAACTGACAGTCCAATCACTAAACTAAAAATAAAATTACACAGGTCTGCAAACATTTTTTTTTCGAGAGCTGTTTTGGTTATTCCACGTAATCTTTATGTTTTTTGGTGCGCTGAATCCAAAAATGACCTCCATTTTGTCATAGGACATCACGTTTCCTGACAAGTTAGGTAACTATGTTAAATAAGGCAGTACCTCAAAATAAATGGAAATAGACTTATAAAATTAAAGTTTTATTACAATATTTTCATGAAAATCCTTTTTTGAGCTGAAATGAGCTCACCTACACACACTAAACGCGATTCTTCTTCCTTGTGAGGCTCCTCTTGGTGCATTTACGCTTGTGAGTAGCATCTGGAATGTCTCTCTGAAGCATCCAACAGTAGTCTGCCATCATTGTAATGCTCCATTTTCCCTGGTATCTCCTTTCCATCTCTTTAATGTCTTGGTGGAATCATTCACCTTGTTCCTCACTCACAGCTCCCAAATGTTCAGGAAAGTAGTCAAGGTGGGACTGGAGGAAATGCACTTTCAAACTCATCAGGCAACCTAAAGCTTGAAATGCTTTCAGCATTCGTCCGACGATCTTTTTGTAGTGAGGATCTTTGTTATTGCCCAAAAATTTCTGTACGACTTCTTTAAATGCAATCCACCCTTCTTTTTGAGGATCCGTCATGGTATTGACAAATTTTTGATCAACTATAAGCCTTCTAATGTCTGGTCCGACGAACACACCTTCCTTCAATTTTGCCTCCGACAGGCCTGGAAACTTGGTGACCAAGTATTTGAAGCATTCTCCATCTCTTGGAAGTGATTTTACGAATTGCTTCATCAATACCAATTTTATGTGGAGAGGTGGTAGAAGAACTTTATGGGAAGGTACCAAAGTTTCTCAGAGGACATTTTTTTCACCGACTGTTAGCACCCTCGGCTGCCAACTCTTCTTGGTCCAGTGATTTTGTCGGTCCCGACTGTCCCATAGACACAGAAAACAAGGATATTTGCTATACCCAGCTTGTTGCCCGAGCAGCATGCACAAGACCTTCAAGTCCCCACACACTTACCAACCATGGTCTTCATATTTAAGTTTACGAAGAACCAACCAATAACAAGTTCTCATAGGTTTCCTTCAAGTGTACGGAATGGCCTACAGGTATGGAAGCGTAAAAACCGTTGTGGAGTAAAACTGCTTTGAGACTTCCTTTTGAAGAATCTATAAAAAGAAGCCATTGCTCTGAATCATATTATTTATTTATTTATTTAGCTGTATTTATATCCCGCTTTTCACCGGGTCAAAGCGGTCAATTGGGAGATACATTTAACACGAGGGGATATGACACACATATGCTAATACTTACAGGGAACATGGGCATTGGAGGGTTAAGTGGCTTGCCCAAGACCACAAGGAGTGCCTATAGGACTAGAAATCCCAGTCCCTCCGGCCTGAGATTGCTGTCCCCAGGTGGGACTTGAACCCCCGGCCCTCCGGCCTGAAGTACCTTGTCCTAACCACTAGGCCACTCCTATTAGATTTCAAATTGACCCATCAGACCTTCAACATCGATGCAATAAACCAACTTGTCTTCCTGGGCGAAGTAAGAAACAAACTCCTTTTCACAATGTCTGAACCATGAAGATAACACTCCTGGCAACAATAAATTCCTGCTTTTCAGCCTTGATCCAAGTAACTCAGCGGCATCTTTGGGAAGATTCAATTTTGGTCTTGTATCATCTTCAAAGTCAGAACTTGATTCGTCATCTGGTTCAGGTATGACTTCACCTTCATTGGAGCTAGGTATCTCTTCCAAGGTAGCAGGGGGCTTGGGTACTGGTATATCTGTGCCATGGGGGATGGGATGAATTGCCGAGTGAAGATTGGGGTATGAAATGGAATGCTTCCATTTGGAATTAAACCCTTTCACATCACATGAACAAAAGTAACAGTCATCACTATGGTTCTTTTGCTCTCGCCATACCATAGGAATCCCATAACGGAAAGATTTTTTCTTATCCTTGAACCAGTTTCGGAGGTCCTCAACACACTGCACACTTTATGAGGCGCCCAGACTTTATCTTGATCTCCAATTTTTAGTCCAAAGTATGCAAAGTATACTTTTTTCACAAAGTCTGTAATATTCTGCTGTTGCTTCAACACTGTATATTCACCACAGATGAAACAGAAACTGTCTGGCAAATTAATACACTTTCGCGGAGCCATAACATAACGGCTGAAGAATGACGAGCTAACACGAATTGCGATGAAAAAGTGTGAACAGCCTAGAACCAAGAACCTGATGATGAATTGTGCACAAGTGTGGCATGCAGGAGAGAGCAGCTCTGTGTCTGTACACGAGACGTCACAGTGCTGACCACGCCCCCCTTCACTGACTGGAGCTGCTGCTATCTGCCCTGTGTCTCCCTCCCACTGGATTCTTCAGGAAAGATTAACCCCTTCTACTATTAGAAGCACGGACTTAAAACTTGCTTAGCTTATGTATATATTGCTGACCATCAGATTTACAGTGCTATATTTTTTTTTACATAACTCGGACAACCCCTTTAAGTTTTTTTTGGCATTTTATATCTTAAAAGCACTTATGTGAATTAATTAATAGTAATTTGAATTAATTAATAGTAATTTGAAAAAAAATTGATAAATATGAAGACAATTTTGCATGTTGTGGCAAATCATGACATCTAGGAGTTTTTTTCAATATTTTATTTGTTTTCAGCACACCAAAATACATGAAAATTAGATGAAAATAATCAAACAGCTTTTTAGTCGCAGACCTGTGATTTTTCCTACCTTTGTTGTCTATCCATTTAATTTTTCTACTCCTTTGACCCCAGTCTTTGGTTTCTGTCTTCTGTCTTCTCTAAGCTCTCTTTACAAGGACTTATTGTCCATTTGTCATTTTCCTCTCTCTTCATGTCTTCTTTGTTTCCTCCACTATATCCATCACAGACACTGAATTTACTTTCAGTTTTCTTCCATTTGTTTTCTGCCTATCTATCTATTCAGATTTCATTCATTTTTACTATCCAATCCTCACTTTCCATCTTTTTTACTGCATCTATCTACAGCTCTTCATCTCCTTCCATCACCCTGGCTGTCTTATTCCTCTTGCTCTTATTCCCCAGACTTTAACTAACCTTCCATTCACTCTCTGTTCTCCATTCAACATCATCTCTCTCTCTCCCACCTCCTTCCATCAAGTTATCGCCTCCCCTCCTCTCCCCTCAACCCTTCCATACAATATCTGTTCTTTTCTTTCTGCCCCTTCCATCCAACATCTTCTCTTCTCTCTCTCCATCCCATCTCGTCAACTTACTCTCTCCACCACTCTTTCCACCAGGGCTGGTGTTAAACATACAGGGGTCCAGAGCAGAAACTGGTGAGGGGCCCCCAAAGTGTACCTGCAGCCTATATGCCCCCTTCAGCTTGAAGTAGACTTGGAACACTCTGTGTTATGGAGGCCCAGGGCAACTACCCTGTTTGCCATCCCTAACGCTGGCTGGCTTGCCACTCATCTATTCTCTCTCCACCCCCTTCCTTCCTCCATTTCTTCTGTCTCAGTACTTCCCCCATCTATCCAGCATTTCTTCTCTTTCTCCCTACCTCCATATCCAGCATCTCTCCTGTCTCTCTATTCTCTCCATGTCAAGCAAATGCTCTGTCACCTTATCAGCCTCTTTGGCCTCAGTATCAGCTCTTTGTGTCCCTGGCCTTCCTTTCCCTATTCCCGAGTCAGCATATCCCCTCTGCCACCCTACTCCTGCTCCAGTGTCTGACCCCAAGCCCCCATGTCCCCTTTCTTCCCTCCCATCTCCAATCTAGCACCTCCTCTTCCTCCCTCCCCCTCCCCTGGCCCAGCACTTCTATTGTATATCTTCCCTTAAATATCATCCTCCCCTCCCGGCCCAGCATCTTTTTCCAATGACTCCCCCCTCTGCTGCCACTTTCTAAGATCAGTCCTCTGCGGCATTGGCAAAGGAAGCAAGCACAACACCAGCAGATGCGGGGACTTTCCTACTATCAACGTCACTGCGAGTTCTGCCAGTCTCACCCTCTTTGACTTCCTGTTGTTGAGGGGGCGGGACTGGCAGAGCTCACAGTGATGCTGACAGTAAGAAAGCCCCTGCATCTCTGTTGTGCTTGTTTCCTTTGCCACTGCTGCAAAGGACCAAACACAGATGCAGGAACTTTCTTACTGTCAGCGTCACTGCAAGCTCAGTCACCTACAGAAACCTTCCATTACCTCAGAAAAATCCAAGTTATCAATGTTCCTGTTTAATGTATATTACCAAGTTTAAGTTACAATGTAAACTGCTTTGACTGAAATGATAAAGCAGTATAAAAAATCCTCTTAAATAAATAATGTATATTACATGCCAGAGCTTATCCTACTACTACTGATCATCTGGATAGCACTACAAGGCATATGCAGTGCTGTAGAGACATATGTAAAAGACAGTCCCTGCTAATCAGAGCTTAAAATCTATCCGACATCTGGTGCTGGATATCTAGTTTCACCTGACAGCATGGTTGCTGTCTGGTTAGCGGCGATATTCCCTTTACACACGTTAGTAACGGTGCCCCCTAAGTTGGAAGAATCCATAAGACTTTTGCTCCCATTTTTGATGGTAACGTAGTTACTCACCTGTAACAGGTGATCTCTGAGAACAGCAGGAATTTAGTCTTCACATATGGGTGATGTCATGCTCCCCTGCGTCCAATAGGAAAGCCTTTGGGAGCATCCCACTGCGCCTGCATTGCTGCCTTCCCACCTTTGCAACTCTCCCTCCTCAGCTGAGTTTGTAGCTGAGATAAAAGGAGAGAAAAGAGAAACCCTACAACTCATAGGGGAGGAGAGTGGGTTGTGAAGACTACATTCCTGCTGTTCTTGGAGATCACCTGTTACAGGTGAGTAACTATGCTATCTCCAGGAACAAGCAGGAATGTAGTCTTCACATATGGGACTCCCTCGCTCCCAGATGCCAGAGAAATTACCTCAGAATTGGTAGGCTTGCCTCAGAGTAGGCATCAAGAGGTCATGGATCCTCTATGGATGTCTGGTATCATTAAGTTCCAGGATGGAGGGCAGGAGTTGCCCTAAGTCTGAAAGAGGTGCTGGAGTACAGCCTGATCAAACATGGCATCCCAGTGGGAGTCCTTGTCGAGACAGTAATGAGTAGCAAAGGTATGTACTGAAGACCGGGTAGCTGCTTTGCAGATTTCATCAATGGCCACAGAACGTAGGTTTGCAGTCGAGGCAGCCATGACATGAACATTATGGGCAGTGACGTGCCCTTCAAGGGATAATCCTGCCTTTTCATAAGCAAATGAGATACAATCTGATATCCATTTGGATAGGGTTAAAGGAAATGAACAACTGCGAAGCTCTATGATGTTCTCGATTCCTTTGAAGATAAAATTCTAAAGCACGCTTGCAGTCAAAGGTGTGCAGGATTGCCTCTGCCCTAGAGGAATGCAGTCTAGGGAAAAAGACAGGAAGGTAAACTGATTGATTGAGATGGATAGGAGACACTACCTTTGGCATGAAATGGGGGCGAGTCCTAAGGACAACCTTATCATGGTGGAACCGGGTGTAAGGTGGGTCCACCACCAAAGCTTGAAGCTCACTAATGCATTTAGCTGAAATGAGGGCAATAAGGAAGATAACCTTCCATGAAAGAAACTTTAGTGAGGTTGTGGCTAAAGGTTCAAAGGGTGGCTTGAGGAGCTGCCCTAACATGACATTAAGATCCTATGCCACTGTTGGTGGTCTGATGGGAGGCTTGTTCAATATGAAGCCTCTCATGAAATGCGCCACAAGAGGCTGTGAGGAGATAGGCTGTCCATCCAAGGGATGGTGAGAAGCAACAATTGCACTGAGGTGAACTCTTACTGAGTTTGTCTTGAGACCAGAAGACGAAAGATGGAGAAGATACTGAAGGACAGGAGCTGATAAGGGATCAAGCTCTTTCTGGGAACACCAGGTGGAGAACCTATGCCACTTGAACTCATAAGAATGTCTGGTGGATGGTTTCCTGGAGGCTAACAGGATCTTTTTTACTTCCTGAGGAAGGTTAAGATCTTGTAAGACCATGCTTTCAGCAGCAAAGCCATGAGATGGAGAGACTGTGGATTTGGATGGAGTAGCGTCCCTTCCTTCTGGGAGAGGAGATTGAGAGCTGACCCGAGACTCAGGAGGGCAAGTCTGGAACAAACGTAGCAGGAGAGGAAACCACAGTTAACTTGGCCAGCGCAGGGCTATGAGGATCATGTGGTCCCTGTCTGCTTGGAGCTTGAAAAGCATTTTGGGAATCAGGGGTATGGGAGGAAAGGCATACAGGAAACACTGACCTGAGTGAAGATGGAAAGCATCCACCTGCTGGATGCTGGACATCGGGGTTCTGGTGCAGAAATGAGGAAGTTTGGCCTTTTTGCGGAGTGGCAAAAAGGTCTATCTCTGGAGTTCCCCAGGTCTGAAAGATGAAGGAGATTTCTCCAGATGGAGGAACCATTCATGTGGAAGAAGGATCCAACTCAACCTGTCTGCCAGGACATTTTGTTGTCCTGGTAGATATACCACTTTAAGATGTATCCAATGAGCAATGGCAAACGACCAAAGATGTAGAGCCTTCTTGCAGAGGGGCCAAGAGTCCATTCCTCCCTGATTGTTCACACAGAACATGGCTACCTGACTGTCCCTCTGGACTAGAACTCTGGAGAACATTGGCTGCGGTGTTTTGTTGGGTCTAACACACGCCACAGCCACTGTTCTCTTTAAGCCATGCTGGGGCCTCCGCCAGCTTTCCCGCCAGTGGGGGGAGGGGCGGAGCATCGATCGCGCTGCATCCCCCCCCCCCCGGCAGGAATGCCGGCGGAGTACCCGGCGCAGCTTAGAGGGAACATTGGCTGTGACTACTGCTCCATCCAGAGGCCCTGAGTGGAGAGAGAGCCTAAGTGGATCCGTGGAATAGTCTCCCAGTGGAGGTGGTAGAGATGAGGACAGTAACTGAATTCAAAAAAGCATGGGACAAACACAGAGGATCTCTAAAGGTAAAAAGGGGACTGTTGTAGTTGTTGATATTGAAGGACAGACTAGATAGGCCATGTGGTCTTTTTCTGTCATCATATTTCTATGTTTCTAAGTGGGCTCCCCAGCCCAGTTTTTGGAGGCATCCATTGTCAGGGTGCATTGATATGGAGGCATCAGGAAAAGGTGACCCTAAAAGGAGGTTTTCTGGGGTACACCACCATAGAAGAGACTCGGTGAGAAGGTCTGTGACTTGGATCCAGTCCATGAGGGCACCAAAGATCTGCTTCCACTTGCAGGCAAGAGTCCATTGAGATGTTCGCATGTGCAGATGGGCATATGGAACAACATGCACTGTAGAGGCCATATGGCCTAGAAGTTGCAATATCTCCTTGGCCGAGAGATGGTCTCTGAGCCGCACTTGAGATGCAAGCTGCTCTAGGTGAATACAACAGTCCTGGAGTAGAAATGCCCTTGACTGCCGAGTGTCCAGAAAAGCTCCTATGAATTCTAGTGTTTGAGTGGGATCCAGATGGGATTTTGGAAGATTTATCACAAATCCCAGATTTTGCAGTACTGCGTTGTTTGAAGGAGGGATAGATGAGGTGAGGTGACTGCCCTTATGAGCCAGTCATCTAAGTAAGGGAAGACGAATATCCCGAGAGTCCTTAGATATGCGGCCATGATCGGGGCAGAGGCGAGTCTGAATGGAAGGACTCTGTATTGGTAGTGTTTTCCCTGGAAGATGAAGCATAGATACTTCCTGTATTCTGGATGAATGAGGATATGTGTATATGCTTCTTTTAGATCTAGAGAACAGAGCCAGTCCTGACTCTGGAGATAAGGCAGAAAGGTTCCCAGCAAGACCACCTTGAACTTCTCTGGACTGGAAACTTGTTTAGGTTTCTGAGGTCTTAGTTTTTCTTTGGTATGAGAAAGTAGGAAGAATAGAACCCCATCCCTTGCTGAGATGTTGGAACCTCTTCTATAGCACCCTATGAAAGAAGAGAAGTGAACTCCTGTAGCAGGGAGGGGGTTGAGAATGATATTCCCCCATTAGAGAGGAGGGGGTATGTTTTGTAAATGAAGCTTGTAATACCTCTGTCATTATGCCCACTGCTCTGAGGTTATGAGATGCCATCTGTGGGCATAATGACAGAGTCTGCCTGCTATATGGAGGGGGTAGGGGTTCTCCAGAGGCAGGGTGGCTATGTTCTCTAGAAAGAAGTAAAAAACCAGGCACAGATTTGGTCTGCGCAGCTTGTTGAGATTTAGGAGACTGTAGCTTCTTCTGTTGTTTGGGAGGCTGTTGCCTCTTCTCGGTACCCTTATTTATTTTATTATTTTTTTAAAAGGGTTTTTTTATACCGCCCCTACCAGAGATCAAGGGTGGTTTACAATGAACAGAACAGGCACATTGAACCTTTTAGAACATGTGTGTAACAAATGAATTACCTAAAACATATAACATATTTACAATCAATATATTTACATAAAACAATATATTTACAATACCAACCCTGTGGTTGGTATTGAGAATCTGGGGAGTAAGAAGGGTAAATTTTTTTTCTTCTTACCAAAGAAAGCTTTCTTTGCAGCTGCTTTCTTCTTGGCAGTGTTGGCATTAGTTTTAGAAAACCTATTGAGGGTGGTATTCTCAGATTCTAACTAAGAAGCCTTATCTTGCCAATCTTTTTCAAACAGGTTCTCCCCTGTACAGGGAATATTACCCGGCTTATCTTGAACCCATTGTTCAAGGTCTGATGCCTGAAGCCATGCAATTCTATGTGCACCGATACAGATAGATGTTGCCCTGCTAGTGCACTCAAAAAATCAAAGATTGCCCTATTGACAAACTTCGAAACATTCTGGGCATTTTTGACCAATGTAAGATAGTCTGCCCTCATCATCCGGGAGAAGAGGAGCCATTGATTCCAGATCTCTAGTTACTTCCTTGAGGAACATACCCATATAGAGTATGTATGAACTTATGCGGGCTGAAAGTATGGAAGCCTGAAAACACCTACACCCAAAGGCATCGAGGGTTCTTGATTTTCTACCCAGGGGATTGGAGGAGTGTGTCTTAGAACTCTTAATTTGATGCATAGCCGATTCCACTACCATTGAGTGGTGTGAAAGTTGAGTTTTCTGAAAACCGGGACTTTCCAGTACCTAATACATGGTATCGCGTTGTCGAGTATGGGGGGAAATGGTTAGAGGTGTTTCCCACATCCGGAGCATGAAGTTCTGGAGAATATAGTGAATAGGCAGAGTAGTCGCCTCTTTAGGAGCTGTAGGATATTGGAGGATTTCCAATTCCTCTGCTCTGGGCTCTTTCTCAGATGTAGGTGTTATGGAAAGGCCCCTTGCCATATCCTTGATAAACTCTTGAAAAGACATATCCTCGGGAGGGGACATGTACCGCTGTGGTGGTGGTGATGGTGATGGTTCCTCTGGAAGACTTTGCAGTCCTCGGGTACCAATGGATTCATCATTGGAAGAATTGGAATCGGTAGAGTCAAAGTACTGGAATGAGCAATGCTCATGCTCTTGCAAGTTCCAGTACCAATCGAGACCGGTATCGGCCTGAGAGACTTATCTGACTGGTACCTTGGAACCGGGAACGGACTCAAAGGCCGGCATGGGTGGGAGTGTGGCAAGCAGCATGAAACCCGATGCCAACTGCATCAGAACCGCCATCGGTACCGGTGCTGGTGGTACCACAGATAACGTTCTGACTGGTACCAACGCTGCCAGTAGAGCCGCTAAGCTCTGCTCAATGGCCAGGATACACTGGTCTATAGAGCCTGTCGATGCCTGGGTATCAGTACCAGACGCATGGGCTACTGTCCCAGATCATGGCACCAGGAGCTCTCCTGAGGTGGAGGCCTCAGGAGCATCCTGGAACCCCTCGGTAGCTTTGGCTGGAATTGTTTGGCCGGTCGATCAACCTCCAGGGCAATGTTCGAGGCATCTCTATGCTTAGACAGAGACCTACCCTTGGGAGGATGGCCTGTCTTCGAGGAAGACTTATGTTTCAATACCTGAGATCCATGAGAGGAAGATGATGCCCTCTACGAAGTTGAAGTAAGTGAAACTGCATCTGAGGCAAAGAAGGAGCCGAGTTTTGTGGCCCATTTCTGTAGGCCTCTCTTTGTCATCTTTTTATATAGAGGACATTCGGATGGCTGGTGATCTGGGCGGAGGCATTTGAGACACCAGTCATGAGTATCAGTAGCAGAGATAGTGTTACTACACTTAGAACATTTTTTTAAATCACTGGCTGGTTTTTCCATTGCATCAGTAGACTGGATGGAAGGCCTAAGGCCTAAAATGGCGTTGATGAGCCTGAAGAAAGTTTAATTTTTTTTAAAGAAGAAAGAAAGTAACAGAATCAAAGATGTTGGTTCCGGCGTTGATGGGAAGGCAGACGGAACCACAGAAACAAAAAAAATATAAGAATAAAGGATTTTTCCGCTGTGACAGGATTTGCTTCCTGCTGGTTCCGTGGAAAATGAAGAACTGAGGAGGGAGAGTTGCAAAGTTGGGAAAGCAGCAATGCAGGCAGAGTGGGATGCTCCCAAAGGCTTTCCTATTGGACTATGGGAGGGATCTGTCAGTACCGATGTCACCCATATGTGAAGACTACATTTCTGCTTGTTCCTGGAGATGCATCATTTACAAATAATTCTGTGGAAGGAGAGTGTGTTATATATAATAGTATTATTTCCCTCTCTGAATTATCTATCAGTTTGGTTATTTTAGCAAGATAGGTGCCTATGGGCCCGATTCTGTGATGTGGGTTGTAGGGCTAGCCCCGTACGTCCAGAGCAGCAGGATGGGAAAAGCCTGCGGGGACAGGATCTGGGCAAAGCGGGGGTGGGCCAGTCCAGTAGGACGTACAGAGCAGATTCAGGTCACGGCGGGGGTGTACCCACCGCTCCATGTAGGTCACCCCTATTTACTGAGATATAAGATTTAACCTGTTGCTATAAAGGGATCCACTGTGTCTGTCCCATGCCATTTTGAATTCTGTCACTGTATTTGTCCCCACCACTTCTATCAGGTGGGTATTCCAAGCATCCACCACCCTTTTGGTGAAGAAGTATTTCCTGACACTGCCTTTCAGTTTACCCCCTTGCAGCTTCATGTTATGCCCTCTAGTTTTCAGGCTTCCCTGTCTTTGGAAGAGGTTTGTTTGTTCATTAATTCTCTTTAAGTATTTAAATGTCTGAATCATATCTCCCCTCTCCCTCCTCTCCTCCAGAGTGTACATATTTAGGTCTTCAAGTCTCTTCTGAGGCAGGCTCCAAATCATTTTGGTCGCCTTTCTCTGAACTATTTCCAGTCTTATTATGTCCTTTGTGAGATAAACTGAACACAATATTCCAAGTGAGGCCTCACCAGCGACTTGTGCAGTGGCTTTAGTACCTTTTCCTTTCTGCTGGTAATTCCTCTCTGTATGCAATCTAGCATCCTTCTGGCTTTTGCCACTGCCTTGTCACACTGTTTTGCCACCTTGAGATCCTCAGAAATAATTGAGGTTCTTCTCCTTGTCCATGCATACCAACCTCTAGTCCCCTATCTCATACAATTCCCTTGGATTTCTGCTTCCCAAGTGCATGACACTGCACTTCTTCACATTAAATTTTAACTGCCAAGCATTAGACCATTCTTCCAGCTTTTGTAGATCTTTCCTCATGTTTTCCACTCCCTCAGGGGAGTCCACTCTGTTACAAATTTACGTGTCATCTGAAAAAAGACAGACTTTTCCATTCAGTCCTTCAGCAATATCACTCACAAATACATTGAACAGTACCGATCCCAAGACTGAACCCTGGGGGACACTGCAAATCACTTTCCTTTCATCCGAGTGTGTTCCGTTTACCGTCACCTTCTGTCATCTCTCAGTCAACCAATTTCTAATCCAGTTCATCACCTTGGGACCCATCCCCATGCTCTTGAGTTTATTGATAAGCCTCCTATGAGAAACAGTATCAAAGGCTTTGCTGAAATCTAGTTAGATCACATCCATCACATGCCCTTGATCTAGTTGTCTGGTCACCCAGTCAAAGAACTCAATCAGATTTGTTTGACTAGATTGTCCTTTGGTAAAACCATGTTGCCTCGGATCATGCAACTTGTGGTTTTCGAGGAAGTCCACTATTCACTCTTTCAGGAATGCCTCCATTACTTTTCCCACCACCGAGGTACTTGCTGTTTATTCCACTTTAATGGTGGAATAAGCAGCACCGACCTGGCGACTGTGCCCAGGGATTCCCCCTGGGCAGGGTGCAGGGGGGTCCTTGCCACCTGATCCAGGCCCCAGCAGGCCAGCCATGGATCAGGTGGTGGGAAGGAGGGGGGCCTAAGCCATAAGAGTTGGGGGTGCTTGCGGGGAGGACATCCCCGCAGGCAGCAGGGGCATGCTGGGCTGTCCACAGGCCCAATTCTGTGCACAGGCCCAATTCTGTGCACCGTGGAAAGGTTTTGTTCCCACGGCCCAGAATCGGGTCCTAACTGGCCCGTCTTCCTCACGGACGTCCAGACGGCCCCCTACCTGAATTGCACTCTATGTGTCATTATAAAATCGGCTCTCACAACTAGCCCTAACAGCCCACAAATTCTCTCATACGAATGCATGGCTGCTCCAAAGGAGTTGTAAGTGTATACCTGTACTCTGCCCGAGCATCACCCTAACTGTGCCACTAAGAATACCCTGCACAGTTTGCATAATAATACACATGCTGTCATTGGCACATGCACTTGTAAACATGTATACTCCTGTGCAATTTTTTTCTGCATGTCACTTTGTTTCTTATATGAATACCAAGCAAAGATAAGGTGAAAAAAATCAAATATTTTAAAGACATATTTACTAATCTCTCCTCTCTTAAATCTTGCAATTTCTCTTTTCATTGTTCATTAATGCACCAAATATCAGGGTGTCTCACCTCAGACCAGGGTCCTGCCTTCCACTGTGCCGGACATGATATTCTGTTGCAAGGCCGCCGACTCTCAGGACGATCTTCATTACAGTACTTGCTATGGACTGAGCGGTTCATCCCATCATGGAGAGACTGAATGCAGCGCACAGTACGGATCTGGTAGCCAGAACTTCCACAGGTTTTAGTACAGTGCTCCCACTGATCTGATATCCAGCTGTTGGGATATGCAATGAACAAACTGTTGCGATCCTATATTGTCTGTACATGAGTTAATCAAATACTGTTTGCCTATAGTGACTTTCCATTTTCTCACATTGCAGACTGCCAAACAACTGTCTTTACAGAGTCGATATTCAGCAATGGTGGTCATCACTTCTAAAGTGTTTGGCTACCACTGCTGAAATGAATGCCAGATACTGAGCGCTGGAGCCTATCCCGTGCTTGGTGCTGAATATTCACTTTCTCTGGTGACTGTGGCCGCTATCCGGTCAGCGGCGACATTCAGCACTGAGGTAGTCTGTGAGCGGAGCGGAGGGTGATCCTGGCTATCAGGATAGTGCTGCTGAACCCTTTAGAATATCAAACTCTGTGATTTTAAGTATTTGTCAATAATTTCCACTGCATAAAGTTACAAATGCATATGTAACAATTTCTCATAACTCCTTTCATATCAAAGTATCTTGTATTGAAGAGATTGCCAAGACTACTGTGATTACGGAAACAAAGCAAATCATGAGGAATTACAAGAAATAGACTGACATCTATAAAATCAGAGCCTCACCACTGGGACCTCCAAGGACTCAGAGTTGTGCAGCACTAGAGGAAACAGGTGGTTATAAATAGTTGTGACAAGTACATCACCAACAGAAAGAGAAGCAGCACTTTGCAGTAGGAGAGAGGAAGAAGGAAGAGAAAGGGGTGGCAAAAAATGTCCTCAAAACATCTCAGTCACGGCTGCCTCACTCTACCTTAACTTACTACCACTACTTCTCCCAGGTTTGCAGTGCGGTGGCATCAGTCGCCCCTTCCTGTCCTGCTCTGCCCCATTGACACCAAGCAGCAGCGGCTTAAAAAAGAAGAAAAGCAAAAGCGCAGAAGTATTCATCAGAAAGGGATGAGGCTGGGGGAGACTTAGCAAGTGTGCTAGAATCGAGACCCTGCACTTCTGCATGCTATTTTTTTCTTTCTTTAAGCCACCACTGCCACCGATGTTGAGAGAAGCAGCTTTGGGGGTAGGAAGGAGAGAGGCTGTGTTGGCCACTGGAGGGGAGGGAAGGGGCCCAAGGTAGAGGGTTGATGCTGGACATAAAGGGCAGGTGGACAGATTATGCACAAGGAGGGGCAGGGGGACAGATGCTGGATAGGGGGGGGGCAGATGCTGGACACCAGGGCCAGGAGGACAGATGCTGGGCATGAGGGGAGAGGGAAGGAGGGAAGATAGTGGCAACAGAAGGGAGACAGAGGGCAGATACTAGCAGTGGGTAGAAGGTTGCCACAGGAAGGATGGAGAGCAGATGCTAGATAGGGAAGGGATAGGTGAAAAAGCACAGATACTGGGCATGATGGGGCATAAAGGAGAAATGCAGGACATGGAGTATGGAGTGCAGATGCAGGGCATGTAGGGGTGATGAGGAGAAAGGGAAATGCTGGAAATAGGGGCATGGGGAGCAGATGCAGGGCATAAGGGGTGGAGGAAGAGAAAAAATAAACTGGACGTTGGAGGAGAGATGTTGGAAATAGGAGGAGGGAGAGAGAAAGGATGCTGGGCAAATGGAGAGGGAAAAAGTCAGGCATTCTGTCAGCATGGAGTTTCTTTGTAGGGATTGGTAATAATCTGGCTTATGCGGTTTTCTGAATGTGTATGGATATTCTAGGGCCCACTGCAATATTTATAGTACTGCTCTTTTTGGATATGCCCCTTTTATAATTTTGGTGGTTAATGTGTTGTAGTATGGTAGATTTTTTCTATAGATCGTAAGTAATCTTTTTGTAAGGTTTTATATTACTTCACAATATGCTCAGTAATGGTGAGGGTTTATATTGCTATTACAGAGATGACACCAGAATCAGACATAATTTTTCTTATGTTGATTTCTGTGGGAAAAATCCTTGTTCTGCTCTGAACCCATTGTTGCGAGAAGGGTTTTTTTTGGATGCAGAATATATGTTCAAAAAGAAAACGCGAGAACCTCAACATAGTTTAAAATGCCAAAATAAACGTAGTTATAACAATTTTATTTTGGTGTTATAAACTGCGCCATGGTTTTTGCTTTTGGATTTTGCTGCTTGGTATTTGATCACCTTGCATCTCCTTTCTCTTTAGCAGAATATATATTTACATTAAAAACCATGCTGGTTCAGTGTGTAATGTCCGAATTTGATATGTTTTATATTAGATTCCCAAGCTAGACAATTAAACTGGTACAATTTTTGCTGCATATAAACATCACTGAAAAGTTTTGTTGATTCCTATACTCTTGGGGCAACCACCTGACCAGTGTCTTGGGTGAGCGACTCCCCGTTCCCTGACTACAGATATGAGAAGGCCCCTCAATTTTGGCTTCTGAGGTGGGGGGAGGGGGCGCCAGCTCATCTCTCGCCTCAGGCAGCAGATTGTCTTAGCTACCCCTGATGTGATGTTTGCTGGATGATTTAGAGCAAGGAGAAGGGATGGCTGAAGTCAGGGCCAGCCCAACCACTAGGAAAACCAGGCGGTCGCTTAGGGCAGCAGCTTCAGTGGGGGGGAGGGGTGACGTTGCAGCAAAAAAGCAAGGCATTCAAAGATAAACAATAGATTCTTGCAGCCGAGGGGAGGGCAGGGGCAGAAAGCTTAAGGGGCCCTGGCTAAATGAGGAGGCTGTTAGCATCTGTAGGGGAGATCAAGAGAGAAACTGGATGGTATCTGCAAAGGGGTTGGGGAGGAGGGAGGTATCTGCAGAGTGATTGAGACAATCATTTGGATAAATAGCACCACTTCACTTCATTCAATTCCTTCCTGTAATACATTTTCCAAAGGTTATGTTCTGTATGCATGCAAAGACATGTCTGTTCTAAATGTGATGACCAAAGTGTATCCTAGCTGAAAAAATGAAAAAGACACGTACAGCGGCTGTGTACATTCTTGGAGGTTGCACATTCTACGGATTGGCTTTGGCTTCTTGTTGGCTTCACAGAAGTTGCGATGAACCATTTTGCTATCACTTTTTCGGCGGCACCCATATTTAGTGTACTGAAAACCTTGAAAGCAATTTTAAAAAGCATTATGTTTTACACAATGCGATCCATGAGCTGGAAATAATTTTCATTTCAATTTCATTTTTGTTTAATTCTTTCTCAAAATGCTGAGAATCCTTAAGAGAACGTACAATAAATGGAAATTACACTAACCTGGTAATTGTAGTTCCTGGAGGGTCCAGTTTAGTCCTCTACAATTGGGTAGTGCCCCTCCTCCTGCAGCCGGGAGACTGGACCAATCAAATCTTCTGTAGTATATATGCAGCAGGAGCTCCCAGAAGTCCCCAGTGTACTAGTAACAAAGCATACTTACCGAAGCAACACATTAGATTAATATACAAAATGACCTAATTAAAGAACAATTTGTTCCCCCCAAGAAATATCCAACCCCCTCCCCAAACGAGGAAGTCAGAACACTGCATTGCGCCGGCACCGACGCCTCAGGAATCAAAACACCGCTCCCCACCAGAAGTTCAGGAGCTGCCTGAACCCCCGAGACAGGGAAGAGCCTCAGCAAAAAATGCGGCTGCAACAGAGGGACCGAACGGCAAGAGGAATCGTCTTATCATCAACCGTTCGGAAAAGCGCGCCGCACTACATTAGCAGATAGTCGGGAGGGAAGGAGGACTAAACTGGACCCTCCAGGAACTACAATTACCAGGTTAGTGTAATTTCCATTTCCTGTTCGGTAATCCAGTTTAGTCCTCTACAATTGGGATGTAACAGAGCAGTTAAGACCGGGCGGGACCTTGCCATCCGGCGCGCAGAACCGCCGAACCAAAACAGGAATCCCGAGCCGCTGACACATCTAAGCGATAGTGTCTACTGAAAGCATGCAGAGACGACCAAGTGGCCGCCCTACAGATATCTGCCGGCGGAACCAGGCTATACTCCGCCCAAGAGGTCGCCTGAGCCCTAGTGGAATGAGCCCTCAGACCCTCCGGAATAGATCGCTGTTGCAAAAGATACGCGGACGCGATCGCCTCTTTGAGCCATCTCGCAATGGAGGCTTTAGCCGCCGCCTCCCCTTTACGTGCGCCCCCGAAGAGCACGAAAAGCCGGTCAGATTTCCGAAAGGACTCTGTAACCTTTAAATAAAGATGGAGCGTGCGACCCACATCGAGCCGGAGAAGACCCTTGTCCGTTGACCCGACAGATTGCGAAGAAAGTACTGGAAGAAACACTGCCTGATTCATGTGAAAGGGAGACACCACCTTTGGCAGAAAGGAAGGAACCGGACGGAGAACGATCCGATCCGCGGAAAAAGACAAGAAAGGCTCTCGACAGGACAATGCCTGCAGATCCGAAATGCGCCGTGCCGAACAGATGGCTACAAGAAAAAACGCCTTCAGCGTGAGATCTTTCAGAGACGCCCTGCGCAGGGGCTCAAAAGGTTCACGAACCAGGGCCCTCAGAACTAAATTCAAGTCCCAAGGAGGAACGAAAACTCTGCGGGAGGGCCGCAAATGAAAAACAGCCGTAAGGAATCGGCGTACATCCGGATGAGCCCCGAGCAGACGACCCAAAACCTTGCCGCGGTAACACGAGATAGCCGCCAGCTGGACTTTTAGGGAACTAGCCGCAAGGCCCTTATCGAAACCATCCTGAAGAAAACTTAAAACGACGGGCACTGAAACCGTCGCCGCCCGGACTCCCCGCCGGGAGCACCAGTCTTCAAAAATCCTCCAAATACGAACGTAAGTAAGAGAAGTGGACGTTTTCCTCGCCCGCAGCAGGGTAGAGATCACCGCGGGGGAGTAGCCCTTCCTTTTCAGCCGAGCCCTCTCAATGGCCAAACCGTAAGCGAGAATCGATCCACTTGGGGCATCCGCAAGGGACCCTGAAGAAGAAGATCCGGTAGAGTGGGCAGGAGCCAAGGAACCCCGTCGCGCAACCGGACCAGATCGGCATACCAGGGCCTCCGGGGCCAATCCGGGGCCACCAGAAACACGCGACCCCGGTGGCTCTCGATACGTTGTATGACCCGGCCGATCAGAGCCCACGGAGGAAAGACATAAAGAAGACCGGACGTGGGCCACGGCTGAATGAGAGCGTCGAGCCCCTCGGACATGCGCTCCCTTCGCCTGCTGAAGAAGCGCCCTGTCTTGGCTGATTGAAAGGTCGCCATGAGATCCATGATGGGTGGACCCCACCGCCGGACGATTTGTGCGTAAACCTGTGGGTTTAGCTCCCATTCTCCGGGGTCCACCCGCACTCTGCTGAGAAAATCGGCCTGGACATTGTCTACGCCCGCAATGTGAGCCGCCGAGATTGCTGGAAGGCGAGTTTGCACCCAGTTGAACAAGGCCGCCGCTTCTGCCTCCAGGGCCACGCTGCCGGTACCCCCTTGGCGATTGATGTAAGCTACAGTGGACGCATTGTCCGACAGGACTCTCACCGGCCGTCCGAGAACCAGGGTCTCCAGGTCCACCAGGGCTAGCCGGACTGCCCGCAATTCGAGACGGTTGATCGACCAAGAGGCCTCCAGGGGAGACCATTCCCCCTGAGCAAAGCGGAACTCGCAGTGAGCCCCCCAGCCGGTTAAGCTTGCATCCGTCGTGAACGGAACCCACAGAGGAGGCTCCAAGGGAATCCCTCGCGACCGGTTCTCGGCGGAGAGCCACCACCGGAGGGATCGGCGAACCATCTTTGGGCAAGGCAATCTCTTGTTCAACGAGTCGAACTGGTTGGACCAACGTCGCAGAAGAGCACTCTGCAGCGGACGCATGTGGAAGCGCGCCCAAGGCACCAACTCCAAGGTCGCCGCCATCGTGCCGAGGAGCCGCAGGTACCACCACGCCGACGGAGCTGGCAACCCCCGGAAGAGACGGACCATAGCCCGCAACGCCAGCACGCGGCGCTCCGGAAGGCACACCAAGCCCCTTGCTGTGTCGAAGCGGACTCCCAGATACTCGAGATCCTGTGTCGGAGACAGACAACTCTCGCATTCGTTCACCACCCATCCGAGGGACCGAAGGAGATCCACCACCCTGCTCGTGACTTGCACACACTCCCGACTGGACTTCGCTAGAATCAACCAGTCGTCGAGATATGGATGGACCAGGATGCCCTCCTTGCGCAACGCCGCCGCGACTACAACCATTACCTTTGTGAAGGTGCGGGGAGCCATGGCGAGTCCGAACGGCATGGCCCGGAATTGAAAATGGCCCCACGGGAGCGCAAAGCGGAGAAAACCGTTGATGGGAGGGCCGGATGGGAATGTGTAAATAGGCCTCTGTAAGATCGAGGGATGTCAAAAATTCCCCTTGACGCACCGCTACGATGACTGACCGCAGGGTCTCCATGCGAAAGTGCGGTACTCTGAGAGCGCGATTCACGCCTTTGAGATCCAATATCGGACGAAGGGAACCGCCCTTTTTGGGAACCACAAAATAGATGGAGTAGCGACCTGCGCCTCTTTCCCAAGGCGGGACCGGAACCACGGCCCCCAGAGAGAGAAGCCGATCCAGGGTCACGCGGATGTCCCGCGCCTTTTGAGCTCCCTTGCTGGGAGACAGAACAAACGAATCCGGAAGTGGGTGCGCAAACTCTAGGGCATAACCTTCTTCTATAATCTGCAGCACCCACCGATCTGACGTAATTTGGGCCCAAGAAGGAAGAAAGTCGCGCAAACGACCCCCGATGACCGGGTCTTCCTCTAGAGCCCGCCTCGTTTCATTGTGGCTTGCGATTAAAGGAAGAGGCCGAGGAAGAGGCGGCTCCGGAGAAGCCCCTTCCCGTTCCTCTGAAACCACGAAACCCTTGATGACGGGTTCCAAAACGACCGCGCTGCGAAGTCCACAGCCGGGAAGAACGAAATCTGCGCGCATCCCGAAACTGGCCGCGCGCTGAGGTGGACGACCTATTAAGCTTAGGCTTATCCTCTGGAAGTCGACCACCCTTCGACTCACCGAGATCCTTCACCAACTTATCCAGAGCCTCCCCAAATAACAACCTGCCCTTAAAGGGTAGTTTACTGAGGCGAGACTTGGAAGAACCGTCGGCCGCCCAATTGCGCAACCAGATGGACCGTCGTGCCGCTACCATGGAGGCCATGCTATTAGCTAGGGAGCGTATTAAATCATAACACAGATCCGCCAAGTAGGCCGATCCCGACTCCACGCGGGTAACGTCCAACAGCCCCTGTTGGTCCATACCGGACCCCGAGCGCAGGTGCTGCGACCATCGCAAACAAGCTCGAGCTACCCACGCCCCACATATAGAAGCTTGTAACGATAAGGCGTTGGTCTCGAAGGCCTGCTTCAACAAATTATCAACCTTTTTGTCCTGAACATCCCTCAGGGCCGCGGCCCCCTCAACCGGGATGGTGGTTTTCTTAGTCACTGCTGAAACGGCAGCATCCACCCGTGGAGACTTAAACAAGTCCCTGTCCTTGTCGGCAAGGGGGTAAAGACGATTCATGGTCCGAATCCCACTCAAAGCGGATTCCGGTTGCTCCCATTCCGCATGGATCATCTGCTCAACTACTCGGTGCACGGGAAAAACTACCTGGGCATCCCTGACCGCCTGAATGAGAGGATCCTCGAGACCCTCCTCCTCCAGCGGCCGCACCGCAGAGAGGTTAAGTGCTTGGAGGGACTCCGTGACCAAAGGTACCAGCTCGTCCCTTCGAAACACCCGAATGATGCGAGCCTGATCTTCCGGCTCTGGAAGCTCTCCGTCTTCTAATTCCTCCGCCTCAATATCTGGATCCCCCTCAGCCTCGGAATCCGGGAGGCAAAGGGCGTCCTGATCCTGGTCCCCCAACCTGGGCCGCTTGACAGCGGGTTGAGAAGACCGCTGAACCCCCCCTGCGGGAGCTGGGGGGAGAGAGGCGGGCCAAGCCTCCGGCAAATGACCAGCCCGGCTTAAGCGGAAGGCCTGATGCATGAGAAGAACAAAATTCGGGGAAAAGTCTATAGGCGACGCCACCATAGCCGCCTGCTGGAGCTCAGGGACCGACGTAGTAGACGCCGGGCCCAGACCAGAAGGAAGGATGCTCGGTGAAGGGACACTGTCCCCCGAAAGAGAAGGGTCCCCGGGCACATGCTGTTCCTTAATTTCAATAGGCAGCTCCAGTTCTGAAGAAACTGCAGCACAGCTCTTACAGATTCCAGAGTCAGTCATTGTACCTCTGCGGGAGCCACAAATTACACACTGAGGTTTGGCAGCCATGCCAAGGCCACGTGCTCTCAGGGAAAAATAAGGCAACAGGAACAGGGAAGTCCACACCAAGGGGACTAACCTTATTCAATTCAGCACAGTATTAATTTTAAAACCTTTTTTTTTTTTTTTTTTACAGTAAACAAAATACTCCCCAGAATCCTAGGGGTGCCCTGAGCAAAATCGCCAGCAAAAGAAACTCCAAAAACACCAGGGGAACCTGTGCGCAAGTGTTAAAAAGTGCCCTTAAAAAGCACACTTTAGAAATCCAAAATGGCCGCCGCACTTTTTCACCCGCGGTAAAAAACGGCGCGAAAATACAAAGGTACCCAAATAATATGGAAAAGAAAGAAAACGACCCTCTAATACAGGGCAAGCGAAAAAAGGCAGGAAAAAGTGCAATTTGGAAGCCAGGGGAGCCGACAGAGCCTCTGCCCAAGCAAAGAACAGAGAGCTGAAAGCTTAAAACAAGGAAAATTCCTACCAGCTCTGGGAACAGCAAGGAACTCAGCCCACTTCTCCAAGTGACAGGCAATGTGGCAGCCGGTATGGCTCTTCCCCGAACAGCCTTGGGGAGAGCTCAACCCAGGCTTCAGAGATTCCCAGGCAGAAAGGCAGGAGCCCAAGGCAGGTCTGGCTTTCCCCAGAAAGTCCCCTGTGTCTTTTTCTTTTTTTGTTTTTTAAAGATACAGCTACCTAGCAAAAGAAATAGAATATAAAGGGCCAGAAATAAACCCCAAAAGAACTAACTAACTAGTGTTGCTCCTTCAAATGTCACTTAGCGTGTCCAGCAGGGGCACAGAAGTCCTCCAGCTGCAGGGAGACTGGACACACTGGGGACTTCTGGGAGCTCCTGCTGCATATATACTACAGAAGATTTGATTGGTCCAGTCTCCCGGCTGCAGGAGGAGGGGCACTACCCAATTGTAGAGGACTAAACTGGATTACCGAACAGGAACGCTTTATAACATATGACCCAGACATCTAATACTTTATACTTAAATAACATTAGCTTGTGCTAACTGAATGAAATTGCTACAGATAAACACATTTGGATCTTTCAGAACATAAGATTAGTTAAAGTGCATAAAATAAATGTGTGATCTAAATGACTTTCTAAATTCCTTATTAACCTTGCAGTGATGAAACAAAACAATGGACAGCAGTGAAAGCTACATATCAAATCAGCAGAGACTTCCAACTCTTGAGCATGTAAACAGAAAACATTGTTCTGCTAAAAGGATTGCTCACTGAATCCTTCTTTAGAGGGCATGAATGTAAGGTCACCGTACTTGATAAGTTCCTTTCTTTTTGGCAGTCAGTCCCACAAAATGTTGCTAAAAAAAGAGTCTCAGAATGACCACAAAGGAGACCATCAAAACCTGAAAATCATTATCTGATCTGGTTACCTCCATCACAGGCCTTTGAACACTGGGACCAACTTTTTAAAGCCCATTCAAAAGTTTCTACTTCTTCCTGAAGCACATTATTACTGTTGATGGTAGGTACGGAGTCCTCATGAATAATGTACTTGTAGGTCAGACTTGACTTGGTGTCATTCTCCTGTGGAATAACCTATAGAAAGAAAATGTAAAGAAAGATTTGATATCTGAGTAACAGATATGTTACCTTTCTCTTTGTTTTTGGAATATGGGGCAGACCATGCTGTTAATTTTGATCACCATAATAAAACCACAAGATCCATATTCAAAAGATTTTTGCTGGTAAAATTGGCTTTTATTGACATAAATCTAGCCCTTTAATATAAATGTCCCTACTTGGGCTAATTTTATGAAAGCAAATGTTTTGTGTGGCTAAAGCTACTCACACGCCAAATAGGAGCAGAGCTGGAAGCACGAGAATAGCAGGAAAAATATTTCACTGTATAACACCATACTGGGTGAAGAGGAACATTACTAATGTTTGTTAAAGGAATAACAAATGTGATTTGCTAAATAGCGTTGTTGAATATATATATATATTTATTTTATTTATTTAATTGGTTTTATATACCACGCTATTTCACATTCGGTGCAGTTTATGGGGAAAAGGAACAGAACTTACATAGAACAAATTAGATAACATTTAAAAGCGGCGTCCCTCGCGGGCCTGTGCCTGAGGGCCTCGCCAGAGGGCCCTTTGGCGTGGCCCTTAGGCGCGGCACAGAGGCACACAAAAAAGAAGCAGCAACCAACAGATCCTACTCCTCAAAGAAAGCCACATTACATCCAACAGCAGAGATACCCCCACCACCGAACCGAAGAACAACGACAACAACTTCACAAAGAAAAAAAGACCTCACCACTCCAAAAACCCAGGTACTCCCACACAGCATGCCACCCTTCCTAACCCCCATCTATCTCCTAACCCCCCTCCTAACCCTCTACCCCCACTCAGCCAAACCCTACAACCCTCTCTGGCCAGACACCACGACAGCTCAACCCACATGCATACACAACCATACACACAACCATGCACATGCACACTCACTCTCACATTGCACACCAACCTACACCACCAACCCCACAAACCACCACCACCTCTCCATCTCACTCATAAACGCTCGCTCAGTCAGGAACAAATACCACATGCTCCAGGACCTGATCACAACTGAGAAGATTGACATCCTCTGTGTAACAGAAACCTGGCTAACAGACCACGACACAGTAGTAATGAACCAGCTAACACCAATGGGATACAGCTTCCAACACTGCTCCCGGACACATGCCAAAGGCGGAGGTGTAGCCATTATTGCCAAAGACGACCTCCACATCCGGATCCACGCCGCAGAAACCTCCAACGAAGCAGACATCCTCACCCTCACCAACAAATACCTCTCGATATGCCTGATCTACCATGCACCCACCACAACCTCTGACCTACCACAGTTTCTACACCTCATCTCCGAAAGCAACATCCCTTCAAAGGAACAAATTATCCTAGGATTCAACCTCCCATCACTCAACCTCCCATCACTCCAAGAGAAGCAAGCAGAAACCTTCCTCAACGCCATGACAGCAATGGACCTGACACAAATCATACAAGAACCAACACATGAAAAAGGAAACATACTTGACCTCATATTTCTAAACTCCCAAACCGCCTCCTCATAGAGAAAACCAACAATCTCGCCAGTACCGTGGTCAAACCACTACATTATCAACATATCCCACACCTATCAACTCAAAAATAACAGAGAAAACAACCACCACGCAAGGAGATTCAAAGCATTTAACAAGGAAGACTTCCTAACAAAAACCCTGCCTAACTTACACACAAACTCCAACAACCTTGATGTCCTGATCCACAACTGGAATACCACAATCTCCTCAGCAGCCAGCACAAATAGAAACAGCACCAATACCAGACCCATCTCCTCAAATGCCCAATGGTTCACCCCCAGCCTCCGCAAACTGAAAACCAGACTTAGAAGAACCGAAAGGAAATGGAGAAAAACCAAAAGCGACAGAGACAAAGCAAAATACCTCTACGAACTCAATGCATACCACTCAGAAACTGACAATGCCAAAAGAACCTACCACACCAAAATCATCGCAACAGCCATAAACAAACCTCGAGAGCTCTTCCAAATTGTCAAAAATCTAACAAAAGCACCCAGTAACTCCGACCAGCTGCCAGATATCCCCCCTGATCTTCTAGCCCGACAATACAAACAGCTCCATCAACCACAAAACCCACATCACTACGCTGAAACAACCAAGACAACTTCATACACCACCCTGAACAGAGACTGGAATACATTCGACACAACCTCAAAAGAAGAAATATCTTCCACCATCTCCTGCTTGAACACCACCACCTCCCCGCTGGATCCTTGCCCTGACGACTTGATAAAGAAAACCAAAGAAGACCTCAGTGCACCACAAACCCACATCGTAAATGAATCCTTTAAATAAGGACACATGCCAGACGCCCTCAAGACAACAATCATCCGACCAACCCTAAAAAAGCACAACCTAGATCCCCTAGACCCCACCTCCTACAGGCCAGTAGCAAGCCTCCCGCTCACCGCAAAGATAATTGAAAAGATAGTCCTACGTCAGCTTCAAGAACACCTAGACGTTAACAACATACTGGACCCGCAGCAACACGGATTCCGACCATTACATGGGGTCGAGACCCTAATGACCATGCTGATGAACACCCTCATCATAGGAACCCAAGAGAAACACTCCGGATACATCCTAATTTTTCTGGATATATCAGCGGCATTCGACACCATCTCCCATAACACCCTTATCCACAGACTCCAAACAATTGGGATCAAAGATACTGTACTCCAATGGTTCAGGTCCTATCTAATCAACCGACAGCAACTGATCCGCACCAAAACCTCCACCTCACCCCCCTTCCAGCAACATCAAGGAGTACCTCAAGGATCCACACTATCAGCCATGCCTTTCAACATCTTCCTCCGTCCACTCTGCTCAGTCATACGCACTCACAATGTCAACTTCCACATATACGCCGACGACATAATGCTCTACGCCCCAATTACAACCACGGACCCAACAAGCGACCAGCTATCAACCTGCTTCACCGACGTATCCAACTGGCTACAAGAGAACATCTTATCCATTAACATAAAGAAGACCGAAGCCCTTATAGTGACAAAAGACCCAGACTTCAAACCACCCACTCACCTCACCATGGGAACCACGCAAATTCAAGTACAACCACACATAAGATATCTCGGCATTATCATTGACCAAGCCCTAACCCTTAAGCAACAAATCAACAAGACCACGAGAACTGTATTCCACAAGGCAAAAACGGCACAACACCTCCGACCCCTCCTCGAACCACAAGACTTCAGGACAGTAATGCAAGCTCTAACACTCCCTCATCTGGACTACTGCAACATAATCTACCATGGCCTACCTGCCACACAGACCAATCCCCTCCAAACTGCCCTAAACACCACGGCGAGAATAATTCACAATGCAAAGAAACGAGACCACATCACCCCAATTCTGAGAGACCTTCATATTCTCCCCATCGAAGCAAGAATCAAGTACAAAACTCTTCTACTCACCCACAAAACCATCCACCAAACACAAGGCACCCCTCTCCATGCCCTACTGCCTCGCCCAACCCACAGCAGAACAACCAGACAATCCTCCAACAGCTCCGTTGCCATCCCCCACAAAAGAACCAAAGCAACTCAACGGACCTGCAACAGAGCCTTTGAACTCTATGCCCCACCCCTCTGGAACTCTCTACGAAACCAAATCAGGAACAACGGTGATCTCCCATCATTCAAAAAGCAGCTAAAAACCATCCTATTCCAAGAACATCTCTGAATAGGAATCCCCCCCCATTTCTCTCCAAGATCTCCAAACCAGTAACTATGCTATCTTGTCAGTCTCTATGTTCATCCCAAAAATCATCAATGTTGAACCCCCGGTGATGGCCCCCCCCCCCACATTTGATTCCCCCCCCCCCCCCCGGTTATATGTCCCACTGCTTTGACCCGGTGAAAAGCGGGATATAAATACAGTTAAATAAATAAATTAAATAAATAAATAAACATAGGAACTTACATAGAACAATCTTAAGAACAATCACAATCAGAATTAAAATAGAACACGTTTAGTGCAATACAAAATACAATGGAGGGTAACAGAGTAACCACATATAACTTAGGTAGGTATAACTTGGGCCATAACAGGGAAACTATATACAATGTAATTATATAATAATATAAATGGGCATCATAGAAGGTTTGAGGGTTTGGCTGAAGGGGTTTGGTAGCATGCAGTAATTTAAGTTACCTATTCATAGTACAGTTGAAACAGATGTGTCTTTAGATGTTTTCTGAAAGTAGATAGGTCAGAGATGGCATGGATAGGGGTGGTGGGGGGGGGGGGAAGAGTTCCAGAGAGATGGTGCATATAATTTGAATGCTTGCCCAATAACAAATTAGGAACTCTTTCTTACTATAGAAGGGACAAAAAAAAGAGTGTTTGACATGGTAGATTTTCTTAATCTGTTGTCAACTGTCCATTGTAGAGTCTCATTAAGGGCATTCGCTGAGAGGTTGTGTAGAATTCTGAATGTTATGATGAGAGCCTTATACTTGAGATGAACAACAATGAGGAGCCGATGGAGCTGTTTTAGGATCAGGGTGATGTGTTCGTATCTTGAGGCTTCAATAAGAGTTCGTGCTGCCATATTCATCGCCATTTGAAGGGGATGAATTGCATAATCTGGAATAACATAGAGAACAATGTTTGCAAAGTCAAAATGTTGGGTAATGAATATTTGGAAAATTTTCCGGAAGTCAACAGCTTCAAGCATGGGACGGAGTTGGCGAAGGGTTCGTAATTTTAGGTATATTGCTCTGGTAGTATTGTTTATGTGTGGCTCCATTGTCAAACTTTGGTCTAGGGTGATTCCCAAATATCATACTTCTTGCTTGGTGCTTATCTCAGTATCCCTCACTGGTAAGGTGGGAGGAGGTATGAATGAAGGGTCCTTAGTGATGAAGAGAGCCTCAGATTTCTTGCAGTTTACTTTTAAGTTATGTAGAATCAGCCAGTCAGATACTGCATTGAAGCAGTCAATGATTTTTCGGGTTGACTGTAGAGAAGGGAGTATAAAGCAGCACATTGTCGGCATAAATGTGGTAGAGAATGTTGAATGATTTAATTATGGAGCAAATAGGCTGAATGTAAATATTAAACAGTAGGGCTGATAATGAGGAGCCTTGTGGGACTCCTTGCGTTTGTACATAACTGGATGATGTTTGCATACTTATGCATACCGTTTGCTGTCAGTCTGAGAGATAAGATCTGCACCAGTCTAATGCTAGGTTCTGAATGCCAATCAGCTACAGCAGGGTTAGGAGGAGATTGTGGGACACAATGTCAAAGGTGGACGCAATGTCAAGAAAGAGTAGAATAAATCCTTGTTCGGATTTGTTCATGCCTAAGATTAGATTGTTCATTAGTGCGACAAGCAGTGTCTCTACATCATGCTGTAGGCGAAATCCATGTTGGTTGTCATCAAGTGGATAATGGGAATCAATTTGATCCTGAATTTGTTGCTGTACAATCTTCTCTGTTACCTTGGCCAGGAAGGACAGGTATGAAATAGTTCTGTGGGATTTTACATCTGTCGGATCAAGTTTAGGGTTCTTGAGTAGGGGTCTGATTGATGCAGCTTTTAGAGGGGCTGGAAATAGGCCCTTGGAGAAGGAGATCTTTATAAGGTGGTGGATATATGCACTTAGCTCAGAGCATTCTGATTTGATCCAAAAAGATGGGCATGGGTCTGTTGGAGAGGTCGTAGTGTTAAGACCTCTTCTTATGCATTCTATTTATTCTGTTGAATAAGGGAGGAAAGCTCTTAGTGCAAGAATGGTGGGATCGTTTTGTGTAGCAGAAGTCACAGTTGTCTGGTTGCTGATACCATTGTTAGCAGGCACGAGGGTACTGGATAAGGGTAATATGCTATCAGTGTATAGATGAATGGTTGCTTCAGGAGGGGCGACTGGTGGAGTGGCAGAAGTATTGTAAGGATTAGCCATATCGGCTTTGCTCTTAAAGTAGTTAGCAAAGACCTGAGGGTGTGGTGTATTTTCAGTGTATTGCCTTGTGTTGTCTTGGATTAGTGATTGGGTGATGCTGAAAAGTTCACAGGGTCTGTTGATAGAGCGCATAAGGAGGTTGGTATGGTGTTCTCTTCTTCTCAAATTAAATGCGTTACAATGCTCTTGTAAAGTCTTCATATAAATGGTCTTGTCAATTTGGAGCTTAGAGTTTCGCCATTTACATTCTATCTTCCTGAGTTGTTGCAGGGATTCCTTTAATTTAGCAGTGTACCAGATTGGAGCATTTTCATTTAGTGGTTCTCTTTTCAGATGATAGGAGTGCCACTTTACTTAAGGTAGAGTTCCAAGTGTGTGTTAATTCAAATAAGTCAGAGGTGTCAGTTTTGAGCTTGTGCAGAGTTGCTTCTAGGAATTCTTCTTTGATGAATGGTTGAAAATGGTGAGGGGGAATCAGAGTATGATTTGAGGGAGGCCCATGATCAGTTGATGGTTGTGGGATGTGGAAGAAGATGGCCTTGTGGTCTGACCAAGGTACTGGAATGATTTGTAGCTGATGTAGATTGTTGACTGGCTGAGAAGATGAGGTCCAGGGTATTACCTCCAATATGGGTAGGTTTGTGTATTATTTGATTATAGCCTAAGAAAGCCATAGCATCAAGGAATGCAGAAGTATGCTTCGTTGAAAGCGCAGGGAGACTGAAGTCTCCTAATAGCCAGAGAGGCTTTCTCTTTATAGAGGAGTTGCATGCTATTGCAAGGACAATTGATAGGTCATCAGCAGATGTAGAGGGGGCACGGTAGAACAGGGCTGTTGAAAGGTGTTGATTGGAGATCAGAATAGCATCCAGGGTGTTTGAATTATGTATGCTATGGCACTGAAGTTGGAGATTATCTTTAGCTATGATTAGGACTCCGCCACCTCTTTTATTAGCTCTTGGGCAGTTGAAGAGGACATGGTTTGGGAGCTTTATATGGTTTGTGATGACTGTGTCCATGTCAGTTAGCCATGATTCGATCACAAATAACATATCTAATTTATAGGCTTCAACATAGTCTAAGATTACAGGCCATTTGTTATGGATGGAACACGTGTTTATTAGCATACATGGTAGGTGTTGTTTATCCGAGGGTTTCAGTCCTCGCCTTTTTACTGGAGGTTGACATATAATATGGATCAGATGCTGATAGCAGGTTGTATGATGTGTTATTGTATCAGAATATGGAATTCCTTGCCATCTCTGGCCTTGGCTATGTATGATTGGTATCAAACTCGGTTGTTAGGTTAGAGGGTCTGTCAGACATGTGGGATGAACTATGAGAAGATTAAGTAGGAGAAAGATGAGTATGTCTGACATTTTCTTAAGAGTGGCAGAGCTTTGCTAGTAGAGAACATACCTGTAGGGATTGAGGTAATAAATAGCAAATATACTAGGGGTAGATGGAACTCAATTCTGATCAAGGAGCTTCACGGTGCAACACAATGTTATAACTGTGATTCAGGTTATGTGGTAGATTGTGTTGGTACAAAATAGCAAAATATTCTGTTACTAAGTTGCAGTTATAAAATTTTAATACAGTTAAAACTCTCAATAGATGTATCAGATTTAAACAAGGAGAGAGCTAGACAAAGATTTGCAATATCAAGTAGAGGCTTACATTTATCTTAGCTAAGGGTATAAGGGTATAAGCAGTGTCGTACATTTATATATAGCAAGACAGTCTGTATAATAGCAATTAGGCTTTAAGTACCTGTTTTTGTGTTGTTTTTGGGTGCCTAATTTCCACGCCTAAGGCCATGCCAAAAGGTCCTCTGGCGAGGCATTCAGGCTTGGGCCCGCCAGGTGCGGGTGCGCCAGGTGGTGCTGTAATTTAAATGTCCTGCGTCGGGCCCTGATTGGCCTTGTAGTGAAGAGCAGGAGGGGTTTCCTACCTCCTGCTCTCTGTCCCGATGCCGATCGGGGCTCTGAGTGGCAGAGGGAACCGGTGGTGTTGGCGGCACCGGGAGATGCTGTAATTTAAATGTCCTGCATTGGGCCCTGATTGGCCTTGTGGTGGAGAGCAGGAGGGGTTTCCTACCTCTTGCTCTCTGTCCCGATGCCGATCAGGGCTCTGAGCAGCAGAGGGAGCCGGTGGTGTTGGCGGCGCCAGGAGGTGTCATGCATTATTTGTCCATAATGCATGATTTTTTATTGTAACACATGTTAAAAAATAAAGAGTTTGTTAATGTGCAAAATAAATACTGCAGCTTGGGGCATATTTACTAGAATGTGCTAACTAATAGCATGCGGTTTAGTATGTGGTTTGGGCATAGTGCTAAAAGGTAGCGCTAGTCCTAGCACCAAAACTCCCAAGCTACCCGCATTGCACACAAATGGGCAGGGACTGGGAGGGACAGGAGTGGAACAAAGACATTGCCATTGTATCATGGCTAGCATGGGTTTTAGTTGCCCATACTAACACAACTTGCCATCCTTAGTGCGGGTGCACTTAATGCCACTTCAGTGGTTGGCATGAAGTGTGCCCATTTGCCGTCTTGCGTGGTGCGGTGTCCTGGGCCCACAATAACTACAGGAGGACAGACGCACACTCTCCTCCTGAAGTTAGCTAGTAATGCAGCCCACACACGTGTTACCAGTGCAGGACTTGGTAAACATGCCCCCTTGTGTTTAACTTCACAAGCTATATTATTCATGAAAAGATAGTGGCACCTGAAAAGTACCGCAGTTTAGCGACTACCCCTGCAAATTTGTACAAATAGCTGACTTAAATCTATCCAGATAATTTTAGTTGGATATCTAGCATAAAACATATCCAGGTAAGTTTTGCTGAATACCTGGATAAAAGTATTTGGATAACTTTATCCATACAGGTTACCCAGATTTCTGGCATTCTCAATATTTATTTAACAGGGTATTTTTATACTGCTTTATCATTTTAGTCAAAGCAGTTTACATTGTAACTTAAATATGGTAATGTACATTAAACAGGGACATTGATAACCTGGAATTTTCTGAGGCAATGGAGGGTTAAGTGACTTGTACAAGACCACAAGGAGTACTAGTGGGAACTGAACCCTGGTTTCTTGGTTCCTAAGTCAGTGCTCTAACTACTGGGCGGCTCCTCCACTTCAATATGAGGTTCAGTAAGTAGAAAAGCCTTTTTGACGTGTCTGTTTACCAGAGCATTAGTTGTTTGTACAAAAGAAAACCCCACAAACGAAAACCACACATGAGAAGACTTAAAATAGAAAGAAATTCTATTTATCAGAATTTATATATATGCTGAAAATACGGGATCATTGCTTACTGTATATCCCTCATCTGTTTTAGAGTAGGTTAATAATTTCCAGAGACATACTTTAATCTTGACATGATATAAATCCATACTTTCCTCAATGTAAACAACATAATTCATAACTGCATTATAGGAAAACCAACTCTGATTAATAATTGCACATCCATGAGATTGCTTTTCATTCTGAAGGGGTTTTTTTATTTTATATTTTTATTAAAGCATAGTCTAAAAAGGGTCTGCTGACAAAGGGACTGCTGAAGTCCATAAATCTGCATTTATTCGGTTGATTATTTTTCAATTAATTTAGGATCTAGATAAAACCCTGGAGTCTGCAAGGGTAATGCCTAGACCAGTGGTACAAGATCACTCTTGGCTAAGTAGAACCAAAGCTGGCAGATCATTAGCAAATGATATAAAGTCCCTTTCCATAGTCATTTTTTGAGGTTGTGACAGGGTATATAGAATGCTACCCGTCCCTCTCCAATGAATTATTAACAGTCCCCTTTAAGAGAGTCTGCACCCCAGAATTCAGGTTTAGGAGGACGTGACTCACAGGGAGAGATTAAAAACTCAGCAGGCTACAGGAGGGAGAGTAACCCATGGAGCCAGGTCCTTCTGAGGCAAGCTGGGCAAAGGATTGCTGAGGTAGGAACTTTAACTGGGGCTGGAGGAAGGGCCGGGAGAACCAACTTGTAGAGATTTAACAAGCTGGGACAGAATAAAGGCTGATTTTGCTTCCGCTGAACTGCTGACTGTTCTGTGTTTTAAAAGAAAACCCCTTCCCACCACACGCCACACTACCACATATGGTGACACTGGTGGGATTTCCTCTAACCACGTGGCAGAGGGCAAATTCACATCCCTTCAGGGCTGGGCCTCTATAGCAGGTCAGGCTTTTTTTGTTTGTTTGTATGGGCTAAGAGGGTTAGCATCACCCTAGTTAGGGAGCTTGAAGAAGGTATAGTCAGTGCTGGACAGGCAGGCTTTGTTTTGGCCACTAGAGGCTGTTAAAATGTTATTGGAACTGGAATACTGCAGGGTTAACAGCTGCAGAAGAGTGAGCTGTGATTGTGTTTTGCAAGTGAGCAGTGACAAACCAAAATAGAGCGATTCCTCCAGATGCTGGCAGAAGGGCAGCAGCAGCTACAGGTGCAGGGGAAGCTACAGAGGAGTTCCCTGGCTCAGTTCGCCTAGGCCCTGAAGAGACCGCAACTCTACCCTCCAGAACAAGTGCTTCTTAAAATGACGGCAGAAGATGAACTGGACCACTTTTTGGTGAACTTTGAACGAACCGCCCTCATGACCGGATGGCTGGAGGAGACATGGACTACTTATTTGGGGAATCTGCTGATGGGCAGTAGTCAGGCTGCATTCAAGGATGCCAAGCCAGATGGGCGAGCTACATATGCAGCTGTAAAGACTGCTATATTGGAATGGACCGGCAGTACCCCAGAGGCCTACTGCCAGTGATTCAGAAAGGGGGGGGGGGGTGCTCTAGATAAAGGAAAGTCCTTGGAGGCTCCTCTATCTTGAAGGATCTTGCATGGAAGTGGCTGCAACCAGAGGGGAAGACTGAACCTGAGTTAGCCAAAATTGTGCTAATGGAGCACTTTTGGGAGGATTTGACCACCCTGATGAAACAGTGGGTATGTCAGTACCCCAAGCTTACACTGGAGAGTGCATTGGAAATAGTAGAGGGTTATCATGAAGCCCAGCCGGTGACTGAAGTGGACAGTCAGAAGAAGTCACCCATTAGCCCAGGAAGACAGAAGGGGAAGCCAGAATAGATATTGGCTCCTAATTTTCCAACCTCCAAAGTCACCTCTTAGGCAAGGACATGGCCCCAGCCACCCCTTCACCTGTTTTAGGTGTGGAACCCAGGGACACTTTGCTCAGGAATGTCTACGGAAGAATTTATGGATGTCAGCCTAACCCCCCTCACACCTGCACTTTTGTGGACACTCCCCATCCAGGGCAGAGAACTTTGTGATTCCAGTGAAGCTCGAGGTAACCAGCCTCCAGGCCTTGATAGACTCCGGGACTATGCAAAGGCAGTAATACTGGCCTGTGTGCATGTTTACCAGAGGAAGTATCCCATGGCAAAGGTTTCACTTAAAACTCCAGCAGGGCAAGCTACAATCGAGGTCGTGGTGCTGTCCTGGCTCCCGTATCCAGTGGTGATCGGCCGAGACTACCCACACTTTGGAGCAAAATGGGACTTGCCAAATGACAGCTCCACTAAGTCGGACCAGGATGATTTCCTAGAGATTTTCCCTGGAATACCCATATCTATATGTCAAGAATCCCAAGCCTGCAAAGTCCCGGGGGGAGAGCCTAGGGAAAAAACCCCTGGGAATAGCTCAGGGATTAGTGGAAGGGAGCCAAATATAATTGTCCACTTCCCAAACTAGGGGCTAGGGGCAAAACCAGGGTGATTCAGGAGGGCCTAGCAAAAGGATGAGTCCTCTTGAACATGCCTGAGAGCGGGTTTTGGAAGTGGATGGGGCTCCAGTAGGTAACAGAGATTCCCCTTTAAGAACCTTTCCCTATTTTCTGCTAAAGAGAGATTTGTTATACAGAGTGGTCGAAGGTGCCCTAGAGGGGGAAGAGCTAAAGCAACTGATAGTTCCCTGGTCCTTTCATCAGCAGGTGTTATTGTTGGCCCCCAGCCATTTATTAGGGAGACAGCTGGGGGTGGCGAAAACACTGGAGTGTATTTTAGCCTGATTTTTCTGGTCCAGGGTCCATAAAAAGGTGCAGTAATATTGCCAGTCATGCCCCACCTGCCAACTTCATAACCCCACCAGAGTTTGACCTGCCCCTCTAGTGCCTATTGAAACTCCATTTGAAAGGGTGGCTTTTTGAGTTGCTTTTCAGAAGACGGCCAAGAGGCATATTAGACATGGTAAGGGAAACCTGGGAAGAAGAACCCCATGCCGGGTGTAATTTGGTGCAGTACGTTATACAAATGCAAGACCCTGGCTGAAGAAAGCTAGAAAGGTGGCCAAATTCAGTCTGGGAAAAGCTGAAGCTCAACAGGCCAAGGGCTATCATTGGGCAGTCGTGCACTGCACCTTCCAACTAGGAGACAGAGTTTTTGTCTTGCTGCCCTCATCTGAGAGCAAGTTACTCTGTAAATGGCAGGGGCCCTATGAAGTGGAAGAGAAAGTGGGCCTGTTAACTGCAAGGTTGCCCAGTCAGATAAATAGAAGAAAGCCAAAATTTACCATATTCACCTATTGAAAAAGTGTACTCCAGGGATGGCTGTGAGATGATTTTGGGCCAGACATTTCAGCCCTGTTGGATCCAATTCAAGTCCCGAATGGAGACCAGCTCTCTGCTGTCCAGAGAAGAGAACTAGGTGGTTTGATCCACCAGAATCTAAAGGTGTTCTCTACCTGCTCGGGACGAAACCACCTCATTTGTCATGATATCATTACTGATCCTGGGGTGCTTATCTGGCCATGACCCTATCGAATTCTGGAGGCCCGGTGACGGTCACCAAAGAGCTGGAAGAGATGCTTCACCTGGAAGTTACAGAAGAGACTATGAGTGATTGGTCATCCCCCATCTTCTTGGTTCCTAAACCCGATAGAAGCGATTCTGCATTGACTTCAAGAGGGTGAATGCAGCTTCTAAACTGGAAGCATATCCCATGCCCAGAGTAGATGAACTAATCAAGCGACTCGGTGGAGCCCGCTTTATGTCAACCTTGGATTTGACCACGGGATACTGGCAAGTGCTCTTGACTTTGGCTGGCAAGAAGAAGACTGCTTTTTTGACCCCGCAATGTCTGTTCCAATTTACAGTGCTGCTCTTTGGATTACACAGAACTCCTGCCACATTTCAATGCCTAGTCAACTGCCTGCTGAGACCTCACAAGGAGTATACAGCTGCATATCTTGACAATATTGTCATCTACAGCAGAGACTGGACCACCCATCTAACCCAAGTACAAGCTGTGCTGACCAGCCTGTGGAAGGATGGGTTGATGGCCAACCCCAAGGAATGATTTCTGGGAGGTCAGGATGTTCAGTACCTGGGATATTAATCAGGAATGGGCAGATATGACCTCAAATATGGAAGGTGGATACCACTGCCCAGGTCCCCATCCCAAATTTGAAAAAAAGAGGTCTGTGCCTTCCTTGACTTGATTGGCTATTACCACCAGTTCATTCCTAATTTTGCAGAGGTGGTGGAGCCATTAACCAGTCGCCACTGGAAGACAGCTCCCAAATGGATTCAGTGGTCTCTGGACCTGAACATGGCCTTCCAGCATCTCAAGAAGGCCATGGGCTCTGAACCTGTCCTAATTAGCCCTGATTTCTCTTTACCATTTATTGTGCAAAATGATGCCTCAGAGGTGGGCCTAAGAGCCATTCTGGCCCAGGATGTCAGGGGTGAAGAACATTCCATAGCATTCATCAGCAGGAAGCTGCTTCCTCGGGAGAAGCATTATGCGGTGATCAAGAAGGAAGCCCTGGCTGTCAAGTGAGTGCTTGAAATCTTCAAATACTACCAGCTTGGCCATCCAGTTATGCTGGTAACACCTCAAGTGGCTAGCCCAACATAAGGAGTCTAACGGCCGTATTATGTAGTGGTTTGTGAGTTTCTAACCCTACCAGTTCCAGGTCCACCATAAGGCTCGTCAGACTCAACTGAACGTGGACTTCCTTTCCCTAGTGGGGATCCCTGGTGAGGCAGGCGTTCAATGGGGCATGGCTGAGCTTAGGGGGAGGGTGTGTGATGAGACATAAAGAATGCTACCTAGCCTTCTCCAAAAGGATTATCAACAGTCCCCTTTAAGACAGTCTGCAGCCCAGAGTTCAGGCTGGGAGGGCATGGCTCATAAGAACCCAGCAGACTGCAGAAGGGAGAGAGGGCAGCGGTCCTTCCAAGGCAAGCCGTGCAAAGGAATTCTGAGGTAGGAACTGGAGCTGGAGAAAGGGCCAGGAGAACCACCTTGTGGAGGTTTAACAAGCTGGGACAGAATAAAGGTTGATTTTGTCTCCCCTGAACTGCTGTGTTTTAAAAGAAAACCCCACAGAGGTCTACTTTCCAGAAATTAAAGAGGCCATGTTCAGGTGTAAAGAGAAGCATTTACACATGTAGGCTGCATGCACATGTAAATAATTATGGGGGTGTGTTTGAGCAGGTTGAGAAAGTATGCATGTATTTCACATTTTACAATGAGAAAATATGTGTACTTAAGAAATTTCTCTGCTGGCTTTTGCACCTGCTCTAAGGCCTATGCAAATGCCAAGCTACCTGATGGTTGGAACCTAGGTCACCACCAGTAATTCACAGGGCAATTGCACTAACCGCCGTGGTCTCCACTCCCACCTTAAAATTAAGAAGAAAGCACTACTTTGCTCCCCTTGTTAATTGTTTTTTCCTGCACGCTTTTTAAAAGGCAGTGCATGCACACGTAAGTGCTGTATGCTGTAAAAGAAATGCTTATATGTGTAGATGCCGCACTCACATATGTGAAGCCTGAGTGTGCACATGTAGATTTGTAAAATTGATGTTCTGGTTGTATATGCTGGCAAATACTCATGCAGCCCTGCATAGCCTTACAGCAGAGCCTTTTGTAAAATATCAGTGGTTTGTGAATATTGTGACCTAGACATTCTGGGAGTAATATTCTAGGGAGATGCCTAGTTTTAGGCATCAATAAAATGCATAAATATACAAATAAATGACCTCCTATAAAATACCAACTAGCATATACGTTTGCATGCTATTTGCATCACACACATTTTCACTGTTGGGGTGAACATGAGTGGAGTTTCGACAGAGCATGGGCGTTGCAAGCATGTACATGTGTAGATTATAAAATACAATAATTTATGTGCACTTGCTAAAAGCAGGCACAGTCACACCAGCTCTAGGGCCTGCTGTAAGCCATTATGTCTAGTGTTTTTTAAAGTCAAGCACATGCATTTGATACTTTATAAAATGTGGCCGCAGTCCAATCCTCAGGTACAACAGATGATTTTAATGATATTTCACAGATTACTAATAGGTCTGCAATCTCATATTTCAGTTCCTTCAACACTCTTGAATTGCTACTTTTCAGTTTATCAAACAGTTGTAATACATCCTCCTGGCTTATCGCTATTTCATTCAATTCTTCTACTGCAGGCATGTCCAACAGGTAGATCGTGATCTACCTGTAGATCGCAGAGGGGTCAGAGGTAGATCGCCAGCCACACTTGGCCCCTTGCCTTCGAATTGGTTCAAACCACTGTGACTTTTGCTTGCCTCTGCAATTTTATTTTGCCTAGCCTTTGCGTTGATTCTACACCGCAATTTTATTTCGCCTTGCCTTTGCGTTTATTCTACACTGTGTGCAGAATTTATTAAATCGCGTGTGGTGGTATTTGAACTTGTTTGGCGGTATTTGATTTTATCTGGTTTGCTGGACAGGTGTTTGAGTTTTTTTGATGATTGTTTGGTGGTATTTGATTATTGGTGCCAGTATGATGAATTCTTATTTTTACTTTTATTTATTTATTTATTACAGTTTTTTATATACCGCACTATTCGACATCAGCGCGGTTTACATGGAACAGAAAAATCAGAACGTGTACATAGTTCTGTGTTACAAATAACAGGTCAGAAAAACTTGGGTAACAGGGGAAACTATTTACATACTGGAGTCAAAGAGTAGCTATGACATGAGAAACTATGTACAGGACACCTAGCTAGGGGTGTTCCTTGGTCTAATTGGTGTGTTGGTATAGTTACAAGTATTCAGTGTATGTGATTCCATGTTCTCTGGGAAGTATTTGAGGAAGAGGTAGTGTTTGAGGGCTTTTCTGAACTGAAGTAGGTTAGTGGTGGTTCTGATGCTTGAGGGTAAAGCGTTCCAGAGTCTAGGGGCACAGAATTTGAAAGCCCTATTTGATGTTGTCGCCCTGCAACTTGTTGATTCTCTCGGAATTGCAAGTGTATTTATTGATGCAGATCTTCTTGATCTATTAGGAGTTATGGTATGGATGAGGTCAGATAGAGAGGAGGAGGAGAGATTATTAACCGCCTTGAATGTCAGTAATATTGTCTTGAAGATGATCCTGGCCTGTATCGGAAGCCAGTGTAGCTGTTTCAACAGGGGCGTCACATGGTCTCTTCTAGTTGCTCCATATAGAACTCTCGCTGCGCTATTCATTGCGAGCTGTAAGGGGTTCAGGGTGGATTGGGGAAGTCCTTGTAAAATGGCGTTGGCGAAATCGAAATGCGGTATGATAAGGGCCTGGTAAATTGTACGGAAATCCTCTGGTTCAAGCAATGGCTGAAGATGTCTGAGGGAACGGATTTTGAAATAGATAGCTCTGACAGTGTTAGCAATGTGTGCTTTCATGTCAAGGTTTTGATCCAATATAACGCCCAAGTACCGAATTTTGGGTTTTGCTTGTAGATCAGCTCCTCTCACCTTCAGGTAATGCAGAGGGTTGAAATTTGAATTCCTGGTAATGAAGAGGACTTCTGTCTTCTTATGCTGAATTCTGAGGTTTTGCGATAGGAGCCATTCAGATATGGCATCAAAGCAATTTGTCAAAGGGGAGAGGTCCAATTTATCTATGGAGAACGGCATATAGAGCAAGACATCGTCTGCGTATATCATGCAACTGACATTGAAGGACCGGATGATGTTACAAATGGGTTGCATGTATACGTTGAACAACAAGGCAGAGAGGGCAGATCCCTGTGGAACTCCCTGACCTTGATAAAATGGTTCTGAAGTAGCTCCGCCGGAACGTACGTGTTGCCATCTTCCAGACAGGTATGATCTACACCATTCAAGAGCTGTTCCACTGACGCCTTTCTCTTTTACAACTGCATGTGTGGTTTTGGCATCTCCAGTCCTTGTATTGCACATCATCCAGAGGTCTTCAGTTCCTGTTGATCTTTAATACTTTGGGACAGTGACAGTTTTGGACCAGATTCAGCCAGTGTTTATACTAACTTAGCAGATTTGGCCTTCTTACATCCAGCCACCCCAGTATAATGAAGATGAGTGTTCCAAAGAAGAGAAAAACCTACCATTTTCATGATGAATGGTAAATGGACTATTTCTTCATCATGGTGAAAGACAAGTGGTGTTGTCTAATTTGTAATGCCCCAGTATCCTTGCCCAAAAAGGGTAATCTGGAACGTCATTATAAGGCTCTGCATAGCAATAAGTTTGCTGCTGATTTTCCACCCAAAAGTGAAATTCGTAAACTGAAGCTCAAAGAACTTAAATCAAAATTGGCTACTCAGCAACAGTTGATGGCGAAGCCAAGGTCACATTCGGTCAATGCAACCATAGCATCCTTCAAGGTCAGCAACCTGATCACAAAGAAATGCAAACCTTTCACTGAAGGGGAATTTGTAAAAGATTGTTTTCTTGAAGCAGCTGACAATCTTTCTGAAGGGTTTAAAAATAAGAAAGAGATCATAGCTGCTATTCAAGATGTACAATTGTCAAGAAACACCGTTGTGCGGCTAATAGAAAAGATGTGTGGAGACACAACTGAACAATTGTTGGAGGATGTTTCAAATTGTGTTGCTTTCTCACTCCAACTGGATGAATCTACAGACTTAAGAGACATAGCCCAGTTACTAGTCTTTATCCAGATGTTTTTTGAAGACTTTAGTGTTAAAGAAGAACTACTTGGAATGATTTCTTTAAAAGGGAGAACTACCAGTCAGGAAAGATTCAGTTCTTTCCAATCTTTTGTGACAAAGTGTAATCTTCCATTGCATAGACTTGTTTCCATCGCTACTGATGGAGCAAGAGCAATGACAGGTGAGGTTAACGGTTTCATAGCCCTCTGTAGACAGCATGACGACTTCCCAGATTTCCTCTCTTACCACTGCATCATTCACCAGCAAGTTTTGGCACACAAGAGACTCAATACAAAGACACTCATGGACATCACTTTCAAAATTGTAAATTCAGTTCGTGGAAGATCACTTCAAAGACAGCTTTTCAATCTTACTCGTGATGAAGGGGCAGCGGAAATCATTTTGCACACAGATGTAAGGTGGCTAAGTAGGCATAAATTTCTGCAAAGATTTCGTGATTTTCTGAATGAAATAAGAAGTTTTTTGAAGGAGAGGGGAGATGGCCAAGCAGAGTTGGAAGATGAGGAGTGGTTATGTGATTTGGCATTTCTCGCCGACTTTACAGGCGAACTAAGTGATATGAACCTTGAACTTCAAGGTAAAAACAAATGCATTGGCGAGATGATGAGTACAGTTTCATCCTACAAGAGCAAATTTGAGCTAATGATGACTGATCTTGCAAACAATGACCTTGATCATTTTCCTAATATGCAGGACCATCTGGGACAATATCCAAATTTTGTTTTTCAGAACGAGAAGTATGTGACAGAAATCTGTTCTGTTATCCAGGAATTCAAAAATAGATTCTGTGACTTCCAAAAAATTGAAACAGTTGTGGAGTACTTGTCATACCCATTCAAAGTAGATGTGGACATTAAAGAAACTGCAGCTGCTATCAGTAAAAATTACTCATTGAACAAGCCATCTCTTGAAAACGAAATATTAACTTTTAAAAATTACATTTTTCTCAAGACCCATGTTGAGCAAGAATAGTTTTGGAAGCTAGTGCCTAGAGACAAATTTCCCAACTTGAGAAGATGCAGTGAAGCTGTTTCGGTTCAACTTATTTGTGTGAATCTGCGTTTTCCCATCTGAAAATGACAAAGAGTACACAACATTCCAACATGACAGATGAACATCTCCAGGATTCCCTGAGACTGGCCCTCACGCAATATTCACCCAGCTTCAAAAAGCTGGTGGATGAAATGCAGGCTCAGATGTCTCACTAATGAGCAAGAGCGAAATATTAAAGACTGTGCAAGATCAGCCTGCATCAATACTCAACCTAAATTTAACACAAATTACTCAATAAAAGTTAAAGAACTTTATTAAGACAGTTAAAGAAAATTATTACTCAATAAAACTTTAAGAAAAAATGTACTTTCCCTTTCCCCTCGCAGTTCTTACTGGACCTTAGTCTCTGTTTTGTTTTTGCTTAATTTGCTTAACAGCTGATCACATCCAAATAAATGACAGAAGGTTCATTAAAAATGGGGGGGGGGGGATCCTCCAACTTTATTGGGTTAAAATATAATTTCAAACTAATTTGAAACTTAATTTTCATGGTGGTAGATCACTTTTGGCCTGAGAAAGTAGATCACGACCTGTTCGAAGTTGGACATGCCTGTTCTACTGTATCACCTTTATATACCAGTTCAGGCATGGGTAACTTCCCTACATCTTCTTCAGTAAAGACCAAAGCAAAGAAATCATTTAGTCTCTCCACTATGGCCTTGTCCTCCCTTAGTGCCCCTTTTACCCCTCTATCATCCAATGGTCCAACAGACTCTCTCACAGGCTTTTTGCTATGAATGTATTTGAAAAAGTTTTTATTATGCGTTTTTGCTTCCATGGTAAGCTTCTTTTCAAATTCTCCCTTTGCCTGCCTTACATCTAAATTGCCAATGCTTATGATGTTTCTGGTGTTTGTCATTAGGCTCCTTTTTCCATTTCCTGAAGGATGCTTTTTTGGCAACAATAGCCTCTCTGATCTTGCCTTTAAACCATGCTGGCAGTTTTTTTTGCCTTCCTTTCACTTTTTTTTAAAGCGTGGAATACATCTGGTCTGGGCTTCCAAAATAATACTTTTAAACAATGTTCATGCTTGATGCAAATCTTTAACCTTTGCAACTGCTCCTTTTATTTTTTTTCTTAACTGTTTTCCTCATCTTATCATAGTCTCCCTTTTGAAAGTTAAAAGGTAGAACTGTGGATTTCCTTGCCATCTTCCTTCCATTTATCAAATCAAATGTGATCATGCTATGATCACTTTTGCCAAGTGGCCCCAAAACCCTTATCTTTTGCACCAGATCCTGTGTTCCACTAAGGATTAGGTCTAGAATAGCTTCCTCTCTTATTGGTTCATGAAACAGCTGCTCCGAAAAGTAGTCATTTATTTCATCCAGAAACTTTATTTCTCTAGCATGTCCTGCTGTGACATTGACCCAGTTGATACCGAGGTAATTGAAATCACCCAATATTACTGTGTTGTAACTTTTTTGTTAGTTTACCTGACTTCTTTCAGCATTTCATCATCCATTTGTTCATTCTGGCCAGGTGGTTGGTAAAACACCCCCACTGCTATCGCCTTTGCCTTTTTACGTGGAATTTCTATCCATAGAGATTCTACAGTATATTTTGTTTTGTGCAAAATTTTAATCCTATGTGATTCAATGCCCTCTCTAGCATAGAGCAAAACCCCTCTACCAATTTAGTCTATTCTATCATTGCGATATAGTTTGTACCCAGTTATCACAGTGTCCCATTGGTTGTCCTCCTTCCACCCGGTCTCTGAGATGCCAATCATATCTAACCTTTTATTTAGTGCTATATATTCTAGCTCTCCCATTTTATTTTTTAGACTTCTAGCATTTGCATACAGGCATTTTAGTGGTTGTATTTTATTCATATTAATCTGGTTATCAGTTGATAGATGTAATTTGGAATCTTTCGGCTCTATACTGAAGGAAATCTGGGTTACTTTTATCTTTGTTGGAACTTCTCTGTCAGGATGTCCTAACTTCCCTGCTTTGCTAGTATCCTTCAAGGATACATCCTTCCAAACCATGTGTTCCTGGGCCACTGTCGGCTTTCCCCTATTATCTAGTTTAAAGCTGCTCTGTGCTGTTTTAAAGGTTAATGCAAGCAGCCTGGTTCCATCTTGATTAAGGTGGAGTCCATCCATTCAGAAGAGCCCCTCCCTTCCCCAGAATGTTGCCCAGTTCCTAACAAATCCAAACCCTTCTTCTCTGCACCATCATCTCATCCACGTATTAAGACTCCAGAGCTCTGCCTGTCTTTTGGGTCCTGCATGTGCAACAGGAAGCATGTCAGAGAATTGCATGCTGGAAGTTCTGGATTTCAACTTCCTATCTAAAAGCCTAAATTTTGCCTCCAAAACTTCCCTCCCACACTTTTCTATGTCATTGGTGCCAGCATGTACCAAGACAGCAGACTCCTCCCCAGCATTATCTAAAATCTTGTCTAGGTGGCACATGAGGTCCACTATCTTCGCACCAGGCAGGCATGTTACCAGGCAGTCCTCACATCCACCAGTCACCCAGCTATCTACATGCCTAATGATTGAATCTCCAACTACAACAGCTGTCCTAACCCTTCCCTCCTGGGCATATGGCCCTAGAGAAACCTTCTCAGTGTGAGAGGGTTTTACATCTCCTAGCAGACAGGTCCTTGCTACAGGATCACTTCCTGCCACACCAAGGTGATACTCTCCTTTCACGTGACCTCTCTCCTCCATCACAACTGAGAGGCTGCCAGTACTACGCCCCTGTAGGTCTCGTCTATGCAACTCTTTGTCTTCCTTATGTCCTCCAAGTCTGCTACTCGAGCCTCCAGAGATCAGATTCATTCCCTAAAATATTCTTTCACCTGTGAATCAAAGGAAGGGCTTTTTCTACTGAGGTTTCATTAATCAACAATTCTGGAAGATTTCTCTCAGACAGAGAAGCATTCACTATCCTTGCTAGCCTACGGTCAACATACCTCGAGCCCCCTTGACCAAAAATAATGGACAGTGATCTACTTCACAGTACGCTGGTTTGAGGTTGACTAAAACAGTTTTAATTGTCTGATTACTGACCACTTGAAAGAACATCATATGGATGATTTATATCCTCATAACTTAATGCTTTGTGGTTACTACTTTCCTCTTTCATTCATTCTTTTGAATTGTTAAATTCTCTGTTAACCAAAATAACATGGTCACAAAAAATGAGGAACAACTTAGAGAAGCTAGCAAAGTAGTCAGGAAAGCAAAGATGCAAAATGAAGAACTAGCCAATGCAATTCAATGGGGGGATGACATTTTTAAGATATGTTAGTGAGAGAAGGAAGGGAAAAGTGTTTTTTTAGACTCAAGGATGAAGGAAAAGGGAATATGTAGAAGCTAATGAGAATAAAGCAGAATTGCTTAAAAAATATTGCTGTTCTGTGTTCACAGATGAAGGGCCAGGTGCAGGACCTCAGAAAACACCCACAAACAGGAACAAAAGTGACGCGGATCTTGAACAATTTTCAGAAGACTATGTTGTAAGTAACTAGCTAAACTAAAAGTAGTCAAAGCAATGGGACCGGATGGGATAAATCTGAGAATACTGAAGGAACTTGGGGACGTTCTAGCAGCATCACTGACTGAACTTTTCAATGCTTCTTTAGAGTCAGGAGAAGTCCCAGAGGACTGTAGAAAGGCACACATGGTCCCTTTACACAAAAGCAGAAGTAAGGATAAGGTTGAGAACTACATGCCAGTTAGTCTAACCTCTATAGTGAGTAAATTATTGCAATACTGCAAAAAGAGAATAGTGAGGTTTCTAAAGTCCAATGGATTGCAGTATCCGAGGCAGCATGGGTTTACCAAAAGCAGGTCTTGACAGACAAATCAGTGTTACTCACCTGTAACAGATGTTCTCTGAGAGCAACAGGAATCAGTCCTCACTTATGGGTGACATCACAGACTGCGACCTCACACGGAAGCCTTTCCCAGCTTTCACAGAGAGCTTCTGGGAGATCCAAAACATATGCTTGATCACCTTCCTGCCCGAATGGAGCCATTTTACCTCATATGATGACATAGCTTAAGTGATGCAAAAGAAAAAACAATTCCATGGGGAGGAAGGAGGGAGGATAGTGAAGACTGATTCCTGCTCATCCTGGAGAGAAGCTATTACAGGAGAGGAACCATGCTTTCTCCGGGACCAAGTATAAAGTCAGTCCTCACTTATGGGACTCCCATAGCTACAGGCTACCGAAAAAACCCTATATATCACCCAACGGGGCAACCAGAGAAACCGAACAGCAAAGAATAGTGGAAAAATGCTGTAAGGTTCCAAGAGTTGACATATGGCTCTGGTATCAAGCATGAGAATGATTCTCTGGTAGCCTGGACAGACAGAAGGGCTGGAGGGAAGAAGTTGCATTAATTCCCAAAGAGGTGCCGGAGTATGGCTTGGTCAAAGGTACTGTCATGCCAGGAATCTGCATCCAGGTAGTAATTGGCTGCAAAGGTGTGGACATAAGCAGGGGCGGCCCAAGGGGGGTGCGGGGCCATGTGTGGAGACTCGGTGCGGGCCTCATTTGCATAAGTGGCCTTATTTGCATGAATATTTGCATAATGTTACCATGCACTAGCTTTTAGTAAACATGTCTCTTAATAAGTGTATGGATAAAGAAAGACTAAAAGATTTCTACATTACTATAATCCAGTGCCAACCGCCAGGCACATTAGGAACTACTACAAACGCTGCCCATTTAGAACCCATAGCAAACCCACCGTATCCTGACAGCATCACCAGGACTCACAAAGCACCATACCCTACCTATCAAAAGGCAACACTGCAAATATTAAACCAATACATTTCAGAGAATACTGGGGAAAGAGAACAAGTGGCAATATCAAATAGGAATTACATAAACAGAATACCTCAGCTCAGTTACACATGCAGAACATAGACCATCACCAAACAAGGAATCACAATTTAGAAACAGGAAGGCAATAATTAAACTGGGAACCCCAAAAGCCAAACTTGGAATGTACAACAACACTGTAGAAATAAAACTATAAATTAATTTCCTCTTGTACCAAACAAAGCGCAGACGTTAATGATGCACATTTCCCAGAGCTTTCATATTCCAGTTAATAAATTCAAAATAAAGAGATATCTTTCTACCTTTTGTGCATTTTTTTTTCAGTTGCAATTGCTCCAGCCACTTTCTTCTGGTTTCTTCATGTTTTCTGCTAACTTTCCATCGTCTGCTGTCCATTTGTCCTTTCTTCTCTCTTCTAGTTTTTTTCCCCATTCTCTCTCTCTACATCTGCTTTAGCATACTAATCTTTCTCCTTTTGCTCTTTCCTCGTTCCTATTTCATCCACACAAATTTTACCCCTCCATCCTCAATCCCCACTTACTCTCCCAATACCCAGCCAATTGTAGATTTTTCATCCCTCCCACACAAAATATTTTTCCCCTCTCCATTTTACTCTCCCAGGCCCATCCCATTCTAATCCTCCCCCAACATCAGCTCCCTTCTAGTTCCAGTCTCACCCAGCATCCATTCCCTTCTAGTCCCTGCATCAGCCCATTTCCAGTCCTAGCCCCCCATCAGCCCATTTCCAGTCCTAGCTCCCCCATCCATTTCCAGTCCGAGTCCCTTCATCAGCTCATTTCCAATCCTAGCCCCCCAATCAGCCCATTTCTAGTCATTTCCTAGCCCCACCATCAGCCCATGTCAAATCCTAGCTTCCCTCCACTCAGCCCAATTCCAGTCCAAGCCCCCCCATGAGCCTACTTCCAGTTCTAGTCCCTCCATGAGTCCATTTCAATTCAAGCCCCCACCACAGCCCATTTCCAATCTTAGCTCCCTCCAACAGCCCATTTCCAGTCCTATCCTAGCTGCTCCATCAGCCCATTTTCAGTCCTAGCTCCCTTCCCTCACAGCCCATTTCTATTCCAAGCCCCCTCCCCATCAGCTATTTGCCGTTCAAGCCTCCCCCTTCCACTCAGCCCATTTCCAGTCCTAGTCCCCCATCAACCCACTTCCAGTCCTAAACCCCCATCACACCATTTTCAGTTTAAGTCCCCCTATAACCCATTACCAGTCCTAACCCCCCATCAGTCCACTTCCAGTCCTAACCCCATCAGCCCATTTCCAGTCAGCCCCCCATAGCCCATTGCCAGTCCTAAACCCCCCATCAGCCCACAGCCCATTACCAGTCTTAACCCCCCCTCTACCCCTTTTCCAGTCCTAACCCCCACCCCCCCAACAGCCCACAGCCCACCTCAGGTCAAGTCCTAACCCCCTCCATAGCCCATTACAAGTCCTAACCCCCCATCAGCCCACTTGCAGTCCTAACCCCATCAAACCATTTCCAGTCCGCCCCACATAGCCCATTGCCAGTCCTAACCCCATCCGCCCACAGCCCATTACCAGTCCTAACCCCATCAGCCCACCTCAAGTCCTCACCCCTCCCCCTCAGCCCATTTCCTGTCCTAGCCCCCCCATAGCCCATTACCAGTCCTAACCCCCCCATAGCCCATTACCAGTCCTAACCCCCCATCACCCCATTTCCAGACAGCCCCCATCAGCCCACAGCCCATTACCAGTTTTAACCCCCCCATAGCCCATTTCCAGTCCTAACCCCCCAACAGCCCACAGCCCATTACCAGTCCTAACCACATCAGCCCACCTCAAGTCCTAACCCCTCCCCATCAGCCCATTTCCTGTCCTAGCCCCCCATAGCCCATTATCAGTCCTAACCCCCCATCACCCCATTTCCAGACAGCCCCCATCAGCCCACAGCCCATTACCAGTCTTAACCCCCCCATCGCCCATTACCAGTCCTAACCCCCCCCAAACAGCCCACAGCCCATTACCATTCCTACCTCCATCAGCCCACCTCAAGTCCTAACCCCTCCCCATCAGCCCATTTCCTGCCCTAGCACCCCCATAGCCCATTATCAGTCCTAACCCCCCCATAGCCCATTATCAGTCCTAACCCCCATCACTCCATTTCCAGACAGCCCCCATCAGCCCACAGCCCATTACCAGTCTTAACCCCCCCCATAGCCCATTACCAGTCCTAACCCCCCCAACAGCCCACCGCCCATTATCAGTCTTAACCCCCTCCATAGCCCATTACCAGTCCTAACCCCCCCCCCATTGGCTCATGGAAAATTAAAAAAAAAAAAAAAAGCTGGCTGCTGCTGCTGCGGCAGTGACAGAATGGAGTATCCCACGGGGCCCCCTCTGCCCGGGTGAGCCCTTCTGCACCAGCTTTCAGATACGCGAAGGGAGAGTGTCTCCCTCGCGCAGGGAGAGCTCAGCCGGGCAGAGGGGGCCCCGCGGGACACTCCATTCTGGTGCTGCTGCGGCGGCAGCGGCAGCAGCCAGCTTTTTTTTTTTTTTTAAATTAAATTTAAAAAAAAGCAGAATGTTCTTTGCGCGGGGCCCCCTGAAATGCGGGGCCCTGTGCAAAAACCATTCTTGCTCAATGGACGGGCTGGCCCTGGACATAAGACCATGTTGCAGCCCTACAGACCTCCAAATGCAGGTTAGCCACAGAAACTGCCATGGAGCAGACATTGTGTGCTTTGGCATGATGCTCTAAGGAAAATCCAGCCTGGTCATAGGCAAAGGAGATGCAGTCAGCCATCCAAATGGAATGGGAGCATTTAGAAACTGCCACACCCAGCCTGTTCAGATCATAAGAATTGAAGATGTGGGAGGAACGGCAATGGGCTTTTGTTCATTCCAGATAGAAAGCCAACGCCCTCTTACAATTCAGGGGATGGAGAGAGGCCTCTGAAGAAATTTAGGACGAGTGTGGAGGACCACCCTGTTTTTGTAGAACCTGATATAGGGCGCATATGCCACTAGCGCCTGCAGTTCACTGACTTCACGCTAAAGTAAGTGCCACCAAGAAAATGACCTTCCAGGACAGAAACTTGAGAGGACAGGTGGCAAGCAGTTCAAAAGGCGGAGAGAGAAGCTGCCCAAGGACCACGTTAAGGTCCCACGCCACCAGCGGTGGTTGGATCGGTGGATAGGAAAGCAAGATGCCCCTCATGAAGTGTCCAATGAGGGGGTGAGGAGAAAGGGACCAACTATCTATGGTACAATGGTAGGCCACTAGAGCACTAAGATGTACTCGGACTGAGTTAGACTTCAAGTCAGCATGAGAAAGGTATAGAAGATATGTTAGAACCTGCTCCACCAAGTGGGAAAAAGGGTTAATGGCTCTGTCCACACAGCAGACAGAGAATCTGTGCCATTTGAAGGCCTAGACACAACTAGTGGAATCCTTGCGGAATGCGAGGAGAATATTCTCCACTTCTCTAGACAGGTGAAACTGAGCAAGAGCTACCCTCTCAGCATCCAAGTCGTGACGGCTAGAGACTTGAGATTGGGATGGAGAGAGCAGATCCGCGTCATGGCTGAGGTAAAGAGGAGGTGCCTGGGAGAGGTACAACGGTTGCCTGGGCCAGCATGGGGCAATGAGTATCATGGTGGCCCTATCTGGACCTTGAAAAGGGTCTTGGTCACCAAGGGAGTTGGTGGGTAAGCATAAAGTAAGCCCTTGCCCCAGTTCAGGATGAATGCATCGGTGGCCACCTGAAAGTGACAGGGAACTCTGGAGCAGAACAGCAGCAGATGGGCATTGTGAGGAGTAGAAAATAGTCCCATGGACAAAGTGCCCCACTTCTGGAAAATGTTGTGGGCTACTTGTGCATTGAGAGTCCACTTGTACAGCTGCAGCATCCTGCTGAGCCTGTCCGTCAATGTGTTGTCCTGCCCCTAGAGGTAGACTATCCGGAGAAACATGCCATGCTTACTGACAAATCTTCAGAGTCAAACGGCCTCCCAGCAGAAAAGGTATGAGCCCATGCCATCCTGCTTGTTGATGTAGAACACTGCCACCTGGTTGTCCATCTGAATGAGGATTACCTGGTTGGACAGCTGTTGCTGGAAGACTCGAAGGGCATTCGCTACCTGAGCTCGAGGAAATTTATCTGATGAAGACTCTCCTGTGTCATTCAGAGACCCCGGGTTATGCAGACCATTGAGATGGGCTCCCCATCCCATTTTGGAGACACCAGTGGTCAGCATCCACTGGTGCGTCAGGGCCTGGAAAGGAAGTCTCACTAGAAGATGAATTGGCTGCTGCCGCCAAGAAAGGGAGCCTCTCAATGGTGAAGCCCTAATCCGGTCCGCAAGAAGGTTCGTCATCTGACACCACTGTGTACAAAGCATCCACTGTGCCTCCTGCATCTGAAGCTGGGCCAATGGGGTTACTTGGACTGTGGAGGCCATGTGGCCTAGGAGGCAAAGCATTGGGCAAGCCAAGACCGTTAAGCAACGTTGGACATACTGGGCAGAATGACAAGGCGCTGGGCCACCATGGTATCGAGGAGAGCCCCAATGAACTTGAGGCACTGAGTGGGCTGCAGGTGGGACTTTGGGTAGTTGATGACAAAACACAGCTGCTCCAGCATCTGGATGGTGCATTGTGTGGACAAACAGACCTTGTCCTGCATTCTGCCTCTGACCAACCAGCTGTCCAGATAGAGGAAGACGAAGATGCCCTGCACGCGAAGAAAAGCAATCGCCAGACATTTTGTGAAAACCCTTGGGGCGAACGCCAGTCCAAAAGGTAGAACCCTGTATTGATAGTGATGTCCACTGATGACAAAAGCAGAGGTGCTATTGGTGCAGGAGATGAATGATAATGTGGGTATAGGCATCTTTTAGATTTAAGGAGCACAGCCAATCTTCCTGTTGGAGGTAGGGCAGCAACGTTCCAAGGGATACAATCTTGGACTTCTCATGCACTAGGAAGCAATTGAGATTGCAGAGATCTAGAATGGGCCGGAATCTGCCTGCTTTATTTGAAACCAGGAAGTAGAATCCCCTTCCTGTTTGGGGCGGTCGAACAACCTCTACTGCCCTTTCTTTTAAAAGAACCTTGAGTGCTTGCTGAAAAAGTTTGCGATGGGAAGGTTCCAAAAGATACTCCTCTGGAAAGAAATTTAGTGGTGGGGGGGGGGGGGGAGTGATTCAGAAAACCCTATGAATCACAAATGAACCTCTGGTGGCCAGCTACCATGGTACAAGATGATGTTGGCAGTTTCTTTGTCTTGCACTGATTTTGTAGTTCTTGGTGATTTCAATGTGCAATTGGATAAGACCTCTTCTAGCTTAGCTATAAATCTTCTGGGTGTTATGCATACATACGGTTTGATCTGATCTATCAAATGCCCCGATCCACCAAACTGGCTGTACTCTTGACTTAGTTTTCTACCAATGGCGTGGAAGATTAAAGAATTATATTTGGACTATACAAATCATTCTTGTCCCTTGGTTTAACCATTATGTGATTCCATTTGAAATTTTGACTCAGAACTCATTGAAATGTAGTAAATCCAGTACAAAAAATTTACACAAGTAAATTCAGGGGTGGTTCAAGGCAATCTGCCGCCTGAGGCGAGGGATGAGATGGTGCCCCCCCCCCCCCCCCGAGCCAGGGAGGGGGGAGGCTTTCTCAAAACTGCAGTCAGGGACTTAACCAAATCAAAAAGTTAATTAGATAATGTGGAGGGAAAAAAAAGATGTTCGCACACCACGGAACTAAAAGAGAGAGTGAGAACCACTGCACAGTTTATAACACCAAATTAAATAACTTATTTTTATTTTGTTGTTATAAACTGTGTTATGGTTGTTGCTTTTTCTTTTTGACCATATATTATGCATTCACAGAACTAGGACATCCACCCACAAAACTCAATATCTAATTTAAAAAAAAAGCAGATTCTGGTCATCTCACTAACAGACATTCTCCAGTACCAGGCATATTGGGAACTAATACAAAACCCTACAAAAGTCACTGATGATCTACAAGGCCAAATCAACCATCTCATACCAGCATAAATTTCCAAAACACATACAACATGGAGCCTATCCAGATAAAATCAGCATTATAAATACTGTCGCGGGCCCTAGAACATCCATACACTGATTGAAAAGCTAAACAAGTCAAATTACTACAGTACAGTCCCTTTGAATAAACTCCATGTTAACAGAACTCCTGGCCTCAGTCACACAATCAGAACACAGACCCTCGCCAAGTACAGAATAAGTGAGGAAAACCTAAAATGAAAATATGTAGACAAAAATTAAACTGAAAGCCCAAGAAGACAGACTCTGCATGCAATGCAATACCAGAGAAATAAAAGAGACTCATTTCCCTGTACTGTGTAAAATATAAAAATATCGCCAAGTCCAATCACTCATTTGAAAATAAAATTATTTTTTCTACCTTTGTTGTCTGACCATTTTATACTCTGATCATGCTGATCCCAATCTCAAGCTTCTACTTTCTTCTGTCTTCTCTTAGCTCTCTTTCTGTGGTCTCGACTATATCTGCCATTTCTTGTCTCTCCTTTTGTTTTCTTCACTTCCTTCCATCTTGGATATTTATTTTTTTTCTGTCCACCTTTCTTCCATTTATTTCTCTCTCTCTGGTCACCCAGATTTCACTACTCCTTACTATCCAGTTTTCAATTTCCCTCTTTTTTACGCCATCCATCTACCGCTTTTCAGCCTTCACCCCCAGTCCTTCCATTCCCCAGCTCTTTTTCCCCTCTGTGTGGTCCATCATTTGTCCTCCTGTCTCCCCCCACCATTGTCCAGCATGTCTCCCTACTTACCCCATCCAACATTTGTCTCCCTGCTTCCCCCTCCAGCATGTCTTCCTGCCCCCCTTCCCTGTGGTCCAACATTTGTCCCCTTGTCCTCCCCCCAGTGTTGTCCAGCATTTGTCTTCTTGTCTCCCCCCCCCCCCCCGACGCATTGCCCAGCATTTGTCTTCCTGCCCTTCTTCCCTGTTATCTAGCAATTGTCCCCTCTCTTCCCCTTTGTCCAGCATTTGTCCCCCCTGTCTCTCCCCTTTGTCTAGCACTTGCCCCCGGCTGCCCCCTTTGTCCAGCACTTGCCCCCCTGTCTCTTTTCTTTGTCTAACACTTGTCCCCCTGTCTCCCCCTTTGTCCAGCATTTTTCCCCCCATCTCCCCCTTTGTCCAGCATTTGCCCCTGTCTCTCCCCTTTGTCTAGAACTTGCCCTTTGTTTCCCCCTTTGTCCAGCATTTGCCTCCCTGTCTCGCCCCTTTGTCTCTCACTTGTCCTCCTCCTGTCCCCACCACCTGCACCTCTCATCTGGCGGTGGCACTCCAGTTGTTTTTATTTTAGATTTTACTGCCTCTAGCCTGCCTCTGCCTTCCCAACACTTTTTTTTCCTCAAGAATGCTTGTAGCAAGAAAAAAAAAGTGGCGGGAAGGCAGAGGCAACAAAATTTAAAATGAAAACAGCCAGAGTGCCGCCGCCGCACGAATCAGCCTGATCGCTTGCAAGGTACTTGCAAGCGATCAGGCTGATTTGTCCGGTGATGGACTCTGGCTCCGTTTTAATTTTAGATTTTGCAACCTCTGGCCTGCCTCTGCCTTCCCATGTGGAAAATCAGAGGCAGGCCAGAGGCTGCAAAATCTAAGATCCGGAGTGTGTCCGACATTGGAGTGCTGCCCCCATTAGGTTGTCGCCTCAGGTGGCCTAATGGAAGAACCGCCCCTGAACCCCCCCCCCCCCCAACACACACACACACACACAACTGATTCAGGCCTAATAGCAATTCTATCTTTTAGATCCAGCAGTTTCCTCCTACTACTGTTGTTGGAACCAGGACTGGGATTTGCGGTCATGGTTCTTTATTTGCAGCTACTCTGTGATTTTGTTCCCTGTTTTATATCTCTTCCTAGTTTATTTTAATCCAGTCATGGCAGCAACAGTCCTCAGCCAGGGTCCAGGCACTGGGGTTCTTCTGGAATCCTGCATCATGGCTCTAATGTCTGGCTACTAGATGTTACCATCGTGCTATGACTGACTTCGCTTCCCACTCCCAAGGACTGTGAACACTGCACCATGCTCGGTCCTCTCTGACCTGGGGAGCGGAAGACTGGAATCAGGAGTTGAATCCAGAGCCCTCTGCATAACGTGTAACAGGGCGGTTTTAGGCTAACTGGCATCCAGTGTGAAAACTGAAATTGATACCCCTTCCTTCAGCTGTGAGTGAGTTCACCACAGGACCCCCATGGTGCAGCTTCGTCCCGCCCCCCTCCCCCAAAGGAATGCAGTCGCTGCTCCCTGGGCAGTTAAAATAAAAGTTGTAACCAGTGTGGAGCCTTTCCACCCCCGTGAATGACTCCATGCAGCTTCGTCCTGCCCCCAAAGGAAGTTACAGTCGCAATTCTCTAAGAGGCAGGGAGCTGCGCCTGTAAGGAAAAGGATGAGTGGGGTGAGTTTGCCGTTGCCGAGAAGTGGACTCGGCAGCGGCAGCAACTTGTGCACTGTTTTTTTAAACTTTTGAAGGTGAAGTGAGGCGGCTGTTTTGGGGGCATTTTTTGCCACCCTGAAAACTTTGCTGCCTGAGGCAGCCGGCTCACTTCGCCTCATTATAGAGCCGCCCCTGAGTAAATTAATACATGACAAATTTGCAGAAATATTGGCCCAACACCTATACATTACTAACATCTTGAAGTGTCAGATAATACAGTATGGGACACAGAAATGCATAATTTTCTAAATCAAACAACTCCTGAGTAAGAAATTAATTTAAGGGGTAAGAATCACACTTATTGGTGCTCCAAAGAGATCAGAGAATATCAAGCACAAACATGGGAAATACAAATGTGCTTAGTATAAAACAAAACTCAACAGGGGAGGATAAAAGCAAAGTGAAAGTAGAAAAAATGTTTTTCTTGAATATGATCAACCAGAATAGAAACTGTCCTAAAGAAGTGTTTTATCAGTAAGTTAACTTTGAACAAGCAAGATAACATTTATCTGGAACGTTCAGCAAATTCCTCTAACCAATTAGAAACATGACGGCAGAAAAAGACCACATGGCCTAACTACTACAGTCCCCTTTTTTTTCTTTAGAGATCTTCTGTGTTTGTCCCATGCTTTCTTGATTTCAGATACTGTCTTCGTCTCTACTGCCTCCACTGGGAGACTATTCCACGCATTTATCACTTTTTCCATAAAGAAAAATTTCCACATATTACTCCTGAGTCTATCCCCTTTCACCCTCATCCTTTGTCTCCTTGTAGCAGAGCTTACTTTCATCTGAAAGAGACTCTTCTCTTGTGCATTTTTGCCACGGAGGTATTTAAATGTCTCTATCATATCTCCTCTATCCCGCCTTTCCTCCAATGTATACATATTAAGATCTTTAAGTCTGTCCCCATATGCTTTATAATGAAGACCACTAACCATTTTAGTAGCCACTCTCTGTACCGATTGAATCCTGTTTATATCCTTTTGAAGGTGTGGTCTCCAGAATTGCACACAATATTCCAAATAAGGTTGCATGAGAGACTCACACAGAGGCACTGTCACTGCCTTTTTTCTGCTGGCCATTCCTTTCCCTGTGCACCCAAGCATCCTTCTGGCTTTTGCCACTGCCTTTTCTACCTGTTTAGCTACTTTAAGATCATCAGAAACAATCACGCCAAGGTCGCGCTCTTTTTTTGTGGACAGAAGTACATCGCCCCCTACACTGTACCACTCCCTTGGATTTTTGCAGCCCAAATGCATGATCCTGCATTTTTTAGCATTACTTCTCAGCTGCCAAATTCTCAACTATTCTTCAAACTTAGCTAGATCCAACCTCATGTTATCTACTCCTTCCTGGGTGTCTACTCTATTGCAGATTTTGGTATCATCTGCAAAGAGGCAAACCTCACCCAACAGCCCTTCTGCAAGATGTTAAAAAGAATCAGAACAAGGACAGATTCCTGCACCACACAACTGGTAACATCCTTCTCCTCAGAGTAAGCTAGATTTACATGTACGATTTGTCACCTCCCACTCCATCAATTTATAACCCTGTCAATCACTTTATGGTCCATCCCTAGGGTGCTCGATTTATTTATAAATTGCCTGAGCGGAATGGTGTCAAAAGCGTTACTGAAATCTAAGTGCACCACATCTATGGCTCTCCATCGGTCCAACTCTCTGGTCACCTAGTCATAGAAATCAATCAGATTTGTCTGACAAGATCTGCCTTTGGTAAACCCATGCTGCCTCAGATCCTGCAATCCACTGGACTCCAGAAACCTCACTATTCTCTGTTTTAGCAGCATTTCCATCAATTTACTCACCACAGAGGTCAGACTAACTGGCCTGTAGTTCTCAACCTCATCCTTACTTCTGCTTTTGTGTATTGAGAGTCCACTTCTCCTGACTCTAAAGAAGCACTGAAACGTTCAGTCAGTGGAGCCGCTAGAATGTCCCCAAGTTCCTTCAATATTCTTGGATGTATCCACTCCCATTGCTTTGTCTACTTTTAGTTTAGCTAGTTCCTTACTAACACAGTCTTCTGAAAATTGTTCAAGACCCACGTCACTTCTGTTTCTATTTGTTTGTGTTTTCTGAAGTCCTGCTCCTGGCCCTTGCCAGAACAATAATATTTAAGCAATTCTGCTTTATTCTCATCAGCTTCTACATATTCCTCCCCTTCACCCTTGAGTCTGATAATACCACATTTGCACTCCCTACTCTTGTTAACATATCTGAAAAATGTCTTGTCCCCCCCCCCCCATTTTATTGCATTGGTTATTTTTTCTTCTTTATCTTTGCTTTCCTGACTACTTTCCTAGCTTCTCTAAATATCGATGCTTGTCTTCCTCTCTCTGTGATCTCTTGTATTTTATGAAGGTCACTCTGTTTCTTCATCTTTTCAGCTACTTCATTTGAAAACCATAGTGGCCTCCTTTTCCTTTTATACTATCCTTACTGTAGAATAGGGTAATGGTAACATCATATTATAGGGATTACTGTCTGAACAGAAGAGGCAATGGATGGAGACACGCACATAAATATTCTTGAGGGAAACCCACAGTCCTCTGCAAGAAAACTGCAACGCAGACAGTAGTTTTATCTTTTACCAACATAGTGACCTGAAGCATACAGATTCAGCAGAGTTATTCAGCTTAAGAAATGGTTTTTGGACCATGAAATCCTACAGAACATTTCTGGAGCCTGTAGAATTCCTTAAAAAGACCTATCTACCAGCAGCAAAAATACAAACTGCCCTTCTATTTTTCAGTGCATCCATTGCTGGATATGCTGGCCAAAGACTTGGCTTGGTCTTTCTCTAAGTTCATCTTCCCATTCCTCTCATAGCAAAGACCCTGCATAAGTTCCAAAATAAGACTAGCACAATGATTCTCATAGCATCATACTGGCCTTGTCAGAAATGTTCCCTCTCATCAACATATTCTTAGTTTTATCTCAAAGCAGGCTTTAGGTACTACCATCCTAATAACCTAGAACAAGGGCTCCCTTCAATATTCAAATTTCTAGCCTTGACATAAGGGCAGTTGACCAGTGTTTACAGTATGTTCCATCCTATGTTTCCCAATGCCTATACATAGCATCTTGATTGCAAGAAGAAAACCTTCAACCAGGCATACCAATATATTTAAATGGAAGAGATTCTCCATCTCGTATTTCACAAATGGCCATGACCCCATTCAGTGTTCCCGGAATACTTTACAGAAATACTTATACCATTTCTATCAACCAGATCTGCAGACATCCTCCATCAGAGTATGTCTCAACGCATCTTCAGCCTATCATGTCTCCACTGATAGGTTTTCGGCTTCACAGTGGCATCTCTTGATTCATAAAAGGGCTTCTACAGGGCTTGCAGAAACCTCCTGTTCTGTGAGACCCTAATGTTGTCCTTACCTCTCTCATGAAGCTGCTTTTTTAAACCAAGCTCAAGCATGGTATCTGGAAAGTGCTCTTTCTTGTGACGATTACTTTAGTTAGAAGAATAAGCAAGCGTCAAGTCTTGGTCACCTAGACCCACATACTCTGTTGCGTCACAAGGTAGTTCTTTGGTACCATCCTGCATACTTCCTACCCTTTGCCATAAACTTCATAAGACTCCATGCAAGAAGTCCCTTCACACTCTGGGCCAGCTGAGTAAATTCTGTCCATGTTGCCCCTGCAGTGTAGGGGGACAACAAGGACAAAGGGGCCCACTTGCAGCCTCTCCCAGATCTTTTAAAATGGACTCTTCCTGCTTTGGGGACCCTTTCTGAATCTGTTCCTTGGGGGCTATTAATCTGAATTTCTGCCACTGCTCTGGGCTCTAGTTTATTACTTTGAAAGAACTGAACTCATCAGAATATCTACATAGGTATTTGTCTCTTTTGGCACCAACAGAATTGGCATTCCAGTAGTCAAGAAAACTTTATCAAATTGGCTGACATCCTACATCTGTTATGAACTGATACTCCTCTAACCAGTAACATGAAACCTCATGAAATCAGGGCTATTGTGATTCTTTTGAAATCTGTTTTGCTGAACACTATGAGGGCAATTTTATAAGAAGTTGCCAAATTTAATTGTGCAGGAAGGCACCTATTTTTCACCTTTTTATAAAGACCCTTAAGTGCCTATGTCCTGCAGAAACTGCACCTGCATTGAAGGTACAGACAGTTGTTCCTGCTTGAAGCAGGCATAAATGTTAACATGTAAAATGTGCATGTAAATTGTGATTTCACACACATTCCACCCAAACCCCTCCCCTGAGCATGCCTATCATTGCTCATACTCTTAGGCATGCCTACATTTATAAGAGGCATTTTATCTACAAGAAAGTATGACATTACCTCCCAATCCAAAGCAGAGACTTGGTCCTCACTTTTACCTTCACTTTCTGCTACTGCTTGAACCACCCCACAATCTGAGACAGTGCATTTGGTAGAGCTGTGCTGGCCAACTTGTCTTTGTAAAGTTACCAACTCTAGCATTTTTTTCTTTATGACTAGGCTGCTCCTGGATAATAGACACATTAAGTCTAACTAAAAAGCACTGTTACCACGTGAAAGTAGTCCAAACCAATCCGGAGTGTGGTATTAACAAAAAATACTTTATTCATAAAAGTTCACAAATCGTAGTTTGGCCCTATTCACCCCGGTTTGTGAACTTTTATGAATAAAGTATGTTTTGATAACACCATGCTCCATATAGACAAATTATACATAAACTGAGCAGCTCTGAGATTGGGAGTTTTGAACATGTGACTTGGGATTCAACCCTGTTTGTTGATGGAAAAAGCATTGATTATCACCTGTAATGTGTTTTCTGTGAACTGCGCGATTGATCAGGCACACAATATCTCCCAACTTCCTGAGCTATGGAACTGAGAGACCGAGGAGACTTCTGTGTATAAGAAAAGCCATGATTTCTCAGAACTTTGCACTTAGTTCAGAGCTCTGGGAGAGCTGTTCCATCCTGGCTATTAGATGACACCACTGACTTGTGTATCCGATCAATCTTGCTGTCTACGTAAAACATCTATTAAAGGTGAGAAACAATGCTTTTCCTTCTCTAACTCTGCTCCCATAACCACCCACTTTTTAGGATCCTAAATTCAGCAGCCCAATGAAACTGGAATCCTAAATTTAAGTAATCAGCCCTAGTAAATTTTTCAAAAAGCACTTCAACATTTTGAAAATCAGCCTATATATCTACAGTAAAGCAAAAAAAATGAATTAACCTACCAGTACAACAACAGCATCATGCAAGGGTCCATCTGTCTGAAGCGTTTCAATGTCATTCTCTATAATGTACTCCCATTCTACACCAAGATCTATGAATGACCGCGACTTTGTTTCCTCTCTCTTGCCATTTAGAATATAGTGCCCTGTGGCCTGGTTCTTGATTGCTACAGAGAAAAAGTCAAGAATATTATGCATTATGGCTTTCAATTAACAGGCAATGGGGTAGGGAAGTGTCACACCAAGTCTGACAGAAAAAACACTCAGGTCATTGCACAGACAGAAATATTACTTTCTTGCTTCTTTCTCATTAATCTTTACACTTCTGTGTGCTGCTTCAGCAATGCATACTCACATCCTAGATTTAAATGATCTGTTTGCTTGATATTTCTCAATCTGGCACTTTTCTCTCAGTTGCACACTTTTGCAGACCTACCTTATCATACTACTGTACTTATCTTTTAGGTGACGCTTGTGTTCTCTGTGGACAATCAGGATAATGCCCTCACATATGGGGGACGTCACCAACAGAGCCCAGCACAGGAACCATTTCCCAGCTCTTTCTGGAAGCTTTTGAAATGATCCCATCATGCATGTACGTCAATTCCCACCTGCTGCTGCTGTGCATAATCTCCTTAGTCTACAGTTTTCGGCAGAGCCTTATGGACATGTAGGTCCCACGGTCTGACAGACGTTTTGTTGCTATAGTATTTTTTGGGGGGGGGGGGGGTTTCTAACCTTGAAGACATGTTTCCTCTGCCTCCTGCCATGTCTTTTTTTTTTTGTATTAGATCACCTTAGGTAGGTTTTCGATCATTAAAATTTAATTTATTTTTCCTTCATTGCCACTATGGCCACATTTAAACTTCAGGCACCCCATCCAAGGAATTGCTTTCAGTATTGAGTTATTTCATTTCACTGTGCATATTTCTTTAGACAATATGTCCCAGAAACTCTCCAGCATGTTTAAGAGGTGCTTGTGGTGTAATGGGACCATGTCTGTCATGGACACATATTGGTGCCTAGGCTATTCCTCCTGTCAGAAATTTATTCTATGGTTCTTAAAATTAATACACTACAGAATTGTCACTCACTGGGGTATAAAATTATATTTTTCTTGTCTTTCAGTCATAGTGTCAAGGCACCAAGCTGGTTGGGGAGTTTTAAAGGCCATCTTTCATGTCTGTGTGATTCTGCCTGTGCGTGCAGTCTCTCGGTTACCAAGCTGGGAGTCCACAGGAGAAATAATAGTAGTATACTACTCAGCCCCTTTTTAGTGGCACATGTAGTCATGGATTTTGGTCTTATCGTGAATTAAGTCTGCTCTATGGGAGGTGTTTCTGTTGTTAACTAAGAATCTTGATGACTAGACAGTTTTTGTGGATCGGTCTGCTAAAGTAGTAAGATTGTGGATGGGCAATTTTACTATTAAGGATCAGAAGGAGTTATTATCAGAATGACCAGAATCATAATTTCAGCCAGAAAAATGAGGGGCATCTGTTGTGGATGCTAACTAGTCAGATACCATACAAGTAGTTACTAGTAACACAGAAATATAGAAAATGACGGCAGATAAAGACCACATGGCTTATCCAGTCTGCCTGTCTATGAGAACTATTACGCTCTACAATCCCTTCTCTCCTTCAGAGATCCTCTGTATTTGTCTCACACTTTCTTGAATTCACAGACGGTTCCTGTCTCTACCACTTCCATCAGAAGGTAGTGAAGATAAGAAATAAGAGAATAGAGTAATAAAAGAAGATCAGGGCTGTTGTAAACCAAAGAAAGATTTATATTGATTAAGACATATTCAGTGAATGAGGAATAGTGTATTTTCTAGGGGGAAGGATGCTAACCATTAAAATGCATTCAGCCAGTTACTGCTGCCATATAACCCCCCCCCCCCCCCCAGTGTGCGTAAAAAAGATCCCATTAAAACCAGGGTGGTCTGTGGGCGGATGGGGGACATTCACTATCCAGTTTGCAGCAATGTTCAGCCACTAATCAGATAGCTAAACTGATTAAAGTTAGGTCATCTAAATAGCTGTCCTAAATTTAACCAGTAGCTAAACTGATTAAAGTTAGGTCATCTAAATAGCTGTCCTAAATTTAACCAGATAGCGATACTGCTGTCCAGCAAACCTGGATATTCAGCACCAGCACCGGATGTGTTGCAGTGTTGAATATCGAGGTTTGATTAAAACGGTGGTGGCTAGTTGCTTTAAATAGCCTGGCCACCACTGCCAAATCTGCCCCTTATGATTATCTGGGGCAACACAAGGTGGATATTTATTGTGCTTCTGGTTACAGGATGTATAGAGTGTTAATCTGCCGCAGTTGGTTCCACCAGCATTTGCAGTAATGCATCACACATGAGTTGTTCAACAAGGAGGCAGAGCAGGTGTTATACAGAAAGTATCCCTATCTATATACAGCTTTTACCCCTTTGGGGTTCTTTCACTGCTTGCACGTCCTCAGGTAATTCCTCTCTGCAGATTCCCCACAAAAAATAAACCCAGCGCTGGGACTTTTCCTGCAAGGCTCCTTCTAATTTTATCATGGCTACAAGATCCCAGTAACCAGTACATGTCCCTTCTATTCCACTGCCATTCCACCTTGCTGCACTGTACACCTGAAACAGACTCTCTGGTCCTATTCAAATCCAAGCTAAAATGCCACCTCTTCAAGATTGCTTTTGGATTCTGATCCCCTTTATTCTTCTGTTTGTCACCCATGTGTGTTATAACCATTTCCCCTAATCCCTTGTCCATTTTATTTGTCTGTCTTGCATAGATTGTGAGCTCTGTTGATCAGGGACTGGGTCTTACATGTACTTGAACAGTGCTGTGTATATCTTGCAGAGCTATACAGATAAGTAGTTCTAGTAGTACTTTTGACTGGCAGCTCGTCAGTCAAATAAATCCAGCACCAGAGCTTTTATTCTTGCAAGATTTTTTCTAGTTTTATAAAGGCTGCAGAATGCCAGTAAAGAGTACCTGTTCCTTACAGGCGTAAACCGTGTTTTCCTCTCACATTTTTAACCGTTAGTACTGGTTTACAGTGTTCGTCGCAAAATAAAAAAGGAGTTCTGCCTTTCTCTGCCACCACTCATTTATGGTCTGAGTGTTCTCTTTTCCTTCTCCAGAGTCCAAGTAGCTACATTATACTTTGCCTTTCTTTAATTCCCTTAATCAGCACAAAAGGAAAGGCCCATAACACAGCAAGCCATGGCAGATTCTTTACCTTGTTCTCTTTTCTCTGATTGTTGGCAGCAACTTGTAGCTCCCATCTAGTCTGAGCCCTCGCTTTTATCCTCACCTGCTCTTCTCCCTCAATAATGAGGTATTCCTATGGGACCGGGAGTCTCTAATCCCGCCTTCTTGAAGAGCCTCCCCACCCAGAAACCTTTTCCCTTGGGTGCTATAAGTTCTCTTCAATGTCCATCTTTTCTTTGTTCTTAAGCCAGAAAAGGGGGATTTGTTACCAGCCCTTACCTCTCAGATTTTGCTGTGTCTAATTTTCCATCTTTCAAAAGAGTGAAAATGGGATAGAAGGAAATTGGGCTAGTACTGCTGAAATAGTTGCTTGTTCTTGATTTTTAAATTTATGTTATATACTTTGGTATCACTCTACTGTAATGTGGACTTGTGCAAACTTTAGAGGTGCAGTTATTTTGGGATTGTTTTGTTTTGTTTTTTGTAATATTTATTTTTCTTTATAATAGTTTTTGGAAATGTCATAAATAAAAAAAAAGAAAAGAGTGAAAAAAGCATGTTTCAGCTCTGTAGGACAGCCTCCTTGTTGCAAACAGCCATTCACAAAAAAAGTAAGCCACCGTAACAAGAACAACCACTCTAATGCCTTTCAGCCTGGGTGGTATATCAAGAAATTAAATAAAGTGGACAAGAACCAAAAGCACTCCCTTCACTAAATGCTTAACTTCCAGGGAGAATACCATATCAAATACAGTCCAGCTGGCTGAACCAGTCCTCTCCTCCCCCTGAGGATATTAGGTTTGGCTGATTTACCTATAGGGGCATGCCTACAAAAGAGCTACTGCAGATTTATTGCCCAGTGATAGCAGCTAACGTGGGAAATGCAGATGTAGAAATTAGACCTTACCTGCTAATTGTCTTTCCTTGAGTTGTCTCCGGGCCAGTCCAGATGAATGGGTAGTCAATCTCCCTCCTCTAGCAGCTGAGGACTATATACAAAGTCTTGTTGCCAGGATACCAAGCCCCACCTCTCTGAGGCAGCAATTCAGTCTTTACGTAACAAGCCAGTAGACGAATAATATACGAAAACCCTGGAAGAGGCACCCAGAGGACTATAAACCACGCCCTGGCCCGAAGAAGAAGCCTGGACTACGTGGAAGGTTTATATGTTGGTTGTTTTTTTTTTTTTCTTCTAAACACCAGAAGGTACCCATAGAATACCCTTATCGACCACCCCGATACTCTCGAAATCGACTATCCTGAGACACCGCCAAAAAACTCTTAGGGTGGGCTCTGGACTGGCCCGGAGACAACTCAAGGAAAGACAATTAGCAGGTAAGGTCTAATTTCTACTTCCTTATCGTGTCTCCGGGCCAGTCCAGATGAATGGGTAGTACCAAAGCAGTAACTAACCCTGGGAGGGACCTGTGAGCCCCGCGATGATAGCCGAAGCCCCCACAGAAGCATCTCGCCGCGCGAGCACATCCAGACGGTAATGACGAGAAAAGGCATGCAGAGAAGACCACGCCGCCGCCCGACAAATGTCCACAGGAGGCACCAGCGCTGATTCCGCCCACGACGTCGCCTGACCCCGGGTAGAATGAGCTCGAAGCCCGCCCGGTACCGACTTACGCTTGGATTCATACGCCACTCTAATGGCCTGCTTCACCCAACGCGCTATGGAAGCTTTTGAGGCCGCCTTTCCCTTCGACGGACCCCCATAGAGCACGAACAAACGATCAGTCTGCCGAAACGAGGCGGTCAACCTAAGATACCGACGGAGTACCCGCCCCATATCCAAGCTCTTCAGAGACCGATCCAAGGGAGCCTCGGCCCCCACCGCTACAAAGGTGGGAAGAATCACGGACTGATTGACATGGAAAGCCGACACCACCTTTGGCAAAAAGGACGGAACCGGACGCAGAACCACTTTCTCTTCTGAGAACTGCAGGAAAGGCGGGCGACACGAAAGCGCTTGTAAATCAGAGATGCGACGAGCCGAACAGAGGGCTACCAAAAAGGTAGTCTTCCAGGAAAACTCCCGGAGGGAACTGGCAGAATGCGGCTCAAACGGAGGCCCCGTGAGAGCTTCAAGAACGAGATTCAAGTCCCAAGGGGGAACCACCGGTCGAAGCGGAGGACGGATATGTCGAGCTGCCCTAAGAAAGCGAAGAACATCAGGATGGACAGAAAGACGCGAACCGCGAATCGGACCTCGAAACACCGCTAGCGCCGACAACTGTACTTTTAAGGTGTTGAGAGCAAGACCCTTCTCAAGACCGTTCTGCAGAAAGGCCAGAATATCCGGAATAGTAGACCCACGAGCCCGCAGCGAGCGATCGGCACACCAGGCTTCGAAGACACGCCACACGCGGATATAAGCCAAGGAAGTAGATCGCCTACGCGACTGCAACAAAGTAGAGATCACTGCGGTCGAGTAACCCTTGCGGCGCAACTTATCCCGCTCAAGAGCCATGCCGTAAGCGAAAACTGATCCGCCTGAGGCATCGGCACGGGCCCCTGGTGCAGCAAGTCCGGTCGCGTGGGCAGACGCCAGGGCGGAGCTACCAACAGTCGCATCAGATCCGCGTACCACGGCCGTCTTGGCCAGTCTGGAGCAATCAGAATCACCAGGCCGTCGTGAGAGGCTACCCTCTGCACTACTGGACCGACCAACGGCCAAGGGGGAAACACATACAGAAGCTGGTCCGACGGCCAGGGCTGAACTAGACCGTCGAGGGCCTTCCGACATGTGCTCCCGACGCCTGCTGTAAAACCGCCCGGCCTTGGCATTGTGCAGCGTGGCCATCAAATCGATCACCGGGAACCCCCAACGCAAGGTGATCTCGTGAAAGACCTCCGCATGGAGCTCCCACTCTCCCGGATCCAGCAGATGACGACTTAGATAATCGGCCTGGATGTTGCTCTTTCCTGCCACATGGGAGGCTGACAGCGCCGTGAGGTGCAATTCCGCCCATTGGAACAGACGCTGACTCTCTTCTAGGAGAGGCAAACTGCCCGTGCCGCCCTGGCGATTGATGTAAGAGACCGTCACCAGATTGTCGGAGAAAATCCGAACCGGCTTGCCCTCGAGAAGCTCGGCAAAGGCCAACAGCGCCAGATAGACCGTGCGAAGTTCTAGTCGATTTATCGACCAACTCGTCTCCGCTGGCGACCAAACCCCCTGCGCAATTCGTGCCAAACAATGCGCCCCCCACCCCGTCAGACTGGCATCGGTAGTGACTAAGACCCATTGCGGAGTGTCCAGTGGAACGCCCGCCAGAAGATGGTCCGGAACCGACCACCACTGCAAACTGAGTCTGACGGAGTCGGGACAACTCAAGCGCCTGGAGAGTGGATGCCGTTGCGGAGACCACCGAGAGAGTAGAGCCCGCTGAAGAGGCCGCATGTGCGCTCGAGCCCAGGGAACCAAATCCAAGGCCGCCGCCATCAGGCCTAGCAACTGCAAGTACTTCCAAGCGGTCGGAGCCCGAAGACGCAAAAAGGCTGCCACATGCGCGAGAAGCTTCCGTACCCGCTCCAGTGGCAAGAGGACGAGTCCCCTGTCGGTGGCGAACAACGCACCCAGATACTGAAGCCGCTGAACCGGCTGCAGATGACTTTTGGACTGATTGATCACCCATCCGAGACTCTGTAACGAGGACACCACCCGAGCAGTCGCCGACAGCGACTCCGCCCTTGAAGGTGCTCGAATCAACCAGTCGTCCAAATAAGGATGAACCTGGATCCCGTCTCTGCGCAGTGCCGCCGCTACTACCACCATCACCTTTGTGAAGGTGCGGGGCGCTGTCGCTAGCCCGAAAGGCAAAGCTCGAAACTGGAAATGCCCCATAGGCAGCGCAAATCGAAGGAAACGTTGATGCTCCTCCTTTATGGGAATGTGAAGATAAGCTTCGGTCAAATCGATAGAAGTGAGAAATTCCCCCGGGCACACCGAGCGAATCACTGAACGTAAAGTTTCCATCCGGAAGTGTGAGACCCGCAGACAGCGATTGACATGCTTCAGATCCAAAATGGGACGAAAGGCATCTCCCGGTTTGGGAACCACAAAATAAATCGAGTACCGACCGAAGCCGCACTGGTCTGGCGGCACGGGTACCACGGCTCGGAGCCGCAGCAAGCGAAGCAACGTGTCCTGCACTGCTCGCCGTTTGAGAAGCGGACCGCAGGGAGAGAAGACGAAGGCGTCCGCCAGCGGACAATCGAACTCGAGGGAATAGCCTTCGCGGATAATCTGAAGCACCCACCTGTCTGTGGTAATGGCGGTCCAAGCAGAGAGAAACTCCTGCAAACGCCCCCCGATGGGAATCTCTACCTGGACCTGCCTCGCATCATTGTGGCTTTTTAAGACCCCCAGGGGAGGAGGATCCGAAGTAACCTCTTCCGGACCCCCGAGCGCCTCGAAAGGACGGCCCCCGAGCTTGAAAACGCCCCCGCTGATAAGGAGCAAAACGAGCTCCCCGAAATCGGCGAAAGTCACGGCCTTGACCCCGCGAAAAGGGAGCCTGCTTAGGTGCCCGAGGACGGTCTTCAGGAAGGCGACCTCCCTTAGAGTCCCCTAAATCTTTAACAATCTTCTCCAATGCCTCTCCAAAGAGCAATTTACCCTTAAAAGGTAACTTACTGAGGCGGGCTTTGGAAGACGCATCGGCTGCCCAACTACGCAACCAAAGAAACCGACGGGCTGCCACCGCCGATGCCATAGCTTTCGCGGAAATACGTATCAAATCATAAAAGGCATCCGCCAGATACGCCGCCGCGGACTCCAATTGAGCCCCCTGAATGGGAGGAGAAGAATCTCCCTCGGGCGTCGCCGTCTGCTGACTCCATCTAATGGAAGCCCTAGAGACGTAAGCACCACAAACGGAAGCCTGCAGCGCCAAGGCGCTGGCTTCAAAAACTTGCTTCAAAAGTGCTTCAAGTCTACGGTCCTGCATATCCTTTAGGGCCGCAGCCCCCTCTACCGGAATGGTGGTTTTCTTGGTGACCGCAGACACCAGAGCATCCACCTTTGGCAACCGCAGGAGATCCCTCTCCTCGGTAGGCACCGGGTATAACTTAGCCATCATTCGAGCTCCCCGCAAGGAAGCCTCCGGGAATTCCCATTCAGATTCCACCATCTGCTTAATCACTCTGTGGAAGGGAAAACATTTCTGCTCCGCTCGAACCCCCTGCAATAAGGGGTCTTCCAAAGGCTCCTGCTGGGACGCCGGAGGGATCAGACTGAGAGCCGTGAGCGACTGAGTGATTAGGGCGGACAACTCGTCCCGTCTAAAAACCCTAAACACGTTAGGGTCATCCCCTGGCCCTAATTCTCCGTCTTCCAGTTCCTCAGGCCAGGAATCGGCCCCTGGGTCTGGTCCAAGCTCTCCTTCCTCCGGCCCCAAGAGGTCTGTGAATGATCGCGAATCCAACTTAGCCTCAAACTTAGTCTGCCCACTAGGCAACTCAGAAATCCCCTCTGCCAGCTCTGACCCACAAGGCTCCCTAGTCTGGGGTGCCATGGGAAAGTCTGCCCTCCCCGGCACAGAAACCTGCTCCCTCTGCAGTAAATAAGCCTTATGGAAGGCAATAATAAACTCCGGGGACAAAAGAGAGTCAGAAAGTGGAGGCAGAGCTGAGCTCTCCGGAGCAACCGGCTGTTCTTTAGCATGTTTAGTTTTTGCTCTGCGCTTTGCTGGCTTAGGCACAGGGACTGCCGAGACGGACGCAGCATCTAAAATGGCCGCCGTTCCCGCGCATTTCGCTGACGAGGGAAGTGAAGAGACGCGGTCTCCGTTAGCACCGGAGGCGTCCTGCATGGCCGCACACACTCTCTGCACACAAACGCGGCTCCAAAACCCCCTTCGCGCCAAAACACAAGCCCCGAAAATCGCCGCGGTGAAGAAAACACAAAAAGAACCCCGCTGCCGAAATAAAAGCAATTTTACCTGCACGGGTTCCGGAGCCCTGAATCACGCTGTCAGCTGGGAGAAGGAGCCGCGAGACAAGCAAGGAACCAGCCGCTGAGGCCCCCAGGTCTGGTCCCACTATCGGCCTTAAGAGAGCAGAGGAGGCAGGCCCTGCCGCATGCTCTAACAGTGCTGCTGAGTCCCAGAATCGCTACGATTGCAGACTTATAAGCCCCGTAGTGTGAAACACCCTGCCAGGGTGACACTAACTTCCTCTGGGCCTCTCTTCCATGAAAAGAACACAAAGCCAATATATAAGGAAAGGCTCTTAAAAAGACAAGAAGGGAAAACCCCCCACAGATCGATGGGGAGCCAATCTCCACACGTCTAGCCCAGCTGCTGAGGACGATAAGACTGAATTGCTGCCTCAGAGAGGTGGGGCTTGGTATCCTGGCAACAAGACTTTGTATATAGTCCTCAGCTGCTAGAGGAGGGAGATTGACTACCCATTCATCTGGACTGGCCCGGAGACACGATAAGGAAATCGTAGGTACTTTTCTGCAATATCTGTATTTCACATGGTGGACCCGGGAGAAGGTAGGATCTCAGTGGGGAGTAGGGGTTCCGATTTTTTGCAGTCATGATGCCAAAATAATTTGCAAGATGGCTGCCAAAAATAGCTCCATCGTGGCTGCAGACAACACCATCTCAGGAGGCATTAGCTGCAGCCGACTTTGCTGTGGGTCTTTTTGCAGCTGTAATTGCTACCCCAAAGCCCCAAATGGACTCGCCCCAACCAACGATCATTATCTGTGCCATGGATGTATAGATATATAGCACTGACAAGTAAAACAAAGTGGTTTCCCACCCCCCTTCAGCACCGATTCCACCCCTGGACAGATCCCGATCCCCATCAGGAACTTTCTGGGTTATTGGGGCACCCCCTGATCAACTTCAAAGCCTGGCTAGCCAATCATGCACTGCCTCCCTCCCACCCCTCCAATCTATAAGAAATATTCTTGGCTAGCTAGTTGGGCACCCTTCCCCCTATCTCCCCCTCTGAAATCTTAACTCTTAGATAGCCAGTAAGCCTAGCATGGGTCCCCAAGGTTTCCTGACCCTAACTCCCCCACAAGACCGTACATCTAATTCATGGTAATCTAGTGACCACAGGGGGCAGGAGCATCCTCTCTGCTCCTTCCCCCTGCACCACTGCTTCACAAAATGGCCACGATCATGCGATTCTGCCCCCTAGCTTCACACTAGGGGTCAGCACTATGAAATCACAATGATTTTTGTTAGTTCTTCTGAGACCTGATGGAAAGCTGGGAATGCCCCCTGCAGATAATGTGGAGATTTTTGACTTATCGCGGGCCTTTTGCAGCTAGCACACCGCAATAGCTACACAAGGCTACTGCAGTTTAGTAGACATGCCCCTTATACTCAACCCCAGCAAGTCCTCCTGTAACCTAACATTGGCAGTAGGCCATCCAGAGATTTAAACTACTCCATATAAAATCATTTTTGTCAAGCCCTTCACTACATTCAAATGTTCCTGAGAACTATTTGCTTCTTTAGCAATTGGTACCGAGGAAAAAGCTTGTTTGGTTTGGTTTTACTTCTGATCTATAGAAATGAAATCTCTCCCTCAATTCCACTGCATCCTCAAAACCTCCGTACCCAATGCAGTGGCGTTTCAAGCCCCAAGCACACTCAGGGCATGTGCCTCCCCCTTGTGGCGCTGTCCCCCCCTCCCCCCCGGTTCAAACGGCAAAGCCAGTGCAGCAAATGTAACTTACAGCTGTGGGTGACTTGCCACGCTGCCTCCACACCAGGCCCGGCAGCTGTTCCTCGAGACTTCAGCAGGGAGAGAAGAGCTGCTGGACTTGGAGCAGAGGGAGAATGGCTTTAAGTTACATTTGCCCTGCTGGCTCTACCATTTTGGCCTGGCTGGGATCAATGTTCCCTCTAATTTTCTGTAGGCTGTGTGCACATAAAATATCAGCTGTGCAGCTTTTGAAGGAAGGTTAAATTTTTGTGCGCCACATAACGACACTCAGAGTTATATACTTTAAAATTTGACTACACGTCAGAATACAGTATGTACACCACATTGATTGCACTAGAAAATATTGTAGAACTTCTGAAAACCATAAATACACAACAACTTTGAAATTTTAAGATGTCTGTGTTGTTTTCTATCAGAATCAGAACCGTAATTTTTGTGCGCTCTGTTGTAAGGTATGTGCGCTCGCTCGGCGAGGTGTGTGCGCGCGCACACGCGCACAGCTTAGAGGGAACAGTGGCTGGGATGCACCCACCTCCTGGTCAACACTCAGGGCGGGCCACATCACCCTTGGTATGCCACTGACCCAATTCCTTTCTAACTCTCAACACTCTTGTTTAGAAGAGTTCAAATTTACTGAATACCAAAGAGAGACTTTTAGATGGGGCACTCTTCCCAGCTCTAATGGGCAATATTATCTAAAGCCCCCAACATGCAACCCAAAAGTGACAGAAATCGCACCAAAACTGATGCTACATAAATGCTCACATATATGTTCATATTTTAGAAATTATGAGGGTAATTATATAAACTCCCACACAGTTAATGCATATTGCCATGCACATATTTCGGGCACATTTTATAAAGTGAAATATATGCATGCTTTACTTTATAAAATAGAGGGGCAATGATGTGATGTAATCTAGTTGCAGCAGTTACACCTGCTCTAGAGCTGCCATAAACACCTGCATCTCGATTGTTAAAAAGTGTGCATAAGTTATAATATTGATAAATTAAGTTTGTAAATGTAGACTCTGCCCAAATTCCACTGCTGTGCGCATCCAAACTGAAGGTTCATGCCATAGGACTTACTTGCACACTTACAGAAAAACGGCTGCCTAATGCACATGTATAAGTGCTCATTTACGTGCCTTTAAAATAGGGCCTCATGTGCAGAATTAACATGTAACTTTCTATGTGTTCCTTATAATAGCAGCTCCAGTGAGCGCAAATGGTGACTAGCCACACTCTGCTCCTGAACATGCCTATATGGGGGGTGAATAGAAGTATGCATCTTCTTTGCACATGCATAAAAAAGCCTTTATGTGCAAACATCCTTTGTAAACTTACCTTCGAAGAGAGCAGGACTCCAATATAATCATTCTGCACATAACACTTAGATTTTATGCCAGATTTTGTATACAAAGCCCACAGAACTTGAATGTATATATGGAGGACGTAGTTATGTTGCTATACCAGTCCAGTTTAAAACTGAATATTACCAAAAGGGAGGCATCATGGGTGGGCATGCAGGGCATGGATCAACAAGTGATTTTGAAGGGGCTACCTCTTTACTGGAGAAGAAAGGTTAAAGATGTGGGAGTTTGATTAGTTTCAGATCTGGAAATATTTTAATTCAAACATCATTCTTCAAGTTGCAGTGACTTTGGCAGCTGCACTCATATTTCTCTATGGAGGATCTCATAACTGTCATGCAGTTGTTTATTTTATCAAGGCTCAGTTATGATAAAGCATAGCTATTCACCTGTAACAGGTGATCTCCGGGAACAGCAGGAATTTAGTCTTCACATATAGGTGATGTCAGTACCGACGGAGCTCGCTCAGGAATGCTCCCCAGCGTCCAATAGGAACGCTTTTGGGAGCATCCTACTGTGCCTGCTTTGCTGCCTTCCCACCTTTGTAACTTTCCATCTTTAGCTGAGTTTGTAGCTGAGATAAAAGAGAGAACAGAGAGAGAGAGAGAGAGAGAGAGAGAAAGAGAGAGAGAAACTCTACAACTCCTAGGGGAGGCGGGTGGGTTGTGAAGACTAAATTCCTGTTGTTCCTGAAGATCATCTGTTACAAATGAGTAACTACGCTACCTCCAGGAACAAGCAGGAATGTAGTCTTCACATATGGGACTTTCTAGCTCTCAGATGTCAGAGAAAGGTCCCCAGAATTGGCAGATATGCCTCAGAGCAGGCCTCAAGAGGGCATGGATCTTTAATGGACATCTGGCATTGAAAATTCTGGGATGGATGGTAGGAGTTGATCTAAGTCTGAAAGTGATGTTGGAGTATAGCCTAACCAAACATGGCATCCTGGCGGGAGTCCTTGTCCAAACAGTAATGTGCAGCAAAGGTATGCACCGAAGACCAGGTGGCTGCTTTGCAGATTTCGTCAATGGCTACAGAACGTAGGTTTGCCGCCAAGGCAGCCATGGCACGAATATCCAAGAGAGAAACTTTAGCGAGGTGGTAGCTAAAGATTCAAAGGGCAGCTTAAGGAGCTGACCTAAAACCACATTAAGGTCCCATGCGACCAGTGGTGGCCTGATGGGAGGCTTGGTTAATAAGAGCCCTCTCATAAAACATGTCACAAGTGGTTGTAAAGAAATAGGCTGTCCATCCAAGGGATGTTGAGTAGCAGCAATTACACTGAGGTGAACCCTCACCAAGTTTGTCTTGAGACCAGAGGATGAAAGATGGAGGAGATGCTGAAGGAGAGCCTCCACTGGAGCTGAGAAGGGGTTAAGATCCGTTTGGGTACAACAAGTGGAGTTCCTATGCCACTTAAAGTTATAGGAACATCTGGTAGATGTTTTCCTGAAGGCTAGTAGTATGTCCTTTACTTCCTGAGGAAGGTTGTGACCTTGCAAGACAACGCTTTCAGCAGCCAAGCCATGAGATGGAGAGACTTCAGGTTGGGATGGAGTAGCATCCTCTCCTCCTGTGAGAAAAGGTCGGGAGCTGATCTGAGAATGAGGGGGCGAGTCTGTGACATATGTAACAGGAGAGCAAACTACAGTTGATGTGGACAGTGTGGGGCTATGAGGATCATGTGGCCCCTGTCCAATTGAAGCTTGAAAAGCGTTTTGGAAATCAGGGGTATGGGAGGAAAGGCATACGGGAAATCCTGACCCCAGTGAAGGTGGAAAGCATCGACCTGCTGACAACTGGGCATCAGAGTTCTGGTGCAAAAATGAGGTAGTTTGGCATTCTGCGGAGTGGCAAAAATGTCTATCTCCGGAGTTCCCCAAGTATGAAAGATGTAGGAGATTGTCTCCTGATGGAAAGACCACTTGTGCAGAAGGAGGATTAGACTCAATCTGTCTGCTAAGACATTTTGGTTTCCTGGCAGATATACTGCCTGGAGATGCATCTGATGAGCAATGGCAAAGGACCAAAGATGGAGAGCCTCCTTGCAGAGGGCGCAAGAGACCATTCCCCCCTGTTTGTTCACATAGAACATAGCTACCTGTTTGTCTATCTGGACCAGAACTCTGTGGTCCTACAGTTGTTGAAACACTTTGAGGGCACTGAAGACTGCATGAAGCTCCAGCAAATTTATTTGGAGTTGTGACTCCTGCTCTGTCCATAGGCCCTGAGTGGAGAGAGAGTCCAAGTGGGCTCCCCAACCGAGTGTGGAGGCATCTGTTGTCAGGATGCAATGATGTGGAAGCATCTGAAAAGGTGATCCTATGGGGAGATTCCCCGGGGTAGACCACCAGAGCAGAAAGTTTATGAGAATGTCTGTGACTTTGATTTTGTATTTGAGGGTCCCAGAGGTCTGTTTCAACTGGGAGGCAAGAGTCCATTGAGTTGTCCTCATGTGCAGATGAGCATATGGCACTACATGAACCATAGAAGCCATATGGCCTAACAGTTGTAGCATCTCTCTGGCCGAGAGATTGTTTTTGAACCTTATTTGAGATGCTATCTGTACTAGGTGGGTACAACGGTCCTGGGGTAGAAATGCCCTTGACTGTCGGGTGTCTAGAATAGCCCCTATGAACTCTAGTGTTTGAGTAGGAACTAGATGGGATTTTGGAAGATTTATCACAAATCCTAGATCTTGTAGTACCTGAATTGTACGAAGGAGGGATAAATGAACTTCCTAAGAAATGGCTGCCCTTAATAGCTAATCGTCTAAGTAAGGGAAGACGAATATTCCGAGAGTCCTTAGATATGCAGCTACGATTGCTTCCTCTGGGTACCCTGAGGCTGGTATTGAGAAGTTCAGAGGTAAGAAGAGTAGAATTTCATTTTATTACCATAAAAAGACTTCTTAGCAACTGCTTTTTTTTTTGGTAGGCAGTAGCCTTTGAAATCTTATTGAGGGTGGTATTCTCAGACTCTAACTGAGAAGACTTATCTTGCCAATCCTTTCCAAACAGGTTTTTGCCTTACAGGGAATATTTCCCAGTTTATCTTGAACCCACTGTTCAAGGTCTGATGCCTGAAGCCAGGCAATTCTATGGGCACCTATGCAGATAAGAGTTGTTCTGCTAAAGCATTCAAAATAGTCAAAGGTTGCCCTATTAACAAACTTGGAAACATTTTGGGCATGTTTGACTAATGTATGGTAGTCCGCCCTCTTGTCCAGGAGAAGAGGAGACATCAACTTCAGATCCCTAGTCACATCCCTAAGGAACATACCCATATAGAGTATGTATGAACTTATGCGGATTGAAAGCATGGAGGCTTGAAAGCACCAGATGCTAAACCATCAAGGGTTCTTGACTCCCTGCTTGGTGAATTGGAGGAGTACATTTTAGAACTCTTAATTCCATGCATAGCCAATTCCACTACCATTGAGTGGTGCAGAAGATGCAGCTTCTGGAACCCAGTGCTTTCCAGTACTCGATACATGGTATCAAGTCGCCGGGTATGGGGAGAAATGGTGAGGGGCGTCTCCCACATCCAGAACATAAGGTCCTGGAGTATGTGGTGTATAGGGAGAATAGTCACCTCTTTAGGAGCTGTAGGATATTGCAGAATTTCCAACTCCTCTGCTCTGGGTTCTTTCTCCGATGCAGGAGTAATGGATAGGTCCCTCGTCTCATGTCCTTAATAAACCCCTGGAAAGTCATGTCTTCAGGAGGGGACATGCGTCATTGTGGAGATGGAGAGGGATCCTCGGTGAGACTCCTCATCTCTCTGGTATCGATCGATTCATTGTCCGAAGAATCGGAATCGATAGATTCAAAGTATTGATGAGAGCGATGCTCTTGTTCCTGTAAAGACTGGTACCAATCGAGATTGGTATCGGCATGAGAGATCTGCTGTGTCAGTACCTCAGAATCAGGCACGGATTCGAGGCCCGGTATGGGCGGGAGTGTGCCCAGGGGCATGAAGCCCAATGCCGATTGTATTGGCATCGTCAGCTCTATCGGTACTGATGATACCAGCGGTAACGTCTTGACTGGTACCGACAGTGCTAATAGAGCTGCAAGACTCCACTCGATGGCTAGCATGTGCAGGTCCACTGAGTTTACCAATGCCTGTACCAGAAGCTTGGCCTACCGTTCCAGAACATGGCACCAAGAACTCTCTGGAGGTGGAGGCCTCAGGAGCATCCTGGACCTCTTGTAAGGCTTTGGAGGGGAGGTCCTCCCACTGGGGTAGTTTGGCTGGTCAATCCACCTCTAGGGCAATGCTCAAGGCATCTCTATTTTTAGACAGAGATCTACCCTTAGGAGGATGGCCTGTCTTGGAAGAAGACTTGTGTTTCGAAACCTGAGATCCATGTGAAGAAGACGATGTCCTCAATGACATCAAAGCAAGGGAGACTGCATCTGAGGCAAACAGGTAGCCGAGTTTTGCAGCCCGATTCTGTAGGCCTCTCTTTGTCATCTTCTTGCATAGAGGACACTCAGATGGCTGGTGATCCGGGCTGAGGCACTTGAGACACTAGTCATGGGTACCAGTGGCAGAAATGGTACTACCATACTTGAAACATTTTTTAAAACCACTAGTTGGCTTTTCAATCATGTCAGTAGACTGGATGGAAGACTTAAGACCAGAAACGGCATCGAGCACTTGAAGAATTAAAGGTTTTTTTAAAATTGCTCTTTTTCACAGAAAGAAGAAATAAAGATGAAAGTTCGGTTCCGGCGTCGACGGGAAGGCAGATGCGACCACAAAAAAATAAAAAAGAAGACATTTTCTGCGTTGACAGAATTTGCTTCCTGCTGGCTCCGCGGAAAACCAAGAACTGAAGAGGGAGAGTCACAAAGGTGGGAAGGCAGCAACGCAGGCACAGTGGGATGCTCTCAAAGACTTTCCTATTGGAAGCTGGGAAGCTCAGGCTCCATCGGTACCGACATCACCCATATGTGAAGACTACATTCCTGCTTGTTCTTGGAGATTTTGATGTGTTCTGGCCTTTCACAGAGAAGTTTAAATTGGTTTGTTGTAGAAAACGTGACCACATTGAGGGCCTTACGATGTGTACCTATAATAGTCTCGGCAATCTTTAAGGTGATTATTCTCACATTTAAAACACTGCACAGTTTTGTTCTAGCTAATTATAATATCATCTAGAGGTTTATATTTTCGCTAGGCCATTGTCTTCAGAAAATAAAGGGTTGTTATTAATGGAATAAAGTACATAGGTTTGGCAGAAGAGTTTACTCAGTTACTGCACCAGTATATTGGAATTTACTGCTGGATGATGTAAGAGAATGTTAAAAGTACCCAAAGATTAGGAAGGTTGTGAAAGACTGGCAGTGTGAGCAGGTTTACGTGGAAGGACTGGAGTGAGCACTGTGGAGATATTGGGGGTTTTATAAGGGCAGTTGCTATTCTGTAAGCACAGATGTAAATCCCATCGCACATACTTTCAGTTGGGGTGTGCAAGGGACGCAGCGTGAGTGGTGCGCAGGTGGGGCTACAATGTACACATGTACAGTAGGTTACAGAATACTACAAGTGTTTCTGCACCAATCTAGGTGCAACCAGCTACTCCGGTTCTTGGGCAAGTGTAACTGTCACACCTAGGTTGATGCACATTGTTACACTGATATTTTATAAAATAAAGCATGTGTGCGCAGACAATTCATCTTCTAGTGGGACTTCCTTTCCAGGCCCTGACGCACCAGTGGATGCTGACCACTGGTGTCTCCAAAATGGGATGGTGGAGGGTGTTGGAAGCCACCACACACTGGATAGACAGACACACACTCCCCACACCTATGCCAGCATTGTGCAACTATAGAGGTGTTGGGCAGCCCAGGCCACCACACCAGTCCTGGGCACAGTGCAGGCATGGCTATGGTACGCAATACTGTAGGAGTCACTCCCAAGGTTGGTAAACACTGTCAGACACAGGACCTGTAGCACACTCCACAGACATCAGAAAGGTTGCTATGATGCAGCTCACTCAGGAAATTGTACTTAACCTAGGAATTGCTATCTGCCAGTAATCATAGCAACCTTTTGATAGATGTGTACCATATTCCCAGGTTTAGGGTGGCATTACTATGGTATGCATGTGCTAGTATTGGGAGATGCACGCAGAGCCCAAAGTCCTCCCTCTCCAGGAGGCTGTGGATAATGGGGCCTGTGGGTGCGGGTGTGTCTGCCCCTGTTGGCTGCTGCTTTACGGCAGAGGTTCCCAACTCCATTCCTGCGGTACCAAACACTGTTTGGGTTTTCATGCTGTCCCTCATGAATATGCATGAGATACATCTGCATACCATGGGGGTGGCGCATAGAAATGCAGTACAGGCATCTTCATCAGAGGCAGCATGGAACCGGAATGGTGTTTGGCCCTCCAGGACTGCATTTGGGAGGCTCTGCTCTAGGTAATTTGCATGTTTATGGTGTCTGTGCTCTGTAGGGTAAAATGTGGGTGTTTTGGGCATGTATACGTCATCTGCAAGAACGGTTCTCTCTGTATTAGCACGTTATAGTAGTGGGTAAAATATGAGGACTGTGTTGGCGGAAACCACAGCTGGGACTTGAACCTGTGACTTTCTGCTTCTGAATACACTGGTTCTGTGCACTGCACCACCATGTTCTCACAGAGATGGTGCATTCTCTGGTGCTACCATGACTGTTGGTCAGACAGGGCCTGTCTGCTGCAGTGCACGGCACCCACCTACACAGGGCTAGGCCACGGTCTGCTGTGGGCAGCTGCCACTGCCCCCTCCACCACCAGTATCCCTCAGCCACCATGCTGACATGCCCTTCTGCTGGTGGAGCTGGTGGTGCGCAGTCCCAGGCCATCCAGTGTGCAGGTAGGCAGCTGCCTATGGTGCGGGTTCTGGGGTAGGGGTGCCTGCATAGCTGTCCACGCTTTCCCCCAGCACCACTTGCCAATGTTCCGTGCCATTGGGGGTACCTGCTGGGTACTATTCCCTGTGACACTGTGGGGAGCACACTCTTGCCCATGTTGGGTGTTGGGCCCTCAGCAGTTGCTGTCTGGCTGCTCTACTGTTTCAGCATTCCTATGGGCCAGCTAGGCATCACCCTAGTCCCCACTGTGGCCCAGCTGCACCACAGCATGTGCCGCCTGCAGCCTTCTGTATCCCCTTTTCCAGCATCTGCCCGGTTGCCCGTTCCGACATGCCCGCCCTGATGTTGCGGGACATGTGCACGCCATAGGAACCCTGTCCGATGGTGGGGAAATCCCCGAGCAGCGCTATTTCACTGTGGGCCCATGCACCTTGTATGGGGACGAAGTATGGACCCTTCCACGATTTATATCTGTTCTATGGAGCTTACTCGGGGGGGGGGGGGGTTGATGTTTCTCATTGCTACCACTATTGGCCAGCTTGGTTGTTGTTTTTTTCCAGTTTGTTGGGGTCATTTTCAGTGTTTCGGTGCCCTTTTGTTCTGTGCACATGTATCACACTTATCACCTTTTTTTGGTTTCCCTGCCTAGGCTGTACATTGCTGACACGTAAATGGTTTCTCTCCCCTTTAAAGTGCTTTTACCGGTAGGTTTTCATTCACGTTGGAATTCAGCTCTGAAATTCAGCGTGTTGGTGTGAAGGGATCCTCTCCCCGCCCACTCTCCGCCCATTGACCCCTTCTCTCCACCCTCTCTCCACCTTCTGCGGTGTTTTACCGTGCCGCGGAGCATTACGCTCGTTAGCGCGTGATAGCGCGCGCTATAGCGCGTTTACGATCGTTAATGCGCTATAGCACGCTAACGATCGTTAATGTCGTACAACACGCGTTATTCACGTTTACCGCAGTTTAGTAAACATACCCCCAAGTAGAAGGTGGCAGAGTCTTTACCCTGAGTGGAGCCTTGGAGGAAGCAGTGGAGTGAGGTAGCCCTAGCCTTCTCTATGGGTCAATGATTTTTTTCTAAGAAAGAAACGTTACTAGAATATATAGTGCTAAAAAACCTGGCTGTAAAAAATATTTGCTTTTATCACTGAATAGATTCATTTCTTAAGAATATAGGGCTCAAGAATCAGTAATGAAAAAAATTTAAACCTGTGTTTATACAATACATAAAAGTAAGCAATACCTATTTGCCAATTGAAAGTATATGAAAATTGACTCGTGCACATGATTTAAGTACTTGGATAAATGTTTGTGTCTCAAAATACAAGACTTATCTAATGATATGCTTCATGTTGTTGTTTTGCATGTGACATCTTATCCAGTACAACATGGAATGTACAACAAACTAAAGATTAAGCTTGGGTTCGATAGTGTGGTCAATTTCACCTCTTTATAGAAGGGCATTAATTAGATTCAAGCATTTGTTTTTCTAAATTAGTTAATATTTTATGAATATGCAAAATGTACATTTATTCATACATACACTGATACATCTAATTTTTATGCGCAATTATATTTTACAAGACTTTCTCAGTCACAAGATGGCAATAGTAGAAGACAGAGGATTTATAGAAAAGGTCCAAGCTACTAGGCAGTACACAGTAAAAACAAAATTCCAAAAGAAGCCAAGTTACCTCTTTGATTTGATTAATTTAGTTCACTTTCAAATTAACATGCATTAGCTTCTGGTTAATTAATAATATGTTTAGAAAAATCAATTATTTTAAAATCTGCTACAACACAACAATAGATAAAGAAGTTGTAAAATTCAGTCCAGTCCATGTCATTTGAATAAAAAATGAGCAGAGACCTTCCGCCCAGCTTTAAAATTTTACAGCCCTTTGTCACTGTGTGCTGTCAAGTCGATGTCAACTCCTGGCCACCCTGTGGATAGTTTTCCATATTATGACTGTCCCCTGGGTTTTAATGGCAAGGTGTGACAGCAGTAGATTTCCAGGACTTTCTTTCACACAATAAACCTACAGCTCCTGGTACTCCAAGATAGTCTCCCATCCAAGTACTAACCAGGCTCAACCCTGCTTAGCTTTGGAGATCAGGTAAGACTTTGCTTACTTAAGGATGCAAAATTATTTAATATAACATTAAAGCATGAGGCCAAGCCTGAGGAAAGAAAACTTACCAAGAATATGAGGAGAAGCCTCGTCTTCTTGGATAAACACATGTCTGGCACCAGGGGGTATATCAAACATCTTAAGGTAGCCTTTGCATGTGCAGTTTTCATTGAAGAGAGCAAAGAAGAAAACAAAGAGTAATAGCTGGTGTTAGTATAGCACTAGACTACAAGGACCCAACTTGCAGAAGAGGGCATCCATTACCTCTAAGCAATATCAGAATTAAAACAGGCTTGTGACAAGTACATTCAGGATGATGTGTACAGAATCTGTAGAGAATAAATATTAATCTTCTCACAAACCTAGTTAATTTGATGTAAGGTAATGGCAGTTCACAATCCAAGCAAACATTGACACATTTCCATCATATAGCACTATAAAGAATTAACTTTCAAGATGTCCATCCTCCTTTAGCTACAGCATCAGAATTAAGAGACTTTCTTCTCTGAGGCCCTTATTTATTAAGTTGTGTTGGCTGTTTAATGAGGGAATTACTGCATATTGACCATTGGCACATCACTGCATTAACTGTTAGCACATGTTCATTGCCACATAAGACAGCTAATGTGTAAAAAGTAATTTGGGGGCAGGTAATAGGTAGGGACTGCATCTTGCAGTTACTGTAATATGGAGGCCATTACCATGCATTTGTTTAGTTTTGTTGAGTTTATTAAAAATTTGATATACCAACAAATCTTTACAGCATGGCGGTTTATAATAAACAATATACACCTAATGTGGCGGATGGTGGACAATGCACCCTCCAAAAAATTCTGGAACGGCGCCCATAATTATTGCAGAGGTTTTGCAATTAAATGTGAGTTAGGCACAAAACCTATGCATGTGTTAGGAAATAGAGAGCTAAAAGTTGCTGAAAGAATGCTCAGCATTTCCAAATTTCTAAAAAGGAGGCCAAAATGTTACCACTGACTTATTATCATTAATTAGCAACTGTTTTTTTGGGTACTTTGAGATACTAGGCTGCTAATACTCAAGTCTTCTATTTGTTGTAATGACCATATCAAAGTGTCCACTGTAAAGGATAATTTTCATGTTTTTTTTACTTTTTAAGACATAGTAGCTAAAATAAACTCCTGTATTTATGGTTTATTTAATTATTTAAACCCCTTTGCATTTCTACTTAAACACATTTTAGAAAACTGTCCTACTAGTTCAAATGTCCAGCTGAATCATGTTCACAGAATTCTGTGCCAACATGTACATCTTCCTTTAAATGGCCTCACCTTGCTTTCAAAGAGGGCCTAGATTATAGACTAGAAGTTTCGAAATCTGTCTTTTCCATGAAAATGTAACATTAGAATGGACGTGAAATGTTTGTTGGGTCATTTTTACCTAGCCGCTAATTCTATTATAGTGTTGCTATATGCCTTAATTGCAGTAAAAAATAAATAGTCCAGGCTTGAGTTTTAATGTTCAAATATAAAATATATAATGCATTACATCAACAGTATGATATACATAGGAATATCTAGCTAACGTATCCTTATTTGTCTAGGTTCATTGCCATATTCACAATAATATTCTTTGTGGAACATGTTGCTTGCTATATGCTCTTTACCATAGGTTAAGGAGGATGGAGCACAGATTCCATTTGTTGGTTTTGTTACTAGCTATTTGCCAGCATGGCACAGCAGAAAATGGAGGTCCTTTACTGCATAGACCAGCATAGGAAACATGAGCGGTTTGCTTGTTTTGTTGCAGCGCCGTTACAGCGAGCAGGAGATACCAGTTGTCATCGAAATGCTAGTGTCCTAGGATCTTGCTGGATGCCCAACTTTCTGCAAAGTGAAGTGACTTACCCAGGAAGTTTTTAGACTCCCTTGTTTCAGAAAGAGAAATATTTCGAGCTCCTTTTGGCAATGTGAAGGCTCCTCTTGTCTTCCCTTAAATAAAATGCCGTTAATTAGTTTGGGGAGAACCAAGTCAGGCAGTTTCATTGACTATGATTTCAGCCGCATGCATGCTATCACAATAGTATTATAGTTATTAAATTATGTTGCAATCATTTGCTGAAGGTAAAGCAAAACGCATTTCTAAATTGTCTAGTAAATCATAATAGTCAATGAAACCGGGACAAAGGCTTAAAGAATCATGTAGGTGATCTTAAGTTTGATACTTGCAAATTTCATTTTCCAGCAACGTGAATTCTTTTTGGCACCGCTTGCTTACGTGCTTTCCTGTTGGAAGAGGTTCATTAGTCTATTTGACGATCACAGCACCAGAATTAAACATTACTGTGAAGCAGTAAAAGGTTACTGGTGAAATACAAGCTGAGATTTGTAGGATGGAGAGTTTGGTGCAACCAACAGATTAAGGTGACTGCTAGTTCTATTTCCAATCTCCCGTTTCCTAAAGGCTTTCTGAAATTTATCTGAGCAGCCTCTAGTCCTTTAAATGTTCTTTATACATATTTTGAAACACTCAGGGACTAAGGAAACCATTATTTAGAATATTAGCACTGTTAAATCATACAGGGTAACATTTTTGAAGGCATTGACACGGGTAACTGTCCTAGTTACCTGTGTAAATGCCTTATCCGGGATTTTCCAAAGGCATCTACATGGGTAGTGCCTTTGGAAAATCCCAGATAAGTCCCTAACGCGCCCAGAAGCTATGTGGTTAGCATCGGGGCATGTTAAGGCATTCTGGGGTGGAGCAAGGGCGGAGGAAAGGGCTAAGTGGGTGGCAGCGAATTTCGATGTTACCCGCTTAGCTCTCTGTGCCTTAAAGATAGATAAGGTTTTTACTTGCCTATCTTTCAAGTGCAGGGGCTAAGCAGGTAGCATCAAAAATCACTGCTACCCACTTAGCCTCGGCGATTGCCGGCGCATCCAGCCAAACCTGGATTTTCACTTCCGTCACCATGGACGTGAAAATCCGGGTTAAGGGGGTCAGCGGGCAGGCTATATGCCGACACGGCGCATAGCCTGTCTAACTAAAAATTGGGCCCACAGTTTTTTACTTCCTTCTATTTGTTGTGTGTCAAGCAGTGAATCTTCCATTGAAATGCATGTAATTATGAACTTTATGAGTAAGTCTGCACTGTATTTTCAAACTACTGGATAGTCTTCCAGAATATTTCAAACTACTGGATAGTCTTCCAGAATAAATATCATCATTTTCACTAACCAATGTTTATTCTTCTGTAACAGTGATGCATGGAGACTGATGAGTAATGAACTCTGAAATAATGTTGGCGTACAATACTCAAAACGAAAAGTAATTTCAACCAAGGTAAGATTAACAGAGTCATGACAGTTTAAAGACCCTAGTTAGCCTTATTGCTTTGAAACTAAGTTGTCTCTAGAGAAGGCAGGCTTTATTGTCTCAATTAGAGGTAAGAAGAATAAACTATTGAATAAGAACATGATGTAGATGGGAGTTTGTTAACTACATATTGTTTCAGAAATGTCTTTATTAGCTGTCTAACAAATACATGCAGTATAATGCTGTTATAGATCATTAGGTATCAAAATGGTATTTAGTAGATGATCCTGTGCCTAAGGAACAAAATCTATGTGTAAAAGAGATAAGAAATAATCTGTTGTTTTAGATGTATGATCTTCTAATGATATATTACTGCTTATGTTACATCTTTTGTTGACCACATACAATTATAGCAATTAGTTTCTTTATGGATTAAATAATTGTAATTCAGGATTTATTAAAGATCAACAGATACAAGTCATTTTATTAATGTGGGTAAAGAAGAAACAATATTTCAAGCATCATTAGGTCAGCTCCATGTGCCAGTTAAATTACTAATAGCTTTTATTAGGGTTTTTATATATATAGTAATTATACAATGTTGACAAAATCATTTCCTTTGGTACAGTTATTTCCTCATTGAGAGGCTTCTTTATTAAGGTGTGTTAGGGGGTTGACATGGCTTTTCATATGCGATGTGTGGTGCTGCATTGGCAGTCAATGCATGCATTAGCTGCTAGAGCGCACACTCATTGCTGCATTGAGCATCTAACATGGAAATTCCTATTGGGGCATATTTTGGGGGGATGGGTGTGGACTGGTTTTGCTGTTAATGCTGAGGTCAATTAGTGTGTGTTAACTGCTATCATGACAGATAATGTGGAGCAGTTAGCTAGACCTCTAAAGGCGCAGTTAATTGCATTTTGCATGCTGCTAATGCACGGTTGCCATCATTGCTTTTCTTTAACTACAAGGCTGCCTTCCCAAGAGTGCAGGGAATGTCTCCAACTATTAACACAGAAATTTTGCACCTAACACACATTGACTATTACTGTTACCATGCAATTGGTGCAAAACAGCCCCTAAATCTCCGATCCATGTTCATTTAGTTTAACTATTAATGGAAGGACTTTTATTTTATGCCATCAAAAGACCAGGAAATATGGCAAACTTCATGGATAAATATATGACAACGAAAGCCTGTGATAATAACTTGCAGGTAGGAGTTCAAGGCAGTGCACTCGCGGAGCAGTTTTCAAACAAAGTCCACAAGTATTTTTTACCCAGACTTTGTACCAGCTTTCAAAGTGACAGTGTGCCCTTTATCGTTTTCTTTGAAACTTGCGACTATGGACATTTACGTTTACCTTTAGTGTGGATGTCTCTGTATGGAAAGTAACATGCACAGATTTGAAAGTTCACCCCATGCGCACACTTTTCCTCCCCTGACCTACACATACCTGCAGTATCTGTACCGTGGAACAATGTCTGCACCATTAGTTACACAGCGGGAGAGCAATTTTCAGACAGCTGATTTAGGAGCGCGCATTGGCAATCTGACAAAATGCCCTATGTTAATGTGGCTAAAGCTGTATGCGTTGTTCCATATTATGTGCACTTTTAGGCACATTCAGATGCGACGATTCTGCAGGCATGCTTAGGTTAGAGAAGGAAAGGTATATATGTAAATTGCATTTTCAAATCTGCATGCATTATTTTCCATGGGGAAAAAAGCCTATGCAAAAAGCCAATACAAACGTCTGTGGCAAATTCCAAAGTGAAAATGGTGCAAAACTTATCAGATAAATTACCGGAAGACTTTGTCCCAAAATGCATCATTTGAAAACGACCCCACCAGTGCACTTCCTTAGTATGATTCTGAGCACTGCAGCTGTCAGAGCATATAACACATGCCTACCTGGCTTCTTGGGAGTCCTGGTAAAAGTTCCTTTTACAGTTCGACAGTGAGAGTTATCTCCTCCACAAACACCACACTTGTCTTCCACTTTGTTGGAGCCAATCTCTTTGTCACAGCCCACTTTCTACAAAAGCACAAAAGAAAATTCATTCATGTTCAACCAGTTGTTAACATTAGTTAATGAAATTACTGGAAAGCTCTGATCAATATGGATGTTCACGGCCATCAAATGTTTGGATCATTTTTGAATTTTTCCATCATTTTCTAAATGTTTGGATCTTTTTCGGTTTGTTTCACACATTTATTTATTTATTTATTTATCAATTCTTATATACCGCGCTATTCAAAGTCAGTGCGGTTTACATAAAACATAATATTTGCATTACATCAGAACAGTGATATATATGCTTACATTGTAACAGGGAAATCAACTTGGATTGAACGGGGAAGAGGAGACTAGTAAGCTATTAACAGAGTTAAATAGCGGAGTTAAAATTGAACATGAATATGAACTATTTACATATTTACAGGTTGGAAATAAATAGTGTAGGAAAGTGGAGACAGTGAGATGTACCCGACGTGGTAGTTGGGTATATTCTTGGTTATGAGGCAGGTTGTGAGAGTGGAGGGGGGTTAATGAGGTGAGAGAAATGAAGGAGGAATAAATGATGCTTTAAAGCTTTTCTGAATTGGGGAAGGTCCCTAATTGCTCGGGACATTTGATTTTAATGCGTACACTGTATGTGTGCTAGAATGTTTTTATGTTTACAAACTGACTGAATGCATGCTAATTCATAGATATAGGTAGATACAATTGGTTTGCACACACTAGGGGGTCTTTTATTAAAGGTATTAGTGATCAACACAGGTCTGGCATGCGCTAAAGGCAAAATCACCCAAAAAACCTTAAGCAGTCCAATGACCCAATTTAGCAGCGTTGGAGGAACAACAGATTTACAAAGCCACTATGTTTCAACATGTTATCCTGTGGGTACGATTTTTGGACGACATTTTTTTCTTGTGGTCTTCTACAGAAGTAGAGTTGACACTCTTTGTTGATTGGTTGAACTCCTTGAAGACTACCATCAAGTTTACTGCACATAAGAATACATCTCAGATTGAATTTTTGGATGTACTCATTTGTCAACAAGAAGGCAGGTTAACCACGTCATTGTATTGAAAATCTAGCCAGCGAAACAGTCTTCTTTCATTTCAGAGTCATCATCCATACCCTTTGAGGAAAAATTTGCCTTTTGGTCAATTCTTACGTCTCCGTCGAATTTGTTCCTCTTTAACTGATTTTAAGGATCAGGCAAGACTTTTGTGGTGTCAGCTGGCGGAGAGGGGTTATCCAAAATCAGTCATAAAATCAGTTTACTGTAGGGCTCGGTTTTCACACCGGGAATGGTTACTTCATTCTGAGACCCCGGGGACAGATATTAGTTCTAACAATGGGCAATTAGAACCCATCACGGGGGTTTTTACCTTTTACAACACATACAAATGAAATTTCAAGAGTTTTGCGAAAGTATTGGGGGGTTTTACAAGTACATGAGTGTTTTCGTAGATCTGTGCAATTTGCCTACACACGGGGCTCTAATCTGTGGGATCGGTTGGTGCAGACATGTCCACCTAGAGAGCAGTGGTCTCAGCCCTCTGGGAGAAGTGGGCAGGGTCCTCAGGTGGACAGGTCCCATGGTCATTGGGCGTGTAATAGTTGCAAATATTGTCAAAATACGTTACAAGGGAGTCAATGGTCTCATCCAGTTATGGCTCAAGTATATGATTTTGCGGGAGTTTCGACCTGTCAGACATCATTTGTAGTTTACATGCTCCAATGTCCTTGTGGTCTTTTATATATCGGTCGCACAATTCGCCCGGTTAAAATTTGCATGGGAGAGCACGCCTCTAAGATTAAGTCCAAATGTTTGGCTGCGCCTATAGTTGAACATTGTTTGGCGTTTTCTCATACTTTTTTGATCTGCGATGGAGGGTGATAGATTGGATCCCGCCACATCCTCGAGGAGGCAATCGTGAGCAGCGCCTACAATGGAGGGAACAATTTTGGATTTATCGTTTAGACACTGTCATACCGTTGGGTTTGAATATGGAGTTGGATTGGTGGAGTCTCTTGTAGGGGTGACCGATCTAATATTGTGCCTTTTCTGATTGGGGTAGGGGTAGGGGGTCTATAGATGGGAGGGGGGATCCCTCGGTTGTATGGATTGTTTTAACATAATGTTGTGATGGTGGAGCCTCTTGTAGGGGAGGAGAGTGAGGTTATGTTTTGGTTAGAACGATTCTGGGTGGTCCATATAGGGGGAGGGATTTTCCTTCTGACGTGTAGATGTTTCTGGCCAATAATGAGTTACGTTTTTTGCTTTATAAGGTTCTTCCGGGGGGGAGGTAGAGTAAGGCAACTTCTTTGAAGGAACGCATTCACTTGATACAGGGCCCGGAGTTGGTCCGAAACATGCATGTCGTGATGTTTGCTGGTGGATTATCGCGGCGAGACAGTTCAGCCATCAATGGCCTTGGTTCCAGCATGGTTTGAAGTTTTATTGCCTTTAGTAAATGATAAGTGGGATATATTTGAATTAGAATTTGAAAATTTCTTTCACCCGGTTCAGCTGTGGGTTCACACTATTACATTATTGTGAGGGCTACGGCTCTCATGAATAAAAGGGTTCTTCCAATACGGGGAGGTGGCTATTTCCCCCACCTCTCATGTTGGTTGTGCCCGACAAAAATAGGAGGATATAAAAAGATATTTACCAGAGTGGCGACTGGTTGCAAGATTCAATGACTACAGATTGTGGCGATGCACTAAAGGCAAGCATTGGATCCAGACAGCTTGGGTGGGGCCATGACGGTTAGGGATTATGGTGCTAACTGTCCATAGGGTCCAACAAGGGGCACGACACCACGTACCAGAGAAGTCCAACAAAAAGACGTGGATGGCAAAGGAGGACGTATAATAACTTTATTAACCAACATCAGCCAAAGGCCCAACACAGGCCGTGTTTCGGATTACCCTTCTTCAGGGGCTAAATGGCTAAAACACATAAAAATAGAAAAATGGAAAAAGATAAACAGTTTAAAACAATTAAAACTTAATACAAATTGGCATAACCGGCGGACATAAAGAATGTATAAAAGCATATATTTTTTAAAACTTATATATAAAAAAATTATATATAAAAAAATGGGAACAAAGTAAGTACGGCTAACATGAAAAACAGGAATAAAACGGAACCTAAATGTCACATCAAAACACAATTAAAATAAATAAAACATATTGCTTATAATATATGAAAAATATATATATAATATAAAATATAAAAAAATTTTTTTAAAATAGATAATAATTAAATGGTACAACATTAAAATCAATAAATAAAGACACATATAAATAACACATACCTGAAGGAAAAGTGTGTAACTTGATCAATAAAGACCTAAAACAATATATATCTTCACAGATAAGCTACACAAAAACAAACGTTACATTGATGAACCTGCCTTTAAGGAATCAGTCCTCACATATGGGTGATGTTGGCACCGATGGAGCCCGCGTGGAGTATTTCCCCAGCTTTCAAAGAAAAACTTTGGGAATGCTATCACGCATGCATGGTCCCCTTCCCGCCCAAGGTTGCCATCGTGCTCAGTCAGCTGACAGAGCTTAAGCAAAAGAAAAAAAGGTAAAGAAGGCAACTCCAAGGGAAGGAGGGAGAGTTGTGAGGACTGATTCCTGCTGTCCTTGGAGAACACCTGTTACAGGTGAGTAACTACGCTTTCTCCAGGAATAAGCAGGAAGTCAGTCCTCACATATGGGACTCCTAGCTCCAAGTTGCCAGGACCCAAACCACGACAGCAGCAACAGCGATCCAGGGAAGGCTATGAGTTGCAAAAGGTGAGTCCCTATCAAGAGCACAACTAGTCTACTTATCGCTCCAACACCCCAGAAAGCCCAAGGTGGTGCGGTCCCAAGAGCCTCGCAACCTAAAATGCACTCTCATAAATGCACAGTCAGTCCGCAAGAAATGGCCAGCCATCACCGACCTCATAACACACCTTGATCTTGACATCCTAATGGTCACAGAATCTTGGCTGTCTGATTCAGACACAGTCCTCCTCAACCAACTTATCCCCCAACTTTTCAATCCATATCTGCCAAGAGCCAACCGTAGAGGCGGTGGGGCCTTCATCCTATGAAAGACAGAGCTCCAATATCAGCTGCTCTCGTCCAACAGCACAATACACCTAGATACAATCACCATAACCAACAAAAACAGCACCATTAACCTAATATACAGAGCCCCAGCCTCCTCCCCAGAGGACCTTTCGTCCATAATTGACCTGACTTGCAACCCAAAAACCACACACAGACCAAACTGGGTAATGGGCAACTTTTACCTGCCAGCTCTCCAAAGCACCCACGCCAATGCCTTCCTTGAAGCTCTAAATGAACTGGGCTATGAACAGATAGTCGATGCACCCACCCACCATAGAGGAAATAAACTGCACCTGGTCTTCGTCCCACGGCCAGACATAAGCCGTGACTACAACTTCAACCTAGCCATCACCCCCGTCCCATGGTCCAAACCACAGTCTAATCGAATTTCAGATTCCCATGCATCAAGATCACAACTTGCCCAGCAGGACAAGTGATGCATCACTGGCACTCACAAGACGATTCAGGCCCTTTGATAAAGAAGAGATCATCAAGGGTGCCATTCCAAATCTCAAGCCAATGTCACCTAATCTGGATGAAATGATAGCCACATGGAACAATAGCCTTGGCTTCTTCTCACGTCTACATCCCTCAGACAAGCCACTTGCTCCAGACAAGCCAGCAAGAAGGAAGTCAGCTCGCTAGATCTCCACAGAGCTACGGACCTCACTACTCCTCCTCAGGAAGCTAGAGAGAAAATGGCGAGGCTCCCGAGCTCCAGCTGACCTGTCAGCATACACATCCCACCTAAAAGTACACCGAGAAGCAATCACAGAGAAAATAAAAGAACACCACTCTGAACTCCTGCAACGCTCACTAAACAAACCTCGGGACCTCTTTGACATAGTGAAGTCCTTGACAAAAGAACCTTCGCCCACCCAACCAAGCCTACTACATCCTCAGGATTATGCAGACTACCTACAAGCCAAAACAAAGAAAGCTGACACAGCCACGAAACCCACAGCTAGTCACAGCCCACACCAACTAATGCCGCTCACCGCACTCACACCACCTTCTGAGAGATGCATTGAGGACATCATCGCGGCCATCAACACTACTACTGCCCCAAATGACTTTTGCCCAGCATTCTGGATAAGATCGCTGTGCACAGAATTCAGCCCAATCCTAGCCAGGATCATGGACCTTTCCTTCTCAATGGGAACCTTCCCTTCAACCCTCAAACAGACATCCATATGGCTCCTTCTAAAGAACAACAAACTGAACCCCCAGAAGGCCGAATCCTACTGTCCAATCTCAAGCATCCCCCTGCTAGCTAAGATAATCGAGAAGGTCATCCAATGTCAAATCCAGCATCACATTGATACCACTGCCCCTCTAGACACATGCCAGCACGGTTTCAGAGAATCACATAGTGTTGAGACGCTACTCACTACGCTAGTCAATACCTTAAGAAGAGGGATAGACAACATCAGAAGAGGGTATGCGCTCATCTTCCTGGACATCACCTCAGCATTTGACTCCGTCAACCATGAGCAGCTCCTGACGTGTCTCCATGAGAAGGGAATCCAGGACTCAGCCTGGAGCTGGTGCAAGGCATACCTAACAGACAGATGGCAGCATGTACGAATGGGAACTATGACCTCCGAACTTTTTCAACAAAGACAGGGGGTTCCACAGGGCTCCTCACTCTCTGCCCTCCTGTTCAATATATACATGCAGCCCATATGTGAGATCATCCGCTCCTTCAATATTTCTTGCCTGATCTGTGCGGACAATGTACTGCTGTTCACCCCATTCACCATCGACCATCCCGACTTCGACATTAGTTAAATGCTTCGATGCTATCACTGACTGGCTCCACTCACAGAATCTCCGGATTAACTTTAACAAAACAGATGTACTATTCATCACAAGGAATAAAAACTTTTCCCCTCCAGCTACAATAAAAGTGAGAGACGTGGAGCTCACAAGTAGACCCACCATACGCTACCTGGGTGTCACGCTAGACCAGCCCTCAACATGAAAGCGCATATAAACAACACCATCAGGGCCATCTACCACAAGATGCGAACACTTTGGCATCTCCAACCCATGCTGCAGCCAGCTGACTTCCGAACAATTTTCCAAGCGCTTGTAACTCCCCATTTCGACTATGCCAACGCCATTCTGCACGGACTCCCCAAGGGCACATTAAACCCACTACAGCTCGCAATGAACGCTGCTGCCTGCTTCCTTCACGGGACATCCAGAAGAGACCACATAACCCCAATCTTGAAGGACCTACACTAGTGCCGATCAACTGCCGGCTCACCTACAAAGTAGTACTGCTGACCTTCAAAGCCATCAACAAGATATCCTCCTCCTCCCTGACAGACCTCCTCCATCCCATTCCTCCCAACAGATCCAGAAGGACCTTTGCTACCAACACACTTGTAATCCCCAAGGAAATAACAAAATGCTCTCAGACAACAAAGAGCAGAGCCTTTATGTTCTATGCACCTACTTGTTGGAATAGCCTCCCAACAACCATCAGAGCGATCACTGACCTCACCCAATTCAGGAAGGCATTAAAGCACCATCTTTTTCTTCTACATTACTCACAGCCCAACGATACAACCCCAACCACCACATCCCAACCCACCCTGACAGCCACGACCTCCAGCCTAGCGGCATCCCCAGCACACCCTAAGAAGACCAAGGCAACTACAGTCATTAACCCAACTATCTGAGATGGTAAAGAATTATAAACAAATGTAAATGTAAATAAATAGATTGTAAATAATGGTAAAAAAGGACAATTTCTGTATACAGTTATGAAAGCCCTCCATGTCGTTAAACAGCTTAGTGATAGAGGGCTCAGCCTGTATATAGTCACCCCAGTTATAAATCCAAGTTATAATACCTGTTCAATGTAAGTGCAATGCAAGTCCTGCATTGTACAAAGAAATGTTAATTGTAAACCACACTGATTTCAAAAAGCGCGGTATAGAAAAGATTTTAAATAAATAAATAAATAATAGAAAATAAATAGAGACTACAGACCCCAGCGTCCAGCATCACCATAACTCCGGTAGCCTGAACACAGAAGAGTTGGAAGGCAGGAGTTGCCTATATGCTGAGAATGTTTCTGATCACTGCCTGGCCAAAGGCACTGTCCCTGCGGGACTCACTCTCAAGACAGCAGTAAGCTATGAACATATGGACTGAAGACCATGTGGTGGCCTTACAGATTTCTTGCACAGGCACTGTGCATAGACCTCACACAATGAGCAGTGATCTAGTGCTCCAGAGAGAGGCCAGCTCGCGCATATGCGAGGGCAATGGTCCGCCACCCAGGTGGACAGGGTTCACTTGGTCACAGGTAGCCCCAGTCTGCTGGGGTCATAGGAGAAAAACAGCTGAGGATCTTTTCGATGGGCTTTGGTCCTCTGTAGATAAAAGGACAGGGCCTTCTTGAAGAAGGTGGGGAGAATTACCTCCTGATTGAGGTGAAAAGTGGACACTGCCTTTGGGAGGAATTAAGCGTGCGTACGAAGCACCACCCTGTATGTATAGAACCTGGTATAGGGCAGGTCCACCACCAGGGCCTGCAGCTCACTTACTTTGCGGGTGGACGTCAATGCCACCAAGAAGGCCACCTTCCAGGAAACAAGCCTCAGGTGGCAGGTGGCCAAAGGCTCGAACGGTGGCCTAGTGAGCTGGGAGAGCACCACACTGAGGTCCCATTACGCTGCCGAAGGATGGAGAGGGAGTTTGGATAGCAGGAGGCCCCTAAGAAATCTGGAGACCAAAGACTGGCTTGAGAGGGGTTTCCCCTCTATAGGGTGATGGTTAGCCGCTATGGCGCTAAGATGCACCCTCACTGAGTTAAATTTCATGCCTGAGAGGTGCAGTAAGTTCTGCAGCATGAGCTTTACCTGACAGGAGAATAGGTTCTCATTCCTTTCTGCACACCAGACGGAGAATCTCCTACACTTGAGGGCATACTCCATTCTGGTGGATGGCTTCTGGGAGGCCAGGAGGATCTCCTCAAACTTACCTGGGAGGTTGAAAGGGGACAGTGCTACCCTTTCAGCAGCCACACTGTCAGCGTTAGGGACCCCAGGTTGGGGTGTAACAGGGAGCCCCCCTTGTAAGACAGGAGGTCTGGGTCCCGACCCAGTGGTACTGGGGTGGCCACCGACAGGGAGAGCATCAGGGGGAACCAGGGCTGCCTGGGCCAGCAATCAGGATTACTGAAGTGTGCTCGCTCTGGATCTTGAAAAGGCACTTTGCTATCACAGGGGTCAGTGGGAATGCATAAAGCAGGCCTTGTGACCAGGAGATCAGGAACGCATCCACCGCCATCCTCCTGTGGTGTGGCAGAGAGCAGAAAAATTTGGGCAATTGTGAGTTGTCCAGGGAAGCGAACAGGTCCAGCCAGGGTCTTCCCCAGAGGTGGAAAAGCCTCTGTATCACTCGTGAGGCCGAGGGACCCTGCTGAGGTTGTCCGCCAGGCAGCTGTCCTGGCCTGGTAAGTACACTGCCCTCAGAAGTATATGGCTGCGCACTGCAAAGGAGTGGAGGACCACTGCCTCCCGACAGAGGGAGTATGAGCCCATGCCCCCCTGCTTGTTCACTTAGAACATGACAACCTGATTGTCTGTCTTTATGAGGACCAGGCGGTTGCTCAGGAGGTAGCGGAAGGCTGGAAGGGCCAGGAAGATGGCCCTGAGCTCGAGGAGATTGATTTGCAGGAGGGATTCCTCTGGGGACCAGGTGCCCTGGGTGCACTGGCCCTCACAATGCATGCCCCTGCCCACAAGGGAGGTGTCCGTCGACGGGACCCTCTGAGGGGTTGGTGCCTGGAAGGGCATTCCTGCCCTGAGGTGATGCGGGAACTGCCACCAGGTGAGGGAGGCCGCCAGCTGGTGGGTGATCTTCATCCTTTCCCTCAGTCTGCCTGTGGCTTGTGCCCACTGGGAATGGAGACACCACTGGGCTGCCCACAAATGCAGGCGAGCCAGAGGTGTAACGTGAAATGTTGAGGCCATGTGGCCTAACAGGCGGAGGAGTAGGCAAGCTGGCACCGAACTGCAGCTCTGTACATCCCTTGCCAGCTGCATCAGCGGTGAGCTCTTTCCATAGGGAGAAAGGCCTTGACCTGCAGCGTGTCCAGCTGGGCCCGTATGAATTCCCGGTCTTGGACCGGGGAGAGGCTGGACTAGGGGTAGTTGATGATGAACCCCAAATGCTGCAGGGTGCAGATATTGAGCCTTGTGGCTCAACTGGCCTCGAGAGGTGTACTATCTCTGATGAGCCAATCATCCAGGTAAGGGAAGACATGGGCCCCTTAGAGGCGCACATAGGCGGCCACAACCACCAGGTACTTCATGAAGACCCTTGGAGAAGAGGTGAGGCCGAATGGCAGCACTCTGTACTGGTAGTGCTGCCCCCCCACCACGAATCAGGTAATGCCTGTGGGAGGGATGGATCAGGATGGGGGTGTAAGCATCCTTGAGATCCAAGGAGCAGAGCCAGACTCCCTGGTGGTGGAAGGGCAGCAGTGCTTCAAGGGAGAGCATCTAGAACTTCTCCTGCACCAGGAATTTGTTCAAGCTACGCAGGTCCAGAATGGGCCGGAGGCTCCCTGTTCTTTTTGGGACAAGAAAATACCTTGAGTAGAACCCCTTTCCCCCGAGGTGTTGGGGTACAGGTTCCACTGCCCTGTCCTTGAGCAAGCCTGCAAATTCTGTGGCGAGCAAGGCCTGGTGGAGGAGAGGCTGTGGTGGCTCTCCTAGGAAGAAGTCTGGAGGGCTCTGCTGTAGATGAAGGAAGTACCCCTCCTGCACCACCTGCAGAACCCATTGGGCTGTGGTGATGCTGGCCCATCTGTGGGCAAAAGAGGCCAGTCGACCCCCTGTGGGCTGAGGTGGGACTTCCAGGGGCGGGGAGGCCCAGCCCAGGGAGTCAAAAGCTTCCCCCTGGTTGGGCGGGAGCAGTTGCCTGGGGTTTGGGAGCCTTGGGCTTCCTGGGCCCGAGTCCCTGGCTTTTTGGTTGTGAGGCCTAGTGAGGCAGTCCCGAATAAGGCTGGTAGTGGCCGGTCTGGTGGTAGCCCTTTTTCTTCGGGAAAAAGGGCTTTTATCCCAAAGGATTTTTTCTAGAGAGGATCAAGGTCTTCTTGGACAGCCTCTGCCAGGTCACTACCTTGGCCTCAGTTTCTACAGCCTTATCAGATATTGGTTTCCCGATTAGGTTCTCACCACTGCAGGGGACATCCAGCAACTTTTCCTGTACCCATTGCTCCAAGTCTGAGGTCCGTAACCATGCCTGGTTCCAGGCGCCGATGCCAACGGCTACAACCCTGGCTGCAGACTCGAACCTGTCATAGGCGGCACAGGAGAGGAATTTGCAACAGTCCTGGTTGCCTGCTTCTAGGGACTGGAACCATTACAGAGGTTCCCCAGAGAGGCCTGCTGAGAACCCCAAGAGTTCCTGTATCAGGCACTTAAGGTACATTCCTATGTACAATTCGTATGCCCGTATTCGGCACCAGAGCATGGTGCCCAGGTAGCACTTGTGCCCCATAGCATCGAGGGACCGGGCTTCCCTGCCAGAGGGAAATGAAGAGTAGGTCTTTTGACTCTTCAGTTTTTGCATGGAGGACTCCACCACCATTGAGTTGTGGAGGAGTTGTGGCTAATGGAACCTGGGGCCCTTCCGGACACAATAGATGGCGTCCAGGTGCCAACTGACCACCGGCACTGAGGCCAGGGACCCCCACATTCGGAGAAGCAGTCTTTCTAGGATGGGTGGAACTGGCACCATGAGAGTCTCCTTGGGAGGGGACTTATATTGTAGGATCTCCTCCTCTGACTCCGTCTGGATCAAAAGAGCCCGGGCCATGTCATAAATGAATCCATGAAAGGCCACGTCCTCAGGTGAGGAGTGGCACCGAGGTTCCAGGGGAGATGGCTCAGAGAGAATGTCCCGGTGTCAGGAGGTCTCCAGCGAGGCCTCGTCCTCGGTCTCCCAGTTGGATCTCGAGAGCGTCAAGGAGTCAGCTCCGGGGGAAGCTCCAAGGAACTGGGCCCCCCGGAGGACCTGGGGTCAGACTCCTGGAAACTCACCGGGGAGGATCGGGTCCCCGAAGAGTGTGATCGAGACCTCGATCGACGCCGAGGACTTACCTAAGTCCGGTGGTGCACGGTACCAAGTTCAACACCCAGAGACTCCCCTGAGGCCGGGACCGATGATGCCGGGGGGGGGGGGGCCTGACATCAACGCCCGCTGCAAGGCCAAGATGGAGGAGAGGCTTTGCTCCATGGCTGCCATGCGGGACTCGAGGCCCGATGGCTGTATAGCACCCAGAGTGGACACCGAGGCCTTCGGGTCCAACGCCGCCACTCTGGACAGTATGTCTTTGAGGAGGACTATAGACTCATGGGTCCTAACACTGTCTCTGCTGTCTGAGGACTCTTGTCTCGAGATTTTCTGAGGGTGCTGCTCGGAGTCACCCAAGTCCTGATGAGGGACCTTGCCAGGTTTGATCGGAGGCACCTCCTTCAGGACCTTCTTTTTCTTTTAGGAGGGTCCAGGGCCACACCAGAGGAGCTGCCACTGCAGGACTCTGAGGATGCCCGGACCTCTCGTGAAGGGCCGGCTTCAGGGCTCGGTGATGGGGAAGCTGGGGCAGAGTCAGATCTTGGAAACAGCTTCCCTGCAACTCAGACTGCCTCCTATTGGTTTTAGAGGTCATGGCCTGGAACTGGTCGCAAGTGGAACTGTTGTGATCTGGGCCCAGGCAGCGGATTCAGTAGTCATGAATATCAGTGACTGAAATAGTCTGATTGCAGCAGTCGCATTTATTGAACCCACTGGGAGATATAGTGGGAGACACCCGGTCGGGGTCAAGGACCCCTGGGTGAAAAATCGTGTGAAGGCCGGTCGAGGTGGAACTTCGAGGAAACACGAGAAAAAGGGAAGCCAAGATCGGCACCAGTGGTGCCGCCTTGAGGCGGGAAGGGAACTGGTGAGCAAAACGGACAAATGGAAGAAATTTAGAACTTTTTCGGGGAGAGTGGATGACCACGTCCATTGGCTTCACAGAAAAAAAGGAGACTGAGCAAGATGGCACCCTTGGGCGGGAAGGGGACCATGCATGCGTGCTAGCATTCTCAAAGGCTTTCTTTGAAAGCTGGGGAAATGCTCCGACCAGGCTCCGTCGGTGTCAACGTCACCCATATGTGAGGACTGACTTCCTGCTTGTTCCTGGAGAATCAACTCTGGTCTTTGAGGGCCACAAGCAAGGTTTTTTGCCACATTTAAAGAATATTCACAACATTCTCATAAATTTCAGTTAAATAATTGAACTAATTTAAACTTTTTGCTATACTGAAAGCTATCCCCATTTGATATTCTTCAAGTGTGATGTTAAAAGTCATCTCTGCACTTTGATGGCAATAATGGCCACAACTGGATGTGCAATCAATGGCCTGATCATTTTCAAATAATTTAAGCACAATGCTTTCGAAGATGCTGCACTGAGATTAAGAGAGAGAACCAGTGAATACCAGTGAATAGGTTTAAATATTTGGTTTTGCCTTTCAGCAATATTCTCATGATTGCAGAAATAGGTGTTACAGTGAACCAATGAACTGCCCTCTTCTCCTGGCATGCTCTGAAGTTCAGATTATTTTGTGAAGATCAGCTGACACAAAACAGAATACAATTTAACATACATGACTATTTGCATTCAACATTCTGTAGGTTGCTTTTCAGGGTGACACCAATCCAACTGTGATTTTATTAACTGCATAAACACATACAGTAAAGTACTAGTTGTTGGCATATTAAAAATCCTTGGCCTACTTAGGGAGGCATTTTAGAAGCCCTAGTCATGAGTTGGACATTTGAAAATGGGCATTTAGATGTGTAAATCTTGGAAACATCACTGGAACCATTTTAGAAAGCAGGGTACAAAGACATCTCTGGAATGTGAACGTCCATGTAGCATGGGGTTCTGGTGGAGTCTGCCCTGGGTGGAGCAAGCGAGATGCATATCATGGTGCGATTTCAGAATGCCACAAGCACATCTGGCTCTGGTTGTTGAGGCGTCCATGCCCATACCTGCTCCTAACTACCAATAAGGTGCAAAAAAGTGCTCGTTTCATGGCTGCAACGTTTCCTGGGGGAACAGTAAAATGCTCTTTCTTCGCCATAGTTAATATTTCCTGGCCAAAGAAACCTGCATATAAATGCATACTCCAATCATATTACTGGTCCTCCACTGCACATCTGATTATCTGAAATGGCTGGCCAGGAAATGCAAGTCTCATAAAATAGTCAGCCCCCTTATAAAATACCCCAATCAGCATGTCCAAGTACACATTTCTGAGGCCGTGCAATTTGAGGATGAGCACATTTGTGAAATGTCCTACCCCTGTGCATGTACCTGGCCTTTCTATTTGCATGAGGCTCCTTGCCAGAACCAGTTACTGGATGTTCATTTTTGGGGAGCAGATGGGGCTATTTCAAAAGGTTCTTATACTCACCTCCCTTCATTGCTGCCATTCCCCCTGGATTTTTAGATATTCTGCTCTGGATGTCCCAGCTTCCTCCTCACATTTTTGTTTGTGAGAATACACCTGTTCAGTTAATCTTCAGGAAATGAACCAGTCATGTATTTGTTCTGTTCATAGCAGACCAAAAGGAGCAGCGAATACCTGCACTCTAACACAGGAAACCAAACAAGCAGGTACCAGGAGGAGACTGGTGATAATCCAATTCGGGTAAACCCCTTTTATTAGCCCCAAAATTATGCCAGGGGGACCAACACAGCGCAGTACCCAGATCGGGTGAAAAGCCTTAAAACAGCAGAGGAAAGCCAGCACAAGCAGATGAGATGGCCGAGCACATGCCACAGGAGTGGGAAGAGTTCAGCTAAATTGTGTGCCTGAAAGTTAGATGGCACTGAGAATTTTGATTCCAGCACTGGAACATTAAGTACAGAAGAAGATCCCCCTAGGGTGGAAGCAGCATTCATAGAGTGCTCTCCAATCATTCAGAACAATCTAAGGATTTCTTAATTAACAACTCGACAAGTACAGTAACAGAGGATGGTGGATGCAGAGCAATTTGTCACCCTATGATAGCTAGAGTTGATATCAGGGTTCCTTCATCAGTACTTCATTCTCATATCTCCTGACAGAAATACCATTATTTCGTCAAGAGTAGAACAGTAGTTGCGCTCCCTGCCAGAACCACCAAACAAGAATTCTGAAGACAGAGCTCAAGGCTTGTTGACAATGGTAGGCTGGTAGTGTACCCTACTGCCCCAGGTTCAGTTTCTCCCAAAGTCAGGTTGCTAGGAACTGCATGTCAAAATGGGAACCAGGACAGAGGTGTATAACAAGCCAAAGGGACCAACAAAGATGCAAAGCAGGAGAAGAATGAGGAGGGGCTCAGGAAAAGCCAAACACACTGGTCACAAGAAGGGCGAAACAAATTGGCATGGCATTTAAGGAGCGTGAAAAGTCATAAAATGACAAGCATAAAGGCAATCACAGCAGGAGGATGAGCAAGAATGGCCCAGGAAGCCAAAGCACACTAGATGCAGAGCCACATAGCTAGAAGAGTGACGACAGACCGGTTTGGCATTTACAGAGGGTGAAAATCCTACATTGGCAAACCTAAGATACCCACAGAAGTACAAAGTAGTAGTAGGAGGAGGAGGAGGAGGAGGAAGATTGGTCCAGAAAAAAAAGAAAACACACTGGTCAGAAAGCCACACAGCTAGAAGGATGGTAACAAACCGGCATGGCATTTAAGGAGAGTGAAAGTCATACAATGGCAAGCCTAAGGCACCCACTGGGTGTAAAGTAGGATGATGAGAAATAGTGGCCCAGGAAAGGCCAGAACAATTGGCATAAAGATAGAGAACCACTGCGTCCCTGACCCAAGCAGAGACAATATTTATTTATTTATTTGGTTTTATATACCGTGCTATTTTAAATCAGTGCGGTTTACATTATAACAACTTGATACATAAAACAAGTATACATAGAACAGTTGAACTTGATACAGTTCAATATGAGAATCATCTGTGGACCCCGACTATCCCATCTACACAGTGTCCCCATGCATCCAACAAAAATAAGGCACGTCAAGAAGGAAGATGGCTGCCACTAAGGAGAATCTCTACCCCTGAACCAAAGAGGAGAGAAGCCTGGACCAGTGACAGAACTGCTCCCTGGACAGATATTCAGCAAAAGCAACAGGTGGCAGCATTCTGGGAAGGCTTCATCCAGATGTTCAGCATTAAATAGTTTGGGGTGAAAATATATCTTGTTTCAGACTTGGAAGCCTCCTCTGTCAGGCTTTGTCAGAAGTGATTGAGTCCCAGGAATTTAGTCTTCCTGAGGTAGTCTCAGAATAAGTGGATCACACTTAGCCAGCTGGATTCAAGGCTATGGGATTGATAAGGTTTAAGAGCAGCAGCTGCAGGGATTCCTGGGTGTATACAAGTACACACCTGAATAGCAAGCAGAGATACAGCACTGTAAACAGCAACAAGTGTACGTTATATCTCTACCAGCTTTCCAACCAGCCCCATCTAAACTGTGCCCACTCAGGAGCCCAGGGATCAGGAATGGAAGCAAGATACCATAGCATGTTGCTGGCACTCATCCTACTTCAGCGCTCTTCCTTGGCTCCTACTGCACAGTATGGGGTCTGATAAGCTGAGAAAGAGAAGGATTGTTACATTTCAAGAACAAATCATGAGAAAACATTAGGTCTCATCTCAAGCCCAGGAGTCCCAAACAGTAGACCAAAACAGCTCTTACACACACAGTTCTGCTATGTGCTCCAGACTTTTGTCCCTTTGAAGAAGAGTCCCTGGGGACAGCAGAGCGTCCATAGTAGACATTTCTCTGATACAGTTTCCCCTAGTACAGAGACAGTATCTGGCCACTGAAAATGCCAGAGGAAACCAGCAAGTCAGATTCACATGATGTGCTGCAGTCACTTAGCAACAGCCTGAAGTGCCAGTGGGTTACAGAGTATGAAGCCTGAGGAACCAGAAGAGGTCCAAAATGCAAAAGGACCACCAAAACCCTCCGACCACAGTTTGCCAGGAACGTTGCCTTCACTCCCTCTGAATATCTTAGACTGTTATAATGATATTTTTCTTGATTTTTGATATTATGTTTCGGCATGACAGGCTGAAAGTTAGCCACTGGAAAAGGGTACCAACGCGGAGAGACTGCAAAACACAGTTAACAGACTGAAGGCAGAGCATGGACAACTGCCCCTTAGTATACTTCTACACTCCTTCCTCCTCCTAGTCGCTTGACAATGAACGGAAACTAAGCAAGGGGAGGTTTGTCTTCAGAAACAGTAGCATTTCCATCAAGTCTGGTGCTAGCCATGAATGATGGCGAGCCACGATATCCCTTGCCATAGAAAAAAATGTTCACTGGATATACTGGTTAGAGAACATAAGAATATAAGAAATGCCATAACTGGGCCAGACCATGGTCCATCGAACTCAGTATCCTGTTTCCAACAGTGGCCAATCCAGGTCATAACTACCTCACAGTTTCCCAAAAAGACAGGACAGGAAGTGGTGAGCCACCTTGAGTGCCCTAGCTGCAATGCTTTGACATAAGGTCAAGGCATCTGTGTGCATGGCCCAATGGGATCCGCAAGATAGTATGTCACTGAAATCCATGCAGGTGTCTGACTTTAGGCAGACTGAACTTCTCTGCAGCTTGGCATTGTAGCTAGGGCTTCGGTCAGCTAAGATTGTCCCTGGCTGGGACTCAAGGGTCATGGGCATGAAAAGCCAAGGGGGGGGGGGGGCGGGGGATTGGTTAATGACAGAGTGGAACTTGTGCTAGCAATACTGCTTGCTGACGTGCCTGGTATTTCCCCTGCTGCATCACTAATGCTACTGCCCCCCTCTCTCTGGTAGTCCCTTTCCTCCACCTCAGTCAACAGCATTCCCCTTCCAGTAAGTCAGGGTACTGCAACACAGAGTGAAAGTTAATTTCATCTGCGGGACACAGAGATTAGCTAACATATAAGCATCTTCCTTCATAAGGGGTTCCAACCTTTTCCCCCAGTTGACAATGCAAGAAATCTACCATCACTAATGCCCAAAAATACACTCCACTACAGGATTAGATGAAGTGCCTCATGCTGGCTGTTGGTGACCGCTGCTCGAAGTCCTCTCTCCTTCTAGATTAGCTCCAGGGCGCACACACGGACATGATGAAAATGAAGTGCATGATTGACAATTCGTAGAAATTTCCCCTGCGTGCATGCTCACTTAGTTTATGCTGGGACGAATCGAAAATAGCGATTTTAATCAATTTTACCATTCATATGAAAAGTAATCCATATGCCTAGATAACACTATAGACTAACACTAGCTCTAGAAATGTGAGTTCGTTTTTCTCCTCTCCTGATTCAGGATTTACATTTCCAGCTTTAAAATCATGAGTTAAAGCATCTGGGCTTTAATGTACATGAACTGGGGGGAATAGCTAATCTCGTCATTTAAAAAGATTTTGCATAGAGATGTTCTATTTTTGGCATACCTTTTTATTCAAGTTTGAATGTACCTTTAATGCACATGTACTTTTACATTAGTTGATATTTTATAAGAGGCCAATTATGCGCATACATGACTAAAACATCACGTTTTAGGATCATGGTGGGTACCTAAATCTAGGAGTCTCCTTATGAAGTTACTCCCTAAATGCATGAGTTTGCACTTTCGGTTATGAAGCACACTTTCCTGACTCTTGCCTATGTTTTCATTTTTTCAGGTCATCTTCCATTTTCTGTCCCTTCCATCCATGTCTATGCAGTTGCACTGTTTAGTGTCACTCGAAAAATAAGCTTCTGTTTACTGCGCTTCTCTAATAAGGATACGGTACCAGTCCTTACCCTCCAAGTACTTGCCCCGTTATTTTCAGTGCAGTGGACTCCACTGGTCAAAACCATTAATTCATAATTATAATAGCAAGACCAGGGCCGGGTTTACCTTGAGTGAGGCCCTACGCCAACAAAAATTGTGGGCCCCCAGAAAAAATAAAAACGAGATCAACTTACCAAAACAGAAATGGCAATAGATGTATAGAATTGCCTGACATAAAGAGGCAATAGGGACAAAATCAGCATCGGAATTCAAGAAATACATTAAAAAAGACATATTCCAGTTAATAAATTCAAAATAAAAAGTATTTTTCTACCTTCTGTTTGGGCATTTTTTTCAGTTGCAATTGCTCCAGTCACTTTTTTCTGGTTTCTTCGTGTCTTCTGCTAGCTATCCATTTGTCCTTTCTTCTCTTTTAGATGTTTTCCATTTTCTCTCTATTTCTGCTTTAACATACTGATTGTTTCCCTTTTGCTCTTTCCCCCAATTCTTTCCTTATTCCTTTATCATCCATTTAAATTTCACCCTTCCATTTTCAAGCCCCTCTTACTCTCCCAATACCCAGCCCATCATAGACTTTTCTTCCACACAAAATATTTTTCCCCTCTCCATTCTCATTCCCCATCCATTCTAGTCCTCCCCCAAAATCAGTTCCCTTATAGTTCTAGACCCACCCAGCATCCACTCCCTTCTAGTCCCATTCTCCCATGCCCCACATCAGCCCATTTCCAGTCCTATTCTAGCTCTTCATCAGCCCATTTCCAGTGCTAGCCTTCACATCACAGGCCATTTCCAGTCCTAGCCCCCCCCCATCACAGCCTATTTCCAGTCCTAGCCCCCACCATCACATCCCATTTGCAGTCCGAGTCCCCCTGCACCATCACAGCCCATTTGCAGTCCTAGTTCCCCCCCCCCCCATCACAGCCCATTTGCAGTCCAAGTTACCCCCCCCCCCCATAGCCCTTTTCCGGTCCAGGTCCCCCCCCCATCACAACCCTTTTCCAGTCCCACTCCCCCCCCCATAGCCCTTTTCCGATCCAGGTCCCCCTCCCCATCACAACCCATTTCCAGTCCCTGTCCCCCCCCCATAGCCCTTTTACAGTTCAGGTCCCCCCCCATCACAGCCCATTTCTTTCCAGTACAATTCCCCCCCCATAGCCTTTTTCCAGTCCAGGTCCCCCCCCTTCACAACCCATTTCCAGTCCAAGTCCCCCCCCATAGCCCTTTTACAGTTCAGGTCCCCCCCCCATCACAGCCCATTTCTTTCCAGTCCAAGTCCCCCCCCCCAACGCCCTTTTCCGGTCCAGGTCCCCCCCCATCACAAACCCATTTCCAGTCCAAGTCCCCCCCATAGCCCTTTTACAGTTCAGGTTCCCCCCCCCCCCCATATCACAGCCCATTTCTTTCCAGTCCAAGTCCCCCCCCTAGCCCTTTTCCGGTCCAGGTCCCCCCCCCAATCACAGCCCATGCAGTCCTTGGCCCCCCCGACCAGCACCGCGGCTGTCTGAGAGGCTTCAGAGGAAGCCAGGTAAGCTCACGCGAGGCCCCTGCTCCCTCTGTACATACGCAGGCGGCTGAATCTGTGAAGCCGCGAATGCTCGGAAAGGTTAAAGGGCATTGCCTTTAACCTTTCCCAGCAATCGCGGCTTTACAGATACAGCCGCCAGCGTGAAGGAAAAGGCTCTTCACGCTGGCGGCTGTACAGAGGGAGCCGGGGCCTCACGCGAGCTTACCCTGCTCCCTCTGAAGCCCTGCGGTGTGTGGGCCGGCCCCGGGTGGGCCCTTGCCAGCTGTGGGCCCTACGCCATGGCGTACATGGCATATAGGTAAATCCGGCCCTGAGCAAGACAAGACCTGATGCTACCACTTACCACACATTCTCCTCGCACACAGATGCTGTATGGGTCTTTGTAGGAGCAGCGGGTTCCATCATAGGCCAACTGTTTCATGAACACTATGTCTCCAGTCTCTTTGGACTTGCAGTAAAGTTGGCATCTTTTGGTAGCTATAAAATTTAAAATAGATAAACAATTACTGTGTTTTATATACCTGGGACCTCAATCACTAAGACCTTTCTCCCATTCTGAACTATTAGGAAATAAAGCTTAGTGAATCAAGCCTACAATGTGCATATATTAGCAATTTAATATGTATGGGCCCATTTACTGAAGAGCACAAAGTGCAGCTATTGTATATCGAATGCTAAAATTATGGCATGATAACTGCAAAACCTCTGCATTAACTGTTAGGGGCATTCCCAGTATCATCACATACAGTATAAGTAATGCAGTGACAATACACTTAACAGCACTGCAGATAAAAGGTAGTTAGTTATTCACCTGTAGCAGGTGTTATCCGTAGATATCAGGAAAACGTTCTCACATATGGGAGATGTTTCCCAACAGAGCTTGCACAGGAGTAATCCCCAGCTACTTCTCAAAGCTTTTGGAATCCTCCTCTATACTTGTGTGTCATCTTCCGGCCTGCCGCCTTGGTGCCATGTCCCTTCAGTCTGATACTATAGTAGAATACAAGTCCTAGGGGAGGTGGGAGGGTTATGAGGACTTTTTCATGCTGTCCATGAAGAACACATGCTACAGGTGAATAACTACCTTTTCTCTGTGGACATGCAGGAAATACTTCCTCATGTATGGAACTCTCTAGCTATAGGCTACCTTAAACCAAAAAGGAGAATACGAGCGTTGTTCAACAGGGGCAACAAATTTTGGTTTTACTGGCAACAGATTTTTTTCTATTTTATACTTTTTTTTTCTTTTTTCAAGTTAGCCTCAACTGAAAGAAATGGGCCTGGGGGGATAGAGTTAGATTCTATTCCCCAGATTCCATAATTCTGACTGGCCGAAGTTGCTGTCGCATCGGGAATCCCCCTCCAGTCTGTAGTGAGATGTGAATATGTGGACTAATGTCCATGTTGCAGTCTTGCAAATTTCTTCTATGGAGACTGACTGCAAGTGGGCCACTGACGCAGCCACGGCCCTAACATTATAAACCATGACATGACCCCCAAGGCTTAGGCCTGCCTGGGCATAAGCAAAAGAGATGCAGTCTGCTAGCCAATTTGGAACCATGACATGACCCCCCAAGGCTTAGGCCTGCCTGGGCATAAGCAAAAGAGATGCAGTCTGCTAGCCAATTTGGAGACAGCAATCCCTAGTTATTGGGGTCAAAACAAACAAAAGATTGGATGGACTTTCTATGGGCTTTTGTCCACTCCAAGTAGAAGGCCAAGGCTCACTTGCAGTCCAACATCTGCAGCGCAGTTTTCCCTTTATGACCATGTGGTTTTGGGAAAAATGTTGGCAGAACTACTAACTGATTAAGATGGAAATCCGATACCACTTTTAGAAGGAATTTGGGATGAGTATGGAGGACCACTATTATGATGGAATTTTGTGTAAGGTGGATGAACTAATAGAGGTTGAAGTTCTCACACCCTGTGTGCTGAAGTGATAACCAGCAAGAACAAAACTTTCCAAGAACTTCAGAGGACAGGAATTGAGTGGCTCAAAAGGAGCTTTCATTAGCTACACAAGAACCATGTTGAAGTCCCAAGACAGTGCGGGCAGTTTATAGGGAGGCTTCAACAGGTGCGAACCTCGCATAAAGTGAACAATTAAAAACTGTACAGATATGGGTCTTCCCTCTACACCTTGATGGTAAGCTTCAGTTGCACTGAGGTGAACCCTAATGGAGTTGAACTTAAGACCAGACTCAGAGAGGTGTAGAAGATACTCAAGCAGTTTTTGTGTGGGACAGGGAAAGGAATCTAGGGCAGTGCTTCTCAACCAGTGTGCCCTGGAAAAGTCCTTCGTGTGCCTTGGTGCTGACAGCCAGAGATGTGGCTAGGCAATGGCTTATGAAGCGCTTGCCCCATCTTAGTTAGACAGTGCCCGTGAAAATAGCCATCTGCTTCCTGCTCCAGCCCCTTTGTTTTCTATCCTAGATGTAGGAAAACAATTTTTATTTTCAGGTTCGCAATCGTAATATGCGATCTAATAGGTTCCAGTTTACTTCAGAAAGCTTACAGCTATCTCCTATACAAAATGTACATGTCAGGAATAGTTTGATTGTGTTAGTTAATTTGATTTTTCTCTGGTGTATAACTAATCCCTTCAAATTGAATTGATCACTTACTATTAGCACTCTCCCCTCCCTTCAGAAGGGCAGCAGCACTTCTTAGGGGGCAATTTATCTGAATGGGTTAGTTTTGCACATGCCATGACAGTAAAACACTTCACTCCTAAGCCAGGGTATGTGGAGGAGTCTTACCTGTGTGACTTCACTGCTGGCTTCAATCTGGTGTCTGAATGCATAGAGCCCTGCCATCTTATATGAGCAGATGGCTTCATATGTTCAGAAGTGAGAATGAATCCGGAAAAATGACTTACTAATAGGTTAAAACTGCTGCTCTTTTTCTGCTGGTGGGAGGGACCAAGAAGTGAAATCTCCTTCATTTTACATATATTTACAAAACAAGTTTAATATTTTAGAGGATGATGTCCAAATATATGTTTTTCTAGGACTGTTCTGAGAGGGATGGTGTTGAGATGGTTACAATGAAATTTGATAATCAAAATCTTATGGGGGTGCTAGGGATCTAAAAGCTCATTGCGAGGGTGTACACATCTGAAGGTTTGCCTAGAATGGTGAGGAATCTGGGGCTTCTCGAACCCAGATGCCTTTTGAAGTCTATATATGGAGTCAAGCTTTCTACTAACTGGAGGTACAGTGGGAAGGTTCTCCCCCATTCTCATCTGTACTCTCTGAAGAATATGGTGCACAGACACTGTCATCGCTTCCTTAGGGGCAGAGGAATACTGAAAGATCTCCAATTCTTCTGCCCTAGGCTCATACTCAGTCTCCAAAGAAAATGGTATGGCCTTAGCCATATCCTGGACAAAATATTAGAATCCTCAGGAGGTGACTTGCACATCTCAAGGAGGAGAAAGGACTGATGGAAGTTCTGGGGACCTATCCTCCAAGAAGTTCTCTGATTCTACATTGATGACCCAGCCTTCTGAGTCAGACTCAGAGAGGAAGCCAAAATACTTCTAAGTCTCTGCCTGGATCACTCTCCTGCCCTTTGGGGATTGGGAGTGATGTTGCACTGCTGATTTTCTAGGCTTCAGGCAAGCATCCAACCCCGATGCACTAGAAAGAAAGATCCGCCAGGCAGGCTCCAATGTCAGAGTCCATCGATGCCCCAATGTCGATGCCTCTCCCACAGGCAATCTATGCTTTTCAAAGATCGACTGGACTGGTGCCAGTTTCAAAGCAACAGACAGAGAGGCACTGACATGCTGCATGGCAAACAGAATCATAATGCATTTGAGAGCCCTCAGAAGGCGCTTCTCCATGGCTGCCATCTTCGCAAGCTGTGGGGCCACAGCAACATCAGCCAATGTTCCTAGATTCTGAGAGGGGGTATTGGATCCTTGGTCTCAGCATTCAATAGGTCATTGCTACCCCTTCAATGTCCTAGAGCAGTGGTTCCCAACCCAGTCCTTGGTTACCCCCAGGCCAGTCAGGTTTTCAGGGTATCCACAATGAATATGCATGAGATAGATCTGCATGTACTGCTTCCATTGTAAAGTTAGAAAAAGCACTCCATCTAAATATCAAAATGCATATGGTATTAAGTACTGGAGCACAAAAAGAAAAAGAGAGGGAGAAGAGGTCTCAGATTAATATAGGTCTACACATCGGCAAAGGGGAAACCCCTCTAAGCCGCTGTCCACACACATCACCGACCTCTTAAACTCCCTCTCTCATCATTCACCACAAGAATTCAAATACATCCCAGCAGATCAAGAGCTATAAGCAGAACTTATCTGAAACAGCTTCCATACATTGCTCTGATCTGCAGCACCCCAACGCCTCTCAAATAGCGCCCATTAAGCGTTTTGCCAATGTTGCTTCTTCAGGGGGTATTAAAGTTATCACTGTTGGAAACAGAAAACATTTTAAAAACTTGCCCTCAATAGTTACCATAGCCCAAACAAAAACTCCCAAATCATTAAATCCCACTTACCACTGATCGCCAAACATACAGTCCCAGCCGAGCTTCAACAAAAACAGACCTCCTAAAAAAATGCAGCGCATGCGGCTTAAAATACACTCCTCCTTTGGACTGCTTAAAGAAACAAAACACTCACCTAGTACCAATGAACCAATTCACAAACAAGCACCCCAATCTATTTGTAGATTTAAACCCCCAGGAATCACCGTATGCAAACGGAAGATCCACTGTTGTTCACATACAATCAAAGCTTATTACCTAGAGCGACCTCTGCTCTCCGCTCTTACCATATCAATACAAAAAACACCGCAGATCGCCAAAAAACATGATCCTTTTCTAAGCAGTGCTGTACAATGGGAGCCTTCCGTCTCTTGCATTTCAATCGATTTTTATGCTCACACACATACGTATCCTAAATGACCGCACCATCTTCCCAATGTATAAAAGCCCACACGGGCATCGGATACCATAAACAACATATGTAGATCCACAAGAGGTCATATTCCTTAACCTATATTCCCTACCATTATACAAAAAAGTCTGAGTATCACATGATACTGGACAAATGGAGCAGTTCCCACATCTACTATGTCCCATCCTCTCCTGGCACATTGGCACCAATGGACGCAGGCATGCAGGGCTGAATTTCTCCTTCAGATTTTGGTCACGCAATCAAACACACTGTGTTCTTTTCCCAGCTAGCCCGGGAATCACCCTTAAAACATTTGCATGTTTCAACAAAATCCGCTGTATCTGAGAACTCAACGGAGAGTATTTTGAAATAAAATTAACACTCTCATCCTGCTTCCATTGTGTGCAGATGTATATTCGTTGTGGATATCCTGAAAACCTGGCTGGCCAGGGAGTCCCCAAAGACTGGGTTTGGAACCACTGTCCTAGAGGATGAGTTCTCCTCTCTTCGGGGCTGATTAGAGGGGTGCTTCTGTGAATCTCCTTGCTTTAGATGCCATGCCTCTGAGGGCTTTGATGTTGATGTACTAAAAATTCCACTTGATATTCGGCATGCTCATCCTTCAGCATCAATAAAGATAAGACAAATCCTTCTTCACCTTCGGGTGGACATAGATTGATGGCCAATGCAATGGGGTACTACGGAGGCTCGGCTCTGAGTAGGTTTGAGAACTCCTTGATGTTGATGCATCGCCAGCATCCAATGTTACTACTACTACTACTACTGAGCATTTGTATAGCACTACAAGACGTACGCAGCCTTCAATGCCATTGAGACCAGTGCAGCTGATGTTGATGTCGATGGATAGGACTTAGGGGCACCAAAAATTGTTTTGCACTGCTTCTCTCGACCTTTGAGCCCTCTTTTTGTCATCTGCAAACACAAATTACAAGAAGAGGGCTGAAGATACCAGCTATGAGTATCCATGATGGATATGGTCCTTGAGTACTTGGAACACTTCTTAAACCCGCTGGCAAGTTTTTGTTACATATTAGCCTGAAAAATAGCCACAGTGAAATGAACCAGCTCATGTTTTGAAAAATGTTTGAAGAAATTGAAAGAAATTATCTTGTAGCAGGAGCATTGACCCCTAAGGAGGCAATGGTGCTGTAGAAAATAAAGGAAACTTTAAGCAGTCAAAAAATTAAATGAGGAAGGTAAAAAGGGAGACAAAAACCACAATGGCAGGTGGGTTGTAGTGAAAAAAAAACAACAACTAAAAAAGGCTGACAAAATTCCCGAGAAGGAATAAAAGGTTATCTAAAAAGAAAGAGAGTCATTAACGTGTCCACTGGGCTCCATGGAAAGCATAGTTATTCACCAGTAACAGGTGTTCTCGAGGGACAGCAGGAATCAGTCCTCACATATGGGTGACGTCGGCACTGACGGAGCCCTCATGGAAACATCCCTCCAGCTTTCAAAGAAAGCCTTTGAGAGATGCTACTACGCATGCATGGCCCCCTTCCTGCTCAAGGGTGCCATCTTATTCAGTCAGATGACATAGCTAAAAGACGGCAAATAAAAGATGGTAAAGGAGCAACTCGAAGGGGAAAAGGGACTGATTCCTGATATCCTAATGAATATGTATGGAAGCAGTGCATGCAGATCTATCTCATGCATATTCATTAAGATACCCTGAAAACCCAACTAGACTAGGGGTCCCAGAGAACTGGGATGAGAACCACTGCATTAGACTCATCCCACTCGAACATCTGAAATCTGTCATCACAGATTTGCCATCACAGCTAACAATCTAAAGCCACTTTGACTGAAATTCTTTCTTTACCAATATGCCCCCCCCCCTGCTTTGGAATGGGTTGCCTTGTGACATCAGGTGTGAATGTATCTATTTTGAAATTCAAGGCAAGCCTGAAGGCTTTCTTGTTTCTCTGGGCCTTCAATAGCACTCATTTCAGCGATGGCTGGTAATAGTATTACTACTGTCTAACCCCCTACCTTCTGTGTCTGTGTGGGTCAATATCTTGGAATTGGATAAGAGCCTCCTGTAATAGTTTTTCCTAAAGTGCGCTGTCTTGTAATACTTGTCTGTAAGTCTAGGCAGGGCCGGCCCGTCCATTGTGCGATAATGTTGTTCACACAGGGCCCCGCGCGAACACCATTAATGCACAATGTGGACGGCTGCAGAGGGAGCCGGCTCCCTCTGCACAGCCGCTAGCATGAGGACTGATTCCTGCTGTCCCCGGAGAACACCTGTTACAGGTGAGTAACTACGCTTTCTCCAGGAACAAGTAGGAAGTCAATCCTCATATATGGGATTCCCCAGCTACAGGCTATCGAAAGCCCATAGTGAAAAAACACGGGCTCCCTCATGGAGAGCTGCGAGCAGCACCAATTTAGTCCATTTCCACAGACCACAGTAGGACTCCTGTGTCCGATGAAAACCAGCACTCTGATAGCCTGAACACAGAAGGGTCAGAGGGTAGGAGTTGCCTAAACACAGAAAAGATTATGGAGCAGAGCTTGGCTGAAGACACTGTCCCGTCAGGACTCCCTTTCCAGGCAGTAATGAGCTGTAAATGTATGGAGTGAAGACCAGGTGGCGGCCCAGATGATGTCCACAATTGGGACAGAGCGCAAGTTTGCGACCGAGGCTGCCATGGCCCTGGCACGGTGCACTGTGACACAGCCTTCCAGAGAGATCCCTGACTGCTCATAGGTGAGGGTGATACAGTTTGCTATCCAGGCGGACAGCATATGCTTGGTCACCGCCTCCCCCAGACTACTGGGGTCATAGGAGATGAAACGTTTAGTGGCTTTGTGGTGGTCCTGAGTGCGCTGCATATAGAAGGACAAAGCCCTCTTACAGTCCAATGTGTGAAGGACTGTCTTCGCCCTACTGGAGTGAGGTCTCGGAAAGAAGGTAGGAAGTATGACTTCTTGGTTGAGATGGAAGAAATTTAGGGTGCATGCAGAGCACCACTGTGTTCCTGTAGAAGCTGGTATAAGGCGCCTCTGCCACTAAGGCCTGAAGCTTGCTAACTCTGCGAGCGGAGGTGAGAGCAACCAGGAACACCACCTTCCATGAGAGGTATCATAGGTGGCAAGTAGCCAGAGGCTCAAAGGGTGGGCGAGTGAGCTGCCCCAGTACTATGTTCAGGTCCCATTCGGCTGCCGGAGGGTAAACCAGGGACTTCGATAAGAGCAGACCCCTAAGAAAGCAGGTCACCAGTGGCTGGACCGAGAGGGGCTTGCCATCCACCGGGCGGTGGTGCACTGCCAGGGCACTGAGGTGCACCCGGACAGAGTTAGACTTAAGACAGGATTGTGAGAGGTGGAGAAGGTACTGTAACACCAGACCCACCAGGCAGGAGAATGGGTCAGTCCCATGCCTGGCACACCAGGTCAGAAACCTGCACCATTTGAGGGCATAAGCTTTTCTAATAGAGGCCTTGCGAGAGGCCAGCAGGATCTCCTCTACCTCCCCTGAGAGGTTGAAAGGGGCTAGGGTCACCCTTTCAGCAGCCATGCTGTCAGCGACAGGGGCTCCAGATTGGGGTTCAGAAGAGAGCCCATTTCCTGAGACAGGAGTCCCAGAGAGTTCCCCAAAGGGATGGCGGTCTCCACCATTAACAGGAGGAGCAGCGGGAACCACGGTTGCCTAGGCCACTGAGGGGCTATCAGGATGAGCAAGGCCCTGTCGCGGAGGGTTCTGAACAAGGTTTTGGCAATCAGTGGTGTTGGAGGGAAGGCATACATGAGGCCCTCTGACCACGAGACGAGGAACACATCTGCTGCCACTCTAGAGGGGTGGGCCTGCCGGGAACAGAAGCGGAGCAACTGGAAGTTGTCCGGGCTGGCAAACAGATCCATCATGGGCTTCCCCCAGACCTAGAAGAGCCAGTTGGCCACACTGGGGTCCAGCTGCCACTTGTGCGGCTGGAGGACTTTGCTCAGTCTGTCGGCCAGCAGGTTGTTATGGCCTAGTAGGTATACTGCCCGCAGGAGAATACCCTGTTGGATTGCATACGAGCAGAGGACAACCACCTCCCGGCAGAGGGCACGAGATCTCATTCCCCCTTATTTGTTCACATAGATCATCATCACCTGGTTGTCCGTCTGGATCAGCACCGGCTGGTGATGCAGATGGTGGCAAAAAGCTTGCAGGACTAAGTATATAGCCCACAGCTCCAGGAGGTTGATCTGCTGGGTGCTCTCGTCTAATGACCAGCTGCCCTGGGTGCGGAGCTCCTTGTAGTGGGCTCCCCAGCTGAGTAGGGAGGCGGCTGTGGTAAGAATCTTTGAGAAGCTCAGGGCTTGAAAAGGCATGTCCACCTTGAGATAATGGGGAGACTGCCACCAGACCAGAGAGTCCACCAGTTGATGGATTACCAAGACTCTGTCTCGGAGGCGCCCTGTGGCCTGAATCCACTAGTCTCAGAGACACCACTGTGCCGCCCTCATGTGGAAGCGAGCATCTGGGGTGACCTGGACCATGGAGGCCATGTGCCCAAGGAGGTGCAGAAGGAGCCAAGTGGGCACAGAGGGACAGTGCCATATATCCATTGCCTGAGTCCTGAGGCGGTCGACTTGGTCCCTGGGCAAGAAGGCTTTTGACTGGAGAATATCCAGATTTGCTCCGATGAACTTCAGACATTGTGTCGGGAGGAGGTGAGAGTTGGGTAGTTTATGACAAAGCCTAAGTGCTGCAGAACCTGGCTGGTGTGTGCAGTAGCCTGTTGCACCTCTAAGGCTGTGCCTCACTTTATGAGCCAGTCGTCCAGGTAGGGGAAGATAAAGACCCACTGGAGGCGGAGGACGGCAGCCATGACTGCCAGGCATTTTGTAAGGACCCTTGGGGCAGAAGCCAAGCTGAAAGGGAGCACCCTGTACTGATAATGCCCGCCCCCTACTATGAACCACAGGTACTGCCTACGGTTGGGATGAATGAGGATGTAGGTATAGGCATCCTTCAAGTCTAAGGAGCATAGCCAATCTCCCTGCTGGAGGTAGGGCAGCAATGTTCCAAGGGAGAGCGTCTTGAACTTCTCTCTCACCAGGAATTTGTTGAGGTTGCACAGGGTGAGGATGGGCCTTAGGCCCCCTGTTCTTTCTGGCACAAGGAAGTACCTAGAGTAGAACCCCTTGCCCTTGAGATGGTGGTTCCACCGCTTTGTCCTCGAGAAGACCTGCCAACTCCTTTGGTGGAGGGGAGACCTGAGGGGCTCTCCTGGAAAATAAGGGGGAGGTGCCTGAGTCAGATTGAGGAGGTAACCCTCCCTGACCACCCGAAGTGCCCAGGAGTCGGTGGTAATGGCCAACCACCTCTGGGTATAGTGGATCAGACGTCCCCCTGTGGGCTGCTGATCTTGGAGTAGAGAGGCTATGTTCAAGAAGTCAAAAATTCCCCCTGGCTGGGTCGGGGCCAGTGCCTGGTGTTTTGGAGCCTTCTGCTTATGAGGGCCATGTCCATGTCCCTTGGCCTGCTGACCCTGTTGGGGAGCTGGGGAGGCCTGAAAAGGTGGGCGGTTTCTGTAAGCAGCCCCTTTCCTCGGGTAGAAGGACTTTTTATCTGAGCCCTTCTGCCGGGGAGGGGCAGCAGTCTTTTTTGAGAGCCTGGTCCTCATCATGAACTCAGTCTCCAGCTCGGCAGCCTTGTAGATCATGAGTTTGCCAAAGAGGTTCTCTCCTTGGCATGGGACATCTACCAATTTTTTCTGAACCCACTGCTTGAGATCGGACAACTATAGCCAAGCTTGGTGCCATGTACTGATGCCCATCGCCACTACTCGAGCCGCCGACTCAAACCCGTCATAGGCTGCCTGAGACATGAACTTGGAGCACTCACGGATGGCCTTGGCCAGGTTCTTGAACAACTGCAGAGGTTCCTTGGAGAGACCAGCTGAGAACCCGGCGAGTTCCTTTGCCAGGTCTCTCAGATACATGCCCATGTACAGTTGGTAGGCCTAGATACGGCAGATGAGCATCGAGCCCTGGTAACACTCTCTGCCGAGGTCCTCCCTGCTGGTGGGCACCGAGGAGTGCGTCTTCTGGCTTTTCAGCAGATGCATGGCTGACTCCACCACCATGGAATTATGCAGCAGCCATGATTTCTGGACGCCTGGGCTCTGGAAGACTTGATAAATCGAGCTGAACCGCTAGCTCACCACCGGCACCATTGCCGGTCTCTCCCACATATATAGCATCAGCCATTCCAGGATGGGAGGGATGGGCACCCTGAGCTTTTTCCTTGGAGGAGCCTCATACTGGAGGATTTCCAACTCATCCGCCCGAGGGTCCTCCTCCGACTCCGTAGGGAACGCCAGGGCCTTCGACATATCGTTGACAAAATTAAGGAAGCCCATATCCTCTGGAGGGGACCACCACCAAGGCTCCGAGACAGGAGAGTCTGAGGGGACGTTGCAGTGGCAATGGGTACCGGGGGATTCTTCATCCTCTGTCTCCCACTCGGAGTAATCCGTTGAGGACTCATAGGAGGGCTGCTCCGCGGGCCTCATGGCTCCCAATGCTCCACAGCTGGTGCCCGGCACACTTGCCGGGGATGATCGCAGTCCCGTCGAGTGGGACTCGGATCGAGGATTTGGCCGGGAATCAACTCGAGGCCAAAGGACCTTGAGGATTGGCTCGGCCTTCGGAAACTTCTTCGATGTCAAGGGCCCGATGGTTGGGGCGGGTGAACCGGTCGTACTGGACAACAGCACCCGCTGCTGGTCCATGAAGACAAAATGCTCTCCAGGGCCGCCATTCTGGACTCCAGCCAGAAGGCTCTGCAGCCTTCAGCACGGGCACCAAGGGACTCTGGCCCAGTGCCAGCTCCCCCAAAGGGGAATCCTCAACGAGGATGGTGCCTGGGGACTGAGGCTGGTCTGAGGTCGAATCCTTCTGGGGGAACTTTGCAGGCCGCTCCTTCTCCGATGCCTCGGATGAGCATCTCGGACTGCGGGACCTGACCCGGGTGGGGGGTACCCGGCCGGTTAGATCCATCCAAGAACACCGCCTACGAGGGATTCTTCTTAATCCTGGGTTCCCTCGAGGGAGACCCCCTTTCTGAAGACCCACGGCTGGGCTCGGGCTCGGAGGGGTCCAACTGAGGTGTTGAGGATTCAGACGAAGCCCTTGCCTTCAGAAGCACCGGGACTTGGGGAAAAACTTACCATGCTGCTGCTGGCAGCTTTTGAGGGCATTGCTGGACATCCTCTTGCAAAAAACGCATGCTGCCGGGTCGTGGTCAGGCCCGAGGCAGCGAAGATAGCAGTCGTGTGTGTCAGTTAAGGACATAATTTTTGAACACCAATCAATCTTCTTAAATCCACTGGTAGCCACAGGGGAAAAAAGTACCCCCGCGAGGTTGAAGACTCACCGGGCTGCCAGTTGGGAAAAAAGGCGCGAAGACGCCAGAAAATTAAGGAAAACAAAAACTATAAAAAGAGACTCGCCAAGGCAATGAGGCTGAGTGGTGGGAAGAGTACTTGTGCGATACCAGAGGTGAGTATGAAACTCAGAGAAAAAAAAAATCAACTTTTTCCGGGCACAAACCAGATGAACATCTGAAGGGTTCCGTGGAAAAAAGGAGACTGAGCAAGATGGCACCCTTGGGCGGGAAGGGGACCATGCATGCGTGGTAGTATCTCCAAAAGGCTTTTTTTGAAAGCTGGGGGGATGCTTCCATGAGGGCTCCGTCGGTGCTAATGTCACCCATATGTGAGGACTGACTTCCTGCTTGTTCCGGAGAAAAACAAAGTCTGAAGTGAAATGGTGCCATGGCAGTAGGTGGGAAGATGACACACATATGCAGAGGAAGCTCCCAAAAGCTTTGAAAAGTAGCTGTGGATTACTCTTAAGCAGGCTCTGTCAGTTGATGTCACCTATATGTGAGGATTTACTTCTTGCTTGTCCATGGAGAACACAATATAGTTAATTCTACTTGTTAAAGCAGCATTAACTGCTTTGCTTTATCTGCCATCCAGGACTGGCCCCAGAGTTGGATCAAGGTGTTGGTGCCCTAGGCAAATCTTAAGTCTTATGCATCCTTCTGGCTGTCATAATCTATTGTTTAGCTTTGGATACAGAGAAATTAGACTTACCTGCTAATTGTTGTTCCTTGAGGAACTCCAGTTCAGTCCCCCACCTCTGGGTTGTGCTCTTCCTCCCGCAGCATGGAGACTGGGCATGTCAAACTTGTGCCACCACTGTACTTATCCTGCTGGCACCTCCCACTAGCTTCCAGTGATCTAATGACAAAGCAGACTCAACGGAGCAACAAATAAGTAGCTATAATATCAAATACAATACTTAACTCTTAAACTGAACTACTCTGAACCAAACCCCCTTTAAATAAGAGGATCACTCTTCCTTTCCCGATCAAAGGAAAGAAACAGACCAGAAAGAAGAGAGAGAAGAAAGAATACCGAACATACCTTGTCTGTGTTGAAGAAAAACTTGCTGATCTACCTGTGTTTGGCCGTTGTCCCTCCACACCCGACAGAGGGACTCCGCGGCAATTGACAGCACCCCGGACGGGAATCGGGACTGAACTGAATTCCTCAAGGAACAACAATTAGCAGGTAAGTCTAATTTCTCTTTCCTTATTGTCCCAATAGTTCAGTCCCCCACCTCTGGGATGTAACAAAGCAGTAAATTACTGGGAGGGACCTGTCCATCCAGACCGCAAAACCGCAGTCCCGAAGCAACCCCACTGCCTGAATAGCCAAGCAATAATGTTTACTGAAAGTATGCAAAGACGACCACGTGGCTGCCCTGCAAATATCCACAGGCGGAACCAAACTATGCTCCGCCCACGAAGTAGCCTGCGGTCTAGTAGAATGAGCGCGCAGCCCCAATGGCACTTGACACCCCTGCACTATATACGCTGACGCTATGGCTTCATGGACCTATCTGGAAATTGAAGCTTTGGCTGCCGCTTCACCCTTACGCGGACCTCCAAAGAGAACGAACAACTGCTCCGACTTGTGGAAGGACTCCGATACCCTCAAGTATCGATGCAGGACCCTCTTTATATCTAACAGACGCAAACTATGATCAGACGCGTTCCCATCCGAGAACCCCAATACTGGCAAAGAAACAGATTGATTCACGTGAAATGGCGAAACCACCTTTGGCAAGAAGGACGGAACCAGACGCAACACCACCTTTTCTCTAGAAAAGGTCAGAAATGGCTCCCGACAGGATAAGGCCTGTATCTCCGAGATTTGACGCACAGAGCAAAGGGCAACCAAAAATACCATCTTTATGGTCAAATCCTTAAGTGAAGCCTGATGCACAGGTTCAAAAGGCTCCCTTGTCAAAGCTCCTAACACCAGGTTGAGATCCCAAAGAGGAGAAACCACCCTGTGCGATGGACGTAGACGGGAAACCGCTCTCAAGAAACGGATCACATCGGAATGAGCCCCCAAGGAGACTGCACCTTTCCTCGATAACACGAAATAGCTGCCAGTTGTACTCTTAATGAACTGGCCGCTAAACCCTTATCGAAACCGTCCTGCAAGAAACTCAACACCAACGGGACTGACACTGAGGCAGGACAAACTTGACGTTGCTCACACCATTCTTAAAAAATAAGCCAGACGCACATATACGTTAACGAAGTCGACCTCTTTCTGGCCAAAAGCAAAGTGGTAATCACTGCACTGGAATAAACTCTTTTCCTCAACCTAGCCCTTTCAATGGCCAAGCCGTAAGCGAGAACCAATCTACCTGCAGCATCTGAAGCGGGCCCTGAAGCAGAAGGTCCTCCTTTGTTGGCAACTACCATAACTTCCCGTCGAGAAGCCGCACCAGGTCGGCATACCACGGCCACCGAGGCCTATCCAGAGCCACTAACACTACTCTCCCCCAATGGGCCTCGATGCGCTGAACCACTTGCCCTATGAGAGCCCAAGGAAGAAACACGTAGAGGAGACCTTGCGTGGGCCATTGTTGCATCAAGGCATCCAGACCTTCCAACATTCTTTCTCTTCTTCTGCTGTAAAAGTGATTCACCTTGGCCGACTGAAAGGTCGCCATGAAATCCATAACTGGAACTCCCCATCTGATGACTATCTGAGCAAACACCTCTGGATGAAGCTCCCATTCCCCAGGATCTACCCGGACCCGACTGAGATAGTCTGCCATCACATTATCTGAACCCGCAATGTGTGCTGCCGAGAGAGTCTGAAGATGAGACTCTATCCACTCAAACAGACTCTCTGCCTCTTCATCCATAGCTGCGCTTCCCGTGCCTCCTTGACGATTGAGATATGCCACTGTCGCTGCATTGTCCGATAGCACTCGAACCGCTCATCCCCGTACTGTGCTCTCGAAGGCCCAAAGTGCTAGGAATACCGCACGCAACTCTAATCAGTTGATCAACCATCTGGACTCGTGCATGGTCCAGTCGCCCTGCGCGAAGAGCTCACCACAATGAGCTCCCCAACTGATGAGACTGGCATCTGTTAACACTGGCAGCCACTGCGGCCGCTCGAAAGGCATGCCTGTAGTTAGGTTTTGCTGTCGAAGCCACCACTGCAGAGACGCCCTGACCTTCACTGGGCGGGGGAGAGGTGTGGCCAGCGAGTCGTTCTGATGGGACCAGCGACGGAGCAGTGACCTCTGCAAAGGGCGCATCTGCGCCCTGACCCAAGGCACAACTTCCAGGGTTGCCGCCATTGTTCACAGCACCCGGAGATAGTGCCAAGCCGATGGTGCAGGCTTCTTCAAAAAGTTGTGCACTACGCGCCGAAGACCTTGGACTTGAAGCTCCGGAAGGAAGACCGCCCCCACATGAGTGTCGAAGCGCACTCCCAAATATTCCAGCACTTGCATAGGAACTAACTGGCTTTTGGCCGCATTGACCACCCAACCTAGACTCTGCAGCAGCTGCACCACCCAGCCTGTCACTCTCAGACTCTCGGCTTCAGACTTCACCCGAATGAGCCAATCGTCCAGGTAGGGATGAACCAAAATTCCCTCCTTTCGAAGCGCCGCCACCACCACCACCATAACCTTGGTAAAGGTGCGCGGAGCTGTTGCCAGACCGAAGGGCAGTGCCTGGAACTGAAAGTGGCCCCAAGGTAGAGCAAATCTCAGAAACCTCTGATGATCTGACCTGATCGGAATGTGTAAATATGCTTCGGTGAGATCGAGAGACGTCAAGAACTCTCCCTGCTGAACCACTACTATAACCGAACGCAAAGTTTCCATCCTGAAATGAGGCACTCGCAGACAGCGATTCACGCCTTTGAGATCCAAAATTGGACGGAAAGAGCCATCTTTCTTTGGTACCACGAAATAAATAGAGTATCGACCGAAGCCGTAGAGCTGTTGCGGGACCGGAACCACTGCTCCCAGCTGCAAAAGACAGTTTAGCGACTCCTGCAACACAACCATCTTTTCTCGGCCTCTGCAAGGGGACAGAACAAAAGAGTCGGCTACTGGACAGGAAAACTCTAGAGAATAATCCTCACGAATGACCTCCAGCACCCACTGATCTGACGTTATTTGGACTCAGGCAGGAAGAAACTCCTGAAGCGTTCCCCCTACCGGTTGAATTTCTGCCTGGGCCCCCCTTGCTTCATTGCATCTTCCTGAACCCCGAGGAAGAGGGACCTGCAAAACCTCTGCCCGCTCTCCAGAATCCTCTGAAACTCTGACCTCAAGAGGCAAATCTTCCTCTTTGAAAACCTCCCAAGCGAGAGGTACGAAAATGACGAAAATCCCACTGCTGACCCCGCAAAGCCAACTGAGTCCGCCCCGGCTTTGGCTTGTCCTCTGGCAATCAACCACCTTTCGACTCTCCCAAATCTTTAACTAGCTTGTCCAGATCATCTCCAAACAATAGCTTCCCCTTAAAGAGTAGCTTGCTAAGATGAGATTTGGAGGAACTGTCCGCTGCCCAATTCCTCAGCCAAAGATAACGACGAGCGGCAATCACCGAGGCCATGGAATTAGCTAAACCTCTAATAAGATCATAGTGTACATCCGCCAAATAAGCTGATCCAGACTCTAGCCTTGTCACATCCGCTAACTGCTCCTGCATCTGTAGCACCTGCTGTTGCAAACATTGCGACCATCGCAGGCATGCTCTAGCAACCCAAGCCCCACAAATAGAAGCTTGTAGACACAGAGCCTTAACCTCAAAAGCTTGCTTCAGCAGAACGTCCACCTTCCTGTGCGTCCTTTAAGGCTGCACTGCCTTCCACCAGAATGGTAGTCTTCTTCGTAACCGCTGAGACCGCCGCATTTACCCGGGGTGAGCGAAAGAGCTCCTGCTCTTGATCAGACAAGGGATACAGATGATTCATCGACCTCACACCATGCAAACTGGCCTCTGGCAAATCCCATTTGTCCTGAATCATCTGCTTGACGACCCGGTGAACGGGAAACACCGCCTGGGATTTCCGCACCGCCTGAATAAGAGGATCCTTCAAGCCTTCCTCCTCCGCTGGTGCCCCCACCGAAAGGTTAAGAGCCTGAAGCGACTTCGTAATGAGCGCTGATAGCTCCTCTCTCCAAAAAACCCGGATAATTCTTGCCTGATCTTCCAGCTCCTGAATTTCACCTTCCTCTAACTCTTCCATACCTGCTTCAGGATCCATCTCGAAATCTTCTCCTTCCGGCAATTCCGACCCCAGAGTCGGATCCTCCACACACCGAGGCCTTTTAAGTGGTCTACCATCACCATTTCCAGACTTTTCTGTGGATGCGTGGCCACCTGCGGTCCCCAACATCGAAGCATCGGCGACCGCCCCCTGCTGTCGCAAGCAAAAGGCTTGGTGAAGCAGTAGTACAAAATCCATGGAAAACACCCCTAGTGGCGCGCCCGCCACTACTGGAACTGTGGAAGTGCCTGGCAAAATGAGGTTTGTAGGAAGAGAAACGGCTGGGGGATCAAAATGAGGCTCCCCTCCATTGTACCAATAGGCCCCTGCGTCCTCACCGGTGCACTCTCTGCAGCCTTAACCTGAAGCTCTTGCTCCATATTCAGCGCCTCAGCAGCGCAGCCACGACAGACTCCAGCATCCGAGACTGCGCCCCGATGCGAACCGCAAACAAGGCACTGAGAACGCACAGGCATGGGCGCTACGGGATCCATGATAACGAACAACAAAGTTTGATATCCCGTAGACAACCCAAACAGCCTAGGGAATGCAAAACAGGTAAACCTGCAATCTTACTCTTTCTTCGTTCTTTCTTTCTTTTTTTTTTTTTACACTGGCCCTTTAAGAAGGAACACTAAATAAACTGAAATTAAATGAAATAAACTGAAATAAAGGAATTATCCCCTAATTTGAACAACTAGCTAGATCCTTAGCTCTAGAAATCTGCCTTTGAAGAAAAACAGCAACCAAATGTAAAACCGCAGGAAAAAAATGGCCCGCGAAAAACACCTCAGCACTGCTCTACTTGAAACGTGTGCTCCACGCGGTCACAGGCCCCGAATAAGTCCCGATGCTAAAAACTCCTCAACGGAGCACTCACCTTGACCTCCGGGGACCAGAAATCTGCCAGAACCCACTGCCAAGAACTGCGGCAGCTCTGTAAGCAGCACAGACCTACTTCTTCACTCAACCGGCAGCTGCCTTAGGAAAACACCTCCGATGCCGGTTTCAGCCCTGATCGCGAGCCCTGAGCACTGAGCCGACACGAGCAAGGCAGATGGACTGGGCAGCTCCCCTCCGTGCAGAAAAGGAGGGGAGAGCCCACAGAAGTCACAGAACTGACCGGGAAAGTGAGAATCGATCCTCTCAAATCCCTGCGTTCTTCCTCTGATGCTCTTAAAAATGTTTATTTTTTTTTAAAGAACTTTACCCATACAACTTAAATGAAAAAAAAAAAAGAGTATAGCAATGAAATAAAAGATCAAACACTAACTAAACTGTCCTAAAGCTCCTTATCTGCTCCTCTAGTGAGCCCAGCACCTAGGCTTACTACCTCCAGCTACATGGAGACTGGACACACTGGAAGCTGGTGGGAGGTGCCAGCAGGATAAGTACAGTGGTGTCACAAGTTTGACATGCTCAGTCTCCATGCTGCGGGAGGAAGAGCACAACCCAGAGGTGGGGGACTGAACTAGAAGGACAATAAGGAACCTGCTTTTTGCTGCCGTGCCCCCTCCCCCAAAGTTGTTGCCCTAGACAACTGCCTGGTTTTCCTAATGATTGGGCCAGCCCTACTACAATCTTAACAGTTAACACACAATAAGTTACCACATGCTGACTGTAAGCTGGAGTCCCAAAACATGTTTCACCCATTCCCTTCCTCATTACATATTAGGTGGTTAATGCGAAAATTACTGCATTCTGGTAGTGCAGGCTTATTCCCGCACTAACCTCTTGGGAGCATGTTTACTAAAGTGTGGTAGCTTTCTGCACTTACCACGTGTAAGGAGAAAATCCTAATGTGCAGTAAGTGCAAAGCTTGTGCTGTAAATGTTGGGGGCATGGCTAGAACTTACCCAACATTTACCTCATAGAGTAGACACTTAACACAAGGGCCTGTTTAAATGCTTCAGCAGATAGCCCAGTGTATCCACACTGTCTGACAATGTATTTTATTTATTTATATTATGCTGGCATTTGCTATACCACCAGGGAGCTCAGGCAGCCATAAAAGCAGTTTACAATACAATGAATAGAGAAGGAGAAGGAAACAGAAAGGGGAAAGTGGGAAAAAGGGAAAAGCAGGGGTTTATAATATCAATGGAAAAGAAAAGGGCGAAGCAATAAAAACAGAGTCGGTCCAGAGGAGAGAAGATGATTTGGAAGGAAGGGCAGGTGGAGAATGGGAAGAAGAAATAAAAAGGCATTTAGGAGTGAAGGGGAGATTATTTAGATGAGGCGCCAGGGAAGGCACAATGGAAAAGCCAGGCTTTGAGTTCTTTCTTGAATTCAGGCAAGGAGGGTCCCAGCCTAAGATCCAGAAGAGGGAGAGATTTCCCTCCCCCCTTTAGTCCTTAGTTCTAAGGTGTTAAACAGAATTACAATATGTCACCGAGTCAGATTTCTTGATTTTCTTTATTTCGACAGCAAATTTCTTTCTTACCATTACGATGTTCGTAAGGCAGCCAGTGGTGTTTGGCATTTTGATATTCGAATTGCGAATTGCGTTGTTGACACTGTTGAGCTCTAAAGTCTTCAAAGTGTTTTGGGCACTCCTCGGTGTTGCATAGTTGATACTCAAAACTAATACCTGGACAGTCCTGGCCTCCATTGATTGGCCTAGAAAATTAAACAGAAATAAATGATTTTTCTGTTCTTTATGTCTATCTTTCATACCTAATACCAAAACATTAGCAGCATAGCCTAAGATGATAGTGATGGGAAATCTGAACTTAAATGTGGTAAGTTAACTGTAGATTTTACCTTTTTTTAGTGCCATCAAGTCAGTGTTGACTCATAGTGACACAGCCTACCTCTGGGTTTTCTTGGCAATGTATCACCGGAAGTAGATTACCAGCCTTTTCTTCTGAGGCAATGGAGGGTAAAGTGACTTGCCCAAGGTCACAAGGAGTGCCAGTGGGAACTGAACCCTTGGGTACTAGGCAGTTGCTCTAACCACTAGGCTACTCCTTCAGATTTTACCTTTAGATCAACCAAAATGCCTAGTACCCAAAAGATCAGGGGTTCAATTCCCACTGGTACTCCTTATGACCTTGGGCAAGTCACTTTACCCTCCATTGCCTTGGAAGCAAAGGCCTGGCAATCTACTTCTGATCCTACATTGCCAAGAAAACCAGAGGATGCTGGGTTGCCAGGAGTCAACACTGACTTGATGGAACTTAAAACATAAAGAAAATGACAGGAAATTTGAAATGAACTAAACAAGCAACAAACACACACACAGATGAAAAGTATGCTCAGCAGATTCCACTTGCAATATTGAGGACAAGTTTCCAAGTGATTTCTGTAGATACAAAGGGGGGGGGGGGAAGATATTCAGCGGCGGTAGCTACTGCTGTCTAAGAGGCTGGCCTTAACTGCTTTAAATTGAAACTGGATTTTCAGTACTGGGATCATATATGGCCACCAGCACTGAATATACAGGTTGGCTGGATAGCGATTTAGCTAATTGGTTAGCAGCAATATTCAACTGCATGTTGGATAGCTAAACCAGCTAAAATTAGGCCAGCCTTTAAAGTTGCTTGCAAGCTGAAGATGTGGCGAGGCTGAGAAGCATTCGAGACAGCAAGAAGTCCATTGATGAGATGCTTCTTGAAGCATCCAAGCTCTCCGACAGAGGTGAAGATGGGATGCTAGAGAATGAAGAGAGTTGGACACAAGTCACCAGAGCCTGCAGAATCGAGAATCCAACTCCTCCAGCTTTTGAAGTGAAGAACCAATATGCAGCCCTGAAAGTGGAGGAGGTAAAAATATCCAAGGAAAGGGAAGAACCAGAGCTCAAGCACCCCAAAATTGTGAAATCACTGACCACAAGGAAGCAAAGGGTAGTGGTGGCTGGTGACTCTCTTCTGAGGGGTACTGAGGCATCCATCTGCTAACCAGATGATGTCCTGAGAGGAATACTGTCTAACAGGTGCCAAAATCCGAGATCTTATGGAGAGCATGCCGAGACTCATCAAGCCTATTGACTATTATCCAATGTTGCTTATCCTTGTTGGCACAAATTATACTGCTAGGTATCCCTCTGAGCATATCAAAAGTGACTTCATGGCTCTAGGACAGAGAGTGAAGCAGATAGGTGAGCAGGTGGTGCTCTCTTCAATCCTCCCTGTTAAGGGTAAAGGCCGAGGCAGAGAAGCTCGCATCCTGGAGATTAGTGCATGGCTGCATGGATGATGTCATCAAGACCATTTTGGTTTCCTGGACCATGGGTTGATTTTCCAAAGGCTGCAAAGGCAGATATGGCATCCACGAAGGGTCAAAATGACTTCCTCAGCAGAATTGCTAACCTCCTGACTAGAATCGTTGGGGATGGGTGAAGAAAGCCTTCAGAAAAGTGAAAGCCCTCGGGTAAGTAAAAGCTCCCAGGTAAGTAAAACATTAAATACTTCTGTAGAAATGGGTAAAATGGGCAACATCTAGAAAGCGGTGTGCATAAATGCCCGTAACATGGGAAATAAGATCTCATATGTTGAGACTTTCATGGAAGAAGCTGACTTGGATTTAGTGGTGGTTACAGAGACATAGTTCAATTACAACCATGACTGGAATGTAATTATACCGTGCTATACTTTATTCAGGAAGGACAGGGGAGGAAAAGTGGCACTATATGTAACAGGAGAGTGCAGCTATCAAGGAGCAGCAGAAACCTGTCTTGGACTTTGTGGCAGCCCTGATTACATCCCAGAGACAAGAAAGTGGAGGAGAGCCGGTACCAGCAGGACCATCAATACCTCAAATGGGCAGTCTGGTAGGCCCATCCACAAGTGGGGCCTTTAACTTTGGCAAACTTTCATCTGAGGACGATATAGATGACTTTTTAGAATCGTTTGAAAGAGTAGCGCAAGCTGTGGGATGGCCAGCTAGCCAATGGACAGTGCGATTAGCAACCTCCTTAACAGGGGAAGCACTGGCCACATATATAGGCTATGCCAGCTACCCAGGCCCTGGACTATAATACGGTAAAGATGGCAATTAGAGACCGTTTGGGGTTGACAAAAAGCGTGTATCACCGTATGTTCAGAGCCACGGCCCTTAAGGCCGGAGAAACCCCTAAGGCATTAAGCCAGAGGATTCGTGGTCTAGCATTAAAGTGGCTGACCCCGGAGGAAAAAACTATGGATATGGTACTAGATATGATAGTACTGGAGCAGTTTATGGCTGCAGTACCAAAGGAGATACAATCATTTCTGATTCAGCAAAACTGCCAGAGCACGGGGGAGGCAACCCTTTTGACCAAGCGCTACATGGAAACTAAATTAGCACGTCAGCCAAGAGGGGGCGCTCCAAAAGTGAAGGCCGAGGCCAGTTTTGGTTCATCAGAAAAGAAACAGGGAAATAAAATAGAGTTTGGGAGAACTTATGTGCCTGCTCAGGAGGAAAAGTGGGCTGGAAAGAAGTGCTATCGTTCTGGGGAGAGGGGACAACTACAGAGAGGCTGCAAAGCTCGCACTGGGTTGGTTGGTACAAGTGTGAAACCTCTAGGAGAGGGATTCCTCTTAGCTGTTAATATACAGGGGATCAATACCAATGCTTTGCTTGACTCTGGGGCTGACCAGAGCATGGTATCCCAGAAGCTTTGGTGGGCAATTGAGGCTCAGAATGAGTATGTCCAGAGGAGACCAGAAGGTCATGTCCAGATCCGTTGCATCCACGGGGCTGCCTCTTCTTACCCCGTGTATACAGTGGAGATAAAAGGGTTAGGAACACAGAAAAGAATTCCCGTGGCTTGGTACCAAAACTTCCCCACGACCTGGTATTAGGAAGAGACTGGCCCCAATTTAGGAAAGGGTTAGAGAAAGTCCTTGGGCAAAAGGCAGAGGGGATGGTAACGGTGGTCCCTGGCCCTCTGTTTGGGAACCCCCGAAAACAGACTGGAAAGACAGGTGAAAAGCCCCCGGGAGGTGGTCCCCAAGTTAAACAGAAGTTCATATTAAAATTTTGTAAAGTTTCTGAAAAGGCCACAAGTCCCAGGAGGGCATCCCCGCAAGCCACGGGATATGATTTATGTAGCGCCGTGAATGGAGTGGTGCCCAGCCACGGAAAGGCCCTCATTGATACCGGCCTACAAATTGAGATCCCCGTTGGCTACTATGGATGGATAGCCCCTCGCTCGGGTCTGGCATTAAAACACTTCCTGGACGTCGGAGCGGGTGTGATTGACCCTGATTATAGAGGGAGTGTAAAGGTATTATTGTTTAACTTTGGTGATGAAGACTTCCCTGTGAAGGTCGGAGACCGGATTGCCCAGCTGCTGTGCGAGAGAGTAGGGTTTCCCCAATGGAAGAGGTCCCCATGTTGACTCCCACGGAATGAGGAGCCTGTGAATTTGTTTCCACCAGACGGGCTGGGATGGAAGGCCTGACAGCCACCTCGGAAGAGAGAGTGGAGGAAGCTGAGCAGGAGGACTTGGGTCCACAAGTAACAGAGTGGAGGAAACATCAGGAGCCCCAGGTGGGTGAAGAGCTATCCTTGGTCCAGAGGCAGGAGTTGGCCAATCTATTACAGAGGTTTCCAGATGTTCTGATGCCGGTTCCTGGTGAAACCCGACTGGTTGCCCATGAGATTGTAACTATGCCAGGGAAGGTGATCCGACGACCCTACCGGTTACCAGAGGCTAAGAAACAGGAGGTAGTCGCACAGGCACGCGAAATGGTGGAGATGGGGGTCATCGAAGAGTCAAGGAGCCCATGGTGCAGTCCAATAGTGCTTGTTCCAAAGCCAGATGGTACTTTACGGTTCTGCATAGATTTCAGACAGGTAAATGCCATCTCGGTATTCGACGCTTACCCAATGCCCAGGATCGAGGAGCTACTGGATCGGTTGGGACAGACCCAGTTTTTGACCACCCTGGACATGACAAAAGGTTATTGGCAGATTCCCCTGACTAGGGAGTCTCAGTCGAAGACCGCCTTCAGCACCCCGATTGGGCTATTCCAATTTAAGAGGATGCCCTTCGGCCACCACGGCGCCACAGCAACCTGCCAGAGACTGGTAGATCAGGTCCTGCGCCCTCATCAGGAATATGCTTCTGCATATATGGATGACATTATTATCTACAGTCGCATCTGGGAAGAGCACCTCCCGAGGGTTGAAGCCGTCCTGCAGTCTATGAGGCAGGCGGGCCTCACACTGAACCTGAGCAAATTTGCCTTCGCCACGCGAGAAGTGAAGTTCCTAGGGCATATGATAGGATGGGGAAAGGTCAAGCCCTTAGTCGACAAAGTCAATAGCATCAGGAATTTTCCCAGGCCAGCAACAAAGAAGCAATTGAGAAGTTTGCTAGGCCTGGTCGGCTACTACAGGAGGTTCCTGCCCCACTTTGCGGAGGAGAGTTCCATCTTCACTGATATGTTGAAGAAAAATTACCCGAACCGACTTAGTTGGACCCCGGAAGCTGAGAGGGTCTTCAACATGTTAAAAGGGAGGCTATGCACGGCCCCGGTATTATGTGGAGTGGACTTCACGCATCCCTTCATTGTACAAATGGATGCCTCAGAAACAGGTTTAGGTGCGGTCTTATCCCAGAGGCATGAAGGACATGAGCATCCGGTAATGTTCTTTAGTAAAAAGTTATTCCCAGCGGAGCGCAACTACTCCATCATTGAAAAAGAGTGTCTTGCCATTAAATGGGCAATAGACACACTCCGGTTCTATCTTACAGGGCGAAAATTCCTATTAATCACAGACCACGCACCCTTGAAGTGGCTCCAACAGATGAAAAACCACAATGCATGACTAACTAGGTGGTACATGGCCCTGCAAGATTTTGACTTCAGGGTAGAGCATCGGGCAGGAAAACTACACCAAAAAGCAGATGCCTTATCCCGAATTACAGACTGTTCGGAGGAACCCCAACAACCTCTGACAGCCAGTAATATCTTAAGTAGGGGGGTATGTGGCAAGGTCATCTATCCTGAGTATGGGGGAGGTGAGAAACGTAAAGAATTCACCCTAGTAAAGGGTCCCCTTTTAGGAGTGCAGGGTGAGAAAGCCACAGCCACAGCTAAAAAACAGAAAAACCCCAGCTGGAACAGGTTTTATACAGTGTCTAATAGAGTAAGAGAGAGATTACGGGCACGAGGTCCAAACCCTTACTTCAACAAGTTCCTTGATTACTCAAATACCAGAAGGCAGGGGGATTGCCAACACCTGGGAAGGAAGGAGGTGGGGCTAGAACCCTTGAGGTATAAGCCTATCCTAGAGTATACAGACAGAAAGGAGAAAGGAAGAAAGGAGAAAGGAGGAGAGGGAAGAGAAGACAGAGAAGGAGGTAGCGAAGGTGCTGACTCATGCAGAAGAGCCGAGCTACCAGGAGCTGAGAGAGCTGAATTCCCTGCAACAGGATGGCAGCAGAGGTTGGAGCCAAAAAGTGGAGAAGCTCTCAGAGCACCGGAGAGGTTGTCAGCTGAGCACTCTGACCGGGTGGGTGAGTCAGAACCCATGCAGCTGGGGGAGCCAGTGTCAGAGTTGGGGAAGAAGACATCCTTATGGATTGCTCTCTGTGCCAAGCTTTAGACATGAAGTCTTGAGGAAAAGTCAGACCTGAGAGAATTATCCTCCTTGCAAAGGTAACCATAAGAAAGAGGCACTGTGGTGGATAAATTCCCATATGTTTTTAAAAGGGAAGTTTACTGAAACTTAAGGATAAGCAGGAAGCTGTGATTCATGCTTGTTATCTATCTGTGGTTTGAACTGTGAAACGGCAAGAAGCCAATTTACCTGCTAGAAGAGTTTTTCTTTGCTTCTATATTATGTGAAAAGCCTGTTGAGAGTTTTTGATGGCAGTCTGAATGTTTGCTTCTTGTTTTGAGTTCTGTTGTACCTGAAATGCAGCCTAGAAGGAATTGAGGCTGATAGAAGCCAAACTGCCACAGGAGTTTAAACTTGCTTGGACTTTATGCTGTAATTAGCAAGGACTAAAAAGGAAGGTGGCATCCTTGCTATCAAAGGCTGTGCTTCTGAAAGTAAGAAGACTTTAAACAGCCATTTTTGGTTCTTTTGTTTACTTTGCCAACCATCTGCTGTACTTTGAGCAAATCCTACAGAAATAATCCTGTATCTGGTACTTTGAATCTTTTTCTGCGAAACAAATTTTTTGTTATATGCCTTACCTCGGTGGCCTTAACTACAACTTTCTACCTGAAGCACAAACACATCTTAGCACTACTACATTTCCCAGAAGACACCACAAGGAAATAGGCTGCTAAGGCTGATAGGAGAAGGTTCCTCCAATAACCACACCCCTCTAAAACTAGAGGCGAGTGGTGAGGGCGTTTGACAAGCTATAGAATTACAAGGCTTAAAGGAAGAGAGGAGGCACTGTGGATTAAAAGAGAAAGAGGGAAAAGGAACTCCAATTGCATTGGTATGATAAATAGATCTCCTTCACAGGGGGAAGAAGTGGATGGAGATTTGATAGAAGATATACCCAGTACTGCTATGAAAGATGGAATGCTACTGATAGGTGATTTCAATATGCTAGATGTTGACTGGCACATCCTTGCTGTGGTACCATCTAGAAATAAGGACATCCTAGATTCTCTACAGGAAGAACTATTCCAGCAAGTAGTAACAGAACCCACACATGAAGGGGGTCATACTGGACTTGGTTCTTACAAATGGGGAAAGTGTTTCTGATGTTATTGTGGGAAATCATCTCACATCCAGTGATCAGCAGATGGTGTGGTTCAGTATTAGGACTAGGTCTGATAAAATCCATTCAAAAGAGAGGGTCTTAGACTTTAGGAAAACTAACTTTGCCAAGATGAGACAATATCTCAAGGAGTCATTAGCAGGATGGGAACAGCAGGGGGTGTAGAAAAGCAATGGGCAAAATTGAAAGGGGATAATTTAAGGGCAACAAACCTTTTTGTTAGAAAGGTAAATAAATGTAAAAAGAAAAAGAGGCCACTATGGTTCTTAAAAGACGTAGCTGAAAAGGTGAAGAAAAAGAGGGTGGCCTTCATAGAATACCAGAGAGAGGAAGACAAGGATCTTTACTTTAAAAAACTTAGAGATCCTAGGAAAGTAGTCAGGAAAGCAAAAATATAAACAGAAAAAAAATTAGCCAATGCAATAAAATGGAGGGACAAGACATTTTTCAGATATGTTAGTGAGAGGAAAAAGTGCAAAACTGGTACTGTCAGACTCAAGGGAAAGGGGAGGAATATGTAGAAGCTGTTGAGGATAAACCAGATTTGCTTAACAAATATTTTCTTCTGTGTTCACAGATGGAGGGCCAGGAACAGGACCTCAGAAAACACCAACAAATAGCAACAGAAGTGAAGGAGTTCTGAAACGATTTTCAGAAGACTATATTCGTGAGGAACTAGCTAAACTAAGAGTAGACAAAGTGATGGGACTGGATAGGATACATCCAAGAATACCGAAGGAACTTGGGAACATTCTAGCGGCTCCACTGACTGACCTTTTCAATGCTTCTTTAGAGATGGGATTGGTCCCAGAGGACTGGAGGATGGCAAATGTGGTCCCTTTACACAAAAGTGGATATAAGGATAAGGTGAGAACTACAGGTCGGTTAGTTTGACCTCTGTGGTAGGTAAATTATTGGAAACACTGTTAAAACAGATGATAGTGAGATTTCTGGAGTCCAATGGATAACAGATATGAGGCAGCATGGGTTTACTAGAAGAAGGACTTGCCAGACAAATCAGATTGATTTCTTTGACTGCATGACCAGATAGTTGGACTGAAGTGGTATACTTAGATTTCAGTAAAGCCTTAGACACTGTTCTGCACAGGTGACTTATAAATAAACTGAGCACCCTAGGGATGGACTCCAATGTGACTGACTGGGTTAGAAACTGGTTGAGTAGGAGAACATAAGAACATAAAAAATGCCATACTGGGTCAGACCAAGGTCCATCAAGCCCAGAATCCTTTTTCCAACAGTGGCCAATCCAGGTCACAAATACCTAGCAGTTTCCCAAAAAGACACACAGGTTCCATAATGCTTGTATTGGGGCAAGCAGTGGATTACCTGGGTCCTCTTTAATAATGGGTTATGGATCTTTCCTCCAGGAACTTGTTCAAACCTTTTTTAAACTCAGCTACACTTACAGCTTTTACTACATCCTCCAGTAACGAATTCCAGAGTTTGATTACACGTTGAGTGAAAAAATATTTTCTCTTCTTAGTCTTAAACGGGTTAGACTATACCTTCATTGCATGTCCTCTAGACTTTCTACTTTTTGATGCTGTAAAAAATCAATTTACATTTACCCATTCCACTCCATTCATTAACTTATACACCTCTATCATATCTCCCCTCAGCCATCTATTTTCCAGGTTGAAAAGCCCTAATCTTTTAAGCCTCTCCTCATAGGGGTATCCTTCCATCCCATTTACCATTTTGGTGACTCTTCTCTGTACCTTTTCTAATTCCGCTATATCCTTTTTAAAATATGGCAATGAGAATTGCACACAATATTCAAGGTGGGGTCACACCGTGGAACGATACAGAGGGATTATAATATCCTTTGTTTTATTCTCCATTCCTTTCCTTATGATTCCTAGCATTTTATTTGCCTTCTTGGGTGCCGCTGCACACTGGGTGGAGGATTTCAACGTGTTGTCCATTATGACGCCTAAATCCTTTTCCTGGGTGGTGGTTCCTAATGTGGAACCTTGCATTGTGTAACCATAGTTTGGGTCTTCCTTTCCTAGATGAATAACTTTGCACATGTCCACATTAAATTTCATCTGCCATTTGAACATCCAGTTTTCCACTTTATCAAGTTCTCTTGCGATTTTTCATAATCCTCTTGGGTTTTAACAACTTTGAATATGGTTATGGTTTAGGCACTTGATATACCGCCCTTTACTTGCGCATCAGAGCAGTTTTACATGTATGTATATACTAACAGTACTTTTTATTCCCTTGTCCCCGAAGGGCTCACAATCTAAGTGTACCTGAGGCAATGGAGGGTTAAGTGCATCTGCAAATTTGACTACCTCACTTGTTGTTCCTATTTCCAGGTCATTAACGAATATGTTAAAAAACAGCGGACCCCGCACAGATCCCTGGGGTACTCCGCTATTCACCTTTCTCCATTAGGGAAATTGGCCAGTCAACCCTACCCTCTGCTTTCTATCTTTTAACCAGTTTCTGATTCACAATAGTACACTGCCTCCTATCCCATGACTTCAACTTTGCCAAGAGTCTCTCATGAGGGACCTTGTCAAAGGCTTTCTGAAAATCCAGATACACTATATCACCTGGCTCATCTTTGTCTACGTGTTTATTTACACTTTCAAAAAAATATAACAGATTAGTAAGACAAGTCCTTCCTTAGCTAAAGCCACATTGACTTTCTCCCATTAAACTATGACTATCTACATGTTCAGTAATTTTGCTCTTTATAATGGTTTCTACCATTTTGCCTGGTACTGATGTCAGGCTCACCAGCCTATAGTTTCCCAGATCACCCCTGAAACCCTTTTTAAAAACTGGCTTACATTGAGAGGCGACAAAGTGTACAGGTAAATGGAGCTCACTGAGAGAAGGATGTTACCAGTGGTGTGCCGCAGGGATCTGTTCTTGGTCCGATTTTAACATCTTGGTTAGGGATATTGCAGAAGGGCTTTCGTGTAAGTTTTGCCTCTTTGCAGATGATACCAAATCTGCAATAGAGTAGACACCCAGGAAGGAGTAGATAGCATGAGGAGAGATCTAGCTAAGCTTGAAGAATGGTCAAGAATTTGGTAACTGAGATTTAATGCTAAAAAATGCAGAGTCATGCATTTGGGCTGCAAAAATCAAAGGGAGCAGTACAGTGAATGGGGCGAAGTACTTTTGTCCACAAAAGAAGAGAGGGACCTGGGCGTGATTATTTCTGATGATCTTAAAATGGCTAAATAGGTAGAAAAGATTGTAGTAAAAGCCAGAAGGATACTTGGGTACACAGGAGGAAGAATGGCCAGCAGATAAAAGGAAGTGATAGAGCCTCTGTGTAAGTCTCTGGTGCAAACTCATTTGAAGTATTGTGTGCAATTATGGAGACCACGCTTTCAAAAAAATATAAACAGGATGGAGTTGGTGCAGGAGGTGGCTATGAAAATGGTTAGTAGTCTTTCTTATAAAGTATATGGGGACAGACTTAAAGATACGCATATGTTAGAAGAAAGGCGTGATAGAGGAGATATGGATAGAGATATAGAGATGTTTAAATAACTTGGTAGCATAAATGCACAAGAGGAAAGCCTCTTTTGACTGAAAGAAAGCTCTGCAATGAGGGGACATAGGATGAGGGTGAAAGGGGATAGACTCAGGAGTAATATGTGGAAATATTTCTTTATGGAAAGATGGAATAGTTTCCCATTGGAGGTAGTAGAGACGAGGACAGTATCTGAATTTAAGAAAGCATGGGATAAACATAGAAGATCTCTAAAGGAAAAAAGGGGATGATGATAGTTGATATTGAAGAGCAGACTAGATAGGCCATATGGTTTTTCATGCTTTCATGTTTCTATGTTTATCATTTGTATAGCACTACTTTGGCCCTATTTTATAAAGGCACAAAGACGTTTATGGAACATTATAAAATGCAAGCACAAATCGTGCAGAAATCATGATATAGTTAGCCTGCGCATATTTTATAAAGAATGTACTATATGCAAATCACAGCTCCACTCATGCTCCACCCAAAATCAATGCTCCAACATGCCTATATCCAAGTTGTGTAAAGATACATCCTGTGCACGTTTACATGGGAAGTGATTTTAGATGTGACATTTTTTCACATCAAAAAGCCTTTATAAATTGGCTCCAAATGAAAGGAGGAGTTTTAAAGCCTAGGCTGTATTTTCAAATTTGTGCCTGTACTTTTCATACAGAATTCTATGATTTGAAAGCAGATGCAAACAGGTGCAGGTGTCCGCACACACTTTATTGTTGTTGTTAAGTGCTGTCAAGTTGGTGCAGACTCATGGAGACCCTCAGGATAGTTGTCCTGGACTGTGCTGGTCTTTAATCAGGTGGCGAAGTATTAATAGAGTAGCATCCATAGGTGTTGTTATTGTATCGATCCATCTCATTGCTGACCTTTCTCTTTTGCGTTGATCTTCAAACTTGCCAAGCATGATGTCTTTCTCTAATGATCTCTCTTTGCATGATGTGTTCCAAGTATAGAAGTCAAAGTCTTGGCATCTGAGCTTTTAAAGAAAACTTAGGTTTGATCTCCTGTAGCACCAAATAGTTGGTTCTTCAGGCAGTCTATGGTATACAAAGTATTCTTTCCAGAACCATACAGTAATTCAAAGACATTGATTTTCTTCCTATCTTTTTTACTGTCCGACGTTCGCATCCATATGAGCTTATTGAAAATATGATGGCTTGGACAAGTCAAATCTTTGCATAGAGATACATCTCTACTCTTCAGAATCTTCAGGGGCACATGGCCTCAACCATGCCCATCGTTCCCCATGCTCGCATGCATATGCTTGCAGCTCAATGGTGCCTCAGAGCGCAATGGTCCCAAGCCTCGGGCCAGCTCCGAGATCCCATCTCGGTCTCCTGCAGCCTATCCAGTTCCCTGGATTGGTGGCAGAATCCCCAAAGCCTTCTTTGGGGCATGCCCTTCCAGACTCTGCAACACAAGCTCATCTTGATGACGGATGCCTCGCTGTCAGACTGGGAAGCCCACTGTGACAACCTCCATACCCAGGGACGGTGGTCACCCGAGGAATCTGCTCGAACTTCGAGCAGTCCGGCTAGCCCTGAAGGTCTTTGAGTACAACTTGCGAGGCAAGTCGGTGCTTGTGCAGACTGACAACAAGGTTGCGATGTTCTACATAAACAAGGAAGGGGGTATGGGCTCCCACCTCCTCTGTCGGGAGGCAGTCCTCCTTTGCTCCTTCACCGTATGCCGGTGCATGACTCTAAGAGCTGTCTATCTCCTGGGCCAAGACAATTTCCTCGCGGACAGGCTTAGCAGGCTTCTCCACCGACACGAGTGGTGCCTGAGTCCAGAGGTGTTTCTCCACCTCTTTTGCTGCTGGGGGACTCCGTCCATAGACCTATTTTCCAGTCTAGTGAACACACAACTTCTCCGCTTTTGCGAGCCGATACCGCAGCTGATCAGAGTAGCCCCGGAATGCCTTCCTCCTGAACTGGACCTCTGGGCTTCTGTATGTGTTTCCCCTCCCCCCCACACTCCTCTCATTATGAGGAACCTCCACAAAATTCAGCGGGACCGAGCCTCGAAGATTCTCGTGGCTCCCTCGTGGCCTCAACAGCCTTGGTTCCTGCTTCTACTCCAACTCTCATCGAAGCCTGCGGTCTCCCTGGGCAGTGTCACGGGTCTGCTGACACAGGAGAGATGGGTGCTTCACCCGAACCTGGACTCACTATCCCTAACAGTCTGGCAGCTGAATGGGTCTCTTTAGCCTCACTGCACCTCCCAGAGGAGATTGAGGAAGTCCTGCTCGCGTTGAGGAAGGACTCGACGAGATAGGCCTATGCCCTCAAGTGGCAGTGCTTCTCATTCAGGTGCTCCAAGCTCCAGATCGATCCATTCCCCTGCTCCACCCAATCAGTTCTCCAGTTCGTCCTCCACCTCTCGCAGGTTGGGCTGAAATCCAATTCGGTCAGGGTTCACATGAGCGCCATTTCAGCCAACCACTTCCCCATCGAGGGTAAACCACGCTCGGGCCAGTCTCTGGTCTCCCACTTCATGTGGGGCCTCTTGCTTTCCAAGCCCCCCATCCGGCTTTTGCCAGCGGAGTGGGACCTGAACATTGTGCTTATGCAGCTGACGCAGCCGCCCTTTGAGCCGATGGCGATGTGCTCATTTCGGCACCTCTCCTGGAAGCCCTCATGGCCACAGATCCCTACACCAGGTTTTACGGGAACAGAGTGGTCCTTCGCACTCACCCCAAGTTCCTACCAAAAGTTGTCTCGGATTTCCATCTTACCGACTTTCTTCCCAAGACCTCACACTGGCCAGGCATCGGTGGTCCTGCATAGGCTCAACTGCAAGAGGGCTCTCGCCTTCTACCTGCAGCGCACCCAGGCTCATCGCAAGTCCGACCGGCTATTCATTGCCTATGATCCTAACCGTCTGGGGCTTGCAGTCACCAAGAGCACTCTCTCCATCAGGGTGGCGGAGTGCATCACCTTTGCTCAGGCAAAGGCTGGGGCCCCACTGGATCGGCGAGTCACCGTGCATGACGTCCATGCCAAGGTGGTGTTGGTGGCTTCGCTGCGCTCAGTGCCTCTGAAACATTTGTAGGGCTGTGACCTGGTCTTCAGCGAATACCTTCACTTCACATTTCTGCCTGGAGAGGGAGTCCTACTGGGACAGCACTATTGGCCAGGCTGTACTCTGTAATCTGTTCGGGGTATAAGCAACTCCTGCTCGCCAACCCTTCTTCTGAAGCTACCAGGAGCTTGGCCCCTGAGGACCTGAGGACTCAGGCTTCCTTCAGATCATCAACATCTGCTCATGGCTTTGCGGAGGTGCATTTGCTTACAGGTTTTGGTAGCCTGTAGCTGGGGAGTCCCATAAGTAAGAACTGACTTCCTGCTTGTTCCTGGAGAAAGCATAGTTACTCACCTGCAACAGGTGTTCTCCAGGGACAGCAGGAATCAGTCCACGATACCCTCCCACCTCCCCCCTAAGAGTTGCTATTCTTATCCGTCCCTTGCCATCTGCTTAGTAGGGCTCTAGCTATGGGACCTGACTGAGCAAGATGGCACCCTTGGGCGGGAAGAGGACCATGCATGCTTTCTTTGAAAGCTGAGAATTGCTCCGTGTGGGCTCCGTCGGTGTTGACATCACCCATAATTGAGAACTGATTCCTGCTGTCCTTGGAGTAACTACGATGTATGCAAACTAGGAGTCAAAGTAAATGAGGCTATTATAGGAAATGAATATTAATCATGATACACATTTTGCCGTAACATATTAGATTTCAGCAGTTTGTCTTCAGCTTTCGATTTTTCAACTACCAGCTCTATGCTTTACTCTGACACAGCTATGAAGCATAATTGCATCAGATTTACCTGTACTCAACTGGAGCAAACTTTTATTCTAGTTTTACATCATAAATTAAGTCTATAAAATGTTTTCTTTTTCTATAAGTTAGCAGGTTTCCCATATTGGTAGTACTTTTCAAACTGTCCATGTTAGCAAAGTTTGCCTGCACTTGTCTCTCATGTCCTTTGTACCAATTTTCAGATGGAATATCCATGGTGACTTTCACGTAGAAAATTGCTGTGAATACAAAGTGTGACAAAATGGCTATGTAAGACCCAGATAAGCGCAGGCCCCTCATCCTCTTCAGAACAAGGAAGTAATGGGAGTAAAACCCCATTCGACTGCCTGTTGACCGAGGAGGTTGTTCAATTCTAGCTATAAGCAAGTCTGGTGCGAGGGAAGCAGAGTAGGCTCCGCTGGGGAGAAGGATGGAGGGAGTCTGTCCAGATGAAGATGATAACTGTCCCGGACTACCTGGAGGATCCAAGTGTCCAATCTGATGGCCTCCCACTCGGGGGTAAAAAGGGACATATGTCCTCCCACCGGCAGGGGTGCCGCCGGGAGGCGAGAGGCTATGCATTTGGTGTCAAAACCCAGGGGCTGGCTGGGGTGCGCCGGTGGTTGGGTCTTGGGCCTCTTAGGTTTCCAGTGACCCTGAGCTCCCCCTTTGCCTTGACTGCTGGGCGCCGGCACAGGGCCAGGCAGATAGGGTGGGTATCCCCGGTAAGGGGGTCCCTTCTCCTGGAGGAAGGGTTTCTTCCAGGGAAGGGAAGAGGTTTTCCGAGAGAGACAGGTGTGGGTCACGAACTCTATCTCGATCTTGGCTGCCTTGTCCTCCATGGGCTTGCAAACAGTTGTTCACCAAGGCAGGGAACATCTAAGAGTTTCTCCTGGACCCATTGTTCCAGGTCTGAGGACTGGAGCCACGCTTGATGCCGGGCTCCGATGCCAGCTGATGCCACACAGGCGGAAGACTCAAACCCTCATATGCGGTGCGGGAAAGGTATTTCGAGCAGTCTGCGACCGATCTCAGAAGTGTCTGAAATCTGAGAAGGTGTTCACCTCCGAGGCCCACGGAGAAACCGCCAAGCTCTTTAGCGAGATTGCGAAGGAACATCCCCATATATAGTTGGTATCCCTGGATGCAGCATGCCAGCATGGATCCCTGGTAAGCCTTGCGCCCGAGGGCGTCGAGGGCATGGGATTCTCTACCAGCGGGACCGAACAGTGCGATTTCGGGCTCTTCTGCTTCCGCATCATGGATTCCACTACCATGGAGGTATGGGAGTCTTTTGAAATCCAGGACCGCACTGGACTCTGTACATGGCATCGAGTCTTTTACTGACAATAGAGACAGAGGCGGGTGCTTCCCACATGCAAAGGAGCAGCCGGGTGAGGATGGACGGCACAGGGACCGTGAGAGACTCCCTAGGAGGGGACACATATTGCAAGATATCGAGTTCCTCTGCCCTTGGCTCTTCCTCAGTCTGAGTGGGCAGATTGAGAGCCCGAGCCATATCCCATACAAATACCAAAAAGGAGGTATCTTCGGGAGGTGGCCGCCTTTGTGATGTGGGCGGGGACAGGTCAGAAGGTCGGTCCCTATGGGCATGGGTTTCAGGGGACGGATCCCCATCTGATTCCCAGCCTGAAAGGTCCGAGAAGGACTCGGAGTCAGGCTGATCCCCATGTATGGTGGCTGAGGCCCACTTGGAACCAGAGGCACTGACTCTAGAAGACCTCACCCCTGAGGAATGGGACAGGCAAGCGAGACTGGTGCCGATGACCCTCACGAGGCCCATGGCTCTCAGGGTTTTCCAATGCAGTTTTCGGGACCACAGTCGAGGGACCCTCGGTCTTGAGGTGCGAGACAGCCGTTCTGGGCAAATGTGCCTGCTGGGCAGCTAGGAAGACAGAAACGCTGTGCTCTAGTGCCAGTATATGGGACTCCCACTCAGGGGTGGGTCTCTGTAATGCCGACGCCGAGGTTACTGGGTCTGGCATGGAGGAGGAGAGGGGGTCCTCACTGGGATGACACTCAGGAAACCGGGCGCCATCACCGGAGCCCTCCGTATCTGTATGAGGTACCTTTCGAGGCCACTTCTTGTCCGACTCTCGGGAATGACGGGGAGAGCTAAGGGAATGAGCGCGAGACCACTCACGCTTATCCGGAGCCGTTCCTCCTCAGGCAAATCCTGGTCAATGTGACGCTTGGGACACGGAGTCACTGTGGGGGACCCCGCAAGTGATGGATCGGTGAAGCGGGGCGCCACCGAGGACCCCAGGGCTGCCTCACAGAAAATGTCATCTGACTTCTGCTTACAGCTTAGCAAGGCCTTAGAAAATAAGAACATAAGATATGTCATATTGGGTCAGACCAAGGTCCATCAAGCCCAGTATCCTGTTTCCAACAGTGGTCAATCTAGGTCATACGTACCTAGCAGTTTCCCCCAAACTGCTAGGTACATACGTAGCAGACATTTTCTTACAGAGTAAGCAGAGCTCCGGGTTGTGGTCAGCCTCTAAGCACCGCAGACAACAGTCGTGGGTGTCTGTGAGCGACATATTTTTGGAGCATCTGTCACATTTTTTGAAGCCGGTGGCCTTGGGGGCAAAGAGTCCCTGCGAGGTCAAATGTCCTCGAGGCCAGCAGTTAGAAAAAGGGCGCAAAATGGGCCCGAAGCAAGAAAAAAGTAAAAAAAAAAGGGAAATAAAAATACCCTGGCCCACAGCCGAAGAGGGATGGTGGGGAGGACGGGAGAGGACAGGTGCAACCGGAAAAAAGGCTGAAGGGCCAGAAGAGATAAAAACATTTTCAAAGGGACGAGGACATACGTCCGAAAGGCTTCGCAGAAAAAGGGAGACTGAGCAAGTTGGCACCCTTGGACAGGAAGAGGACCACGCATGCGTGGCAGCAATCCCAAAGGCTTTCTTTGAAAGCTGGAGAATTGCTCCACGCAGCCTCCATTGGTGCCAATGTCATCCATAAGTGAGGACTGACTTCCTGCTTGTTCCTGGAGAACTGCACAAGACTCTTAAAACACCATTGCATCATATTCTGAAGAAGGTTTATGTTCACCAGCAGCCACTGAATGTATAACTTCTACATTCCTATTTTTTCAGAACTTATACGATGGTATCAGGCTAAATATTCAACTTAGGAGGTAGTTCCTAAGCTGTGATAAAATATCATATTTTACCACAAAGTGGAATTTTAGAAAGGATGTCCAAGTGCAATCAGAAACATCCTGACCAAAATGTGCAGAAAATCATTGGGAACGTCTATGTTTCAGCCCAATAATAGAAGCACAGACATCCCCAAAGTGGACATCCACAGCAGTGTCTACATAGACGTCCCAGCTACAGAATAGTATAGTGAGGATGTCTAGTGCCAGCAAGGTTGCATATGGGGACATCCAGCAGTGTGGTAAACTGGCAACATGAGCCCACATTCCTCAGCATTCTGCCTCACAAGCTGCATTATTCATGGAAAAAAAATAAAGGGAAAAGGATTTAGTCCACATCTTTTCTCAGAAGTTCAAAGCAAGTTGCATTCAGGTACAGTAGGTATTTTTCCCTTCTGGGAAACATCTTAAAGGGACCAGAAGTAAATTAATTGCTGCACAGACCTCTCCAACCCTCAGATATCAGCAAAGACTCCTGCTGCCCATCCATGACACTCCAGTAACACTCCCTCCCACTCCCCCCCCCCCCCCCCCAAGATATTCCCAAACCTACTGGCACAATTCCTGGTGTTCAGTCACTCCTCTCCCATTGCCCCCATTGGTAGCCTGGGTTCAAAATGGTATCTCTGACCCCTGGTGGTAGTATCGTGGTACTACCACTACGAATCAGGGCCATCAATTTGAGTCATGTCAGCAATGGGGGAGGAGCATCAGGAGATTACTGCTGCCCCCACTCCATCGATAGAAACTAGGGGTTGCAATAGTAAGTCTGGAGTATTTTGGTGGGGTGAAGGGTCTTTGCATCAGGTCTAGGGGGTGCCCTTCAGAGCAACTGAGGGTTTTTGCAGGAGGAGGGAAGTATGTAAACTTAATTTGCCTCAGGCCTGGAAGCTCTGGGCCACTCTGCTAGCAGCCTGATGTTCCCAAGGAGTTAAAATAACAGCTCAAAGCTGGCATTATTTTTCCACAAATACGCAGCTTGCAGAGTTTAAAGCAAGCTGCTTATTTAATTTTTATAATAATGAGGTGCTCTGCATGCAGTACAGCCTAGGAGAAAGAAGTGAGCTGTTTAAACACCTGAAAGGTATTAAAGAACAAAGAACAAACCATTTTTAATGATGGGGAAAACTATAGAACTAGAGGACATGAAATGCAAAAAGGTAAACTTAAAAGCAACATCGGGAAATATTTTATCAAGGGAACATTGATGGATACTTCGAATGCCCTCCCAGTAGTGGTTGTGGGAACAAAAACTGCGACAAAAATCAAAAAGGCATGGGATAAACACTGAGAAACTACTATTGCTACCACCTGTCATTTGTATGAGCGCTACAGACATTGTACACAAACATGTAGGAAACAGTTCCTACTCCCAGAGCTTACAATCTAATCAAGACAAACAGAATGAACATAAGACTGGGGTAGTTAAAGAGGGAAATGATTAGAACACACATGGGTGTTAAAAAGGAGAATAAGAGGGTCAGGATGCAAAAGCAGCCACAAATAACTTTCACACGTCAAAAAAGCATAGGGAGAGAAAAGCTGCATGGAGTAGAAGTTACAACCCTAAGAATCTCACTGGGCAGACCAGCTAGACCATGCTAGTCTTTATTTGCTGTCATTTGCGATGCTACTATGTTCATTATTTTATAGTACATGTTATGGCAAACCAGCGTGCATTATGGTAACATAATGCACGATTTTGCCATGTAATGTACCTTAAGGACAAATATCATATGTTATTCCCTTAACACATGTCAGTAATTACCCCCTTAGGGGGTTATTCTGAGCCACGAATAGCGGGGATGGATGGCCCAACGGGACGTTCTTACCCGCTATCGGTGGTTTCTCCTGCCCCCGAATAACCTCCCTGCTAGTTGTGCAGGGAAGTTAAACAGGGGCGGGGAATGAGTGGCCCAGGGGCAAAGAGTAGGTGGGGCAGTGGGCGGTCGCTGGCCTTGGACGTACAGGGCCGATTCTAATGTCAGCCCTGTACGTCCAGGGCCGGTGAAATGTCCGAGGAAGTTATTACACCTCTGATGTGGAATAACTTTCCTGGATGTTTTTTTTTTTAAGCTGCTGGGGCGCAGATGGGGTTTATTCCTCGCAGCCCGACCCTGGCCTTAGAAAGCTGGATTGGGGATCGGGCTGCAGGGAATAAACACTAACTGGGCGGCTGGAATTGCAGCTTTCAAATGGAGCCGCAGTGCCAAGCAACATGACGCTATGGCGCCGTGACTCCATTTAAAAGCCCTGACTGAGTTAGCTGGGCTACTAATGTACGTGCAGATCAGGACTGAATTGCAGTCCTGGCCTGCACATACATGCTTGTTCATGATTCTGATCCCGTGGGACTAGACATGCCCTACGGATTCAGAATCACGATCCTCTCTGTGTTCGGTTCAGACCGGACGCACAGAGAGGATCTACATCTGGGACACAGTTGGGCCCTGAATGTCCCAATCCTGTCTGTATAAGAAGAGAGCAGGAATAGGGCTGGCTAAAAAATGATCCATTTAGCTGTGATATTCAGCCATTAAATGGATTATTTACTGGTCCAATATTTAAACATTATGGTGAGTGTTTTTATTAAATGCTGATCACAGCATTTCAATATAATCTGTACATTCAGGACCATTATTCATTCTGCAGGTGCTACTATCTGGATAATTTCCAGGAATGCCCATGCTTCAGCCCAACACTATACAGATAGTGCCGCGGAGAAGCTAATGAGTAGTTTAGTTTAGTTTTTGACATACTGCCTTTTCAGGCTTTTTATGGCCCAATAAAGTGGTTTAAATTGTTAAAATTCATAGTGGCAAAGAAAAAAAATTAAATTATTACAAAATAACAAAGTACAGTGATTACAGTAGTTCAGGTCGTGCCAGCTAGAGCAAATACAGGGTAACAAATGATAATTACACTTACCTGGTAATTGTAGTTCCTTGAGTTACGACAGTTCAGTCCTCTACCTCTGGGTTGTCAATCTCCTCCTGCAGCTAGGAGACTGGTTTGTCAGAATGATGACATCACTGGATATAGCCTGCTTCACTCCCACTTGCTTCCCAGTGTAAACTATAACAAAGCAGACTCAAAGGAGCAACAAATAAGTAGCCAAGACATTGAATCCATTATGCAAATAGAGGTACTCCCCCCCCCCCCCCGACAAGGCTTTCGTACGCTCTGCCCCGTCATGGAGGAGGAAACCAAGCACAGCAAGAAAAGAAACACCGACTCACCTGTAACCATCTGCCGTGGATCCCTAAACAGAAAAGACCTCTGAAACATCCGGGTGGGAAGGAGGACTGAACTGTCGTAACTCAAGGAACTACAATTACCAGGTAAGTGTAATTATCATTTCCTTATCGTTCCGCCAGTTCAGTCCTCTACCTCTGGGATGTACCAGAGCAGTGACTAACGGGAGGGACCTTTCCAGCCGGCAGATAAGACTGCCGCCCCGAAACGAGCATCCGAAGCGGCCGCAACATCTAGCCGGTAATGCTTGCTGAACGTGTGCAGCGACGACCAAGTCGCAGCTCTGCAAATGTCCCCCGGCGGGACCAAGGCATGCTCCGCCCACGACGACGCTTGCGCCCTAGTAGAATGTGCTCTGAGCCCCACAGGGGCAGGGCGACCGCGAAGCAAATAAGCGGACACAATCGCTTCCCGAAGCCAGCGAGCTATGGAAGCCTTAGCCGCGGCCTCCCCTTTGCGCACACCTCCGAACAGAACAAACAAGTGGTCACACTTACGAAACGGTTCCGTAACCCGCAAATACTGTCGCAAAGTCCTCTTCACGTCCAGGTGCCGAAGCTCTCGTCCCGAGACGTCACCCCTTACCGAACCCAAGACGGGCAAACACACAGCCTGGTTCACGTGAAAGGGAGACACCACCTTGGGTAAAAAGGACGGGACCGTACGCAAAACCACCTTATCCGAAGAGAAGGACAAGAAAGGCTCGCGGCAAGACAAGGCTTGTAGCTCAGAAATTCTCCGCGCGGAACAAATAGCCACCAGAGAAACTGTCTTCAAAGTCAAATCCTTCACCGACGCCCGACGTAACGGCTCAAAGGGGGGCTCGGCCAGGGCCATGAGAACAAGATACAGGTCCCAAGGCGGCACGAACACTCGCCGCGCCGGGCGCAATCGAGAAGCCGCCCGAAGGAAACGACGTACGTCCGGATGATTCCCTAAAGACACACTGTTGACCTTGCCCCAATAACAAGACAGAGCCGCCAGCTGAACACGCAAGGAACTGGCTGCCAGCCCCTTCTCAAACCCAGCCGGAAGGAACTCCAACTACACTAACACCCCTGGCTCCTTATCTATTCCTCCAAAGAGCCTCTCCTAAGGCTCGTCAAGTCCTCCTGCTGCAAGGAGACTGGTTACACTGGGAAGCAAGTGGGAGTGAAGCAGGCTATATCCAGTGATGTCATCATTCTGACAAACCAGTCTCCTAGCTGCAGGAGGAGATTGACAACCCAGAGGTAGAGGACTGAACTGGCGGAACGATAAGGAACTGGCATTAGCCAGATATTTGCTGTTCAAACTGGCCCATATATGCTTACTTTAAGCCTTCCAAATAGCAGGCTTAAAGTAAAAGGATGAGGCCAGCAAGGTGACCAGACTACGTATATATTCAGTATCACTAACTAGACCAGTGGTTCCCAAATTGTGGGTCAGGACCCCAAAAGGGGTCACATCATTAGTGGACGGGGTTACAGAAACAAGACTGCTCTCCCTCCCTTTGGATTTACATTGCAACCTTTTCCCAGTGGAATGCTACGAGTCAGTGAACGATCCCAGGCCTTGCCCCTTGTCCTGTGTGGGCTTCCTGTGAGGCTGGAAACCCCTGCAGAGTCCTAGAGTCTCTGAATACACACTGATACATACGATCCTGTGCTGACTGCTGTTACATTAGCCACCATTGCTGCCTTCATGCCTTTACCTCTGTCCTCAATGAAATCGGGGACAGGAGGTGATTATAATCCATGGAATTTGAGAAACTACTTCAAAATCGGGGACGTGTGGTAACCTTAGTTATATTGGATAGAGGTTTGGGAAGCACTGGCCTAGATGAAGTGGTGTGGCAGGCTATGGCCTAGCATGGCCTGCTACTATGAAAGGCCTGTAAGTTAGGCCTGGATCCTAACTCCCATTATAGCTAGAAAAAAACCAAAAATCTGTGAAAAATGAGAAAACTGTTTTCAACTGCTTAATAAGAAGTTTTACATTAATTCATAAGTCTTTCATTATTCTCTTGTGTGCAAAAGAAAGAAATGTTTCAATACATGCATTCCTGAAGCTAGGGATAACCTTGCAGTAGAGAAGTATCAAAATCAAGAACTGCACCATTGTTAGAGCAATCCTAAGGGAGGGGGATGGTTGCTAGGCCCCGGAGGGATTTCTAATTGGACAGGTGCAGGGAGCATTGGAACCAATGAGAAGTTTGCATGTATCGAGCTAGAACCAATAGAAAGTTCTCATGTATCAAACTGAAAAAGCAGTATAAATGGTTATGTCTCTGTAAAAACTTTGCTCAGTTCCTTTTGAAGCTTTGACTGACTGGGCCTGTGCACAATAAACTGGCTTGGACCCTGTCAATTGACTCCTGGATTTATTCATTGATTGCACTTTGCTGCAGCATATTCTTGGTGCATTGGCCGGGAAGTGCAAGTAGTAAATGGTATTCAAATGAATAATCTACGAAATTCGCCTCGAGGTTTGGCCCGGTTGGACCCGTGTCTGTCTGACCGCGGGGGAGACCTCAGGCGCCGCCGGCCCCTTTGTGCCGGAGAGGGTTCCGCCTGCCTCGGCGGGCCATCGGGTCCAGCAGGCCAACACCTCCGACCCGGGGGGAGTCCAGGATCCAACCCAGGAGCTGGTGTGGTATCGGGAACCGGATACGGTGAGTAGACATTTCTGTGATTTGATAGTCAGAAAGTACAGCCTGGGACAACGTCTTGCATGCGCAAGACTGATTTTGTATATTTGGTATAGACTAACTGGGAAAATCTCGCATGAGTGTGTGCGAGACAAGGGAGCCTGATCACCTCCCATAAGGGTGGTCCTAGTAAGCTCCGCGTAAGAGAAAGCGGAAGCCGAAGCCATCAACCCTTCTTGTTTGAAATAGTCAGTTAGTCAAAAACCTGGGCATTTGAAAAATGATTTCTTGTTGAAATATGCTTGCTTGTGTGATTGAGAGGTCTTGAAATACAGACCGAGCGAGAGCGGACTCCTAAGTAGCGCAGTTCCTGGCCGGGCGACCGCGTCCAGGTCACGAAAAGGAGGAAGCGAGTAGTGTTTGTCCCCCCCCCCAGTGTTCTGTGGGCTGTACGGACCCCTTACCTACAGCCATACTACCTATCATTATTGTTCGTTGTCTTGTACGTCATTACATGTACGTAGAGTACGTAGTTAGTGTGCATAGTTACGTTCAGATTATGGGAGGGGCGGAGTCCACGCAAACTCCGTTGGAATGTATGATCAAGAATTTCCGTAAAGGATTTTCGGGTGATTATGGTATGAAAATGACTCTGTCTAGATTAAAAATGTTATGTGAAAGGGAGTGGCCCACGTTAGCTGCTTCATGGCCCCGTGGGGGCACCTTTGATTTAGAAACAGTTTTTCGAGTTCATCAGCTTATACAAAGAGTGTATCCTGACCAGTTCCCCTATATAGATTCTTGGTTAAGCGCTTGTGAACGGCAGCCCTCATGGATGAAGCTCTGCTATGAGGAGCACTATAGAATATTTGTAGCTACCACTAGAGGAACCAGAAAAGTTAAGGAGGAGAAGCCGCTTGTGTATTCTGCCCCAGAGTCCCCAGATATCCTGGCTAGGTTACTTCAGTACCCACAGAAGTTAGTCCCCCCAATACCACCGCCTGAAGTGGAGCCAGAGGAGGAGCCCCAGAAAATGCCGCTGCAGCAGCCCAAGAAGCTCTCTACCCCAAGTGAAAGTCCCGAGTCAGGCCCAAGCACGTCGGAGGGACTCGAGTCCTCTGACGAGATAGAAAGCGGAGGCTCTCCTGCCAGTTCAGGGTCACCCACCAAGAAGATTTGTGCCCGGGAGCCTTATGATTTAAGAAGCATAACTCCCAAGAAGAAGAAGGAGAAAGCAGGGCACCTAATGCCATTACGCCAAGTGCCTGGAATACCTGTTTTAAATGATCAGGGCCAGATGGCACCAGGACCAACTAGCCTAGTTTACGTACCCTTTTCCACCACTGATTTATTAAACTGGAAAACGCATTATGCATCCTATACAGCCAAGCCTCAGGAATTAACAGAATTAATGTCTAGCATTATGCAAACCCATCAGCCTACTTGGGCAGATTGTCGCCAGCTCCTGTCTACCCTCTTTACTACTGAGGAGCGAGGGCAAATCGGGCAAGCAGCCCTCCGTTGGTTAGAAGAGAACCCTGTAGAAGGGGGAGGAATAAACCCCCCACAAGCAGCTGTTCCAGAATATCCAAATGAAGATCCCGGGTGGGACCCAAATGATGAAAGGGGGGCGGTGGCCCTAACCAGATTTCGCCAGGCCTTGTTGCAGGGCCTGAAGAAGGGAGGCCAGAGAGCTATGAATATTGGGAAGGTAACGGAAATTCTCCAGGGTCCAGATGAGAGCCCAGCGGCCTTTTATGAGTGGTTGTCTGAAGCTTATAGATTGTATACCCCATATGATCCCGCCGCTCAGGAAAATTTACGCATGGTAAATGCGGCCTTTGTTAGTCAGTCCCAGAGAGACATAAAACGAAAATTGCAGAAATTGGACGGATTTGCGGGCATGAATACAGCACAGTTAATGGAAGTTGCTCAGAAAGTGTTTGTGAATCGTGAAAATGAACGTGACAGAGAAAGTGAACGGAAGATGAAGAAGAAGGCAGATCTTCTTGCTGCTGCCATAACCGAACGACGTGGAGGAGGTTTTCCTAATCAAAGGACCAGAGGACGTGGAAGAGGCCGCGGAAGCGAAAGGCCTCAATTGGGTGTGAATCAGTGCGCCTATTGCAAGGAAGAAGGACATTGGAGAAGTGAATGCCCGCATCTGGACTCCGCCCCCGCAAGGGGAGGAGGGAGTCCCTGGAGGCCAGGAGGACGATTTCGAAAGAGGGGAGGAATGAACCGAGCACAGTTCCAGCAAGAGAGGGAGGAAGCCATTGAGGGAGTGGCAGTAGCAACGGGCTATGACCTGGATGACGTGGATGAAGACTAGGCCAGACCGGGCTCCAAGTTCACCCTGGGTCCCCAGGAGCCTATGGTCAGTTTAAAGATAGAGGACCAATACATGGAGTTTATGGTAGATACAGGAGCAGAACATTCAGTAGTAGCCAAGCCAGTAGCTCCTCTTTCCTCTCGATCTATTACTATTGTTGGAGCCACTGGAAATAAAGCCACAAAGTCATTCTTACAGAACCACATGTGTGAACTAGGGGGACAGAAAATAACGCACCAGTTCTTGTATATGCCTGAGTGCCCTATTCCACTACTGGGCCGAGACATGCTTGCTAAGCTCCAGGCACAGATATCTTTTGCCGAAGGGGGAGAAATGAAAATGACTGTGAATCCAAAGCCTGCTGGATTGATGGTGCTCACTGTTCCCCGAGAAGAAGAGTGGCGATTCTATAGTGCACCTCCAATAAAGTCAACTAGTCCCTGTATACCTACCAACCTCATAGCCCCACCTGAAGTGTGGGCAGAAGATAATCCACCTGGCCTAGCGAAGAACATAGCCCCTGTCATTGTCACCCTCAAGCCAGGAGTGGAACCAGTGTATGTGAAGCAGTATCCTCTCCCTCTACCAGCCATCGAAGGATTCCACTGCCATTTAATGAAACTGCTGAAGTATGGACTTCTCAAGGAATGTCAGTCACCTTGGAATACCCCCCTTCTCCCAGTTAAGAAACCTGGGACAGGGGACTACCGCCCAGTACAAGACCTAAGGCGAGTGAATGATGCAGTTGAAACTATACACCCCGTAGTACCAAACCTTATACTCTCTTGGGACTGATCCCCGCTGAGGCTACTCACTTCACCGTCCTGGACCTGAAAGATGCCTTTTTTCTGTGTACGCTTGGCCCCCACTAGTCAACTTTTATTCGCTTTTGAATGGCAAGACCCCACAACAGGAAGGCGGGGCCAGCTCACCTGAACCAGATTACCCCAAGGATTCAAGAATTTACCTACTCTCTTCAGTGCTGCCCTGAATCAAGATCTTTCAAGTTACCCAGTGGATCCAGGAAAGAGGGTTCTTCTTCAATATGTGGATGACTTGCTCATAGCCACCAACTCAGAAAGTGAATGTCTACAAGCTACTAGTGAACTTTTGTACTTCCTCAAAGAGGCTGGATACAAAGTCTCAAGAGCCAAAGCACAACTATGCCAAACTGAAGTCAAGTATCTAGGATTCCAGTTGTCCAGTGGGATCCGACGTCTGGGACCAGAACGCAAAAAAGCTGTATGTAGTATCCCTACTCCAACCACTAGGAGGCAAGTACGAGCCTTCCTGGGGGTCGCGGGGTACTGTCGCATATGGATCCCCAATTTTGCACTGATAGCAAAACCACTGTACCAAGTCACCAAAGGAATGGAAAAGTCTCCACTGGAATGGGGACCTGAACAAGATGCAGCATTCCAGTCTCTAAAAAGTGCTCTGATGTCATCTCCAGCTTTAGGTCTTCCAGATGTTCAGAAGCCTTTCCATCTTTTTGTCCAGGAAATGCATTGGGAGTATTGACTCAATCTCTTGGATCTTGGCAACGACCAGTAGCCTATCTGTCAAAACAATTGGATGTCGTTGCAAAAGGATGGCCCCCTTGTTTGAGAGCTGTTGCAGCAACAGCCCTTCTAGTGGGCGAAGCAGATAAGCTCACATTGGGACAAACTCTTCAAGTCACTGTACCACACTCTGTTCTGACTCTCATGGAACACAAAGGAAACTTCTGGCTGACCAATTCATGAATGTTGAAATATCAGAGCATGCTGTGCGAAAACCCTCAGATACAGTTGAAAGTCAGTCAAGCTTTGAACCCTGCTACATTGTTTCCAATTGGTCCTGGGCCCCCTGATCATAACTGTTTAGAAACCATGGACACTGTATTTTCAAGTCGCCCTGATTTGACCAATGTCCCTCTAGAGGACCCTGAACGGACTTTCTTTGTGGATGGAAGCAGTTTGGTCATCAATGGACATCGTTGTGCTGGATATGCAGTGGTGACCCTTGATCTGGTAGTTGAGTCCTCAGCCCTGACCCCAGGAACTTCTGCACAGAAAGCTGAATTGATAGCCCTCACCAGAGCCATGACATTAGGAGAAGGACTCCGCTTAAATGTGTACACAGATTCCAAATATGCTTTCACAACTTTGCACGCACATGGAGCCTTGTATAAAGAACGAGGGTTGATCACCTCAGGGGGTAAGGCCATTAGGTATGGGCCCGAGATACTGATGTTATTAGATGCTGTGTGGGCCCCCAAACAAGTGGCAGTCATGCACTGCCGAGGTCATCAGGCAGGAACAGGAGAAGTCACCCGAGGGAATAGATTTGCTGATGCCACAGCCCGAAAGGCAGCCACCACAGGACAAGTTAGGACCCAAGATACTGTAATGCAAGCAGCCCTATTCCCTGTGCCCCTCAGTTCCTAGGCACCCCGATACACTACAAGAGAGTTAGACTATTATTGTGAAAAGGAGGGAGGAGTCTTGACAGAACAAGGCTGGATAGTGTTGCCATCCCCAGAAGGTAGTCCACCTCCAGGTCCTACAGTCATCCCCGAAGCAATAGGGCCAGCCTTTGTTCAAGCATTTCACCAAGCCACACATTACGGGAAAACAGCTATGGAAAAAGCCCTGAGACCCCATTTCTGTATTTCACTGCTAGGATCTCTGACCGCCTCGGTGGCCCAGCAATGTCTGATATGTGCCAAGAATAATGCTAAGCAAGGTCCCGTTCCACCCCCAAGAGTTCAGTCAGTAGGGATGACCCCGATGAGTGATATACAAGTAGACTTTGCTGAGATGCCCCGTACAAATGGGTATCACTATATGTTAGTGTTAGTCTGTACATTTTCTGGATGGGTAGAAGCCTATCCCACCCGAACTGAGAAAGCCCGAGAAGTCACTAGGGTATTACTTCATGAGATTATTCCTCGATTTGGAATACCATTGACTATAGGATCAGATAATGGCCCATCGTTTGTATCCCAAGTGACCCAACAGTTAGCTCGAGCTTTGCAAATACAATGGAAGTTACACACTGCTTACAGACCCCAGAGTTCAGGAAAAGTGGAACGTATGAATAGAACCTTGAAAACTCAGTTATCCAAGCTTTGTCAAGAAACACACCTAAAGTGGCTCCAAGTTCTCCCTATAGCCCTTCGTAGGATACGTTCTGCTCCCACCAAGTCCCTAGGAGTCTCCCCTTTTGAGATTTTGTATGGGCGACCTCCACCCCTTGTGCAGGGAATAAAAGGAGATATGAGACAGATAGGATCTGAAATAACTAGACAAGAACTATTGGCTTTAGGTTCTGTTTTGCAGAATCTCCAAACGTGGGTGCAAGATCGACTACCCATCAACCTGACCGAGCCTCTGCATCCCTTCAAGCCAGGAACGTCCATGTGGGTGAAAGAGTGGAGAAAGACCCCGCTGGCGCCACATTGGAAGGGACCATACGTCGTCATCCTGTCAACTCCCACTGCAGTGAAAGTTGCAGAATTTGAACCCTGGATCCACCACAGTCGAGTGAAGCCGGCAGCTGCTCCTGATCCTGGCCAATGGACGTCAGTGAATGACCCCGAAACTCCATTGCAACTTACGTTGCGGAGGCAACTGGCACTATAAAGAATCTTCAGAATCTACAGCTCTATTTTTGTCATGCAAGGGTGACCATTACAGCAGGAACAAAAGAAGAAGACTCAACAAGTTCATCATACCTAACTTTCCAGTTGATCTCCAAAGACTGTAATCACAATGTTCTTCCACTATTGCCTTGTGGGAGCGGTGATCCTGGGATTCCTGGAAAAGACTTTTGCCCTACCCCCTTGTGCAGCCTGCATAACTACCACCCGAACGGGACAAAAGGTTACTCAGACTTTACCATTCCTACTATACTTGCACCGGTACAGTCAGCCGGTGTATTTATAATGGCACAGAACTGAATATTTGTACAAAGGGGAAAAGTAAGACTTGTTATAACCTCCGACAAAACCCTTCATATTATACATTTGAGATACACTGGAATGATGAAGATGGAGCCATCCTAAATGCGACAAAACCCCTTGCAAACCCCACAAAACCTATTATCTTGGACTTTGATGCTTGTGATGCAATTAACAGAAATGCTTACCATAGATGTGGGTCATGGGAGCGAGCATACTATCATGATGATAAATATATGTGTCCAGAAGGAGCCTACGGATGGGGACGGTGTACAGGAAAGAACTCTGCAGCCACCACTTACACCACTACATCTAAACATGATTACTTTTGCCCAAAATGGGACTGTGTGTATTTTGCCACATGAAAGAATGCACCTGTGGGACGAGATGGGGACAATCGTAAAGGCAGTCTGACGAAGATCAGATTACCTGAGTCCAAGAAATGCCAGAAAGGTGCCTGTAATCCTCTGCAACTCCTCATAGTTAACCCTAGCCAATGGAAGCAAGGATACAAATTTGGGTTGCGTATAGCAGGAGGAGGTATAGATCCTGGAACTATCCTGTATCTGTAATTGAACACCAAGACCCATGTATCCTCACCCTATCGTATACATCACTCCTTCTACGAGGCCATGAAAGCAGAGTTTGAAATTCCTCCTACCTCCCAGAACTTGTTCCTTGAGCTAGCGGGAGCAGTTGCATCTAGTCTCCACGTTTCAGACTGTTTATTTTGTGGAGGAACTAAGATGGGAGACCAATGGCCTTGGGAGGCACAAGAACTGAACTATTCTGTTCCATATAATCAGACTGATATACACAATACAACGAGTGAATGGGTATTGGCCCACTCCATTGTGGGTAACTTATGTTTTGCTCGCTATGGACCATTGTTTAATATGGAAGTGGGGCAGCTGGTCTGTCTCAATCAAAAGTTCTACAACAGTACCACTAAGAAGACGTCTTGGTGGTCAGGAATCAACGCTACTGAACCTTCCAATCCTCTAGTCCGTTTCCCCAAACTTGCCAGTATTTGGACTAACTTAGCAGCATATAATTCCTGGCAAGCACCACCTGGACTGTATTGGATTTGCGGAACCCAAGCATATTCTAGACTCCCTCATCACTGGGGAGGCGCATGTGTATTGGGAACCATACGACCTTCCTTTTTCCTTTTGCCTACATCCCAGGAAGAGCAACTGGGATATCCTGTGTACAGAAGTCGACAGCTGAAGGAGGCCTTGAAGATAGGCCAATGGGACAAATGGGATGCGACATCTGAAGAATGGCCACCTGAGAGAATTATCTCATACTATGGACCTGCTACTTGGGAGCAGGATGGGACATGGGGATATCGTACCCCTGTTTATATGATTAATCGAATAATACGTTTGCAAGCTGTTGTTGAAATAATAACCAATGAAACTAGTAAAGCACTAACCCTTCTGGCAAAGCAAAGTACGCAAATGCGCACAGCCATTTATCAAAATCATTTAGCTTTAGATTATTTGTTAGCTGCTGAAGGTGGGGTATGTGGGAAGTTGAATTTAAGTAATTGTTGCTTACAGATTGATAATAATGGGCATGTAGTTGAAGATTTAGCCACCCAGATGAGAGAGCAGACATTTGTGCCTGTTCAGACCTGGGACAGTTTGAAGCTGGATGGGTGGTTTGGTTCACTATTTTCATGGATCGGTGATCTAAAAGCCCTTATGTTTATTGTATTATTCATATTAGCTATGTGCTTATTGCTCCCTTGTCTCCTACCCCTTTGCTTACGCATGGTAACTTCAGCAATTGATAACACTATAGAGCGGAAGGCAGCTGCGAAGGTATTGGCTATGTGGCAATATTACCCTATACCCCACGATGATGCTATTACACCAGTATAATGTGTTAAATGACTAATGAGTGATTTAATTCTCACCCTTTCTCACTTGCAGGTGAGAATAATCAAAGGGGGGAATGTGGCAGGCTATTGCCTAGCATGGCCTGCTACTGTGAAAGGCCTGTAAGTTAGACCTGGATCCTAACTCCCATTATAGCTAGAAAAGAACCAAAAATCTGTGAAAAATGAGAAAACTGTTTCAAACTGCTTAATAAGAAGTTTTACATGAATTCATAAGTCTTTCATTATTCTCTTGTGTGCAAAAGAAAGAAATGTTTCAATACATGCATTCCTGAAGCTGGGATAACCTTGCAGTAGAGAAGTATCAAAATCAAGAACTGCACCATTGTTAGAGCAATCCTAAGGGAGGGGGATGGTTGCTAGGCCCCGGAGGGATTTCTGATTGGACAGGTGCAGGGAGCGTTGGAACCAATGAGAAGTTTGCCTGTATCGAGCTAGAACCAATAGAAAGTTCTCATGTATCAAACTGAAAAAGAGGTATAAATGGTTATGTCTCTGTAAAAACTTTGCTCAGTTCGTTTTGAAGCTTTGACTGACTGGGCCTGTGCACAATAAACTGGCTTGGACCCTGTCAATTGACTCCTGGATTTATTCATTGATTGCACTTTGCTGCAGCAGTGGAACTAAACTATAGTGACCAAGTTACACACTGTGGCTGCCATTTAACTTATGGGGAGTGAAAGTTGGGCCCTGTGCTTTTAAAGCCTAAAGCTCCTGCAGAGGAGATTGTAAGGCAGCTGTGTTGACTTCCGCTTTTTGAATGCAGTCACCTGCAGATTCCTCAGAGCAGGTATCTTGAATCTCCTGCTGGCTGCAGCCTCAGCACTGTAGTGTAGGCCATGCTCACAATGGATGTAACGTACATAGGTTACACTTTAAGGGGGCAAGCTTCCAACCCTCCACATTGCTACAAAGTCTGCTGGCACTTTTTACTCATGAGTCTTTGCACCCATATTGAATGCCAAAGTGCATGCAGGCTTTCATTTTGAAAATAGTCATGTGTACTAAGTACCCACATATATGACACATTTCTCATGGAAACTAATGCCTGTATATTTAAAAGTGCAGTCTACCATTTTCCTTCTCTGACCTAAATATCTTCCCTTTGAATACCTCCAAATGCAGCTGAAAGGCAGGCTAGGGGAGGGACGTTGTCAGACAGCTCTTTTACATGCAAAATCAGTAATTACTTGGGTAAACAGCTTTTCAAAATTGCTCACTAACTCTGATTTACATATACAGAGGGAGGAGTGGCCTAGTGGTTGGGGCAAGTTACCTCAGGCCAGAAGGTCAGGGGTTCAAATCCCACTAGAGGACAGCAACCTTGAGCAGGAAGGACTGGGGTTTCTAGTCCCACAGGTGCTCCTTGTGGTCTTGAGCAAGCCACTTAACCCTCCATTGCCCATGTTCCCTGTAAATAGTTATCTCCAAGTTATAATGCCCTGTTCAATATAATTTCAGTTTGTTCAATGTAAACCACCTTGATATCATGAAAGGCTGTATATAAGAAATGTTAAATAAATATATATATATATATATATAACTATAACATTTTATTTACACTATTGGATTAGTCTACTCTGTGACAAACACACCCATCTTGCAAGCAATCTGCATAGAGTATGTGTAGTCTGTGAGTACTATTCACTTGCAGACTTTACATCAGTTTTCAAAAATTTCCCTTTCAAAACTTGTTACACCGCTTTGACCCGGTGAAAAGCGGGATATAAATACAGTTAAATAAATAAATATATAAATAAATAAAATAAAATTGATTTAGCAAATTGAACATACAGATCTGCACCAGCTCTTTGTGTGGTTGCTTTTCCCATCTACACTGGTGAGCATACTGTTGGAAATGTAAAAGAATGTGTACTTGTGTAATCTCTGCCCTAACCCTGCTCCCAAGAACGCCTTCACGCTATTCAAGAACAATTAGGTATATATTGGCTACACACACATAATTATACATGTGCAAGGGATAGGAAGTTTTCAAAAGAGAAACAATTTCCATGCAGAAAACAGCATTTTGAGACAGGGATCACTCTTGAGAATCTTATCTCTCCTCACACTTTCCACCAGGGAGACCCCCAGTAGGTACTGAAGGGGTGCAGAGGGTTGCTGGATACTGGGGAGGGAGTTTGAAAAGGGGTTGGAGGTGTAGCACTGCTTGAAATTGGATTGGGGGGGGGGGGTGCTGTTGTTGTTAAGTGCCGTCGAGTCATGGCAACCCTCTGGATAGCTATCCTAAATTGTGTTCGGTCTTCAGTCAGGCAGCTCATTGTTGACAGACTGGTACCCGTAGCTGCTGTTATTGTATCGATCCATCTCATTGCTGGCCTTCCTCTTTTGCGTTGACCTTCTATCTTGCCAAGCATGATGTCTTTCTCTAATGATCTCTCTCTTCGCATGATGTGTCCAAAGTATGAAAGTCGAAGTCTTGTCATCTGAGCTTCTAAAGAAAGCTTAGGTTTGATCTCCTCTAGTACCGACTGGTTTGTTCTTCGGGCAGTCCATGGTATACACAGTATTCGCCGCCAGCACCATAATTCAAAGGCATCAATTTTCTTCCTGTCTGTCTTTTTCACAGTCCAGCTTTCACATCCATATGATGTTATTGAAAATACCATGGCTTGAACAAGTCGAATCTTTGTATGGAGACAGACATCTCTGCTCTTGAGAATCTTATCTAGGTCTTTCATAGCCATTCTGCCAAGAGCAATGCGTCGTTTGATTTCTTGACTGCTTGTTGCTTCTTTATTGATAGTTGATGCAAGTAGGTTAAAGTTGTTCACAATTTCAATTTTTTTCTCCTTCAACGATGAACCTGTTGATTATGCCAGTTGTCATGATCTTTGTCTTCTTTACATTAAGGTGCAGGCCCATTTTGAGACTATGTTCTTTGATTGTGAGAAGCAAATGTTTCATATCATCTTCACTATCAGACAGTAATGTAGTATCATCAGCATAGCGAAGGTTGTTGATGAGTCTTCCACCAATCTTCACACCTCTGTTGTCTTCATACAATCCTGCTTCTCTGATGATTTGTTCTGTATATAAATTAAACAGGTAGGGGGAAAGTATGCAGCCTTGTCTTACACCTTTGTTTATTTTAAACCATTCTGTTTCTCCTTGTTCTGTTCGAACTGTTGCTTCTTGATCAATGTACAGATTGCGCAAGAGAACGATCAGGTGTTCTGGTATACCCATGCTTCTTAATGTGGCCCAGAGTTTCTCATGGTTTACACAGTCAAAAGCCTTGCTATAGTCGATAAAGCACAAATAGATATCCTTTTGGTATTCTTTAGTCTTTTCAAGGATCCATCTCACATCCGCAATTATGTCTCTCGTTCCTCGCCCTTTCCTGAACCCTGCTTGCACTTCAGGTAGTTCTTGTTCCAGGTATGGCTGTAGTCTCTTTTGAATAATCTTCAGTAGAATCTTGCTGGCATGTGGGATCAGAGCGATTGTTCAATAATTTCCACAGTCAGTTGGATTACCTTTCTTTAGTATTGGTATAAACACAGACCTTTTCCAGTCAGTTGGCCATGATGTTGTCTTCCATATTTCTTGGCAGAGCCTTGTAAGTACGGTAACAGCTGCATCAGATTGCTTCAATACTTCTATAGGAATGCTATCAATGCCTGGTGCTTTGTTCTTTGATAAGGCTTTCAATGCTGCTTCAACTTCTTCTTTCATCACCAATGGTTCCCGATCATAAGGTACAGGTTGAAACGGCTGTTGGTCCACTTGATCTTCATCATATAAAATCTCTGTATATTCCTTCCACCTTTTCTTGATCTTCTCAGCATCATTCAACATAGAACCTTGAGCATCTTGTAACATTCCAATTCGAGGCTGGAACTTTTTCTTTAACTCTCGTAGCTTTAGGAAAGCCGATCTTGTTCTTCCTCTAATAGTTTCTGCTTCTATTTCCTTGCAAGTGTCATTGTAGTACTTTTCCTTGTCCTGTCTTGCTGCATGTTGTAAATCTCTGAGTTCTGCGATTGTCTTTCTTTCTCCTCTGGCTTTAGCTTCTCTGCGTTTCTGGGCAATTTTCAGAGTTTCTTCCGTCATTCATTTTGTCCGTTTTTGCTTTTTCACATTTTGTAGACACTTCTCGCTTTCTTCCAACACAACCTTCTTGATGTCATTCCATAACTCTTCCGGAGCTCTGTCATTTGTATCTAAAGCAGCAAATCGATTTTGCAGGCAGTCTTTCAATTCCAGTGGTATATTCTCAAGGTCATATTTTGCTGCATTCATGAGTGGTTTGCTCTTTTTCAACTTTAGCTTCAGTTTGCATACTAGTAGTTGATGATCTGTACCACAGTCAGCTCCAGGTTTTGTCTTTGTTGATGTTATAGAGCTTTTCCATCGTTGGCTTCCACAGATGTAGTCAATTTGATTTTTATACAATCTATTGGGTGAAGTCCATGTGTACAGTCGCCGCTTGTGTTGCAGGAAGAAGGTGTTTGAGATGAATAGATCATTGGTCTTGCAGAATTCTATCAATCTTTCTCCAGCTTCATTTCTGTTGCCAAGTCCATATTTTCCAACTACTTTGCCTTCTTCTTTGTTGCCAACTTTTGCGTTCCAGTCACCCATGACTATCAGGATATCCTGTTTGCATGTTCTGTCAATTTCAGCTTGTACTTGTTCATAGAACTCTTCAATTTCATTCTCTTCTGCAGCTGTTGTTGGGGCATATACTTGAATTATAGTTGTGTTGACAGGCAATCCTCATAGACGAATAGAGATTAAGCGATCGCTGACTGCATTGTATTTCATTACAGTTCTTGCAAGTTTCTTCTTTATTATAAATGCAACACCATTTCTTCTTTGTCTTTCATTTCCAGCATAGTAGACCATGTGATCATCTGATGCAAAGTGCCCGATGCCAGTCCATTTCAGTTCGCTGACACCCAACAGATCAAGTTGTACACGTTCCATTTCATTCTTGACTACCTCCAACTTCCCTTGGTTCATGCTTCACACGTTCCATGTTCCAATGTGTAAGACGTCTTTACAGCTTCTGACTCTCATTTCATGCGCAGCTACATCAGCAGTCAGACTTCCCAAGGGCTTTGCTCCAGCCACATCATAAATGCTGGCTTTACTCTGAAAAGTCTTCATCTCTTCCCCAGTAGCTAGTTGAGTGCCTTCCGACCTGGGGGTCTCATCTTCCAGCACCATAGCACAATTTGTTTTGTTGTAACTATCCATCCATTGGGTTTTCATGGCAAGATACAGAAGTAGATTGCCGGGCCTTTCTTCCGCGCAGTTTAAGTTTGGTGTTGTTGCCGTTGTCACAAAAATGTGATCCTCCGCCGTCAACACTATCCCATTCTGCTGCTGCCCAGATGGGTGGTTTGTCTTGGTGGGGGGGTGCTATTCATTACTAAACAATGGCCCCTTTATGCTGCTCCCTGGCGGCACGTCAGCAGTCCGATGCTCCCAGGAAGGAATGCTAGCACTACCTCTGGGGGTTGTTCTCTCTCCATAAATATTGCAATCTGCAAAGTTTAACACTAGCAGTGTTATTCATTTAGGATGATAGTGAGCAGTTTTGTAGCATTTGCATGCAACACATCTTATTCATTTTTTTAAATGTGGTGGCTCAGATTTTCATGTTATGATGAAAAAATCTGCAGTAGACTCAATTAGTATGTGTCATGCAGTTGCATACATTCCAGTGAGGGACTCCGAAGCAAAGTTTTGCTGAGGGCCCCTCACTGTGGTGATGGCGGCACTCCCCATTTGGCCACCCCTCATGGGGCAGCCCCATCATGCAGTGGCGGAAGTATTGGTGAACTTACTGTATCATCGTTGCCACACTGCCTTCCTTTTTGTAAGTTTTCCACATGCCTGGCGGCTGTTCCCCACTGGGCCAAAGTCTCACGGTGCGGCGCTTATCGCCAGACTTCGGTCTGATGGGAAACAATCGCCAGGCATGAGAAAAACTTACAAAGAGCGGAGTCAGCATGGCAATGATGCTATGCACTGCCTTCCCAACGTTGTGCGGGCCCTCTTTCTGCCCAGGCCCCCCCCCCTCATTGCAGGGGCTGATTGAGCGGAATTTACGCCACTGGTGTCATGTGTGTTTAATGCACACCACTGCCATTACATGGATAAAGAGGCCTCTGAAGCCAATGATTTTCATGAAAACATTACTTGCTTTGGTTAGCTACAGTTGGCATATTTGTGATCTTGGAAATATTTTAGATCATGCTCTTTGATTGGTAGCTCAAAACATGCTACATTCAGGTAGAGGAGACACAATGTAATACAGCCATGGCCTGCCCGTCCATTGTGCAGGAATGTTGTTTGCACTGGGCCCTGTGCTTCAGGGGTCCCCATGCCAACAACAACTCGCATATTCAGTATTTGCAGGGTGGCTTTAGAGGGAGCCGGAGAGGCCCTGGCTCATCTCTGACAGCCGCCGAAATGAACAGCGGCTTTTTCCTTCACTTCGGCAGCTGTATTGTAGTATAGGCTGCTGGCGCATTGAGTGCTGGGAAATAGGAAGTTCTCTTTGATCTCCGGCACGCCAGTGGCCTATACTACAATACAGCTGCTGAAGTGAAGAAAAAAGGCGCTCTTTACTTCGGTGGTTGTTAGATGTGGGCCAGGGCCTCTCCAGCTTCCTCTAAAGACATTCAGACAGCCGTGGGGCTCTTTGCAGGAGGGCAGCTAAGACTTGAAATAGCTGATGGGGAGGGGGGCTTGAACAGGAAATGGTCTGGGGGGGGGCTGGACTGGAAATTGGCTGAGTGGGGGGGGGCTAGGACTGGAAATAGCTGAAGGGGAGGGGGCTTGGAATGGAAATAGGCTGATGGAGGGACTAGGATAGCACTGGAAATGGATAGGGGAACTAGGACTGGAAATGGGCTGATGGGGGGGCTAGGATAAGATTGGAAATAGCTGATGGTGAGCTTGGATTTGAAATTAACTGATGGAGGGGTTAGGATAGGACTAGAAATGGGCTGATGAGGCGGCTAGGATTGGAAATGGGCTGACGGGGGGCTAGGATAGGACTGGAAAGGGCTGATGGGGGAACTAGGACTGGAAGTGGAATGATGGGGGGCTAGGATAGAACTGGAAAGGGCTTATGGTGGGGATAGGATTGGAAATGGGCTGATGGGGAGGCTAGGATTGGAAATGGCTGATGGTGGACTAGGTTTGAAAATAAGAACAGAAGAACATAAGAAATGCCATACTGGGTCAGACCAAGGTCCATCAAGCCCAGAATCCTCTTTCCAACAGTGGCCAATCTAGGTCATACATACCTAGCAGTTTCCCCAAAAGACACAGGTTCCACAATGCTTGTATTGGGTCAAGCATTGATATCCTGGATCCCTTCTTAATAATGGTTTATGGACCTTTCCTCCAGGAACTTGTCCAAACCTTTTTTCAACCCAGCTACACTAACAACCTTTACTACATCCTCTGGTAACAAATTCCAGAGTTACACGTCGAGTGAAAAAATATTTTCTCTAATTAGTCTAAAAGAGGTTACCCTGTAGCTTCATTGCATGTCCCCTAGTCTTTCTATATTCTGAAGGCGTAAACAATCAATCTACATTTACCTGTTCCACTCCATTCATTAATTTATAGACCTCTATTATATCTCCCCTCAGCCGTCTCTTTTCCAGGTTGAAGAGCCCTTACCTTTTTAGCCTCTCTTCATAGGGGTATCCTTCCATCCCCTTTACCATTTTGGTGGCTCTTCTCTGTACCTTTTCTAATAACGCTATATCCTTTTTAAGATACGGCGATCAGAATTGCACACAACATTCAAGGTGCGGTCGCACCATGGAATGATACAGAGACATTATAATATCCTTTGTTTTATTTTCCATTCCTTTCCTTATGATGCCTAGCATTCTATTTGCTCTCTTGGCTGCCGCTGCACACTGGGCGGAGGGTTTTAACATGTTATCCACAATGACGCCTAAATCTTTTTCCTGGGTGGTGGTTCCTATTGTGGAACCTTGCATCGTGTAACCATAGTTTGGGTTGTTCTTCCCTAGGTCCATAACTTTGCACTTCTCCACATTAAATTTCATCTGCCATTTTGATGCCCAGTCTTCCAATTTATCAAGATCCTCTTGCAATGTTCCACAATCCTCATGGGTTTTAACAACTTTAAATAGTTTTGTGTCATCTGCAAATTTGATAACCTCACTCATTATTCCCTTTTCCAGGTCATTTATGAATATGTCAAAAAGCAGCAGATCCAGCATAGATCCCTGGGGTACACCACTATTCACCAGTCTCCATTGGGAAAATTGGCCATTTAGCCCTACCCTCTGCTTTCTATCTTTTAACCAGTTCCTGATCTACAACAGTACACAGCCTCTTATCCCATGACTCTTTAGTTTTGCCAAACGTCTCTGATGAGGGACCTTGTCAAAGGCTTTCTGAAAGTCCAAGTACACTATATCAAGCAACTCACCTTTGTCTACCTGCTTATTCACACCTTCAAAAAAACATAACAGATTAGTAAGACAAGATCTTCCTTGTCTAAAGCCATGTTGGCTGTCTCTCATTAAGCCATGACTATCTACATCAGGGGTCTCAAACACGCGGCCCGCGAGAGACCTTTGTGCGGCCCGCGATACACAGGGGAAAAAAAAAAACCCGGCTTCTGCTGCCGCTGCCGTGGCAGCGGCAGAATCAACTGTCCCGCGGCCCCTTCCCATCTGCCCGGCAATAGCGGCAATACCGCATGTCCCGCGGCCCCCCGATCCCTTCCTGCTTGCCTGTCAGTTCTTCTCTGCTTCGGCTTTCAGAGCCGCGAAGGGAGAACTTCTCCCTCGCGACTCTGTTAAGCTCGCCGGGGCAGATGGGAAATTTCCCATAAGCCCCAGCGGGCTTAACAGAGTCACGAGGGAGAAGCTCTCCCTTCGTGGCTCTGAAAGCCGAAGCAGAGAAGAACTGATAGGCAAGGAAGGGGGGGGGGGGCCGCGGGACATGCGGTATTGCTGCTACCGCCGCGGCAGCGGCAGGAGCAGCAGCCAGCTGTTTTCTAAAGTTTAAGTTTCCCGGGGGGGGGAGCAGGATTGATGTGGGCTGCTGGGGGGGGGGCGCAGGATTGATGTGGGGGGGAGCAGGATTGATGTGGGCTGCTGGGGTGGGAGCAGGATTGATGTGGGCTGCTGGGGGGGGAAGCAGGATTGATGTGGGCTGCTGGGGGGGGAGCAGGATTGATGTGGGCTGCTGGGGGGGGCAGGATTGATGTGGGCTGCTGGGGGGGGAGCAGGATTGATGTGGGCTGCTGGGGGGGGAGCAGGATTGATGTGGGCTGCTGGGGGGGTAGGACTGGAAATGGGGTGATGGGGGGATAGTACTGGTAATGGACAGATGGGGGTTAGGACTGTAGGTGGTCTGATTGGGGGGCTAAGAATGAAGATGGGGCGATGGAAGGGTTAAGCCTGGAAGTGGGCTGTTGGAGGGCTTAGGACCGATAATGGGCTATGGGGGGGTGGGGCTAGAACTGGTAATGGACTGGGGGGGGGTGCTATGACTGGAAATGGGCCGAGTAGAAGGGGGAGCTTGAACTGCAAATAGCTGATGGGGACAGGGTCTTGGAATGGTAATGGGCTGAGTGGAAGGGGGCTTGGAATGGAAATGGGCTGATGATGCGGGGACTAGAAGGGAGCGGATGCTGGGTGGGGCAGGAGCTAGAAGGGAGTTGATGTTGGGGGACGATTAGAATGGGATGGGGCTGGGAGAGTGAAATGGAGAGGGGAAATATATTTTGTGTGGGAGGGAAGAAAAATCTACAATTGGCCGGGTATTGGGAGAGTAAGTGGGGATTGAGGATGGAGGGGTAAAATTTGAGTGGATGAAATAGGAATGAGGAAAGAGCAAAAGGAGAATGATTAGTATGTTAAAGCAGATGTAGAGAGAATGGAAAAAAACTGGGAAAGAAGAAAGGACAAATGGACAGCAGACGATGGAGAGTTAGCAGAAGACACAAAGAAACCAGAAGAAAGTGGCTGGAACAATTGCAACTGAAAATAAAATGCACAAAAGGTAGAAAAATATCTCTTTATTTTGAATTTATTAACTGAAATATGTCAGCTCTTGGAAATGTGCATCTTTAACGTCTGCACTTTATTTAATACAAGAGGAAATCAATGTATAGTTTTATTTCTACAGTGTTGTACATTCTAAGTTTGGCTTTTGGGGTTCCCAGTTTAATTGTCTTCCTGTTTCTAAATTGTGATTCCTTGTTTGGTGATGGTGTATGTTCTGCATGTGTAACTGAGCTGAGGTATTCTGTTTATGTAATTCCTATTTGACATTGCCACTTGTTCTCTTTCCCGAGTAGGTCATGTATTGTTATTCTCTGAAATGTGTTGATTTAATATTTGCAGTGTTGCCTTTTGATAGTTAGGGTATGGTGCTTTGTGAGTCCTGGTAGTGCTGTTAGGACATGGCAGGTTTGCTATGGGTTCTAAATGAGCAGTGTTTCTAGTAGTTCCTAATGTGCCTGGCGGTTGGCACTGGTTTATAGTAATGTAGAAATCTTTTAGTCTTTCTTTATCCATACACTCATTAAGAGGCATGTTTACTCAAAGTTAGTGTATGGTAACATTATGCAAATATTTATGCAAATGATGCCCTTATGCAAATGAGGCCTGCGTCTTGTGCGGCCCCCGGGTTACTCTACAAGTCCTCATTTGGCCCTCAAAGCAATTTGAGTTTGAGACCCCTGATCTACATGATGAGTAATTTTGTTCTTTATGATGGTTTCTACATTTTTTCTGGCACTGACATCAGGCTCACTAGTCTGTAGTTGCTCGGATCACCCCTGGAGCCCTTTTTAAAAATTGGCGTTACGTTGGCCATCCTCCAATTTTCAGGTATTACAGATGATTTTAAAGATAGTTCACAGATTACAAATAGCAGGTCTGCAATCTCATATTTCAGTTCTTTCAACACCCTAATGGACCAACTGACTCTCTCACAGGTTTTTTGCTACAAATGTACTTGAAAAAGTCTTTATTACGCGTTTTTGCTTCCACAGCAAGCTTCTTCTCAAATTCTCCCTTTGCCTGCCTTATCAATGCCTTGCATTTAACTTGCCAGTGCTTGTGCTGTTTCCAGTTTTCGTCATTTGGCTCTTTTTTCCATTTCCTGAAAGATGCATTTTTGGCAACAACAGGCTTTCTGACCTCACCTTTAAACCATGCTGGCAGTTTTTTGGACTTCCTTCCACTTTTCTTAAAGCATGGAATACAGCTGGTCTGGGCTTCCAAGATAGTATTTTTCAACAACACCAAAGCTTGATGTAAGTCTTTAACCTTTACAGCTGCTCCTTTTAGTTTTTTCTTAACTATTTTCCTCATTTTATCATAGTCTCCCTTTTGAAAGTTAAAAGGTAGTACTGTGGATTTCCTTACCATCCCTCCTCCACTAATTAAATCAAACGCGATCATGCTATGATCACTATTGCCAAGTGGCCCCAACACCCTTATCTCTTGCACAAGATCTGGTGTTCCACTAAGGACTAGGTCCAATATGGCTTTCACTCTGGTCGATTCATGAACCAGCTGCTCCAAGAAGCAGTCATTTTTTTCATCTAGAAACTTTATCTCACTAGCATGTCCTGCCATGACACTGACCCAGTCTATACCGTGGTAATTGAAAACACCCATTATTGTGCTGCACGTTTTGTTAACTTCCTTGATTTCTTTGAGCATGTCATCATCCATTTGTTCAGTCTGGCCAGGCAGTCGATATTACACCCCCACTGCCATCGACTTCCCCTTTTTACATGGAATTTCAATCCATAGAGATTCTACAGCAGATTTTGTTTCATGCAAAACTTTAATCCTTTTTGACTCAATGCCTTCTCTAACATAGAGCGCAACCCCTCCACCAGTTTGATCAGCTCTATCATTACGATATAGTTTCTACCCAGGTATCACAGTGTCCCACTGGATGTCCTCCTTCCACTACGCCTCTGAGATTCCAATCATATCTAACCTCTCATTTAGTGCTATATATTCTAACTCTCCCATCCTATTTTTTAGACTTCTAGCATTTGCATACAAGCATTTTAGAGACTGTATTTTATTCATATTTATCTGGCTATTGGTAGGCATGGATAATTTGGAATCTTTAAGCTTTATCTGCTCGATACTCAAGGGCATTTGGGCTACTTTACTCTTTTTTGGAACCTCTCTGCTTTTGGTAGTATCTTTCAATGGATAAATGGGCTGATGGGGGGCTAGGACTGGAAATGGGCTGATGCAGAGGGATGGTTGAATGGGATTAGAAAAGAGCAGATGTTGGGTGGGGCTGGAACTAGAAGGGAGCTGATGTTGGGGGAGGACTAGAATGGGATGGGGCTGGGGGAGTGAGGATGGAAAGGGGAAAAGATATATTGTGTGGGAGGAAAGAAAAATCTACTATTGGCCGGATACTGGGAGAGTAAGTGGGGATTGAGGATGGAGGTTGAAATTTGAGTGGAAGAAAACGGAATAAAGAAAGAAATGGTAGGAGTTGCCCCTAAGTCTGAAGGAGGTGCTGAAGAACAGCTTGACCAAACATGGCATCCTGGCAGGAGTTCTTGTCCAGAAAATAATGGGCAACAAAAGTATGGACATAAGACCAAGTTGTGCCTTGTAAATTTCATCAATGGCTACAGAGAGAAGGTTTGCCATTGAGGTAGCCATGGTATGAACATTATGAGCGGTGACATGCCCTTCCAGGGAGAGTCCTGCTTTGTCATAAGCAAATGAACTGCAGTCCGCTATCCATCTGGAGAGTGTATGTTTAGATACTGGGAGACCCAGGTGACTAGGGTCAAAGGAAATGAACAACTGTGAGGCTTTATGGTGATCTCGAGTTCTCTGGAGATAAAAAGCCAACGCCCACTTGTAGTCAAGGGTAGGCAGGGTTGCTTCTGCTTGAGATGCATGCGGTCTAGGAAAGAATACAGGAAGGTAAATTGACTGATTCAATTGAAAAGGAGACACCACTTTTGCCATGAAGTGCGGGTGAGTCCTAAGGATGAACTTATCATGGTGAACCTGGTATAGGGTGGGTCTGCCGCTAAAGCCTGAAGCTCACTAATGCATCTAGCTGAAGTGAGTGCAATACGGAAGATCACCTTCGAAGAGAGGAACTTTAATGAAGTCGTAGCCAATGACGCAAAGGGTGGCTTAAGAGGCTGCGCTAGAATGACATTAACATTCCAAGCCACCAAAGGTGGCTTAATGGGTGGCTTGGTCAGCAAAAGCCCTCTCATAATACGCACTACCAGCAATTTTGAGGAGATGGACTGTCCATCCAGTAGATGATGAGAGGCTGCAATGGCAAGTTTTAGTCTTGAGACCTGTCAAGGACAAGTGGAGGAGATACTGGAGGAGTGACTCCACAGGAGCAGAGAAGGGATTGAGATCCTTCTGGGAATACCAGACAGAGAATCTATGCCACTTGAAAGCATGGGAACGCCTGATGGATGGCTTCCTGGAAGCCAAAAGAATCTCCTTAACCTCTTGTGTAAGGTTAAAGTTCTGTAATACTATGCTCTCAGCAGCCAAGCTGTGAGATGGAGAGACTGTGGATTGGGGTGGAACAGTGTCCTGTCTTCCTGGGAGAGGAGATCGGGTGCAGATCCCAATCGCAGAGGATGAATCTGAATCAGATGTAGGAGCAAAGGGAACCATGGTTGACGTGACAGTGATGGGCTATGAGAATCATGGAGCCCTTGTCGGCCTGTAGCTTGAAAAGCATCTTTGGAATGAGGTGTATGGGAGGAACAGCATAAAGGAGACCCAGACCCCAATGCAGGTGGAAAACATCCACGTGCTGGTTGCTGGATGTTGGAATCCTGGTGCAGAAGTGGGGAAGCTTGGCATTCTGCGGAATGATGAAGAGCTCTATATCTGGAGTTCCCCAGGTCTGAAATATGTAGGACATTGTGTCAGGATGGAGAGACCATTCATGAGGAAGAAGGATCCGACTTAGCTTGTCTGTGGATTCACTGAGCTCCCCTGGGAGATTTACCGCTTGGAGATGTATTTGATGAGAAATGGCAAAGGACCACAGATGAAGAGCCTCCTTGCAGAGGGGCCAAGAGCCTAATTACCTCCTGTTTGTTCACATAGAACATGGCCACCTGATTGTCTGTCCTGACTAGGACCCTTTGTGCCCTGAGGTGATCTTGAAACACCCTGAGGGCATTTGAGATAGCACGAGCTCCAGGAGATTGATCTGGGGCTGCAACTACTGCATTGTCCAGAGGCCCTGTGTAGAGAGAGTGCCCCCCCCCCCCAACCTAGTTTGGAGGCATCTGTCATCAGGGTGCATTGATATGGAAGCATCTGAAAAAGTGACCCGACGAGGAGATTTTCTGGGGAACACCAGCACTGGAGGGATGTGGTGAGATCTTGTCTCTGAGGTGGCCTGAGGCCTGCGTCCATTGGGAGACAAGAGTCCACTGGGCTGTCCACATATGTAGACAGGCATATGGGATGACATGTACTGTTGAGGCCACGTGGCCCAGAAGCTACAGCATTTCTCAGGCAGTCAGATAGTCTCGGAGTAGCACTTGGGATGCTAGCTTCATGAAACGGGAACAATGGAGTTGGGGCAGAAAAGCTCTGGACTATTGTGTGTCCAGTAAAACTCCGAAGAATTCTATTCTTTGAGCTGGAGCGAGCTGGGATTTTGGAAGTTTATGACAAATCCCAAGTGTTGCAGTACTGTCATGGTACAATGCAAGGAAAGATGAACCTCTTGGGAGATGTCTGCTCTTATGAGCCAGTCGTCTAAGTATGGGAAGACAAATATCCCCCAAGTTCTTAGACAAGCGGTTACAGCCGCCATGCACTTTGTAAAGACTCTTGGGGAAGAAGCGAGTCCGAAAGGAAGGACCTTGTACCAATAATATCTTTCCTGAAAGATGAAGCATAGATATTTCCTGTGTCCTGAGTGGATGAGCATATGTGTGTATGCTTCTTTTAATCTAGAGAACAGAGCCAGTCCTGACTCTGGAGGTAGGGAAGAAGAGTCCCTAGAGATATCAGCTTGAACGTCTTGTGGACCAAAAAATTGTTGAGGTTTCTGAGGTCCAGGATGGGCCTGTACCCTCTGGTCTTCTTTGGTTTGAGAAAGTACGGAGAGTAGAACCCCATCCTCTGTTGGGTTATCAGGACATCTTCTATGGCACCCTGGACTAGAAGAGAAGAGACCTATTTTTGTAGGAGAGCAGTGAGTGGGGATTGTGTGCGATATTCACCCACAAGAGGATGGGAAACGAAGCCGCCTCGAAAGAACCAGCATCGCACAACCCACCCAGCCTAGACCCAACCCCCTAACCACCCAGGAGCGACGAAGATCCACAACGTTCAAATCCCACACAAGGAGGTAAGCCAATATCGTAGTGCTGACCATAGAAACCACCGACATAAAAAGACAAGATTTAAGACTCTAACACGGCTAGGTCACTACACAGTGCATGTTAGGGGCCTACTAAAGCCTAAGCTACTGCCTACAAGCAATTTTCTTGTTACTGTTAAGTATATACGGGCACTAGGCCACTGTCGGCAAAATATCCTCTTGTTACTGTTAAGTGTATACGGGCACTAGGCCACTGTCTGCAACATATCCTCTTGTTACTGTTAAGTGTATACGGGCATTAGGCCACTGTCTGCAACATAACCTCGTGTTACTGTTAAGTGTATACGGGCACTAGGCCACTGTCTGCAACATAACCTCGTGTTACTGTTAAGTGTATACGGGCACTAGGCCACTGTCTGCAACATTTATTTATTTATTTAGACAGTTTTGTATACCGCCTTATCCTTCAATCAAAGCGGTCACAACACAATTGGGTGATACATTTAACACGCAGGGATATGAGACACATACACTAATACTTACAGGGAACATGGGCAATGGAGGGTTAAGTGGCTTGCCCAAGACCACAAGGAGCATCTGTGGGACTAGAAACCCCAGTCCTTCCGGCCCAAGGTTGCTGTCCTCTAGTAGGATTTGAACCCCCGACCTTCCGGCCTGAAGTACCTTGCCCCAACCACTAGGCTACTCCTCCCTAGCCTCGTGTTACTGTTAAGTGTATACGGGCACTAGGCCCCTGTCTGAAAACTGCTCAGGTATGGAACCCTTCAACTTCTTTCTAAGCATATGTATACTCACGCTTGTCCCAGCTTACGCCTTCAACCCAAACTTGTACTACGCTCTACCACACTTATACAGTCCAATCTATGTTCTCTACCCAATACAAACACATTTACTACCTCCACTCACCCCTTACTACATCACCACAAATGAACCAACATTCGCACCCTCGCAAAAGCCCACTGTTAACACGCATACTAGAGCAAAGGGGCACCGCAAACCCAAACCAATAAGGTCACATATAAACAAACCCATCCAAACCCAGACCACACACACCCAGCCGCCTCAAGCATCCCATGACCCCTGTAACATCATACTCATCAATGCCAGATCAATCAGGAACAAGACACAAATTATCTACGACATCATGAAGGATGACCAACCGGACATCCTCTGTATAACAGAAACATGGATCACGAACACAGACGCAGCCATATTGAACCAGATAAGCAATCCAGGTTACAACCTATACAACTGTCCTCGCAGCAACAAGAGAGGCGGAGGAGTTCTCATCGTAGCTAAGACAGACCTTCAACTTTCAAGCACCTACCTGAATTCAAATTTAAACATGGACCTGCTTAAAGTGGAAAACACGGCTTTAGCCATCTGCCTGATTTACAGAGCCCCCTCGCCACAACATGGAACACTTGCCACAGCACTAGAAAGCACATCCTCCACTCAGCCCAAGAAATTCCAAATCATCCTAGGAGACCTAAACCTAGCGTCAATTCCACCTACGCATTCAAATACCTTCATGGAAGCCATGTCCCAACTGGGGTACCAACAGCTAATAAATGACGCCACCCATGACAAGGGCCATACTCTGGACTTGGTTTTCACTCCCACGAATAGACAAAACAAAAATGAGAAACCTCTGATAAAGATAACTCCGGTACCTTGGTCAGACCACCATCGAATCGACATTCAGATAAAACCACCTACACTACCCAAGGACGCTAAAGCACAAAGAGTGATACAACAGTGAAGAAAATTCAACAAACTCAACTTGGAAAGTCTTGTAAGTAACATCACGACCCACATAGACCTGCAAATCCAAGACCTGGATGTTCTAACAAATAGCTGGAACACCGGGATTCAGGCTGCAGCGAACCCAACATGGAACTCCCCCTCGAATCCAACCAAATACCACTCTGAACCCTGGTACACGGAAACACTGACCAAAATGAAAAGGGATCTCAGAAAACTCGAAAGAAGATGGAGAAGCACTAAATCCATCGAACACAAAAAGGAATACCTCATTCTCCTCTCAAAATACAAAGAGGAAGTCAACACCGCCAAAAGGACCCATCACACCAACCTCCTGAACAAAGCTATCAATAAGCTTCATGAACTTTTTGAACTAGTGAAATCACTAACCAGAACATCCCAGGCAGACCACTATGATGACGTAATAAAACCGCAAACCCTGGCTGACTACTACGCAAGCAAACTTACTGCAACCCTGACCCCTCTCTGTCTAAACACAACATGTCGGAAAGCCAATATACAACAGGACCAGGCATGGAGCGAATTCCACAACATTGATGATAGACAAACTATCAACATAATAACAAACATCAATACCACCACATCCCTGCTAGATCCCTGCCCAGCTGCATGGATCAAGGCGGCAAAAACAGATATTGTCCACCAAGTCGCGCATATAGTGAACCAATCACTAAAACAAGGAATCATGCCTGCGCAACTCAAGAAATCTATAATAAGACCAATTCTAAAAAACAACTCACTCAACAAAGAAGACCCAGCATCCTACCGCCCCATCTCCAGCATATCTTTCCTAGCAAAGATCATTGAGAAGGCAGTCCTTATGCAACTACAAGAACATCTAGATGACCATGAAATCCTGGATAAGCAACAATACGGTTTCAGACAACATCACGGGGTAGAAACGCTGTTAATAGCACTACTTAACAACCTCCTGAAAGGCCTTGAAGATAAGAAGAAAATGTTTATACTCATCTTCATTGACATCTCTGCCGCCTTTGATACAGGCCCTCATGGAATCCTCATAAACAAGCTTGAATCGATAGGGATATTGGGATACCCCCTAAAATGGTTATCCTCCTACATATCAAACAGAATGCCACAGGTTCAATTCAATGGCGAAAAGGCAGAAGCATTCTCTCAGACGCAAGGCATACCTCAGGGATCAGCTCTCTCGGCACTACTTTTCAACATTTGTATGCAGCCCCTCTGTGATATTTTCCAACAGCATAATATCAAATACCACATCTATGCGGATGATATTATGATATACACGCAACTGGATACAGTCGACCCTAACTATATACTACTTGAAACATGCCTGAATGAAATGTTGCAATGGTTACAGCAAAACAACATGACAATCAACCATAAGAAAACTGAGGTGATGTTTATTTCCAGCAAACCAAACTTTGAACCTCCCGCGACAATTACACTCTGTAACAATACATACCACACAAAGAATGAGATCAAATACCTGGGAGTCACATTTGACAACAACCTAAAGATGGAAAAGCACCTACGCAAAACCAACAAGGCCATTTTCCACAAACTTAGAGTTATACAACCTCTACGGAACATCCTCGAACCTCACGATTTTAGGTCTGTTGCGCAAGCACTCATTATTCCACACTTAGACTACTGCAACGCCATCCTCCAGGGTCTTCCAAAGAAAACGCTAAACATCCTACAAATGGCCCAGAATGTGGCGGCGAGGATCATCATGCGAAAAAGCATTGCTGAACACATCACACCTGTATTGATCGAGCTGCATTGGCTCCCTATTACGGCCCGGATACAATATAAAACATTGATAACCACACACAAACTCATACATAACATAGCTCCATCCTTTCTCTCCACACTTATCAGCACGCAACCACCCAACAGAGACAGAAGAACCGTCAACTCACACACCCTACTTGTTCCACCAGACATCAGATCCGTCAAATCTAGCACTAGCCGCTGAGCATACTCTTACTCTGCCCCGACCCTCTGGAATCAACTGCCGCCTGAGCTCAGAGCAACCAAAGACCTTAATGCATTCAGGAAAAAGCTGAAAACTCATCTATTCCAGTGCTATTACAATTTGATGTAAATCCCAGGGGAATACAAGATGTCACAATTTGCAACAGGAATCCTGTTAGGAAAAATGTACATATGTAAATCTCTGTCTCCTCTCCTATGACCTTATTACTGTGTGCCGTGCTTTCCTTTCAAATCCTTTCAAAAATGTACATATGTAAATCTCTGTCTCCTCTCCTATGACCTTATTACTGTGTGCCGTGCTTTCCTTTCAAATCAGTGTAATGTTACTACGAAATTTCTGTCTTGATTTGGCAATTTTCAATCTGTAATCAAACCGCTGCTGATCGCTGGAAGCTGCGGTATACAAATGTATTCTAAATAAATAAAATAAATAAATAAAATAAATAAAGAGTTGAGGGGGCAGAGTTCACAGATGAAGTCTGTACCCCTCCCAAACAATTGCTAGTGTCCACTGCTCTGAGGTGATAAGGTGCCATCTGTGGGTATAGTGACACAGTCTTCCTGCTATGTGGACGGGATAAGGGTCCTCCAGAGGCAGGGTGGCAATGTTCTCTAGAAAAAAGTAAAAAACCATGTGCAGTCTATGGCTGCGGAGCTGGTTGAGATTTAGCCACATGTCACTTCTTTTGTTTTTTAGGAGACTGCTGCCTTTTCTGAGGGCCTTGAGCCTGGTACTGATAAGCAGGAGGATAAGAAGAGTTGAATTTCTTCTTCTTATTGAAGAAAGCCTTCTTTGCAGTTGTCTTTTTTTCTAGCAGGCTTAGCTGTTGTTCTGGACAGCCTGTTTAGAGTGGTATTCTCTGACTCTGAGAAGCCTTATCCTGCCAGTCTTTGCCAAAGAGGTTTTCCCCTATTCAGGGTATGTCGCCCAGCTTATCTTGAACACACTGTTCAAGATCTGATGCCTGAGGCCATGCAATCCTGCGTGCACCAATGCATATCGCTGTGGCTCTGCTTGTGCATTCAAATACATCAAAAGTTGCCCTATTGACAAATTGTGATACATTTTGGGTATGTTTGACTAGAGCAAGATAGTCTTCTCTCTTATCATCTTGGAAAAGAGGGGCCATAGCCTCAAGGTCCCTGGTAACCTCCTTGAGGAACATACCCATTTAGAGTATATAGGAGTTAATCCTGGCTGAAAGCCTGGAAGCCTGAAAACATCAATGCCCAAAGCCATCGAGTGTTCTCGATTTCCTACTCCGTGGGTTAGAGGAATGAGTCTTGGAACTCTTGATTTGGCACACTGAATGGTGGGGAAGCTGAGCTTTGGCTTTTGTAAGCCGGAACACTCCGGTACTCGATACATGGTATAGAAGCATCGAGTATGAGGCAAAATCGTGAAGGGAGTCTCCCACATCCGGAGCATTAGATCATCGAGGACACGGTGTACTGGGAGGGTGGCCGCCTCCTTAGGAGCTGTTGGGTACTGGAGATCTCCAATTCCTCCGCCCCGGGCTCTTTCTCAGATGTCACTGTTATGGAGAGCCCCCTTGTTAGGTCTCAAATAAATTCCTGGAAGGATATGTCCTCAGGAGGCGACATTCATCGTTCTGGAGGCAGGGAGGGCTCCGAAGGCAGATCTCAGGGTCTCTGGGAGTCGAGTGGCTCCTCATTGGAATCGGAGTCCTCAATCGGAGGACTCAAAGTATCGGCAGGAATGATACTCTCCCTCTGCCAGGCACCAATACCGATGTGTGTCGGCATCAGGCTCGAGGAATTGTTTGGGTCGAGCCCCGGTATCGGTGATGAACTTGAGGGAAGGCATGGGTGGCAGTGATGACAGTGTCATATAACCTGACGCACCCTGCAGCGGTGCCAATGTTGGTGCCAGTACCGATATCGACGACCTGATGGATATTTGCGCCATCGTCCCAGAGCATGGCACCAGTAGCTCTCCTGAAGTCGAGGCCTCAAGACCATCCTGGGGCCCCTCGATGGCTTTGGGGCTGTTTGGCAGGCCAATCTACCTCCAGGGCAACACCCGAGGCATCTTGATGCTGGGAATGAGATCTGCCTCTGGAGGAATGTTCTGTTTTCGATGAAGACTTGTTTTTGGACACTTTTGATACTTGAGATCCATGGGAGGAGGATGAGGCTCTCGATGACATTGATGTTGATGCCAAAGATACTGTGTCCAAAGCGAAGAGAGTTCCAAATTTAGAGGTTGGTTCTACAAATCTCTCTTTGTCATCTTTTTACAAAGTGAACATTCAGTTGGCTGATGGTTGGGTCTGAGGCATTTCAAACACCAGTCATGTGTGTCAGTTGCCGAAATGGTACTGCCACATTTGGAGTATTTTTTGAAACCACTAGTCAGTTTTGCCATACCATTGGGTGGACAATATGGTAGGCTTAAAGCCTAAGATGGCATTGATGCACCTGAAGGGTTTTTTTTTTTACTAGTAAAAGAGAATAAAAGAAAGAATAAGGGAACCGGCGATGTTAAGACGGTGCCAGCATCGATGGGAAGGCAGACGCTAACCACAAAAAACAAAATAGAGGATTTTCTGCGGTGACAGGATTTGCTTCCTGCTGGCTCCACAGAAAATGAAAAACTGAAGAGAGTGAGTTGGAAAAGTGAGAAGGCAGCCACGCAGGTGCAGTGGAGTGCTTCCAAGAGTTTTCCTATTGGGGCGTTCCTGTGTGGACTCCATCGGTACCAACGTCACCCATATGTGAAGACTGCATTCCTGCTTGTTCCTGGAGATTATTTTGTTTATTTTTCCTTTCCAATAAAAATAATGTTATTGATATTTAGCTGTGCGATATCTGGTTAGCTTTAACTGGATGCTCAAAGACTTAACTAGTTAAGTCTGCAGAGCTGATAATCATTGGTCAAAGTTAACCAAAGTTCTCCAGTTAACTTCAGGATGACAATACTTCCAACCAAATTTAACTGGTGTGACTAGCAGGGGTGCCCTGGGTATGGTGACTGCTCTCTTGTGGCTTCTCAGCTTCCGGCGACCTTTGGCTCTTGTCTCCAATAAACAAAACCAGGCCAGATGCCTATTGCAGGCTTTATTAAAATCCAGTCCTTACAAACACACAAAAGGCATACAAAAAAAAGGAGGAACCCCCCCCCCCCAATTCAGAAATCCTCTCCTTTCTTCCTTAGAGGGAGTACACTGAATCTGCAGAGTCCATGCCTCCACCGCCACCTTTACCACTCTGCATCTACTCCCCCGCCCCCTTTTTGCCTGCTTCTCTTTAGCAGTCTCTGCCTTTATATTATTAACAGCTCTCAGCCAGAAGAGGGGATTCTCCCTTCTTTCCTGGTCATGCACAGGGGTCGGTCTCTGAAATTCAGCTCCCCTCCCTTGATTGATAGGAATCCTTCCCATAGCTCAATCATAAAGTGAAACCCAAGTGCCAGAACAGCTCGATGTAGCCTTGGCCAAAGAAAACCAGTTCATCCATTCTGGGTTTTGACTCAGTTCTGAGGCATAAACGACTTAGCAGAAGGCGACCAAAATGATTTGGAGCCTGCGTAAGAAACCTTACGAGAAGAGACTTGAAAACCTAAATATGTACACGTTGGAGGAGAGGAGGGATAGGGGAGATATGATTCAGATCTTTAAATACTTAAAGAGGAACGATGAACAAACAAACCTCTTCCAAAGATGGGGAAGCTGCAAAGGTAGAGGGCATAACATGAAGCTGCAAGGTGGTAAATTGAAAGGCAATGCCAGGAAATATTTTTTCACTGAAAGGGTGGTGGATGCTTGGAATGCTCTCCCGATGGAAGTGGTGGGGGTAAACACGGTTACGGAATTCAAAACAGCATGGGACAAGCACAGCGGATCCCTTTACAGAAACAGGATAAAAACAAAATAAACTGAACCATCTAACTTCTCAACAAATAGGGGTGTCCTACATGGAGTGGTGGGTCCACCCCTAGACAGAGACATGGGGAGAGGTGGCCTGCACAGATCGACAGGTGCACCTACTCTTACCATATTGCTGGGCGGACTGGATGGACCATGCTGGTCTTTATCTGCCGTCATTTACTATGTTACTATGTAACCCTTATCACAGATTCCCAAAAAAAGAAATGGTTGCAGGAGTGAAGAGCTTTGTCAACCACCTATTCATAGAAACATGACAACAGAAAAAGACCACATGACCTATCTAGTCTGTCCTTCCATATCAACCACTACAACAGTCCTCTTTTTCCCTTTAGAGCTGGTAATGGCAGGTAAACACACTAGTCTCTCAGAGGAAAAATATTCTACTTGAAAGTGTCGGGCTCTTGCTATTCAAAATCCGCTGCATCTTCTTCTGCTGGTGAGGAAATCAGTAGCCACTCCATCTCCACCCTGCTGCTTCCTGATTTATCTGGCAGTGCCACTCCCTGGAGAGTTGGAGGACACATCTCACCCCTCTGGGCTCTAATGGATACTTTATACGGTGCCAGGGAAATTCCACTTCCTCTTCCTTGCTGAGGTGTTTGGTTTCTCTGGCACCGTTTTTCCAAGCCCAGCACAACAAAACTGACCTGCTCCCAGTCCCTAAGGGGCTCTGTATCTACTTGTTCTAGTACTTCTTGCCCACTTGTTTCCCCCTTATGTATGTCAGCCGCAGGGAGAAGAACCCTCCTGCTTGTTTCTTCTTTATGCCCAGTTCCTCCTCCACCACAGTAGTTATTTTAAACTAGTGTTGAGTATATGTGCTAATTAGTAAGGGTATGCATGGCCAAAAGAAAAAAAAAAGAAACAGAGAAAATCATTGCATATAAAGACCATGCAGCCTCTCTAGTCTAACCATTCAGAAGAACTATTACGTTCTACAATCCCTTTCTCTCCTTCAGAGAACCTCTGTACTTGTCCCATGCTTTTGTGAATTCAGATACAGTTCTCGTCTCCACCACCTCCACTAAGGGGCTGTTCCACGCATCTACAACCCTTTCTGTAAAGAAATATTTCATCAGATTACTTCTCAGTTTGTCCCCTTTCACCTTCATCCTATGAACCCTCTTCCAGAGCTTTCTTTCCATTGGAAGGGGGCCACCTCCTTTGCATTTATACCATGGAAGTATTTAAACATCTCTATCATATCTTCCCCTCTCCCCTTTCCTCCAAAGTACACATTGAAATCTTTAAGTCTCTCCTCATATGCCTTATGATGAAGACCACTGGCCATTTTAGTAGTCACCCTCTGGATCAGCTCCATCTTGTTTATATCCTTTAGAAGGTGTGATCTCCAGAATTGTAAACAGTACTCCAAATGAAGTCTCACTAGGGAATTATGCAGTTATTCTCACCTCCTCCTTTCTGCTGGCCATTCCTCTGTTTATGCATCCATCTGGCTTTAGCCATAGCCTTTTCTACTAGTTTGGCCACTTTAAGATCATCCAGTACAATTACCCCCAGTCCCACTCTTCTTTTGTGCACTGAAGTACTTCACCCTTTATAGTGTATCGCTCTCTTAGGTATATGATCTTCTATATTTTAGCATTAAATCCTAGCTGCCAAATTATCATTCTTCAAGCTTTGCCAAATCCCTTCTCATGTTATCCACATCTTCCAGGGCATCTACTCTGATGCAAACTGGTATTATCCACAGAGGCATACCTTTAAAAAGAACAGGACCAAGGACCAATCCCTGCGGCATGCCACTGGTAATGCCTCTATCTTCAGAGTGAACTCCATTTATTACTATCCTATGTTGCCTCCCACATAACCAATTTCTTACCTAATAGATCACTTTAAGATCCATCCCAAGGACAAAGGCCTTGCTGAAACCTACTTATACCACATCTAGCTCTCCCCCAATCCAATCCTCTGGTCACCCAGTCAAAGAAATCAGATTCATCTGAAAAGACCTATCGCTACGAAAGTCATGCTGACTCGGATCCTGCAGTCCTTTGGCTTTCAAAAACTGTTCTATCCTCTGCTTTAATTCACCACAGAGATCAGTTACCAACTTCTTCTTTACTTCTGCTTTTGTGTACAAGAATCACATGCACCTTTCTCCAATCCTCTGGGATCAAGCCCGACTCTAAGGAAGCATTGAAAAAGTCAGTTAGTGAAGCTGCAGGTACTTCCCTAAGTTCTTTCAGTACCCTCTGATAAATCCGATCAGGTCCCATTGCTTTGTCCACTTTTAGTTTGCAAATTTAGGACCCTTGCTTTTGATGAACCATCTCCACTTGTGTCCTAGTATTGAAGATCTGCATGCCAGATGATATCCCACTACAACATCAGAAACACTCTCCCCATTTGTAAACACCAGGTCCAGTATCACCCCCTTCCACATAGTTCCATTACCAGCTGCCAGAGCAGTCATCCCTATAGAAAATCCAGAATCTCCCAATCTTTGCCATTTTCCAGGTCATGCCATGCCTCTTTCTAGGACATCACAGCAGGGATATCCCAATCAACAGTGGCAACCCGTCTCTTCCTAGTGATTTCTGATCCTACAAATTTGGGGCTTTGGAACTCTGATACCTCCTCTCCCTGGAATGTTGTTACTTCTTCCACTTCCAGAGCTGAAAGCATAGTTACTCACCTGTAACAGGTGATCTTCGGGAACAGCAGGAATTTAGTCTTCACATATGGGTATCGTCTGTACCAACGGAGCCTGCACAGGAACGCTCCCCAGCATCCAATTAGAAAGCTTTTGGGAGCATCCCACTGCGCCTGTGTGCTGCCTTCCCGCCTTTCCCAACTGCCTCTCTCCAGTTGAGTTTAAAGCTGAGACAAAGAGAGAGAGAGAGAGGGAAAGAGACAGATAGAGAGATACAACTCCTAGGGGAGGTGGGTGGGTTGTGAAGACTAAATTCCTGCTGTTCCCGGAGATCACCTGTTACAGGTGAGTAACTATGCTATCTCCAGGAACAAGCAGGAATGTAGTCGTCACATATGGGGACTCCCTAGCTTTAGATGCCAGGGAGAGAACCCCAGAAGTTGTGTGTCCCTGTGAAAGGGCAACACTTCCCCCCATGGATCTCTGGCATCCTACCAAGGATGGTGGGTAGGAGTTGATTAGGTATGCAACAGGTGTTGGAGAACAGCCTGACCAAACAAGGCATCCCGGCGGGAGTCCTTGTCCAAGCAGTAATGGGCTGTGAAGGTATGAACCGAGGCCCAAGTGGCTGCTCGACAGATATTGTCGATAGACATAGAGTGCAGATGAGCCATGGCTCTCACATTGTGAGCTGTGACATGGCCCTCCAGAGGAAGATTCTTACTCTGATAGGCAAAGGAAATACACTGTGCAGTCCAGTTGGACAGTGTTCTCTTGGAGACTGGAAGTCCCAAATGAGAAGGATCAAAAGCAACAAAGAGTTGAGAGGACTTTCTATGTTGCTGTGTTCTTTGTAAGTAAAAGGCTAAAGCTCTTTTACAGTCCAAGGTATGAAGATTCCTTTCTGCATTTGATGCATGAGGCCTTGGAAAAAACACAGGCAGGTAGACTGCTTGGTTTAGATGAAAAGGCGAAACCACCTTTGGCATAAAGTGTGGATGAGTCCTAAGGACTACCTTGTCATGATGGAACCTTGTATAAGGAGAATCAGCCACTAGTGCCTGCAACTCACTAATGCGACGTGCTGATGTGATTGCAATGAGAAAGATAACTTTCCAGGAAAGGAATTTTAACGAGGTAGTAGCTAAGGGTCGAAAGGTGGCTTCATAAGCTGGCCAAGAACCAGGTTTAAGTCCCATGCCACCGGTGGTGGCCTAATGGGAGGCTTAGTTAGAAGAAGGCCTCTCATAAATCTTGCTATAAGAGGATGGGAGGAAATAGGTTGTCCATTTAAAGGCTTGAAAGAAGCTGCAATAGCACTCAAATGGACTCTTACTGAGTTAGTCTTAAGTCCTGCATTGGATAAATGAAGGAGATACTCCAGTAATGACTCCAGAGGTATCGCAAGGGGGCTAAGACCCTTTTGCGAGCACCATATGGTAAACCTTTTCCACTTGAAAGCATAAGAGCCTCTTGTGGAAGGCTTCCTGGAAGCATACAGGATATCCTTTACTTGCTGAGAAATGTTAAGATCATGAAGATCTAGGCCTTCAGCAACCAAGCCCTGAGATGCAGAGACTGGGGATTGGGATGCCATAACATTCCGTCCTCCTGAGACAGGAGATCTGGAGCAGACCCTAACTCCAGAGACGGAGCTTGAGAGGGATGTAGAAGCAGAGGGTACCACACTTTCCGTGGCCAATGTGGAGCTATGAGAATCATACAGCCTCTGTCTCTCTGAAGCTTGAATAGGGTTTTGGGAATTAGGGGAATGGGTGGAAAGGCATAATGGAAGTCTTGACCCCAATGAAGGAGGAAAGCATCCCTGGCCTGAGAGCCCTGAGCCGGAATTCTGGAACAGAACTGGGGAAGTTTGGCATTCAACGGACTTGCAAAGAGGTCTATGTCCGGGGTTCCCCAAATGTGAAAAATCTTGGCCACCTGGTCTGTATGTAGAGACCATTCGTGTGGAAGCAGAACTCGACTGAGTCTGTCTGCCCAAGAGTTTTGGATGCCTGGACGATATACTGCCAGGAGATGAATCTGATGCTCTCTGGCGAGGGCCCATAGTCGCAAAGCTTCGTTGCAAAGCGACAGAGAGCCCGTTCCTCCCTGCTTGTTCACGTAGAACATGGATACTTGATTGTCAATATGAATGAGGACTGTCTTCCAGCTGAGCAGGGTGTGGATCACTCGAAGAGCAAGGAAGATTGCTCTGAGCTCTAAGAGATTGATGTGTAGATGAGTCTCCTGTGGAGTCTAAGTGCCTTGGGTGGAGAGGTCTTGCAGATGAGCTTCCCAATCCATTGGTGAAGCATCTGTTGTGAGAGTTGCTTGGGGTAAAGGTTGTTGAAATGGGGACCCCACCAACAGGTTTTGAGTTGACTGCCACCATTGGAGGGACAAAATAAGTCGATTTGTGTTTGCTATTTTGTCTGACAGGCACCCTGATACCTGGGTCCATTGAGTGGATAAAGTCCACTGGGCTGCTCTCATATGGAGGCGAGCATAAGGAACCACATGCACAGTAGATGCCATGTGGCCTAGTAGTTGTAACATTTTTCGAGCAGTGAGATGAGGCTTTAGTACTGTTTGAGAAGCTAACTGCACCATGCGAAGGCAACGGGTCTGAGGAAGATAGTCCCTTGTTTTTCTGGTATCCAGCAAAGCTCCTATGAACTCTAGAGACTGAGTGGGAGTTAGGCTGGATTTTGGGATGTTTATGACCAGACCCAAATACTGAAGGATACGCATTGTGCAAGACAGAGAAATCCTGGCCTCTGACTCTGATGGGGCTCGAATGAGCCAGTTCTCTAAGTAGGGGAAGACGAAAATTCCTAGAGTGCGAAGAAATGCTGCTATCACAGCCATGCATTTCGTAAACACCCTTGGTGCTGAGGCCAGGCCAAAAGGAAGCACCCTGTATTGGTAGTGCTTTCCTTAAAAAAGGAACGAAAGGAACTTTCTGTGAGTTGGATGGATGAGAACATGAGTGTACGCATCCTTGAGATCTGGAGAACAAAGCCAATCCTGACTCTGAAGGTAAGGCAGCAGAGTTCCCAGAGAAATCATCTTGAATTTCTCTTTGAAGAGGAATTTGTTCAATTCTCTGAGGTCTAAAATAGGTCTGTATCCCCCTGTTTTCTTTGGGATAAGGAAATAGAGGGAGTAAAACCCTGTACCCTGTTGAAGAATGGGTACCTCTTCTATTGCCCCTTGGGCAAGAAGCATAGTGACCTCTTGATCTAACAGGTTGATGAGAGGTGTCTGAGAATTGAACTGTCTTACCATTGTGGGAGCGGGCATGCAGAGAAAGTGAAGCTTGTACCCCTTTTTTATAATGGAGAGAGTCCAATGTTCTGCTGTTATTTGCCCCCATCTGGGGGCAAAGTGACACATCCTTCCTGGAATGGTGGAAGGCTCTGGTCCGTTGAGAGCCAGGAAGGCTAAGTTCTCTAAATGGAAGTCAAAGGCCTTGTGGAGGCTGAGACTGCTGAGACGGTTGAGGCTTAGCAGTCTTTGCTTTCCTTTGTTTAGGTGGTTGCTGACTCTTTCGGGCAGGTTGACCTGAAGAACTTCCCTGCTGGGAATAAGAGGGATAAAACCTCTTCTTCTTGGAGAAGAATGGTTTCTTGAAAGATTTCTTCCTTGCAGGATCAGCTGTGGCTTTGGATAATCTATCCAAAGTGGAGTTGTCAGCATCCAACTCATTGGCTTTCTCTTGCCAATTTTTGCCGAATAGATTCTCACCTGTACAAGGGATATTGCCCAGTTTGTCCTTCACCCAGAGCTCCAAATCGGATGCCTGGAGCCAGGCAATTCTACGTGCACCTATGGCAATGGCAGAGGTTCTGCTTATGCACTCAAAACAGTCAAAAGCTGCACGATTGACAAACTTAGAAACATCCTGGGCATGTTTAACCAGTGTGAAAAAATCCTGCCTCCTATCATCAGGAAGAAGAGGGCTCAAAACCTCTAAATCTCCTGTGACTTCCTTCAGGAACATTCCCATATATAAAATATAGGAACTGATCCTGGCAGAAAGCATGGAAGCCTGGAAAGTACGATGTCCAAAGGCATCCGAAGTTCGACACTCACGCCCTGGAGGATTAGAGGCATGCCTCTTTGCACTTCTGATCCTTCTCATAGCTGATTCCACTACAATAGAGTGGTGAGGAAGCTGAGTTTTCTGGAAGCCAGGACATGGAGGTACTCGATACATGGTATCCAGTCTACGAGAGTGAGGAGAGGTGGTAAGAGGTGTCTCCCACATTCTCAACATGAGATCATGTAAGATCTCATGGATAGGCAAAGTATCTGCCTCCTTAGGAGCCTTGGGATATTGTAGAATCTCCAACTCCTTTGCCCTGGGCTCTGTTTCAGGAGCCACAGAAATGGACAGACCTCGAGCCACCTCCCTGATAAAATCCTGAAAGGAGATATCTTCTGGAGGAGACATCCTGCATTTAGGAGAGGAAGGCTCCTCCAGGAGAAGTACTCCGGTACCGACGGAGCTGTCAGAATCCTCAGATTCCTCCGAGGATTCAAAGTACCTCCTGTCCGGATGCTCTTGTAGAGCACAATACCCGTACCGACAGAAGTCGGTGCCGGGGGAATCGGTACCGGTGTGTCGGTAATGGAAGGCATAGTATGACTGGGTGCTGGCAATGCAGACACCGATGTCGATGCCGATGCTGTCGGTACCAGTACCGATACCGGTGCCGGAGTTGGTGCCGGTACCAGTTGAACTGTCTGACGCGGTTCCGAGGGTGTCGATGCCACAAGGAGAGCCGCCAGACTGCGTTCAATAGCCAGGAATCTCTGGTCTATCGACGCTGCTGATGCCTGGGTATCGGTACCAGAGAAAGCAGCCGGTACCCCAGAGCATGGCACCAGTAGTTCTGCCGAGGTTGAGGCCTCGAGAACATCCTGGTGCCCCGATAATGCTTTGGAAGCCGAAGCCTCCCGCCAGGGCAATTTTGCCGGTACAGAACCCTCAAGAGCAATGCCAGAGGCATCTCGATGCTTGGAAGGAGATCTACCCTTTGAGGACCGGCCAGACTTATGTTTAGTTACCTGAGATCCATGGGAGGAAGACGAAGCCCTAGACGACGTTGATGCCACAGAGGCTGCATCGGAGGGAGAAAGGGTGCTGAGCTTACCAGCTCGGTTTTGTCGACCCCTCTTGGACATCATGGCACAGGCCATACACTCCAAAATGGAGTGGTCAGGACCTAAATATTTAAGACACCACTCATGGGTGTCTGTGACGGAGATGGTACCGCCATACTTGTTGCATTTTTTGAAACCCGAAGTGGGTTTTTCCATAATAGAGGAAATTTTGGGCCTAAGGCCCAAAATGGTGCATGCACCTGAGAAAGAAAGAAAAAGATTATATATATATATATATTTTTTTTTTTAAAGAAGAAAGAAAGAACCGGTGGTACCGGTATGGCGTCGAAGGCAGACGCGACCACAAAAAAGAGGGAGAATAAGACACATTTTCTGCGGTGACAGGAACAACGACCTGCTGGCTCCGCGGAAAACAAAGAACTGGAGAGAGGCAGTTGGGGAAGGCGGGAAGGCAGCACGCAGGCGCTGTGGGATGTTCCCAAAAGCTTTCTAATTGGACGCTGGGGAGCGTTCCCGCATAGGCTCTGTCGGGTACCGATGATACCTATAAGTGAAGACTACATTCCTGCTTGTTCCTGGAGATCACCTGTTCCTCAGTTCTGGAAAAGATAGGTTCAGGGTGTCCAGTCTGCAGGCTCATCTTTTCGTACTCTGTCATCTTCTCTTCTTCTGGAGATCTTAGATGCCTCTAAAAGCAGTTTGTCAATTTCTCTCTCATTGTTAGGGATGCATCTTAGCCTTGCCATCTCCTCTCTCACTTCCTCATCTTATTTCCTGAGGGATTCGACTTGCAGGCACACTGCACACTGAACCAGTTCCATGCTCTGTATTTGTCTGTGAGTCCATCTGGATGGATGTAGATATGGTAATAAGGATGACAGCTTTAGCGCCACAATATTTCCCAGTAATAATTCTGCTATTGGAGCATTGATACCTATTAGAAAAAAAATGAGAAAAAGACCTACCAAAGTTCCCACCCTGTCTTCAGCTGTATATAAAATAACAAACTAATACCTTTGCTGTGAATCCCTGTGCACAGTCTTACTTGTTTGCTCACCCAATACTGTGGTCTGCAGTTGTTTACCTTACCTCTTCAGACTGCAAAATGTGTGTATTTATCTGGGGTATATAATATAGTGTGTTCCCTTCATAGTATTACCTCAAGGATTTATTAAGACCTCTGAAATTCATTTATTTCCACTGGGAACTTAAATCTGGCCTTTTTCTTAAATTCCTTAATTTGCCTACCCAAAAATGAAACATTCTAATCTAGCCCCTTAATTGCAGGATCTAGTCTATTTAGCAAGATTTGCAACACTGGGGTGAGATACAATAACAGCATCTATCGGTGCCACTCTGTCAACAATGAGCCGCCTAACTGAAGACCGAACACAGTTGGGCTCAACTTATCCAGAGGGTCGCCATGAGTTGACACAGGCTCAACGACACTTAACAACAACAAGTGCATAGGCTCTGCCTACTTACCTTTTCTTTTTTTCATATTGTTTCCTGTGTGTATTTTCTTCCCAATTGATATTCCCTTCAATTAAGGCATTGCAATGTGTTTAACTATATGTTTGATTTTACTTTGTTTTAAATGTTTTTGATTTACAATGCTAATTTTTCTTGCTTTCGGTGGTCAGGTGTGACCAAACCGCTTTCTTTTTATTTCTTGTATGGTTTATGTGAAAATGCATTACATTTAAAAAATGAATTTTTTCCTGATGCTTGGGCTTTTTTTCATGTTTGATTCACATATTCATTCTTTAGGAGCACATTGTATGCATGCTAGCACTTTAAGCATACAAATCGATTGTAGGCACATTAATTTGTAGGTACATGCGCGTACTGAATGCGCATCCTTATTATCTAGTTAAAAGACAAGGGCATCTCTAGCAAGCTTCTGATGCCTTATGCTTTAAACCATTTTTCTTTTTTTTTGGACATAGAGTTGACTGCATAAAAGACAACCAGTTACTGGGGTATAAAATTTAAAAGTGAAGATGTGGCCTGTTAAATACCAAAGTTAGTTGAACAAATCTATTAAATACTGATGCCACTAGGAAATGCACAAAAAAAAAGGGAGATCCATTAGACTTACTTCTGCTTAAGTAAATCTATTCAGGAAAGAGGCCTCAAGGAGCCAAGCAATAACAGTACATACAGAGGAGTGACTGACTTTTTACGAGTGGTGCTGGAGGCGGCGTGGATCTCAGTAATAATAATGGATGGCATAAGATGGCTTCACCTTCAGCATTCTTCTGAATATGTTTTGGAGTGCTTCTAACAGCAGGATTAGCAACCTAATTATGACAGCAGACATCTATTTGTTATTTGTAGAGTGGAGAATCAAACTTCCCCAAAACCCAGGAGAAAATGTTCCTTAAAAATGCTGACAAGCAGAAGAAAATAACTAAAGAACCAAATCAGATCTTTAGACTTACATAGGATTGTTGCACTGACGTGTTCTGAAACGAACTCCTGTGCCACAGGTTCGGGAACAGGAACCAAACTTAGTCCAGGATCCCCAGCCGCCATCCTGTTTGAGCTGGTTAGTATTCTTCCACATACAGTGACCTTTATAGCACCACTGAGGAGGGAAGGAAATCGGCACTTAATCAAACATGCCTTATTTTGTTTATCGATATAACAGCATTCCAGCAGCAAGCCTGTATCTACTGAACCCCTTCAGCAAGCACTGTTATTGTAAGAGTGGACTCTGAATCATTAGTGATAACACAGAACACTCTTGCACTGTCTGTATGCTCACAGCCCAATATTTAAAAGCACTTATTGGTCTATCTGTGGATTTTCAGCTGCACTATCCGGTAGTGCTACTTAAAATGCTAATGGACTGCTCCAGCCCTTGCTTCCCCATCCCCTCTCTTTCATGCACGTTCACATATGCTATACAACATCTCCATATTGTACATAGTTATGCAAATTGTTAAGCTGTACTATCTCACTTTGTTCTGTAAATACGTTTTTCAAAGTTATAATGTAAATTTCCAGTTTTGTTCTCTGTAAACTGCCACTGATCTTTGGAAATGGCGGTATATATGGAAAGGGACATTGAAAAAGTGGAATTGCTAAACAAATACTTCTGCTCTGTTTTTACTAAAGAAAATCCTGGAGAAGGACCAACTGTGACTCCCAAATATAAAGATGGGAATGAAGTAGATACCACATCATTGACAGATCATGATGTGTTAGAACAACTTGCGAAACTGAAAGTGGACAAGGCCATGGGACCGGATGGGATACATCCCAGGATACTGAAAGAGCTCAGAGAGGTTCTTGCAGGGCCGTTAAAGGATGTTTTCAACCGTTCCTTGGAAACAGGAGTAGTTCCTCAGGACTGGAGAATGGCTGATGTCGTACCTCTACACAAAAGTGGTGACAGGGAAGAAGTGTCAAACTACAGGCCTGTGAGCCTTACCTCGGTGGCGGGAAAAGTAATGGAGGCACTCCTGAAAGAGTGAATAGTGAACTTTCTCAAAACCAACAGGTTGCAAGATCCGAGGCAACATGGTTTTACTGAAGGACGATCTTGCCAAACAAATCTGATTGGGTTCTTTGACTGGGTGACCAGAGAACTAGATCAGGGGCATGCGATGGATGTCATCTACCTGGATTTCAGCAAAGCCTTTGATACTGTTCCTCATAGGAGGCTTATCAATAAACTTAGTAGTTTGGAGATGGGTCCCAAGGTGGTAAACTGGATCAGAAATTGGTTGACTGATAGACGACAGAAGGTGATGGTAAATGGAGCTCACTTGGAAGAAGGGAAGGTGATTAGCGGGGTGCCCCAGGGTTCGGTCCTGGGCCCGGCACTGTTCAATGTATTTGTGAGTGATATTGCTGAAAGACTGAATGGAAAGGTCTGTCTTTTTGCGGATGACACAAAAATTTGCAACAGAGTAGACTCCCCCGAGGGAGTCCTTAACATAAGATCTACAAAAGCTGGAAGAATGGTCTAATGCTTGGCAATTAAGATTTAATGCAAAGAAGTGCAGAGTCATGCACTTAGGTAGCAGAAACCCAAGAGAAATGTACACGATAGGGGGCGAGAGGTTGGTGTGCACGGATCAGGAGAAAGACCTTGGTGTGATTATTTCTGTAGATCTCAAGGTGGCAAAACAGTGCGACAAGGCGGTGGCAAAAGTCAGGAGGATGTTGGGCTGCATACGAAAAGGAATTACCAGCAGAAAGAAAGAGGTTCTAATACCACCGTATAAGTCACTGGTGAGGCCTCACTTGGAATACTGTGTTCAGTTTTGGAGACCATATCTTGCAAAGGATGTAAAAAGAATGGAATCTGTTCAGAGGAAGGTGACCAAAATGATTTGGAGTCTGCGTCGGTAGCCTTATGAGAAGAGACTTGAAGACCTAAATATGTATACTTTGGTGGAGAGGAGGGATAGGGGAGATATGATTCAGACCTTTAAATACTTAAGGAGAAATAATGAACAAACAAACCTCTTCCAAAGACGGGGAAGCTGTAAAACAAGAGGGCATAATATGAAGCTGCAAGGTGGAAAATTGAAAGGCAATATCAGGAAATACTTTTTCACTGAGAGGGTGGTGGATGCTTGGAATGCTCTTCCAATGGAGGTGGTGGGGGTAAATATGGTGACAGAATTCAAAATGGCATGGGACAGACACAATGGATCCATTTATAGCAACAGAATAAAATCAGAATAAACGGAACCATCTAACGTCTCAACAAATAGGGGTGTCCTGCATGGAGCGGTGGGTTCACCCCTAAACAAAGACATGGGAAGGGGTGGCCTGAGGGGCAGCCTGCACAGAGTGGCACCTACTCCTGCCATCTTACTCCGGCCTTCTTACTGGGCAGACTAGATGGACCATACTGGTCTTTATCTGCCGTCATTTACTGTTACTATGTTACTAATAAATAAAAATAAATAAAATCTACTGTTGTGGAGCCTAAGCATTCCACCTAACTCTATGGATATTCTACTCTGGAAACAATATCTGGTGATATTTTTTGTATTTGGAAGGGCTCGCTAGTCGACCTTCAGTTATTTGTACGGTGGATAAACTCGTGCAAGCCAAATTTACAATTTGAAAGCATATATCGCCAGCAGACAATATTCTTTCTTGATGTACAAGTTACTCAAATGGGGCCCCAGTTGGTTACTACTTCATATAAAAAAACAGTAGAAAGAACTAAGTTACTGAGTTTTCGTAATCACCATCCTTACAAGTTTAAGGCTGGGTTGCCGGTTAGTCAGTTTTTGCAAGTACAGCGTATTTGCTCTTCCAGGACAAGAATATAAACGTCAAGTGGTTTAATTGTTTGCTGTTTATATATTGTGGATATCCCAGACATATTAAGGTTTATTCTGACCAGCATTTAGCAGGGATATACATCCTGGTGGGATGTATAGTCCCTGCTAAACGCCCAGGCCATATTCAGCAAGATGTGCAGGGAGCTCTGATTGAGGGCAGGAGGAGGCAGGCCGAGGGACGTGCGAGGTTCCTATTTAGTTGATGGCCCTGTATGTCCAGGCATGGGCAGACAGACGGGGGACTTATTCCACCATGGAGGTGGAACCAGTCCACTAGACGTTGGGGAACGGCACGGTTGGGCAGGCACTGGCACGGTAAGTGGGACAGGGGGTTCCCCACAGCCCGACCCTAGCCTTGACAGGCCTGATCGGGGGTCAGGCGGCGGGGAACGGGGCATCTTTGCTTTAGGTGGCTGATCGGGGCTCCTGCATGGAGCCACGGTGCCATGGCAATGGGATGCCATGGCACCGTGGCGCAATGCAGGGGCCAGGCTGAGCTAGCCAGGGAAGTGCCTGGACGTCCGGGGTGCCAGAATCAGGGCACAACCTGGACGCCCAGGCCCAATGCTGTGATCCTGCTCCCGCAGGGCCATCTAGCCCCTGCAGGAGCAGAATCAGGTGCATCTCTGGGCCATCCGGATTTCTGGACATCTGGACATCCTGGACATGCACCTACAGAATTGGCCTCATTATGAAGAAGGCCTAATTAGGAGATCTCTATGCTCAAAGGGGCTTGTTACAAGACCAAACTAAATCAGAAGAGGATCGCTTTGTCTGTGTGCTCCCATAATCTACTCAGGCAATGAAAGTTGCAGCCATTAAACATTGCTTATGGCTGATACTGCAATCAATGATGTTTTTTTTACAGCGTACTATCATAAATATCCAATGAGGTAGGACTTTAGGTGACATGGTCAGTAGATCTCTGATTTGGATGATTGATTACGGAGTTCAAGATTAATGAGTGGGTCACTATGCTTTCACTACTTGTAATATGTGTGATCAAACAATATTGGGGTGGAATGGGCTATGCCCTTGGGGAACTGTACAGTTAGCAGTAGGTTTTTCATCACTTGCACTTCCACTTATGTAGTATACCTCCTGTTATGTCTGTGCAATAAGATCTATGTTGGCCATATGAAACATATGATTAGGACTTGATTACGAGAGCATCAATCAAGATTATTTAATAGGACTTTATCAGCACCAATTGCAGAACCAGCATTTTTTTGTTGATCTAAAATGGAAGGTGATAGATCTCATTCCCTCTTTACTTCATGGGGGTGATCGTGAGGCGAAAGTAAATTTACTGGAACAATAGTGGATATATACTTTATAATCTCTGGCACCAGAAGGGTTGAATCAACAAAATGATTGATACACTTTTTTTAAGAAAGCTGTCCATTTAAATGGTGATGTCATTGGAGGAAAAAGCATAAAAACGCCACAGCTATGTTGCTTAGAAAGCTGCTTGAGAGTGAAAGTTTGAGATGTGCTGTGAGACAAATTGCTCCTTGGAGTGGACTGGATAGTTTCAGATAAATGGTTAAAAAGTGATCCCAGAAGCAGAATTGTAAATGTTTATCCAGTTCAAAACATGATGTTGTGTTGGTTAATGGTTTTAAATGGTATTTCATATTAATAATGAATTGTGGCATGTAAAGGTAAAACTATTAAAAAGGACCGATTGACAATAGCTCTAATCTGGTTGGTGATACTGGTTTAGATCTGAAGGTCCAACAAATTTTTTTTCTAATTTTTTTTTTTATAAAATACAAGTCTGAGAGGCAGAAATGTTGCCTGAAGTTAAGGTACAGGCATTTACACTAGCCCAAGGGGAAGTATAAATGTCTACACCTAAATTTTGCACGAAAGCACTTAAATTATAGTAGTGCATCATCTATGCACATACTTGTGCACTCTGCCCATGCTCCACTAAAACTCCATCCATGCTCAAGCACACCAGAAATGTATGCTCTACGAAGCAACGTATGTACTTTTACACAGGTAGGTATTTTGTAAAAGGCTATTTATGTGCATATGTGACCATGTACATGCATAAATGACCAAAATAACCCCAGGTTAGGTGCACCCCCTTATAAACTTACCCCCTTAAGGTCCACCTAAAGCATGCCTCCTTCAAATCTGTGTGTGCCGTCAGCATATATGTATAAGCAGCAGTTTTTCTATAATTATACATGTAAAGAACACCTAATCCTTCTAAAATCACCTTACATGTTTAAGTACCAATGATAAATAGCAGGTACTATCTTTAGATGTGTTAAGCATCTATTTAAACGTATATGTGTATTTGCAAAGCAACAAAAGAAAAAAAGGACCTGTGAGAGAGTCTAATATACTACTCACAGACCTCCATGCGAAAAATCATTCACCAGACATTGCATTTGCAAACACCACCTAGCGAGACTGGTTCTTTTAGAGCATTGAAAGACATCTTTACAGAAGAAAAAAAATGTTAAGAATCAGAAAAATATTTAAAGAAAAAAAGTAAAGTAATAGGAAGGATTTTATACTGATGAAGTAAATGCAAGATGAGCACAGAATTTTGCTAATGAAGCATCTGAGGCTTTTTCCTCATGTTCCATTTAAATAAATTCTACTCACTCAAAATGCTATTGAAAATCGGCAATACTTAGTGAGTGATTTTTCAGATGAAGGAATCGGGTTGCTATGTTTTCAAAGCAATGCTTACATGTTTTTCTGCCACTTAAGCTATATAGCATAGTTACTCACCTGGAACAGGTGTTCTCCAGGGACAGTAGGAATCAGTCCTCACATATGGGTGATATCGGCACTGACGGAGCCACGCTCGGAGGATTTCCCCAGCTTTCAAAGAAAGCCTTTGGGAATGCTACCATGCATGCATGGTCCCCTTCCTGCCCAAGGGTGCCATCTTGCTCAGTCAGATGACATAGCTTAGGCAAAAGGTGAAAAGGTAAAGAAGGTAAAGGAGGCAACTTCTAGGGGAGGAGGGAGGGTTGTGAGTACTGATTCATGCTGTCCCTGGAGAACACCTGTTACAGGTGAGTAACTACGCTTTCTCCTGGAACAAGCAGGAAGTCAGTCCTCACATATGGGACTCCCTAGCTCCAGGCTGCCAGGGTCCAAACCACAACAGCACCAACAGCTACCAACAGGGAGGCTATAAGTTGCAGAGGGTGAGCCCCTACCAAGAGACTCTGTGAACTCCAACGTACAGCATCACCATCGCTCCGGTAGCCTGAACACAGAAGGATCGGAGGGCAGGAGTTGCCTGTACACCGAAAATGCTTCAGATTACTGCCTGGCCAATGGCACTGTCCCTGCTCACTCTTGAGGCAGTAGTGAGCTGTGAATGTATGCAATGAAGACCATGTGGCGGCTTTACAAATTTCTGTCACTGGCACTGACTGTAGGTTGGCCACCGATGTGGCCATAGCCCTCACACAATGAGCAGTGATCCAGTGTTCTAGGGAGAGGCCAGCTCGCTCATAAGAGAGGGCAATACAGTCCGCCACCCAAGTGGACAGGATTCGCTTGGTCACAGGTAGTCCCAGACTGCTGGGGTCATAAGAGACAAAGAGTTGAGGAGCTTTGTGGTGGTCCTGGGTCCTCTGTAGATAGAAGGACAGGGTCCTCTTACAATCCAACATATGCAGAACCGATTCTGCCTTAGCAGCATGAGATCGTGGGAAGAAGGTGAGGAGGACCACCTCCTGATTGAGGTGGAACGTCTACACCACCTTCGGGAAGAACTTGGGGTGCATGCGAAGCACAACCCTGTTTATATAAAACCTGGTATAATGTGGATCTGCCACCAGGACCTGTAGCTTGCTCACTCTCCTGGAGGATGTCAAGGCTACCAGGAAGGCCACCTTCCAGGAGAGATACCTCAGGAGGCAAGTCGTCAAGAGCTCAAATGGTGTTCTGGTGAGCTGTGAGAGCACCACATTGAGATCCCACTCCCAGGGCATCGAGGGCCCAGATCTCCCTGCCAGGGGGAACCAAAGAGTAGGTTTTTTGGCTCTTCAGTTTCTGCATCAAGGGTTCCACCACCATGGAGTTGTGGGGGAGTTTCTGTTTATGAACCCGGGGCCTTCTGGATACAGTAGATAGTGTCCAGGTGCCAAATGACCACCAGCACTGAGGCTGGGGTCTCCCACATCCTGAGGAGTAGCCTTTCGAGGATGGGTGGAACTGGCACCATGAGAGTCTCTTTGGGAGGAGACTCATATTGCAGGATCTCGAGTTCCTTGGTGCGCGGATCCTCCTCTGACTCCTTCTGGACTGAAAGAGCCAAGGGCATGTTGTGGGTGAAGTCATGAAAGGCTACATCCTCAGGCAGGGAGTGGCACCAAGGCTCCGGGGGAGAGGGCTCAGAGAGGACATCCCTGTGCCAGGAGGTCTCTGGAGAGGCCTCATCCTCGGTTTCCCATTCGGATCCCAAAGATGTTGAGGAGTCAACCTCAGGGGTAGCCTCAAGGAACCGGGGCCCCCTGGGGTTCTGGGGTTGGACTCCAAAAACTCGCCAGGGAGGACCGGATCCCCGAGGAGCGTGATTGAGAACTCGATCAACACCGAGGACTTCCCCGAGACCGATGACACTTGGTGCCCAGCTCGACACCCAGAGACTCCCCCGAGGTCAGGGGGCCTGGTGTCAGGGCTGATGATGCTGGAAAAACAGACATCAATGCCTGTTGCAAGGCGGGATGGAGGAGATGCTCTGCTCCATGGCTGCCTTTCAGGACTCGAGGCCATGGCTATGCAGTGCTTGGCATGGACATCGAGGGCCTCGGGTCCAACGCTGGCACTCCGGCGAGTGCATCCTCGAGGAGGACTACAGGTTCACGGGTCCTGGTGCAGTCTCCACCGGCCGAGATCTCAAAACTTTCTGAGGGCGCTGCTCAGAGTTGCCCGAGTCCCTCCGTGAGACTTTGCCAGGTTTCATTGGAGGCACCTCAGCAGGCTTCGGTACTTTTTTCTTTTTGTTGGGTGGGTCCGGGGCCATGCCAGAGGGATTCAGAGGACACCCAGACCTCACGGGAAGTGCCGGCTTTGGGGCTCGGTGATGGGGCGTCAGATCTCGGGAACAGCTTCCCCTGCAACTCCGACCACTTTTTGTTTGTTTTGGGGTTCATGGCCTGGCACCGGTCACAGGTGGAGCTTTCGTGGTCCGGACCCAGGCAGCGAAGACAACAGTCATGGGTATCTGTAACTGAAATAGTCTGACTGCAGCGGTTGCATTTCTTGAACCCACTGGGAGTCACGGTGGGAGAACACCCGACTGGGGTTGACGACAACCTGGTTAAAAAATGGCACGAAGGCCAGTCAAGGAGCAACCTCGAGGAAAAAAAGGAAAGGAGAGCCGAGGACGGCACCGAAGCGGGAAGGAAACAGGTATGCAAACCGGAGAATTTGAAGGATTTTAAGAACTTTTTCCGGGGAGTAGAGGACTACGTCCGTTGAGCTCCGTGGAAAAAAGGAGACTGAGCAAGATGGCACCCTTAGGCGGGAAGGGGACCATGCATGCGTGGTAGCATTCCCAAAGGCTTAATTTGAAAGCTGGGAAAATGCTACGCACGGGGCGCCGACAGCACCCATATGTGAAGACTGACTTCGTGTTTGTTCCTGGAGAAAGATAACATAAAGGGGGTTGTTTTAGAAGCCTTATTTGCAATTTTAATGTGTAACGTTGGGCATTCACACGTGGAAAAGGCAATTTTAGAAAGGGCTAAATTTATACACAGATATCCACAATACATAGAAATTGCAAGAGCGTGGTTTGGGTGTGGTCTGGCAGTCAAAAATCTACATGTGTATATCTCATATCATTTAGGGGAATGACCAAAATTGTCTAAATTGGGATTTAGAGGTGCTCCCTGACATGTATAGGCTTTTAAAAAGTATCCATTTCAGCCACCCCTTTACAGGAGAGATTAAGGGGGTTATCCTCTTTAATCCCCCATTGTTTATTTCCCCTCCAAATGGAAATAAATTAAAGATAGGTATTTGGTGGCATTTACATGTAGGTAAGGTGGAGGCTATTTCTAAACAGATTACTAATTGTGAAAATCAATGTCAGGCCCTTAAAGATGTGAATGTGTCTCATATAAAAGATAGTTTAGTTTTGCACCACAAAATGGAACAGTATGATAATTTGGTACGTGTTAAAAATGTTAGGATGTTGAATTTTCCTCATTGTCGGTTGCTTTCAGCAGAAATACTTTTGCGTAAGTATTTTAGAGAGGTTTTGGGGCTGGCTTCGGCCGATTCCATTGGCCTTTCTAAATTTTATTACTTGACTGGTAGAGCCCTGTCTTGGGGTTCTCTGGGTGGGTTTGACGAGGTTCAAGGTGCTGTTGACCTTGATCTCACCAAATTTCTGGAGGACTCGCAAGATAATATTTCTTCTAGAGCCACATTGGTGGTTTCCTTTGGGGTCTGTTTACTAAACGGCGCACATGTACGGGGCGCACATGAGCGCTCTAAAAGATGTATTTAAGGGGCATGTTTACTAACAGGCCGGTAAAGTGCGGGTCGCGGTAGAGTGAGTGTGCCGTATAAGGAGTGGGCGTTCCGTCGTGAAGAACAGAAGCTGTGATTGACAGATGCGCTAAGGTGCGCGGCGCCCGTGTGGTTAGTGCCCTGTGATATTACGGAGTTTGATCTGTGCACATGGTTCACACTGCTCACGGTTTTTGGGCTTCCACTATTGTGCTGCACATTGCTGACGGAAACGGTTTCTTTTCCCGGCACAGCACCTCTAACGCGAGTGTTTCACTGGCGTTATATTTCTTTGCAGATTCGGGCACGCTCCTGTGCGGCGAGTCTCCCCTCCCACATTCCGCCCACTGACCCCGTCTCTCCGCCCCTAGGGGGCCTTCCTCCGCCCTCATTTCGCCTTTGCACGCCTCTTTCGCACATTACCGCCCCGCAAATTTGCGCGTTGTCGGCGCACGCTTGCGGGACCCGTTAATGTGCCGCGCACTCGTACGGGGCGCTTAAGAGCACTTAAATACATCTTTTAGAGCGCTCATGTGCGCCCCGTACAAGTGCGCCGTTTAGTAAACAGACCCCTAAGTGCTCTTAAGCGCCCCGTACGAGTGCGCGGCACATTAACGGGTCCCGCAAGCGTGCGCCGACAACGCGCACATTTGCGAGGCGGTAATGTGCGAAAGAGGCGTGCCAAGGCGAAATGAGGGCGGAGGAAGGCCCCCTAGGGGCGGAGAGACGGGGTCAGTGGGCGGAATGTGGGAGGGGAGAGACTCGCCGCACAGGAGCGTGCCCGAATCTGCAAAGAAATTTACCGCCAGTGAAACACTCGCGTTAGAGGTGCTGTGCAGGGAAAAGAAACCGTTTCCGTCAGCAATGTGCAGCACAATAGTGGAAGCCCAAAAACCGTGAGCAGTGTGATCTATGTGCACAGATCAAACGCCGTAATGTCACAGGGCACTAACCACACGGGCGCCGCGCACCTTAGCGCATCTGTCAATCACAGCTTCTGTTCTTCACGACGGAACGCCCACTCCTTATACGGCACCCGCTCGGTACCGCGGACCGCACAACACCGGCCTTTTAGTAAACAGACCCCTTTGTGTCTGATCTAGACAGAGCTCTTGTATTTCGTAGTTATTTTAAGAATATGTCTGCTCTTTTTTGTGGAGCGAAAGTGCAAATATTTCCTACATGTATTTCTTTACAAAATACCAACTTATATTTGTGAGTTGCCAAGTTGCCTCTTGAATTTTCTCATTTATATTTCTAAAATGGTTCCTCCATCTCTATGTTTCGGCAAATACATGTGCATTCCTAGAACCGCCTTTTCTAAAATACCCCCAGAAATGAGTGCATCCTAACCAACACATCTTAATTCCGATCGTCATGTACTATCTAAAATTTGCCCTTAAAGATATTTACAGTGGGGGTCATTTTAGAAGCCTAATTCATGAGCTGGACATCTGAAAACGGGCATTGAGACATGAAAATCAAGGAGACGTTCCCACAGCTATTTTAGAAAGCCGGGCATGTAGATGTCCCCAGCGTGAGAACGTCCATGTAGCACGGGGGTGTGGTGGAGGTGTGCCCTGGGTGCAGCACGGGAGATGCGCGTCACAACGAGATTTCAGAATGGCATAAGCATGTCTGGCCCTGGTGGTTGAGGCATCCATGCCTATACCTTCTCCTGATCACGAATCAGCTGCAAAAACATGCTCATTTCATGGCTGCGATACTTCCAGGGGAAAACACAAAAATGCACTTTCATTGATGCAGTTATTATTACCTGTCCAAAGAAACCTAAGCGTAAATAAATACTCATCCACCATCCTGTTCATAAAGAAATATTTCCCTTGATTGATCCTGAGTCTATCCCCTTTCGTCTTCAGCCTACGCTCCCTCGTTTGAGCTTCCTTTCAATTGAAAGAGGCTCTCTACCTGTGCATTTTTGTCATGGAGATCTTTAAATGTTTCTGTCATCTGTCCCCTCTCTTGCCGTTTTTTGCAAAGTATACATATTAAGGTCTTTAAGTCTGTCCCCATAGCCTTTATGATGAAGGCCACTGACCCATTTTAGTAACTGCCCTCAGCACTGATTCCATCCTGTTTGTATCTTTTGGAAAGTGTCAATGCTTTAAAAATTACCAACTTAGCTGCATAAATTACTTTCAATAAAAACACCCAGGCACTCTGTACCAGCAATTTGCGCAGGGGAGGGGAGAGAGGGAAATAGTGCAGATATTTTTAAAAATGCCAACTGTGTATGATATTTAACTTCCCACGACCTAAACACACCTCTTTTGAACCCGGCTAACAGTACACAAACTGAGACAATCCACACACACTTTTAACGGGGCAGAGGAGGGTAATTTTCTGTTAGACATTTTCATTTTACTCAGGTAACTGACTTGCCTGAAAACAGTGTTTTCTATGCTCATGTTTTCTTCTTGTTCTCGCTCTTCGCCTTTTTTCTTTCATTGGCATCATCTTGGAGAAGTCATAAGAACACGCAGAATAAAATAAAATCACATGATACTCACTTTCCCAGGGGCACATTCTGTCCCATCAAGTGGAGGACCTTTCTTAGTTTTACAGAAGTACGGATTGTCTGGATGACTACACCACAACTGTTTACAGGGGTCAAAAGTCCGGAACTGAAACGATGGAATGTTAAAATGTATGTCAAGTTTGACTCGTTAGTACGATTTTTTTTCCCTATTTATTTATTTAACGCCATTTTTATACCATCTTTCTACCAGTCAAGACTGTTTACAGAGAACTCAGTGCATACAAGGAATATAACTTTAAAAGTGTAAATTGCCTGTAACGCTTGAACAGTATTAACATAACAATGAGATATCTAACATAGAACGAAGTAATATAATGTTAATAAGCTGGACAAAATTCAAGCACAGTTTAGTACAGTCACAGTTATTGAAACCATGCTGATCAAACAAACTATGCTTTTATCTCTCAGAAACTGCACATTCAAAAAATCCCCACTCTCCAAAAGAAGCAGCCATTGCAGTGAGGAGCAAAGATGAAGAAACTGCCATCACTTCTCAGCCTGTTCGATTGCAGCTGGCCACCATTTCTCTGCTCCTTCCCCTCTACACACTCCTGCCACTAGTAGTCACTTTCACTGCCTCGGCAGGGGCCTATCCTGGCACTTGCAGTTCCAGTCCTAGTACATTCAGTTGCATGCTTCCAAATGTATTCAAGCAAATGTTTCAGGAAGTCTCTTGAGTAGATCAGATAAAGTCAGCATTTGTTTTGAAAGTCCCTTATGAACTCCACATCTAATGCCATTGTAATACTTTACCATTGAACAAGTGCTCATATGTCCAATTAACATAGGTAACACCGCAATATCCAGTAGAGTTTAGAGGTGAGCCGAAACCTAGTGCAAAATACAAAACACTCCACCTCAAAAAACTTTTCTACAAATTATTTTGGGAGCATCAAATATAAAGCATTCGCAGGCCATATCCCAAGGCTCAAAAAGCCTAAAGGGGAAAGCCATTTATTTATTTATTTAACAGGTCTTTTATGCCACTTGATCATTTCAATCAAAGTGGTTACATTGTAACTTAAATTTGGCAATGTACATTAAACAGGGACATTGATAACTTGGAATTTTCTGAGGGAATGGAGGGTTAAGTAACTTGCCCAAGGCCATGGAGGGTTAAGTGACTTGCCCAAGGCCACAAGGAGTGCTAGTGGGAATCAAACTCTGGTCTCTTGGTTCTTAAGCCACTGTTCTAAACATTAGGCTACTCCTCCACTCCATATACTATAATCTTATCATCAGTCCAAATGTTTAATTATGTACAGTATCTTTACTTTTTTAAAAAGATCCTTGAAAAACAAAGTCCATAACAGCCCTTCATTTAAAAAAAGTTCATTCCATTTATATCCAGTTCATTGCATTTAGAGCCAATTCATACATTGCAACATTATAGATCCATACTGATATCAATTCAACATAACTTTACACAAACATCAATACATCAGTCCAGTCAACAAGATGGACATTTCTTCAAAAATCTTTTGAAAAACAGAATGATACATGACTTAAATATTTGGACTGATGATGAGATCATGACATAACAGGCTTTCCCTGTAGGCTTTTTCGAGTTTTGGTATTTAGCGTGTGAATGCTTTATATTTGATATTCCCAAAATAATTTATAGAAAGTTTTTTGAGATGGGGGTATTTTGCAGCCAACACAGGTATATTTCACTTAATGAATGCAGTGAGGTACCTGCTTCAGTTATTGAAGAACAAAAATAGTTTGGTGAGCCTTGGAAAATATGGCATTGGGAAATCTTATATTCACATTTGGCCAGTATCATCTTCTTAGATGTGGGTTGTAAGGAACAAAGTGCTCACATTAATTCAATCAGAATTCATACATGGTACTCCGAGTACATTTCAGCTACTAAAAATTGATTAACTTCATCTAAATCCTTGTAAACTCTTCTAAACATAGATATTAGGGAACACCATGTTCATTTTCCAACTCGCCACATTTTACTGCAATGCAGGAGATCTATTCTAAGCAAACAATGGAAGGTGCAGGTGGAAAACACTGTAGTCAGTATGTTTTCTGAAAAATGATGTCTTGAAACCTGGTGGGTGTGCTGTGGAAACTAAGCCAGCTAGAGGTTATGGGTGCTAGTTTGAAACCTCGAACTGAAGGAGCAGGAACAAATGAGCATCGCTCCTTCTCCCACTAGACACTAGGGGCCCAATATTCTTCTGGGCAGGCTATGTGCTGCTACATAGACCTGCTCGCCGACCCTTAACCCCGGATATTCAATGCCGGGGTCATATGTGGCCCCGGCATTGAATATTCGGGGATCGCCATACATGCCAGAAGCTGCAATAGCTCCTGCGCCGAAAGATAGGTGAGGGTTTTCCTCACCTATCTATTCAGTACAGATCGCTAACCGGGCAGCATGCAATATCGCTGCTGCCCAGTTATCGCTTGTCGCCACCTCCGCTACGCCCCGGAACGCCCCTGACACTCCCTAATGCTAACCGGATAGCATCGGGGCACATAGGGGAGTTAGAAGGGGATATTCAACGGCACTAACCATGTAACTGCTGTTGAATATCCTCATTTAAGGCATTTACATGGTTTACTGGGCTGTAAATTGTAAAATGCCTTTTGAAAATTGGACCCTAGGGGCCTGGTAAAGCGGGGGAAGGAGATCAAGGGGGTGGGGGATCTGTTGGTTTTTTTTTGATGCTCAGGGTGTCAGAGGTGTGTGTTTATGCTGGGAGGAGATGGATGGGACAATCTGGATGCCTTGAGGGGGTGAGGGAAAATCGGATGTCTTGGAGAGGGGGTCAGGGAAGGGCTTGGGTGTCTTGGGAGTAATTGGAGGGGAGATCAAGGTCAGGACTAAGGAGGGAACTAGTGGTGCTGCGACAGGTGTCTATGCAGATCAGATGGTCCCATGCATATTTGGGGGGGGGGGTTCACAGTTGTTATCGCCACATGCAGCTTTTTAAAATCCCTGCTCCCATTATATTCGAGGAGCAGCCCGCAACAAATTTAAAAGAGGCTCTATGTTTAGAAACATAGAAACATGATGGCAGAAAAAGATCACATGGTCTTTCTAGTCTGTCCTTCCATATCAACAACAATAACCCCTTTTTTCCTTTAGAGATCTTCTGTGTTTGTCCCATGCTTTTGTGAATTCAGATACTGTCCTCATCTCTACTAGCTCCACTGGGAGACTATTCCATGCATCAACCACTCTTTCTGTAAAGAAATATTTCAACATATTACTCCTGAGTCTATCCCCTTTCAACCTTATCTTATGTCCCCTCATAGCAGAGCTTGCTTTCAATCGAAAGAGGCTTTCCTCTTGTGCATTTATGCCACCGAGGTATTTAAACGTCTCTATAGTATTTTCTCTATCCCGCCTTTCTTCTAACATCTACATATTAAGATCTTTAAGTCAGTCCTCATATGCTTTATGATGAAGATTACTAACCATTTTAGTAGCCACCCTCTGCACTGATTCCATCCTGTTCATATCCTTTTGAAGGTGCGGTCTCCAAAATGGCACAAATAAAGTCGTACCAGAGACTTATACAGAGGCACTATCACCTCCCTTTTATCTGCTGGCCATTCCTCTCCCTAAGCACCAAAGCATCCTTCTGGCTTTCACTGTCGCCTTTTCTACCTGTTTAGCCATGTTAAGATTATCAGAAACAATCGTGCACAGGTTCCGCTCTTTCATGGACAGAAGTACTTCATCCCCTACATTGTACCGCTCCCTTGGATTTTTGCAGCCCAAATGCATGACCTGGCATTTTTTAGCACTAAATTCCAGCTGCCAAATTCTTGACCATTCTTCAAGCTTAGTTAGATCCCTCCTCAAGGTATCTACTCCTTCCTGTGTGTCTACTCTATTGCCGGTTTTGGTATCAACTTCAAAGAGGCAAATCTTACCCGACAGCCCTTCTGCAATATCACTAATAAACATGTTAAAAATAATTGGACAAAGGACAAATCACTGTGGCACACCACTGGTAACCTCCATTTCCTCAGAGTGAACTCCATTTACCTGTACCCTTGGTCACCTCCTGATCAACCAATTTCTAACCCAGTCAGTCACTTTAGGATCCATCCCTAGGGTGCTCAGTTCGTTCAGAAGTCGTCTGTGAAGAACGGTGTCAAAGGCTTTACTGGAATCTAAGTACACCACATTTAGGGCTCTCCCTCGGTCCAACTCGCTGATCACCCAGTCAAAGAAATCAATCAGATTTGTCTGATAAGACCTGCCTCTAGAAAACTCATGCTGCCTCGGATCCTGCAATCCACTGGAGTCCAGAAACCTCATTATTCTCTCTTTTTTCAGAGTTCCAATAATTTGCTCACCACAGAGGTTAGACTAACCAGTCTGTAGTTTTCAACTTCAATCTTATTTCAGTTTTTGTGTAAAGGGACCCCATGTGCCTTTCTCCTGTCCTATGGGACCACTCCCGACTCCAAAGAAGCATTGAAAAGGTCAGTCAGTGGAGCCGCTAGAATGTCCTCAAGTTCCTTTAGTATTCTTGAATGTATCCCATCCGGTCCCATCGCTTTGTCTATTTTTAGTTTAACTAGTTCCTCATGAACACAGTCTTCTGAAAATCGTTCAAGATCCCCATCACTTCTGTTCCTATTTGTGGATGTTTTCTAAGGTCCTGCTCCTGGAACCCAGAACAGAAATATTTATTAAGCAATTCCGTTTTATCCTAATCAGTTTCTACGACATATTCCTCCCCTTCACCCTTGAATCTGACAATACTGCTTTTGCCCTTCCTCCTCTCACTAACGTATCTGAAAAATTTATTCCCCCCCCCCCCCCCCCCCAGTTTTATTGCATTGGCTATTTCTGCTTCCTTTTGAATCTTTGCTTTCCTGACTACTTTCCTAGTTTCTCTAAGTTTTTTTCCAAATATAGTTGCTTGTCCTCCTCTCTTTGTGATCTCTTGTATTTTGTGAAGGCCACACACTTTTTCTTCAGCTTTTCAGCTATTTCTTTTGAGAACCAAAGTGGCCTCCTTTTCCTTTTACACTGACTTACCTTTCTAACAAAAAGGTTTGTTGCCCTTAAAATATCCCCTTTCAGTTTTGTCCATTGCTTTTCTACATCCTTCAGCTGTTCCCATTCCGCTAACGACTCCTTGAGGTATTGTCCCATCAGAAACACTTTCCCCATTGGTACGCACCAAGTCCAGTATGGCCCCTTCACATGTGGCTTCTGTTACCAATTTCCTGAATAGTTTTCCCTGTAGAAAATCTAGGATCTCCTTACTTTTAGATGACACCGCAGTAGGGATGTGCCAATCAACATCCGTCATATTGAAATCCCCTATCAGCACTACCTCTCCATTCATGGCAATACTGCGTATGTCTTCTATTAAATCCCAATGCATTTCTTTTTCCTGTGAGGGAAATCTGTATATCACACCAATGCAAATGGATTTCCCTTTCCCTCTTTCTAGTTTAACGCACAGTGCCTCCTCTCTTCCTTTTAAGCCTTGTAATTCTATAGCTTTATATTATTTTTTACATATAGTGCCATTCCTCCTCCCCTTCTTCCTACCCTGTTCTTCCTTAATAAAGTAAAGTCTGGTAGAATTACAACCCAGTCATGGTTGTCCATGAACCATGTCTCCGTGACCACAACTAAATCCAAAAGTCAGCCTCTTCCATGAATGCCTCAACATCTAGGATCTTCGTTCCCATGGTACGGGCACATTTATACACACGGTTTTCTAGATGTTGCCCCTTTTACCCATTTCTACAGAGGTAGTTAATGTTTCACTTACCTGGGGGCTTTCTACACCCATTCACAATGAAACTAGTTTAAAGCCCTCTTCAATACATTAGCTAGTCTGCTGCGAAAGACACTTTGACCCTTCTTGGACAGATGGATGTCATCTCTGCTCTGCAGCACTTGGATCATCCCATGGTCCAGGAAACCAAAACACTCTCGATGACACCATCCACGCAGCCATGCTTTCAACTCCAGGATTCGAGCTTCTCTGTCTCGGCCTTTATCCCCAACAGGGAGGATTGAAGAGAACAACACCTGCTCATCTATCTGCTTCCCCCCGCTGTCCTAAAACCATGAAGTCACTTTTGATATGCTCAGAGGGATACCTAGCAGTATCATTTGTGCCGACAAGGATGAGCAACATTGGATAATAGTCAGTAGTCTTGATGAGTCTCGGCATACTCTCTAGAACATCTCGGATTTTGACACCTGGCATTCAGCACACCTTTCTGGACATGAAATTTGGATCGCAGATGGATGCCTCAGTACTCCTCAGAAGAGAGTCAACAACCACCACTACCCTTCGCTTCCTTGTGGTCAGTGATTCCGCAACTTTGGGGTGCTTGAGCTCTGGTTCTTCGCTTTCCCAGGATGCTTTCACTTCCTCCACTACCAGGGCTGCATACTAGTTCTTCCATTCAAGGACTGGATTTATTTATTATTATTTATTTATTAGAGTCTCTTTTATACTGCGCTATTCAGCATCAGTGCGGTTTACAATGAACAATAAAATACACATTTCTGATGGTACTTTGTGTTTACAGTTGAACAGGTAATGCAACTTGGATAACAGGGTAACTATTTACAATTTAAGACATAATTGGGAACTCTTTTGACTTCAGTCAAGGGGGTTCTGAGAGGCTTGTGAGGATGGTGCAGCGTCCACATTGGCTTCTGGGTAAAACTGGAGGAAGAGGTGAAGTTTTAAGGCCTTTCTGAACTGAAATAAGTCCTGGATTGATCGGATGCCGTGAGGGAGGCTGTTCCAGTACCTTGGTGCGCAGAAATTGTAGGCCCTGCCTACTGTTGCCTTGGTGCATTGTGTTATTAATTTTGGGACTACCAGGGTGTTAAGTGTTACTGACCTTCTGTCCCTATTGAGAGGAGTTGTCTGGATTAGTTCCGTCAATGATGCCGACGAAAGCCCTTTAATAACCTTGAAGGTAAGTAGTAAGGTCTTGTAAGTGATTCTACCTTGTATCGGGAGCCAGTGGAGATGTTTTAGAATGGGTGTGACATGGTCTTTCCTAGAAGCGCCATGTAGAACTCTTGCTGCGGCATTCATTGCAAGTTGAAGTGGATTTAAGGTGGCTTGAGGGAGACCTTGCAGGATTGAATTTGCATAATCAAAATGCGGTATGATTAGTGCCTGATAGATGGTTCTGAAATCGTCAGGTGCAAGCAGGGATCTTAGATGTCTAAGGGATCGGATTTTATGGTATACCGCTCTTACAATGTTTCCTATGTGCGCCTTCATATCCAAGTGCTGGTCTAAGTTCACGCCAAGGTATCTGATAGTGGGCTTGGTCTGGAGATCTGCATCCTTCACTTTTATGAAAGACGGAGCAGTGAAGTTTCGATTCCTTGTAATAAATAAAACCTCCGTTTTCTTGTGTTGGATCCTAAGGTTTTGGGATTGCAGCCAGTTAGAAACTTCATTTATGCAGTTTGTTATAGGTGTGAGGTTGGGTTTCTCTGTTGCAAAAGGCATGTATAACAGCACGTCATCAGTGTAAATAAGGCAGTTAACACTGAAGGACCGGATCAGGTTGCAGATAGGCTGCATGTATATATTGAACATCAGGGCGGAGAGGGAGGACCCTTGTGGAACACCTTGCTTTTGGTGGAATGGATCAGATGATGTATCGCTGGATCGTACCTGCTGCCATCTATCAGAAAGGTAGGACATACACCACTCAAGTGCTTTATCGGTGATTCCCTTCTCCTTGAGTCGTTCAAGGAGGCACTCATGGCTAACGGAGTCAAACGCTGCTGCAATGTCTAGGAAGACAAGGACGAACCCTTGGCGGATGTTGTCAATGCCTGTTATTATGCTACTGAAGAGTGTGGTGAGAAGTGTTTCAACACCATGGGCTTCTCTAAAACCGTGCTGACATGGGTCCAGTGGTGCGTTGGTATCAACATGATCTTGGATTTGTCTTTGAACTTCCTTTTCCATTATTTTTGCCAGAAACGGTATACTTGATATCGGTCTATATGATTCAGGCTTCTGAGGGTTGAGCTTGTTGTTTTTTAGTAAGGGTCTTATAGATGTGCGCTTGAGGATACTTGGGAAAGCTCCTGTAGTGAAAGAGTGTTCCATGAGTCTAGATATGAAGGGACTGAAGTCGGTCCGAAGTTCTTTAATCCAGAACGCTGGGCATGGATCAGTTTGGGCGGTAGTCATGTTGATGCCAACAATGGTGTCCTCAATGCGTTGTTTGGATGGTATTGAGAAGATGGTGAGTGGTGTTTGGTCGTATGTTCAGGGATAGTGCTAGGTGATGAGTTGTTATTGATCTTGCAGAGTTTGGATTGCAGATAGTCGGTGAATGTTTGAGGGTGGATATCGCTTATTTGCTCTGAGGCAGGTTCTTTTGTCAAACGCTTGACGAGAGCAAACAGGTCGTGTGGTTTGTTCAGAGATCTTTTTAGTATGTCTGTGTGATAACGCCTCATGGTTTCTGTCACTGAGGTGCGATGTGCTGCGAGATGTGAGTTATATGCATTCCGGTCTTCATCTGAGCGTGAGCAACGCCATCGTCTCTCTAGTTTCCTTAGTGTTGTGCGTGAGGTTTTTAGCTCAGCTGAATACCAGGTTGTAGAGTGACACTTCCCTTGGAGTTTGTTAGTTGATGGACATACTGCGATTGAACTGAGTGTTTTATTCCAATCGGAGACTAAATTGTCAAGGTTGAGTGCCAATGAGGTAGTTAGTGGGAGTGTTGTTTTTAGGATTAGGTCTTTGTCGAATGGTTGGAACCTTCTCGGAGGGGAGCTGGGATGGCCGCTCACTCTTTTTTCTTCATTTTTGGATGAGTTGGATTGGTGATTCTGCAGGCTCTGGTGACTCATGCTCAACTCTCTTCATTCTGTAACCTTCCATCTTACCTCTGTAGGAGAGCTTGAATGTTTCAAGAAGCATCTCATCAATGTACTTCTCGCTGTCTTGAATGGTTCTCAGCCTTGCTACCTCTTTTCTGAGCTCCTCCACTTGTTTCATGAGGGCTTCAGCTTGCAGGCATCCTGCACATGGAACTGGTCCTCCAACTTGCATCGGGCTTTCTGTCTGTGCAGAGGCAAAAGCTGTAATGAGGGCAACAGCTCTGGAAATATAATTTTTCCCAGCCATCATTCAGTTTTTGGGCTTTGGCACCTGTTGAAGTAAATGAGAGAGACCTAGCAAAGTCCCTAACTTTTCCTCACTGTCTCTGTTTGGCATTGTCTCTTCTATAATACTATAAGAAATCTCTATGCCCCAACCTGGACATATGAATTCCCCTCACCATGAACTGCCTTTTAATGTGTGTTAATTTGTAGGTTAAACAAATTAAATTGATTTAGCACACTAACAAATGAACATCCCTTGTAAATATGTACTTTTACTTTAAGAACCGGTGCAAACAACATAAAAGATCTGAAAACTGCCTCCTTTGTGAGCTGTGGACCATTTCATTTGACCATTTCAAGGTTGAAAGATACTGTTGTACATGGGCTCTTTTCTAATGGCATCAGAGCTCACTTTGTCATGTTTAGACAACCATTTGTATTAAACATATACTGTGTTACTTTTTAAAATAAAATAATCTTTATTGAACATACCGCTGTACACATTTTGTAACCAACACCAAAATCAAAGCGGCATTGTTCATCCATAGAGTAATTGATTCCAGGTAGCTCCGGGAGTTTCGGCCAATCATGTTCAAAAGGGTCATCAAGAAGGCAGTCATAGGAACTGTGAAGAAAAATCCACAGAGTACATTAAAAGACAGGGAGGGTAGTCACTAAAGTACGTTATGGCAATAGCATACGATATTTGGCCCTTATATGTTAAAGAACAATAATGTCCATCATTTTACCATAATGCAGAAATGGTGTTGAATATTAATGACACACAAAGCATGCAAATGCATGCAAAACACTCATTAATAAACAAACTAATACTATGCCTTGCAGTAATGTACCATAAGCAGTGTTATTCAGGGAAAAATAATGTCAGCTCAAAACTGGCATTATTCTTCTGCCTGGAGCATCAGGCTGCTAACAGGTGATCCAATGCTCCAAGCTTAAAGCAGCTGCATCTTCAAACAGAATCTTTGGTCCAGGGGTTCCACCCCCCCCCCCCATAATGCTCCTTGCCACACATGGCTCTCACCCATGCTTTCTCCAAAGACACCATCAAAATGTCCCATTCTTTCCCTTCGAGACCCCCCCAACCCAATCCAACCCTCTTGTCCTACCTCAACTCAATCATGTTGGTCTAGTGGTACCTGGACAGGAATGACCCTCACTTGATCCTATCTGGACCAACCCTGGTCAAAATAGAACCCGTGATCCCCATTAGAGATTAACTCCAGCAGTAGTACCACGAGTCAAGCATTAGGGGATCATGAGTGCCATTTTGAACCAGCACTGACCTGGATAGGAGCAAATAGCATTCCCATGGTTAAAATTACAAAAAAGGATACATTCTGAGGTCTTTTTTCTCTATATCTAATTGAATTGGATTTTATATCTCAGCGATTTTGATATTATTCTGTGATTGCTTGTTATCTCAGTAGGACACGAGGGGTGTTTGCTGAACTGCTACTCTCCCTCTTCCTGCAAGTTTCAGCCCTCCTTCCTCTTCAGTACCACTACTTTTCTTCCCTTGAAGCCTGCATCATTCTTGTATTCACTCCACAATTTTTCTGGGTACTGTGACGTAGAAGCCTCTCAAGAAGCAATGGAGATAGAGGGAGATCCGGTGGAGAAACGTGGTACTACACTGAAAAGCAGGATTTTCACTTCAGAAGGAAAAAAACATGCAGCTGATCAGGAACCACACCTCACCTTAGGGGAGGAGACAGGTCAGGTCACTGATTGGGCACGCCCAAGCAGGAGGCGGGCAGTGCAACACAGTAGGAGCTTGTTAAATACGCAGGCAGTTAGAACACAGAAGGATCGGGAACAGAGGGATCGGGAACAGAAGCTGGAACAGAAGCTGGAACAGAAACAGGAAAGGAGACGAGAAGGGAAACAGAAACAGTTGGAGAAGCATGTGACAAGGAACAGCTGGGATCCACAGAGAAGCAGTTTGGAGTCACGAAGGGAGTTACTAGGAGACTCAGAGGCACTGAGAGACTTCTATGGAAGGAAGGACTCAGAAGCACTGAGAGACCTAGAACTACAGCCTAAGCTACCTGAGAACCAAGCAGGACCTTGGAGCAGTAACCAGTGGGGTAAAGATTTATCCTGGAGACGCTCTCAACACAAGGTATGAACTGGGATTGAAGGAGCTAGCAACTGTGATACTAGGAAGCAAGAAAGCTGGAAGAATAGCTTTAAAAGCCAGAACAACGACAGACAGAACTATGGCAGATTTGTTCAGCCTTATATACACTTGAGCAGCATAAGAGACACTAATAAGCCAGCTGGAGCTTACAGCCTGAAAGCCAATAGAAGGAAAAGTGCTGAGGCTTATTTGGAAGACTTGAGCCAAGGTAAAGCTGACATTTCTAGTTTTAATTGTCTGTTCAGAAACTCTCCAGAGCGAGTTGAACTGTTAAAGGAAAACCCAACACTTACTTTTAAGGATAAGTGGGGGAGGGGTTTTACTCACACGGAGAACTGTTGTGCTGACAAAAACAGCACAGCCAATTACCACGAGCTAGATATCTTAAATAAACGTTTACCTGAAGCAGAAGAAAGACATCAGCTTAGCAAAGGACAGAAGCAGGCTGAATTACTTCTGGCAGAGTTTAGGGAATTCTTAGAGAAAAAGGCAGTCTCTCCTTTTAATCTAACACAGCATGCCAATAGCTGTGAAGAAGAGATGCCGTTAGATATTTCCCTGCCTTCAACAGAACAAGATCTAGCCATGGATTGCTCTACTTGTACTATTGAAAAGAATCTTGATTGAATGCTTTGAAATTATATGAAAAGAATATAATAGAAGATTAACTTACCTGTTACCAGGGTGAAAAAGCTTATGAAAGTTTAATAAGTGGAATCATTTCCTGGAGCTGAGAAGCTTTGCTGTTGTAAGAAGAATTTCGTTTCAGTTCATGGAAGAGTCACATGATTACCTGAATCTGAGTCTAAGAAGGAACCCTGAATAAGCTAATTGAAACCTAGCCCAGCATTGCAAACCCTGTATATTTTGGTTTTCCCATCTTTTGTTGAATGTGCCATAACCTTCTTTTGCGTCTGATTGCACTGAACTGCAAAGCGTTGGAAATAAACCTCTTAAAAAGAAATTTTCTTTGCCCGCCTTTGTCTGCTCGAGCTACAACTACAACCTCCATCCTTCAGGAGGCTCAGGACTACATTACCCAGAATCCCTAGGGTCAAATAGTAGTACTTCACCCCTGAAGGGCACCAAAGGCCACTCCAACCTGGAAACCCTCGAGGCCCAGGTAGTGGGTGGGTGGCAGTACCTATCATCTATTCACCCCCTGATGAATCCCCCTCCTCCTTCCGTTATGCTTGGGGGCTTTAATTACAATTTTCCACTGTAAATGTTCCCTTTGTCTTCCAACATACTCTTATAACATCCACCCTTACTAGTCTCCCTAATTATAATTCTATCTCCCTCCTCCTTATCACATACAAACTATTCAAAAATACTGTTCAGCTCGGCTGTCTTGATTTTAGCGCATCTCAGGCTATTCTGGGTTCACTCCAATCTGGCTTCAGTGTCTACCCTATACATCTTCAAAAAGAAGCTTTTGCTAAACTCTCTGATGACTTCTTCATGGCCGAGGCCAACGGTTTACTCAGTCATCAGCCTTCTTGAAATACTTCTTCCAATATGGTTGCTTATCATCTACTCCTTGACACTCTAGCCTTACTTTTTCTTTCTTGTTTGAAGTTAAAAAAACAACAACTTGCAGCTCAATCCTCTAAACCAAATTGTAAGTCTCGAGGGAAAGGAGGGATGTCAACCACCTCTACCCTCAAGCCCCCCTCCTTTCCAGGTGAGCCTTTAAAAAGTTATAAGCAGAATCCCCTTCCTCCTGAATTCCAAGCTCAGTGGAGTGGGATGCCATCAGCTGTTTCCCCATACAATAGCCCCTCCCTCGAAGAAATGATGGATGCCAAGATGGAAAGAAATAACCTGCACCCTCATCCTGCCATAGTTATATAGGTTTTGGGGTATTCAGGGTATTGAGAGGAGAGGTGGGAAGGGCTAGCAACTCAAGGAAACTCAGATAAAGAGCAGCATTAGGAGGGGGTTCAGGCCCTAATTTTATTTGTCAAGTATGGAGGTAAGCAGGATAAGAATCAGACAACAGTGTTTGTTTAAAGATTGGATGGGATTAGGGATATAGGACCATAATCTTCTAAAGTTCATTTGGGATGAAAGAGTATTAACAGTTTGGGGTATGTCTACTTCAAGACATGGTTTTCAGTGCAAGCTGGCAAGCTGGCTAAGATTAAATATCAAGGTTTGAGCACCCTAAGGGGGTTATTTTAGAAGCCTTATTCATAATTCCTCATATGGGAAATCAGCTATTTACACATGGAAATGGCATCCACGTAGAAATGGTGATTTTACAAAAGACTGAATTTACATGTAGATGTCTCTACTATGCAGAAGGTGGGGCATGTGAGAGGTATGGTTAGGGAGTGGCCTGGAAGCTGCTATTTATTTATTTTAACAGTTTTTTTAATACTGTTTTATCATTTCAATCAAAGCAGTTTACATTGTAACTTAAACTTGGTAAATGTACATTAAACAGGGACATTGATAACTTGGCTTTTCTGAGCAATGGAGGGTTACATGACTTGCCCAAGGCCACAAGGAGTTCTAGTGGGACTTGAACCCTGGTCTCTTGGTTCCCAAGCCAGTGCTCTAACCACTAAACTACTCCTCTATATTTCCCCTGTTAATTTGTTCCACATGTAATTTGCAAAATGGGTCCTCTAGCTCCACATATCAGCAAATACACATGCACTTCATGTTTAGCAGAGCCTTTTTAAAAATATACTGGAATTGTGTACATTCTGACCTCAACGTCTCAATTCCCTTGACTTATTCCAACATGGATTCAAAAAAATCACGGAGTCGAAACCCTCCTCACATCCTTACTAGATTCCCTGTATGCACACACCCAGAACTCCACCCAAGGATGCCTACTTATTTTCCTAGACTTATCCTCTGCTTTTGACTCCCTCCCCCACCATCAACTCCTATACAGACTTCATGATATAGGTCTGAGAGGCACAACCCTAAAATGGTTCCAATCCTACCCAGATGACAGAACCCAACAGGTCCTTATTGGAAGTGATACTTCCCTCCCTTTTACACTAAAACAAGGTGTACCTCAAGGATCCAGTCTATCTGCGTTACTCTTTAATATCTTCCTCCAACCTGTATGCACGATCTTCCAAAATTATGGCATCCAGTATCAAATATATGCAGACGACATGATGTGCTTCACCCCATTTAACCTCTCTAACCCTAATTTCTCTAAACTAAATGAATGTCTATCTAGTCTCAAATCTTGGCTCTCTCAACACAACCTAATAATCAACCAGTCCAAAACTGAGGCACTCCAAGTTTTCTCTAACCCCTCTTACATCCCCCCCACAACCCTCACCTTTGACGATCTCACTCTCTCTATAAAAAACCAGGTGAAATATCTTGGAATCATACTCGATCAGAACTTGTCTTTCTCTGATCAAATAAAGAAAACCACTAACACAGTATACGCTAAGCTACGCATCCTCAGGAACCTCAAACCTCTCCTAAGCCCCGACTCCTTTCGCACTGTCTGTCAGGCCCTTACAACCCCCTCGCTTGACTATTGTAATCTGATCTATCAGGGCCTCCCCAAGAACTCTGTTCAACCCCTCCAACTAGCCCAGAATAGATTAGCGCGTCTCATAACAAACAATCCTAGACGAGCTCATATTACACCAATCCTCTATGATCTCCACTGGCTCCCAATTCATCACCGAGTGAAATTTAAGGTTCTTACTCTAATACACAAAATTATTTCGAAGGAGTCAGCTCCATGCCTCTCCCCTCTCCTTGCTTTCTCCAACAACACAAGAAATCACCGTTCTATCACTAAAAACTTACTGACTATACCGACAACTAAAAAACACTGTAAACAATCCACATGTAACAGGACCTTCTCCCTCTATGCTCCATCCCTTTGGAACTCCCTTCCGCATGAGCTGCGCAGCTGCGTGAGCCACACTGACTTCCGGAAAAAGTTAAAGACCCATCTCTTCCTTGATCATTTTTCCCTCCCACCCTAACACCTAAACCCCTTATTTTTTACCTCCCTGCCCTTGCTCCATCAAACTTTACATTACTCCCATCCGTAGCCCTACACATACATATGTAAATAGTTGATCATTGTTCACTATAATTAATTGTATATTATAATTTAGTTCCTCATGTTGTTTTTCTGTATCCTGTTATCCATTCCTTGTAAACAGTTGAAATACACTGCTTTTTATTGTTCTATGTAAACCGTTTTGATTCGTAGAAAAACGGTATATAAAAAATGTTAAATAAATAAATAAATAAATTCCAATCTCCACATACTATCTAAAATGTGCTTTCACATCTAGCCTGTTAACCTAACTGCTCTACAGCCCTTCTTTGATAACTGAACTATATGCTCTTAGCTATCCAGTTGCCTTGTTTGAAAACTGTTACTATTTTCTTTTCTTTTCTTGTCTTATTTCCTTTCCTGATATATTTCCCCAGAGTAGAGTACATTTTTTTTCTAGCTGACAGACTATATACTGTAACTATGTAAACAGTAAAATACATAGTTATTACTTCTATACACAAGTTTACAATCAATAATAAAAAGCAAGCTCTTACTGTATGTATCTTTTGAGTTCTTGGCCACTGCAGCGAGACCAGTGATAGCGATGAAATGCTGCTTGCACCAAGGGAGCCATGACACTCCCCATAGCAGTTTCGTCTCCACATCTGTTACCTTGCCCGTCATGTTCCATACCAAGTCTGAAAGAAAGGTACAGTATGCAAAACCAATTTCATTTGTAACACAAGCAAAAATTACAGGCCCAATATTGAAAGGGATTAATACGGTTAGCAGACCTGCTAACTGTGTTAATCCTCCTAGCCAGGATATTCAGCAGCACTAACAGGTTTGCTAACCAGCTAGCATCAGGGGTGTTCTGGTGATGGCACCCAGCGATAACCTGACAGCGGCGATGGCGACATTTTACTTACCAGTTAATTTCCTTTCTTGAGTCCTGCTAGACCAGTCCAGACAAGTAGGTTGTGTTCCCCTACCAGCAGATTGGTGGAGACAAAGAACCAATGAAAATCCCAGGTTTCAATTACATCACTCCCATGCTTCAGCATTCATCCCAAAGCATATCGGATTAACATCCAAAGTATCACAAGTCATTATTAGAGTGTTAAATATCCAAAAATCAACTAGCACACACTCAAATATAACAAAAATGTTCTTATGTATTTTGTGGATTAAAACCGTTAAACAACTGCTGCTGTCATTAACATAGGCTATTCTTATATATAGGAAGGTCTCAGCTATAACGGGCCGGTGTTCACCGTGACACAAGATCACAAACACCTATTCTGAATGTCCTTTCACATCAATGACCTCCTACATAGAATCCCCAAACAATACATGGAAGAACTGCAAGTAAAAAACTTAGCTTGTAAACATTTCTGTTTAGCGCGGTCACTCCAGCCCCAATGCCTCAATCAAGTTTTGCATATCATATCGCTTCTTCAGGGGGATATTGTTAACTAGAAACATAAACATTCAGCAATCATTATGAAATACATCCATCCAAAAACATACAAACATTAAAACAATTCGTACACTTAAAAAAACACCCCACTCACCTAATGCACCAGGGTACTGCACGCTAACAACCAGCTGTATACATTTCAGCTCTACTTAAACAAGCCTATCAGATTCACAACAACGCGCATGCATCCTCCCTGGCTCCAACTCCCTTTTTAAACACCTCCTCTACTTTAACGTCATCATATCTTTAAATGAGCTAACTCCGCCCCCACTCACCTTAGCTAACACTCACTACCACCTCAAATACAACTTCCCCACTCGATCTGTGCATTCAAACCTTCGGGTATCACAGTACGTGCTGTAAAAATCCACCTCTGTTCACATAACACTAAAGATTGTTCTTGAGTACGGCCCTCTCGACCCGCTAGCACCTGATCCAAACAAAAACATCGTAAATCAGTAAACGAATGACCTTTCTCACAGCAGTGCTGTATTATCGGGGCTTCAAATACCTTACAAGATAGCCTACTTCTGTGTTCCAAAATGCGCTCCCTGAACGATCTAATGGTCTTACCTATATATAATAATCCACACGGGCACAAAATCCCGTATACCACAGAAGAGGAATCGCAAGAAGTGCGTTTCTTCAATTTAAAGATCTTGCCTCCATAAATCAATTGAGAAATATTACTAGAAACACCACATACCGAACAATTCCCACACACCCTGTGGCCACTTTCATAATCCAGTCTATATAATGGACGTAATACTGAGGGACACAGGCAATCCTGCAAATTACGTTGCTGTTTCCACACACATCTAATCATTTTCTTTTCTAAACCTGGAATAATATTTACCACATTCATATGTCTCTTAATAATACGTTGAATCTGGGAGCTAAACAGGGAGTATTTTGAGATCAGATTTATTGGATCCAAATTATTTTGATCAGTCTTCTCACGAGGAGTCAACAACAAGGTCCTATTATTAACCCCCCTGGGATATCCCCTAGATCTAAAACCCTCCGCCAAAATCTTAGATTGTTGCCTAAAGTCCTGATCATCAGAGCAATTCCTGCGGTTCCGAACGAATTGCGAGAAAGGTAAGCTATCCCGTAGCCAGAGTGGATGCGCACTACCATAATGCAGAAACGTGTTTCTATCTGTAGATTTCCTATGGACCGAACTATTCAAACCCTTCCATATCACTACATCTAAGAACACTATTTCATTATCATTATAGATGCTCGTGAAATGTATATTTTCATCGCAATTATTCAGCCAAACCAGGAACTCCTGAAAAGCTACCACCGTGCCATTCCACAATACAAACACATCATCAATAAAACGACACCAGAGCTTTATATGAGATGCAAACAGAAATCTGCATTGTTGTGAAGCTGATAGGCTTCTTTAAGCAGAGCTGAAATGTATACAGCTGGTTGTTAGCATGCAGTACCCTGGTGCGTTAGGTGAGTGAGGTGGTTTTTTAAGTGTATGAATTGTTTTAATGTTTGTATGTTTTTGAATGGATGTATTTCATAATGATTGCTGTATGTTTATGTTTCTAGTTAACAATATCCCCCCCCCCCCCTGGGCCTTGAAGCGGACCGCTCAGCGCAGATTATTGAATTTTTTGGTCTCGGGGGGGACTCCCCTCCTTCGATATCGGGTTTGAAGACCCGACTGGATTGTTTTCAGGTACTGCCAGATTACGGACGAGTTGAGCAGGCCTGGGCAAGGGAAATGGGGCGGGAGGTCCCGGTCGGGTCCATTCAGAAGGCCTTGGCGCAAATTCCTTTACTGGTGGAAGGGGCACGGTGGAGGGAACTTCAGTATAAAGCCTTAACCCGTATACATTTTTCCCTCCGACGGGCCCTACGGAGCCATGTCACTCAAGACGGGTCATGCCTTCGATGTTCCGAACCTCTGGCGGACTTAGCCCACATGTGGTGGACATGTGGGCGCCTCCGCCCCTATTGGGCACGTATTAGTAATTGTATAGCGGGGTTGCTGCAACAGCGTTTCCCATGGACGGGGTCTTTGGTACTTTTGGATCAGCTGCACCTGTCTTGTCCCAGTGGGCGAGGGGCGCGACTCCTCGTGCGCAAAGCGTGCTTGGTGGGGAAAGGCCCAATTCTTCGTAGATGGCGAGAGCGGCTCCCGCCGACCTTCCTGGAGTGGCGCAATAGTTTTCACCAATTGATGCTGGCAGAACGTTGGAGAGCACGGAGCCATGTTAAACGATGGGCCACTTTTATGCTAATCTGGGAACCATATATTCAGAATTTGGGGCCCCGCTGCCGAAATGAAATAGTTAACGTAGGTCTCTAGAATATTAGAGCGTACTGGGGGCGCCCGTGGGGATGAAGCGGGCGACTCTTCCTCCTGGGAGCGAGCCTGGCTGGTGTGCGGTGGATGGAGATGGCGAGGGGTTGGGGAAGGTGGGGAGGGAGGGGTGGGTGTTTTTCTTCTTTTTTTTTTTTTTTTTCTTTTTCTTCTCCCTTTTATGTTTAGTGGGGGGGTATAGGGGAAGCAAATAAAAGTATAAAACACTGGTTTCTTCATAAGGCACGGTTTGTTTGCTGTCTTTGACAATTACATATGTAATTCACCCTGCGGCAGGGATAAGAGCACACCCTGCCGGGGGTTCTTTGCCTGATACTGTGTTTATTGTTATTTGTTGATGATCTATAAATAAAGTTTTCAAAAAAAAAACAATATCCCCCTGAAGAAGCGATATATGCGAAACGCTTGTAAGTGCTTGATTGAGGCGTCGGGGCTGGAGTGACCGCGTTAAACAGAAATGTTTACAAGTTAAGTTTTTTTACTTGCAGTTATTCCATGTATTGTTTGGGGATTCTATGTAGCAGGTCATTGATGTGAAAGGGCATTCAGAATAGGTGTTTGTGATCTTGTGTCACGGTGAACACCGGCCCATTATAGCTGAGACCTTTCTATATATAAGAATAACCTATGTTAATGACAGCAGCAGTTGGATAACGCTTTAAATCTACAAAATACATAAGAACATTTTTGTTATATTTGAGTGTGTGCTAGTTGATTTTTGGATATCGGATTAACATGGCAAGCCTCACACATCCTCAATCGTGGGCAACAAGGAGTAAGCAACAATAGAGAACTATGTAGAGGAAAGCATAAACAGAAAAGCTGTCCATAGTCAATGAACCTTCAGAGCTAAGCATAAAAATCATAGTGGACCCAAGGAAGCCGTAGCAGAAGAACAGAGCAAGTAGGGTTTCAGGGGCGGGCCTTGGACTAGTCTAGCAGGACTCAAGGATAGGACATTAACTAGTAAGTAAAATGTCACCTTCCATATCATCCTACTAGACCAGTCCAGACAATTGGGATGTATCTAAGCTACAATTCCACTGGGCAGAAAGAAGACATTGCTGCTCGCAAAATCCCAGAACCAATTTCCTTGTTTGCCTGCATGTGGAATCCAAACATTAATGCTTGACAAAAGTGAAAAGTGATGTCCATATTGCTGCCTGACAAATATCAGCAGAGGCTCCTGAGTCCTGTCCGTCCATGAGGACACTTGTGCTTTGGTAGAATGGGCACACAAACCTGCCAGAACCAGCCAGTTCCTCAACAGAGACACCGAGGCAATGGCTTCCTTATTCTAGCTCCCTAAAGCCGACTTTGCTGGCTTGTGCAAGGATGATGTGGTAGCCAACAGCACAAAAAGATGGGAAGACTTATGAAGGGAATTCATAACCTCCATGTACCGAGAAACATAGAAAAATGACGACAGAAAAAGACCACATGGCCTACTTAGTTGGGAACTGTGTGTGAGAGAAAACTGCAGCCAATCTGAGCACTTTTCAAATCATTTAGAATCCCTTCAGCAATGGCGCGCCCGTGCCTTGCGGGCCCGCGCCTGAGGGCCTCGCAAGAGGGCCCTTTGGCGTGGCCCTTAGGCGGTGGACCGTGCGGGACCCACTATCTGCTGCTATATGCTTATTCTATATGCTCATTCTGTTCAGCGATATGCTGTTTGTAGTTAATGTAAGGTAATGTAATGTAAGTTATGTACTGTGTTCCCTGTTTGTACTCCTAGTGTTTTGTTGTGATGTAATGATAATGCAATGTATGTTTCCCTCACCTTTGTTTAACTCTGTGCTGTATTAACCGCTTTGATTGAAGGAAAAGGCGGGATACAAAACATGTTAAATAAATAAATAAATAAATCTAGTCTGTCCTTCCATATCAACAACTACAATAGTCCCCTTCTTTCCTTTAGAGATCCTCTGTGTTTGTCCCATACTTTTTTTAATTCAGACACTGTCCTCATCTCTACCACTTCCACTGGAAGACTATTCCACGGATCCACCACTCTTTCCGTAAAGAAATATTTCCGCATATCACTCCTGAATCTATCCCCTTTCACCCTCATCCCATGTCCCCTCATAGCAGAACTTGCTTTCAATCGAAAGAAGCTCTCCCCATGTGCATTTATGACACAGAGGTATTTAAATGTCTCAATCATATCACTTCTATCCCGCCTTTCCTCTAAGCTGTACATATTAAGATCCTTAAGTCTGTCCTCATATGCTTTATAATAAAGATCACTAATCATTTTAGTAGCCACCCTCTGTACTGACTCCATCCTGTTTATATCCTTTTGAAGGTGCAGTCTCCAGAATTGCACCAAAGACTTATACAGAGGCACTATCACTTCCTTTTTTCTGCTAGCCATTCCTCTCCCTTTGCCCCCAAGCATCCTTCTAGCTTTTGCTGTCACCTTTTCTACCTGTTTAGCTACTTTAAGATCATCAGACACAACCACGCCCAGGTCCCACTCTTCTTTAGTGGACAAAAGTACTTCACCCCCTATACTATATTGCTCCCTTGGATTGCTGTAGTCCAAATGCATGACTTTGCATTTTTTAACATTATATCCCAGCTGCCAAATTCTAGACCATTCTTCAAGCTTAGCTAGATCCTTCCTCATGTTATCTACACCTTTCTGGTTGTCTACTCTATTGCAGATTTTGGTATCATCCGCAAAGAGGCAAACCTTATCCGTCCCCCGACACTGTTCCTTAGAGAAGGAGGGCAAACAGACTACCTGAATCACAAGAAGGGGAGAAATCACCTTAGACAAGAAGGATGGAACAGGCCGAATGGAAGCGGCCTCCTTAGAAAAGACAGAAAAGGATCTTGGCAAGACAGAGCTCCGATCCATTCTGTTGTTCACCTCCTGAGCGGTCAAGCCATCCTATACTAGAAAGGTCAGTGGAGACCGAAACTTCAGAGTAGTAAAAAGATGAGGGATTTACAATGTAATTCTTGCTGTTTGATATACAGTGATGGACAAGGAAAAATGAACAAAGAAGAGAAGCTTTTATTTTAAATTTCCTGGATTTCTTATAATGTGAATCTTCTAAAATTAGAACTGTGATTTCCATCAAAAAAGACATATTTTTATTTTCCTTTCTCTTTATTGATTCCTATGGGAAAGGCTCAAGCTATGGGATCTTCCACAATAAGGCAAAAGCTGGAATTCGGCACACAATAATTCAAAATTTAGCACTTTTTTGTGATTATTTTTCTGTATTGTATTTTAAAGTAAGTATCACTCAAAAACAATATGCTTTGGTATTCTGGAAAACAAAGCATGCAGAATTCAGACCTTTTGACGCAGAACTTTGAATTTTGTTTGGAAAATTCCAGCAGGAATAATATTTGAAGATGTTTTTGGAGTGAGAAAATGTATGTATTTATTTGATCCAGTTTCTTGATCACTTCTGTCCATAGCCCTGAGGTGATCTGCAGTATTCAGTCACAAAAATATATAAATAGTAACACAGTAAAACGATTAAAACAATAAATAATAATAGAACATAAAAATCCTTTGGCCACCCCATCTAATTCCTAAATTGAATCGCACTCCTTTCCTTCCCCATCCGGCTCTGTGCAGCTTTGCATAATCTTGTGTAAATGGCCATATCTTTATAATTTTCTGAAGTGTAAATAATCTGCACAATTCCTTTTCTGCTTGGGTACGGCATTACAATAAATTGGTCCAATAATGGAAAAATCTTTAATTCCATGTTTTCTGAAGTTGGGCATCAAACTTCCCAGGACTGCAAACAGTCTCTTTCCCTACAGAATGCACAGACCATCTCAGTGGTTAACTCTTAAGCATGAGTACAGGTATTGAAGGGCCGACCTTCCTAATGCCATAAGGGCTACAACCAGCACCTTAAACAAAATCTAACTGTACATCAGTAGCATCTTTAAAACTGACGTAACATGATCATATTTACCAAGCTTTCTAATTAGGCTTTCTATAGAACTCTGAACATATACAAGCATCTTTAATGGCAAAATGCAATGTGTGCTTTCAAGTCAATGCTGACTCCTGGCAACCCAGCAGCTCCTGGGTTTTCTTGGCAATGTAACACAAGTAGCAACCCTGCCTAAATCATATTAGAGCAGTCTTATTTCAGTAAAATGAGTACTTGCATCCTCATTCTCAAATCTGATTTGGTTAATGCAGTGCTAGCCAACTGGAGCCGACTACTGAACTGCGGTTCATAGAAGAGGCGAGTTTAGTGTGGCAGCCTTGGGAGAGGGGTTTATGAGAGTGGGTAGTCAGGGTGTGGGATGGTTGTATTTCTTTCTGGGATAATGAGTTGTAATGTTTTTGGAACGGTTTTGAATGCAACCCACTCTGGAGCTCTTTGGAACATCACTCTATCAACTTTAATAAATAAGTAAGTAGGAGGCTTTGAGCAAGTTTCAACAAGGCACTGTACAGGTTGAATGGTTGTTAGACATTTTTAACATGCTCACTACAGTTCCTTCACCCAGTTCAAAGAAGTAGATGATGTTACGAGAGTGGCACTATATATCAGGAAAAGCACTAATACATTATGTGACCCTGAGAGTAGGGCGGACTAGAAATTCTTCCAAAGTGAACTTTTGTTTGTTTTTTTTCAAGACATTCAGGGACTGTAGGTCACATGGAAGATGCACAACTTTGTATTCAATGTACTGAATTAAGAGCTGACATGTAAGTTCTGCATTTGAATTTGGGTGAATGGAGCCTTAATTTTTCTTTCCCAAGCTACGTGCAGCAGAAATCCAGTCAAAGGCATGCTTTGTGCACCACACCACACAGTAGGGATGTGCCTTTTTATTCTCTTTTAAGATACATTATTTCATTTAGCATGTACAAAATAGCTGATGCCAACCTGAAATAACATATATTTTTCTCTGTTAGGATGCGCTGAAGCAAAATACAGCCTGCTAAAATGAAACAAAAATAAACAAAGTAACAATCTTGCCCTTCCACACTCCTATGGTAGAGCACACAAATGCATAACACCACCTATTTTCTATGATTTTGCAGTCAATTAATAATTGAACAGAGAATAACAAATGTGTTTGGAATCAAAATGTCTCTTATGGGAATACGAACACATTATCTGAGACAGTCTCAAGTGGTTTTAGGGACTGATTCACTAGAGCTTGATTCCCATACTGTCTCTACAGGAAGCTACGGGCCCGATATTCAAAAGACTTTATTCATTCTGCAGGACCTGCTAACCACATAAACCCCACTGAGCCCAATATCGCTGGTCAACATTGAAATCGTTACTGACTTTAAAAGGCCCTAATCTGTAGCATCTTGGTGAGCTGAACACGAATATAACATTAAAAAAAATTTATTGGCTCTCGTTTTGAAGATATTGCATAATAAGCCTTGAATGATGTAATATTGCATCACATTGCATAATACCAGCATGCACACATCATCCAGAGTTTATTGCATCATTTTCTGATGCAATGCAATACTACTGCCAGACGGCTGCTGAAGCCATCTGACGTCAGTTGAGCATTTAAAATATTTCAGACTGTGTGCGAGACAGTTTAAGCTACTGTTACTTTTATTAATCATATAATTTTAGCCATTTAGGTACAATACCGAACAGTAATGCCGTGAAAGTGTGTTAATACCGTTGACAATTTCTGCTCCATTTGTGGGAAGTGACATTTGCCAACCAGAAGAAAAGTATCACTTCTCAACTGAAGAAGGCATATCATCTTTATTTTGGATGCAAGATTGGTGACCAAGACAAGCCTTGGGCCCCGCATATATGCTGCGCTACATGTACAACACAGCTTTCACAGTGGTTGAATTGCAAAAGACCATCAATGCCATTTGCAGTCCCCATGGTGTGGAGAGAGCCAAGCAACCACATAAATGACTGTTACTTCTGCTTGGTTCCTCCTCTTTCCAGCGGAATAACGACGCAAAAGAAGTCGAGCATAGTCTACCCAAACATTCCGTCTGCATTGAGACCAGTTCCACATGGTGAGGGACTTCCTATTCCACAACCTCCATGAGAATATTCTCTTGATTCATCTGATGAGGACAAGGGTGAGCCGACCTGTTCTTCTCCTGGTCCGTCAGCATGCAGTGACCCAGATTTTCACTGGGATGCATTATCAACTCCACACAGAATAACACAGGAAGAACTAAATGACCTGGTTCGTGATTTGGACTTATCCAAGAACAAGGCAGAATTGCTAGGATCAAGACTCCAAAAATGGAATCTTCTAGAAGAAGATGTCAACATTACTTCATATCGAAAGCGCCACCAGCAGTTGGAGCCTTTCTTCAGAAAGGAAAATAATCTGGTATTCTGTTCCGATATTGAAAGCCTCACGAATGCCTTAAAAATCACTCATGACCCACAAGACTGGAGACTATATAGACTCTTCAAAACTGAGTCTGAAGGCTGTGCTTTTGAACAATGAAAACCGTCTTCCATCTATTCCAGTAGCGCATGCCGTCCACATGAAAGAGACATACGATAACTTAAAGCATCTATTGACTTCCATTAACTATAACAAGTACAGCTGGCACCTCTGTAGTGACTTGAAGTTAGTTGCCCTTTTAATGGGACTGCAGCAGGGATATATAAAATACATGTGTTTCTTATGTGAGTGGGATAGCCGAGCAAGGGATTGGCACTACTTGTGGAAGGAATGGAATCGCAAACAAAATATAACAGTTGGAGAGAAGAATATCCAGCACCCAGCTTTTGTTGAGGGCTCACAAAATCCTACTACCACCCCTTCACATCAAACTAGGTTTGATGAAAAGCTTCGTGAAAGCCATGGACCGCACTTCGCCAGCTTTCCGATACCTGCATGAAAAATTCCCTCGACTCAGCGAAGCAAAGATTAAAGAGGGAGTTTTTGTGGGTCCTCATATTCGAGAGCTCTTCAAAGATGGCCGGTTCAACAACTTGCTGCAGGGTGATGAGAAACAAGCATGGAATGCTTTTCGCCTAGTGTCAACAAACTTTCTCAGGAATGTTAGGGCAGAAAACTACTAGGAACTAGTAGAAGACATGCTGATGCAGTAGCAGAAACGTGGCTGCAATATGTCTCTAAAGATCCATTTCCTTGATTCCCATTTCGATTTCTTTCTTGACAACTGTGGTATGGTTAGTGATGAACAGGGCGAATGTTTTCACCAGGATATCACAATGATGGAGCAAAGATACCAGGGAAAATGGTCCACTACAATGCTGGCTGACTACTGCTGGACACTCCCCCAGAGAAGCTCCCGAACAGCTGTACAAGAGACAGGCGAAAAAATCTAAGAAGTAGTCTATGACTTGGTTTTTTACAGGTATTAACCGAAGGCCTATTATATTTACTATTGACATGCATTTTGTGATGTAAACATTAATTATTGTAGATTACAAAAAGACTAGAGCCAACTTGGCAATTTCACTGTCATATTCGTGTTCAGCACATAAAAATTGATAAGAAATGACTATTTTTATTTCAGTAACACGACTTTTGTAAAAATTTGTTGACCGGTGATATTCAGAGGCACTATTTGGCCAGTCCGCTGAAAATCCCCACAAACCATCTTGGCACAATCTGGATGATGTTGGAATGGTGCTGGGGCAGTCCTGTTACCTATCCAATTAGCAGTGATAGGCAACCGCATAAAGTTAGGACATGTCAACGGCTCGCCTCATGTTATGCAGTCTTGCTATCTAGTCAGCAGATTAATTAATTTTTATTTTTAGCTTTTCTATACCACGCTATTTGACATCAGTGCGGTTTACAATTAACAATTTTGTACAGGGCAGGGGAGATGCCCTGTGCTTACATCGAACAGGACATGATAACTTGGATACATAACATTAAACTATATACATCCAAACAAATGAGAGATTATTAGTGACACTTTTACATTATGAAAGCTGATGGGTAGTCATGTTGGTGCAGGTGTAGGGGTGCAGTTGGATTATGAGAAGTACAATAGGAATAAGTGATGTTGAATGGCTTTCCTAAATTGCGTGAGATCTCTGATCTATCTGATATTGGACGGAAGATTATTCCAACATCTTGGAGCGTAGAAGGTGAATGCTCTGTCTCTAGTTGATTGCGTGCATTTCGTCGCTTCAATCGGGATTGCTAGTGTGTTGGCGCCTATTGACCTTCTTGACCTGTTGTTGGTGGTGCGGGTAATGAGTGTAGTGAGGGATTAATATTGCCGCAGACTGGGTAACAAAACAGGTCAGCAGTGAAACCGGATATTCAGCGCCAGATGCTGCATATTTTTTAACGCTAAATATCCAGTTTCATTTTTGCCCACAGCGGCCAGGCGCTTTATCAGTGCTGACCGCAGTGGGCTGAATGTCGAGCCCTATGGCCTTAATCTGATGCAAAAATCCATATAAGATCTATAAATGATTAGGTTCTGAAAGCCCTGATGACTTAGAGTCCACGAAAAGAAGTAAACAATGAGAAAGATTTATAATTCAGTATTAAGTATATTCAATGCAGAGACTTTATGGGGAATTTTATAGCCATTTTCTTGAAAATGTGGCAATTTATGCATGTTAATAGCATCTTGTAAAATAGTTACCAGTATAAAAGTATGTTTTTTGGCATAATTGTGTGTTGTTTGTTGTTAGGCATAACCGGAGGTGCAGTCTCGAAGTGTGGGCGGAGTTAATGTGCAGTGATTTATACCTGCCTCCAAGCAGGTGTCGATGTACGCACTTGTTTTTAAGGCACAATCCTTGCTACTTATGCTAGTATTTTAGAAAGACAAATAACATCTATGTGTCTTTAAAATATGAACTTGCTTGCCCTCGACACCTTCAGGCCAATGCAGAAAACTAGCATGGCCTTTCAGCACAGATAATGCCACTTTTAAGTACAATTACCACCAACACCAAATACAGAAAAGAGATGGACACGCACTTAAACAGCAAAGGAAAAACTAGCAACACAATTAATGCCAAGAATATTTAAATGTATGCAAGTTTCAGGCAAATGACCGGCATATAATAAAATTGTATGCTAATACTGGCTGTACCCGATGCAGAGAAACAGAGATTTCACAACCTGCCTTAATGCCCATATCTCTATGCCTGGTCTTGAGGTGGCTTAAACAGTATTTTGATGGCATCAGGTGCTTTCCCTCATACCTCGATCATCTGAGAGGACATGTCAAAAATGATCCAGGCATCGGGGAAAGCCCCCGATGCCATCTAAATACTGTTGGGGCAATCCCTGGTGGCCCAGCAGTCCTGATCCCCCCACCCCCTCCTAACTTAAAATAAACCTGGTGGCCCAGATCGACAAGATCCACATGGAAAATGTCCTGCGGCAGCATGAAAATAAACTGGACGATCCAGAGCAAAAGCTGAATGAACAATACAGTCCCGTAGATTAGCACTCCTAGAATAGACCAACATCAGACGCTTTCCATGGAAACAGGGATGAAGCACCAAAATGGGCCAGAATCTTTTTAGAATCATCAAAACTGATGAAACCCTACCTGTATATGGAAAAAGCCAGTGATCATATCAGCTTTGGCTCTGGATCGTCCGGTTTCTTTTTGTGCTGCCGCAGGACATTTTCCATGTGGATCTTGTCAATTTTGTTCATTGTTCCTAACGGGGGAATCATGGTGTGATCTTCACACTTCATCTTTGATTTCATCTCGGTGGTGTACCACTTGCCTTACAGCATATGTGGTCTATCTGCTGGTATGCCCATGCTTGCTGTATTATGTGGGTCGTACTACGAGGCCTGTAAAGGTTCGCTTAGCAGAGCACTCATCAAGGTTGCATACTAAGACTCTCACAGCCCCGATCGTTGAACATTGCATCCAGTTCAATCATACTTTTGATCAGCTGCAATGGTGAATGCTGGATTTCATTCCAGAGGATCCACGAGGGGATCGTACATTTTGCTTGCAGAAGACTTAACAACGCTGGATATTTTGTTTGAATATGACAGCTCCGCATGGCTTAAATGCGGCTCTGGAGTGGAACAGTTTGATTTCGGGCTTCCGTTGACATTACATTTTGTCTTTGACAGTCTGGGATGCCTTGTTCTGCTTCATGAATTCACTGTCCAGTTAGGTTGGGGGATTCCCTGGTGTCATAGGATTTTCCCCATTCTTATTGGTTGGCTGTTGGTCATGAGTTCTCCATTGGCTGCTATGACCTGTCATTCTTGTTCCGTTTTGTCTTTGACGTCAGACGCTGAGTTGCAAGCAGTATAAAAGAAGGCTGTTTGCTGGCTGTTTTTGCTTTTATGTATGGAGGAATAATGTTGTTTGGCCTGAAGCAGGGTTGAAAAGTGCTGACCCAAAACATGGTACATTGCTGATACTATTCCACAAGCAGCATTAAAGCTTTAAATCATTTCAGATAAGTTATGAAAATTTTATCTTCACTTAATGATTAAAAGGAGCGGCTGTTCATTGAGGGGTGATGTTTTGCCTTCTCTTGCGCAGCAGCTCCGACAAAAAATATTCTCTGTTGTAAATGTTTTGATATTTATATTGTGTGGTGAATTCTTGGCACAGCCGTTAAGATGCAGGATCTTTCATATTGATATTTCGTTACTGTTCCTGTCACTTTGGGACTTCTTGTTATTTTAAAAAGGCAGCATAAGCATCTATGTGACGTTAGACTTCCTGCTATTCGGCAGGTGTAAAGGTGTGCATGTGCTCTACACACCTACGTCTGTATGTTTTAAAATATATATTGTCGTCAGGTGCCCCCAGTGGCCAGTGGCTATAAGGGCATGCTGAGCATTTTTATTATTTTTAAGGAGCAATGGCTCTTTAAGGCCCAGTGCAGTTTGGTCCTTGGAGTTTTAGCTCCTTGTGAGAACAAATTATATAAGCCAAAAGTGGAGGGTAATAAGGCTTTATTTCCCCTTTAACGCAAGGGTTCACTAAGACATAAGAAAATAAAGATAGTCCTTCTTTATAAAGGGTTCCACCAAATAAGCAGGCAAACAACTGTTATAAGCTTCACAATTGAATGCAGGGTTTAACTGAGGATTCCTTCATTCCAAAGTAAATTAAACAAGCAGGCAAACAAACTATTATAAGCTTCACAATTAATTGCAGGGTTTCTTTTATATTTACAGTTCTACTAAGGACTCAAGACTAGTAGTAGCACAAAAAGTGCAATCCATGGATTCATCTTGAGGAATGGGAATAGTATTCTCAAACTCCATTTCCATGGACTCTGCGTCACTGGCTTCTCCCTCTGAATAAGTGCTTTCCCTTGCGGCTACAAGTTTACAGGGTCTGTCCCTGTTTCTTTGCTTCCAGTAAGACTCTTCTGTTAAGCCCTTAGGTATTGTTTTGAAAAGCTCTGCTTTGTTCCCTCTTCTCATATACTGAGCGTCTGCTTTATCAGAGTTTCTAGGAGCAAGGCTTTCTTTTAAAAGTAAAGAGCCACCATACTTTGGCTTCCTGCAGCTGCTACACCTGGAGCTTTCTCTCTGACGTACTTCCCTCGGGAGACAGGTTTTCTTGTGCAGTGCTTTGCCTTCCTGAAGCCCAGGAAAACCTGGTGAGGATTCCCAACCTCTGGGCTTCTGTGTAAAGGTAGCTTTGCTATAGGAACCTCTCCTCCTTGTACCTTGTAATCCTGGTCCAGCGAACTCAGGTGAATGTAGGCTTCTCTTAAAGCATGGCTCCTTGGTTTTCTGTGCTCTTCTTTCAGCTGTTGCTGCTCTTGTTGTGCTGCTTGATCCAGCTACATTACTTGGGCTGGGAGTGTCACTCCTTCCAGCCAAACTGCTTCTCCTGGCAGTCTCTCTCTGGACTCCGTCTCTCTGTGCTCTGCCCCTCTGGACTCTATCCCTCTGGATAGTCTCCGTCTGGATTCTATCCCTCTGGGCTTGCTCCGTGTGGACTCTCTCCTTCTCCACACTCCTTCTCCTTCCTTCTGGCTGAACTGCTGCCGGCTGATTTCCCTCCGAATGGATTCCTCCTCCACACCACTTCCTTCTGGCTGTCTTTCCTTTATAAAGGCATTTTACCTTTGAAACTCCCGGGCTTGCCTTCAGGTGCAGCTGGTTAACACTCATACAATCAGTGGCTGGGCATGTTGACTCAGCCTCTGTAGGATTACTCCTGCCCCCTCTAGCTGTGCTGCGAGGTAATTGCATCTTCTGCACATCCACAGCTCTATGAAAGAAAGGGATTTTTTCTAAACCTGCACCTTCCGTGGCTCCAGCCTCATGACAATATGCACATTGCAACTCCGCCTCTGCTTTGTCCGAAGTATACCACCAGGAACACCCACATATAGTGCGCATACAAGTGCATACCCTCTTGTTGGCAAAGGTACTTATAAAATTGCGCAGTAGTATCCATGTGTATAAAAGGCTTTTTCCACCTATAAAAAAATCCTCTAGACATGGAAACAGGGCCAGCCACAGAGTTGGTTCAAAGTGCTGGAGCCCTAGGTAAACCCTAAGTCTTATGCCCCCTGGTTGTCAGAATCTGTTATTTAGCTTTGAATGCCCTGCTCTTTGCTGCCCCTCCGCCTCCCGAGCTGCTGCCCTAGGCTTCTGCCTAGTTTACCTGGTTGTTGGGCCAGCACTGCATGGAAAAGCCTTTCTGAGATTATCCCACCTGTATGTGTGTGCAGGCAAGCAGCATTCAGCTCTGCCAAGCTAATTGCACAGATAAAGCTGGAATGGCACCCCCCGCTATACAACGGGAAACTTACAGTATCACCTGCAAGTAACATTTACAGATTGTAGCAGCTTCAGCAAGTTCATTTGATGCATAACTGATCCAGTTTGGCAATATGCATTGTGGGTTACATTGCAGAGCTTCGTTACTTACACATGGCCTGTTTCATGAGCAACTACAAATGCTGAGGAGAAGCCGTCCTCGTGGTTCAAGGTGCAGCTTCTCACTGGATGACACATGCCTGTGACTGGGGCATAGCCTGTTGGAAGAAAGAAAAGCCTGCTTTTATTTTGTTTTTCTACTATGGGGGGGGGGGTAATTTTAGAACAGGTTACCTAGGTATAGTGCCTACTTCTAGCCTATTTTATTAAGACAGACACCTATGTGTCTTTATAAAATACTAAAGGCAAAGCAGCAGAAACCGTGGTTGCACCAAAGCTGTGGACATTGGTGTCAATGCACCAATCTGTATGAGGCATGTCTTTTATAAAGACCACCACTAAATAAATGAAAGCCTTCCTAAGAAGTATATTTCACAAGAATAGTCATATAACATATTACTCACCTCTTCTAGACTGGAGCACAATTCAAGGTATATGAATAAAAAGGACCTCATTAATGGCAAAAAAGCAGTGGAGATGTTTACTGCCAGCCCATATTATTTCCAAAAGGCCCATATTTTGTTCCAGTGTTACTCCATTTTTTTAAAATAATATCTATAATTAATATTGCACACAAAATTCTTCACAAAGCTATTTAAATTACTTATTTCACTCGCTGTTGATTGCTCTAATACTTTGTGACTCCACCTGTGCCCCGTTCAAACTCTACCCCGAACATGCCTACACTCTCATCGTGTAAAACTTCATTCTTTCTTCTCGCCATGCATACATTTATGTGTGTAACCCCTGGTGTCATTTCACATGAGAGAGAAGCAGGGCCTGTGCAAGGATACTAAGCGCCCTCAGCCAATCTTTCATTTAGTGCTCTCCAACCCTTACAGAGTCCACAGTCTCACTGCTCTCTCTCTTCCCCCCCATAGTCAAGCATCCCCCCTTTGCCCAGTCCAGCATCTGCTTATCTATCCACCTCCCCCCCAATGGATCAAAAATCTTTCCTTCTCCCCCTCCTCCCAGCAGTCCAATATACTCTTTTCCCCGACCCGGTTGTCCAGCAGCTCTCCATTCTCCTGCTGCATTAGTGTTGCGGCAGGCACAATGGCTAGCACTCAGCAGGAAGACTTGCAGCTAAACTATAAGGAAGCACATGGTCTCAGCACATGTGCATATCGAAGGCCTAATGTTTCCCTGCCAATCCTTAACAGGAAGTAGGTGGGGACACGGCAAGCCTTCAGTGCGCATGTGCTGAGGCCATAGCTTCCTTATGGTTTAGTTGTTGTTCTGCCTGCTGAGCTCCAACTGTTCTACCCACATCAAAGTGCAGGTAGAGGGAAGATTTTAAAACACTGGTCTGGGCTGCCTGATGCAACTCCCAGAATCTCAGTGCTCTAGGTGACTGCCTAGTTCACCTAATGGAAGTGCTGGCCTTGGGGAGAAGTCTATAAAATTACTCCCTTGGAAGATAATACAACATCCCCAGCTTTCCTAATCAGGCATGCCTGGGCTATAGTGCATGGGAGCCACATCTTAACACGGTGTCTGGCTCCCAGCACTTCTCCCCGTGTCCTTCACTCCACCCTCCTCCTCAGCTCAGCCTGCAGCTGTAACCCAAGTTTGAGGAAGGAATCCAATCCCAGTGTGACGCACAGGGCTAGGAGGAGATGTAAGATGGTGAAAGATCAGGTGAGGGTTTAAAGCCTGTTGGGCCCTTCAAAGAGATTCACAAAGAAAGTTGTGCAGAGGACCTCTTCCTGAGTAGAAGATAATAATGCAGAGCTTCATTGGCATGTGGCTTCTACTTCAGCCACCAATTCCCTGGTCACAGGTGTGGCACTGGCACTCCTCCCCTGCCACTGCTCTGCAACTGTTTGTGGCTCATTTTTACACCAACGTCAGAACCTACGTTTCCTGTGGTGGCAGTTTGTTCTGCTGTGTCCTTCACTTCTCTGTCACGTGGCTGCTCTTGAGTCCTTCTTGCATGTGTTGCAGTCATCAGGGCATGATGCTTCCACCTAATGCCACTTGGACTCTGCAGATGGCATACCACCCACTGCCTGAACTGGAATCTCGCTTAGAAAACATATTGGGGGGAGAGTTGAATTGGAGCAGCCGTGCAGCGTTAGACTTCCCCGAGGTGAGCAGGCTGTGGCGGGGACTGCCCCTGATGACATAGGGGGCCTTTAAATTTTCACTCTATTTGGCGTGTGGCCGTGGCGTGCCACAAGGGGCAGATAGGACCCTTGGGAGCCCCTTAGGAGTCACTGAGGAGCTTTGAGGAGTTGCTGTATTTATGGGTAAGAGAAAAAAGAAGATTTTTCTTTTGGCTCCGGGAGGGACTGGCCCTATGGATAGGCATGTGAAGACTGGGGATGTTGTGCCTCTTCTCCCTGCAGATACTGTTTCGCCTCTGCAGACTCCAGAGGGTGCTTCTTTGAGTTCCCCCGAGCGCTCTCCCGCCTCTTCCCCCATCATTGATAACCCCGTCCGACTTGCCCGCAAGTGGTACGCCGGTACAACAGAGTACCCCAGTTCCTGTTGTGAGTTCTTTTTTAGCTGTTACTTGGACACCACCCCAGTATGTTTCCCAAGATATGCCTGAGTCTCAGGTGTCTTTGGTGGATATTTGGCGTGTAGTGACACGTACAGAGGCTACTTTGGTAACCACAGTGTCACAGCTTTGTAAATTTACACAGGAAACTGTTACAAGGCTGGGGGCAGTCGATGAGCGGTTGGAATCTTTAACTGTTCAGGTTCAGAAATGTGATTCCCGGTATGCCTCTCTACAGATGATGAGTATCTCTTCAGTTAAAGATAATTTGCTTTTTCATCGTAGGTTGGAGTCTATGGAAAATTCTCTTAAGATGAAAAGTATTCATTTTCTTAATTTTCCTGTTACTCATTTATTATCATCTGAGATATTGCTTCGTAAATATATAAAGGAAGTTTAGAACTTCCAATTTCAGATACCATAACTTTTTCTAAAATATTTTATATTTCCTCTAGAAAGGTATCTGATGAGTCCATTGGGGAATATGATATTTTGCAACCTCAATCTCAAGTTAACCTTACCCAATTCCTGGAGGATGTTGGTGGCCTCATTTGTATCTGAATTGGATAAAGCTTTGGTATTTAGGAGTTACTTTAAACATAAAGATGCCTTTTTTATGGTGCTAAAGTACAGTTGTTTCAGGATGTCTCTAGGGCAACACAAGTGCGTAGGCAGGCTTTTTTGTCCCTTAGGCCAAGGGTGTTGGTGTTTGGGGCAACTTTTTTCTTAGATTTCCCTGTAAGTGTGTGATGACACTTCAGGGTGTAAAGTTTATTTTTCTTGATTCTTTACAACTGGAGACCTTCTTGTCTGAAAGGGAGAAAGCCAGGTGAGGGATGAGGGATTATCGGGCAGTAGTATAAATTTGGCTCTGAGGTTGTAGAGAGTTTCTCTCTTTGTTTTATTTTTTCTTCATTCTCCCCTAGATGTGGGCTGCAATTGTTAATTGTTTGTTTACGGATTGCCTTTATGACCTTATTTTCTTATTGCATTTTCTGTTTATTTCCTTACACTTGCTTATGTCCAGTATGTTTGAATTGAAATTAAAAAAACAAACAAAAAAAAAAACATATTGTGTCAGTATCAGCCCTGATCTCTGCTGCTTCTCTACCACCTCAGGAATCCAGCTTTTAAGGGGGCACTACCAATTGTAAATAAAGTGAAAAAGATTTACTGATTTTAAATAATCACATGTTCTTAGCCACTGGCTCACAAATGGCTGGATTGTTCGTGGGATGGGTGCTGCCTCTGTGTGAGCTTGGATTTGCTTGGTCTGGGGGCACCTTGCAGTCTACGAGGCTCTATCTTATTGGAAGAATAAGGAGGGCAACAATGACATCTCTCAGCTTCCCACCGAGGCCCAATGTTGTAGACTTCTCTGCCACTTCACAGTGCCTGGCTTAGTTCTCCACTGCTGATGTCAGGGTCAGATGTTCTTTGCTGCAATAGTCTTAAACCCTACCTCACCCAGCAAAAATAGTAATTTCAACAAATAAAGGAAATTGAAACAGCTGCAAGCTCACAGTGATTTCATTTCCCTTCTTCTCCCAACCAGAGACACTATCCCTCCCCCAGATTTTTAAAGGGTGGACTAGGAGCAGTTGGTGGATTAGGACTGAGAGTGCAATGACTCCCCCTTTGGTTTGACTTTCAAATCCTTTACTTTCGGAATCTGAGTTGCTGGCTGCCACCTCTCTGAGAACATTAGTAAATTGCATAGGTCTTCACTTGTTTCACTAATATGCAGAAGATATCAGCCATCAGGCTTATAGGACAAAATAGAGGATATGGATCCACAAGTGAAGCACTGGGGTAGGTATTTACGTGTGCATTGTCGGAATCACTCGTCCTCTCCCTACTTCATGGTTATCATGGTTGGGGACAGCACTCAGTGGGCCCATGGTCACAGAATATGGTGTGGCACCTGGGTATGATTTCTGGTCTGGATTAATTTCCCTTTGGGAACCCAATAACAGCCCCAAGGGTCTCAGGGATGAAACAGGAGAAGGGAAGAGAAGGTGGTTTTAAACACTAGAGAGGTAAACACGTTTGCCCCCTCGCTGACTTGTGTAAACCACAGACCCGCTTGCCTCGGGGCAGTTGTAAATGCCACTAAATATACTGTACATACATCATTTTCATACCCACCCAAACATGTCCAACATACGACGCCTTCAAAATGGTGCTTGCTGTAGATCTACACATGCTTCTGTAAAATTGCTGCTGAGGGGTATAGAGCATTTATACACATAAGCGCCATGCACAAGCCTTCTAAAATGACTTCCATAGTCCATTGTGTTGCTTACAGGGACATTTCAGTTTGTTATCTCATCAGAATGGTTCCAATCTGCCCAGTAACTATCTGCTCTTGATTTTGAAGAGTTCCGGGCTTTTAGTTTTTTATTTCTCAGCAGGCTAAAGTCACATGTGCAAAGGCAAAGGCTGGATAGAATTGCTGCTATTTTGTAATCTGGTGGTGAAGCTCTGCCAAGCAAGGACAGGAGCTTCTTTACTTATTATTCTTATTTTTTTATTTTATATAACTGAATTCATCTTCTTGCAATGTGCTGAAACTGAGATACCAAATGCAATTAACCCTGGAAAATAAATAAATAGCTCAGTACAAAATTAACAGTAATGAAATGTGAAACCCTCTAGGGGAGGAAAGACCAAATAGCTAGGAAAGGACTGGCTAACTAGCCCCATGCCTGTAATAATAGAAGTCATCAATTAATTAAACTACACATAATATTATAAAAGAGGAAAATCTTGTACATAGCTAAAGCAAGAAAACAAAAGAATACCAAGAACTCTTATTGGATGCAAAAAAATAGACAAGACAAATTAAATTAGCAGAATAAAAACAGAAAGCAACAAATACTAATGCCCCCCTTTATGCCAAGACCAAATCAGACAAAGCATAAAAAAATAGGTGGACATGTTTACTAAAGGGTGCACCAGTAGTGAGCGTTTGAGCCACAAAGAAAGCATGGAGGCTCACGCTAATTTTAGGGGGCGTGAGCTACCGTCCCCCTGCCTTTAGTTCATCACTAACAAGTGTCGATGGGCCAACTATCATGTGGTGTACTTAACACCACCCACTGAGGGCACCTATGCTAACAGCAACATTCGCGGTTAGCACATGCCCAAAATGCCCACACCAACCACAATGTACCATCAATGCTCACATTCTGCCCTAACCTGCCCAGTCTCCATCCAATCACGCACTGTCCAGTTAGTGCAGTTCTCTAGGGCAGGGCTCCATACTTATTGTTAGCACAGCACACTCACCTTGTGGCAAACTCTGCGCTTACGATCAGCACACATTACTAAGCAGAACTCTCTCTAGGACAAAAAATTCAACACCAACCTTCCCCTTTAGATGTGCATGGGAAAAATAATTTCAGTTCGTTTTTGGTTCATTTGACTTTTTGTTACCATTTTTGGGTGTTTTTTTGAACTTCAACTGTTTTGTGTTTAATTCATTTTTAACTTTTGAGGTTCAGATAAACAATTTACTGAGGAAGGCTTGTTTTAGTCTCTGGAATTTAAGGGGCCCTTTTTTTTTTAAGTGTATTTTCATGCGTAGTAACTGCCTGCTTGGGCCCTCGGTAAATAATACCAGGGGCATGACAGTTATCTACACTGATTGCGCTGGGGTGCTCACTGGCAGGGGTAGAGAGTAGGTGTGGTGAGCCCACTGACATTAGCATGGGGGAGGCATATCGTGCATTGTCAATGCTGTCACTAGCATGGATGCGCTTAAGATCACCTCAATAGGTGAAATTAAGCACACCTATAATAACAAAGACATGCATTAGGGTACTCATCCACTTGTTAACTGTCGGTGACATGCTGGTTATGTCACCGACAGTTACCACGGAGGCTTTGCAGTTAATACATAATAGGTTTTGCATTAAACACATCTTAACTGTGAAAACTTAACATACTTTAGTAAAAGGGTCCCTTAGATAATTAAGATCGAGATGCCAGATAAGACTTTTATATATTAATACAGACTCTGATTTTGCCTCAGATTGATTATTGCAATGGAGTTTATTCAGGCATTTCTTCAAAATTGTGTTCTAAAATGGAAATTACACTAACCTGGTAATTGTAGTTCCTGGAGGGTCCAGTTTAGTCCTCTACAATTGGGTAGTGCCCCTCCTCCTGCAGCCGGGAGACTGGACCAATCAAATCTTCTGTAGTATATATGCAACAGGAGCTCCCAGAAGTCCCCAGTGTACTAGTAACAAAGCATACTTACCGAAGCAACACATTAGATCAATATACAAAATGACCTAATTAAAGAACAATTTGTTCCCCCCCAAGAAATATCCAACCCCCTCCCCAAACGAGGAAGTCAGAACACTGCATTGCGCCGGCACCGACGCCTCAGGAATCAAAACACCGCTCCCCACCAGAAGTTCAGGAGCTGCCTGAACCCCCGAGACAGGGAAGAGCCTCAGCAAAAAACGCGGCTGCAACAGAGGGACCGAACGGCAAGAGGAATCGTCTTATCATCAACCATTCGGAAAAGCGCGCCGCACTACATTAGCAGATAGTCGGGAGGGAAGGAGGACTAAACTGGACCCTCCAGGAACTACAATTACCAGGTTAGTGTAATTTCCATTTCCTGTTCGGTAATCCAGTTTAGTCCTCTACAATTGGGATGTAACAGAGCAGTTAAGACCGGGCGGGACCTTGCCATCCGGCGTGCAGAACCGCCGAACCAAAACAGGAATCCCGAGCCGCTGACACATCTAAGCGATAGTGTCTACTGAAAGCATGCAGAGACGACCAAGTGGCCGCCCTACAGATATCTGCCGGTGGAACCAGGCTATACTCCGCCCAAGAGGTCGCCTGAGCCCTAGTGGAATGAGCCCTCAGACCCTCCGGAACAGACCGCTGTTGCAACAGATACACGGACGCGATCGCCTCTTTGAGCCATCTAGCAATGGAGGCTTTAGCCGCCGCTTCCCCTTTACGCGCACCCCCGAAGAGCACGAAAAGCCGGTCAGATTTCCGAAAAGACTCGGTAACCTTTAAATAACGATGGAGCGTACGACCCACATCGAGCCGGAGAAGACCTTTGTCCGTTGACCCGACAGATTGCGAAGAAAGCACTGGAAGAAACACTGCCTGATTCATGTGAAAGGGAGACACCACCTTTGGCAGAAAGGAAGGAACCGGACGGAGAACGATCCGATCCGCGGAAAAAGACAAGAAAGGCTCTCGACAGGACAATGCATGCAGATCTGAAATGCGCCGTGCCGAACAGATGGCTACAAGAAAAACCGCCTTCAGCGTGAGATCTTTCAGAGACGCCCTGCGCAGGGGCTCAAAGGTTCACGAACCAGGGCCCTCAGAACTAAATTCAAGTCCCAAGGAGGAACGAAAACTCTGCGGGAGGGCCGCAAATGAAAAACAGCCGTAAGGAATCGGCGTACATCCGGATGAGCCCCGAGCAGACGACCCAAAACCTTGCCGCGGTAACACGAGATAGCCGCCAGCTGGACTTTTAGGGAACTAGCCGCAAGGCCCTTATCGAAACCATCCTGAAGAAAACTTAAAACGACGGGCACTGAAACCGTCGCCGCCCGGACTCCCCGCCGGGAGCACCAGTCTTCAAAAATCCTCCAAATCCGAACGTAAGTAAGAGAAGTGGACGTTTTCCTCGCCCGCAGCAGGGTAGAGATCACCGCGGGGGAGTATCCCTTCCTTTTCAGCCGAGCCCTCTCAATGGCCAAACCGTAAGCGAGAATCGATCCACTTGGGGCATCCGCAAGGGACCCTGAAGAAGAAGATCCGGTAGAGCGGGCAGGAGCCAAGGAACCCCGTCGCGCAACCGGACCAGATCGGCATACCAGGGCCTCCGGGGCCAATCCGGGGCCACCAGTAACATGCGACCCCGGTGGCTCTCGATACGTTGTATGACCCGGCCGATCAGGGCCCACGGAGGAAAGACATAAAGAAGACCGGACGTGGGCCACGGCTGAATGAGAGCGTCGAGCCCCTCGGACATGCGCTCCCTTCGCCTGCTGAAGAAGCGCCCTGTCTTGGCTGATTGAAAGGTCGCCATGAGATCCATGATGGGTGGACCCCACCGCCGGACGATTTGTGCGTAAACCTGTGGGTTTAGCTCCCATTCTCCGGGGTCCACCCGCACTCTGCTGAGAAAATCGGCCTGGACATTGTCCACGCCCGCAATGTGAGCCGCCGAGATTGCTGGAAGGCGAGTTTGCACCCAGTTGAACAAGGCCGCCGCTTCTGCCTCCAGGGCCACACTGCCGGTACCCCCTTGGCGATTGATGTAAGCTACAGTGGACGCATTGTCCGACAGGACTCTCACCGGCCGTCCGAGAACCAGGGTCTCCAGGTCCACCAAGGCTAGCCGGACTGCCCGCAATTCGAGACGGTTGATCGACCAAGAGGCCTCCAGGGGAGACCATTCCCCCTGAGCAAAGCGGAACTCGCAGTGAGCCCCCCAGCCGGTTAAGCTCGCATCCGTCGTGAACGGAACCCACAGAGGAGGCTCCAAGGGAATCCCCCGCGACAGGTTCTCGGCGGAGAGCCACCACCGGAGGGATCGGCGAACCGTCTTTGGGCAAGGCAATCTCTTGTTCAACGAGTCGAGTCGAACTGGTTGGACCAACGTCGCAGAAGAGCACTCTGCAGCGGACGCATGTGGAAGCGCGCCCAAGGCACCACCTCCAGGGTCGCCGCCATCGTGCCGAGGAGCCGCAGGTACCACCACGCCGACGGAGCTGGCATCCCCCGGAAGAGACGGACCAGAGCCCGCAACGCCAGCACGCAGCACTCCGGAAGGCACACCAAGCCCCTTGCTGTGTCGAAGCGGACTCCCAGATACTCGAGATCCTGTGTCGGAGACAGACAACTCTTGCATTCGTTCACCACCCATCCGAGGGACCGAAGGAGATCCACCACCCTGCTCGTGACTTGCACACACTCCCGACTGGACTTCGCTCGAATCAACCAGTCGTCGAGATATGGATGGACCAGGATGCCCTCCTTGCGCATGCAGGGAGACTGGACACACTGGGGACTTCTGGGAGCTCCTGCTGCATATATACTACAGAAGATTTGATTGGTCCAGTCTTCCGGCTGCAGGAGGAGGGGCACTACCCAATTGTAGAGGACTAAACTGGATTACCGAACAGGAATTGCAGTTTTTGCAAAATCAAGCTGCTAAACTCTTTTAAAAAGGAAAGCACCAAAATGGTGCTTCTCCATTTCTGATTAGTCTACATTGGTTATAGATACAATATAGGATTGTTTTTAAACTTTTTGTTTAATTCACAGAACAATCTATGGTACTGCTCTGGTTTTAATGGCTGATTCAGCCTCTATTTATATTCCTCAAAGGCTATCACATGTTATCAATAGGCTATTATTGGAGTTACCCTCCTCAAAGAGCTATCGATTAAAATCTGTTATGGATAAATCTTTTCAGTTTAAAGCTGCAATAAGATGGAATTTGTTAATCGATGATGTAAGGAGGAAGGATAACTATTCGATCTTTAGGAAATATTGGAAAATGTATGTATTTCAGAAAGTGTATTTAATGAACTGTAAGCTTGTTCATATCTTACCATTTTAGTTTTATGATCCTGTATTGTCTCATCTCCAGGAACAAGCAGGAATGAGTCTTCACATATGGGTATCGTCGGTACCGACGGAGCCTGCGCGGGAACGCTCCCCAGCGTCCAGAAGGAAAGCTTTTGGGAGCATCCCACAGCGCCTGCGCGCTGCCTTCCCGCCTTTCCCAACCGTCTCTCTCCAGTTCTTCTTTTCTGCGGAGCCAGCACGTCGTGTTTCCTGTCACCGCTGAAGAATTTCTTATTTTCTTTTATTTTTCTTTAGTCGCGTGTCTGCCTTCTCGACTCCGGACCGGTACCACCGGTCTTTTTTCTTTCTTTCTAAAAAAAAACAAAAACACAAAACTATTCTTTCTTACTTCAGTGCATTTTCTTCTGTGGCCTCCGGGTTTAAAAAGTGCACGAAGTGCAGTGGCACTATTTCTGTTACTGACACCCATGACTGGTGTCTAAAATGTTTAGGTCCTGACCACTCCATCACGGATTGTGAGTCCTGTTCCATGATGTCTAAAAGAGGGTTGCAAAATCGGGCAGCCAAGCTCAGTACCCTGTTTCCCTCCGATGCAGCTTCTGTGGCATCAACGTCTTCCAGGGCTTCTTCTTCATCCCATGGATCTCAGGTAACTAAACTTAAGTCCGGCCAGTCCTCAAAGGGTACATCTCCCTCGAAGTATCGAGATGTCCCCGAGCTTACTCTTGAGGAATCCACACCGGCAAAATTACCCCGGTGGGAGGCTCCGGCTTCCAAAGCTCTATCTATGGGGTCACAGGTTGACATCGATGGCTCGGCCTCGACCGATCAGCTGTTACAATGTTCTGGGGTACTGGCGGTTCCTACCGGTACCGACATCCAGACATTGGTGGCGTCGATGGATCAGAATATTCTGACCATGCAGCGTGCCATCACGGCATTCATACAAGCTGCGACGCCTACGGTACCACAACAAACTCCGTTGTCGGTACCGATTCCGATTCCGGATCCGGCACTGGTTCCGATACCGGTACCGCTTGCATCGACATCAACGTCAACAGCAGCGATACGCTATCCAGTGATGCCCATTAGTACCGACTCGGTACCGATTACTCCTGATGTCGATACCCCCCTGGTACTCGTATCAGGCTCTGCGAGAGCATCCAGACAGTCGATACTTCGATTCCTCTGAAGAATCGGATTCATCAGAAGCCTCCATTGAAGCATCGGGGATCCTTCCTCAGGAACCCTCTTCTCCAAAAAGGAGAATGTCTCCTCCTGAAGACTTGTCTTTTCAAGACTTCATCAGGGAGGTGGCCAGAGGCCTGTCCATCTCAGTAGCCTCTGAAACTGAGCCCAGAGCCAAGAAATTAGATATTCTACAATATCCTAAGGCTCCTAAAGAGGCAGCCATCTTACCAATACATGAGATTCTTTATGATCACATGTTGGGTATATGGGAAACTCCTCTTTCCACCTCTCCTTTTTCTTGTAGGTTGGACACCATGTATCGTGTTCCTTCTTGTCCTGGGTTTCATAAGACTCAGCTTCCTCACCACTCTATTGTGGTAGAGTCTGCTATGAGTTCAAAAAGGCACTCCTCTGCTCCTCCAGGAAGAGAATGCAGAACCTTAAATGCTTTTGGCAGGAAAATTTTCCAGGCCAGCATGCTTGTAGCCAGAATCAACTCCTATAGTCTCTATATGGGGATGTTTCTAAAAGAAGTTACAGATCATCTGCACACCTTATCTCCTTTTATGTCAGAAGATAAGAGAGAGGAATATATTACCTGGCTTAAACATGCACAGGATGTATCCAAGTTTTCCAACCATGCAGCCTTTGACTCTTTTGAGGGTGCCAGTAGAGCTTCGGCTATTGCCATAGGTGCACGCAGAGTAGCTTGGTTACAAGCCTCTGATTTGGAATCCTGGGTACAGGATGGTCTAGGTAACCTTCCCTGTACAGGGGAAAACCTGTTTGGCAAAGATTGGCAAGCTAAAGCCAAACAGATGGATGTTGAAAATTCTGCTTTAGATAGACTCTCAAAGTCTACTACTGCTCCTTTTAAGAAGAGGTTATTTAAAAAAGGATCTTTCCCAAAAAAAGGGAAATTTTCTTCTGGTTATGGTCAGGCCTCTTCTCAAGGTCGTTTTGCTACAAAGAGACAGCAACAACCAAAACAGGCCAAGCCTCAGGCTGCGAGGACTGCTACGGCCAAAAAGCCTCAGCCTCCTCAGGGCCTTTGACTTTCCATTAGAGAACTTAGCCTTTCTGGCTCTAGAACATCCAGAGCCTCTCACCATCCCAGGAAGGTTAGCTCACTTTGCTCCCAGATGGGAACAAATCACAGCAGAGCAATGGACCCTCTCCATCATACGGGAGGGGTACAAGCTTCATTTCTTAAACCTTCCCCCTCACACCATGGTGAAACAGTTCAATTCTCCAACATCTCTCCTCGACCTTCTAGGTCAAGAGATTGCTACCCTTCTTGCCCAAGGGGCAATAGAAGAAGTACCCCTTCTTCAACAGGGCTCAGGGTTCTACTCCCCCTATTTTCTCATCCCAAAGAAAACAGGGGGCTACAGACCCATACTAGATCTCAGAGAGTTGAACAAGTTTCTATGCAAGGAGAAATTCAAGATGACTTCTCTCGGAACTCTCCTTCCATACCTCCAGAGTCAGGACTGGCTTTGTTCTCTAGATCTCAAGGATGCGTACACTCATGTCTCACCCATACTCAGTCTCTAGAGTTCATAGGGGCCTTACTGGATACCACAACTGCAAGGGCCTATCTTCCCCAGGCCCGTTGCCTTCGCTTGGTGCAGTTAGCCTCCCAGATTCAGTTAAAATCCCATTTAACTGCTTGAGAGATATTGCAACTCTTAGGCCACATGGCATCCACGGTGCATGTGGTTCCTTATGCTCGCCTTCACATGAGGGCAGCTCAGTGGACTCTATCCACCCAATGGACCCAGGCATCAGGTTGCCTGTCAGACAAAATAGCAACCTCCAGTTGCCTCTTTTGGTCCCTCCACTGGTGGAAGTCCACTCAAAATCTGTTGCTGGGGTCCCCTTTTCAACAGGTGTTACCCCAAGCAACCCTTACAACAGATGCCTCTCCAAAGGGTTGGGGAGCTCATCTACAAGATCTCTCCACTCAAGGCATCTGGTCTCCACAGGAGACATCTCTACATATCAACCTCTTGGAGCTCAGAGCAATCTTTCTGGCTCTCAGAGTCTTCCACTCCCTGCTCAGCTACAAGACAGTCCCCATCCATACGGACAACCAGGTAGCCATGTTCTACGTGAACAAGCAGGGGGGGACTGGCTCTCTGTCGCTTTGCAACGAAGCTCTGAGATTGTGGGCCTTCGCCAGAGAGCATCAAATCCATCTCATGGCAATGTATCTTCCAGGGGTTCAAAACTCTTGGGCAGACAGACTCAGTCGAGTTCTGCTTCCACACGAATGGTCCCTCCATGGGGACCAGATAGCCAGGCTTTTTCAGATTTGGGGTACCCCAGACATAGACCTGTTTGCAAGTCCGTGGAATGCCAAACTTCCCCGGTTTTGTTCCAGGATTCCGTGTCAGGGAGTTCAGGCCAAGGATGCCTTCCTCCTTCACTGGGGGAAAGACTTCCTCTATGCCTTTCCACCTATTCCCCTCATCCCAAAGACTCTGTTCAAGCTTCAGAGAGACAAGGGGTCTATGATCCTCATAGCACCACGTTGGCCACGCCAAGTGTGGTACCCTCTACTTCTGCATCTCTCTCAAGCTCCCTCCCTGGACCTGGGGTCTGCTCCAGATCTCCTCTCCCAGGAGGAGGGAACCTTGTGGCACCCAAATCCTCAGTCTCTTCATCTCAGGGCCTGGTTGCTGAAGGCCTAGACCTTCAAGATTTACACCTTTCTCAGCAAGTGAAGGATATCCTTCATGCTTCCAGAAAGCCTTCCACCAGACGTTCTTATGCTTTTAAATGGAAAAGGTTTTCCATTTGGTGTGCAGAAAGTGGTCTTAACCCTTCTGCAATACCTTTGAATTCTTTACTAGACTATTTGCTGCATTTATCCCATGCAGGCCTTAAAACAAATTCAATCAGAGTCCATTTGAGTGCTATTGCAGCATCCATGAAGCCTCTCAATGGACAACCTATTTCCTCTCATCCTCTTATAGCAAGATTCATGAGAGGCTTTCTTTTGACTAAACCTCCCATTAGACCACCTCCAGTGGCATGGGACTTGAATCTGGTTCTTGGCCAGCTTATGAAGCCACCCTTTGAACCCTTAGCCACTACCTCCTTGAAATTCCTTTCCTGGAAGGTTATTTTTCTCATTGCAGTCACCTCAGCTCGCCGTATCAGTGAGTTGCAAGCTCTAGTGGCTAATCCTCCTTATACAAGGTTCCATCATGACAAGGTAGTCCTCAGAACTAATCCACACTTTATGCCTAAAGTGGTCTCACCTTTTCATCTGAACCAGGAGGTTTATTTACCTGTCTTCTTTCCAGGGCCTCATGCATCAAGTGCAGAGAGGAGTCTTCATACCCTGGATTGTAAAAGAGCACTTGCCTTCTATTTACAAAGGACACAGCAACATAGAAAGTCCTCTCAACTTTTTGTTGCTTTTGATCCTTCTCATTTAGGACTTCCAGTCTCTAAGAGAACTCTGTCCAATTGGATTGCTCAGTGTATTTCCTTTGCCTACCAGAGTAAGAACCTTTCTCTGGAGGGCCATATCACAGCTCACAATGTGAGGGCCATGGCAGCCTCTATGGCTCATCTAAACTCTATGTCCATCGACCAAATCTGTCGAGCAGCCACCTGGGCATCGGTTCATACCTTCACAGCCCATTACTGCTTGGACAAGGACTCCCGCCGGGATGCCTTGTTTGGTCAGGCTGTTCTCAAACACCTGTTCCATACCTAATCAACTCCTACCCTCCATCCCTGACTGGATGCCTGAGATTCATGGGTGGAGGTGGAGCCCTTCCAGGGACTCACAATCTGAGTGATCTCCCAGGCATCTCTAGCTGGGGAGTCCCCATATGTGAAGACTCATTCCTGCTTGTTCCTGGAGATAGCACAGTTACTTACCTGTAACAGGTGATCTCTGGGAACAGCAGGAATAAGTCTTCACAACCCACCCACCTCCCCTAGGAGTTGTATCTCTCTATCTATCTTTCCTTTCCTCTCTCTCTCTTTATCTCAGCTTTAAAACTCGAACTGGAGAGAGACAGTTGGGAAAGGCGGGAAGGCAGCACGCAGGCGCTGTGGGATGCTCCCAAAAGCTTTCCTACTGGACGCTGGGGAGCGTTCCCGTGCAGGCTCCGTCGGTACCGACGATACCCATATGTGAAGCTTATTCCTGCTGTTCCCAGAGATCACCTGTTACAGGTAAGTAACTGTGCTTTATTTGGTAATGTAACTCAGCTGATACTTGATATTAATTGTATGCTATAACTTACTAGGTTGAAATCTGCTTTGGAGATGCATTACAGTTAAAATGCAGACTAGCTCAGATGACAAGACTTTGACTTTCATATTTTGGACACATCAAGCGAAGAGAGAGATCATTAGAGAAAGGCAAGGGTAAGATCAACGCAAAAGAGGAAGACCAGCAATGAGAGGATCGATACAAAAACAGCAGCTATGGGAGCCACTTTGTCAACAATGAGCCTCCTGACTGAAGACCAAACACAGTTTAGGACAGTTATCCAGAGGTTTGCCTTGAACAACAACAAATTCCTTTTCCATAGTCTTTTTAATAACTTTTCTTTACATGCATTGGGACATTTTTACACAAGTAAATCGATTGTATGTGAGTTAATTTGTAGGTTAATGTGCATAAAGTTGATTATTTTTATTAATTCTTTAATGGAGTACTTATGGCACAGCAATAGCATTAACTGTCCATTAACAGATAAAGTAATTCTCAACATCTCCTGCCAACACATCAAGTCACAACATTTACAGAACCTTTGTTTGCTGCCCCCCCCCAATTTATTGATGAGAATCCTCCCAACCCCCACCCTATTCCTTCAGCTCTCTCTTTTCAATCTCGTAAGAGCTGAATGCAATTGATTTTGCATTAATTCAAAATGTTAGGTGCACAAACAAACCAAACACATGCTGCTGAGTACGCCACATCTATACAGCCTAAGCAGAGCCTTGTCAAACTAGCACTGTTTGGTGAAAGGACAGAGAAGAAAATCATTTGTTGTGGGGAATGCAGCATAATGCTTGAGAGCTTGTTTCACAAGACCAGCACATAGAAGCAGCAGCAGGCTATGCTACAGACCAATGCTAACATGACTCTATGCTGAGAGGAAAGAACTAGAAATCTCTGCTCCTAAGCTCTGAGACCCCACACTACAATACATCAGCAAAACTGGTTTCAGAGAAACCCAGCTCCCCAACCATTAATGGTCTTATAGAGCAAACGAAAGACTTTAACTGTGCATAACTGGCAATTGTAGACAATGGAATTGTTTACAATGCGTGGAGATGTTTTTTTTAAGTGTTTTCTTATTTATTGAAAATGTACAAAATTATAACAGGCAATTATTACAACTGCACAAAAATTAGGATATCATATAATTACCAAACTACAATTAAAACCCCCCAAAATAATTTGTTTAAGTCAATTCTACTGTTAGTCCCCTACAAAATGAGATCAAGCCAAAAAGGAAAAGATGAAAGACAATAAAGCAACTAAGAAATTAACGGGCATGTTTACTATAAGCACACCAGTAGTGCACATTTGGGGCTGACAATTAGTACGGACACCCATGCTAATTTTTGGGGGCCTGTGTGTCATTCCCCCTACCTTTAGCATGGTATTAATGCGTGTCACTATGCTAACCAGCATGTGGGGTACACGTGCCACTCTCCACTAAGATGGCATTATGTACACACACGCTAAAAGATACCTTCATGGTTAGCACATGCACAAAACATTCACACTAACTGCGAAACGCCTTCCATTTCCATGTTCCGCCCACAGTTCACCCATTCCCCGCCTAATCACGTGATAATTGGTTAGTGTGGTAATTTTAGAATGGGTGCTCATGCTAACTATTGTGCTTATCACATGCTAAACCCCATGCTAACAGTTAGCATACATTAGCAAACATACCCCTAAACAAGATAGAACATCCCCAAAGGTACTGAAAGACCATCATTCCGAACATGACTGCTGGATTACATCAGATAGGCAGATACAGTATCTCTCAGAGCAGAAATCTTGACTATGAAGAAATAGTTTTAATTTCTTAACGTCATAAAAAAACTAACATTCTCCATTTTAATCAAACATTTTAAGGGACATCAACAAAAATTCACCACCCCGTGCAATAACATCTTGACAAGAGTCAAATAAAACCTTTATCTGCTGCATCTGTTTAGAACCATACGGAAAAAATCCAGACTTTTTGACCATTTTGGCCTTGGTCAGATGCATAACCTGATATTTATATGTCCCAAAAACAAAGGAAATAGGGGTGGGGAGTGGGGCTGGTGAGCACTAATGGCAGCAGTAGTGTTTCTCTAGAGCTTCATAAGGCTGTCAAGTAATCCTTTCCCCCAGTTGATGACCTGGATGCATTATACCTGTGATGTGATGGTGATCCAAAACAGTGATCTGTGAAAGGTAAGAAGGGAGCATAGTGGCTGATAACTAACGTTTTTAAGAAACTTGCTGGATTTGAACAGAGCAGCATGAGTAGCAAGGAGACGCCTGCACAGATGGTGTGCAGAGTAAGTCACATGGAGATATGAGCACTGGAATCAAATGCTAATTGATTTCAGACCTGAATGTAAATCTTCTTGCAGAACTCCAAGAGATAAATACCAACATAACTGGACTAGAATTGGAAGGTCTCATGCTTAGGGTAGAGGTACTAGAGAAAAGGGTGCCAGTTTTCAAGGACAGTAGTAGGGAGTGGTGAAGACAATATCGCAGTTGAGGTAACAGATAGGAGTGCTGCAGGTTATGTTGTTCAACCTCAAAGATAGATCCTGGGTCTCAAATATTAGAATAATTGTGTTCCCACAGAAGAATGAAGGTAAAATGCTCTGGACTTTGTGGAGAAATTAACAGATTTATTGAGCCCTGAGTAACTGGACCCTAAGATCCAACTGAATCGGGTTCATAGGGTTCCAGGCCAGCAGAGGGAGGGACAAAATTTGCTCAGTCTTTTCTGACCAGAGTTCATAAATTCATTACCAAAGAATGGACCACGAGGAAGATCAGAAGTATGAGTCTATAGGTGGACATTTCCAAAGACCATAGCTATGAAACTAAAAAGAGATGGGCTGTCGATGCTTGTGCAAAGAAAGTCTTGCAAGACAAAAATTTGCACTGCAAACTGTTTTATCCTGCAAAGCTGAATGTGCAGGTAGGTGGGAAGTGGAAGAACTCTGCCACTCTGAGGAGTGCAGTGGAAGTTTTTGTAGCCAAAAATGAGACCCGGCATAATATCTCACATAAATATCTATGAGGTTCAAAAGAGTTGAGGAAGGCCAGTGGAAGTGCGGCATTGTCAAAGGTGGGCTGGGAAATAGCAGGCAGATCACAGTAGTTTGAGATGACATGCAATGGCCCTGACTCGAAGGCACACATTGCATTTGCATTTTTTGCAATGGCCCCTACTCCTGAAATAGACTGATGAGAGGCGAACCTAACAAGCAGCTAAACCAAGAGGTGTTGAACTGCGATGATGAGAGTTGGCAGAAACTATTGTTAGTAGTATGGACTAGATTTGATGATGAACATGATGGGAGTGGTAATGGAAGATAGACTGTATTAGTGATAGTAGTTTATTAGGGTTATTGAAAAGGATTGAGCCATGGGGTGTGTGCGTTTTTGACACATAAATAAAGGATCACATAGCATGTGAGGGTGACTGGGAGGGATTGCTCAGAGGCAAGGGTTTGCCACCTTTTTTGTCAGGAGGAAGGGCTGAGGGGTAGGGGAGAAATGAGGAGGAAGGGGAAGGGAGTAGGAGGTAAGGGGGATGAATGCTCTTTGGAGGGTATTGATAGTTGCGAAGGTTTTGTAGGTGTAAAGTGAATTTGAGCAATGAAGTAATGCATGTGTGTGCAGGATGCAAGTGGAACCGGGTTATTGTAAATACAGATGAGTGACTGTGGAGTGTGAATTGGGGATGGAGCATTGAGATATAATGTAACTTGGGTGAGCAATCCCACAAAGATGAAACAGGTCCTACACTTGTTAAAAGATGAGCATGTGGAGATTGCCTTCTTGGAACCAATTCATTGCTCAGGTAGCATCCCATGGATTCCTGCTAAGTGAGTGGAGCAATGCCAGGAATAGTGATCTTAATAGTTAAGAGTGCATCCTTCCACTGTGAAGGAGTGGTGGCTAGTAGAGGGATAGTACATGGTGGTTAAGGGTAAATTGTATGGTGTTGCATGACCACTCTTGTAAATGTGTATGGTCCTACCCAGAGGGAGAAAGTGTTTTTCAAAAGGTTTTTTGATGTTATTGCAAGGAAGGGAAAGGGAGTGTTAATAGTAAGAGGAGGCTTTAATTTTATAGTGCATTATCATCTAGATAGGAAGGAGAAGAAGGTACAGCATATTAGGAAGAAGGGATTGGTGACTATGATGGAAGGAGCAGACCTGGGAACTGAATTAATGGGTGCTTGATAACGGTGAAAGCTTGAGCATGATTATACCTTCTCGCCTCCCCATTAATCTTAGTCCTGAATAGATATGTGATGGCTGGGCATGGAGGATAAGGAGGTGTGAGATAAGGACCAACTAGTATTCATTGGATTGAAATGTGGAGACAGGGGTGAAGTGACTGAAAATAAGTGGAGCTTAAATGAGTTCATTCTAAAGACCAAGAATGTTTTTTAATTCTGTAAAGGAGAAGTGGATGGAATATAGGAGTTTCAATTATTTACCTGGAATGGAAAAGCTGATTCTATGTGATGCAGGGAAGACTATGATTAGACAGTACTTGATAGCTTTATGCTTTCACAGGAAAAGAGAATGTGAAAAGAAGCAGATAAGACTGATATAGGAGCACAGGCACAAGTGTGAGCAGAGGGCAGAGGTTTGGTGGAAGGTATGTATAAGTTGAGCAGTCAACTTAATGTTTTATTGCAGGAAAAGATAGATCATTCAATGAAGCGGACCCAAAAGATGAACGTTGAAAAAATGAGACAGACTGGAGGGCATACTAGCAAGGCAGATTGGGGAGCAGCAGCCATCTTCGGAGGGAGGCAGCAGGAGCTCCTCCTCACTTCCTTTACCTGCCTATCAGCAGCCCTCTTCATCGGCACAAAAACCGCCGCTTCTGAGGCGCGCGGTCAGATCAGGGAGCAGCAGCCATCTTCGGAGGGAGGGAGCAGGAGCTCCTCCTCACTTCCTTTACCTGCCTATCAGCAGCCCTCTTCATCGGCACAAAAACCGCCGCTTCTGAGGCGCGCGGTCAGATCGGGGAGCAGCAGCCATCTTCGGAGGGAGGGAGCAGGAGCTCCTCCTCACTTCCTTTACCTGCCTATCAGCAGCCCTCTTCATCGGCACAAAAACCGCCGCTTCTGAGGCGCGCGGTCAGATCGGGGAGCAGCAGCCATCTTCGGAGGGAGGGAGCAGGAGCTCCTCCTCACTTCCTTTACCTGCCTATCAGCAGCCCTCTTCATCGGCACAAAAACCGCCGCTTCTGAGACACGCGGTCAGATCAGGGAGCAGCAGCCATCTTCAGAGGGAGGGAACAGGAGCTCCTCCTCACTTCCTTTACCTGCCTAACAGCAGCCCTCTTCATCGGCACAAAAACCGCCGCTTCTGAGGCGCGCGGTCAGATCGGGGAGCAGCAGCCATCTTCGGAGGGAGGGAGCAGGAGCTCCTCCTCACTTCCTTTACCTGCCTATCAGCAGCCCTCTTCATCGGCACAAAAACCGCCGCTTCTGAGGCGCGCCCGTGCCTTGCGGGCCCGCGCCTGAGGGCCTCGCTAGAGGGCCCTTTGGCGTGGCCCTTAGGCGTTGGTCCGTGGCGTCTGCTGCTGAGAGTTGCACTGATGACATGGACTGGGTTGACGTGCTTATTTTTTATGGTAACTTGCTGTTCCATGTTCCTCTCCTTCTCATCTGTTTGACTGTCTCTGTTCCTCTATTCTGTCCTATCATATAATTGGCATTCTTTTCCTATTTCCTCAAATGATATAGCATTGTAAACCGCTCTAATGCCTATGGCCTGAGCGGTATATCAAATTCTAATAAACATAAACATAAACATCAGAGGCATAAGGATGAAAGCTGGAATAAAGATGATTAGGCAGGGACAGAGAGTTAGAGACACCTAGATAGATAGCAAATGCTTTCAGAAAATTTAATGAGGAAATGTAAACACTGCAGGAACCAGTTGAGTGGTCAGTAATGGAGGCTTTTTGATGAAAATAGTAGTAGCAGTGATATCAAAAGAATTAAATAAAGAGTTGAACAGACCAATGGTATCTGAGGAGGCCCTTAGAACCATGCAATAGCCAAAGGCCTGTGGCCTAGATGACTTTGGTATTGGTTTCTGTAAGGCTCCAGGGGAAGTGGTGGCTCCTGTGCTTACTCAGGTGTTTCAAGGGAAGCTTGAGACTTTGAGGTTGCTCAAGTTATTTTATGACGATCATATTACAGTAATCCATAAAGAGGAGCCGAGAACTATGCTTCTTATAGATCTATTGCTTTGTTAAATATAGATACAAAAATATATGTGAAGGTGTTAGCCAATGGATTGGAGCAGGACCGTACCAAGCCAGAAATGTACCCTGGGCAACTAACAAATCTGGCACCCCACTCCCCACTACCATATGCAGTAGCTCATTCTTTTTGAGCTTTCTGAAAGCCCAGTGATTATATCAGCACCCTTTCTGTACTTGTGTCCTGTGCGACCGCACCCCTCACACAGCCCTTGGTTGGAGAGAATGGTACCTTTGTTGGTTAGCAAGGCTCAGGTGGCGTTTACAGTGATGGCCAAGAAAGCAAACACAATGCTAGGAATTATAAGGAAAGGAATGAGGCATAAAACAGAGAATATTATAATGCCTTGACTACTGTGTGAAATTCTGGTCATCGCATTTCAAAAAAGACACAGCAGAAACAGAAAAGGTACAGAAAAGGGTGACTAAAATGATAAGGAGAAAAATGATACTCCTTATAAGAAAAGGCTAAAAAAAATTAGGATACCTCAGCTTGGAGAAGAAACAGCTAAAGGGAGGTATGATAAAGATCTATAAAATTATGAGTGGAGTGCAGGGCGCCGGTCCTTCAAGGGTGCCCATTTCTGCTACCCCTTTCCGCACAGTGCTTACTAACACTCCAGTTGTGTGTCACAGTTTCCTCCTGTTCATAATGTGCCGCTTCCATCCCCTCCAAAACCAGAAGCGGCGTTGGGGGGGGGGTGGAAACAGCACATTGTGAACTGGAGGAAACCGCAATGCAGCGCCAGAGATTCAGTAAGCCCTGCATCGCAGTTTGGGGGTTTTCGCTGGTTCTGCAGGCCCCAGAGAGGGGTGGCAGCAGCGGCAATGGGAACAGGGAGGCCAGCAGGATGGAGGACCTGCCTAGGGAACCTCCCATCCTTGCGCCAGCCCTAGTGGAGCGGAATGAATAAATGTAAATAGGTGGTTTACTCTTTCAAAAAAGTACAAAGACCAGAGGAAATACGACTAATTTACTAGGCAGCACATTTAAGACAAATTGTAGAAAATATTTTTTTCACTCAACACATAGGTTGTGATAAAAACTGTTAGTATAGGTGGGTTTAAAAAAGGTTTGGACAAGTTCCTAGAAGAAAAGTCCATAAACCATTATTAAGGTGGACTTAGGGAAATCCATTTCTTATCCCTGGATAAACAGCATGAAATCTGTCTACCGTATGGGATTCTGCCAAGTACTTGTGACTGAAAGCATAAGGTAAAATTAGGCCTTACCTGTTAATTGTCTTTCCTTGAGTTCTCTCCAGGCCAGTTCAGGAACAGATGGGTAGTCAGCCCCCTCAAGCAGCTGAGGACTGAACAAGACAGAGTTTTGCTGGTGTGATATAAGAGCTACCTCTACAGCCACTGATTCCAGTCTCCTCCTGACAAAGCAGCTACACAAAAAACATTGCAACTTACAACACTATCCCCTCACCGAGAATAGGAAAAACTGGGAACACACCCCTCCCTTTCTTTACCCGTGTCCCTAAAAGGACCGTCCTGCTTCTACTGGCCCTGCGCACCCAGAACATACCCTCTTTTGCAGGGATAAAGCCAATAAGAATATCCGCACTGAAGAAAATGCTCAGTACTTTCCCGTATGCCGGACACACCTCCAAACAAAATACATCGGTGGGCCCTGGACTGGCCTGGAGAGAACTCAAGGAAAGACAATTAGCAGATAAGGTCTAATTTCACCTTCCTTATCGTCTCTCCAGGCCAGTCCAGGAACAGATAGGATGTACCAAAGCAGTACTTAAACTTGGGCGGGACACACCAGTCCGGCCTGAAGCACTGTGGTTCCAACCACCGCATCACTGGCTGCCTGCACATCCAAATGCTAGTGCTTTGCAAAAGTGTGAATAGATGACTAAGTTGCAACTCTACAAATGTCCACTAGCAGGACCAGATAATGCTCTGCCCAAGACACAGCCTGTGCCCTAGTCGAATGGGTCCTTGGTCCCACAGGCGGAATGCAGCCACACATCATGTACGCTACACAGATCACCTGCCTTACCCAATGAGCAATGAAGGCTTTGTAGGCGGCCGCCCCTTTGCAAGGGCCTCCAAACAGCACAAACAAATGGTCCATCTTACATGTTGACTCTGTTCCCTTCAGATATCTCTTTAGGAGCTTACACAGGGAACGATCACTGACACTTGGGAATGTGGGCAGAGCAATAGACTGATTCATATGAAATCTAGACACAGAGGTACCACGCAGCCCTTCTCCAGTCCCAGGGGACCTCTCCCATCTCCATGGATCTATTAAAAACATCCTTTAAAAGCCCTGCCAAAACCTCTTTGAGCTCTTTCAGTATCCTGGGATGTATCCCATCTGGTCCTATGGCCTTATCCACATGCAGTTTTTCAAGCTGTTCAAACACATCATCTTCTGTGAATGGTGTGTATCTACTCCATTTCCATATGTATATTTGTCAATCATACATTGAGGATGAACAAGACAGCCAAGAGGTCTGCTGAGTGCAAGGAAATTGGATCCAGGAGAGGGTGAAAGAGTGGATCTGCTAAATGTGAGGAGTTCACAAGTTGATAGAAAAGCTGCATCTACAGAAGCGTAGAGAGATGCAAAAGGAAATGGTGGAAAGGAATGAAGGAACAGGGCTAGGGCGAAGGCATCAGAGTCCTAATAGTTTAAGAGCAAGGAAAGTGAGGAATTCACCCTGAACCGAGTGCCAAATAGAATGAAAGAATGGAAAGAAAATTATCCATTTCAGATTCCAATAAGAGTGGGCACCACAGAGCAGAGGAAGGAGGAATTCTGAAGGAAAATTCCCAACAAAGCGTAGTTACTCACTTCTAGGAGGTCACTTGGAAACGTAGTTTCTCACTTCTAGGAGGTTCTCTGTGAAAAGCAGGAATAAGTCCTCACATTTGGGTAATGTTTCCCGAAGGAGCCCTGCATGAGAATGCTCATCAGTTTCCAATCAGCAGCTTTTGGGAGCCTCCATCCCGCATGCGTTTCTGCCGTCCCACCTGCCATGGCGCCATCTTAGTAAAATATAAAAGCTAATAGCCAAAACAATTCCATGGAGAGATGGGAGGGTTGTGAGGACTTATTCCTGCTGTTCACAGAGAACACCTGCTACAAGTGAGTAACTAAGCTTTCTCCATGAACAAGCAGGAAATAAGTCCTCATGTATGGGACTCCCAAACTATAAGCTACTGAACATGAAAAACTAGCCCAACAGGGGTAAGGATCAAGAGAAACAGCAGATGTAGTCCCCCTTTGGGACTCAACCGATTTGGCATCCACAGCAGGCATCAGCAACAGGATGACTCTCTTGGTAGCGTGGATGGACAGAAGGGCCGGTGGGAAGAACTTGAACTTAAATCAGAATGAGTACGGCTTGGCTGAAGTTACTGTCACACCAGGAATCCTCATCCAGGCAGTAGTCAGCTGTGAAGGTGTGAAGAGAGGACCATGTTGCAGCTCTGCAAATCTCCAGGGAGACCGAGTGCAGATTGGCCACAGATGTAGCCAAGTCCTGGACTCTGTGGGCTGTGACATGATCCTCGAGGCTCAGTCTTGCCTGAGCATAGGCAAAGGATATGTAGTTCACCACCAATGGACAGTGTGCATTTGGAAACCATTAATTCCCAGCCTGTTGGGGGTCATAGGAGTCGAACAACTGCATAGAGCGATGGTGCAGGCTGGTCCGCTCAAGGTAGAAATCCAGCGCCTGCTTGCAATCCAATGTGTGCAGCTGGGCCTCTGCCCTGTTGGCATGAGGCCTAGGAAAAAAAGTGGACAGTATGACTGGTTGAGGTGGAAGGCCAAAACCACCTTAGTCAAGAAACACTTGGCTTAGTCATGCGAAGAGAGAAATCATTAGAGAAAGACATTATGCTTGGCAAGATAGAAGGTCAACGCAAAAGTGGAAGGCCAGCAATGAGATGGATCGATACAATAACAGCAGCTACGGGTACCAGTCTGTCAACAATGAGCCGCCTGACTGAAGACCGAACACAATTTAGGATAGCTATCCAGAGGGTCACCATGAATCGACTCCGACTCGACGGCACTTAACAACAACAACATGTACAGCTGGTGAGCCACCAGAGCCTTAAGCTCATTGACTCGGCAAGCCGAGGTGAGTGCCAACAGAAAGATGGCCTTCCAGGACAGGAATTTCAGTGGACATGTACTGAGCAACTCAAAAGGCTCTGGCAACAACTGTCCAAGACCATCTTGAGATCCCACATCACTGGCGGGGGCTTAATCAGTGGCCTCAATAGAAACAAGCCTCACATAAAGTGGGCCACCAGAGGCTGGGAAGAGATGGGCTTCCCCTCCAAGATCTGGTGGTAGGCCTCAATCACACTCAGATGCACTTGTGCAGTTAGAATTGAGGCCCGAATCAGAGAGATGGAGGAGGTACTCCAGCAACCCCTTGACCGGGCAGAAGAAAGGATCCAATGTCTTTCCTGTACCCCAGAAGAAAAAACGGCGCCACTTGAAAGCATAGGCATGGCAGGTAGAGTCCTTGTGGGAGGCTAGGAGGACATCAGTCATCTCTTCTGTTAAGTTGAGCTTAGACAGGACTACCCACTCAGCATCCATGCCGTAAGGGCCAAAGACTGGGCGTTCAGGTGCAGAAGAGTCCTGTCCTCTTGAGAAATTAGGTCGGGTTCGCAACCTAACCAGAAAGGTCCCCAGCTGGAGCAACAGGGAGAACCATGGCTGTCTGGGCCAGTACGGGGGCCAATGAGGATCATGGTCCCCCTGTTGCCTGGAGCTTGAGAAGCATCTTTGTGACCAGTGGAATTGGGGGCAAGCATAGAGAAAGCCCACCCTCCAGTCTGATGCCAGCCTGCCCTTCGCGGGCACCCGAGAGCAGAAGCAGTCCACCTGCGCATTGTGTGGGAAGGCAAAGAGGTCCACTGTCAGCGGGCCCCACTGCCAAAAGATGTGGTTCACCACCCTCATGTTGAGAGGTCCACTTGTGAGACTGGAGGACCCAGCTAAGGTGGTCCGCCAGTGTGCTAAGCTCCCCGGACAAGAAGGTCACCCACAGCTCCATATCGTGGGCCATTGGGTACATCCAGAGGCATACTACCTTCCAGTGCAAGAGGTATGAACCTATGCCCCTCTGTTTGTTGAAGAAGAACATGGCAACCTGGTTCTCTGTCTGAATGAGGACCACAATGTTGGCCAAGTGTGCCCAGAAGGCCCTGAGGGCATTTGCAATTGTCTGAAGTTCCAGAAAGTTGATCTGATGCAGGCTCTCCTGCTCTGACCAAAGGCCATGCATCCACAGGCCATCCAAGTGTGCACATCATCCAAGTTTGAATCCATTGGTGGGGAGCATCCTGTGGGGCAGCGTCAGCTGGAAAGGAAGACTCAGAGCGGGTGTCGGGGCTGAAGCCACCACTCAAGGATTTGATGAGGGGTGCCGTAACAGCCATCTGATCCCTGTGGTGACTGGTGGCTGGCTTAAACTGGGTGCTCAGAGTCCACTGTGCCTGATGCATCCTGAGCAAGGCCAGTGGGGTCACATGTACCATGGAGGCCATGTGGCCTAACATGAGCAGCATCACCCATGCTGTTTTGTGCCATTTGCAGTAGATGGTGGCAACCACCTCCACGAGCCACTGTATATGGTCTTCTGGCTCAGGCCTGCATGATGTGTCCAAGAGAGCCCCAAAGAACTCCAGCCGATGAGACGCTGCAGATGACACTTTGGGTAGTTGAAAACAAACCAGAGTTGCTTAAGCACGTGTATCATCAGGTATACAGAGTGCCGCACACCATCTGGTGTGGAAGCCTTTATAAGCAAGTCATCTAAGTAGGGGAAAACAAAGACCCCCAGGATCCAGAGGTACACAGCAATGACTGCTAAGCACTTGGTGAAAATTTATTTAGCTTTATTTATTTAGCTGTATTTATATCCTGCTTTTCACCGGGTCAAAGCGGTCAATTGGGGGATGCATTTAACACGAGGGGATATGAGACACATATGCTAATACTTACAGGGAACATGGGCAATGGAGGGTTAAGTGGCTTGCCCAAGACCACAAGGAGTGCCTATAGGACTAGAAATCCCAGTCCCTCTGGCCTGAGATTGCTGTCCCCAGGTGGGACTTGAACCCCCGGCCCTCCAGCCTGAAGTACCTTGTCCTAACCACTAGACCACTCCTCCCTCCAGTCTGAAGGGCAGCACCGGTACTGGAAATGCTGGCTGCCCAGCATGAAACACAGGTATTTTCTGTGTAAAGGGTGGATTGAGAGATGTGTATACACATCCTTCAGATCCAAGGAGCATAGCCAATTGCCCTGTAAGAGATATAGGAGCAAGATTTCCAGGGAAAGCATTTTGAACTTTTCCCGGATCAGAAAGCGGTTCAGGTCCGGGAGGTCAAGGATTGACTTGAAGCCCCCTGTCTTCTTGGGGATGAGGAAGTAGCGGGAGTAGAACCTCTGTCTCATCTGAGCCAGAGGCACCGGCTTGATGACTGCATCGGTCAACAGGATGGCGACCTCCTCCTGAAGGAGACCGCGCTAATGCAAGTCGAGAGGGTACTCTCCTGGGAAGAATGGTGGTGGGGGCTGGGTAAGATGCAGCAGGTACCCATCCTGCACAATCTGTAGCATCCAGGTGTAGTGGTGATAAGGGGCCACCTGTGTGCTTAGTGGATGAGCCAACCATCCACCTGAGAGGGAACCCCCCTCGGCGATCGGGCGATTGACTATGCCCCTGAGGAAGGTGTCAAAACCCCACCCCCTGGCTGCATCTGGGGTGCAGGTTGGTACTTCTGCGACGTAGCCTTCTACGGTTGCTGCTGGGACTCCTCCTTGGGCCGAGCTCCCTGGGAGTTCTGATAGTACTGGCGCTTTGGCCTATAGAAAGACTTCTTCCCTTGATGCTTTTTCTTGGCAGGATCCATTGTCTTGTGCGAAATATGGGAAATGGTTATCTGTTCAGTCTCGATTTTGGCCGCCATCTCCTGCATGGGCTGCTGAAGAGGCTCTCACTAGTGCATGGAATGTCTGCCAGCTTGTCCTGGACCCACTGCTCCAGGTCGTAGGACTGGAGCCAGGCCAGCTGGTGTGCACCAATGCCCACTGATGCCACCCTGCCCACCAACTCAAATGTGTCGTATGTGGCACGCACCATGTACTTAAGGCACATTCTTTCCATGGCCAATTAGGGTACGGAAGTCCTCCAAGTGTTCTGAAGGGATGAGGGGCCCGAGTTCACATGTCCTTCAAGAACATCCCCTATAAAGCTGATAGGAGATGGTCCAGGCGACAAGTATGGAGTCCTGAAAACAGCGCCTCCCAAATCAGTTGAGTGTCCGCTGTTCCCTACTGAGGGGCACCAATGAGTGGGTCTTGGAACTCTAGACGCACCATGTGGCAGACTCCATGACCAGGGAGTGGTACAGTAGTTGAGGCTACTCAAACCCGGGGACCTTCTGCACCCAGTACATCGAATCCAGATGATGGCTGATGGCCGGCACAGACATCGGGTTCTCCCACATGCGAAGCAGTAGCCATTGAAGGATCCAGTGCACAGGTACCGTGATGGCTTCCTTCGGTGCTGAGGGATATTGGAGGATCTCTAGTTCCTCTGCCCTCGGCTCATCTTCTGCCTCTAGTGAGAAGGGAATCACCTTAGCCATGTCCCAGATGAAGTCCTGGAAGAATATATCCTCCAAGGGTGACTTCTGCTACTTGGATGGCAAGGATGGCTCTGAGGGGATGTCAGGGGACTCCCTCTCAGTGACCAAGGATTGCTCCTCTGTCATCCAGCCATTGGACTCTGATTCTGAGAGGAAGACAAAATACCTTCTGGCTACCTCCCGACACCGGCCCCGCACCTTCGGAGGTGTTCCCGCCTGCAGGGCTGATAGCATTCCTCCCCCAAGCATCGAGGATTGGGAGCATTGGAACTGGAGATACTGGAGATGGATATCGGAGCGGGGCCCAGAGTAGACTCTGACCACCAGCCCGATATCCCCAGCTCAAGCAGAAGGGTGTAAGTCTCCAGGATAGGCTGCACTGCCGGAGGTGATACTACCAGGAGCATCAGAGTCACAGGGATCTATGCAGCCAAGAGAGCCTATATTTGCGCTTAGAGGCCTGGAGGCCCTTGGCAAGCACCATGGTCTCCGAGGGTGTCTGGGTTGGGACAGAGACCCCGGTCACAAACTCCAGCACCCGATCTGAGGACTCCACGATGGTCAGGTCATTGGGAGATTGTCAGAAGCCCTCTGGGGCTTTGGAAGTCGATTCCTCCCAACAAGGCACCTTTGCAGGCCGCTCCTGGCCATTGCACTCGGTATCACGCCAAGAGGGGCTCTGGTGCTAATGCCCGTGCTTGGCATGGTCTCTGGCCACCACCATCGACACCAATGAGACCAATAAACAAGTCGTTCTGAGGCTCTGAGTCAGTGGAGTGCCTCTGATTCATGCTACTGCGGCCCCTCAGCTCTGAGAGAGAATAGGCACCATGCAAAGCTGATGCTTCAGCAGCATCTTCGAGGGCGTCAATGATGCGATGATTCAAAGAGAGACTCGCGCTACTTCTCTTGACCCTTGAGGCCCTTCTTGGTCATCTGAAGACACAACGAGCGAGTGGCGGGCTCATGATCAGGGCCAAGGCAATGAATGCATGAACTGTGAGGGTCCATCACAGGGAGGGGGGGGGGCACAGCGGGTGCACTTCTTAAAACCGCTGGCTGGCTTTGACATTGTCAGAAAACAGTTTCCGCAAGGTCAAAGGACACAATGCCAGCGAACGGTACCAATAAAAAAAAAACAAGAAAAAGAGTGAGTCAACTGGTAGAACAAAAATGAGAAAAAAGGGACAAAAAAAAAACCCCTGCGCAATGGCTGGCACTGGCGAATCCAGCGCCTCAATGATAGATGGAAAAAGGGCAGATGGAAGAGCAGTAGAAAAACACAAAAAAGGCACAACTCCTAAGGACTAAAGAACAGCATTTCCCAGTAGTGCAAGGAACATGTCCGTAGGACTCCACGGAAAAAGTGAATTGAGGAGAGGATGGTGCCATGGCAGGCAGGAAGGCGATGGAGGCTCCCAAAAACTTCTGATTGGAAGTTGGGGAGTGCTCCCACATGGGGCTCTGTCAGGGAACACCACCCATAAATGAGAACTTATTTCCTGCTTGCTCTCTGAGTAACGGTAACCACAACTTCCTGTCCATGTATGTCTTACATATATGATCAAGGCCGGGTACCTTATTAGCTGAACGGGTAATAGCAAACTCCACAACAGCTCTGCACAACTACTATGAACAGCATGCAGCTTACCCACGGCCTAAACGAGCACAAGCAGCACCAGCAGAAAAAAAAAGAAAGAACCTGTGCGATCTAGAGGCTACTACCCCCTTCCCCCCTTCCCTTTGAAAGATGCAATTACTTTAATTTCTCACATTACCTGCTATAAAAAGTCCCAAGATATAGTTTATTTGACATTGCCTAGTCATACCTGCTGGTTTCTTTATTGCATCTCAGTCATTCTGGGCTGGAGACCCTTATTCTCATTGCACTGAGGATGCTCACATGACTTCAATCAATTCATGTCTGATGTCTTAATATTTTAATATTTTATATTTTACACTTTAAAGACTTTTAGGGGAATGTTTACTAAACTGCGGTAACAGACTCCATTCGATATCGGAGCAACGGGCCCCATTGAAATCACACAGAGTCCGCTACCGCAGTTTAGTAAACATACCCCTTAGTCTGCTTGAGATAAGGCTTGCCTGCCTACTGTTTTCACTCATTGTTATTTGATTATTTTCTCTGCTAATAAGTTTCCCTATCTGAATCTCAGTGTCTTTTAAAACTTTTACTTATCTGTATCTTATTCTATTTTATTTATTCAACTTTATTTATTTTATTTTACCTTTATTCCTTTGCTACCTATTATCCCTCTCCTTTTTCTAACTTTACTTGCCCTCTCTGCCATTTCTTATGGCCCCACATCATTCTTTGATCCTTTTTCTGATCCTCCCTAACCTTTTTCATTCACTCCCCCAACTTAATACCCCCATCCTTTTCACCTTCAGTCCACCATCCCTATTTCCTCCCCCATCTTATCGAAGACTTAGGAAACTAGAGAGGAAATGGCGTCACTCCAAGCTCCCCACGATTGTGATACTTACATGAAGACTCTGCAGAAGCACCACATTAGTATCATCCAGAAAAGAAAAGAATACCTCACCAACATTCTAATGCGCTCCCTCAACAGTCCTCGCAAACTCTTTCGACTAATTCAGTCTCTCACAAAAGATACTTCATGTCAGCAAACTGAGTTATCTGCATCCACAAGACCTGGCTACCCATTTTTATAATAAAACCAACGCACACTCAGCACTGAAAATACGGGCACTATCAGCCCCAATAGCGATAGCACCAATATCCCTGCATTAGACTCCTTCCACCCATACTCAGTTGAACAGTTCAAAAATATAATCAAAGGACTCAACTCAACCACCTCACCTACTGACCCATGCCCTTCTCACTGGATTAAATCAGCATGTTCCGAATTAAGTTCTCATATATCAAGGATACGGTACCTCTCCTTCTTGAAAGGCCTGGTTCCTTCACCATTGAAGACTGCCACCATTAGACCCCCTCCTAAAGAATCAGAAATTGGATCCACAAGACACAAATTCCTATCGGCCCATAGCTAGTCTACCCTTCTTGGCTAAGATATTGGAGAAGACAGTCCAACAGCAGATCCAAGACCACATCGATTCCTACTCTCCACTGGATCAACAACTGCATGGATTCCGCCAACAACATGGTGTTGAAACCTTGCTTACTTCACTTATGAACAACCTAATTAAAGAGATGACCAAAAAACAAGGCTTCATTTCGATCTTTCTAGATATCACTTCAGCCTTTGACACAGTCTCTCAAAACCTCTTACTTGATCAACTTCAACGAAAGGGCATCAGGAACCTAGCACTTTAGTGGTGTCGCTCTTATTTCACGGACCGCCAACAAGTTCGCTTAGGTACCCAAACATCATCAAAATACCAGCAAAATCACAGGGCTCCTCCTTATTCGCGTTATTCTTCAATTTATATATTCAACTCATCTGCACGATCGTCCAAGCCTTTGGCATACTCTACCATATCTATGTTGATGATGTGCTACTCTATTCCCCATTCTCTACAAGCACCCCTAATTTCACAAAAATCACGGAATGCTTCAACGCAGTTATGGACTGGTTAAATTCCCATAATCTTAGAATAAACTGCAAAAAGACTGAAGTTTTATTCATCTCAAAGGACTCAACCTTCATACCACCAGCAACAATACAAGTTAAAAAGGCCGAGTTGAAAACTAAGCATGAGGTTCGCTATCTAGAGGTTACTTTGGACCAGCATCTGAATTTGGAGTCACACATAAACAATATCACCAAGGCTGTCTATCTGAAAATCCGCTCCCTCCGTCACCTTAGGCCACTACTTGAACCTACTGACTTCCGATCTGTCTTCCAAGCTCTCATTTTGCCCCACTTTGACTACGCTAATATTATTCTGCATGGCCTTCCTGCCCACGCACTCCATCCATTACAAATGGCCATGAATACAGCTGCACGAACCATCTACGGGGTCTCCAAATACGAGCATGTGACACCGTTACTAATGCAACTTCACTGGCTTCCTATAGCAGGGCGCCTCAAATATAAAACCCTCCTGTTTGCATTCAAAATCCTCCACCAGCTTTCTGCAACCACCTTAGAAGACTTCCTACACTGGACACCAGAATCAGAAGAACATACATGGCAAATACCATTGCCATTCCCACTTTGGCCAGTAAAACCCCACAATATATCAGACATAGAGCCTTCACTCTATTTGTCCCTCAGCTCTGGAACTCCCTCCCTGCGACAATTTGTCTTATCACTGACCTATCCACCTTCAGAAAAACAATTAAAACTTATCTTTTCCAGCTATACTTCGATCATGTCACATAATCCACTACTATTGCGCCTCTGTCTAGTGCAAACTCCCCCATGTAGTCTGTTCATTATGTTATGATGATGTATTCTGTTCAGTTTTAATTAGAAGCTCTGTTATCTGTTGCTAGATCTGTTACTTGTTCAATGTAATACTGTTCAATGCAAACATGTTCTATGTACTATGTTGTTATATTGTAAACTGCACTGATTGTAAATAGTGTGGTATATAAAACCAAATAAATAAATAAATCCTTCACCCTTTCCTCAGCTCTTGAGCTTCACCTTCTCCTTACTCTCATTCATCCCTCTCCTTCCTTTCTAAAACAACCTCATCCCTGTTTCCGACGTGCTAGCTCCTCTCTCCTTTGCACTCTTCTTCTCCTTCTCCTTCTGTGCTCTGACATTAATCCCAACCCTCGCCTCCTTTCTCTTCTTCCTCACTCCCATATTGGTTCCTCTGTCCACCACCCTTATCTCATCCACATCCCTCTCTTTTCCCCCTCCTCTCTCCCCTGCTCATGTGCTTTATAGAATGCTCATTCCATTTCTAATAAACTTCCCTTTACCCATGATCTCTTTATCTCTCGCCTTTTCCATCTTCTCGATCTTACTGAAATCTGGCTTCTCCCTGATGACTCTGCTTCGGTTGCTGCCCTCTGCCATGACGGTTCTTAGTTTTTCCACGCTCCTCTTCCCAATGGCCATGGCAATGGTTTTAGGTTTCTACTTTACCTTCTTGCCAATTTCAACCCTCCTTTTCCCTCAATCTCATTCTCATTCCTTTCTCCCCATCTGTCTTTTTATTCCTCTATCTCTCCTCACTGTCTTCTATAGACTCCTGACAAGTCCTCTTCTACCTTCCTCACTGATTTTGACTCTTGGCTCACCTTATTCCTGGATTCTTCTTTCCTCTTCTTTATTCCTGGTGACTTTAATTTTCATATTGATAACCCCTCTAACCCCTATGTGTCCAAACTCCTTTCCCTTGTCTCCTCTTTCAACCTCCAGCTTTGCTCTTCTGCACCCACTCATCAGCTTGGTCACTGCCTTAACCTCGTTTTCTGCTCCAACAGACCAATTCTGTAGGTGCATGTCCGGGCCATCCGGACATCCAGAAATGCACTCGATCACTGGCTGCCGTAAACAAGATTCTTTCCCCACAGCCTGACCCCCGATTTGGTCATCCGTGGCCAGGGTCAGGCTATGGGGAACCCCTTGTACCCCTCACCTTTCTGTCTCCGCAGGCCTCCGCTATCCACTTGTGTCCAGGGGGACTTATTCCACTTCCACTTCCAAGGTGGAATAAGTCCCCCAACTAACTTTGTAACCCTGGACATAGAGGGTCAAGCTCAGAATCGGCCCTGTACATCCGGGGTCGCAGCATTGCCTGCCGCAAGCCCTCGCTACTCCCCCGGCCCACAACCTCTTGCCCACGAACAGAGCTCCTCGCATATGTGGCCTGTATGTGTGAGGAGCTCTGTGGCTGCCAGTGCGATCCAGATGTTTAGCAGGTCTTGACGTCCGGATGAGACGTCCAGACCCGCTAAATGAGGATCAGAATTTACCCCTAATTGTTTACCTTCTAATTTCCATACCTCCGTTCTTCCCTTATCGATCCACTGACTCTATCCACAACTGTCTCATTTCTTCTCTCTTCTGCTTTGTCCTCTAAGTCTGTTGATGAAACTATAGTTTCCTATAATACTGCTCTCTCCTCTACTCTGGATACCCTTGCTCTGCCCATTCCATGTCCTAGTTGTCTTCAACTACCCGCTACCTACGGTCCTGTGCCCACTCAGCTAAGTGCACTTGAATCAAATCCCACTCTCTCTCTTCAAATTTATGCTTTCTTCTTTCCAATCCACCATTGCACTCGCTAAGCAAAACTATTTTCTCCATCTGTCTTGCCTCTAACCCTTGCTATCTCTTTTCTACTCTCCATTCTCTTCACCTCCAATCCCTCCTTCTCTCTCTGCCCAAACCCTAGCAGACTATTTCCATGACAAAGAGCATAAGATTACTCCTCAATTTCCCACTAAATCTTCTTCACCCCGTCTTCATTACCAACTTTTCCCCTCACCTTCTATCACCCTTTCATCCTTTTCTAAAATCTCTGTCAAGGAAACCTCTCTTCTTCTTTCCTCCTTTAAACCCACTACCTTTTCTTCTGATCCACCACCCATCTCCTCAACTCCATCTCCTCCTCCATCATCCCTTTCATCTCACATATTCTCAACTTTTTGCTTTCCATTACAACCTTCCCTGCAGTCTTCAAGCAAGCTGTAATCACTCCTCTCCTCAAAAACCCCTCACTTGACCCTACCTGTCCATCTATATTGACCCATCTCCCTTCTCCCATTCATTCCAAAATTCTTGAACATGCAATTCTCTGCCGCTGTCTCGAATTTCTCTCCTCTCAAGCCCTCCTTGATCCACTTCAAAATGGTTTTCATCCATTTCATTCTACTGAAATGGCTCTTGCCAAAGTCTCCAGTGATCTGTTCCTTGCTAAGTCCAAAGGCCTTTACTCAGTTCTCATTCTTCTCAATCTTTCTGCTGCTTTTGATACTGTTGACCACCTCCTCCTCCTTGACACTTTATTATCATTTGGTTTTAGAAGCCCTGTACTGGCTTGGTTTTCTTCTTATCTCTCTAATTGCTCTTTCAGTGTTTGTTTGGAGGTTCCTACTCTACTGCCATCCCTCTCTCAGTTGGTGTACCTCAAGGGTATGTTCTGGGTTCTCTCCTTTTCTCTCTCTTTACCCAGTCCCTTGGTGCCCTCATCTCTTCCTATGGCTTTCAGTATCATTTTTATGCTGATGACTCTCAAATCTATCTATCTATACCTGACATCTCTCCTTCACTTCAAACTTGTATCTCTACTTGCTAATCTGACAACGCTGCATGGATGTGTCACCGCCGCCTAAAATTGAATATGGCTAAAACTGAACTTCTTATTTTCCTCCTAAACCCTCCTCTCCCCTTTCCTCCTTTCTCTATCAATGCTGACAACACTCTTCTTCTTCCTGTTTCCTTGGCCCGCAACCTTGGGGTCATCTTTGACTCCTCCCTTTCCTTCTCCACACATAATCAACAAATAGCTAAAACTTGTCATTTCTTTCTCTACAACATTAACAAAATTAGCACCTTCCTCTCTGAACAGACTACTAAAAGTCTTTTCCACTCTTTGGTCATTTACCGTCTTTACTATTGCAACCTCATCCTTGCTGGTCTCCTTCGGTGTCATCTCTCTCCTCTTCAATCTATCCAGAACTCTGCTGCGCAGCTAATCTTATGCCAGCCCTGATACAATCATATAACCCCTCTTCTAAAATCACTTCACTGGCTCCCCTTTAATTTCCATATTGAATTCAAACTTCTCCTTCTAACATATAAATGCATTCACTCTACTGCCCTCATTGCCTTTCCTCTCTTCTCTCTCCCTACACCCCTCCTCGTGAACTCTGTTCCTCCTCTGGCTTTCTTCTCTCTATGCCGTTTTCTTCTTCTGTAAACTCCACACTTTGATCTTTTCACCATGCTGCTCCAAATTTCCTCTATCTTTACTGCATGGGACAAACTTCCTTTATCTTTATGTCTTCTCTTCTCTCCCCCTCTTCAAATCCATGCTAAAGGCTTACCTCTTTGAGGCCACATTTGGATTCTAATCCCTTGTTCTCCTTGTCTTCTTCCCTATTTCAACCCCCTTGTTTCTTTTGTATTGTTCTATCTGTCTTGATTAGATTGTAAGTTCTACGAGCAGGGACTGTCTTCTTTATATGTTTGTACAGCGCTGTGTACGCTATAGCACTATATAAATTATTAATAGTAGTAGTAGTAGTAGTTCATGGAGAATATGAGAAATCAGCAGTAGGGTTTAATTTATTTTGATGCTTCTGTACCTCAGATCCTATATGATCTCCGCAGTTTACAATGAAACACACAAGAAATAATAAAGCACAAACAATAAAATACAAGTGAAAAATAAAAAATCACTAACATAATAAAGGAAAAAAATCAACTAAAAGCTTTCCTAAAATATTCAATAACCTGAGAAGCCAAAACTGGCCCAACCACTAGGCAACACTAGGCGGTTACCTAAAGTAGCATCATCTAAGGAATGGCAAAAAGCAGCAGCAGTAAAATGACAGATCCTGACAGGGCCACTAACTCAAAGAACCATCAGCACATACTTTTACCTGGGTCCACACATACATACAAATCAAATTTAACATTTGTAAGTAAGTTGTTCAATTATGCATCTTTATAGAATTGTTGTGGGAGTGGTGGGGTTGAGATCAGGGCCGGCCCGTCCATTGAGCGAGAATGTTTTTTGCACAGGGCCCCGCGTTTCAGGGGGCCCCGCGCAAAAAACATTCTGATCCTAAAGTAAAATTTTAAAAAGAAAAATAAAGTTGTCTTCTCCGGCTGCCGCGGCCGCCGCAGCTGAATCGAGTGTGCCGCGGGGCCCCCCTGCCCAGCAGAGCCTGCCCTCCCCTTTATCACCTCTGTCTTCGCAGCTTCAGTCAAACGCGCCGGCTTTCAGAGCGCGAGAGGAGAGTTTCTCCCTCGCTGCTCTGTTAAGCCCGCGGGGGCTGATGGGAAGTTCCCATCAGCCCCCGCGGACTTAACAGAGCCGTGAAAGGGAAACTAGTCCTTTCGCGCTCTGAAAGCTGGCGCGTTTGACTGAAGCTGTGAAGACAGAGGTGATAAAGGGGAGGGCAGGCTCTGCTGGGCAGGGGGGGCCCCGTGGCGGCCCCGGCAGCCGGAGAAGACAGCTTCTTTTTTTAAAAAATTTTCCCTAGGCTAGGCTGGGCTGGGCTGGGCTGGGGGGGGGGTTAGGAGTGGTGATGGGCGGGGGGGGTTAGGAGTGGTGATGGGCTATGGGGGGGCTGGGGGGGGGCTAGGAGTGGTGATGGGCTATGGGGGGCTGGGGGGGGGCTAGGAGTGGTGATGGGCTATGGGGGAGCTAAGTCTGTATATGGGCTGATGGGATTAGGACTGAAAGTGGGTTGATGGGGAGGTGTGGACTGGTAATGGGCTATGGGGGGGCTTAAACTGAAAATTGGGTGATGGGGATTAGGACTGGAAATGGGCTGGTGGGATTAGGACTGGGAGTGGGCTATGGGGGCTAGGACTGGTAATGGGTTGGGGGGTTGCTAGGACTGGAAATGGGCTGGGGGGATTAAGACTGGAGGTGGGCTGATGGGGTTAGGACTGGTAATGGGCTGTGGGCTGTTGGGGGGGTTAGGACTGGAAATGGGCTATGGGGGGCTAGGACTGGAAATGGGCTGATGGGGGGTTAACACTGGAGGTGGGCTGATGGGTTAGGACTGGTAATGGGCTGGTGGGATTAGGACTGGGAGTGGGCTATGGGGGGCTAGGACTGGTAATGGGCTGGGGGGATTAAGACTAGAGGTGGGCTGATGGTTAGGACTGGTAATGGGCTGTGGGCTGTTGGGGGGGTTAGGACTGGTAATGGGCTATGGGGGCTAGGACTGGAAATGGGCTGATGAGGGGGTTAACACTGGAGGTGGGCTGAGGGGGGTTAGGACTGGTAATGGGCTATGGGGGGGTTAGTACTGATAATGGGAAATGGGGGGCAAGGACAGGAAATGGGCTGATGGGGAGGGGTTAGGACTTGAGGTGGGCTGATGGGGTTAGGACTGGTAATGGGCTGTGAGCTGATGGGGGGGTTAGGACTGGCAATGGGCTATGGGAGGCTGAATGGAAATGGGTTGATGGGGTTAGGACTGGAAGTGGGCTGATGGGGGGTTAGGACTGGAAGTGGGTTGATGGGGGGGCTAGGACTGATATTGGGTTGGGAGGTTGCTAGGACTGGAAATGGGCTGATGGGGGGCTAGGACTGGAAATGGGCTGATGCAGGGACTAGAAGGGAATGGATGCTGGGTGAGGCTGGAACTAGAAGGGAGCTGATGTGGGGGGAGGATTAGAATGGGATGGGGCTGGGAGAGTAAAATGGAGAGGGGAAAAATATTTTGTGTGGGAGGGATAAAAAATCTACACTTAGCCGGGTATTGGGAGAGTAAGTGGGGATTGAGGATGGAGGGGTAAAATTTGAGTGGATGAAATAGGAATGAGGAAAGAGCAAAAGGAGAAAGATTATTATGTTAAAGCAGATGTAGAGAGAGAGAATGGAAAAAAACTAGAAGAGAGAAGAAAGGACATATGGACAGCAGATGATGGAGAGTTAGCAGAAAACATGAAGAAACCAGAAGAAAGTGGCTGGAGCAATTGCAACTGAAAAAAATGCACAAAAGGTAGAAAGATATCTCTTTATTTTGAATTTATTAACTGGAATATGAAAGCTCTGGGAAATGTGCATCATTAACGTCTGCGCTTTGTTTGGTACAAGAGGAAATTAATTTATAGTTTTATTTCTACAGTGTTGTTGTACATTCCAAGTTTGGCTTTTGGGGTTCCCAGTTTAATTATTGCCTTCCTGTTTCTAAATTGTGATTCCTTGTTTGGTGATGGTCTATGTTCTGCATGTGTAACTGAGCTGAGGTATTCTGTTTATGTAATTCCTATTTGACATTGCCACTTGTTCTCTTTCCCCAGTAGGTCATGTATTGTTGTTCTCTGAAATGTATTGGTTTAATATTTGCAGTGTTGCCTTTTGATAGGTAGGGTATGGTGCTTTGTGAGTCCTGGTAGTGCTGTTAGGATACGGCGGGTTTGCTATGGGTTCTAAATGGGCAGTGTTTGTAGTAGTTCCTAATGTGCCTGGCGGTTGGCACTGGATTATAGTAATGTAGAAATCTTTTAGTCTGTCTTTATCCATACACACACTAACTTTTAGTAAACATGTCTCTTAATGAATATTAGCATTATGCAAATATTTATGCAAATAAGGCCACTTATGCAAATGAGGCCCCGCACCGAGTCTCCGCACATGGCCCCGCACCCCCCTTGGGCCGCCCCTGGTTGAGATGATCATGATTGTTAAGTTCAATTATCAAAATCTTGAAGGGGGGCTCAAGGTTCACCTAGGGCAGCGATGGCGAACCTATGGCACGCGTGCCAGCTGTGGCACGCGAAGGCCTTGCAGCTGGCACGCGGGAAGGTCCGCATTTAAAAGGTCCCAAATTTAAAAAAAAAAAAAACCAAACAAAGCGGCTGCTTCTGCCGCGGCAGCCTCAAGAGCTCTGCCGCGGCAGCCTCAAGAGCTCTGCCGCGGGGCCCCCCCCCTGCCCGGCAGAGCCTCCCTGCATCATCTACCTTCAAGTCGCAAAACGCGGGCTTCTTTCAGAGCCGCGAGAGTTTCCTTTCTCGCGGCTCTCCCGCGAGAAAGGAAACTCTCGCGGCTCTGAAAGAAGCCCGCGTTTTGCGACTTGAAGGTAGATGATGCAGGGAGGCTCTGCCGGGCAGGGGGGGGGCCCCGCGGCAGAGCTCTTGAGGCTGCCGCGGCAGAGCTCTTGAGGCTGCCGCGGCAGAGCTCTTGAGGCTGCCGCGGCAGAAGCAGCCGCTTTGTTTGGGTTTTTTTTTTTAATTTGGGATGATAGGGGGGAAGGGGGTTTAGGACTGGTAATGGGCTATGGTGGGGAGGCTAAGACTGGAAATGGGCTGATGGGGGGGGTTAGGACTGGTAATTTGCCATGGGGGGGGGGGGGCTAAGACTGGAAAGGGGCTGATGGGGGGGTTAGGACTGGTAATTGGCAGGGGGGGGGGTAGGACTGGTAATTGGCCAGGGGGGGGGGTAGGGCTGGTAATTGGCCAGGGGGGGGGGGGTTAGGACTGGTAATTGGCCATGGGGGAGGGGCTAAGACTGGAAAGGGGCTGATGGGGGGGGTTAGGACTGGTAATTGGCCAGGGGGGGGTAGGACTCGTAATTGGCCGGGGGGGGGTAGGACTGGTAATTGGCCAGGGGGGGGGGTTAGGACTGGTAATTGGCCGGGGTTAGGACTGGTAATTGGCCATGGGGGGGCTAAGACTGGAAATGGGCTGATGGGGGGGGGGGTTAGGACTAGTAATGGGCCATGGGGGGTGCTAAGGCTGGAAGTGGGCTGGTGATGGTGATGGTGATTTGGGGGGGGGGTAGGACTAGTAATGGGCTATGGGGGGGGGCTAAGACTGGAAATGGGCTGATGGGGGGGTTAGGACTGGTAATGGCCTGATGGGGGGGTTAGGACTGGTAATCGGCTATACTAAGACTGGAAATGGGCTGAGTGGAAGGAGGGCTTGAACTGCAAATAGCTGATGGGATTGGGGCTTGGAATGGAAATGGGTTGTGAGGGGGAGGGAGCTAGGACTGGAAATGGGTGAGGGGGGCTAGGACAGGAAATGGGCTGATGGAGGGGCTAGAATAGGACTGGAAATTGGCTGTTGGGGGGGTGCTAAGATTGGAAATGGGCTGTGGTGGGGGTTTGGATTGAAATGGACTCATGAAGGGGCTAGAACTGGAAGTAGGCTCATGGGGGGCTTGGATTGGAAATGGGCTGAGTGGAGGGGAGCTAGGATTTGACATGGGCTGATGGTGGGGCTAGGAAAGGACTAGAAATGGGCTCATGGGGGGCTGGGTTTGGAAATGAGCTGATGGAGGGACTCGGATGGGACTGCAAATAGATGGGGGAGCTAGGACTGGAAATGGGCTTATGGGGGGTTAGGACTGGAAGTGGGTTGATGAGGGGGGGCTAGGACTGGTATTGGGTTGGGAGGTTGCTAGGACTGGAAATGGGTTGGGGGGCTGCTAGGACTGGAAATGGGCTGATGCAGGGACTAGAAGGGAATGGATGCTGGGTGAGGCTGGAACTAGAAGGGAGCTGGTGTTGGGGGAGGATTAGAATGGGATGGGGCTGGGAGAGTAAAATGGAGAGGGGAAAAATATTTTGTGTGGGAGGGATAAAAAATCTACAATTGGCCGGGTATTGGGAGAATAAGTGGGGATTGAGGATGGAGGGGTAAATTTTGAGTAGATGAAATAGGAATGAGGAAAGAGCAAAAGGAGAAAGATTAGTATGTTAAAGCAGATGTAGAGAGAGAATGGAAAAAAAAAAACCAAGAAGACAGAAGAAAGGACAAATGGACAGCAGATGGAGAGTTAGGAGAAGACACGAAGAAACCAGAAGAAAGTGGCTGGAGCAATTGCAACTGAAAAAAAATGCACAAAAGGTAGAAAAATATCTCTTTAGTTTTGAATTTATTAACTGGAATATGTCAGCTCTGGGAAATGTGCATCATTAATTTTTGCGCTTTGTTTAGTACAAGAGGAAATTAATTTATAGTTGTATTTCTACAGTGTTGTTGTATATTCCAAGTTTGGCTTTTGGGGTTCCCAGTTTAATTATTGTCTTCCTGTTTTTAAATTGTGATTCCTTGTTTGGTGATGGTCTGTTCTGCATGTGTAACTGAGCTGAGGTATTCTGTTTATATAATTCCTATTTGACATTGCCACTTGTTCTTTCCCCAGTAGGTCATGTATTGTTGTTCTCTGAAATGTATTGGTTTAATATTTGCAGTGTTGCCTTTTGATAGTTAGGGTATGGTGCTTTGTGAGTCCTGGTAGTACTGTTAGGATACGGCGGGTTTGCTATGGGTTCTAAATGGGCAGCGTTTGTAGTAGTTCCTAATGTGCCTGGCGGTTGGTACTGGATTATAGTAATGTAGAAACCTTTTAGTCTTTCTTTATCCATATACTCATTAAGAGGCATGTTTACTAAAAGTTAGTGTATGGTAACATTATGCAAATATTTATGCAAATGAGGCACCTTATGCAAATGAGGCTTTAATGGACGTGCTGGCACTTTGAGGAAATTCTTTGGTTTTGTGCGGCAGTTTGGGCACTCGGGCTCAAAAAGGTTAGCCATCACTGACCTAGGGCATCCTATATCCTTGTACCACTTCTGTGAGAAGCCTGAAAAAGAAGGAATTTAAAAATCTTCAAGTTTTGAGTTCTATTAGATTGTAAGCTCTGATGAACAGGGACCGTGTCTTATATCTATATGTACAGCACTGTGTATACCTTGTAGCATTATACAAATGATTATTAGTAGTAGTATTGACTGTGACTCAATAGTTATATCTTCGCACCTAATGAATTATATTTTTTAATTTATTTCACTATGGTGAAGTGGGTTTGTGGAGGGACTGGTGAGAGTCTTGGAAGTACTATTCCTGAAAGTGTCTGTGCACAGTGTTGGTGCTAGAGAGGTGGTGCCCAGAGTTTAAAGAAGGAAAACAGAGTGGAGAGATTTCTGCTAACCGAGAGTCCCACTTCCAGGTTAGGGCCTTGGTGACAGTGTCTTTCCTTGCTCCCAAACCAATAAATTTGTTCTGTAGCCTCAGAATCTGCTACATGAAAACAGGGTTCACTAGGGACCCTGCTATAAATGTGTACTCATTATAGAAGGGTAGAAAGGGTAGTTACAGGAGTAGTCATGCCTGCCGATGTTAAACAGGACCATTTTAAAGTTCCCTGCCACCGTCCATATCATTTTTTTTTCTTATGAGGGAAGATATAAGTGTCTGTCTACCCTTTGTTATTTGTAATGCGTTTTTGTATTTTCTTTATATTTTACTGGAACCCACTCAGAACTGTGAATGTATGGGATGTAAATATTTAAAATGAATAATTGCAGTACACAGTAATGATCTCCCTCAGAATTTTTCAGAGTTTATTAAAGGCAGTTCTTTGAGAAGCAGTGTTGCTGAAGGTACTCAACCATGTAAACTTCCTCTTTTAGCCTGAAAATAAAGGCAGATACTGTCCTGATATTACAGCTAACTCAAGGTACTTCAGGCCGGAAGGTCAGGGGTTCAAATCCCACTAGAGGACAGCAACCTTGGGCTGGAAGGACTGGGGTTTCTAGTCCCACAGATGCTCCTTGTGGTCTTGGGCAAGCCACTTAACCCTCCATTGCCCATGTTCCCTGTAAGTATTAGTGTATGTGTCTCATATCCCCATGTGTTAAATGTATCCCCCACTTGTGTTGTGACCGCTTTGATTGAAGGATAAGGCGGTATACAGAACTGTCTAAATAAATAAATATACCATAAAATAAGGTGCCTACATTTGCTCACTGAAGGGATGAAAGGTATCAGTGCCTGCGGATTCTGAACACAAAAGCAGACTCAGGGTTCCTAGAATCTGCAGCTCATATTGAGCTTTGACTCCAAAATGCATTAAAGAAAGCTACAGAATAATTCACAGCATAAAAAATCTAGAACAGGATACCCCTCCCCCATGTTATATACTAGATTGCATTTCCCTCTTTGGTTCATTTGCTCTTTGTGTACGACAAATCTACAGTATGTGTCAATGACTACTGCACACTATTTTCTTACAAGCCTTGCCAATTCTAGTTTTTATGCAAATTACAGTGTAGTGCTGAAAATGGAGCTAAAAAGCATTACCATCACATTAGCAGGCTATTAGCAAATATCTATGAAGGAGTTTTAGAATTTGGGAAAAGGTCCCAGACTGGTTTAATAATGAAGTCAAAGAATTACATTCATATTTTAATACCCTTTCTTCCCTGAGAGCATTTCTAAGAATGTGATACACTGCAAACCTGTATCGATCTCATAAATGGAGCCTAACACTTAAAAGCCAATCACAAAGGCACTAAGGGATATGTTTACTAAAGGTTAAGGCGCGTTAATGAAATCCATGTGCATTAAGTATCACTCTGCCCACTGAAATAAAGCAACTGCAGTAAACATGCCTTTAGGTTGATCTTTATTCTGTGTTTGTTAACCTTTATGTCTGTGCATCTAAGTGGACCAATATGGCAACCACATGTGATATAACTATTAGGAAACAAACGTTTTAAGGAGAGTTGCATAATCATGAGTTGCTTTTATTTATTAACAGAAGTGAAAAAACTTTCTGAGATTCCCTTATTGTACTTTCATAATCACTATTGATTTACCTTGCATGCCTGCAGGTCCAAAATCTTGTCTTGTTAAAAAAATGGCATGGTCATGGTGCTCAGAATGACTCGGATCTGACTTTTGTTGCTGGTATGCCCAGCGGCAGACATTCTCCAAGCTCCTTGATGGATGTCCTCTTTCAATCAAGCTGATAGACTAGAAGAGAGGCATACATTACACAAAGTACACCGCTTAAATGTCAAAAGTATTTTATATGCTTGCATTGTTTTCTCTGTCTTTTGCAGTGCTCTCCATGCTATCAAAAACTTTGAGGTCAATAATTGAAGAAAAAAAATGCAAAAAAAAAGTGACAATGGCTTACTAGGTCAGGCTTAAAGGATGAGACAAAATAAGGGCAAAAGTAGTCAAAAAATTCTGCAAGTTAGTTTTGAAAAAGGCAATAATAAAAAAAATACAAGCACGACTCACATTTTTAAATGCAGCAAATTATTTACTGTATAGAACATATCATTTGCAGAGTAGAGTTTTCATCACCATCATTTTTAAAGTAGGACATATTTTGCCAAGGATTGTTACCTTTAGCATATGTGGGGGTGAAAGTGGGGGATTTAGAGAAAACCTTGCATAAACAAAATCTTGCACAAAAAAGGGACTTTTAACCTAAGTCTCAAATTTGTCTTTATGAACTAAAAGTCCCATGGTGGCTTTTGCACAAGTCTTCCCCCCTGTGGTGGTAAAGTGCTGGTAGGGAATGCCATGATACAGTTGCAGTGGTGCTAGCAGGAGGACCTTCAAGCCCTCCTGTTAGTAAAGATCAGGACCCTCTGGAATGGTAAGGGATTCAATCCAGAGAGGAGAAGGCAAAGGGAGTGTACCCTTATGGAGGGAAGTATGGCTTTTCTTTTGGGTTGAAGTTGAGGATAGGAATGCTTCATGAGAGAACTTGGGCTTTATATTTGCGGGCTTCAAAATGGAATCAGATATTGAGGTTGGTGGTCCTTGCTGAGGTTTCGTGGAAGGATCAAGGATTTATGGGGCAATTACAACTTTATGTTGGAAGAGAAGTTTCATTTGAAATTTGATCTTCATGTGAGCCAGATCTCAATGCTGGAGTAGCCTTCATGGGGAGGCAAGATCAAGGCTTCATCTTGGGGGCTCTTCATGGGAAAACTGGGCCTTGACATTTGGGGGGGGGGATGCTAAATTGGTGGATTTGGGCATAGATTGGGATGTTGAGCATTTCATGTAGGAGAGGGGATGGTGCATAGATCATGGAGCTGGAACAGGAATTGAAGAAAGAGAGGGCATTCATGCACCTAAATCATAATTTTCAAACAATGCTATCTCATTTAAATGTAGATATACACTAATTTTAATATCTACCTGCTAATGTGTCATAGGCCCTGTCTGTTGCTTTTTTTTATGTGGAGCACAATTCCATAACGTGAACATCTAGCCCACGGACACATCTAAATGAAAAACGGGCCCTGTTTGACACTAATTCTGCATGCTTGGGTCTGGATGGGCCCGCGGGTCTGGAATCGAGGACACAGATGTGTACAGCATGGCACGCACAAACCCTGCAACATGGGTATACATAGCAGGTGGCATGGACATCCCTACCCTCAGCGAATTCCGAAAAGATGTATGGCTCTGCTGTTGCTAATCTCCATGCAGCCACACCTCCTCAGTTAAAACATGCATCCCCGAAGCTGCTCCTCACACTGACTGTGTGTTGCCCATGCCACCTACCCATGAAAATGGATGATACAGATCTGCTGATGCAAAACAGATCATATAAGCTAATCCTTTGCATGACCAGGACACTGCAATGTGATCTCTGTGCACTCAGAGATGTTACAACAGCAAGTAGAAAGTGATATAATTGTCCTGACATACCTTGCAGCACAACATACATGGCAGTAGGTGAATATTTTAGTTGTGCTTGCATTGGTCATCTCTGGCAACAGTCTGTTCAATGCTATGTATGAACCAGAAGAAATCAGAAATGGTCTTCTACAGCTAAATGTCAGAGCATATCCCTGACATTAAATAGGGACCCTCAGATTGAGTGTATGCATCAGCGCAAACAGCACTACTAGATGCCCAAGGGCACCAGCATCTGTCTATACAAATGTGCACATTTGTGAGACCACTGGTGGTGCTGTGTGCCCTGCTGCAAGTGCTCATTCTGAGGGTCCCTTATCGCTGACAGGATATGCTTTGACATTTAGCCATAGAGGCCCCATTCTGCTGTATCCTGTCCGATCACACTGGCAGCTGGTCATGCTGAGGTCATCCCTACGGACCATATACTGACCAGGTACTGATGTCCCCCCAAATTTGCAGTTGCGCACACCAGGTCCCCCCATGCATCCCTCTAAACACACACACTCTCACTTGCAGTCACACAAAACATACATCTGCAGTACAGATGCCCTGTACTTCCAGAAAACAGCTCGTATAACATAATGGCATAGGGTCCCAGGACTACTAATCTGCTCTGCATTTCTCACCCACAGATGCATCCGCCCTATTCTCACCCAAATGCAATCCCTACATCAACAGTCCTACTTCTTGAATGGCAGGAATTGTTAGGGTGCCCTAGATCACCTCCTCAAGCTCACACAGCAATTGTCAACATAGCCGGAATAATCAGCATTGCACCTCTGAATATTTCTGTAGGGGTATTTAGTAATGTGCTTTTACCATACAACTTTCCCCCACCTCTGCATTCTGTTCTTTACAACTGCATCTTGTGGTCTTCCAGACTGCAGACACACCAGTTCAAAACATCTTTGTAACAGCCATTCTATGGGACGCATTGCAGAGCAGAGCAGAAAGGTTTCTAAGTCATGGCCTTATTCCACGTTTCTGCTGGTATAACGTGGACATCCATGGGAAACACGCAGAATGTACATGGACCTTTCCTGAATACGCATTGCACGTCTCCGCTGCTGATCACGCTCCCATTCCGCCCCCTCCCACCCACGTTCTGAGATCCCCATGCTAGTGTTGTGTACGTGCAAGTCCACAGGTGTTGCAGAATATGGTCGTAGACGTTTTAGCTAGAAACACGTCTACACTGCATGTCCAAAGGGCTTATTCCTTTTCTGGAATGAACCCCTTATTGAATTTCTATTTAGAGTACTCATAAAACATTTTTTTTTTTAGTGTCATCAAGTCAGTGTTGATTCATAGCGACCCAGCTACCTCTGGGTTTTCTTGGCAATATATCACCAGAAGCAGATTGCCAGCCTTTTCTTCCGAGGCAATGGAAGGTAAAGTGACTTGCCCAAAGTCACAAGGAGTGCCAGTGGGAATCGAACCCTTGATCTTCTGGGTACTAGACAGTTGCTCTAACCACTATAATGTGGGAATATAACATTTAACGTCTTTAGAAGCTCAGATGACAAGAATTCAACTTTCATATTTTGGACACATCATGCGAATAGAGAGATCATTAGAGAAAGACATCATGCTTGGCAAGGTTGAAGGTCAACGCAAAAGAGGAAGGACATCAATGAGATGGATCGATACAATAACAGCAGCTATGGATGCCACTCTATCAACAATTAGCTGCCTGTCAGAAAAATAAGTTTATATTCATAGTGTTTTGCTTACTTTTAAAATATAAAGTTATATGTTTTACAAACATATCATTTAAAACAGGCCCAGCTCAATGATTGTAGCAATACTGTTAATGGTTAATTGATGCTCCTAGAAGCCTTATCATATAAGGATAAATTAATATAGTATGAATGAAGGCTTAAGTGATGCATGTGATGAGAAGTGTTGTGAAAGGTGGGATGGGAAAAGGAAAAGATCACAATATAGGACTTTGATGAACAGTGAAACTATTTTGGATGGTGCCAACATACAAAGAAGTCAGAAGTAACCAAATATAACCTAACAATGTGGACTGGTGTTTCAGTCTAATGAATATGCATAGAAAATGTCATCAAGGATAGCACAGTTACTCACCTGTAACAGGTAATCTCTGGGAACAGCAGGAACTTAGTCTTCACATATGGTTGACGTCAGTGCCGATGGAGCCCGCGCGGGAATGCTCTCCAGCCTCCAATTGGAAAGCTTTTGGGAGCACTCCACTGCACCTGTGTGACTGCCTTCCCACCCTCCCAACTCCTTCTCTTCAGTTGAGTTTGTAGCTGAGAAAAGAGAGTAAATGAAGCCCTATAACTCCTAGGGGATGATGGCGGGTTGTGAAGACTAAATTCCTGCTGTTACCAGAGATCACCTGTTACAGGTGAGTAACTACGCCATCTCCAGGAACAAGCAGGAATGTAATCTTCACATATGGGAATCCCTAGCTCCCAGATGCCAGATGAAGTGACCTCAGAATCCCTCATGGATCCCTCATGGATTTCTGGTATTGTCAAAATCTGGGACGGAAGGTAGGAGTTGCTTCTAAGTCTGAAAGAAGTACTGGAGTACAGCTTGACCAAACATGGCATCCCAGTGGGAGTCCTTGTCCAGAAAGTAATGGGCAGTGAAGGTATGGATGGAAGATCAAGAAGCTGCTTTGCAAATTTCATCAATGGCTATGGAGCGTAGGTTTTCCATTGAGGTTGCCATGGCGCAAACATTGTGAGCAGTGACATGCCCTTCCAGGGACAGTCCTACTTTGTCATCAGCAAATGAAATGCAGTCTGCTTTCCATCTGGAGAGCATTTGTTTAGATACAGGTAGACCTAGATGACTAGGGTCAAATGAGATGAACAACTGTGAGGTTTTGGGATGATCTCAGGTTCCTTGGAGATAGAAAGCCAACGTACGTTTGCAGTCAAGAGTGTGCAGAGTTGCTTCGACTCAAAACACATGCAGTTTAGAAAAGAAAAGTGGAAGATAAATTAACTGGTTTAAATGGAAAGGAGGCACCACTTTAGGCATAAAGTGTGGATAAGTCCAAAGGATGACTTTGTCATGGTGGAACTGGGTATAGGGTGGGTCCGCCACCAAAGCCTGAAGCTCACTAACACATCTAGCTGAGGTGAGGGCAATTAGGAAGAGTACCTTCCAAGTCAGGAACTTAAATGGAGCCGTGGCTAATGGCGGCTCGAGAAACTGCTCTAGCATGATGCTGAGATCACAAGCCACCAGAGGTGGCTTAATGGGCAGTTTGGACAGGAGGACACCTCTCATGAAATGCACTACTAATGGTTGAGAGGAGATGGGCTGACTATCTAGTAGATGGTGAGAAGCCGCAATGGCAATGAGGTGGACTCTCACCGAGTTGGTCTTCAGACTTGTTGAGGACAGATGGAGGAGATACCGGAGGAGTGACTCCACTGGGGCAGAGAAGGGATTGAGATCTTTCGGGGAACACCAGATAGAGAATATATGACACTTAAAAGCATATGAACATCTGGTGGAGGGCTTTCTAGAAGCCAAAAAGATCTCTTTAACCTCTTGTGTAAGACTGAAGCTTTGTAATGCTATGCTCTCAGCAGCCAAGCTGTGAGACAGAGAGGCTGTGGAATGGGTTGGAGCAGGGAGCCATTGTCCTGGGAGAGGAGATCAGGCACAGATCCTAATCGCAGAGGATGAGGATGAGTCTGAATCAGACGCAGTAGCAGTGGAACCACAGTTGCTGCGGCCAGTGAGGGGCTATGAGAATCATGGAGCCCTTGTCAGACTGAAGCTTGAAAAGTATCTTGGGAATGAAGGGTATAGGAGGAAAAGCATAAAGAAGACCCTGATCCCAGTGTAGGTGGAAGGCATCCACCTGTTGGTTGCTGGATGTCAGAGTTCTTGTGCAGAAGTGAGGGAGCTTGGCATTTTGCAGAGTCGCAAACAGGTCTATGTCTGGAGTTCCCTGGGTGTGGAAGATGTAGGATGTTGTGTCCGGATGGAGAGACTATTCATGGGGATGAAGGATCTGACTCAGCTTGTCTGCCAAGACATTGAACTCCCCCAGGAGGTATAGTATACCGCTTGGCGGTATATCTGATGAGAAATAGCAAAGGACCATAGGTGGAGAGCCTCCTCACAGAGAATCCATGAGCCTGTTCCTCCTTGCTTGTTCACACAGAACATGGCAACCTGATTGTCTGTCCTGACTAGGACCTGTTGTGCCCTAAGATGGTGTTGAAACACCTGAAGGGTATTCAAGAAAGCACAAAGTTCCAGGAGATTGATTTGGAGTTGTGATTTGGACTTGCGTTGTCAGAGCCCCTGTGTGGACAGGTTGCCCAGGTATGTTCCCCAACCCAGTTTGGATGCATCCATTGTCAGAGTGCACTGAAGTGGAGGCATCTGAAAAGTTGTTCCTATGAACAGATTTTCTGGAGAACACTACCACTAAAGGGATGTGGGTAGAGGGTCAGTGACTTTGATCCTGTCCCAGAGATGGCTCGAGTCTGGGTCCATTGGGAGGCAAGAGTCCACTGGGCTATGCACATATATAGTTGGGCATATCAATTTATCTTGAACCCACTGTTTGAGATCTGAGACTTGAAGCCATGTAAGTCTAAGAGCACCAATGCATATTGCTGAGGCCCTGCTTATGCATTCAAAAGCATCGAAAGTAGCCCTATTGACAAACTTTGAAATACTTTAGCTAAGCTTGACTAGAGCAAGATAGTCTGCTCTCTTGTCATCTGGGAGGAGAAGAGCAAAGGCCTCAAGATCTCTGGATACCTCCTTGAGGAACATTCCCATGAAGAGGATATAGGAGTTGATCCTAGCTGAGAGCATGGATGACTGGAGCATCAACAACCAAATGCGTCAAGAGTTCTTGATTCTCGAGCTGGAGGATTAGAGGAGTGAGTTTTTGAGCTTTTGAATCGACGCATCGCCAATTCAACCAACATGGAGTGGTGGGAAGTTGTGGCTTTTGAAAGCTGGGACATTCTGGTACCTGATACATGGTATCAAGACGTTGACTGTGAGGTAAGACTGAGTGTCTCCCACATATGTATAAGGTCATGAAGGATGTGGCTGCCTCTTTGGGTGCTGCTGGGTATTGGAGGATCTCTAGTTCCTCTGCCCTTGGCTCCTTCTCTGATGTTAGGTCTCGAATGAATTCCTGGAAGGACATGTCTCCCAGAGGCAACATACATTGCTGTTGAGGCAGGGGAAGGGTCCAAAGGAAGGTCCCTGGGAATTGAGTGACTCCACATCTGAAATGGAGGAATCGGAGTTGGAGGATTCGAAGTATCGACCGGCACGGTGTTTACCCGAAGCTAAATGTCGGTACCGATGCTCCGAGGTATTGGCCTCAGTGAGTCACTTGGGTTTGCTGCCGGCATCTGTGATAGTTTCAAGGGAGAGCATAGGTGGAAGCGATGTCGATGACACCTGAAGCAGCCTGATGGTGTGCCCAGAACCGGTGTCGATGTCGGTACGGCAAACAGTATAGACGGTGCGGTGCCTGTAGCCAATGGCTTGATAGTTACCGAGGCTGCCAGGAGAGCTGCTAAGTTCCATTCGATGACCAGTATGTGCTGGTCCATCGAGGTTGCTGATGCCTGGGTATCGGTGGTGGGTATTTGTGCTACCATTCCAGAGCATGGCACCAGTAGCTCTCCAGAGGTTGAGGCCTCAGGAGCATCTTGGGACCCCTCAATGGCTTTGGAGGGCAGGGCCTCCCACTGGGGCTCTTTGGCAGGCCAGTCCACCTCCGAGGCAACACCCAAGGGATCGCAATGCTTTGAGCGAGAGCTACCTCTGGAGGTTTTGTCCAACTTCGATGTGGACTTGTGCTTGGACTTTGAGGATATCCGGAATCCATGAGAGGAGGATGAGGCTCTCAACAAAGTGGACACCAACGATATTGCATCTGAGGCGAAGAGTGTCCCAAATTTAGAGGCCTGGTTCTGTAGGCCTCTTTTAGTCATCTTTTGACAGAGAGGACAGTTTTTGGCTGGTGTTCTTGGCTGAGGCATTTTAGACACTAGTTGTGTGTGCCCATTGTTGAGATGGTGCAGGCACTCTTGGAACATTTTTTGAAACCACTAGCTGGTTTCTCCATGCCTTGAATGGATGGGAAGGCTATGGTAAGCTTAAGGACTGAAAGAGCATTGACATGCCCTTTTTTAAAAAAAAAACTAAAAGAAGAAAGAAAACAATAGAATAACGGATCCAGTGATGTCTTTGACGGTGCCGGTGTCGACAGGAAAGCAGACACTACCACAAAAAGAGAATTTTTTTCTGCGGTGTCAGGATTTGCTTCCTGCTGGCTCCGCGAAAAATGAAGAAGTAAAGAGAGGGAGTTGGGAAGGTGGGAAGGCAGTCATGCAGGCACAGTAGAGTGCTCCCAAAAGCTTTTATTTTTATTTATTTAATCATTTTTCTATACTGCTTTGTCCTTCACTCAGAGCGGTTTACATTATAACTCAAACATTATACATAGAACAGTTGAACAGTAATCAACATTGTACAAAGAACAATTGAACATTAAGCAGGAGGAAAAGGTAACGTGAGAAACTATGTACAGAGTCATGAGAGTATGATATAACTATATACAATTTATTGCATTATGTTTAATGTTTACTAGTCCATTGCTTTTCAATTGGATGCTGGGGAGCATTCTCACACGGGCTCCATCGGTACCGACGTCATCCCTTATGTGAAGACTACATTCCTGTGTGTTCCTGGAGATAGACTTATGCTTGCCCAAAGACTTTGAGTGTGCCTCGCATGACCATGTGAAAACAGGAAATAAAGTGTTGAAACCATCAAAGGATTTATAAGCGCTCATTAAGGGGTGTGGAATTCAGAATGTTGAAACAGTTTCTAATGTATATGATAAAAGGCTTATAACAGAAAGTATAAATATTATGAATTTTTGCTGCATAATTGGTCAGAGCTTTCTTGTTTTTTCCCTCTGGCACCATGTAATGAAATTGCATTCAGCCTGACCTCACTGAATGTACTTGTTCTTTGACACACCCCAACTCTGCCCTGTGCATGCCTACTATACAAGTATGTGCCGGCTTATATCTAAAATACTTTGTGCATGACCTAATTTTATGAGCCTATTTATGCACATAAAACCGTTTTATGCACCAAAATGGTTTATGCCATTACCCTGGAACCAGACACATAGATAAAAAATACAACATATATTTTCTTTGTGCAGATTCTGCCAGATTTTTCAAAGCAAAAAGCTGTTCATATTTTCACTATGAAATTACGTACCTCTGCAAAACTATGTACATATTTATACCTGCTGTTTGGGGCATGCATTTTTTCTTTGCTAAAATTCATGCATATGTTTGAATTTGCAAAAGTGTTTGGGTTGAGTGCAATCGCCCTCCTGCACCCCATACTTAGGAATCTCAAATAGCAGGCAAGTTTACAAGTATATAGGCTGTGCACAATTACAGCTCCCCATACATCATGCCGGCAATTTCCTAATAGGCCATTTCAGCATGCACAGCATTTTACATGCAGAAATGCAGCTTAAAAGGACCCTCTACAAGATATTTTAGTGCCTAACTTTGGAGATTTGGCATCTCTGAAAAGTGAATGTGTTTGAGCACCTAAATTTCCTAAAAAAGAGAAATAGCCAGCAACAGGCTAAGGCATGTGTGGGTGTGATGGTGGTGGTGGTGGTGGGGGGTGGGGGGGAGGGGATAGGCATCTACAGCTAACCTCTGGACCCCAAACTTGGTTGGCAAAATCTAAGTGCTCCATTAACAGGTCTAGATTTGGATAGCAAATGCACAGCAATCTTCTCCCTCTCACCTGCCTGATCGAAAAAAGAATTATGGGGCTGATCTCCTCTCTGCCCCCCTTGCGAACACCCCTACCTTTTATCTGATTGAAACTAAAGTTGCAAATCTCACAGTATCCTTCCTCCAGAAATCCCCCATCCACCCAATTGAAATTGAAGTCATGAGGCTGACAGCCCCCCCAGAACCCCCTCCCATTCATCCTATTTAAAATGATGCTTAGGGGTCAACAATCCCCATCCTTCTCTTCTTCCTTCCTTCCTAATTCAAAACTAACCCTGTGCTAACAGCCCCTCTTATTCCCTCTCCCCAAGAATCCATACCCTGCCTAAGCTTACCAAATAGTACTGGGAAGAGGACACATGCCTATCTCTCTTGGAGCAACATCCAGTTTAGCTAAAAGTATTCCATAGCTGCCTTCTATGTGCTTTATAGCATTTCAGGAACACATTACACTCACTGCCATATCTCTACTACTGAAGGGGAACTATCAAGCTATTAAAAAAAGCCAGCTGGAGTGAAAAATTAAAACGGCTGTGCTTTGAATAATATTACAGAAATACATGCCAAGCAATACAGTTGTTCCTTTCATCCTTGTCCCTGACAAAGCTCTGACAGGTAACATGGGAAGTGAACTCAGTACTCAAAGAAAGAATGTATCCCCCAGCAAGTTGTGAAAAATTATTTTGACAAGTACAAAATGCACTTGCCATGCAACCCTGTTACTACCCCTTCCTATGCAGCAGTTTGTTTTTTTTCTTTGGGAAGAAGCAGTAGGATACACAGGGAGGGTAATTTTGTAAAATGGTGTCTAGGCTAACAAAATGCATAGCTGCATTTCACCTGGTATGAACAATTAGATAAAAACAGTTTTAAACCAATTTATAACCAGGTCTAATATTGTAACCCAAACTTGCTCAACTGCACATCAAAAGCAACCAACAAATCAAACTATGCAACCAATGCTTAGGACCCCTTGTCAAAAATTAAGGGAAGATCAAATAATGAAGCCAAAATTGTTTCAGTGCTTTAAGAGGCACGATAGCCTAAATGGGCTAAGTACAATAAATTATGCTCATTAAGGTACTGTTGGAGCTGTTCAGCCACCTCTGCTTCTGGTAATTTTGCAAGCAGCAAGAAGCTTGCAACTGGATGATAACTCGCTACTAATGCTAAATTGATAGAATTAGCTCTGGGTACAGGTGTTAAAAGAATCGTACCCAAGGCCCTAGGAAAAGTGTCCTCCCTCTATCATTTTTGTAATGAACACTCTCACCCAGCGTATTATCTCAACAGGGGCATTTAAAAATAAGCTGGCGGGACAGCCTAGTTACTTACCTGTAGCAGGTGTTCTCCATGAACAGCAGAAATAAGTCCTCACATATGGGGTGATGTCACAGACTGAGCCCCACACAGAACACTCCCCAGCTTCCAAAGGAAGCCCTAGGAAGGTACATCACACATGCATGCCTGCCTTCCCGCAAGCCACAGTGCCCTCTTCTCCAGTCTAATAACATACCAGGAGCCAAAAAGGCAACTCCCCAGGGAAGTGGGAGGGTTGTGAGGACTTATTCCTGCTGTTCACAGAGACCACTTGCTACAGGTGAGTAACTATGCTTTCTCCTTGAACAAGCAGGAAATAAGTCCTCGCGTATGGGACTTCCAAGCTACCAGAACCCGAGGAGATCAACAGCCCAACAGGGACAATGAAACTGGAGAAGCCAGAAAGAACAGAAGAGTAGTCCCACCGAGGGACTATCTGATTCAGTATTCTCAGCAGAAGCGAACTGAAGGGTTTTAGTAGGTAGCCTGGACGGACATTGAGCAGGATTTGACTCTAAGATCCAAAGAGATGCCGGAGCATGGCCTGGCCAAAATTGCTGTCCTGTCGGGAATCCCCATCCAGATAGTAATGGGCTGCGAAGGTATGGACCGAAGACCACATAAAAGACTTGCAGATTTCCTCTGCAGAAAAAGAGCGGAGTTTGACCACTGACACAGCCATCACATAGATAGTGTGGGCAGAAATATCACCCTTAAGGCTCAACCCAGCCTGGGAATAGGCAAGAGCAATGCAATCCGCTAGCCAAAAGGATAGTGTGCGCTTTGAGATAGCACTGCCAGCTTACTGGGGTTGAAGGAAATGAACAGCTGGGTGGACTGGCTGTGTGCTTTCATGTGCTCCGGGTAGAAGGTTAGCGCCCACTTGCAGTCCAACGTATGCAATGCTGCCTCTCCCCGGTTAGCATGAGACAAAGGGAATAAAAGTTGGTAAGGCTATTGATTGGCTGAGGTGGAACACAGAGACCACCTTTGGCAGAAAATGGGGGTGTATGTGGAGCACCACACTGTCCTGGTGAAACCTGGCATATGGAGGATGAGCAACCACAGCAAGGAGCTCGCTGATGCGTTGGGCCAACGTTACCATTGGGCCAATGCTACCACCACCAGAAAGAGGACCTTCCATGTCAGGAACGTCAGGGGGCATGAGTCCAGTGGCTCAAAAGGGGCCACATCAGCTGGGCGAGTACCACATTGAGATCCCAAGCCATTGTAGAGGGCTTGAGTGGGGGCTTCGAAAGGAGCAGACCCTTCATGAATCAAGCCACAAGAGGCTGGGCCGAGATGGACTTCCCCCTGGAGCTGTGATGGTACACCCCTATTGCACTGAGGAGAACTTGCACCAAATTTGACATCAGTATAAATGCACCAAATTTGACACTGTATAAATGAAAACAAAATTTCAATATTCAAATCTGTAAAAAAGCAAGCAAAACAATATAAAATGTAAATATGTATAAATGTACAGTCAAATACACCTCAATGAAAATGTAAATTGTTGATTCGTACCATATGTAACCAATGTTTGATGTGTAGAGTAAACCGCTTCTGATCGCTGGAAGTAGCGGTATACAAATGAAACCAAATAAATAAATCAGCCCAGAGTCAGAGAGGTGCAGAAGATACTCCAGCAGTTGGTCCATGGCGCAGGAGAAGGAGTCCAATGCCCTTCGCACACCAGGTAGCAAACCTCCATCACTTTAGTGCATAGACCTTGCATGTCGAGGACTTGTGGGATGCCAGAAGGATGTTGGTAAACCCTCTAGCAGAATGAGCTTTGAGAGGATTACCCACTCAGCATCCACGGCCATAAGAGCCAACAAGCGGACATTGGGGTATAGCAAGGTTCCATACTCCCGCAAGATGGAGTCTGGGGCGGAGCTTAAGTGGAGAGGTGCCCACTGCAAGAGCTGCAGCAGCAGTGGAAACCACAGCTGGGGAGGCCAGGCCAGTAGGGAGCAATGAGGATCATGGAGTCCTTGTCAACCTGAAAGTTCGGGAGGGTTTTGGCCACGAGAGGTATTCGGGGGTACACATACTGCAAACCCCCCCAAGTGGAGGAGGAAGACGTCCAAAGCCAGATGGTTGTTGGCTGACCTCCGAGAGCAAAAATGAGCCACCTGGGCATGGTGCACTGTGGCAAAGTGATCCACCACCAGAGTGTCCCATTCCCAAAAGATCTGGTCACCACTGCCCTTTCGACGGTCCACTCGTGTGGCTGAAGCACCCGGCTGAGCTGGTTTGCTAGACCGTTGAGCTTTCTGGGCAGTTAAGTCACTCAGAAGTCCATGCCATGAGCAGGGCAAAATTCCACAGTCGAATATGCTCCCAACATAGGAGGTACGAGCCTGTGCCCTCTCTCTTGTTCACGTAGAACATCGCCACCTGGTTGTCCATTTGGATCAGGACCACCTGATTGGTCAGGTGTGCTCAGAAGACGCAGAGAGCATTTGCTACTGCCCAGAGCTTGAAAAAGTTGATATGAAGCAGGCCCTGGTTGTGCAGACCATCCAGGTGCACCTCCGAGCCGAGCTTCAACATGTCTATAATGAGCATGTTACGGGGGGCTGCCGACTGGAGTGGGAGCCCTTTCAGCAGATTTCCTGGCTCGAGCCACCAGTCGAGGGAATGCACCAGAGGCCAGTGACCACGACCATGTCCCGAAGGCAGCCTGTCGCCTGCTTCCATTGCATGCTTAAGGTCCACTGGGCCTGCCACATGAAGAGATGGGCCTGAGGGGTGACATGCACTGTGGCAGCCATGTGACCGAGGACTCTCAACATCCTGTAGGCTGTTGTGTGGTGCTGGCACTGCACATTGCCCATCACTTTGACGAGCCACTGCCTGCAGTCCGGCGGTAGAAAGGCCCATGCACAAGTGGTGTCAAGGAAGACCCCGATGAACTGCAGCTGTTGTGTGGGCTGAAGGCGGGACTTTGGGTAGTTGATTACAAAGCCTAGTCGCTTGAGCACCTGAATGGTGAGCCTGGCAGATTGCCAGATGCTGTCCGGCGTGGGACCTTTGATAAGCTGCCAGATTCCTCACTGCCAGTCCAACAATCCTTCATATAACACCAATACTGAAAAACTTGCACTGGCTCCCAACTGCACAATGAGCTAAATATAAAGCCATCATCACCACCTTCAAAATCATTCATAATCTATCGGCACCTTGTCTCTCTGAAATGATCACAACATCTCACACAACAAGACCAAAAAGAGCTGCCAGTCAGAATCTCCTGAACATCCCCCTACTCAAGACCAAAACTACAAAACAGACCAGCAACAGAGCATTCTCTCTGTATGCTCCATCTATATGGAACACACTTCTGGACAACATAAGATCATCCAAAATCATCAACAATTAAAAAGAAAAAACAGTAAAAACACATCTATTCAGGGAATACTATGGACTTGATGACAAAACATAAACCAAACTCTAACATGGCACACATAAGACCAAAAAAAGATATTTCAACCATCACTGCCCAAAAATAAATTATTTATACATGTAAATAGTTACTCCCCCCATTTATATCCAAGTTACATGCCCTTGTTTAAAGTAAAGCAACTCCTTGTAATTGTTGTTATGTTGTTTGATGTAAACCGCTTTGGATAAAAGCGCTATAGAAAAGCTGTTAAATAAATAAAAATAAATGGTCTGGAGCAAGGCATCTATTTTGTGAAGACCCGTGGGATTGAGGCCAGCCCAAAGGACTCAGTACTGAAAGTGCTGGCTGCCCAGCACAAACCACAGATACTGTCTGTGACTTGAGTGGATTAGGGTGTGTGTGTACGCATCCTTCAGATCCAAGGAGCATAGCCAATCACCCGGTAGAAGGTACGGGAGTAGCATCCCTAGTGAGACCATCTTGAACTTCTCACACATGAGGAACTGATTCAGTCCAGGATGAGCCGGAACCCGATGGCCTTTTTGGGAACCAAGAAGTATATGGAATAGAAGCCCTGACCTGCCTGAGCCGGGGGAACTAGATCGATGGATAAGTTGGCTAGCAGAGCGGAGACTTCTTTCTGCAGCAGGCTATGGTGCGCAGTGTCAGTGGGGTATTCCCTGGGGACGTACGAAGGCAGCAGCTGGGTGAAGTGCAGCTGGTATCCACATTGGACAATCTGCAGCACCCAGGTGTCCAAGCTGACGAGGGGCCACTGGTGGGTGAAGTGGATGAGCCGCTCCCCTATAAGTGGAGGTACCCTGGCAGACAGTAACCGGCTGGCTATGCTTCTGAGGAACATGTCAAAAATCTGTCCCCAGATTGGGCTGTGGGGCAGGTTGCGCTTTTGGGGTCTTTTCCCTCTGCTGCTGGTGGGAGGGTCTGCGCCTTAGGCTGTGCCTGCGGATGAGTCAGACAAAACTGGCGAGGGTAGAAGGCCTTCTTAACCTGATGTTTCTTCTGTGCAGGGTCCACAGTTTTCCTGGAGAGTCTCAAGAGAGTCACATGCTCCTTCTCAAGCTCCTCCGCCTTCTCCTCTATTGGCTTTCTGAAGAGGTTCTCCTCTTGTGATGCTTCGAATATGAGGGTGGCAAAGCTCTCCAGGTCCAGCATGATTTCCCTGAGAAACATGCTCATATAGGTCTGGTAAGCCATGACCCTGGCAACCAGCATGGGACCCTGATAGCATTTTCTCTCAAAGGAGTCCAGGGTTGGAGCCTCATGGCCCAAAGGCACCAAAGAGCGAGTCTTGGTGCTTTTAGCTCACTTCAAGACCAACTCAACCATGATGGAGTTGTGTGGTAACTAAGGCTTCTCAAAGCCCAGTGCCTTCTTGACCCGGTACAGGGAGTCAAGTCTGTGGCTGATGACAGGAATCGTAAGAGGTATTTCCGATAGCCACAGCAGCAATCTCTGTAGGACATGTTGCATGGGAAATGTCACCGCTTCCTTAGGTGCCGAGGGGTACTCTGTCCTTGGTTCCTCCTCCAATTCCAGATAAAAGGGGATGGCCTTTGCTATGCTCCTAATGAAGTCCTGGAAGGACATGTCCTCCAGGGATGACTTGCATCGCTTGGGGGGAGGCAATGGGTCAGATGAGAAGTTCAAAGTTCTCAATCCCTCCTCAGTTTCCCATTCCAATTCAGATTCCGAGAGGGAGTTGAAGTATTGCCGAGACTCCTCCTCCCACCTGTTCCTTGGCTTGGGAGAGGATGGACGTCGGTGGCTACCATGCCACCCAGTACACTGGTGCTGGTGCCCCTGGGCCTCAGATTCTGACATGCTGAACAGGGAGATCTCCCTTGGAACCGGTGTTGATTCTGATCTCCCACCCGATGTCCCCACCTCAGTGGGCAGGGAATGGGTCTCCAGAAAGGGCTGGATGGAGTGCAGTGATGCCATTCTCAGCACCTCAAAGTCTGTCTTCCACAAGGCTACAACCACCACCAAGTGAACTTCAAAGGCTCAAAGGCATTCCTCCAGAACCACCACCTGCGAGGGGTCTCCACAATGATTGGGGCATTTGGAGGCATCCGGCTGCCCTAGTGAGCAATGGGGGTCGACTCCTTCTGGGCAAGCTTAGCTGGTCACTCCCAGCAATCATTCTCTGCATCGCGTTGAGGAGGGCTACAATGACGATGCACCCGGACTTTCTCTTGGTGCTCGCCTTTCGATGTCAGCAGGATCTCGTCAGAGTCTCCTCTTGCTGCTGGGGCCCTTCAGCTTCAACTGGGCATATAGCGCTTTCCTCTTGACTGCTTCAGAAACCTTGGCAGGAGCTGATGACTGGGTCGGAGCTGAGGATGCGGAATCCGATGAGCCAAAGAGGAACTCCTTCTGTTTTCTCCCAACCCTTCAGTCCTTGGTGCATCATTTGCAAACAAAGCTTGCATGACACTGGCTGATGATCAGGTTCAAGGCATTGTCAGCACCAGTTGAAGCAGTCAGTAGCAGAAATGGTCTTGTCATACTTGGTGTATTTTTTAAAGCCACTAGCTGGCTTAAACATGCCGAAAAATACCACCTTGGCAAAGTTAAAGTGGAAAACAACCCCAAAGGGGTAGAAGATGCTACAAGCGAGAAAACAGAACAAAAAGGGAAACTTAAGTCTGTGAGGGAAACACAAAAAAACAGCCCACGAGGGCCAGAAAAGCAAACTTTTTTCCAGATTGCAGGAACACATCCTAGGGGCTCCATGGAAAAAAGAAGACTAGGGAAGATGGCGCCATGGCAAATGGGAAAGTCGGCGCACATGAGCAGTGGACCTCCCAAAGGCTTCCTTTGGAAGCTGGGAAGCGTTCCATGTAGGGCTCCATCAGTGACATCACCCCATACGTGAAGACTTATTTCTTGCTTGTTCAGAGAGAAACTGGTACAACCTACAATGACCTTTTGCATGTTTAGCAACTAATTTCTGCACAGTGTTATTGAAACTGCAGAGAATTGCCCCCATTAGCACTCAGCTTGGACAGATTCTGGTAATTCTAACATATACTAACATATTAAATTCAAGTCTCTGCTTACCACTTTTGAAGTTTATTATGGATTGTCTGGTCTTTATCTTCAAATTCTCATTCAGAAAACACCTGATAATAGCAATAGAAGGTCAATTTCCCTCAACTCTTTACATGTACTTTCGGCTTACTCCAGAGTCAGATTTGCAACATCAAGAAGAGCGTTCTCTTTCTTTGCACCCACTGTGTGGAATATGCTCCCATATGAGTTCCATGCCATCAACAATTTACTGGACTTTAAAAGAAAACTCAAGACTTTCTTATTTAATGAATACTTCTCAAATGTTTACATTTAATTCTCAGATTAGTTTTTTCTCTTACGCCTTTATTGTAATTTTGTTTTGTTTTTTCCTTTCTTCTAATTTTGTTCCATGTAAGCCTTTTGGCATGTTGTTGTCTGTAAACCACTTAGACTCTTAGATTTGCGGTATATAAAATTAGTTAAATAAATAAATATACTCTTTAATTATTGCTCCACCATCAATGATATCAGCCTTAATACTGTGTGAAGGCTTGCGGAAGACTGATGCCCTTCCATAGTACTGAAACTTTATTACTATTGACAGTGGATCACTAGCTTATGTTAATGGAGTCTAACAAGGTCATAATAACTGCATTTTTTAGACATATCATCAGCTTTTGACTGTGCGCTGCACAAAATTCTGCTTCAACATTTTGTGTTTATGTGTGCCATCGAGTCAATGCTGACTCCTGGGGGCATGTTTACTAAACGGGGCACTTTTGCGGGGCGCACCTGAGCGCCCTAAAATGATGCAGTTAAGTGCTCTTAAGCACCCCGTACGCGTGCGCGGCACATTAACGGGTCCCGCACGCGTGCGCCGCAAACACGCACGTTTGCGGGGCGCTCATGTGCGATAGAGGCGTGGAAAGGCGAAATGAGGGCGGAGGAAGGCCCCCGAGGGGCGGAGAGATGGGGTCAATGGGTGGAATGTGGGAGGGGAGAGACCCTCCGCACAGGAGCGTGCCCGAATTTACAAGAAAAAATACCGCCAGTGAAACACACGCGTTAGAGGTGATTTAAAGGGAAGAGAAACCATTTCCGTCAGCAATGTACAGCAACATCGTGGAAACCCAAAAAACGTGAGCAGTGTGAAACATGTGCACAGAACAAACTCGCAAATGTAACATGAAAATAACCACAACCAAGTATGCGAAAATCATAAGTCTGCTGGGAAACACTGCTATTAATGGGCAACAATAATAAACACTCCCAGGAAAGCTCCAAAGAATTGAAATGAATATTGGAAGGGTCCATGGTCCGTGGACACATTCAAAAGCACTGCAATGTAATGGAACTGTCCTGGGAGTGCATATCAGGTCATCCAGTGATATCACTGATGCACTGTTCGGTTTATTTCTGTGACTGCACCTATTTGGAAGGCATATTTGTGTGTGTCCTGCACCCCTGTCCCCATACAAAGAAAACGTGGCCACAGTAAACCTATGCAGAGCAGGGTGTCAGGCTTGTGCAGCCAGGTTTCCTATCTCCAGATACTGCACAGTCTCTGTGGGCACAGTGTGGTGCAGCGGACACAGCCAGTGACTGTATGACGAGAGGTTCACAGGTTCAAATCACAGCTGAGGTTCTGGCAACCCAGTACCCATATTTTTAACCACCACTAAACAGTGAGAGTTCACACACTGCTGTACTGCAGAGAACATAAGCATGGGCTCAACACCTACATTTTAGCCCACACCGCACACAAACCAGAGCAATGGCCATTATGTACAGGCGAGTCCCTCAAATTCCGTCCTGGAGTGCCACAACGCAATCAGGTTATATGGGTTTGCCAGATAAGGACTGCAAGCCACAGCAGACAGTGCCGTAGGCGTGTGTAGCCTGGCACCGTACACAACAACAGACAGGCACTGTCAGATGTAAAGTCATGGACTTCCCTCGGAATGCAGAATATATGTTTAGAAACAGTGGTGCAGTGTACACAGACAGTGTGTGCAACAACAGAAGGTCACAGGTTCAAATCCTGTCTGTGGCTCCTTGCAACTAGTGCACATAAGTGTACCCTGAAAAAACCAGGCATTAAAGACTGATACTTTTCTGCTGAGAACCCAAGATATTTTGGCATATGTTTATGTTATCATCAACAGTACCCACCACATAAACATGTGCAGCACCTACAGCAGAGTCAAACAAAAGCAGTCCTGGAGTGCCCCACATCATTAAAGGGTAATGCAGACTCCAATATAAGGCCATGTGAACATGTTGACGGCAGGGGAACTGGTGACACCTGTCCACATCACACCATGGCCTATCTGTTTTTAGGTGGGTGCTGTGTAGTGCAACAGACAGGGTTAGTCTGACAAACAGACATGGATGTACCTGGAAATGCACTGTCTCTGTGTCAAGAAGGTGGTGCAAAGCACACAGGCACTGCCTGCAGGAGGTGAAGGTCACAAGTTCAAATCACGTGTGTCAGGTCTGCCGAACCAATCCCCGCAATTGTCACATCCCCTAATTTTTCTCAAAAAACAAACCACCTGTAGTGGGAAAAGTGAAAACAGGGACAGTACATGTATATTGTCTCTCAAGGTGGACATATAAGAGAGAAATGTGCATCACATAGATCAGATTTCCTCAAATGCAGTCCTGGAGGGCCACAATTTATTCACATGTTATGATGTCTTAAATAAAGATGTCTCTGTTCATCTGCATGTGCCGGTCCATGGTATGCAGATATATCTCATGCATATATCTGACGCACATTTGTGAAAATGTAGCAGTGTCTGTTACAACAGGACTGGAGTTGGGGACCTGTGCCAGAGATTACCGATCAACAGGAGGCGAAATGACCAGACACACAGGCTTCAGGACCCAAAGCCAATTGGACAGTCATGATAGTGTGCGTTGCGTCCATATCATAAAACTAGTATGTGCGCACTGTAGCACTGTCACCATAAACCTTGAAATACACCACACATATAGCAACATGTTGATCTGATCAGTGGCAGATATCAATGTCTACGTACACCACAATATGGTTATTGAGTGGTATCACACCAATATGTCTGATGTATGTGGAGTGTGTCTCAGGTCTGTTGTTTGACGATGTTCCCCACCATGGGGTGTGACAGTAGCACTATTTCATAGCCTAGCCATGCATGCACTGTGTCCACGACTGCTGATTTGGCATAGACTGGAAAAACTATCTATAGTAGCACAGTGATGGCATAGCTGTGGGATTGTGTGGCTGTACATCCAGTGTGTGATGTATGCAACACCTTACTCAGCGCACAATGTTTGTACTGTGTGCAGTGTTAGCTTGCCATTGTGCATAATGAGGTGCTAGGTATTGTGGTCATACCCCCGACAGGCTGGTCTCGGCAGGATGCATGAGGACAGAACGTAGGGCAATGTAAGTGAAATTGCAGTGTGTGGTCATCAGTAGCATGGACAAGGTAGCCCAAGCATGTCCTCCTGGAAGGTCAGTCTCACCCTGACTGAGTAGTTACCATAGCATGGCTAGGTCAGCTGTAGTGGCAACAACATCTTTTGCAAGTGATATCTATGGGTTGCCTTTTGGAGCCCAATCACGAACGTAACTGCTCGGTGAGTGTGCAGACGTCCCAGTTTGGGTTGCACACATTGTCACCAGTAGTATGCAGTATGGATAAGCTATCAGACTGCTTGCACCTAGTATGTGTAAGGGTGCCACACTTTGAAGGGTGTAGCAGCTGCAGCTTATCTGTGTTTGCTGCTGGACAATGTCAGATAGTGGTGGTGGGCTGCTGAGCATGTCCAGGCATGCCATCTGTCTGCTGTCACCTTATTGATGGTCACATAAATGCATGCCCCATGCTGTAAGTTGTATTTTCCTCTGCTGGACAGAGGTTATCACTTCCCACCAGCAGCACCATTGCAGTGATGAGTCTGAATGTTACGTTTGGGTGTTGTCACATAATCCGTCCGTCTAACACACTTCTCCCCCTCCCATAACTAATGTGGCGATGACAATGGCCACCACACAGGATATGACTGATGTGGTTGCAGCAAATTGCTTAAAGGGCTACACATCACAGGGAAATAACAGATGCACAGAAGTGTAAGTGTATGTGCATCAACAAGTGCTACTCATCAGACACTGCGACTGATGTGGACTCACACCATAGGCTATCTTAGCTGAGCCAGGTGCTGTGGTCATGGTTCTGGGTCTCCCCTCTCACATTCAGGGTGAGCACAGGAGCCGCACAATGTGATGTCCAAGACTAACTCTGTGTCATTAACCTACACGCTCATTAATCATGTACATACGTAGGTGTTTCAGTGGCTGCATAAACCATAGTGCTTATATTTGTAGACTGCTTATTTACATGTGCAGTGCATCATGGGTATGTGTGATTGAAGTCTATCGTGGTAAAGAAAGCAAACAGGTCATGTGTTGGCCCATACTCAAACTGTAGCCAGCCAGGGGTGTGTTAGCAGCTATGGCAGTGGTTCTGAAGCAGTCCTCCGTGAAAGTCTAGCCATGACATGTGTTTATGTTAGTACAAATGAAGATGCATGAGATATATATGCATTACAGATGTCTTGCCAAACGGAGTGGAGTGTGGCCCTCCAGGGCTGGCCATCAACAACCCTGACAAACATCTCTGTCATTAACGTTTGTAAGTGGGCAAGGTGCTGATGTGCAAGACATCAAAATGTTCACATAAACTGTGTAACATGCTTCTCTGCCTCTCACCACCACCAACATCTTATAGATTATAGAACTGCATGGTGGGCATGAGAATTGAGGAAGTATGTCACAGTGAGTATATATGCTTTTCATGTCACTGACATCTGCACTTTGTACAGTCACACACCTAAATGACAGAGGTGTAAGACAGGGGTCTAAACATACAGACCTGTAGGGCCACAAATCTGTGAGGTTGCCAGGGTAGCTCTGATGCCTATAGATCTCATGCATATTAATTAGGGCTATACTGATCAGCAGACTGGCCTAGGGGTTCAAGGAGGAGTGTCTCTCATACACAGAGCTATGGAGGTTTCGCCCCCTGTGATGTCACAACGTGTACAGACATAGGTAATGCCCCTGATTCTACAGTGGTCTAATCTAATATGGCTCTCTGAGGCCTCTTCCCTTTGTAATGTCATTTGGTGGTGCCACCAACAACACCCTCAATGCTGTAGCATGAAGGTCCCTCAAAAGTACCTTACAAGGTTCGTTTATTTGAACATTAGAAGGTGCTGTTGTGGACACTGCACCTCATATTGTCCTCTCTGAAGTGACTCATAGGGTACCTGATGTGCCACACTAGGTTATTGCAATGTCACAGTGTGTTTCTGCAAAAAACAAATCCAAAACGCAAAGGCCACAAAAACCACTGTTGATAGTAGATAGTAATGTGCCAGCAAGTTATATAGATTAGGCTGATGGTGTGAAGGCAAACACGACGTCTGTAACATAGGTAGGTATGACAGTGAATGTGTCGCACACCCCAGCCACTCACTCTGTATGTCAGCACATCCACCTAACATCTACATCCATGTCCATCGCATGGCAATCTCAATAAGCTCAATATGTGTGCTATGCAACCTAATGTGGATGTAGCATGTGCAGATGGAAACCCCCCCCCCCCCCCATGCCATCACATACATAATGTATGGGTTGACATTGAGATGGAGTAGTGAATATCATCTATTGCGACACATATCCCCATATCACCAGGGTGCCTGATAGGCCAATCTGATGGTCCCTCAAAACACCTTGTTGAAGTAGCAGTTGTAGTGGCAGTCAGTGCAATGTGAAAGGCGTAGCACATCACATCAAACAAATGCCTAAGAACCAGTGTGCAAGTGATGATAAGTTCAAGTCCCAAATGTGTCAACACCATGAGGTCATGAAATAGTTATGTGTTTTATATAAGAGACACACAGCACTGTATATTGCAGTTGTTGTGCGCATGTGCGCAACTCGTTCCGCAAAACAATGTGCGGGGCGAACTTGAACGTCATATGTGTATAAATTGCGCCAGTTGCGGGACGCTGTGGGACGAAATATTTATAAAACATGCAGCAGATGCGGAGCGCAATGAGACGTGTTACGTCGCCAAGGTGCGCCAATCTCTGGGGCGCAGTTGGACGTCATACGTCGCTAAACTGCGCCACTTGCGGGGCACAGTTGCACGTAAAACATTGGAAATGTGTGGCATTTGCGGGGCGCATGCGCGTCAATGACGCTGCGTGCAATCAGGTGATAATATCTCAAAATGGCGTCCAGAACAAGAAAGCCTGCATTCACTCCTCGGGAGCTCCGCACCCTGTCTCGCCTGATTGCCACAAGGCAGGAGAAGCTGTTCCCCGGGCAAAACAGGTACAGGGACAGCAGAAAGGTCCGCAGGGCCTGGGAACGGCTACAGAGACGCTTCAATAGAGAAGCTGACTTCCCAAGGGAGGTAAGTGGATGGGGACAGGTCATTAGAAATAGACATATATATCTAGAGGCTGTGTGCATTGCAGATCCTCATGCTGTTGGGGTCAGGTATTGTGTGTCAGTAATGTGCTGCAGCTGAACATACATCCCATATTGTCTTTGTATAATATGTGACAGGTTTGACCTGTACCCAGGTGGTGATGGATATGGTCACACAGGTCATGATGCTAGCCCTATTACCTGGCATTTGCTGCTGTGGACGTGCCAACACATACTGTAAGAAAGCAAACCAATAGATCAGCTTAATTATATCCAAATCACATCATATGAATATGGTGAAATGTGTAGCTGCAGAAAATAACCTTTCCGTCCACAGAAAGGGTATGTGAAGCAAAGCATTAATGGTATGTCAATCACCCAGGTGATCTGGTTGTTTTTGCCAATGTTGTGCAATATGCCCCCCTATCCCCAGTGGTCCTGAGAGCTCACCACAGTGGTCTATCAGTCACCCTGGAGATACGGTTGTGTGTGCTCAAGCACTGTAATACATACACCCTATCACCAGGGGACTAGAGAGGCCATCACACTGGCTCACCTGTCATCATGGTGATATTGGTCTGTGTGCTGTCAAAGTACAAAACAATATCCCTATCCCCAGGGGTGCTGTAAGATCATCACAGTGGCCTGTCATGTATCCTGGCGATATGGTTAAGTGTGCTGAAACAGTTCATTACATCTACCCTATTTCCAGGGGTCCTGAAAGGCCATCCCAGTGGCCTTTCATGTATCCTGGAGCTATGGTGATGTGTGCTCAAACAGTTCATTACATCTTCCCTAGTTCCAGGAGTCCTGAAAGGCCATCCCAGTGGCCTTTCATGTATCCTGGAGCTATGGTGATGTGTGCTCAAACAGTTCATTACATCTTCCCTAGTTCCAGGAGTCCTGAAAGGCCATCCCAGTGGCCTTTCATGTATCCTGGAGCTATGGTTCTGTGTGCTCAAACAGTTCATTACATCTTCCCTAGTTCCAGGAGTCCTGAAAGGCCATCCCAGTGGCCTTTCATGTATCCTGGAGCTATGGTTCTGTGTGCTCAAACAGTTTAAAATATCTCCCCTAGTTCCAGGAGTCCTGAAAGGCCATCCCAGTGGCCTTTCATGTATCCTGGAGCTATGGTTCTGTGTGCTCAAACAGTTTAAAATATCTCCCCTAGTTCCAGGAGTCCTGAAAGGCCATCCCAGTGGCCTTTCATGTATCCTGGAGCTATGGTTCTGTGTGCTCAAACAGTTTAAAATATCTCCCCTAGTTCCAGGAGTCCTGAAAGGCCATCCCAGTGGCCTTTCATGTATCCTGGAGCTATGGTGATGTGTGCTCAAACAGTTTAAAATATCTCCCCTAGTTCCAGGAGTCCTGAAAGGCCATCCCAGTGGCCTTTCATGTATCCTGGAGCTATGGTGATGTGTGCTCAAACAGTTTAAAATATCTCCCCTAGTTCCAGGAGTCCTGAAAGGCCATCCCAGTGGCCTTTCATGTATCCTGGAGATATGGTTCTGTGTGCTGAAACAGTTTAAAACATCACCCCTAGTTCCAGGAGTCCTGAAAGGCCATCCCAGTGGCCTTTCATGTATCCTGGAGCTATGGTTCTGTGTGCTGAAACAGTTTAAAACATCACCCCTAGTTCCAGGAGTCCTGAAAGGCCATCCCAGTGGCCTTTCATGTATCCTGGAGCTATGGTTCTGTGTGCTCAAACAGTTTAAAATATCTCCCCTAGTTCCAGGAGTCCTGAAAGGCCATCCCAGTGGCCTTTCATGTATCCTGGAGCTATGGTGATGTGTGCTCAAACAGTTTAAAATATCTCCCCTAGTTCCAGGAGTCCTGAAAGGCCATCCCAGTGGCCTTTCATGTATCCTGGAGCTATGGTTCTGTGTGCTGAAAAAGTTCATTACATCTACCCTATTTCCAGGAGCCCTCAAAGGCCATCCCAGTGGCCTTTCACTCATCCTGGAGATATGGTTGTGTGTGCATAAAGAGTGTAAGAGATCCTCCCTTTCCCCAGGAGTTATGTGAGGCCATCACAGTCGGCTATCACGTACCCTGTTGATATGGTTGTGTGTGAATAAAGAGTTTAATAGAGCATCCCTTTCCCCAGGAGTTAAGTGAGGCCATCACAGTGGTCTATCACGCACCCTGGTGATATGGTTGTGTGTGCCTAACCAGTTCAATACATTCTCCCTATCTCCAGGAGTCCTATGACCTGTGTAAGGTCACTTGTCTATGATCCCACTGCAATGGGATATGCAGCTGATGATGTGTGGCACAACACGCAACCCCCATGGGGCCGTACGCCACATTGCATTGGTGGGTATAGCAGTCACATGTTGGGGTAGTTTATGACAGGTAAGTTGCACCTCTCACATAGTCTGTGAGGTCACTATCTCATCACACATGTCTGTGATGTATCACGATGAAAAGCTATGTGCACATGTTGATGTGTGTATAGGTACAACATCCCCATGACCTAGGCAAAGATATTCCCAAAGGCCGTAACAGAGCCATAGTCCCCTCACTTTATGCATAGTTAGGTTACCCATCCTCACACCTCCTACAAATCCATTACCTTGTAGCAGGTGAACAGAACTGATGTTGTAGGAAAGCTACAGTCACCTCTTGTGGTTGGACACCACAGACACAAGCAGCCACATGAGCACAGGTGGCAATTGCGTAGTGTGTTTGTTTGGTGTCTGTCCATGGTTTATCAAAATACACCTGCTGTCATCATACAGGTCATAGGTCATAGTGCCATTTCCACAAGATATAGGCCAGCCGACATGGGCACGGTAAGCTCAGATAAGGGCACCTGCAGTTGTTGTATGTTTGTTTAGGCTGCTCTACCAAACATACCCCATACATACTACACCCCAACCTGACTCTCACACAGGATGGCCAGCCAACATGGGTGGAGGTACAGACCCTCCACAGCACATGATCAGTTTTGTAACCCTTTCCTGCCCTCCTCATCCCACTGTTTCCCACATGTGTGACTTAGCCATGTTGTTAGCTGCTGATAGCATAGTTCATTGCCTGTAACAGGTGGTCGCCAGACACAGCAGGATGCACAAATTAACAAACATCCCTGTCCCCCTTGGGTTCTGTCGCATTCAACAACTGCTCCAATGTATCCCTTCACCCGCTCCTGGTGTGCAAAACATACACAACAAGAGATGCAAATATTGGACAGCAAGTAGCATCACGCAAGCACCATGGCATGGCTCCAGAGACTGACATATGTGACGATGACCAACATTGGTGAGTAGGCTCAGTTGGTAATGGTGTTGTCCACATGTGATAACACATTCCATGTGCCCATGATGATCCCCTGTGACAGGTGTTGAACTATGCTATACATGAAACACACATCAGTGTAGCTGAAGTGTCCAGACCCAGGACACACTGTTCTATGTTTCTGTTGCCCACCCACCAGACGTAAGTGCTCACTCATGCTCCCACCCATATTTTCTCACACACACAGGTCGAGGATCTGAGAAAGAAAGGGAGGGAGCTGCGCCTGCACCATGGCGCATACCTTGAGCGCGTGAGGAATGCTGAATCATCACATGGTGATGGTGCGTATTGATGACATGGCTGCCCACCATCAGAGGTCACAGTGGCCCATCAGTGTGCATGGTACCTGCATGGGTACATGTGATGTGTCACACACATCTACGTGTGCTGATGACTGTCATCTTCCACAGATCATGATGACAGTGACGAAGACCCCCGTACCTCTGCCTATGCCCTCCGAAGGCCCACCTCCCGCGCTGCCGTGGAGGTGGTAGTCCTGGACACCAGTGGGGAGGAGGCAGAGGGTCCTGCAGACGACACAGCGGAGGGGGTCATGGGGGATGCTGGGACGGAAGGTGTGGGTGCCAGGGTCACAAGGGGGGGTGAGGGCGCAGGTGATGTGGGTGGGGGGGAGGTGGTGGGGGGTGTTGGGGAGGAGTCAGGGGGGGAAGAGTGGCCACAGGGTGTCTGGGAGAGTGACATAGAGGACAGTGCAGCACAGGGCACTGTTGGCTCCCGCCATCAAGGGCAGGTGGCTCCAACATCCAGGGCCCCACACACAGTGCATGCAGATGCCACCACACAAACACCAGGAACAATGTGTGTGTGTGGTGGCAGATGTGTTGTACATCTGTGTGAGGCTCTGGATGCACTGGAGCAGCGGGTGCACCGGTTGGTGCACCTGCAGGAATGGATGGCGGGAGCCATGGAGAGGGTGGTTGCTGACAGTGAGCATCTGCCATGTCGGCAGCCACCCCCTGAAGGGCGTCACAGGCATCATTGATGGTGCCTGTGACGTCCACACATGTGCCCTGTGCTGCCCTGTCCGCCATCACGGGGCAGGCTGAGGGAGGGGGGGGTCATGTGGGGGTTCGGGGTTAGTGTGTGGGAGTGTGTTTATTGCGGGGGTGTGTGTGCGGGGGTGGGGAGGGTTTGTTTTTGTTGGGTGGGTGATGGCATTTTCCCCCTACCCTAGATATGTATATAGTTGTATTTTTGTTTGTACATATTAAAGTATTTTTTCTGAACCCTGTAATGGTCACGTGTCTCACGTAGCATATGACTATAGATGCCAGCATGTCATATGTGTGCAGCCACATACATTCCTGACGGGTAAACATGCGTGTGATACCTCAATTGGCACCACATGCAGTGTGTCGGGAAACTCATGTGTGTAGGTGTGTGATAGCAGGGTGCTGCATTACATGTTACCATGTAGTGGCTGCCCCACAGACGTACTTGCCACAGGGATGCATATACATGACCCACATGTTCTCACATATATGAGCCGGCAAAATATGCGGCTCACAAATGTCTGCCTCTGTAACATGCATCCCTATGGTGGGTTGGGGTGCATGTGACCACTTATATAGGTGAGGGCACAGGTCACACATATGGCACCAATGTGTCCTGTATGACGGGTTGCAGATGGTGATGTGTATGGAACATAAACAGGCCATTTATAACACAGTACCCCTGTGTCCACATCAAGGGTGGTGGACCGTGGTTCTGTAGAGCCGCAGGGCAGTCAGGTGTTGGAAATATTCCTAATGAGTGTGGCAGAGATATATATGAATTGGAGATATCCTGTCAGCGTGACTGAAGTTTCGGCCCTCCAGGGCTCGCTTTTGAGAGACCTGGATTACACCTCTGCCATTTTGGAATGTGAGTGGGCAAGGCGCAGATGTCCCCGACATCACACATGTTACCTAGAGTGTGTCATATTCCTCCTCACCTCTCCCCACCACCAACATATTGCCATTGCCACCACCCGTTACTGCTGGTGAGAAACAGGGAGCAATGTTACGCATTCCAAATAACCATCCGATGTCTGTGACATCTGCACCCAGCCCAAAATAAATCGTACATGACAGAGGTGTAAGGCAGCGCTCTCAAAATCCAGTCTTGGAGGGACACAAACCAGTAAGGTGGTCATGATAATTGTAATGGTGAGATATATATCGCCAGCATATACATTAGGGATATGCTCAGAACCTGACTGGTCTGCGGCTCCACAGTATCACGGTTCCACACCCATGTCGTACATGGATGTCTGTGCACACTGTGCCGCTGCAGCGCAGAGGCTGTGGTGACACATTGTGCTAGTGAAACATCACATATGTGTGGATCATGGAAATAGTATATGTGTGTGGCAAAGTAGCTTATGCAGTGGACATGGTTGCAGATCCTATGGTCCTCCCACCCCCCTCTCAGAGATACACATGGGACCAAATGGACACTCTTTGGAAAGAGACAATGTATCTATTTTTGGACAGCTGTTTATTATCACAGCAATTCTCTCATATAAAACTATTGTTACAAACATGTGTGTAAGACATATCAAAGATCCCCCCAAGCCAATTACATAACACACACACAACATACTAATCACATATGTCTACTTTCACATATAACCCAAACCAAGCCGCAATAACAGAATATACTATGTACATAGTTGCTAAAACTGAACAGTGCAACAGAGAGAAACCTTTGGTTTCGTGCTGTACATTTCTATATTATCATAGGTTACTGACGGCGTGGTCGGCCACGCCTGCCACGTCGGGCCCCTCTCCCTGGCAAGGCTATATCCTCCTCCGGATACATTGGTGGTGCAGGTGCAGCTCGGATCAGAACATCACGTATGCCCTCAAGGGCCTCACACATGCGAGTTAGTGGCATGGCTACGACCCCCTCATGTAATGTCCGTAGCGCAGCACAAACATCCCTGGTGTTCCGCTCCACAGCACAGCGAATCCGCTCCAGAACACGTCGATTGGCTGTGAATGGGACACAGGGTGGTCAATGAACTACCTCTCCACGAAAACACCTTCATAAAGCAACATGTCATACACATACCACACTAATGCTAATGTGATAGTGCTGAGTCATATGGGAACATGGTTAGGGGTATAACACATATATCGCAGTGTACTACAACTAATAGAAACACAGAGAACACTATACAGGAAGAGGATGTGGGAGGACAACACAACAGTCATACAATAGCTTCTGCATACACACCCACATACTACTGACGTGGCAACAGAATTGGGCAAGGACAGTCATCTCATATCCATTATTTAGGTCAGGTGCAGCATGCAGCAGCCATAAACACCTCAGATGGCCAGAAGCATTGTTGTACCGAGGTGTGTTTGGGAATGTCTGCACAGGTCATGTATGGGTCCAGGGTTTTGCTATATGTGGCATAGAGATGCACATGAGCTGTTGGGGCATGTTACGACAGGAACTGTGTGTTATGTGTTTATGGAATTTGCTATTCTCCATGAGATGTTTGTACTGGATGTAGCCTCATGGGATGCCATATATTTGTGTAAGACTGTGTGACGGCAAATCAGGTTTGGCCTGCCCTAATGATTGTTTTATGACATGACAATGTATGGTCTGATGGGTTACATTGTCAGTATGAGGGCTGGATGTGGGGATGTACACATTATCCGCATGTGCTGGTCCTTGGAATTGCCTGGTGCAAGGACTACACTGATATGTATGCTTGGTGGTGTACAAAATGTACGTGAGCTGATGTTGGGGAATGACTAGAATGTGATGGTGCTGACAGACGTTAATCCCGTGATGCATTTACGTGTGTTGTGGGAGTGGGTGATACCTTATGAACATAGCTGCTTATGTGAGTGTAGTTGAGGATAGACATTGCCATGCTGACTACGTCATTGATAGTGTGGGATGTCAGAGACCTACTACACGGAATAAATGGTTATGTTAAAGCAAATGTGACAATGTAGAGTGGATAAAACAGTACAATAGAGCTGTCCTGGACACATAAACATCAGACTATGGTGAGTGAGCAGAAACTCTTGCACAGGCATTGTGAACGTGGATGCAGCCATTAGGACATGGAAAACAGTCATAACAACTAGACAACATATGTTTTCCCCTTTCTCATTTGACATAGCATATGGATCCTTACAGGCTGAGCTTCAGTATGTTTATTTTGTACCCTGCTGTAAGGGATAATGTATGTATGACAGTACAGATTGGTCAGATATCTCTATCTACCCACTGGCCAGTACCTATACAGTGTTGTGTCAAATTCCCTAGTTGCCTTTTGTGTCTCCAATAACACATTTCGACTAGGTAATGTATTTCTTTGGTTGCTTGCTCTATGATGATGTATCTGGTTATTTTGTAAAGGAGATGAGGTCTTCAGTTTATGTTATTTCTCATTGGGCTTGACAATTGCTATCATACACCAGTATGTTATGTGAGGTCTTTGTGTAATGCTCTAATGTTTGCATTCGGAAAGGAGGGGTGGGGTGATGTGCAATTCTGGTAATGTTGTGTGGATACGTGGTGTATGATATGGTCTCAACATGGCAAGCTTATGTTGTAGTTAGTCATATGTGTTTTTAGGTTTATTTTGCAGCACAGTAATTGTTCACGGATTTGGTCCTTGTTTAACCATTTGTTGAGAAATAGACATGCGTCATACTCATTACTGTATGGTTGCATACAACACATATTGCAGGTATGACACGTATGATACTGGGGACCATCACACGGTATGGGGACATAGGCCCACAATTTAACTGGGACACACATGCTCACAGCCTATGCAATCTGTTGAGGGATTGTTGGCCTTACAGTAAGGGGACATGGTGTTTTCCTTTTCTGTCTGGATTACAGTCTATGTTATGTCTTTCTGTACAGAGGAAATTGAGGAATGTTCTCTCCAAACAAGCCATCAGGTTCATACTGTACGTTTGAGACCCCTCTGTAGATCCGGATCTATGGTTGACCTGACATATTTTCGCACCTCTCTCCATATGCTATGTAATTTGACACCTGCAGATGCAGACTGTGGGGAATGCGTTCTTTGTGCTGTTACATCACAGAGGAGGGTTGCATTGCTATATATATGGTATGTTTGTTTCTTCAACTATTATTTAGATGTCATGCTGTGGTTTACCTGACATCTGGGTGTCTGCAATGAGGTAGACTGTTGCAAGGGCAAGTGTTGATCTTTCTCATGACAACAACATGGTGGCCCTTATACAACATTCCTTTTAGGCCTGCATCTGTGGGTGTCAACTGACCTTCGGTGATTCTGTTTTGCGTCATAGTAACACCATATATATACCCCACACCATTCTTTCAGAAACAATATCCCACCAACATGAGCCATACATGTGATATATGTGGGGTTATGTTGCAACATTCACCACACAAACACCAACTAGTGACTATTGGTGTTTATTTTGGAATTATGACTGTCGTATGTCACCCACCTTCAGCATCGCGATGTGCAGATATGCCATGGGACCTTAACTCCGCCATCATCGCCTGAGGGTCAGGGCTCTCGGTGTATACTTGCAGCCTGGGTCCGTCGATGTTCTCCCTTGATGCTGCCCCTAGTGGTGATATACTGGGTACAGGTGGCTCTATGGGCTCATCAACAGCACTTGTGCTGCCCCCTGAGACAGCAGGTTCATCCGCCAACACACTCATTGGCACTGTGAAGGCAAAGTCCCCCTCTTCCTCCACCTCCTCCTCCTCCTCCTCCTCCCTCCGCCTCCTCCTCTTCCTCTCCCATTTTACTGTAGTCACCTGCATATGAACAATAACAAGGAAAACACATATGTTTCAACATAATCATATCTATATATGTGTGGCACAGACACCACAGAGATGATGGGGTGGGTATGTGCGTGTGTGCTTGCGTACCCGACCCATGACACCCTCCCATACATGTTTGTCTACGTCATTCAGCTGTTTCTGGGGCACATGTGTGTCGTGTGGCCATGCACATGTTTGCATATTTTCCATGTGTATATTTGGAGTGCCATGCCACATGTGTCCCCCATCACATCCCTCCCCCTATCTGTTACAACATATGTCCACACATGTGTGAGAATACATCACCCTTACACTTTGTTGGACAATACATTGCCTGTTTATGTTTAATTATGCATGTGAATTATTGTCTCTAGACATACTATATGCTCATTGTTGGATATGTTTGGCTGTGACCCATTGTGCCGTGGATCCCATGTAGCCAGCACCTGTGGCCCACTGAGAAGCACATGTAGCACTGTGCACATAGTATGTCACACACACGTTACCTGATTAGTGTGCCACAAAATCATATGGTGCTTTGCAATCACAGATGTGCAGGTTGGATAGGACTTGTTGTGTGTAGTTTTGGAAAACAGATGGGGAGGTTGCTGTTTTCGAGAGGGACACATATGTAATATTGTGACAGGGCATGGCAACAACACAGTTTGTGCATGGCCATAACACACACATGTGACACCACTTTTTTTAAACAGGGTGTGGATTGGGGTCACAGGTATGGGAGTGTCTGTGCAGCTGAATGATGTGTACTGAAGGGACATTGTGAACCTGGCAATTTACTATACATACCTGCGTCAGGATGTGCCGTGTCAAGGGCCTCCGGCAGTCCACGGAGATAGATGTGGCCCAAACGTGTTGCCAGCTCTTGTTCCAATGGTGTGAGTGATGGGATAAAAGGGCCCCCACCACCTGTGCCATGCGCATGTTGTCTTTCAGCCACCATGTGCTGGTGCGCACCCCTCTTTTTATCGATCCGAGTACCTCTGTTTTGAGGCTTTTCTCAACATCCCTTGTGGGGCCCCCTGCCTCTGCAATTGCAGTCATCGCACCTCCTCCCATACTGCCATTCGGGTGGCCACTGTTTTGTGCCGACTGCTGAGCCTGCCAAATAAGAGGTCATAGTTTTCAAGTGACATGGCGAGAGTAGGA